>OV049856.1:25365836-27765836 GCA_920104075.1 Melanargia galathea | reverse complement strand
CATCCGCACGCATTAGCTCCCTCGTTCGAAATCACAGATTTCGAAATGGAGATTGGAGCATGCACCCTCTTCACCGCACCCACCCGGTGTACGTATGGCGTACGTATGGCGGGCGCAGGGGCGCGCGGCGCGGCGAGTTCCGTGCAACGCGAGCGTCGGCCGTCGCGCGCAGCGAAAATACCTATCAGGGAGTTTTTTAACATAGGTACTTACCGATTTCAACACAACTCCTTTTTTGAAAGTCCGTTAAAAAAGTTATATATATAAGCCTATGTTACTCCTTGGTTGATCCTCTACTTGTCTGTGAAAGTCCCGTCAAAATCGGTTCAGCCGTTCCGAAGATTAGCCCGTTCAAACAGACAGACAGACAGACAAAAATTTTAAAAACGTGTGATTCGGTTATGGTATCGTTCAAATAACCATATGAGCTTAATATGTGGTAATTATTTCGAAATTACAGACAGACACTTCAATTTTATTTATTAGTATAGATTAGTATGGATAATTCGTTCAGTCCAAGTTATGACAAGTTTTCAGCAGGTACTTGGGATGAAGGGTTTCACGAAAGCTTTATCAACGCGGTAATGGTGAAAGCACCTACATCAACTCGTATTACCTTAGGTCTACCTTAATTATGAGAATATTAGCATCGATTGGACGCTATTGACTTCGATAAAAAAATATAATGGAAAGCCATAGCAGACCTAAACGTAAGATTTTTTTAAGAAACAAAGTTGTTTAGTGACTTAAAAAAATTAAACACTTAGTTTTTTTATATTAGCAAGACTAGCCGGCTCACCCCAACTAAATACCTACTGACTGAATAACTTGAAGCTTGGAAGAAAGCTTGGGGATTTACCACACTTTTCTACGGCAGCTCGAAAGATCGACTGTTCTGAAGAATGGGAACATCGATGACATTTGCTCAAAGTGTTTTAATCGATTTTCAATTTATGGTTTTAGTACCGTGTAGGTAAATAGTTACTATGCAGATAGAGGAAGTATCTATACTCCTAATATTATAAGTGTGAAAGTATATCTACCTATCTATCTTATACCGGCTATAGCTATCATAGCATGTATCTTAGATACGGATAAAGGCTAATTTTATCCCCGGGATTTTATAAAATCTACGGATTTTGATGAAATTTGCCAATAAGCTGAGCAAGAATCACGAACTTCAGAAAAATTCATTTCAGAAAAATTCATCCACGAGAAAATTCATGATATCCCATTGTATGAAATTTTCAACGCATAGATTATTAAGGCTTACCCGCGTCGTCGCAACTGTCTATTCAATGCTACAATCGATACCAGTTTGCTTAGTCTCAGTTTGCACACCCCCAAAACTTTACCAAATAACACAAAAATCACGTAACTTTCTCTTATCGAAACACAATGGACTTCAGAGTAAAATGAATCTAAACTGACTTATTTTAAAGTTTTAGTTCGCCAATACATTCAACATTCGACTACAACCAGCGCCCCAAGCATTAATGTTGTAAAATAATTGAATTACGACTTTAAAATAATAGTTTTTTGGTTCATTTTGCATTCAATATTACAGTTTTTCGATTTGTATTATTTGGTAAAGTTTTGGTGTTGTATAAGCTGAGACTAAGCATACAGCGTTTCAGTGAATCAACCGGATACGGATGGCCGTAATTTATGAAGTACTACTGGACATGTATAGGCATTGTTGTATGAATGCGTTCGGTTGACAAGTACCTAAGCATTGTTGGAATGATTTTTTGATCAAATATTATTTATTATATAGTTTAAAATAATATTCTGTTCTGTTTATCAAACCGGATTCGAATCGACGTAAATTATGGCATACGTAGTTATACGAGGTCACGTATACGTTATCGGATTTTTTTTATTTCATCAAAGTAACCTAATTTTAGTTCCTGCCATTTGGTATAATAATAAATCGAGAGGGCTATTTGACCGCGCTACTCATTTAGCCGCCCATGCAAGTTGACAGAACAAGTATAAATTAAAAATTGAAAAAATCCCTGACATTCGCACACTACACAAACACACACACACACACACATATATACACAGACACACACACAGAGAGAGACACGTCAAACTTATAACACCACGTCGTTTTTACGTCGGAGGTTAAAAAGTATTACCATACAGTAAAAAGCGTTGTAGAGCAACTGTAGCTCTTCTGTATACCGTCATTCAAGTGTAAATAAGCTTAAACTCAAATTGATTTATTCATGTAATTGATAATTCATATATTATCACCGATTCTACAAGATTTTACTGAGTAATAAGAGCCGACAAGAAACTCAGTTCTATCATTAAACGAAATTCTCATCAAAAAATACTCGCCAACTGCAAAGTCATTAGTAATTACCACATAAAAAAAGACTAGTAAGCACGCGTCTCCACAAAAATCACGTAACTTTCTCATTAGAACTATTTTACATGGACATAATTGCATACGATTCGTACGGAATTTAAATAAAAATAGCTCGAGTCATTTACATAAAATACTAAAGTAAGTATTCGATTTTAACCCTGAGGACCGCACCCAGTGACCCAAATTACAAACTTTCTCGTTTGATACATTACTTTCGTACGAAATAATAATAATATTGTACCAAGAAAACGAATTATATTTTGAAGCTTACTATTACAAATTCCGGAAGCGACGAGCCGCACTTGCCGTACGCAAGCCATTTTAGGTACGCACCGTACGCACGCTTCACTTTATTCGACGCGTACGGGCTGTAGGTACGATTGATTACTGACGTCACTTGAATTTTCAGTTATTTTTTAAGATGAGTCTTCAACGCCAAAAATCTAACAAATAAACTAACAAAACTTGTTTGAAAATCACTGCGCTCTCTAAGACTTATATTAGTGAGAGTTGAGACTCATTCTTATTATTCGAAAGCAACGGTGAAATAATGACATCCTTCCCGGCGCAGTTGAAAACGGATATATTATCCAGTCCAGTCGGATAACAATTTGTTAGAAAAATATGTTAGGGTTTATTTTTTAACATAAATATGGTCGCAGGAGACCCTATTTTTTATTCGGACAATCTTGGCAGAGTGGTTTTTGAGATGGTTGATGTACACCCGTAAATTTTTGTTCGCTCTTGTCGACAGCATTACAGTCATAGGTTATTTTGTTAAACTCTTAAGTATCATAGTTAACCCAATTTTAGTAGATTTGAAATTATGGACAAAGTCACGGACAATACTAATATTTCATATTATCTTATTACTAGAAGCAACCAAATGCTAGGACAAGTAACTAGCTTAATATATAAACATAAGAAGATAGTGCTTTGGCCCCGTTAGTAGTCAGTCGGGCTAAATGTCTTTGATTTGGTCAGAACACTTTCTCACTATAGTCAAGTTACCAATCTCCAGAATGTAGGTTAAAATATTAAACTGACTTTGATTAAAAAATACATGAAATATACTAGGAGAAAAGTTTAGTGGGCGACCGCTACTTTTTAATATAGGGCAATAGGCGAGCTTAGTGCTTAAGCCACGCAAATCTCCGCCGATATTCAGCTTCCCGGAGTGTTGACGTTGATAAATCAATAGTTGCACGGACGATGTTTGACTTTTGTAGGAAAATATAGGCCACTGTAGCACGCCTATAAAATCTGGGCGGAAAAAATTAAGCTGCAAGTTTGAACACCTCCAAAACTTTACTAAATACTACATATCGAAGAATTGTAATATGTAATGCAAATTAAACCCAAAGAATCTTATTTAAAAGTCGTTCTTCAATACTTTGACAATTTATTTTGCAACATTTCTGCTTGGGGCGCTGGCTGTGAACGAATGCTGAATGTACTGGCGAACTCAAACCTTAAAATAAGCCAACTTGGGTCCATTTTACTCTGAAGTCATTGTGTTTCGATCGTATCGTATCGTAGTATTTAGTAAAGTTTTCGAACTGTGCCAACTGGGATTAAGCATACTAATTTAGAAACAGGACGTGTGCTACGAAATAATTTCATGACACTGGCGGCGTGTTACGTACCATGTTTCATGCTATTTTGTGGACAACTGAATGCAAAGCCTAAAGATTGCTTAGATGCAAGTTTGTCATCGAGAAATTCATCAATTGTGTTAATGAACCTCGAGTTAATGAATGTTTATTAATTAATCTTTATAAATCTCTATTATTGTACTTTTTTGTGTTAATTTTAGATGACTATTTTAATTTTCATTGCCGATTTTCTGCTCACTGTGCCCGTTAAAGCTTTAGGTATATTAAAATTTATATTCTGGTAAAAATGAAGTAAGGTATGAAAATAATTGAAAATCTGCCTCATACTACAGACCAGGAAGAATACGTGTTCAGTTTTTTTTTTTTTTTTTTTTTATTTATTAAATAGTCAACAACTCCACAGACTCTTGGTCCGTGCCTTTTTTTATTGTTTGTTTTGTTTTATGATTTGATAATTTACAACTTCTCCTTATGGTGCAGATCACCTACTTCTTACACAGCGGCTTAAAACTAAGGTTAATAATAATAAAAATAATGTAAATCTAAATAATACATAGCTTTTTTTTATATATATTAGTTATAATTAATTTTTTTTTTTTTTTTTTTTTTCTATTTACTTTTTTTTTCTCTATTATTATTATCATTGATATTATTATTTTTTTTTAATTTTATTATTTTAAGTATTATTATTAGTTTTTTTTTTTTTTATTTTTTTTTAACTAATTACAGTATTCTCTAGTTGTTAATGTTAGTAGATCGAGACAAGCACGTCACTTTAAAATCTATGTTAGTTTAGTTAAAGTTAGTTTTTTTTTTTTTTTTAGGGACTTATTTTAAGGAGGTTCCTCATCACGACTTCATCTCCACTCCGTATAGCCATTTTGATGTTATATTCCCGGATTATGCTGGATGTGGCCTTAACCGCCTTTGAGATGAACAAGGCAGTCGCATCATTGCTGTCATCAGTGTAGTAAGTACAGCTTTTTGTATGACGCGACACGGCCACTACCGCGTGTGGGACGCTGTCAAGAAGCTGTATTTTCTTTCGTGTCGTACGCACTATCACCACTGTCTGGAAGGTCGCTCCCTGAGCTTCATGTATGGTGTTCACGCGCGATCCCGATCCCGTCCCGTAACCCTCGGTTTTCAGGGTTTCCTTCTCTTCTTGTGTGTGTGTTAGGTACAAGGTGTTGTCTGTATCTTTCGGGATATTTGCGCCTGTATACTGTCTCAGATCAAGAGATCGAATCTGAGTTTTGGATGAGTATATGCCCTCGTAAACGTCACTGAGGGCATATGCTACATCCAATGGGTTCCTGTGCGTACATAGCAGCTCTTGGTTGACTGTTGCGATTAGGTTGGGGCGGCAGTAGAGCATCTTGAAGAGGTTTTCTCTGTCGATATAGGGCAGCTGATTTATATCGCCGATCAGGAGGGTCTCGCTGGCTCCCGCTAGCCTGGTTGCCATGACTATGGCTCCAAAGTGGTTCATGAGAGCCTCGTCAATGATGAGACGTTTACATCCCATTCGGTCCGGCTCCCTTAAACCATTCACTAAGACTGAAGCCATAGTGCGCACCTTGTTCTTCGATTGATTCCCGATTTTGGGCTCCAACTTTTCCCTCAAGTCTTTCGCTGCCTCTGTCGTGCTGGTGATGACAATATCTGTGTTTGTGTCAAAGTTCCTCACGATCCAAGTTGTCTTGCCACAACCTGGAACTCCGTTTACCCACTTGATCTTCGGAGTCTCCCAGAGTTCCAGGGTCTCGTTGTCGCTACCGGCAATGGTTTTTGCCCTTTCCAGGATCTTTTCGTTTAACATGATCCTGGTACATCGAGCTATCACCACTACCGGGTCGTTTGGATCTGTTTGGAACTTTGGTTGCCTACTCTCTTTTGTTCCCTCCTCGTCCAGTTCGACAAAGCCGCGTTTAGCGCTGTATGCGGCCATGTGGGCTCCTTTTTCCTCTCCGATGATGATTTGGGAGGTGTTGTTGTTATAGATCGACGCTTCCGCCTCGCTCAGCCTCACTTTTAGCAGACCAGTATTTTCCAGGAGGTGTTCAGTTTTCCAAGTGTTGACTTGGATAAATCAATAGCACGAACGAGTGTTTGACTCTCAACTCGTAGGAAACTATAAATCCCCCGTTAGGAGCGGGATATAGTAAATAGGAATGGCAAATACGCCGCGGCGTGGGCTAATCGGAAGCCGTACTAATATGTATCCATCGGTAATCTTTTATCCGTTCTCACATAAGGGTGGATCCACACTTACAGACGTGCATGAACACTGCAATGCGTGCACCATAAGAAACAGTGTGGATGTGTCACGAGCTGTTCGCGAGCAATTCGCGTGCACGTGTTCGTCTCATAGTCACGCCGTGCACGTTTTCGCTTGAATGGATAAAAACACTACGCGAACACTTCGAATTCGGATCAGTAGCAAGAGACAAGAGATGCACGACAGCTGCTTGTGAACCACATCGTGCACGTGCGCAAACGGAAAGTAATGCGTTCACACTTTCACAGCGAATCACTCCGCTACGTGTACATGTTTTGTGTAAGTGCGAAGGTGTAGATCTTCCTTTAGGAATTTTATATAATGTTAGCCTCTTTATTTGTTTAAAACGCTGTTGTATAAAAAATAAAAGGTATAATTATTACATAATAATAAATGTACACATTTTTTTAGGAATAATCGACTCTAGATCTAAACAGGTTACAATGGTCTTTTTATGAAGTAGGTAGTTAAGTAGGTAGGCAGCTATATAATTACTGGCTGAGTATATTATAATCGTAGGTTCTTTAAAGCGTGGGAATGAATTGCTCTAACCACTCATGTTACTGTAAGTATACACCTACCTACCAACATATTAAAATATAACATTATGTTCGCGCTGACTAGGCAATCGGGCTAAGTAGCAGAGAAGGATAAACCTACAAACTTTGACTAGGTAAATGATGTATTATAATTATTATAAACGAATATAGTTCATTAGTACTATTACTTTATTACCTAAACTCGTTAAACGTATTAATATACGTATTGTAGCCTCAAACAAAGGTCGGAAGTTGGTACACTACGATGATATCATCAGTTTGAATTTTCGAAACTTAACCATGCCTTTTAACCTTTACATTATAAAAGACCTAAGTTATTGTATCGAATGTGGGTAGGTACATAGAAGAAAGAAAGAAGAAAGAAAGAAAAAGCATTTATTTGGCACCACATACACATATAAGGACACTTGTTTATCAACAATTAATCTGTGTGGTGTGCGTGGTACCAAAATGGTCTCCACTCAGCGTGTGCTGTGTCTGTGATTGGTGCACAGACACAGCGCTGATCTTCCGTGAAGCCATGACGTGACGCGGACGAATATAGTTAAAATAAATTGTGAGTACAGTAAAGCTGGTTAGTTAAACTGGGTTACACTAATTAAGAAACGAAAATAGAATAATATATAAAAACGAAAGTTAAATATGAAGTCGGATATAATATAATTATATGTGTATATACATACATAAATTATGTAGCTGTAATAAAATAAAGAATATATAAATAAAGAAAGATGAGCTATGTATGAGGATTTGGACTAAATACCTCCAGCTTCATCCTTTTGTTGACGCAACAATAAAATTCTTAAATTTATTTTAAACCATTTTTTAGACTTGGTTACGTCGCGTAGGGGAGGAGGCAAGTTGTTCCAGCATTTCGTAGCTGCATATTTAAAGCTGCCACGAAATGCTACCGTTGTATGCTGAGGTGTTCTTAAAGTCCAGACCCTGTTAGGACGAGTGTTGGTCTTCTTAGCCCATTCAAGTTTGTTGAAGAGGTACTGGGGCTTTTGGGACTGAATCACACCGAACAATAACAAAGCCAAGTGTAACTTCCTTCTGGTTTCCATATTAAGTAAGTTTGCTTTGTTGATGTACGGTGAGATATGGGATCTTGGGGGAACATTATAGCAAAAGCGTATACAGGCGTTTTGTAATCGCTGCAGTAGTCTTTGAGTACGACTTAACAACCTTGGACCGTACAGTGCATCGGCATAATTTAATCTTGAGAGGATTAGCGTTTCGCAGACTTTAAGACGAGTCTCAATGGTAAGGAAGTTACGCACACGGTAAAGGATTTTAAGTTTATAGAAGGAAGTTCGGGCTACTTGAAGTATGTGGTTCTCAAATCGAAGATTGCTGTCAATTAGAACACCCAGATTTCTGGCTTCCGAGGTACGTTCTAACACTTCACCTCTGATACATACTGGTGGAACATTTGTATTAGCAATTTTTCCCACACTTTGACGAGTTCCGAGAAACATATATTTTGTTTTGTTAGGGTTTAGAACGAGCTGATTATCATCGGACCAGTCTGCAATACTTTCCAAATCTTCATTAATTAAAGTTACTGCCTGTGAGATATTACTTGGTTTAAAGGATGTGTATATTTGTGTATCATCGGCATAAATATGATATCTACAGTTTTTTATGCTCTTAACGATATTCGCAGTATATATAATAAACAAAAGAGGTCCTAAAATTGAACCTTGCGGAACACCACTAGACACTGATCTGGGTGTCGAATCTACAGTATGACCATTAGAATCTTGCAGCTGCACGAACTGAGAACGATCACTGAGGTAACTTGCAAACCATTGCAACGAATGAGAGTCCAACCCGTAGAACGACAGTTTAGCTAGCAATAGCGAAACATTGATGGTGTCAAAGGCACGCGAGAAATCTAGTAGCACCAGCAAGCTCACTTCACCGGCATCTTGTGATGCTAGTATATTATCGACAACATCAATCAGTGCGGTGGCGGTCCCACGGTTTTTTCTGAAGCCAGATTGTCTCTCAGGCAGAATGTCATGCTTCTCTACGTACTTGGTTAGCTGATCACAGACCACTTTTTCTAATATCTTTGAAAGACAAGGGAGAATACTGATAGGACGTAGGTCTTTAAGTGCTGTTACATTCGCTTTTTTTGGAATTGGTCTAATTATAGCTGTTTCATCACATCAATATTAATATATATATAGCTGCTCGTGCTGATTCATTGACTGACTCACTGATTGATCACCCCTCCTGTAAAATTTTGTATGAAAAATTTTTTTTTCACTAATGGTTTCGTATAGAGGACAAAAATTCATTCGGAACAAAAATATGGAGAGAGCTGATGATTGAGGATTTGGGAGACGGGTGAAGAGCACGCTTAAGGTATTGAAGATAGGTGGGGGGTGCTCAAGCAAATGTCACTCGAAACGTCATCCAATTGGCAGTGACCTGAAAAAAAATTCAAAATGGCGAAAAAAAGATGGCCGCCATACAAATTTCGTCAGTGTCCATCTTGCAGGGTATAAAAGATGGAAGATTGGTTTCTTAGCAAAAGATTATCAAGATCCAAAGGTCTACTTGATGAGTAGAAAAAAAATTCAAAATGGCGGAATTTATTTTTCCATAGAAAATGTATGGCGAATATTGAAGAGACTACAAGTTGTAAACTATGCAAGGTTTTGATGCGGTTCTTTGGAGAACTCTCAATGAAAAATATGGAAAGACATGATGATTGAGGGTTTGGAAGATGGTTGAGGAGCGGGGGCAGGGTATCGCAGATAGATGGGAGGTGCTCAAACAAAAATTACTCAAAACCTCATCCAATTGGCACTGAGCTGAACAAAAAAAACAAAATGGCGGATTCAAGATGGCGGCTATACAAATTTCGTCGGTGTCTATCTCACCAAGTATAAAAGATGGAAGAGTGGTTTCTTGGCAAAAGATGATCAAGAACTAAAGATCTACAATTTGATGAACAGAAAAAAAATCAAGATGTCAAAATTTATTTTTTTCACACAAAATATATGGCGAATACTGAAGAGACTATAAGTTGGGAAACTATACAAGACTTTGATACGGTTCCGGAGAAAAAAACTTGGAGAGTGATGATGATCGAGGGTTTGGAAGATGGATGAGGAGCACGGCCAGGATTAAAGATGCTGAAAATGATAGAAGAAGGTGGAGGCTGCTAAAACAAAAATAATACTGAAATCCCCGCGGTCCGCTTTAGCGGGCCGCGCAGCCAAGCGCCCTACTAGTTAATATATATATAGCTGCTCGTGCTGATTCACTCACTGACTCATTGATCACCTCTCCTGAACAATTTTGTATGAAAAATTTTTTTTTCACTAATGGTTTCGTATAGAAGACAAAAATTCATTCAAAACAAAAATATGGAGAGAGCTGATGATTGAGGATTTCAGAGACGAGCGAATGGCACGCTTAAGGTATTGAAGATAGGTGGGGGGTGCTCGAGCAAATGTCACTCGAAACGTCATCCAATTGGCAGTGAGTTGAAAAAAAATTCAAAATGGCGAAAAAAAGATGGCCGCCATACAACTTTTGTTGGTCTCCATCTCGGAGGATATAAAAGATGGACGAGTAGTTTCTTCGCAAAACATAATCAGGATCCAAAGGTCTACTCGATTAATAGAAAAAAATTCAAAATGGCGGAATTTATTTTTCCATAGCAAATGTATGGCGAATATTAAAGAGACTACAAGTTGTGAACTATGCAAGGCTGTGATCCGGTTTTTTGGAGAACTCTCAAAGAAAAATATGGGAAAACATGATGATTGAGGGTTTGGAAGACGGTTGAGCAGCTCGGGCAGGGTATTGTAGATAGGTGCGAGGTGCTCAAACAAAAATTACTTGAAACCTCATCCAATTGGCACTGAGCTGAAAAAAACCCCAAAATGGCGGATTCAAGATGGCGGCTATACAAATTTCGTCGGTGTCTATCTTACCAAGTATACAAGATGTAAGAGTGGTTTCTTGGAAAAATATGATCAAGACCTAAAGATCTACTTGATGAACAGAAAAAAAATCAATATGGCGGAATTTATTTTTCCACACAAATAATTTTTTTCATTGATGGTTTCGTATAGAAGACAAAAATTTATGTGGAGAAAAAATATGGAGAGAGCTGATGATTGAAGATTTCAGAGGCGGATGACGAGCACAGCCAGGGTATTGAATATAGGTGTAAGGTGCTCAAACAAAAGTCACTCGAAACCTCATCCAATTGGCAGTGAGCTGAAAAAAATCCTAAATGGCGGATTCAAGATAGTGGCCATACAAATTTCGTCGGTGTCTATCTCACTGAGTATAAAAGATGGAAGAGTGGTTTTTTGGCAAAAGATGATCAAGACGTGGTTTACTTGATGAACAGAAAAAAACAAGATGGCGAAATTTATTTTTCCATACAAAATATATGGCGAATGTTGAAGAGAATACAAAATGGGAACTATGCAAGACTTTGATACAGTTCCTTTTCAAAATCTGTTTTTATGGAAGAACTCTCATTCTGACAAATGATTCGGAGAAAAAATATGGAGAGTGAGAATGATCGAGGGTTAGGAATATGGGAGAGATAGGTGGAGGCTGTTCAAACCAAAATACCCAAAACCGAAACCTCGCGGTCCGCTTTAGCGGGCCGCGCACCCACGCGCCATACTAGTTAATATATATATAGCTGTTCGTTCTGATTCACTGACTCATTCATCGCCTCTCCTGTAAAATTTTGTATGAAAAATTTTTTTTTCACAAATGGTTTCGTATAGAGGACAAAAATTCATTAAGAGGAAAAATATGGAGAGAGCTGATGATTGAGGATTTCGGAGACGGTTGAAGAGCACGCTTAAGGTATTGAAGATAGGTGGGGGGTGCTCGAACAAATGTCACTCGAAACGTCATCCAATTGGCAGGGAGCCGAAAAAAAATTCAAAATGGCGAAAAAAAGATGGCCGCCATACAAATTTCGTCGGTGTCCATCTCGAAGGGTATAAAAGATGGAAGAGTTGTTTCTTAGCAAAACATGATCAGGATCCAAAGATCTACTCGATGAATACAAAAAAAATTCAAAATGGCGGACTTTATTTTTCCATAGAAAATGTATGGCGAATATTGAAGAGACTACGTATAAAAGATCGAAGAGTGGTTTCTTGACAAAAGATGATCAAGACCTTTAGATCTACTTGATGAGCAGAATGATTCGAAGAAAAAATATGGAGAGTAATAATGATCGAGGATTAGGAATATGGGAGAGATAGGTGGAGGCTGCTCAAACCAAAATACCCGAAAGCAAAACCTCGCGGTCCGCTTGCGGGCCGCGCACCCACGCGCCCTACTAGTTATTATATAAAGTCGAAAGTTTGTGTGTATGTGTGTATTTGTTTGTTACTCTATAACGTCGCAACTACTGAACCGATTTGGCTGAATTTTGTAATAGAGATAGCCCTGACTTAACACGTAGGCTACTTTTTATCCTGGAAAAATCCACAGTTCCCGCGGGATTTCGAAAAAACCGAAATCTACAGCTATTGGTAGATTACTATAGCAAACTTCCTTGAAAGTAGGTATAAAGGTTGGACAAGGGAGCGAGAACGGGAACCGGAAATCCACGACTCCCTCGGAATTTGTGAAAAACCGAAATTCACGCGGGCGAAACTGCGGGCAAAAGCTAGTTGAAAATATTTTCTTTAGGTTCTTCAGCCTATAAATGTCGCATTTATTTTGCTTCGTGAAGCAAGTAGTAGGTAAGTCTAGATTTAAGTGATTGCAGCCATTGATGTTTTGCTGCGGGGAAAATTTACTATTCAAAAGATCTAGATTGAAACGTAATCCGCTGCGCGAGCTGCTCTATTTCGAGTGGCTTGAAGCCGCTCCAGACTGGAGACTTTTAGCTCACAATTTGTCGCGACGACATGGAAGAGTGATATTTATTTAAAGGCGCTTAAGCACCACGATAAGGTCACGTTCGAAGTATTTAACTATCTTGATTATGTCATTAAATTAATTAATAGCTTTTATAATATAAATTAACAATTAAGTAGTTTAACTTTGCGTAGTTAAAATAACTTCTTTTTTTTTCTCTATCTAACATGTTTTAAAATTTAGTCATTTGTCTTGCTATTATTACTTATAGAAATAAGCATGGTAATTATGATTTTTGCTCTTAAATATTTCTGTTGTTATTAGCTCATTTTTTTAAATCGTGTTTATTTAAGTGAATTGTTATGTGCATAAAGTGTTTGCTTTTGAGCGACTTTGCACAATTTGTAAAAGTAGTAACTTTTCTCTTACTTACTTAGCGAATCTAATAAATATAAAAGAAAATAAAAAATAACTAAACACTGGATTATTATATATTCAATCGAAATTGATTAAATGCGTCGATTAATTTATAAATTTGACAATATGTAGTGATAATATTTACAAAAAATTAACACCAGATGAATGAAAATGAAAGTCCAAATAATCGTTTAAGGGCATGGTACCCAAGATATATGCTTTGTATATATGTTACAGCCAAAGTAATTAATTAGCTTTTATTCATAATGACTGGCAATTATAAATAATATCTAAATTGTGGAGATATTATTCATAATATCATGTCAAACCAGACATTATTCATAATAGCAGATGAACGTTGGTCAAAATGATAAATACGGCCCGCCTTGCTTCCCCTCCCGCATCTCATTCCTTTGTGGTGTGGCGTGATCACCACGATCTCGTAATCTAAACTACCCTATCCTAACCTAACCAGTAACCTAGCCTAAAATTCCTGATGTAGACCGTGCCAAAGCTGATGAAATATTATATGCATAGCTGTTGTAATTTCTCCGGAGACACCTCAGAAGATAAGTACCTCACGAAAATAAGTATTATTAATGAACTAGTGGATGCGTGTCACTTACAGAAGCTAGGTTAGGTTAGGTTAGAACATAAATATTGAGGTGCCCGGCCGCAGGACGGGCACTTAGGTTCTATTGGATCCTAGGTAGAATGTAGTCCAAAACGAAATCTGAGCACCCCAACCCAAAGCAATAAGTTGGTTAAGTTCAAACAGTTACCTAATTAATTTTGAAAAAAAAAATCCTATGGTTGCGTTTTGGCCTTGTATATATTGGAACGATGCACGCGCGCGTCCACGTTACAAAATATATACTAGTAGTACGCAAAATTCGTGTATACTTTGTAGTACAAAATTTGAAAACTGCATTACAATGTATACATAAGCAGAATCCTATGGGTGCATTCTGGCTATGTATATTATGTAAATACGCGCCTCCGCCCGCCGTAGAAAATCGCAGGCACCCGCGCGAGCCGTAGCGGATGAGGCAGGTCGCCAAAGGCGACCAGCAAGCCGAAGCTGCGGTGGTGAGCGTGGGTGCCTGGGCTTTGCTACGCAACCTGGTGGGTTATTCTGTAACTTAGTTAGCAACTGAAAATAGTTGCCAACGAATTATTTCGATATACATTGCTGCTTTACTGTGTGAAATTATGAAAATACTTTATAATTTCCCACAGTAAAGCAGCAATGTATATCAAACTTATTCGTTAGCAACTATTTTCAGTTGCTAACTAAGTTACAGAATAACCCAGCTGGGCGATGGGGCTGCACTTCCCCCAGCGCCGAAGCTGTTGCAGAAGTAACTATGTTTTTGGGTGGTATAAACTGTTTATTTGACGTTATATTTTGCAATATCTGGTGATCAGTTAAACATAAGTCCTTGTTTTGTTACTTTATCCAAGTCTTCCAAGATATTATATAGAATAGAATAGAAATAGAATAGAAAAGTTTTTTATTCAAATAAACTTTTACAAGTGCTTTTGAATAGTCAGATGAATCTACCACTGGTTCGGAATGCCGTTCCAACCGAGAAGAACCAGCAAGAAACTCGGCGGTTGCTCTTTTCCAAATTTACAATATCAATATAACAATTTTATGGTAAGTACATGATTGAATTGCCGTCTCGCGCATTGCTGGAACGAGTCAAATCCACGCCTTTTTATCATTTATATAAGTAATCATAATTTTATTCAGATAAACTTTCGGAAGCGTTTACGAATCGACAAATGAATCTACCACAGGTTCGGAATGGTGCTTACAATTCTACACATGTGAAGAAGGGCAGACAAAAGTAGCCCCATTTCCGACGGTGGCACCCATTCACGAGCATGACGCATGATCCAGCCATTGCTTCGCTCAACCATATTCGAGGGAACGTAACAACCCGCACCACACGACACCACCACAGAAATGTTTAAAGAGAGCGTGACATACTTAGGCTACCCATGATCAAAGCATCGAATTGAACACCAATAATCAAATACTCGGTTTAAGACATTGAGAAATTGCTCCATGCTTTTTTATCATTTATATAATCTTCAATTGTATAATATGCTTTTTTTATGAGCATATTTTTAATAGAGTTCTTAAACTTGTGTAAAGGCAAGTCTAAGATTGCTTGTGGAATTTTATTATAGAACATTACGCCCATTCCCACAAATGACCTTTGGACCCTTTTGAGGCGTAACTGAGGAATCACGAGCCTATTTCTATTTCTTAATTGCCTGTCGTGTAATTCGCACTTTTTAATGTAACTGTGAATGTTTTGCCTAACAAAAATTATATTGTTATAGATATATTGAGAAGCTACCGTAAGAATACCTATTTCTTTAAATTTCTCTCGAAGGGAATCCCGCGGTTTTAAATTATAAATTGCGCGAATTGCCCTTTTTTGTAAAACGAAAATTTTTTCAATATCAGCCGCTTTACCCCATAGTATGAGTCCATACGACATAATACTATGGAAATATGCAAAATAAACAATTTTTGCAGTTTCTATATCTGTTATCTGTCGAATCTTCCTAACAGCGTAAGCAGCAGAGCTGAGCTTGCCAGCAAGTGTTGCTATATGGGTGCCCCATTGAAGCTTTGCATCTAGGGTTATTCCCAAGAACACAGTTGTGTCCTCAGTTTTCAATGGCTCACCACTTATCTTTAAATTTTTGCTAGTAACCCTTGTATTGGGCAATAGAAACTCGACACACTTGGTTTTTTTTGCATTCAAAAGTAGATTGTTTGTAGTAAACCAGTGTGAAACTTGAGATAATGTATTATTTACATCGTCAAAATTGTCCTTAGTCCTATCGACTTTAAAAATCAAAGACGTGTCGTCAGCAAATAGTACAATATCGCAAGCATTTTTGACAAAATGTGGTAAATCATTAATATAAACCAGAAACATGAATGGACCCAGAATAGAGCCTTGGGGAACACCCATTACTGAGGCTGATCCGGACGACTTAACATCATTGATACATACTCTCTGTATGCGATCACTGAGATAAGAGGCAATAAGACTGAGTGCAGTTTCTTTAATACCATAGTGGCTTAATTTTCGTAAGAGAGTCTCATGATCAACGCAATCGAATGCTTTTGACAAATCACAGAAAATACCAATGGCATTCTGTGATTTCTCCCATGCATCGAAAATATGCCGTAACAGCCTTGCGGCCGCATCGGTTGTAGAACGACCCTTAGTGAAACCATACTGCTCAGAGTGAAGTAATTTATTTAAATTAAAGTGCAAAAGCAGTTGGTTGAGCATCATTTTCTCAAATATCTTGCTGAGAGTTGGTAGAATCGAGATCGGCCTGTAGTTATTTGGGTCACTTTTGCTTCCCGATTTAAATAGAGGTATTAATTTACTACATTTCATTAGGTCAGGAAATGATCCCGAGTCTATGGATTTGTTAAAAATAACAGCAAGATATGGTGCAATAACGTCAATAATATTATGGATTATTTTTACTGATATTCCCCATAAGTCTCCTGTTTTTTTGTGTTGTAAAGACTTAAATGTTTTAATAACATCATACGGGGTTACGTATTTAAATCGAAATAATACATTGCACTCAGAAACATTGCCCTTTAAAATACTATAGGCTTCTGTTGGCGAGGAATTTAGGGAACTAGTCGTGGTAACTGGAACATTTTGGAAAAACTTCTCAAAAGTATTTGCAATATCTGTATCAGAATCAATAATATGATTATTAATTTTTAATTCCAGTTTATTATTATGCACTTTATGTTTCCCCATTTCATTACTGATGATATCCCACGTTGCTTTTATTTTATTATCAGAGTGAATGATTTTCTGTTTTATGTAAAGAGATTTTGCTTGTATGCAAACATTTCGAAATAATTTGGAATAATTTCTAACATATTCAATAAACGCAGGGGTATAGTTATATTGTTTTTCTGCATACAAGTCAAATAACTTGTTTCTACTTTTATAAATGCCAACAGTTGCCCAGTCACTAAATTTGAGATTTTTAAACAATCTTTTTTCTATAATTTTAAAGATGGAAGTAAACTGAGTGTTTATTACATCAAAAAACTTGCTATAAAGTTCATCCGGACCACCCTGCGTAAGGTCAATTGTCGATAGTGTGGTCGAAATAGTATGTTTGAATTGCCTTACTTTTTTAGTGGTAATTGGCCTATAATTTATTACTTTTGTTATATTCTGTTCGCTGTTAGGAATGGATATCATTTGACCGCAATGATCAGATCTTAGTTTGCTGATAATTGATTTTTCAATGATTTTACAATCACAGAAAATGTTGTCAATGCAAGTAGCTGAGTTTGCAGTTATCCGCGTAGGTTCGACAAAAATATTCTCTAGATTAAAGCTTTTAAAAAGATTAAGTAATCTATCGGTAACAGGATAATAATATAAGGATATAAAATAGCTGAATATTATTTATAATAGCTAGATAATTTTAATGATTCTGTGTCAATTATTATTTTATCCAAATTGAGTTGATAATATTTATAATGGCTGGATAGTATATATAATATCCTTATTTATTACTTTGGCTGTAACATATACACTTTGTATTGTCAGGCTTAGCCTTTGGCCAAAATAAGAGACAGCCATTATATGTAATTTAAATTACAATTTGCGATGTATCCTAATAGGTAGATTATTTTATTTAAACTGGATTGACAACACCAATTGGCAGTATTTAGATTTTTCGCTAAGACTTTTTATCGTGTTTTTAACCCACGACGCAAAAACGACGGGGTGTTATAAGTTTGACGTGTCTGTGTGTGTGTGTGTGTTTGTCTCTGTCTGTTCCCCTGTAGTGCTGAAATGGGTGGACTGATTTGAATGCGGTTTTTTTTTTGTTTGAAAGGTGAATTAGTCAAGAGTGTTGTTAGCTAAGTTTGATGAAAATCGATCCAAGATGGCCGCCGCTACAAAATGGCGGAATACATATTTTTTCACAACTCCCTTAATATGGGTAACAAATGAAAGGGCTTGACTAGTAGAATAGCATTGTTGCAAATCCAAGATAGCCGCCGCCACAATATGGTGAATGTCGGGGGTTTTTTAAATTTTTAATTTATACTTGTATGACTTTACCTACTGTATGGAGTATAGACATTTTTATGTGGCTCCAAATAGGGTGTGCAACTTTTTGTCGCACGTCACGGCATCATCAGTTCGGTTACAACCTTCATAAAAGATGCAGAGGTTACGGCTCGAGCCAACTAATATGAAATTAGAAGTGCATTTCTTTGGGTGATATGCTTTAGCGACTAAGCTAGCTGCTGCATTTTTAATTTTCGAAATTGTAAAATTGAATAGAGGTATGTTCTGAAATTGACATGAAAGGTTATTTCATGCATTTAGGGTAGTGGACTTAAGTTGGCTTCATTTCATAATTAATAACTGTGCTTTTTAACCCCCGACGCAAAAACGACGGGGTGTTATAAGTTTGACGTGTCTGTGTGTGTGTGTGTGTGTGTGTCTGTCTGTTCCCCTGTGGCGCTCAAACGGGTGGACCGATTTGAATGCGGTTTTTTGTTTGAAATGTGATTTAGTCGGGAGTATTGTTAGCTATGTTTGATGAAAAAATCGGTCCAAGATGGCCGCCGCTACAAAATGGCGGATTATATATTTTTTCAAAACTCCCTTAATATGGGTATCAAATGAAAGAGCTTGACAAGTAGAATAGCAGTATTGCAAATCCAAGATGGCCGCCGACACAAAATGGCGAATGTCGGGGGTTTTTTAAAATTTCAAATTACACTTGTATACATTGTTTTTTCATCGTACAGAATCTACGTTTATATCGTACGGGTCATTTACGTACGTACATAGATACAGTGGATTATGAGATTTTGTGAATCCTCTCATTCTATCCCTTCTACTATGAAAACAGTAGATTTTTAGTTAGTTTATTTGTTTGTGAGCGCCTCACGCAATAGTCAAGAAATAAGATGGCAATTTTGTACATTAATCAGACATGCTGAGTTACGTTTATCTATCGGTTAAATAGTTGGTACCTAAGTATAAAGTTCGTAAACTAAAACCCGACTACGCTTAATAATTTAGAGTGCAAAAGCGCGGGGCAAGCAGCTAGTGGCGCCATCTGTTATGTGATTACCAAAACTAATTAAATATACTAAAGAGCCGCGCAAAGGTCACTTTTCGATTTTTTTCGTAAATAAAATGTAGCCTATGTCACCCGGACCATTACAACGAATCAGTAGACACCTCATTCATCAAAATCGGTCCAGTAGTTTAGCGCTACGGTGGTACACACAGAATCTCATACTAAAATCGGCCACATACATACATACATACATAGATACATACATAGACTGCTAAAATCATAACCCTTCCTTTTGGCTTTGCCGTAGTCGGGTAAAAAATACAGCTTGATCCTTTTTATACAGACGAGGCAAAACAGAGAAGCTAGTTTATTGTAATAATAAACTTGAATCCGAATAAAAGAGATCATAGAGTAAGTGGAGTCGCCATTCGGCGTTAGAGGTATGGATAACGTATGGAAATATTTTTCACTTCGACGGAATACATAAACAGTCTGCGCAGTAACGAAGCTACGACGGATCTACAACGTAGCAATCAGCTACGTCGTACATAGGTTCATAATATTATTTACAATAGACAATCAAATATTTTGTATGAATCACTTTGTTTTTGATGGAATAATGAGGTGAACCATGAATTTTTTTAAAATGCTTTTAATAATAATAAGGTGTCAGTTACATACAGAAAGTTTCATTAAATAAAAAAGTAGATTATTGTAATACTTATGTATAACTTTGTAATAATTTAAAAAATATGTTCACTATAACACAGATTTTTTTTTAGTATAATCAAATCCCTACTTTTATATCATAAATGGGAAAGTGTTGTTTGTTTGTCTGTTTGTCCTGCAATCGCATAGCAACGGAGCAATGGATTGACTTAATTTTTTGCATGGATACAGTTAAAAATCTTTTCATCCAGAGAAAATTAAGTAGTCTTCTAGGGGATTAAAAACCTACATCCTTGCAGAAGTCGCGGGCAACAGCTAGTATTATCATGAACCACTAAAGAGGGGACCTAAAAAGAAAGTATGTGTGACAAATATTAGTCTTAGCTTCCTTTTCTTTGTGTTGTTTTTGAACCCGGAGGCCAATGGACTTACTATATCTCTATTGTACGAAGTATTTTAATCGTTTCTCACACGCTAGTGTTAAGTAGTTCAAACATTTTAAATTATACAGTGATAAAATCTATCATATATTTTTTATTTTGTTATATAATAAAGTTGAATGAAATATTAAGTTAAAGTTAAACTGCTGGCAATGGAGAGAGCTATGCTCCCTGGAGTATCCCTGCGGGATTGAATCAGAAATTAAGAGATTCGTAGAAGAATTAGAGCTACCAACATAGCTCATCGGCTCGCGAAAATAAAGACCAAGGCACATTTGTTCTCAAATTACTGCCTCGTTGGTCTAGCTAGTGGTTAGCATACTCGACTGCAGATCACGAGGTCCCGGGTTCGATTCCCGGGTCGGGCAAATAATTATTAGGTATCGGGTTTTTCTGTCTAGAAATTCTCAGTGCCAGCCCGGAGTGGGACGTTAAAAGGCTATAGTGGTGGTATAGTGGACATTGTTCTAAGAACCGACAGAAGTTGGGGTCTTAAGATGCTAGAGACCTGCCATATGGACCAACGATCTCAATCGAGTCACTTTCAGCCGCTGGATATAAGTTGCACAAGATTATGTTCTGTATATTCTGATTTTTAATTCCGTGGAATTCTGACAGCTGTCATTGTTATTTACAGATGAGTTATTTGTATGGAGAACAGGGTTAACATCTACGAAGTACGATTTTACTCAAAACTATGTACTTTAATTCCCTGTCATTATAAAAAGCCCTAAGCCGCCTAATAATATTAGTCGTTTGGCCCTAAAATAGAAAACACCAAGAGTGGAAACTAGAAAGTGCATACTAACAGCAATAGAAAACAAAAAAAAAGCACATTGAAAAAAATATTCAAAAATGGAAGTCGAATGACATTATCACCATAAAGTGTTTGTCAGGCATTTGTCATATCTACATGCGGAAGTTGATTTTTATTTACATGTTTTGAACTTTTTATCTTTTTTGTGGGAATTGTCTTATCTCTGGTAACATTACGAAACGTCAGAATTCCACGGAATTAAAAATCAGACTATAGCGAATCTTACAAGAGACCTACATCCAGCAGTGGATGAGCGTCAGTTGAGGCGACGACAGCGAAAACTATACTTAAGTTGATATATAAGCACACGTAAAAGAATAATGCGAACAGTTTAGGTAAGTACATTTTATTAAATCTTATGGCGTCCCATAAGCTATTACTACTAAATGGGATAGTTACAAGATGTTATGTGTTCCTAGAAAAAGTACATGGCAAGTTACATACATATTTAAGTATCTACCTAATTACGCTGAACCAAGATCGAGTGCCCTAGAGCACTATAGGATTAGTTCGGGTTTCTATATCTCGAAAACGTTTATGCATGTCTAGTCTAGAAATACTACATACAGTCAAAGTAAAACAAGTATAAAATAATTAAAAATTAAAAAAACCTCGGACATACGCCATTTTGTGGTGGCGGTCATCTTGGATTTGCATAGTGCTATTTTACTAGTTAAGCCCTTTCATTTAATCCCCATATTGAGGGACTTGTGAAAAAATATGTAATTCGCCATTTTGTGGCGGCGGCCATCTTGGACCGAATTTCATCAAACATAGCTAAGAACGCTCCCGACTAATTCACTTTTCAAACAAAAAACCGCATTCAAATCGGTTCACCCGTTTGAGCGCTACGGGGGAACAGCACACACACACACACACACACACCACATGACACACAGTCATGTCAAACTTACATATAACATACCGTCGTTTTTGAGTCGGGGGTTAATGAACCTTAACGTCCTTGTTAAGTAAAGCTGAAGTTCGTCCATTACATACACAGTCAACGCCTCAAGCGGAAACTTTCGAAATAAAACTTGGTGGTACTGAAACTACGACTTTAAAACAAGGGTTTTTAGGTACGTTGTTCTCTGTTGCTATTATATTTCGATGCTCGAAATCTATTATTATCGTTATCGAGATGTGCAAACTCGTAATGAGGGCACTGAAGCTGCTCGCCGGAAACTCGTCAGCTAATAATTTCCTGCTAGTGAGAAAATCTCCATTTAACGTCGGTGAACTTAAAATTAAACCTTGCGTAGGTACATTATTTTTAACCCCCGACGCAAAAACGACGGGGTGCTATAAGTTTGACGTGTGTATGGTGAACCGATTTGATGCGGTTTTTTTTTTGTTTGAAAGGTGAATTAGTCGGGAGTGTTTGATGAAAATCGGGTCCGCGATGGCAACACCACAAAATGGCGGATTACATATTTTTTCACAACCCCCTCAATATGGGTATTAAATGAAAGGGCTTGACTAGTAGAATAGCATGATACAAATTCAAGATGGCCACCACCACAAAATGGCGAATGTCAGGTTTTTTTTAATTTTTAATTTATACTTGTAAACTAAGTGTAAAGGGTTACTTATACACCTATTGTGCGACCAAAGTTAAACAATTGGGTTCGTACCCCAACCTACGATAGATTGAAGTTCGATATTATGGATGAATATTTTAAAACGGGGTCCATTATCTTAAAACTAACCATAGAAAATCAGATATTATTAGTAAGTAACACTAACGAAAGTCGAAATCCCGCAATAAGTCGACTTGCCTGCGAAAAAAAGAATCTGGAAATCCATCGAATCCAAGAAAACTCCTTAGAACAATGTCCACTATACCACCACTACAACCTTTTAACGTCCCACTCCGGGCTGGTACTGAGAATTTCTAGACAGAAAAACCGAATACCTAATAATTATTTTCCCGACCCGGGAATCAAACCCGGGACCTCGTGATCTGCAGTCGGAATATGCTAACCACTAGACCAACGAGGCAGTAATTTGAGAACAAATATGCCTTGGTCTTTATCTTAGCGAGCCGATGAGATATGTTAATAGCTCTAGTTCTTCTACGAATCTCCTAATTACTGATTTAATCCCGCAGGGATACTCCAGGGAGCATAGCTCACTCCATCGCCAGTAATTTAACTTTACTTTAACTTAATATTTCATTCAACTTTATATGGTAACAAAATAAAAAAGCGCAGTTATTTCGAAATCACAGACATACACTTTATTTATTTGATATACGATTACCTAATACCTATTACTTTTAATGTAGCACAAGCATAAAAAGTACTTTAATAGTTGTTCAAAACGTGTTCAAAACTTTTAAATTCGAATATTCAATAGAAAATAACCTATACACTCTGTCTCTAGGCACAAGGTAGGGCTTCGCTTGTAGTAGAAAGTTCAACTTTGTATCTTGATCCAGTACTAGTACACAGCTGGTACGGCCGGTGTAAACTCTAGTTTATGTTCCCACAGTTTCACATTGTAGAACCACAT
Source organism: Melanargia galathea (assembly GCA_920104075.1). NCBI lineage: Eukaryota > Metazoa > Arthropoda > Insecta > Lepidoptera > Nymphalidae > Melanargia > Melanargia galathea. Next base: position 27,742,148 of record OV049856.1, on the reverse strand, counting down.
GAGTAGATATCCGTACAGAGAGGAAGCTTCATACAAGCGGCCCACTGTAGGTAAAGTATGTTCGTTTACTTACGGTCAACGTTCGTTTACTTACCACGCTGGCTAAGTGCGGATTGGCAGACTATTTGGAGATTCTGTTTTATTCTAAGAATAGAAAAAAAATTACGTGTAAAAAAATTAAGAGTAAAAAATAATAAAAATAAAAGCAGAATAATAAGAGCCACCTGTGCCTGTGTGACACTATGTTACCGAACGGACTTAACACTCACACATGAGCTCTCCCCAACGGTTCACGGACGCCCGCGGTTCTGACCTCCTACCGGCTCAGTTGGATGACAAACGTGCATTATGTGTGAGTGTACCTACAGCGGGTCGCTTGTATGAAGCTTGCTCTCTGTACGGATATATACTCATGTGGTAGAACTGTTGTGTTCCTAAATAAACATGACCGCGATGTACCAGTGCTTCTCAAACAAGAGAAGTGTGATAATTGTGTATGGTTGTTTATGGATGGTAATGTATCTTCTTATATAAAACAAAGTCGGGTTTGTTCGAACACATAACTCGAGAACGGCTTGACCGATTTTCATAGTTTTTGATTTGTTGTATTTGTTTCCGTCCCGAATAGCAGAATAACTATTAAAAAGATTGGAAAATTGTCGAGAAAGTCAAATAAAAGAAAAAAACCTTTTCGCATACAAAATGTTCATGGGTTTCATAACTGTTAAACATTCAATAACGCCATTTCAGATTCACACAGACTCGATGAGATATTTTTTTTTATTTCGTGTAATCACTTCGTAAAAGGAATACGTAGTTAGACAGATGTACGAGTATGATAAACGGAATAGCACATCGCGTGTCGGCAAGACATTTTTCAATTAACACGGTCAACATTACGAACAATGGCAATCGACCTCGCGAGTATAAAATTGATCGAGCGCTACTCATCCAAATACATTTAATATTATGGTGATTACATAATATGAGTAGGTGAGTAGGTTCGGGCTACGGAAACAGCCACTCTCTCGCTAGTTGATATACTCTTTACACTTTTATACGATGCACTGCGTGTGGTTAAAATAAAGTCCGTTAATGTTAGTTTTCTATGAAAAAACGCATACTGTTTTATACTCTGATTTTTAATTCCGTGGAATTCTGACGTTCTGACTTAATGATACCAGAGATAAAACAGTTCCCACAAAAAGATAATAAATTCAAAACTTACTTATACCTAAATAAAAATCAATTTTCTCATGTAGATATATGACAAATGCCCGACAGATATTTCAGGTACATTAGTTTGGAGTAAAATCGAACTTTAGGTGGTAACCCTGTTTTTCATACAAATAACTCGTTCAATTTTTAAATGACAACTGTCAGAATTCCACCCAATTAAAAATCAGACTATAATTTATTAGCTCCCGAGAGCATTTCCTTTTTATCGTCCTACCGTCAGTTACCGTCGCGGCGAGCTGCTGTGTTTTGTCACGTGTTGTGTGTACACACATAAACTTGGCTTTAATCTTTTCTCAATTATTGAATTCGATCCTAGTTTGTGTTTTACGCTATGGCAATTAATAAAGCAAAGGCGGGCTCTTCATTTCATTGTAAGAGGAGGTTCAAATAGGATCTACTTATCACCGCTGACAGTTTCAACCGCGGCGTCGAGAAATATTATCGGCTTTTAGAAAACTTGTACAAACAAGTCACGATTTCGATAAACATCGGGAAATGTGAAATAGCGCAATAACCAGTGGATTTGAAGTATTACTCGCCCGCTTGCCTATCGGTTCGCGACGATATTTCATGTTATAATACACGGATACAGGCCACTGAGAGAGGTCAAATAAACAGCCTCCGCAAGGGCCCATAAAGGAAGAAATATTCTGAACAACTCGCAGTTATTACTGTTATTTGGTTTCTTCCGGGACTTTTTTTGAGGATTTCCCTTTTCCGATATCAAAAGGAAATCCATCTTCCATTGTTTTAGTCTCTATCGTAGTTATTTTCATTTCTATGGATCACACTGAAAGATATATTATTCCCGGGATATTTTAAGGTTGAAAGGTTTTTTTCTACTAAAAGATTATTTTTAAATAATAGGGAAAATATTTGCCTTAATACCACCACCAACGACGCAGCCTTTTTACATCCTACAGCTGGGCACAGGGATCCTCTGTTATAAGAGATACAGATTTAGACTCGCCACGATGCTCCAATGTGCGTTGATGGGCTTTGACATCCGTTGGTACACGACAGTGATAGTAGCCAAGTATCACCGGACAAGGAGTGCTCCGAGGCACGGGTGTGAAAAACAGCCAACTAATAATACCAGGTACCTACCTACTTACTTAACAATATGAAACAATTATGTAAGCAATAACCATAAACATAACCATATAATGCGTGATGAAAAATGTTTATATAACATTTTTTCGGCAAAATTAGCTCAGCAAGGCGAAGTCGTAGCGTTTTACGATACGTAGGTAATTAAAAAAAGCAACCTTTTAAACGTTGTGAGCACTGAAACAATACCTACTACAGTTTATATTTAAGTATGTATCATTGTTAAAATATGAAAAGCCTCGCAGCGCGGCGTATAGCAGGCTTACGTGCTCTACTCTAGCGGCACGCTATGATGGCCGGTTTGACGTTTGTCCGCTCATGAAGTTCCGTATTAATTGATAACGACTTTGAAGGAAATAATTGTATTACTTTATTGACGATAGTGATGTGCAGAGATTCATAAATTTTATCGAATGTAGTTTTAGGTTTAGGACTCAAAATTTATTTATTAAATTGATTTCTTAAATGTATACAAGTGTAGAAAAATCAGTTTGCACCATTTAAGGGGTGAATGTACTTGTGAATATGAACAATTTTCACTATGTGGACAAACCTCTGAAATCGCAAAAAAATATCAATAAATTTTTAAAAATGGAATCTAATACGATCGTCACATAGGATCGCTGGCTAGCACAACTACTACCTCCGGCAAACTCGCGTCAATGCTCAATGCAAAACAAAGCAGTTTCGAATTGACGTTGCTTCGAAAAGTATAAACTGTCAGTGCAATGCGATTGTGATATAGTTTTGACCTGGCTTTGGATTTCAAATATTGATACTGCATTACTGTTGACCCTTGCTCGTTAATTTGGACTCTGTTCAAGCCCTTTGTTGTGGATTTCGTCGATATGACCGAACGTACGCAGAGAACTGTTCTAAATAGTCAGACACGTGAGTTCGTAATACGCCTTCGTAACTATTTCGATCGTGAAGCTCAAAATGGAGGGCCAATTTTACCTATAACGTCAGTGGTTGAACGCGTAGCTGATGCGCTTAATATTGGACAACGAACTGTTAGACGGATAACTAAAAAAAAATATGGCGAGACTGGCACAGAAGAAAATAAACTTCACACACCAAAAAAGAGAAAACGAGCAAAACCAGTCGTAGGCATCGATAGCTTTGATGCCGATGCTATCCGAAGACATGTTTACGGCTACTATTTACAGAAGGAGTATCCAACAAGAAAAAAGTTGGTGCATTCACTGAAGGAAGCTGGATTATTCTTCGGTGGGGAAAGTTCTTTAACGAAGATTTTGAAGACCATTGGATTTCGATACAAAAAATGTAACAAACGCAAAATATTGATGGAAAGATTTGATATAGCGATGGCAAGGTATACTTTTTTACGGCAAGTGAAAGAAATCAAAAATTGGCAAAATGTTGTGTTCTTGGATGAAACATGGCTTAATGCTAACCATACTGTAGGCCGTTCTTGGAACGATGACACAGCAGCATCTACTTCCAAAGTTCCTGTAGGAAAAGGATCGCGACTTATAATTTGTCACGCCGGAACCATCAACGGGTTTGTCGAAGGTTCTCTCATGGCTTTTGCGTCAAAAACCACTGGAGACTATCATGAAGACATGAATGGAGAAAAGTTTACTGAATGGTTTACCTCAATGTTGTGTAGCCTCCCTGAACCATCTATTATAATTATGGACAACGCCCCATACCACTCGATGCAAATTGACAAGCCACCTGCCCAATCCCAAAAGAAAGCTGATATCGTCGCATGGCTTCGTAAAAATGGCGTAGATGCAAACATGAATATGTTAAAAGCGGAATTAGTACGTCTTTTAAAAGAAAACAAACCAACCAAGATCCGATACGTCATTGACGAAATAGCATTAGAACATGGGCACAGAGTTATACGGTTACCGCCTTACCATTGTGAGTATAATGCGATTGAGTTGGTGTGGGCTCAAATTAAGGGATATGCTGCAAGACACAATACAGAACCCCCATTTACCACAAAAAAAATGCTAAAATTATTAGAAGAAGCTTGTGAACATGTGACTAAAGGAGACTGGGAAAAGGTTGTGAATAGAACTGTTAAATTAATAAGGGAAGATTATGAAAGAGATGTGAAAATAGATAATATTATAGAAAACGAACATATAATTATTAATGTATGTGATGATAGCAGTGACGACAGTGAAAATAGTAGTATGGACGAATCTGATTAATTATGGCCTTTTGTGGCACCTTTTTTGGTATCTTTTGTATTCATATGTTTCTTGTGTGCATATAAAGTATGTATATTCATTTTCGTTCAAATATTCAGTTCGTTCAAATAAATTAAATAAACATATACATTTTTGTTTTATTAAACCTATTTAATCAGGTACAAAAACAAAACTTAATTGTTTTTTGTTCGAGAATAAATTGACATTCCACATCACTATTGTAATGTGTCAAACCGGCCATCATAGCGTGCCGCTAGTGTAATTGCTTTATAAACATTTTATATGGTATAAAAAGGCTGAATTTTAAGGAGTAAATTCAGCCCGGAACAGGGCTACCAGGTGCGAGAGAAATTCCAGATTGTTCGGAAACATTCCTGACATTTTCTGATGATGTTTTATGTAGGTAAAGGTAGAAGGGATATAGATATATTTTACCCGTGTATATAAGCCAAATACTTAAAAGAACAGAGTATCGTGTGAAGTAAAATGATAAATTATCTATTTTAAGTTGCTAAAACATAAAGTATCTGCTAAAGCTGTGATAGCCTAGTGGTTAGGACGACCGACTTCTAATCGGAGGTCGTGGGATCGATCCCGGGCACGCACCTCTAACTTTTCGGAGTTATGTGCGTTTTAAGTATTTAAATATCACTTGCTTTAACGGTGAAGGAAAACATCGTGAGGAAACCTGCATGCCTGAGAGTTCTCCATAACGTTCTCAAAGGTGTATGAAGTCTGCCAATCCGCTTGGCCAGCGTGGTAGACTATGGCCAAAACCCTTCTCACTCTGAGAGGAGACCCGTGCTCTGTAGTGAGCCGGTAATGGGTTGATCATGATGAAAGTATCTGCACGTGCAAGACTTATCCATCTTTGTACAAATACATAGTTATATCATAAATAGTTTAAATATTCAATAAGTCTTTAAAACTTTACAATCCTGATTCCTTGGCATATTGTCAATATTACAGACATACTTATGTGTATTTTCTCGCACACGTTAATAACTATTTGGTAAGTATTTACTGCTAACTTTACTCACAACTTCTTGATGTGAAATGGTTGCATTTGATCGAGGCAAAAGAAGAATTGTATGAAAAAACAAAGAATATATTTTGTTTGGGAGATATTTTTACACGACGTTTTACAATTCGTTTCCTTTGTTATCGACACTAACTTGGATGTGCAAGTAGTGTTGCGTCAGAAAATTTTGTCAGGAATTTTTGGAATTTTTCTCGAAAGGAAAATCTCCGTCGTCTGGTAACCCTAGACCGATAGCGTGTGCCGCGCCCGCCGCAATACAAATGGGTTTTTAGCGTATAAATCAACCTATGATAATTACTAAGGAGCAAATTAGTGTTATACCGAATTCTTATGTCACCTTAACGTACACAACATCCTTTGCAATGTAGCTGTATATAAAGGAATTCTTTAAGGCGTAAGCTTTAGGCAATAACTGTTTGCAATGGTAATTTTTCACAAGTTATTACCCGTGGCTGCGTATGTAGTTTGCCTGTAGGAATTTTTTGTTACGAATAAACCATTTCGACGACTTCCCTGGCGCAGTGGTGAGCGCTGTGGTCTTATAAGTGGGAGGTCCTTGGTTCGATTCCTGGCAGGGGCAATTTGGGATTTTATAATTTCTAAATTGTCTCTTGTCTGGTCTGGTTCTGGTTGCGAGGTTGTCCGTGGCTGGTTACCACCGTACCGGCAAAGCCGTGCCGCCAAGCGATTTAGCGTTCCGGTACAATGCCTTGTAGAAACCGATCAGGTGTATGCACTATGCATACCCCTTCCAAAGCCCGCTTCCATCTTAAACTCCATCATCACTTACCATCAGGTGAGATTGCAGTGAAGGGCTAACTTGTATTTAAATAAAAAAAAGAACTCTCGACCTTGAACCTGAAACTCAATGGGTGATTTTTCGATCTAGTTTTTGGTACGAAATGAGGAAACCACGGGGCTGTATGTGTCGCCACGCATTGGTTCGCCAGTCAATTTCGACTTTTTATGTTACAAGCTGTGATAGCCTACAAGCTGTGATAGCCTAGTGGTTAGGACGACCGACTTCTATTCGGAGGTCGTGGGTTCGATCCCGGGGCACGCACCTCTAACTTTGCGGAGTTATGTGCGTTTTAAGTACTTATTTAAATATCACTTGCTTTAACGGTGAAGGAAAACATCTTGAGGAAACCTGCATGCCTGAGAGTTCTCCATAACGTTCTCAAAGGTGTGTGAAGTCTGCCAATCCGCTTGGCCAGCGTGGTAGACAATGGCCAAAACCCTTCTCACTCTGAGAGGAGACCCGTGCTCTGTTGTGAGCCGGTAATGGGTTGATCATGATGATGATGATGTGACGCCCAACGTAATAAATTTTGAGTAAGTATGTGAATGATAGTTATCCAGGTACTTAGTTCGCTTACAGGCCATGAATAATTTTCTTCTACGTAAAAATTATCCAATACCTTAACTTTAATCACCTTAAGCCATAAGTCCGTGGAATGCTAATTTAATACGACTTAACCTCTTGACTTCTTCTTAAATATAGAATCTTGTAGATAAACTAAAAGGAATGCATTTATTTACCTAGTAGGTAGTTTAATTCATTACTATATCATATCCTAAGTCTATTCTAGTGTTTATATCTTACCAATCTTAGACTTTGATCTATCAAATATTTTTTAATTTATATTCTCAGTAAAAATAATATTCTTTGTATAATATGTAGTTACGTATATACCTAGGTACGAACTTTAATTATAGTTTTCCATTAAAAATTCGCACAAAAGACATAATAAGTCAGATAGTCTCTTCTATCTATAGATGCTATAGCAACATAATATGTGACTATTTTTTTAAACTTCTTTGAGTGTATAGCTTTATAAAGGCAGATTGTGCTCTGATTGAATGTTATAAAGCCTAGAGCGCGAGAATAGAGAATCGATCTCTTATAGATCTCTTATAGACAGCCAAATAACTCTTCCCTTTCTTATATATTTCTTGACTGCAATAGTTTCTTGACTACACCGGAGTGAGACCTGGTTATGTATTGGTTTGTACATATTTATTGCGGGGTTTTTTGTGACTTTTTTTCGGTGAAAATAATCACGTTTTCTAATTTGTTCTTCATTGTCAGTTGGTTTGTTGAGAGTTCGTAGGGTCATTTTCCATAATATTATGAAGTTTTTAAACGACGTTCTATGGTCGAATAACCTACATTGAAGTTTATATTATGGTTTTGATCTGTTCGTTAACAAGCTTTTGTCCTATTGTTCGGCTGTCAAAAGTGTCTATAGTTAATAGATGTTAAAATTTGATGGCCATTAGTGAAGTTTGTATCGATGTATTTGAACTTCTTGACCCATTTTTCAAGAATTTCAACTTGTTCAAAAAAGTTTGTCGAGATCGCGAAGTGACTGTTGTATTCCAAACCTTGTCGAAGTGGTTGAGCAGATTATGGCAAATGTTCTTAAACAATGGTTTTCGATAGGTAGGTATCATTTTAACAAACCGAAAAGCGAGGATAATTATTATGAATTTAATTTTATAAAAAATCACCAATTTTTATAGAAAAAAGAAGTCACGAAAAAAGCCGCAATAATTGTGCAAAAACCCATCATAAAGCCGCTGACATACTTAGCTCAGTTGACTCACTGAAATTACGACTTTTTAAAAATTCGATAGTTCATCGAATTAAAAATATAATAGATCAATGAACCAAACACGTTGGTGTATTGCAGTGCGCGGCTGGTCGCGCGGCCTGGCAGGAGGCGGCGGCGCTGTCGGTCGGCGGCGGGGGCGCGGGCGCGGGCGGCGCCGCCCGCCGCTGCTCCGTGCTCGGCGACCACCCGGGCGCGCGGCGAGACCCGCGCGGCAAGTGGCACCGCACCAACCGGGTACCTACTCTATACCACCACTATACAACCCCACCCTCCTACCACACGGTTGCCGCCCGCCGCTGCTCCGTGCTCGGCGACCACCCGGGCGCGCGGCGAGACCCGCGCGGCAAGTGGCACCGCACCAACCGGGTACCTACTCTATACCACCACTATACAACCCCACCCTCCTGCCACACGGTTGCCGCCCGCCGCTGCTCCGTGCTCGGCGACCACCCGGGCGCGCGGCGAGACCCGCGCGGCAAGTGGCACCGCACCAACCGGGTACCTACTCTATACCACCACTATACAACCCCACCCTCCTGCCACACGGTTGCCGCCCGCCGCTGCTCCGTGCTCGGCGACCACCCGGGCGCGCGGCGAGACCCGCGCGGCAAGTGGCACCGCACCAACCGGGTACCTACTCTATACCACCACTATACAACCCCACCCCCCTGCCACACGGTTGCCGCCCGCACTGCTCCGTGCTCGGCGACCACCCGGGCGCGCGGCGAGACCCGCGCGGCAAGTGGCACCGCGCCAACCGGGTACCTACTCTATACCACCACTATACAACTCCACCCCCCTGCCACACGGTTGCCGCCCGCACTGCTCAGGGCTCGGCGACCACCCGGGCGCGCGGCGAGACCCGCGCGGCAAGTGGCACCGCACCAACCGGGTACCTACTCTATACCACCACTATACAACTCCACCCCCCTGTGACACGGTTGCCGCCCGCACTGCTCCGTGCTCGGCGACCACCCGGGCGCGCGGCGAGACCCGCGCGGCAAGTGGCACCGCACCAATCGGGTACCTACTCTATACCACCACTATACAACTCCACCCCCCTGCCACACGGTTGCCGCCCGCACTGCTCCGTGCTCGGCGACCACCCGGGCGCGCGGCGAGACCCGCGCGGCAAGTGGCACCGCACCAATCGGGTACCTACTCTATACCACCGCTATACAACTCCACCCCCCTGCCACACGGTTGCCGCCCGCACTGCTCCGTGCTCGGCGACCACCCGGGCGCGCGGCGAGACCCGCGCGGCAAGTGGCACCGCACCAACCGGGTACCTACTCTATACCACCACTATACAACTCCACCCCCCTGCCACACGGTTGTCGCCCGCGCTGCTCAGTGCTTGGCAACCACACGGGCGCGCGGCGAGTGGCACCGCACCAACGGTACCTACTCTATACCACCACTATACAACTCCACCCCCCTGCCACACGGTTGCCGCCCGCACTGCTCCGTGCTCGGCGACCACCCGGGCGCGCGGCGAGACCCGCGCGGCAAGTGGCACCGCACCAATCGGGTACCTATACCACTGCTATACAACTCCACCCCCCTGCCACACGGTTGCCGCCCGCACTGCTCCGTGCTCGGCGACCACCCGGGCGCGCGGCGAGACCCGCGCGGCAAGTGGCACCGCAGCAACCGGGTACCTACTCTATACCACCACTATACAACTCCACCCCCCTGCCACACGGTTGTCGCCCGCGCTGCTCAGTGCTTGGCAACCACACGGGCGCGCGGCGAGTGGCACCGCACCAACGGTACCTACTCTATACCACCACTATACAACCCCACCCCCCTGCCACACGGTTGCCGCCGTATAAAAAAAACTTTGTCGCTGACGGTAAATTTTACTTTCGTTTCACGTCGGTGTTAATATGACAAGGTTCAAGCGCAATAGCAATCTGCGGGACTTATATGTATCTTCTTCTTATACTTAGTGCCGTCTCCTATCGGAGGTTGGCAACCATTAGGGCTATTTGTACTTTGGATGCTGCTGCACGGAACAGAGATCGGAGTACTTTTCCCGTACTTATAATGTATAGTGTCTATGAAACATGTCTTTGGTGAGTAACAAACTCTTAAAATTCCGTAGGTTCGAGATGCTTCGTACGGATCGTCATCGGACTCGGACGGGGATCTGGAGGGGGCGAATGGGGAGCCCTGGGGAGTCGCGAGGCTCCTGTACGCGGGGCTCGCCACACTCGCTCTTGGCCTCGTTGTTTACTTCGTTGGAACCGGAGACAAGGTTAGTAGGTATTTGTTTTGTTTAATACTAATATTATAAATGCGAAAGTGTGTCTGTGTGTCTGTCTGTTAGCACGGCTCAACAGTTTAACCGATTCGGATGAAAGGACATGGCCGGAATTTGTATGGTAATTTGTAAAGTTAGCTTACTTCCTCGGGACGGACATAGGCTACTTTGTATCCCGGAACAGCAGAGTTTCTGTGGGCTAAATCTACGCGGACGAAGTCGCGGGCATCATCTAGTATTTAAAAAATGTATTATAAAACGGTGATAGTCTAGTAAGCTGTGATAGCCTAGTAGTTAGGACGACCGACTTCTAATCGGAGGTCGTGGGTTCGATCCCGGGGCACGCACCTCTAACTTTTCGGAGTTATGTGCGTTTTAAGTATTTAAATATCACTTGCTTTAACGGTGAAGGAAAACATCGTGAGGAAACCTGCATGCCTGAGAGTTCTCCATAACGTTCTCAAAGGTGTGTGAAGTCCTGCCAATCCGCTCGGCCAGCGTGGTAGACTATGGCCAAAACCCTTCTCACTCTGAGAGGAGACCCGTGCTCTGTAGTGAGCCGGTAATGGGTTGATCATGATGAGTCTAGTAAGTGGTGATAGACTAGTGGTTACGACTTCAGCCTCCTTTTGAGGGGACAGAGTTAGCTCCTCGGCACGCACTTCTATTTTTCGGAGTTATCTGTTCGAAGTTAAGTAATTAAATATCACTTGCTTTAACGGTGAAAGAAAACATGGTGAGGAAACACCTGCATGAAATTTCTCCACGATATCTCAAAGACGTGTTATTCTACCAATCCGCACTTGTCCAGCGTGGTGGATTACGGCCTGAACTCTTCTCACTCTGAGAGGAGAACCGTGCCCTGTAGTGGGTTGGTTATGACGATGATGATGATAGCCGATAGCCGTTCCACGAGTGATTACTTATCACTCGTGGAACGGCCCTGGTTTCCTTCCGAAGATCGTGGAACGGCCCTGGTTTCCTTCCAAAGAACAGTAAAATACTTTTTACTGTTCTTTGGAAGGAAACCAGATCACTGAAATTTTTTTTTTTTTGTTTTTTTGTTGAGGCTATGCCAGAATGTGCCCCACTATTCGAACTTCGATGACTAGTAATATGTACTTATTTGTGGTGCTCCAGGGTTTCAAAACACCAGCGCTGCGCATGGTGGGCCCGTCGCTCATCGTGGCCGGGCTGGCGTGTTGCTTGCTGCGTATTATGTTTTGTATATTCGCCAAGCCCTGTTGCAGGCGGAAGACCAACCACAAGGAGAACAGAAGGTAATTTACCAACTTTCACACAACACATCTTTTTATTGTGCCCTCATTATTAAAAAGTGGTCCACTTGGTAAATGGCGAAAGCGACCAAGAACAAAAAGTAACAATTTTAAATAAAGTTTATTTGACTTTGACTATCGCACGTGTTCCAGACTGTCGGGATGCGTGGAGGGCGAGGAGATGCCGCTGGCGCGGTGCGCGGGTGCGCGGCTCGGCCCCGCGCAGTGCTCGCCGGCGCGCCGCCTCGACGCGTCCTCGTGCGACGTGTCGAGCCTGTCCAGCGGCGAGGAGGACGAGCGCCTGCGCCGCTACCGCACGGCCAGCTCGACCACCGCGCACTTGCAGCCGCACACTGTTCACGTGCAGCCGGTGAGTTCCACATTCAGCGGCCCCGCGCAGTGCTCGCCGGCGCGCCGCCTCGACGCGTCCTCGTGCGACGTGTCGAGCCTGTCCAGCGGCGAGGAGGACGAGCGCCTGCGCCGCTACCGCACGGCCAGCTCGACCACCGCGCACTTGCAGCCGCACACTGTTCACGTGCAGCCGGTGAGTTCCACATTCAGCGGCCCCGCGCAGTGCTCGCCGGCGCGCCGCCTCGACGCGTCCTCGTGCGACGTGTCGAGCCTGTCCAGCGGCGAGGAGGACGAGCGCCTGCGCCGCTACCGCACGGCCAGCTCGACCACCGCGCACTTGCAGCCGCACACTGTTCACGTGCAGCCGGTGAGTTCCACATTCAGCGGCCCCGCGCAGTGCTCGCCGGCGCGCCGCCTCGACGCGTCCTCGTGCGACGTGTCGAGCCTGTCCAGCGGCGAGGAGGACGAGCGCCTGCGCCGCTACCGCACGGCCAGCTCGACCACCGCGCACTTGCAGCCGCACACTGTTCACGTGCAGCCGGTGAGTTCCACATTCAGCGGCCCCGCGCAGTGCTCGCCGGCGCGCCGCCTCGACGCGTCCTCGTGCGACGTGTCGAGCCTGTCCAGCGGCGAGGAGGACGAGCGCCTGCGCCGCTACCGCACGGCCAGCTCGACCACCGCGCACTTGCAGCCGCACACTGTTCACGTGCAGCCGGTGAGTTCCACATTCAGCGGCCCCGCGCAGTGCTCGCCGGCGCGCCGCCTCGACGCGTCCTCGTGCGACGTGTCGAGCCTGTCCAGCGGCGAGGAGGACGAGCGCCTGCGCCGCTACCGCACGGCCAGCTCGACCACCGCGCACTTGCAGCCGCACACTGTTCACGTGCAGCCGGTGAGTTCCACATTCAGCGGCCCCGCGCAGTGCTCGCCGGCGCGCCGCCTCGACGCGTCCTCGTGCGACGTGTCGAGCCTGTCCAGCGGCGAGGAGGACGAGCGCCTGCGCCGCTACCGCACGGCCAGCTCGACCACCGCGCACTTGCAGCCGCACACTGTTCACGTGCAGCCGGTGAGTTCCACATTCAGCGGCCCCGCGCAGTGCTCGCCGGCGCGCCGCCTCGACGCGTCCTCGTGCGACGTGTCGAGCCTGTCCAGCGGCGAGGAGGACGAGCGCCTGCGCCGCTACCGCACGGCCAGCTCGACCACCGCGCACTTGCAGCCGCACACTGTTCACGTGCAGCCGGTGAGTTCCACATTCAGGACTACTCTACTTTTTTTTGTTTTGTTGACGAAGAGCAAATCTTGAGATACTCCTGGGGGAGAGATGGGGTTATGTGGGATTTGGCAGCGCATATATTATGAGAGGCTCCGGGAATTCTAATAAACATGTGCTACCTAGCGCCAGGGTTGATTCTTATTTGAATACTAGCTGATGGTAGATTCCACTATCCCTATTCCATCTTTTTTGGTAATAGATCAAAAGTTATTTTAATTTCTCCCTATTTGTTCTAGGCGAGATCGCAGTCCGGATCGCAGCCAGGGTCACAGCCAAGTCCGCAACCAGGACCGCAGCCAGTGTCACAGCAGGGGTCGCAGTCAGTACCACAGCCGGGGCCGCAGCCAAGTTCGCAGCCAGGGCCGCAGTCAGAACCACAGTCAGGGCCGCAGGCAGTGCCGCAGCAAAGGTTGCAACCAGGACCACAGCCAGGGCCACAGTCAGGGCCGCAGTCAGTGCCGCAGCAAAGGTTGCAGCCAGGACCGCAGCCAGGCCCACAGCCAGGGCCGCAGCCAAAGCCGTCGTCATCGCTCCAGTCGGCGCAGCACACGGCGGGCAAGAGGCCGCCCCCGAGGACCGTGTCGTTCGCGGGCGGCGCCGACGGCGAGCTGGTGCTCAGCCCGGCGCAGTTGCGCTCCTAACCCACAAGCAATAAACATTGTCGCAATACTTTTTATACGAACTATGATCGGCCAAAACTATATGTGTGGCGGCGAGTGGAGATCAATTTTGCACGTTTGATATACACACTATAACACACCCTGTTTAGAAATTGCCAACTGTCTTAATAAATTATAAAGGTTATGCTATTAACATAAGTACCATAACAACAAAAAAGTTGTAATCTAAATATATAAAACGAAAAGGTGATTGACTGACTGACTGATCTATCAACGCACAGCTCAAACCACTGGATGGATCGGGCTGTTTGGCATGCAGATAGCTATTATGACGTAGACATCCGCTAAGAAAGGATTTATGAAAATTCAACCCCTAAGAGGGTTAAATAGGGGTTGAAAATTTGTATGAGATATACATATGTGAATCCACGTAGACGAAGTCACGGGCAACAGCTCGTATTACTATACAGAATGTTAGATACGCATGTGGAGGGGAAAAAATAGTAGAGGAAGACCAAAATAAAAGATGGATGGAGTTTGTGAACGAGGTTATGTGTGTAAAAGGGTGAATGATGCGTTGACGTATAGAATACGTTGTCGAAATGAGAGATCACAGGTATAGATGGTATGAAACAATTACACTTTACATACAAAATCAAAAGAATATTTTCAGTAATGGCGGAATGATTACGCGAGTACATTAAAATTCAGAGGGAAGTAGAAAAAAGAGGTTTGTTAAGACAGTTGACGATTTCTAAACGATCGGAGTGTAACTAATTTTTAAGCTAAGTTTAGTTTTTTTTTGCGGCTGCGTAACGCAAAGTCAACGTCGTCGCAAGGAGTGTTTCAGCTGTTTTGGTTTAGTTTAGCGAACGGTCCCCTGATACGGTAGGTAGTTAGTATTGTGTCGAATAAATTGTAAGTGTTGTTTATAAATCCGTAGAAGGTAATTTAAATACTGAATGTGCTAGTCATCCGTCGTAACGCCATCTATTGGTAATATACCTACGATTTGGTGTGGTTTTTTTATATAGTAAAAAAAATATAGATGATAAAATAATTATAATAATTTAAAAATTACAAACAAATTACCAACTTGAAGAAAAATTTACGAAAAAGAAACATTTTTATATAATATAGAACTGAGATTTTTTTCTTTTGCGTCTATAAGTAACGGAAAACTCAGTAACTGGCAAAAAATTTAAATCGTTATTTTATTAAATTTAACGTTATGGTAATATAGAAATTATGTGTTTCTCTTGTTTTTATATACGTTTTATCGATTGGTCTGATACACATAAAACTAGTAACGGTTTTTCCACAGAAAATTAAAGCAGTGTTAATTAAGTGTTAATTTTAAACCAGACGGATTTCCAATACAAGGACTGTGAAAACGTCAATTTAATCATCAGTTAAACTTGTTTCGTAACACCGTAATTTTTTAAATTATACATTATTTGAAATAATTATAAAGATCTATTCAGACAGAAACCGCACCCTGTCGTTTTTATCGATATTAAATAGTGAATGTACGATATATAAAGATAAAATTGTGTTAAAACTGCCTAAACACTAGTAAGAATTTATATTTAAATATAAAATCATAACTAGTTATATAACTGACAATAATGATTGTTAACTGATGTATAATAGAGTGTTATGATGTATGCCCGATAATTTTATTTAAATTATATATCATAATCGAGGGTAGTTCATTCGCCGAGTGTTTCAAATTTTTAATAATAAAAATTTATTATACACGACTTAATATTCGTTATTTATATTAAACATACTTACTTCCAAAAAAAATTTATTTGATATCACCTACTCGTGGATATCAAGTCCTATTATAGGTACTCAATAAGTAACGTAAATGTGTTCGTGTAAATTATGCGACAGAACAATGACAGAAGGGTAATTTTCGAAAATAATGCGAAGAGATATTAAATTTATTTAGCTAGTTATTTAATATAGTAAAATTATTGTTAATGTAATTGAAGGATTCGTGAATGTAATTACTATTATAGATATTATTATAATATTATTAATAAATTAATTACTTAACTTGGCGTTTGAACTACGTAAATACACCAAACTTATGATAAAAATGCTTCAAAATTTAAGTCGGTGTATAGAGACTGTTTAACAGTTACGAGTATATTAATAATAATAAGAAACTGTGGTAAAGCACATTCCTTACATTCATGGGAAAATAATATTGTTAACACTCGTTTCTCATTATTTAATTTACTTCAAAAAATAAACGAAAGTATTAAAGAATATTCTCTTGTTATTAATGATTGCTTTTTGGAGTTTAGAAAATTTATTTGAATTTATTTAAAAAAGTCAAATTCGCATGGGACGTCAGATACGCAAATTTTCTTTTTAAGATATTATACTCAACAAAACTTAATAAATTGATAAAACGTTAAGTATAGCGAAGTGTTACCAATGTTATAATTTTACATTTAAGTGTGCATTGTATATTGCACATAGTGAAATACTGTTTATATTATATATTTTAGAAATATTTGCACCTTTAGTAGTGGAATATCCAAATGTATATCTGCAGATTTAGCTACAATATATATTTAAATAAATAATTGGAAATATGAATTTTTACCACGAAATTTCATTGTAATCGGAATCAGCTTCGTCGTACAAAGAAGTTAAGAAATGATTGATTGAAAATGAAATTATTAAAATGAAATGATTTTCATTTACAAAAATTGACGAAAGTAGATGTCATCAGTACTTAATTAATATGAAACAAAAAAAAATTGTGTGGTATATAAAGTTTTTGATTAGTTTTTGTCAATTATTATAAATTTGTAATCAGAAGAATGTTGTTGTTTTGAATTATTTAAATCTAAGAATTGTCAATTACTTAACGATTATTTTGGCATAAGAATATCTGCTTGTTTTACTTAATCGCTATTTGTATACCTATTTACATATACTTTAAATTTTTTCTAAGATATGTATCGAATTGAGCAATATTTATTATCTCATTGGACAAAAGCCTTTCGAAAAAATATTCTCGTAATTCATCGCCTAGTAGAGAATATTTAAATTTTATTTTATTATTTTAGGTCTTAAATTATGATTTATAAAATACTACCTCCAAAATAGGAAAATTATTTAACTAAGTATACGTATTATGTGAAATGTCACAGCAAAATAAGCTAATAACTAAATAACAATATGCAACTGAACATAATATAGAAGAATAATGATCGAATGTATACTTTTTAAGCCATCAGTAATATTATGTAAGTAATTTGTAAAATTTAATATTCTTTAGATTTCTTGAGTGAATTTTAAAGCGCGATTGTTTAGTTAGTAAACATGTGAAGATATTTAGTTTAAGTTAATATTAAAGTTTTAAAGATCAGAACCTACATGAATAGATGTTAAGGAAAATTATGAGCTTCGTTTAGACTTACTGGCTTGTTTAACAGTGTTGTGTAAGTGCATATATAAAACCATCATCTGTCGTAACTATTATCTATACTGATTTATATTTTCCTTTCTCGAATTCAATCTATTGCTTATAATATACCTCTTATTTTCATTTAAATTGTTATTAATTAAATATTTAAAAAAAAGTTTACCATAATTCGAATCATGTTATCAAGCGCACATAATCTGGTGACAGGGTTAAAATTTTATATTTGTCTACCAGCAGACTCAAAAAGCATTCAGGGTCAAAATAAGCGTAGCATAGATCTATAGTAGATTTCTTATTTTTTAATCACCATCTATTTATATTATTGTTTAACTTTTTAAATCTTTACACCTCCACGCTAAATTCGGCCCTGAGTGCAAAATTTTTAATATCACACATTTTCCAAAAGTATTTTTACAAAAAAAAAAAGTAATGTCTGCTTATTTATATAATGATATAACCATTTATAGGGAAAATATTTACCTAAACACCCCATTTAAAAAAAGCGTCAAAAAATACATTATAATTCGCATCCGATTTATATCTATACCTACCTACTAACATTAGCTCATTAATGGAATTGTGAAGAGAATGTAATATTTACGAAATCATACCTACTTACTTACCTACGTATTATAAAAATTATAATATTTACATCCTTGTTTACACATGCACCAATCATAATAATTATTATGATATTTTTACTAAAAATGACATTTACGGTGTTCTCTTGAATTCCCGTAAGATAATAATCTAATTTTTCTTAGCTGACTTAAAAGGTAAACAAATCAAAGGACTTAAGCCTGCGCTTAAGACATTCTTTAGTATACTTAATTTTCATTAGCATCATGGTTTTATTAGTAAGCAAACGTCCTGTGGTGTTATGCCAAGTTTGCACATTGCGGCAACGTTGATCGAATGCGAGTATAGACACAAACACAATAAATTCAGAGTGAAATGGATCTAAACGGACTTGTTTTAAGGTTTGAGTTCGTCTATAAAGCGGAAATTTTACAAAATATAAATTAAAAGTATGACTTTAAAATAAGAGGCTTTGGGTTCATTTTGCTCTGATATTATAGTTTTTCAATATTTGAAATCTAGTAGCGTTGTTGAGGTGTGCAAACTTAGCCGTGCGCCGACCGTTCTTCATATTGTCTGCTACATCTAAACGTGGGTCCAGATATGTATCACTTGCCCGATCCGATCACCGTATCCGTATCGCCGACGCGTATCATGATCGCATATGTGGACGGGTGATGATACGCGTATCATGATACGCGATCTCGATACGCCGTTATGATACGGCCCGACCCATTTCGTGTCGGTTTTTGTCCGATCATCAAAGGTGATACTACTGTACTATTGTAAAGAGACGGACACGGAGCAAATCGAGGCGTCCACAACTTGTACAGGGCTTGATACGTGATACGCTGATACGGATACGGTGATCGGATCGGTCAAGTAATAAGTACATATTTGGACGCGCCTTAAGTGTCATTATCTACAGACATCGCGCGTAGCAGACACGTAGCTACCAAGCTACGTGTTTGCTACGCGCGATGTCTGGGTGCTTTAGTCTAAGATCGGAGCACTCGAAAACGAACTCGAAAACTATTGATCGATTTCAGAGTAAAATAGACCTAAAATGGCTTGTATTAAGGTTTGAGTTCGCCAATACATTCAGCATTCGAACACAACGAGCGCCCCAAGCAGAAATGTTGTACTGTAGATAATATTATATGAATGGAGCTCAAATCGTCGCAGCGTTTCTGCGGGAAACGACTCGCTTTCATTTAAAGTCAGCCAAGGAAGAAAGATAGTGCCCATTATTGTATTGATTATTGTGCTTCCACACGAAGCTTGCGACGATCGCTTTCCTAAATCGTGCAATTTCGCTTCATTGTTTATAATTTTTTATAAAGCCAATTTGTGTAAAGCCGCAGACACATTACTGTGTTGAGTACATAACGCGACAAGACAATCGGAGGCGTATATAGTTCTACTATTAAATAGTAGAACTCTTGCTAAGGATCAAATTTTTTGTTAAGTTTAAGTAGATATAGTTGACGCCAAACAAATTTTCGTTTCTGAGCTGAGGTGCGAGAACGAACTCGCATAGGTTCATGCTAATTCCCTCCACAGTTTCTGTCCGCATACTGAGTGCTTAGTCTAAGTTTGAAGCGCTCCAAAACTAAAAGTACCTATACTTACTAGAAGTATACTATAATTGATCGAATCACAAATGACTTCACAGCAAAATGAACCCAAAGACTCTTATTTTAGGTCCATTTTACTCTGAAGTCATGGTGATTCGATCAATAGTATACTTATAGTATAAATAAAATAAATAAATAATAGCAACTTACTCGCTACTTACCTACTCTTTGGCGCAAAAACTACTGAACAGATTTGGCTGAAATTTGAAACGGAGATACATTATACCCTTGATAACCACATAGGCTACTTTTTATCCCGGAAAATCATAGAGTTCCGAAGGGATTTTTAAAAAACCTAAATCCACGCGGACTAAGTCGCGGGAATCAGCTAGTTAGTTATTTTATATGAAGACGTGTGTGTCGTGCCGCTCTGATTCATTGACGCACGAGGCCTGCTCCGATTGGTCAATAGACGCGCCAGATTGTGATGCAACACACCACTCCACAACACAGTAATGTGTTTGCGCCTCTAATTAAGTCTAGCAAAATGGCTAACTGTTCAGGGCCTAATTGTTTACTTAGCTTAGAATCTTGCTTGTGAATTTATATGTAACGGTGTGTGTTTTACTAGTATTTACGTAATTTTAAATATTATAAAACGGCTGTATTTTGTGAACTACCTATTTATTTTACTGATAGAATAAAAGTTACAGTTCTTAGGTATCTATCTAAGTCCATGAGACTAACTCTGTATACTTATAATTTGTTCATCACGCGAAAACCACTGGACCCATTAAAATGAAACTGACACAGTTCTAACGTTCATAGTTAACCTAACCTAGGTTGAATAAACCCTAGCTAACAGCTTGAGCTTGAC
This sequence comes from Melanargia galathea, assembly GCA_920104075.1. NCBI lineage: Eukaryota > Metazoa > Arthropoda > Insecta > Lepidoptera > Nymphalidae > Melanargia > Melanargia galathea. The sequence goes on along the minus strand of OV049856.1, from coordinate 27,721,682 downwards.
TAGACTTTCAAGCCAAGCCGCAGGTCATAGCTAGTAAAAAATATATGTACCTATAAAATAGCATATTATGGAAAGAATAAAACTGAGAGATTGTAAGGTATCAAATTATGTAGGCTTTTGTAATAAAGCATAAGGGTGACCTACAGTCGGTCGACTTATTATGTAATTTTTATTTGAATAAATACTATATTATATCGCTGAGCAATCCAAATAGGTTAATTAAACCAAACTTGATATTCTATCAGCAAAACAAATGATTAATAGCAATAATTAACTTGAAGGAATTGCTTGACTGTTGGTTTAATTACCACGTGGTCCACGTTTGTGAGGCAGCCTGCAGCTAGAAATTAAGTTGCGACCAAACAGAGCAGTAAATAGAAAATAGCTATGAGTAAAATTAATTCGTTAAGACTAAGATTGATAATACTGTAAAAAGAACGTTCCTTTACGGATTAATGAGTTTTAGATTTATACAAACATATTTGAGACAGTTTCATATTGACACAGTGTGACAGCGTCGCTGGCGCTGACATGAAATAGACGATCGCTGTATTTGAGCTAGAACTGAACTGAATTCGAGCAAATAAATTTTTACACAGGACACCAACCATGCCACCGCTGTGGTAGGTTAGAAACGCTAGTGAGTGTAAGTATGTATCTCAATCTAAAACTGCCTTTATAGTTAAAGCATAGAAATGTTTTAAATTTTTTCATGAATTTCCTTTGCTGTTGCTAAATCGATTTTTTATGCAATCAGCAGTGATTTTATAAAACAATGAATATATATAATAAGTTATAATTGAGGTCTATACGAACGTACATAAGTTAATACTAAGTTATAAATAAATAATATTATACATTCGAAGAAAAAAAATCAGTCTGAAGTTCATTAAGTGTACCTATTTGAATTATCTATCGATAAGCGATTTGAATCAGTGTGTTTATTTAATTATAGTATTTAACTGTAATTATTATCTACCTACTTTAAAACTAATTTATATATTTCACTCTTGATTTTATTTGTTCGTTTACCGGAATTGAATTAGAAAGGAGGGTAATGTTTTTCTTGCATCTCAGAGCAATCGCTGCTTTTAACTCGTCCTGCGTACCTTGTTAATTAAGTATCAACTCGCGCAGACAAAAATGTCTTGAGACAGCGTATTGTTATTTTTGTCTTGAGACATTTTCGTCGGTATGTAGCGGTCCTTACGGTGCAAGTGAAATCTATTTGATAGAAAGATCACTGTGATTAAAAATGTTGATTATGAAAAGTTTTACAGTTTTCGAGATGCGATAACCTGTTGAAAATTAAATTAAAAATTTTCGTTGTAAATTATTATTATCATTAAAAATGTTTGTCATTGCGCTCAATAAGTTACAAAAGTTATTAATTATAATTAATGTTTTTATATGAGATAGTAATATATTGAATATTTTGTTTTTCTGTATATAAAATATTATAAAAATTGTTTTTTGTCATAGCCACGATTTTGGTCGTTTGTGTTATTTATAGGTATTGGTGCATATCATGTGTATAGAGCAGATGATTAATCAAATAAATTAGAACAGAAATATAGTTGGTGAGTCTTTTATTATTTTGTAGGCGCATCCTTAATGCCCGCCACACACCATCATGTATCTGCCCCCTGATTGTGTAACTTTTGACGATGAAATGGTATTCATTTGATGGCCTAAGGCATCAAAGTAAAATAAACCATAACGTCATTGAAATGGAGCTCAATTTCGTCTATCCATTCTTATACGTTTAGGTATGTACGATACGATCCATAACGCTCCATGTTGAAATCAGTTGTACTGAATTTGTGACTTTAAATCAATACATTCAAGGTATATTTTACTTTAATGGTCTTAGGCCATCAAATGAATATCATTTCATCGTCAAAAGTTACACAATCAGGGGGCTGATCCAATCGGCAAGTTAGGTATACTTGTCTGAATATAAATTATTTATTGACATTCCCATACGATCAAGTTCGCATGATCAAGTTTTCATGTAAATTTGACGGTTCAAAATATACTTGACGGTGTGTAGGGGCTATATAATTAATGGTTCTACTTTACACGAAAAGCCGCAAAAAAAAATCACCAGATACTTAGGTGGAAAAAATGCATGTTCGACGAGCTTTAGTTGTCTCTCCAAAGATAATATGGACGACATAATCGCTAATTAGTAGATAAGTACACATTTCAAGTACTGACAAATGTTTTTTTTTCTGAGCGCGTAATATGCAATAACTTAACTCGCGAGAGTGGAATGTAACAAAAAATATCCACCACTCCAGCCACTCCATAGGAGAGGGATTTAGAGCTTAGACCCACCACGCTGCTCCAATGTGGGTTGGCGGGCTAGCGACTATTGTCACATTAGTGATGACAACCGGGACCGACTGCTTAACGTGCTCTTTGAAGCACGGGGGTGAAACACCGCCAACTACCAACTCCGGGCTGGCACGGGTGGTGGGCGGGTGTAAAATTTTATATAGGTAACTAATGAATAAAAATAAAACACAATATTAACATTGTCATAATAATATATCTATTTATTCCAACTCTAAAATATTTTATTAGCTAAGTATTTATTAATACGAAAAAATTTAAAATTAAAATAAATTCAAGTATTTACATTTTTCATTGCAAACCTTAAAACGAAATCACAACATATTGAAATGGCTTAAAACCACTTTTACAAAAAAAAATATTAACAATTTCGGTTTTTTTTTCTCTCTCAAGTATAACAATTGTTAGAGCGAGTTAAAAATCCAATTCAAAATCTATAGAACATTTTTCAAATTAATCTAAGAATACCTAAGAGTACCTAAATACCAGTAATGCGTAACATTTGATTTTAGTAAATACCAAATACACATAGTTTATTTATTTATTAATTATTGTAAAACAAAAACCCTAATAAAATTGCCAGGAATAAATGTTTAATGTCTCCTACATTAAAACTTGGAGTTAATTTTTATTCCTGTAATTTTTTTTGATGTTACTTATCAGCTATGCTAATATTATAAACTATGGATGACAATTTTTTCGGTTTAATTTTTAATAATAACTGTAGGGGCACTAAGTATAGATGCGAAGAAGATTAGTAGTATGATTTACGATAGATGAACGGATTTCTAGCATACAATAGTTTAATTGTATGGTAATTACTACTTGTAACTCTGCAAAAGGACGTAGTTAAGGAGAAGTATTTTAGTTTTATAAAAATATATTTTGATAATGAGGACATTTGAGTTATAAGGTAAAAACATCATAAATATATTTACTATATTCTAAATAACACAAACCGTATCAAATAATAAAAAACATTATATACAAGAAAGTATGGTATAAATTTTTTAAAATCTATTCATAATTGCGAAATGTACTATCACACAACAATAAAAACTTAAAATAAATTAATGTATAAATAATAAATATTAGTAAATAAATTTTACTTACTTGACTTCTAAGATATTTAAGATTTATATTGTTATTTCGAAAAGTATCCCCTATAATAATATATTTCTGGAAAAATAGAAAAATCTTTTAGTAGATGTGAAACAAATTTTCTTTAGGTTCATACTAGGAATTGGCATAGAGATCTCACTAAATAATTATGACAGACAATGAATATAAAATTATTTTGCTATAATCCGCTAACAGTGACAAATTTGTAGGCACAACACCACACAATCTTGTAGGCACAACACCACACAATCTTGTAGGCACAACACCACACAAATTCACCACAAAACAAACTCGACGATCGTTTCGCTCCGACACCGGAGCATCTTCAGGAGATGTCGACTTCACAACGGACGATTGCAAAGTCCGTTGTGAAGTCAAAGATTGCAAAGTCAAAAAAAAACTTTGCAATCGTCCGTTGTGAAGTCGACATCTCCTGAAGATGCTCCGGTGTCGGAGCGAAACGATCGTCGAGTTTGTTTTGTGGTGAATTTGTGTGGTGTTGTGCCTACAAGATTGTGTGGTGTTGTGCCTACAAATTTGTCACTGTTAGCGGATTATAGCAAAATAATTTTATATTCATTGTATATCATGGAATTCCGCAAAGTAACGCCTGCTTCCATTCAACAATTATGACAGAAACACATCTATGCAATATCCATCGCCACGACAAGCCACGCCACGTCACGTCACGCCACGTCACGCCATGTCACGCCACGCCACGTCACGCATCTTAATGTAGAGTAGGGTAAGTATCGATACTCTAAACTTCCAAAAATAAAAATCATTAATAATTGCCTCTAAAGAAATTGTCATACAAATTAAACAAACGGCATGTATTCAAACGCTTACCAGAAATAATGTTGCTACCAAAAAAATTCAAAATCTATGCGTAAATGCTCACCAAAGCATTCTTAAAGCACCTTATCTATACTAATAAATAAAATTGAAGTGTCTGTCTGTAATTTCGAAATAACTACCACATATTAAGCTCATATGGTTATTTGAACGATACCATAACCGAATCACACGTTTTTAAAATTTTTGTCTGTCTGTCTGTCTGTTTGAACGGGCTAATCTTCGAAACGGCTGAACCGATTTTGACGGGACTTTCACAGACAAGTAGAGGATTAACCAAGGAGTAACATAGGCTACTTTTTTAACCGACTTTCAAAAAAGGAGTTGTGTTGAAATCGGTAAAAAACGCCCTGATAGGTATTTTCGCTGCGCGTGACGGCCGACCGCGACGCTCGCGCTGCACGGAACTCCCCGCGCCGCGCACCCCTGCGCCCTGCGCACTGCGCCCTGCGCCCTGCGCCCGTCGTACGCGGTACCGCGGTACGCCGCCGCGCGGCGGGGGGCGGGTGGACCAGAAATCTACTTATCCCTCAGGATTTGTGAAAAACCGAAATTCACGCGGGCGAAGCCGCGGGCAAAAGCTAGTGTATAATATTATTGTCTTATCTCGCTGTTGATTTTCCTTTAGTAAATCTATACTAATAAATAAAATTGAAGTGTCTGTCTGTAATATCGAAATAACTACCTCATATTAAGCTCATATGGTTATTTGAACGATACCATAACCGAATCACACGTTTTTAAAATTTTTGTCTGTCTGTCTGTCTGTCTGTCTGTCTGTTTGAACGGGCTAATCTTCGGAACGGCTGAACCGATTTTGACAGGACTTTCACATACAAGTAGAGAATTAGTCAGGGAGTAACATAGGCTACTTTTTTAACCGACTTTCAAAAAAGGAGGAGTTGTGTTTTTTCTACCTATGTACACCGATATCTCCGAGATTTCTGAACCGAATTGCGTAATTTTTTTTTTAATCGATAGAGAAACATTGCGACACTGTCCTACAAAAAATTTGGATTCTAACTCCTCAATCCTGATGCTGTAGGGGGGGATCCCCAAAACTAATGGGATTTAGGCACTGTCGGTTATTTAAATTGATATTGGGGATACTAATTAAAGACTTTATTGTTGAATGAACTCTGAGTAGGTACAGCTACTGAGCTACTGAGTAGGTACATGTCCAACTCCTCAACCCTGATGCTGTAAGGAATTGCATTCCGAAATCGTAGGGATCCCACGGAATTTTTCCGTTTTGGGGACGGGTTACTACAGATAGGCTACTTTTTGTTCTGAAAAATCAAAAGTTCCCATGGGATTTTTAAAAACCTAAATCCACACGGGCGAAGCCGTGGGCATCATCTAGTAAATAAATAAATACCTACGCCTATACTTATACCCGGGAGACGCCTATGGGAGAGACATATCTAATACTCGTATACTTATTATCCGCGTTACGTCCTCACCTCTACTATATAAACCGCGATTGTGACTAGGTAGGTATATAAAACGTCCAGTGTCTACTAGCGACGTGGGCAGCTTAAACTCAGATATCCATCTATACTAATAAATAAAATTGAAGTGTCTGTCTGTAATTTCGAAATAACTACCACATATTAAGCTCATATGGTTATTTGAACGATACCATAACCGAATCACACGTTTTTAAAATTTTTGTCTGTCTGTCTGTCTGTTTGAACGGGCTAATCTTCGAAACGGCTTAACCGATTTTGACGGGACTTTCACAGACAAGTAGAGGATTAACCAAGGCGTAACATAGGCTACTTTTTTAACCGACTTTCAAAAAAAAAGAGTTGTGTTGAAATCGATAAGTACCTATGTTAAAAAACGCCCTGATAGGTATTTTCGCTGCGCGACGGCCGACGCGACGCTCGTGCTGCACGGAACGCGGCACCGCGGTACGCCGCCGCGCGGCGGGGGGCGGGTGGACCAGAAATCTACTTATCCCTCAGGATTTGTGAAAAACCGAAATTCACGCGGGCGAAGCCGCGGGCAAAAGCTAGTCTTCTACTAATATAATAAAGCGGAAGAGTTTGTTTGTTTGAACGCGTTAATCTCAGGAACTACTGGACCGATTTCAAAAATTCTTTCACCGTTGGATATGTACGTGATCCTTGAGTGCTATAGGCTGTATATGTACCACGGGCGAAGCCGGGGCGGACCGCTAGTATTAATATAAACTGCAACAATAATTTTCATTTTGATTTTTAGCTAATAAAAAAATTAAACACGGAAAATGTTTATTTGAAAGGAGAATGCCCAAAAATCTATGGGCGTGTAACCCAGTCGTTTACAAGCGTGTTGTATGCAGCATTTATTGCAGGTTTATTCCTGATAACCAAACACACCATTTTAATACCTCTAGGACTTGTAGTTTTAAATAAATCCAAGTTTAAGTTTGAAAATGATTCTAGGTTATGTGTAGTTTATAATTGTTAGGGTAGTAAGGAAAGCCGTGTATCTTTCCTGCCGATTTGAACTATTTGTTTGGCGCGCACTATACTTAACATACCTGTCCAACGATATCCAATACAAAAACAATAAACCAAATTAATATTGGTCTCCGCTGTGCTACAATAAACCATTGATCTATTAACTAAGAGATCTGAAGCTAAAAATTAACTTGAGGTACAGTTATTGTACTCACCTAACCTAAATGACTCCTGTCTAGGTGTAAATGAAACACCGAATCGCACTTGCTTTTTATTATTTCTAACCGTGTCACTAAATTGATTGTCAAATGGACTTATTTGTTATATTTTAATAAATTTAATCCTACCAAATTAAATAGGTATGTCTCATAAATCATCATTACTATATTGTTTTTGGATGTGTCATAATTGAATTTAGTCCTTATTTAGTCGCATCATAATTTTCCAAAAACATCAATCACGAGGCTGATAAATGTTTATTATTTTGGTGTTCTTCTTCCAAGAATTTATAAATGTTTGATCTTAAGTTATTTTTGATAAATTTTCCGTAGTTTTATTATAATGTCCTGTGCTGTGAAAGAATGTAATTCCTATAGGGGCCGAAAAGAAAATTTTAAAGAAATATTATCATTTCATCGGTGAGTTTTGATAGTTTTGTATGTAAATATAATCTAAAATTATGTAACGTTATTTGTAGTTTTTGGAAACCATCATCGTGTTCAATTCTACACCCATTTTTGCCTATTTTTTAAATATTTTCTGTTGACTAATAAAGGTTATGTTTTTTAGCATAGTGATGTACTAAAATTGCATATCGATTACGTGCGATAAAATTTTTAATCTCCGACGCAAAAACGACGGGGTGTTATAAGTTTGATGTGTCTGTGTGTGTGTGTTGTGTGTGTGTGTGTTGTATGTGTGTGTGTGTGTCTGTCTGTCTGTCTGTCTGTCTGTCTGTTCCTCTGTAGCGCTAAAACGGGTGAACCGATTTGAACGCGGTTTTTTTTGTTTGAAAGGTGAATTAGTCGAAAGTGTTGTCAGCTATTTTGATGAAAATCGCTGCAAGATGGCCGCCGCTACAAAATGGTAGATTATTTATTATTTACAACTCCGTTAATATGGGTATCAAATGAAAGGGCTTGACTAGTAGAATAACGCCATGCAAATCCAAGATGGCCGCGATAAAAAAATGGTGAATGTCGGGTTTTTTTTTTAATTTTTGAACATTAGATTCCGTAGCCACTACACACAATGAATACTTACGTGTATTTCCGCGTGCTAGATTGTTGTATCATGATCGCTAAATTTTTATTTGTTACAGATTTCCAAAGAACCCAAAAATAAGAAATGAATGGGCACAAAGAATAAGACCGCAATATTGGACATCGCAGAAACATAGTCATATTTGTTCAAAACACTTCACACTTAATTGATTTGTGCCCAAAAACAATTTAAAATGGAGGCGCTTAAAAGCAAACGCTATTATTGGTGTATGAAAAACGCTGAAGCGAAACGTGAAAAATGTTCTACCACGTCTGATTTTTTTAATTTAAGGCAAGAGAACCGTTACCAATGGATGTCTGTAATGCAGAAGAAAATTCCGCCAATGAAGTTTCCATTCGCACATTAACGGAGTGACGTATAAACATTAATGTTCAAAGAAATTTAGTAAGTGTATAATATTCGTTCGTTTCAAACAATGGACGTCCACTGCTGGACATAGGTCTCTTGCAAGGATCGCCACAACACACGATCTTGTGCCGCCTGATTCCAGCGGCTACCAGCGACTCGCTTGAGATCGTCTGTCCATCGAGTGGGGGGGCCTACCTACGCTTCGTTTGCTGGTGCGAGGTCGCCATTCAAGCACCTTGGGACCCCAACGTCCATCGGTTCTTCGTGCAATGTGCAACGTGTGCAATGTGCAAATTGCACGAAGTATAATATTACTACCTATTAATATAAATAGGTTTAGTATTATGTATTTCGAGACAAAACAATTCACTATTGTAATCTACATAGTACTTTCAGGAAGGTTTTAGTATATGTATAACACACCTACTTACCATTCTTATGTGCGATGTTACACGCATAAATGTACCCACATGTCACTAATATTTTTGACTAGTGCACCGCGGTTCCTCTGAGATTGCTGGACCGAAGTCGGTTTAATTTTTCTTAAAAATAGCTTGTATGATCATATTTTCGAAACACCGTTTATAAAGTTTCATCGACTCCAAAAAGACTCGATTTTATTTCAGTTCTAGAAGGCACAACAAAGGTTCTAGAAGGATATGTATATTTTGTGTTTTTTTATATATATATATATATGTATATTTTTCGATGTGTACACTAAAACCTTTCTGAAAGTATGTAGATTATGATAGTGAAAAAATCATCAAAATCGGTTCATTAGTTTCGGAGATAATCGCGAACATACTTATATACATACATATATACATACATACAACCTCCTTTTTTGAAGTCGGTTAAAAATATACTATAATATGAAACATATTATTCTTGTATTTCCTAACAAGATGATGCCCGAGACTTCATTCACGTGAGCTTAGGTTTTTATTTTATTAATCTTGTAGGAACGCTTTGATACTGCAAGACAAAAGTAGCCTTAGATATCGGTTCCCGGGATGCAAGCTGTCTGTGTACAAAATTTCGTCCAAATCGGATGGGCCCTGAAAAGGTAAAAGACAGAAAGACACACTTTCGCATAATGTAATATTAGAGTATGGTCCACATATTTAAACACGCATATTGTGTCCCTATAGATCCTCACAGTCAAAATATCGATAGTTACATCACTAGCACGTCACGTGTCATCGTCACGTGTCATTAAAAAACTTGTGACCACAGACAGCTGTAAACTTGACATCTATTTAGAGTATATATTACAATATCTTAGCAATAAACATTCAAAATGTAAACAGAGTAGACGTCACTAGCGTCACACAACTAAAACAATGACATGTCACATTGACATCTTGAAATAAGTTTCGTTACACAAAATCAAAAAGGTTGTAGTTATATTATATTCCATTGCACAAAACGCAACGAAGTTAAAACAATATTATAAAAAATATATATATTAATTATTACTTATTTACTTTAAGCATATATTGTACGATTTACAACAAATAACAAATAAAATAATGTATTTAAATAATTAATATCCGTTCTATTTTAAATGAAATTATTTTTTAAAAAATAACAAACCTCTTTTTTGGGCATGTACCTATGCGTAGAATGTAATGCAAATGGCCGTCAGATTTAAACGGGAAGTTGAAAAGAAGGTTTAATTCCTTTTTTATTACATTTTTTTATCGTGAAGTGTAGCATTAATAATTATTAATTTTCAAATTGTCATATATTCGTAAGATAATTTTTAATAAATTACATTTTGTGTAAATGTTTGGGTCAGGGGTGACCATTCTCCTTTACCCCTAATCTAAGGAGGGAATTTATGGGATGAAAGTTGGTAAGGAAGGCCGTCAGTTTTAAAGTTATATCCAAGAAAATTGCTTATTTGGAGTTTCCGTTAAAATGAAAAAAAAAAAAGTGTTTCACGTATTCAGGATATTTCACTCCCAACAGGCAAATATGCTTAGTTAATTAATTTTAGAAAATCGATACTAATTATCCGTACTAATATTATAAATGCGAAAATGAGTCCGTTTGTTTCCTTTTCACGGCTCAATTGCGGTACTGACTGGACGAAAACTGGCTTAGAGATAGTTTACATCCTTGGAGTCGGACACACAATTTTATTGAGTCAAAATATTATTTTACTTGGTACTTTATACCACGGTCTAAAAGATATTCTGGTGAGCGTTTGTATTGCAGTATTTGCAGTCAAATTAAACTAAGTTTAAACACTCAATTCTTAGGACCGTCGCATACTATAACGAACGAAATGAGTTTGTTCGATATGATTTCGTTCTAGTATTTAAACACTACATATTATAGAATACTTAAGAACAACCCAAATACATTATTTTAATGGACGACGTAATATACTAATACCTTTTATTTATAACTAGGTAGGTTTTCAAAGTTCGTTCAAACAACTATTAATATAGTATTTGTAATTAAAAAAAAAAAAAAAAAAAAGATGTGGACACCGATTAAATAGAGAATTATGTAGAGAAAATCGTGTGGAAAGAAATTAAGAAAATAATGAAGAATAATTGTACAAATGGACAATTGGTGTTTTCCTACACTATGTTATGTTGTATATAGCTTGCTCGTCGAGCATGTATCTGCGTCTGGATGCAGCTTAACATAGTACAAACACACACACTGATAGCTGAACATCGCCATATATTTAGTAAACATACAAGGTGTAAAAGGAACGTTACCGAAAACGTAGCGCTATTATTATATTACCTAAACACAATCCAATACGGATGACCAATTCTCTTAAATATTTGTAGTATTAGTGGTTTAGTATTTAATATTTTTTAAACCGGCAATGTATGGCGTGCACAACTCGGGTTCACCGCGGCGACAACTTTAGGTATTTACCCAACTTTCGTTGACCTCTAGCGCCAGCTGATTGCATTGCATTGCGAACTTTAAAAAATACAAGAAATATTTAAAAAAAATCGCGGTTTTTTTCTGTGGTATCTTGTCATTAATCACTACTATTATCTGTCTTCGTTTTAGATAATGGTTCCCTTACGCCCTTAATGTTATTTTTTGTTGATGAGAGATCTGAAAATAGTTTTTTTCAGAATCTGTAACCTAATCTTTAAAACGCTACAAATTTATCCTAAAAATTAAAAACCTATGTATGTATATTAGCCATGTTTAACATGACCTTTCCCCTTTCCCCTCCAACAAAGCTAAGCTTGTGCTAGGAGTAAATACGATTTATTGCCCGTGGTCCCTTCGCGTAGTCCCTCGAAGGGACCACGGGCAATTTTTTTTACCCGTGGTCCCTGCGGGAAATATAATGCGACCGAATTTAAAATGTAATAGTCTGATACTTTACATCACTACCAAGAAGGTTATAAGTATAATTATATTCTATCACTACATAAGAACAAAGTGAAGTACATATGAACATACTGACATAGTTAGTCGAAAATTCGTGTTCGTAGTTTCTAACAAATTTTTAACCGACTTCATAAAAAGGAGGAAGTTCTCAATTCGACGCGTATTTTGTTTTTGGCGAAGAACGTCCAGCAAATATTCTTATTTTTAACCGACTTCCAAAATGGAGGAGGTTCCCAATTCGATGCGTATTTTTTTGTATGTAATGTACACCGATTACTCCGAGATTTCTGAACCGATTTGCGTGATTTTTTTTAATCGACAGTGGAAGTTCACGAAATGGTCCCAAAAAAATGTTTACTTACGGGCATTAAGTAAACATTTTTTATCAACAACATTTTTTTATTAACATCTAAATAGGAATGTTCGTTACGAATTCATATTCTAGGTACCTTGTATTATTATTATTAATTAACTAGATGATGCCCACGGCTTCGCCCGTGTGGATTTAGGTTTTTAAAAATCCCGTGGGAACTTATGATTTTCCAGAACAAAAAGTAGCTTATCTGTAGAAACCCGTCCCCAAAATGGAAAAATCCCGTGGGATCCCCACGATTTCGGAATACAATTCCTTACAGCATCAGGGTTGAGGAGTTGGATATGTACCTACTCGAGTTCATTCAACGATAAAGTCTTTAACTGGTACCCCCAATATCAATTTAAATAACCGAAAGTTTCTAAAACCCATTAGTTTTGGGGATTAGGTCCCCTACAGCATCAGGATTGAGGAGTTGGAATCCAAATTTTTTATAGAACAGGGTTGCGACCCTGTTCTATAAAAAATTTATAGATTAAGTTAGAGTTTCTCTATAGATTAAAAAAAAATACGCAAATCGGTTCAGAAGTCTCGGAGATATCGGTGTACATAGGTAGAAAAACACAACTCCGCCTTTTTTGAAAGTCGGTTAAAAAATTAGCTTATGTTACTCCCTGGATGATTCTCTACTTGTATGTGAAGGTCCCGTCAAAATCGGTTCAGCCGTTCCGAAGATTAGCCCGTTCAAACAGACAGACAGACAGACAAAAATTTTAAAAACGTGTGATTCGGTTATGGTACCGTTCAAATAACCATATGAGCTTAATATGAGGTAGTTATTTCGAAATTACAGACAGACACTTCAATTTTATTTATTAAGAAGAAGAAGAAGAAGAAGAAGATAGATAGATAGAAGATAGAAGAAGATAGATAGATTATAGAAGATTAGTATAGATATAGATATATTTTGTTAGTTTTTTATTGCGAAACGATCAAAAAAAGAATAATATATTGACTGACGACGCATTTATGACTGATACATTTTAAATTCGGTCGCATTATATTTCCCGCAGGGACCACGGGTAAAAAAAATTGCCCGTGGTCCCTTCGAGGGACTACGCGAAGGGACCACGGGCAACAAATCGTAAATACAATAGTGCAGTGGGTGGGGTTTGAACCGTACACTGTATCATGCAATTAATGGTACACTGTTATAATATGAGGGCGGAAAGAAATTACAATCAAGTCGATATTTGTAATCCCGAGCCGTAGACGAGGGTTTACTTACGTCACGAGTACATAGTAACCTTAACGCCTGTGCCCTGTGTCATACGTCATTTTTAACGTACCTACATTTGTGAGAAAACACGTAAAAAAACTAGAATTTAGTACTCTAAGAAAAGTTCAGTAACATATAGTATACAGAGATACTTACAACTTACTAAGAGATTTAGGTGGCAAAAAAAACATTTTTCTGTGAAAATTGAGTTTCGACTTTGGATTAAGAATTTAGACATTCCACGAATTGTCGGACTTGCTAGGCAGACGTCGAATTTAGTTTTTAAAATTAAGCGCTTTCGGCATTCCTGAGGATTACCTAGGTTCAATTTCATTGTACCGGTATTTTGGTTTTGGCCTACAACATACTATTATGCACCAGAAACTTCCTTGTTTTCCCTAAACACTGGGGTAATTAATTAATTTAAGACTGATATCATATGGTTTCGACGATCCCTTTTCTTTTGGAACGCGGTTCGCTCGAAATGAATGAGGTTTCTTCTGACGATGTATTCGTTGGTTTGGGATGTTGGGATGTACTCGGTGTTGCCTGTAAAAAAAGCAATATTTACCACTTATTTCACCACTACAGCCTTTTTTAACGTCCCACAGCTGGGCACAGGCCCCGTCTCTCATAGGAGACAAGGATTTAAATCTTAGAACGCCACGCTGCTCCAATGCGGGTTGGTGGGCTTTCCTATACATTAGAATTTAATTTTAGGCTAGAATTCATATAAGGCAATGATCTATACAACTCTCTCACACTTAACCAATCAATTATTGGCAATTAATTAATATTACGAAATAATAACTTTAAAATTAAATGATAACGCCTATTATACTTTTTTTGTTTAGTTATTTCTTTCTTGTTGTTTATAAATGTATAAATACAGTTCATTTCAGTCATTTAAATTGCGAAAATACCTTTAATTTATTTTCGCGAGCATAGCTATCTTTTCGAAGCTTTTTCCTTTTTAACCGACTTCCAAACAATTCTAAATTCAGCGCCTTTCTAAGTTTTTTTCGTTTCTTTATTTGGTTTACCAACTTACAGGTTTTCCCACTATGTTATTCCTTCATCGAAAGACTATTTTCAGCTTCAATGAATATTAGATTATGACTCGAAAATAGCAAAGCCGTAATAAAATGCCTTGTTACAACGCCAAAAGCAGATGTTAAACTAACATGCAAGATGTCACTTACTGAGAAGTGAGGTACCTAATTTACTGTGGTGTTATTTTATTAATTATTATTATTGATTTTAATATTCATTTAATGCAGAGTTATGGCATGAATATGGTATATATTTATACAGGGTTTTAGGGATGGTAAATTTTAGGATTACAAAGTCTGTAATCATGGTTAGTTGTAATTTATTTAACTTGTTTATACATATAGTAAAACCCTGTATAAAAGAATTACTGTAAAAATTAAATTATTATATGGATAGAGATATTTATAAATATACAAGTAACAAGCATGAAACTCATTAAAATTAGTTTACCTCACTCGCCAGAAGTGCCCTCTAGTGGCTGCAAAACGACAATGTTTATTTACACACACTACAGCAGGAACTTAGCCGTTGTTACATGACTATATAACCCCCCGCACGTAAGTCGAGCGGTGACCTTCAAGTGCGCGCAACGTCGTATGAGTGAGCGGGACACAATACGATTGGAGAGCCAATCAGCGCTTACGAGGGATCCGCGAGAGCTAATCAGTGCTTACGAACGATCCTCACGCCCTCCCCGCGACCCCCTCACACACCGAGATACCTCATTTTCGACTTCTGCGCATTGAAGGTCACCGCTCGACTTATTTGTCGTGACTTGTAGCATATTAATTAGCACATTTTTTGTGATTACACCTCTTTTAAAATGATAATGTAGCTAACTGTAAGCTGGCTTGATAACAATTTTTAACCAACACGAAAAAAAGAAGATCAATCCAATCAAAACAAGGATCTCAATTGGTCGAGTTTTTTTTAATTTCGTCGACTCTACACTGATTTAGTTTTTTTTTTTCATTGGAAAGGGTAAAGCCGTTAGTAAGGTCCCATGTTTTGGTGGAGATCTGAACACCATAACATAATAAGTAGTAGGTACATAATAATTTAGCAATCAATTTTGAGCAAATCGTAGCAAAATCAAAGTCTACAAATATTACGTCATTCAATAAGTAAAGAGACAAATTATATAATTTTAAAAACATTCAATTAATGTGTACAATCTTTTTAGGGGTGTTAGTTGAACACCTTGGAATATGCTCTGATCAGCTGTTTCATCATTTTATGTCAATATAATGACGTCAAAATTAACCTCCAAATTTTCAATTCACCCATGGCAAGTCCACTAGAAGATTGCACCTTAGAAGAAGAGCGCTCAGTCATTAGATTTTTACTCGCAGAAGGTGTAAAACCAAGCGACGAGGTCTGTATCCATCACTACGACCCTGAGACCAAAAGGCCGAGTATGGAGTGGAAGCACACTAGCTCTCCAGTTCACAAAAAACTCAAGGTTCAACCTTCCGCCGGTAAAGTGATGCTGACCATTTTTAGGGACTCACAGGGTCCGGTCTATTGCAATTTCCTTGAAGATCAGCGAACTATCAATAGCCAATACTACTCAGGAGATGCTAGAGCACAAAGTTAGACCAGCTATCAGGAGCAAACGCCGTGGGCTCTTGTCAAAAGGAGTCATTTTTCTGCACGATAACGCTCGCCCTCATACAGCCCAGCTGACCCGAGATACGCTTCAAGAATTGAGTTAGGAGGTCTTACCTCATCCTGCCTACAGTCCCGACCTCGCCCCATCTGATTTTTATCTGTTTGGACCACTCAAAGACGCCCTACGTGGAAAAAAATTTGCTAACAATGAGGAAGTTAAGGAAGCGGTGCAAAAGTGGCTTCGGGGTAAATCGAAAGAATTTTTCGCCAAGAGAATTAGGAAGCTGCAAGAAAGATGGGACAAGTGCATAACTGTGGGGGATGATTATGTTGAAAAATAGCCTTAATTTTGAAATAGACCGTTTTTGAGCTGTAGCCATTTGTCTCTTTACTTCTTGAATGACCCACGTAAACGTCTACGTTTAGGTATTCTTACATAGCAGGTGAGTAAATCTTTCCCTATTAATAAGATATCTTGGCCGTGCCTCTGCCGTGCCTATAGGATAGTTCTCGTAACTGTATTGCATAATTTATCTTATTAGGTACTTATCATGCATTTAAATAGTTACCCAATATAAATGAAAATCATTATACCAAACACCACACACCACAATACGGGCGGAAACATACTTATAACAGGTGACATAAAAAAAGTGGCAGATTTCGAGCGCCATGCTTCGAAAAATTTTCCTCCTTTCAAATCAAAACCAATCAAATGGGTATCAAAATGAAGAGTTTTAAATGGTGACCAACACAAATATAATATACAACTTTCGTGTTTAAGGGCCTGTTTCACCACCTTCTGATAAGTGTCGGATAGTCTAAAGCCCTAAACGTAAGTTTTGCCACTTTCTTGCTTTATGTCAAGTGACAAAGACAAAAGTTATATAGCTATTCGATACTTATTATCAGAAGGTGGTGAAACAGGCCCTAAATGTAATTAACCTTGTAAGTAGCAGTCGGGTTCCAAGTTTTTGAACTTTATCTTGCTACGCAACTAGTTTTTTCATCTTTACTCAACATGCTTATCATTGGGTATATTTTGTTATATTTTGCCGGTTTTTTTTTTAAAACTAACATAATGAAAAAGTCACGCAAACAAGCCCCACTATAAATCCAGTATTTATTTTGGTGGTGAATCTCACACGTTTATACTGGACAATATCCCCCTAGGACAACAGTAGCGGATTAACCAGTCGCACTACCAGCAAAATGTAGAAGTTCTATGGAGGGTACCTCAACCGGTAGCGTAACAGTTTGGTGGCGCAACCATGGTGTCCTAGTGAGATAGGTATACCCTGATTTCTAATTCCGTGGAATTCTGACGTTTCGTAATGTTACCAGAGATAAAACAATTCCCACAAAAAAGATAAAAAATTCAAAACTTATGCAAATAAAAATCAACTGCCGCATGTGGATATGATAAATGCCTAACAGACACTTCACGGTGAGAATGTCATTTGACTTCCATTTTTTAATGAATTTTTTCCATGTGCTTCTTTTGTTTTCTATTGCTGTTAGTGTGCACTTTCTAATTTCCGCTCTTGGTGTTTTCTATTTTAGGGCGAAACGACTAATATTATTACGCGGCATTTTATGATGACAGGGAATTAAAGTAGTTTGGGGTAAAATCGTACTTCGTAGATGTTAACCCTGTTCTCCATACAAATAACTCATCTGTAAATGACAACGACAGCTGTCAGAATTCCACGGAATTAGTAATTCGGGTATAAAATAACAGGTCTAAATCTATTGCTATCTCTTTCACAATGCTCCCTGCGGGAAAGCATGACACTATTTTTAAAACTGTCAATTTAGTTTAGTTTGGAGATTCCGTAAAACGGAATTAGCCACATCGGCCTTACACATAAAGCAAAAAAGGGTATTTTCTGGGTACACCACTGGCTCATACCTGTTGAACTCTGGCGACGGAGCTCCTCGTGGAGGGCACGGCGGCGGCTATTCCCGGGTTTCGTCGTATGTCCTCCAGGGGGATCTCCTCAGACCGCGACCTGGGCGAGCCCTCCCTTGACGGGTGAGCGCTACTGCTGCGCGATACGCTAGTGAAGATGAGTTATGTTTGTGTTTAATATTGTATTTTATTTAAATAAGATTAGATATAGTCCATTCCACGAAACAAGATCCCAAAGAAAATTGCCCTTGTGCGCTCATAGGTTAATGCGCGTGACCTTCTTAAGCCACATTTGTTCGTTTTAGGATCGTCTTATATGCTGGATTTTTCTCAGCACGTTCACAATTCTTGAGGTGGTTGTTGGACGTGCGTAAATAAAAACGGTGGTGATGATGATGATGACGATGATGATGATGGTGGTGGTGGTGGTGGTGGTGGTGGTGGTGGTGGTGGTGATGGTGATGATGGTGATGATGATGATGGTGGTGGTAGTGGTGATGGTGGTGGTGATGATGATGATGATGATGAAGCTCTAAAAGTATATAAATACAAACCTTTCTCGACTGGTGGTCCTCTCGCGGTACACGACAATGCCGTCCTTGAGAACATGTCCGCTCGGCCTGCGGATACGTCTCTCGGTGTCGTCGCCGTCCATTCCTGCATAGGTATAAAAAAGTTATCATAAATTGAAATTCATTGATCGATGAACCGATTTTAATTTTAATTTTTTTTTGTTTGAAAGGTGAATTAGTCGGCAGTGTTCTTAGCTATGTTTGATGAAATTTGGTCCAAGATGGCCACAAAATGGCGGATTACATATTTTTTCACAACTACCTCAATAAGGGTATCAAATGGAAGGGCTTGATAAATTCAAGTGTATAGTATTCTGAAATCAAATCCAAGATGGCCGCCACCACAAAATGGCGAATTTAGAGATTTTCAAATTTTTAATTTATACTTGTTGTACCTACGACCACGGTACCTGAATGTCGTCTCACAGTAGAGAGCGCGGGTCTCGCGAACAGCGGGCGGTGTCGCGGCGCGGGCGCGGGCGCCGCCACCCCCGACACTTCCAACAGCCGGCCGATCTGCTGCATTTTCTTCTGGCGGGATTTCGTGCGACCCTAACATAGAGCAATAGTGATAAGAGATGACACAGTGTAGTTCTCCGTACAAAAAGTGGCGGCCATCACAGTACACAGATACAACCAGTAGTGAAACTACCTACAAACGTTCGAAACGGCTCACTCACACAAACATGCGCATCGACGAGACCATTTAACGTCAGTCGCTACTGACATTCACGCGAAAACCCGGTAGGGGTCTCGTTGATACGCATGTTTGTGAGTGAGCCGTTTCGAACGTTTGTGGGTAGTTTCAGTACTGCAGGGCGATTCAGAACACTTCGATTCGGTTTCGGTTTCGACAACTACCCTGTCGATACGGTTATTCTGAATTAAAAATACATCTTATCGTACGGTAAGTAATTCAGAACACTTCGATAACGTAACTATCGATCGATTCGGTAAGTTATCGTACGATAAGATGTATTTTCAATTCAGAATAACCGTATCGACAGGGTAGTTGTCGAAACCGAAACCGAATCGAAGTGTTCTGAATCGCCCTGCTGGTTGTAATCTGTTTACTGTGCGGCCATGTTGCGGCCGATCCACCATTGTCATGACATCAATTAAAACATGTCACTGAACACGAACACATTATACACACGCGCACTTATTATAAGATTTATGTGAATAGCATTTACTTCTGCGTTAGGTTTCGTAGTGACAAAAAGCATGTCATGTCACTCTTTGGTCTTTAACAAGTCCGTGAAAAAAACAAGTCGATCTGTCGCTCTGTTACGCTGTGATTGAAGGACAAACCAACAAAGAAACAAACAAACAAATAAAAGCACACTTTCGCAATTATAATAGTAAAGAGTGAGTTGCTCAAAATCGGTGTGTCAGTATAAAAAACGGTAGTCACTTCCATTCGATTTTTAGGGTTCCGTACCTCAAAAGGTAAAAAAAAGGAACCCTTATTAGATCACTTTCTTGTCCGTCTGTCCGTCCGTGTGTCACCACCGATTTTCTCAGGAACGGATAGACCTAGCAAGTTGATACCAGATACTAAGGTATATGGTCCCTATTAGGTGTATAAAAAATTAAGGTCCTGAGTCCACACAATAAAAAGATATGGGCAAATTTAGATTTTCACGAAAACTTGTAAGTACCAAAAGGAGATGTCCCAAAATTGCCCCAGAGTCGTTTTAAGTTTGTATAGTGAAAAATTACCAAGAGACCTAACTATATAAATCTTATAAAATTACTTTATAATTATTATTTTGAAAGACAAAAATAGAAACCTACGAACTAGCAGGGTTTTTTAAAATCATTCTAAAAAGAAGTATTTTTATTTCCTGTTATTGTTTACTGCCATTTTATTTACAGCTATAGTCTGATTTTTATTTGACGTGAAGTTTGATGACTTTTAATGTTGCTAGAGATAAAACAGTTCCCACAAAAAAGATAATAAATTCAAAACTTACGTAATAAAAATCAATTGCCTCATGTAGATATGACAAATGCCTGACAGATACTTCAGGTACTTTAGTTAGGGGTAAAATCGAAATTCAGTTAGTAACCCTGTTTTTGATACAAATAACTCATTCTATTTTTGACATGTCAAAATAACAGTTATTTTTAAATGACAACTGTAATTAAAAATCAGACTATAGTGATGTCCGACACAATACAAGCAAGTACTCGATACTTTTGTTTCGATACCGAATACTTTTGGTATCGAATCACTACTTTCAAGTCTTACTTGGTATCGGAAGAAAAGTATCAATTCGAATCGATGCGCAGATACGAGTTTCTAATATTAAAAAAAAAAAAAAAAGATCCGACTTCAATCGATTCGAACTAAAAAGTTTAAAATAATATTTTATTTATTTAGATTGACGATTAAACTACCTAACTCGAATAATATATAATTTTTCGAAGTCGGAGATAAATTACTTTCATATTTTTCTAGTTGAATATGTGCCCCCCGGATCCCGGACAGCTTCGCGCTTCGCGGCTATCATGGTTCACCGCGCTCGCCTTCAAAAGTGGATACCTAATCTGACTTTACTTGCATTTACTTTTACATTTACTTTTTATTTTACATGAATTGCATGTGGTTTAGCGCCGACTCCAAAAAATTATATATTATTTCAATTAGGTGGTTTAATCGTAGTATCGTTAAATCGTAGTAGTCACATACATACTCGAAAATACGGGTCGAACACAGAACCTCCTTTTTTTGAAGTTGGTTAAAAAACTGGCCACATGCAGTGTGGTCTGCGTTTCAAATAAAATGACGAAACTACTTTTAGGTTTTGACATTATTTTAAATCTTTAACGTTTATCAGCAAACTGACAGTGATCGAACTATATTTTTGGCCCGACTTTTTTGTACAATGTGTATCATTCCACCAAACCGTACCGAATGATATTGATCGATAAAATTAGCAACTGAATCGTATATCATTGTATCGATCTACATAAGTATCGGATTTGGATCGTGACCAACATCCCTATACAATAGGAACTTCGTTGAGCTGCATGTTTGCGCTTATGTGATTTTCTTGTATTTTACCAATTTTACTCTGTTTTGTGTAATTCTTCCAGTCTGCGTCAAGTAATTGACCATTAGTTCATGTTCCGCAGTGCTTATTATAAGTTTGCATCAGAACATTCGTGAGCGAAACGTGAATTAGAGATTTTGACTCTGTTGTGTTGTGACATCTCGGCGGCAATGGCGTTTCATAATCGTTGTATTAATTATACCATTACTTTCGATGATCCTATCTCGAAGAGTGCTTGGATTAATATCAGCAGTTGGACAGTTCCAAATATCACTAAGTACGCCGTTAAATACCAAATAATACTTTGTGTTCGTTAAATTATCTGTAGCAAAATATTTTTTAACTTTTTAGGTAGGATATTTTTAGTGAGATGTTAGGGTACTCAATAAGCAATAACCATACTATCTAGGGTCAAGAATACTATTTATTATTAATTTACACAGAAAAACCAATCCAAAGGTAAAATTTCATCGTGACGCATAAACTTTTTTTCTGGGGCAAACAATGTATTGGGGAAGGGCCATCTCCTTTACCTTAATTTTCAACTTTTTTTATTTTTCGGAATTTTTCCTTTACTTGATCTATAAGACCTTGCTTTGGACCAAAATTGATAAATCTAGGTCGACCGGAAGTACCTTACAGGTTTTGGGTCGAAAACCTAAATGGTAGTTCCAATTAACCTAGAATTACGAAATTTGGCAAAAATCCAGGTCTTACAGCACAAATAAAGGAAAAATTCCAAAAACTAAAAAAAGTTGGAAATTAAAGGGTGTCCCCATACATACATAGTTGAGCCAAATAAGATAGACCTCTGAGTTGTATGAGTGCTCATACAATTTAGAGGCCTTGCTTAATTAGCACCTTACCTTTTAAAACAAACTAATAAAAAACAGATTGTACTTATACTTATGGAGTACGGAATCCTCGGTGCGCGAGTCTGACTCGCACTTAACCGGATTTTTTTTTGAATGCAGTGGCGAATACCCACAATTTTTAACTAGTTGAAGCCTAGCATATCTAGCTCCACATAAATATAATGTACTATGAAATCTAGGCCTAAATTAAACAAATATTATTTCAATCAGTCAGCCGCCATACTGCGTATGTGGTCGTCGAACTTGAACTTGGCCCGCAACAGCACCGTGCGCGGTAGAGACGCGCTCGCGCCCACGCGCGGCTTGTGTATGGTCAAGTGAAGACAGCGTGGGTCGTCTTTATCTCCTTGTATCTGTTGCAATACAAACCTTGGTCAGCCGCTGTTTGGCCGCCATACTGCGTATGTGGTCGTCGAACTTGAACTTGGCCCGCAACAGCACCGTGCGCGGTAGAGACGCGCTCGCGCCCACGCGCGGCTTGTGTATGGTCAAGTGAAGACAGCGTGGGTCGTCTTTATCTCCTTGTATCTGTTGCAATACAAACCTTGGTCAGCCGCTGTTTGGCCGCCATACTGCGTATGTGGTCGTCGAACTTGAACTTGGCCCGCAACAGCACCGTGCGCGGTAGAGACGCGCTCGCGCCCACGCGCGGCTTGTGTATGGTCAAGTGAAGACAGCGTGGGTCGTCTTTATCTCCTTGTATCTGTTGCAATACAAACCTTGGTCAGCCGCTGTTTGGCCGCCATACTGCGTATGTGGTCGTCGAACTTGAACTTGGCCCGCAACAGCACCGTGCGCGGTAGAGACGCGCTCGCGCCCACGCGCGGCTTGTGTATGGTCAAGTGAAGACAGCGTGGGTCGTCTTTATCTCCTTGTATCTGTTGCAATACAAACCTTGGTCAGCCGCTGTTTGGCCGCCATACTGCGTATGTGGTCGTCGAACTTGAACTTGGCCCGCAACAGCACCGTGCGCGGTAGAGACGCGCTCGCGCCCACGCGCGGCTTGTGTATGGTCAAGTGAAGACAGCGTGGGTCGTCTTTATCTCCTTGTATCTGTTGCAATACAAACCTTGGTCAGCCGCTGTTTGGCCGCCATACTGCGTATGTGGTCGTCGAACTTGAACTTGGCCCGCAACAGCACCGTGCGCGGTAGAGACGCGCTCGCGCCCACGCGCGGCTTGTGTATGGTCAAGTGAAGACAGCGTGGGTCGTCTTTATCTCCTTGTATCTGTTGTAAGTCACAAAATAGCATTATTGTCTTATATAGTACGCATAAGATCGTCTGGCAAATTTAATTTCTACAGAAAGAAATATAAAAAGAAATCTTTCGTTACTTCTAAATCCTGCAAGCTGCCAACTAGCTTGGCCACTCCCCAGCCGAGCCGTTGCTTGTCGGGCTCCACCAGGATGACCTGGATGTTGTCCACGGCCAGGAACCGGTGCTGCCAAGTGCCGTCCTTCTGGATTATGTCGCATGAAATTAGGTCGGAGTCATCTGAAAAATAATATTAGAACATTCAAATTCATTGAGACAACAAGCCTACTTTATCTGAAAAAGAATACAAACTGGTGACGAATTTTGAGGAGATACTTGATAATTCTTAATGTACCTAATTTGATTGTTCTATCTTTTCTTACAGGAACCATATTAGTGAACTAAATGTATGTATGATTGTTAATAAAGGCTAATAATAAAAAAAAAAAAGTATTAGTACTGGTAGAAAAATTTACAAAATAAGACAGTAATTTTATTGTGAGGTGTGCTAGGCTGCAAAGGTGATCTTATCACTGATCTCTTACTAGCAACCTGCAGATTACTAAGGTGACTAGAGTAATGTATAGGCAGATTAATAGATTACTAAGATTCAAGGCCACTCACTAAGGTCCAATATATCTGAAACTTGTACGAAGGGAGCCGGGTTGGTCAGCGGCAGCTGAGTCTCGGGTTTGCCCGTCAACTTCAAATACAACTCCCTGATCAGGAAGAAAACTCGTATCGCGCGCCGGGCTCGCTCCATCTGAAAATAAATATGGTACCACTTGGTGCGGGAAACCTAAGTTTCTAATCAACTTCAAGAAGACTCAGTATTCGACCCGTATGTATGTATGTATGTATGTATGTATGTATGTTTGTATGTATGTATGTATGTATGTATGTATGTATGTATGTGTGTATGTTCGTGATTATATCAAAAACCAATGAGCCGATTTTAATGATTTTTTTTTCACTATCGTAATCTACATACTTTCAGGAAGGTCATATTAGGTTACACACAACACCAGAGAAACAGGTTCCAGTTCCATAAGGCATGCAAGTGCGAGCGAGAAGTCCGATAAAATGATTTATGACTCAGCTCGCACGTTTGTAATGTTCCAACTATAATTTAATATTGAAAACTTACCTCTCCACTCGGCAAGCGTTTTTCAAAAGCGATCCCGGACATCGGCGTGCGGGTAGGTGGCAGCAGTATCGCCGCGTCCATACACAGCCATTCCACGTTCAACGGTCGCTTGCTCATTTCACAATACCTATTGACAAAGAAAAGTATCATCATCATTCATTCATCATTATGAACCCATTATGTGCCCATTACAGGGCACGAGTCTCTCAGAATGGGTTTAATAATAGGGTTTAATGAGAAGGGTTATAAATTGAAGGGCTGTAGTCCACCACGCTGGCCAAGTGCGGATTGATAGACTTCACAGTTTACACGCCTTTGAGGACCTTATGGAGGACTCTCAGGCGTGTTTCTTAAAGGGTTTCCTCACAATGTTTTTCTTCATCGTTAAAGAAAGTGATATTTAATTACTTAAAAGCGATCGGCAAAAAAGGTAGCGGTTCATTTATAAAAGCTCGCTCACGTAGGACAACGCTTTAAACCTGGGCAAGCGAAAACATAGCACTTGAAAGTAATATTAGTTGCTTCTAATATTATACCTACTGGCAGTATGTTTTTATTTATTTACAAATTAGGACTGTAGTCCAAGATGGAAACGGGCTAACTTGGAAGAGTTATCACAGTTTTATCCCTGATCCATTCCTAAGCTAGAGCTAAAAGATTGTGCCTATGATTGATGACACGTTGTCCTATCAGTGCTTTAACTAAAGTATTGTACTAACTCGTCCTCGAACATGTCCAAGAAAATGTCGTCGCACTTGTAGAAGTTCCTCGCGAGCGCGGCGGACCTCGCCCGCAAGTTGTCCACGGCGGACACGTGCCGCGCGCTGACTGCACCGCCGCCGCCGCCGCCCTGCATACACGTCCTCAGCAAGCGGACGCTTATCTCGCACGTCACTAGCCTCACTTTGGACGCTGAAAGAGACGCGAATTACACAATCTCCGGACTAGAGGCTCTATAGGAGGGGTATCTAACTTTTACGTCAACAAACATACCGCATTGCGCGTATACTACCTCAAAAACCGTCTCACGGCAAACCTATAAATTGTTAAAATAGGTCTGGAAAGCTATCCTTTTCCGCAAAGAGCATTGCTAACAGTGTAACACTACTATAATGACCTGTCAATGTAGTTGAGACATTATACAAAGTTAGTTTTGCTTTAAGCAAAACCTGAAAGTAGTTTGTTCAGAATCAATAACAAAATCGAATCCAGACATTTTTATACCATGTTATATTTTTGTCCAAAAATGTTTTAAAATCCTGCAAGCTTAGGCACAGTGGTCGAAACGTGCATCAGCTGACGATCGGCAAACGTCGCGCGGTCATTCAACTCGCGAATCGAAGCGATGATGGCTTGCGAGTTGGGGTGACCATTTTTTTGGAGGAAAATGACGCAACACAACAAGCTCATAACTTCGTAAGTTTTCATTATATGTTTTTGAAGTTTTGTATAACCATTCCAAATGTAAAAATATTTAACACCTTTTCAGTTTTTGCTCAAAGTAAAACTAACTTTGTATAGTTCATAGAGTATATTATTCTAGAACAATATCTAACCTTACCTGGTTTGCAGCTGAGGTTTGCAATCGCCATCAATTTCGATATAAGAAGAGCATTGAAACTTTCAACTTTTCTTTTTCCATTACTAGAACTTCGATCTTGGTTAGTATCCGAACATGATGCTTCATCCTGATTTGCGTTCGACTTTTTACTTGATACATTAGATTTGCTACTATCTTCCGACTCTGAATATAGCAATGTATCTAACAGTTCCGGACTCACACCTACAATCATAAAAACATGTATGCAGGTAAATTAAAGTTTTAATGGTCAATAAAATATAGTTTATAACTAAATAATATAATACAGTAATATCTTACCCACTGATAACCAGGTCAGCAAGGAAAAACGATTTAATATTATTAATAATTGTACTTGTAAAGAAAAAAAATTATATAATCAGTGAACAAAAAAGTTCAAGGAAATCGTTATCATGTATGTTTTACTTAACAATAGCCAGTACAATAAATATACATACCTTTATTATTTATCAACGCGTAAAGCAAACACAAAGCAAACAGTGCTTTATAATCGTTTTCGCTGCAATCCAAAGAATCCAGAACAGTTTTCAAAAATGGCCTGGCTTCTATATTCCTCGTTTCGTTTTCTAATATTTTTTCCAACGTCGCAATCTTTTCGGCATTCGTACTGGGCATCGCACCTAACAATTTCTGCTTCTCTTCGTCAGTTATATTATTTAGCTCGGAGACTTTTGACGAAGTCGATTCTATCCCCGAATCGGGTAGAGGTGAATCGGGCATGTTCGGTTTCGCTAAAGTCACTGAGCTATCTGATTTGACTGGATGCATTTGGGTCACTAAATCTTCGGTCGAATCGTGCGCAATACTCGAAGATTCGCTTATGTGGGATGTGGACGGAAGTGACGTTGAAACCAGCTCGGGATCGAGATCGCAACTCGATTGATCGGTATCGTAACCGAACGCTTTCGCCCCGCAATATTCTGGAGTGGTATAATCCCTGTCGGCACCAGACGTATTTTCTAATGCTTTTTCCAGACTCAGTTGGGGTTTGGAGAATTCGAGTTTAACATTAGACTTTGCATTGCTGACGTACATGTCTAATATTTTAGTGGCGCCGTCTTCGAAGACCGATAGGTCCGCTTGTAAAATTATCCAGGCCAGGGTGTGAACTATCGGGCCGTGTGTTATTATTAGAAACACTTGAGATAAAAGGAATAGCGAGACTACGCACGATACGGACGGTTTGGGCTCATCCTCCGATTCGATTCTTTGCAAAGGATAGTTGATTCTGGAAGGTGTATCCGTACTTTTGCCAGTCAAAATGGCTTCTAAATTCCTCGTTATGACTTCAATGCTTTGCAAATGGTCTCTATTGTATGGGGAGGATGTGGCGGGACGTTTGCTCGATTCGGACGTAAGGGAGTAAATGTACAGAGGTATCAACAGTTTGTGCAATAGATGCTCCGTTAGAACATCGTTGAGATCTGGAATGTTGAGACAGAGTATGTCGTTGATGTAGTGAAGATGGTCTAAATGTTCGGCGACTAGGTCGTCGAGTTTCTGTTGAGATTGATGGCTGGAAACAACAAAACCTCTTTTGAGTCTGGATTAACTTGTTCTTTAAAAGAGCAAATGTTTATTGCGAGTTCTTCTCAATAATGCCATTAGGATTTATATTACTTATATGTATACATATACGCTAGTAAGTAAAAATATAAGGGTGGATCCACAGATCACGTGCACGAATTAATCCACGCGACTGATATTATCATAGCGATTAGCGGGGATATGTTCACAAGCGATTATAGTTAAGCTCAGGCCATATTTGAAGCGAAGCGAAGCGAAACGAGTTTCGTTTCACTTCGCTCATGCCGCTTCCGCCTTTTTACGTGCTAAGGTTCACACTGCGAACGACAGTTTCACAGGCGATTACAACTGTTAAGCGCAAACCATATTGGAAGCGGAGCGGAGCGAAGCGAAACTATGTTCGTTTCGCTTCGCTTATATCGCTACAGCGTTTTTTCGTACTGTGGTTCACACTGCGAACGACAGAGCTAAGAGAAGCCAGTGATGCGTAGCGATATGAGCGAAGTGAAACCAAGTTCGTTTCGCTTCGCTTCGTTCGCAATGTGGCCTGCGCTTTACAGTTTACACTTTACACATATTCGTGAGTGAACAAAACACCTCGCGAACACTTCCAAGTACACTGTTCGCTTTGCTAAGCTAACACTTTGTAATACTTACTCAGCATCGTTTCTGACACAGGCATTCAACTCGAGAATATGTTTCCCAATGAACCAAACGAGATTACTGAAGTACGGTGCAGCCGTTCTACAAAATAAAGGATATTCACTTACAGAATGAAAATAATAAAACTGTAGAAAATAAACGCAAAATCTCGATCCATAAATGTATTTTTAAGTCAAATATAATAGATTACAGATATCGATTAACATCGTAAATCGATAGTGTATTTTAATATCGTTTACGATTTACTAAATTATATGATTATACTTATGCTTTTGTTTAAGTTTTTTAGGAAAAGATTTTTTGTAATAATAAAAACGGTAAACATAATTTTTCTTCAGAACAGTCTGTGGACTATGATAAGATTGCTTGGCGGACAGATTGACGTGATTGGAGACAACTTCCCCAGCGGGAAAACTCCAATAAGTCTCAGCTAAATATCCAGTATATGCTTTCTCTTTAGTCGACAGATCGCCCGCAGCATTGTCAACTGCACTGTCAGGCGATTTGAATGAAATAGTAAGTGCCTGTTTCACCACCTTCTGATATGTATTAGATAGTTATCTACAACTTTTGTCTTTGTCACTTGACATAAAGTAAGAAAGAGACAAAACTTACGTTTAGGCTATCCAACACTTATCAGAATGTGGTGAAACAGGTCGTTAGTTTTGTTTTGTAGTTGCAACTGTGGCTTTTAATTTCTTCCTTTACTGTGTTGATAGTAATAATAAAAACAGTAAACATAATAAGTTATCCCTATTATTAACTGACCTGTCTCTTATAAACCTCAGCATGCTGGCGTCTTGTACTCTGTACACATTTAACGTCAGTGTTCTAACAGCTATTCGCACCATCGACTCTGGATGGTTGAAGAATTTGATTGCCTCCGTGTATAAAGGAAAATCTTTCGTATGCTTAAAGCATAAAGAACCATATATAGTTGATTTAAGACTCAATATAATTTAAAATACAAAACAAGAAACCTTATAGCACATTTTTCATGAAAGAATATAGAATAGAATAGAACATTCAGTTTCTTTGGTTAATGTCAGTAATGTAAGCAAGTACTTAATAATATAAATTCCCTAATTTAATGGTTCTACAGTATTATAGTCCACAAATTATTACATTTTTGTATGTAACAGCTGTAAAAATTATTAATTATTATAATTTTCTACTACTTCTAACTTCTTGGTTAAGTTAGAAGTAGAAGTATAGAAGTGGAAAAAAACGTGAGCTTGTTGCTGCAGTCCACAGACATTTAGTGAAAAATCAGTGCACATTTTTCTAAAAACCAACATATTTACTTGTTATTACAGTTTGTTTTGAGTTGCTTTCGATGCTAGAGATATATAAAGTCTTTTAGAAATATTGTTTCCGTATGAGTGAGTTGCTAAATGATATGAGTGATATATACTTATTCAATAAAAAATAAATTGAAGATTATATATTTGATAAAAAAGCTTGAATTTGACTCGTTCCAGCAATGCACGAGACTGCGATTTAATCATGTACTTAACATATAATTGTTACATTGATATTGTTAATATGAAAAAGAGCAACAACCAAGTTTCTTACAGGTTCTTCTCGGTTGGAAGTTGGAACGGCATTCTGAACCAATGGTAGATTCAATTGACTATTCAAAAGTACTTGTAAAAGTTCATTTGAATAAAATTTTTCTATTCTATTCAAAAGACAGCAGATACCTTTGTTATTAACATATTTAGAATTCTGTTATCATTACTAACAGATAATAGCAGAACTTATTATTAGCATACTCCAAAAAATATCTTATAAAGATCTTAGTTTCTTTAATAAAACTATTTACTTACCTCATTATAAAAGAAGTGTATAGTATGGTTGTTCAACTTAAGGCTAAGGGTTTTGAGGAATGATATATAGTACGCCATAACTTCTTCGTCAGATACATCAAATTTGTGAACTATTATAGAGTTCACATGGTTATTGCTAAGTAAATAATCTGAAATTTCAAAAAAAATTATTTAACATGGTCGTTTAAAATTACATACTTAGTTAACAAATGTATCCAAATGATTTATCACTGACACAGATACATTAATTTTAAGATTTATTGTAGGTATATTATAAAATAGTTTTTTTTTTATAAACTTGTGTTGTTTATTGTATTTTTGTTTATTTATTGTTGTCGTAATCTGAGTTCTGCAGGCATTCAAATTATCTATTTCCTATCACATGCAAACTGAATACCTTTAAGACAAGAATGAAGAAGCAATTCTAGAAGCACCACAGAAGCACTGTGAAAGTAAAATCATTAAAGACTTATTAACTTAAATAACACTAATACTTACATAATGAAGTTTCATTTCTTATATTCTCAAACAATATGTTAAGAGTCTGCAGCAACTGTACGCAAACATACGAAGAGCCCCCACATTTCTGTCGCATTATCTTTAGGAAATAAGATAGCATGTTTTTTTCTAAGAAGAAGCTGAAAACAATTGTTTAATATGGTCACTTTGACTGTGCAAACCTTGACAATATGATATATATATGCTTTTAGAATGAGGTTAATAGGACAAAGTGAATATTTATTATGAGATCTTCTTTTGTAGTCATAATATCTATTTCAATAAATAGGTTTAAGTTGAAACAGTTTTCTCTTTTATGAGCAATGTTCACTTACATGTGAATATATTTTGTTGTTTTATGATCTTGTACACAAAGGACTGCATTCATTAGAACCATTTATTATTTATACTTACTTAATTAAATACTTACTCAAACACAGAGCTGTCATTTTGATCTCCCCAAATCAGGATCTCCGCTATGCATCGCAAAGACTCCACAAGTATCCCACGATTACTCTCGGAGACTGTTGTATTTTTGCACAGGATATTGTGCAAATATTTTAATCTCTCTAGGGAATGGGGGTTCTTGGGGCGTCCCCAGCCACCCCCGAACCAACTGCGACTCCGAAACATCACGCCACTCGAGGGTTTCCACAGTTTTTATCAACACTAACCATTTTTCTTTTATGTTTACCAATACGTCACTAATTAGCTCATCTGAGTTGATACGTTGAGACTATGGCAGCTGTTTTAAAGGTAGCTTCAATAGTTTATATTTATTCGACGGCACGAGCTCACTGTTTTTATTTGTTTTATGTTTCATTTATTTTTTATTTTTACACATTTTGCACTTCCTCGACATGCTGTTTGACAATTCTCAATTGAATTGACATTTGATTTTGACATTATACATTGACAATGACGACAAATTGACAACGACGTTTCATTTGACATTCACATTGACAGACGAGTTGATAGTATAATATTTCTTCCATAGAGAAACTTACTCTATGGTTTGTACATAGTTGCGTTCACAGACGTATAAAGAGAAGCAGACCTAACATAATCTTCACAACTACATCTAAAAGAATAAATAATATCTTCGCTTGTTTCTCTTCAAACAAAAATATAATACTCTATCTCTTTTTTTTCTGTTGTTGCAACACTTACGCACTCATAGAAAAAATAGGTCTTGAGGCAAACCGCCATCTTGCTAAGCACAGCTTAGCATGATGGCGGTGCAATATGTCAAATGATGTCAAAAACAAGATCTTATCCTGCGAGTTGTTTATTATTTTATTTTTGCATTAAAATCAAGTCTTAAGATCCAAGAATACTAAAATAAAATGGTTAAGTGTAGTGCACCTCTGTGCAGCAATTCTTCATAAAGGAAAACACCTGAAATTAATTGTTATCGGTAAGTTTTCATGTGCCATAGTCTCGTAATTTGTTTACATGGTTACTGTGAGATTAATAATAATCTTTCGGCATTTTAGAAGCAGTCCCTATTTATTATATGTCCAAAACTCGTAAATAGTTATAGTAATTTTGGTTCTAGTAGATCCCTGTTGCAATATTTATCAATAATTTAATACTCTGATCTCGTTTGATGTTTCATATACTTGTGCAATTTTACAGGGCCGTATTCAGGCTCAAGGTTTGTTTAGTAGGTATATTTTGAAGGTTGATTAGATAAAAGTAGGTACGGACAAATTATAAAATGAAATCATTTTTCAGGTTCCCAAAGGACGAAAACTAAGAAATGCCTGGTTGACTAACATGAATAAAAAAAATTGGCATCCCCAATCATCGAGTGTACTATGTTCTAAGCATTTTAAAGCACATTTAGTGGACAACAAAAAGGACAGGAGAGATTTGATTTACCCATCGAATGGTTTGATTAAAATAATTCAATCATGTGAAGAAGTTTTGAAAATGATTAAAGGAAAATATATAAGTTATAATAGCATGATAATGTATATAGCTGATTTATCGAATAATTGTAGTGAGTTTAAGACCAATGATGAACATGATTTCAATAATTTGCAAATAATGATTAAGGTGATTGTTAAATTTTATTTTGATTTAAGAATGAAGCATAATGCAAAGCAAAGCAATCTATCGGAATGAAATTATTAAGAAAATACTTAGTTTTGTTTAAAAATAAATAATTGAAACTTTTGTTTGTTTTTATTTATTTTACTCATTTTACATAGGTAAGGTAGGTCGAATGAAATAGTTAGGTAGTTAAACTAGTAAAAAGTTAGTTTGATAAATAGTTTACAAACTAGCGTTTCACTAGTTTAACTACCTACCTATTTCATTCGAGTGAAGTGTCACGTCATAACATAGAGCACGAAGCGAATCATAAATCAGCAGGCCTATTCTGTATCTCAGTGGTAACGAAAACGTTAGAACCTATGAAAATGTGCCCATCAAATAATTATCAAACCATCATTTTACATTGTGTAACATCTGATGATGATGAACTGCATCCCAGTTGGAAATTAAGGTTACAGAATGTAAAATAAGGGTTTAACAATTTGATGCCACTTTACCGTAGTTTTCAAATTAATTTCATCACAGATTAATGATTAGTATCTACAATAAATTTCATATCACAGATACTTAATAATTATAGGCCTGCAGGTCAGTCACTACGCTACGCTTTACTATCTATACTAATCTGGCAATAGTGTTATTTGACTATACTGCCGTCATAAGGAAAAAGGGCACAACTAACATTTTTTCCAAAATTGAGTTATATACATATTCGGAATCAGAAAAAAAAGGCCTATCTGCCAATATTTTTTGTACATTTTTAGGAACTATATAAACAAAAATACCATAAGCTTAAAAGGCACAACTGAGCCATTTTTTATGTTTGTGTACATAAAAAGGTCACATCTGACTTGCATTAAATATTAAAGGCATAACTACCACAGATGTGCTCTTTGGTTTAAAGTTTACCAACTAGACCTACACATTTAATTCAAAAGAAAAGTCATACCTAGCAGTTATGCCTTTACTATCAAAAATCTTTGACTAGAGGTGAAGTGAGGAGGTCGAGGTACGAAGCGAATCCCGCCAGTTGTGCCTGTTGTGTCTTGGTGAGTCCAATCTTGCTGCGATGGTAAGATTAATTAGTTTTCGTTACATTTGCATGCTTTTATTATATACTAGCTGACCCCCGCAACTTCGTTCGCGTGGATATAGATTTTTATATAGGATCGGATCGGATCCCATAATTCTTTTATGTACCTAAACTAACTGTAGCCAAGTTACTCCTTATAACATTGAAAGTTCCATTAAAATCGATCCAGCCGTTTCGGAGATTAGCTGGAACAAATAGACAGAACGACAAAGATAAATTTAAACGCACGCCAGTTTAAAATAAGCCGTACGTACAAAGATCCGGGTCCCAAGTTATTGGAACCCAATAAATGTCTGTCATTTCTAAACTAAAAAACCTATGACCTTGAAATATTTACGGGACAATACTTAAAGTACTACCTTTCTAACAAAAAAAGAATGAGTGAAATCGAACAATGCGTTAATGAATTATTGCTAAATACATGTTTTAACTTTCATCCTCTCTCCCAAGGGAACCGTGCTGAATTTTGGGATAAAAAGTATCCT
Organism: Melanargia galathea; assembly: GCA_920104075.1. NCBI lineage: Eukaryota > Metazoa > Arthropoda > Insecta > Lepidoptera > Nymphalidae > Melanargia > Melanargia galathea. The sequence goes on along the minus strand of OV049856.1, from coordinate 27,687,055 downwards.
ATGTCCTACCTCGAAGTATAAACTCAAATCGTACCAAGTTTCATTCGAATCCATTCAGTAGTTTCGGCGTGATGCGCGGCCAAGATACAGACAGACAGACAGACAGACAGACAGACAGACAAAAATGAAAAAAATTACAGTTTTGGCTTCAGTATCGATTATAGAATGCCCTCCAAAAGAAATTTTCAAAATATCTTCAATGTACAGAATTGGATCTATTACAGTTTTATTATATTATAGAAAACTTCTTTTGTGACACATTAATATGATTTATTAGTATTTATTTGAGAAATTTTTGAGTGATTAATTGCGATTTAGTTTTAAGAATATGACGACATTTTTAGTAGGTCGTAAATAATTTAGAATACGAGACACGCAATAATTGTTAACTGGTTTCTGTCCGTTTATGCTACAAAATAAACTTGGTTATTTTTTCAGCAATATGGAATCACGAAGCGCAAGATTAGTTAGTGTTGCTTTACGCAACTATAATTTTGTAGGCGAATAATCTTCCGCGCCGTCAACAATACGTGGCGTTCAACACTCGGTGCAAGCATCAAGCTCGGAGCATGTTGTAGTGCCGCACTCTGTGTTAGGTACAGGGTATACAATGAACTCAAACTTACTTTGCTATAATCCGCTAACAGTGACAATTTTGTAGGCACAACAGCATATAAATTCACCACAAAAACTAGACGATCGATTCGCTTCGACACCGGAGCGTCTTCACTTCACAACGACGGACGATTGCAAAGACGACTTTGCATTCGTCCGTTTACAAATTTGTGGTGAATTTGTGTGGTTTTGTGCTTACAAATTTGCCACTGTTAGCGGATTATAGCAAAGTAATTTTGTGTTCATTGTATATCATGGAATTCCGCAATGTAACGCCTGCTTCTATTCAACATTTAGATACAGGGTCCGATTTTGATTCTGATGACTCAGTTTTGGATAAAAATTACGGATGACCAAAAGTACGGGAAAAAAGCAGCGATAGTGATGGTTCTGACTCAGAAGACCCACCATGTTCGCAGCCAGTTTCAAGAAAAACAATTTTAGAATCATCGGAAGAATCAGATAAAAAAACAAACCATGTTCAACTGACTAAGAAAGGAACTATTAGAAGGCGCAAAACTTATAACGTTAGCATAAAAGAACGAAAGAGATTGAAGATGGAGGAAATGATTTTTATTAAAAAAAAAAACATATAAGTTCCTTGATGAAGGTTTTTCTTTAACTTTTGAAATAGTTTTTGTTTTCTTTATCTTATTTTGATAATTTTAATGTTGTTTATAGGACCTTGCCGGAATAATTATTCGATTAATTGTGATAATCTTAAAAGTGCCATATTTAACATTATTATAAAACTTCTAGAAGCTGATTTAATATCCTTACTGTGATTTTTATTTAAAAAAACCAAATAAGTTCATTGATGACTGATAATTATAGTTAATTTATATTAATTTGTTAAGTTACAGTTAATAAATGTAATTTTTTTAAGTTTTGAGACGATAATTTTTGTTACCTTTTCAAAATAAAAGTTTTATTCACATGCCCTAATTATTTTTTAACTGTGTTTTTGTATAATTATTAAAATGAAAATTAACACATTTTAATAAATATGCCTTTTCATTTTATAATTTCATATTTTTTCACAAAAAGTTAGAATGAAAAGCCACAATTGGGTAGTTATGCCCTCTATTCGTAATATTAATAACTTTAATTTATTTTTTATGCTACGTTGAAAGAGAAAATGTTGATTATTTAATAAATGCAAATAAAATAAAAAATTCTATTTCAATAATCGTATAGGAATCGTGAAAATGAATTTATTTTAATTCATCTTTTTTCGAAAAATAATATTACAATCGATATTTTTCGCCAAAAACCAATAAAAACTTTAAACTTGATTTTCTCCATATTTATAAAATGTTAGATGTGCCTTTTTTCATTATGACGGCAGTATACTTTCAAGGGCCTAGTGACTCCAATAATAATCTCAATGTTCGCGCGATTATAGATACAAAATCAACCGCGCGATGACCGCGTAATCGCTTTCTAATACGGCGACGACGCCTAAGTCTGATTCCGCGTTACGAGTTCAATCCCTCACCCTCGCTTGCATGAGTTCGGCCCTGTTTACTGTCAATGGGTATGTGAAATTTGTATGTAGGCGTAATTGGCACGCCAATTTTTTTGTTATGTTAGGTCTGCTTCTCTTTATACGTCTGTGGTTGCGTTACATTTTACACAGTTTTACTAAATTAAAAATCAGTATTCATATGCCGCGTACATATTCACTTGGATCAAATCGTCGGGCATATTTTGGATAATTAATTAATATTTAAGTATTGCTTTCTAATACAATGTCGGTTGGCCTTGTCCACAAATTAAAAGTCGCTCAGCGCGCTAAAGAACAAGCAATGTTGGATGTTTCTCTCAGAGATAAAATCCGAAACGAGCAGGTTCGTAGGAGAACCAAAGTGACCGACATAACTCAAAGGATAAGCAAGCTGAAGTGGCAATGAGCAGATCATGTCTGTTGCAGAACCGACAGCCGATGGGGCAGACGTGTTCTAGAGTGGAGACCACGTACTGACAAGCGCAGTAGAGATGGGTAAGTGATGCGTATGATATTACAGAAGTAATGTTACTTGAAGAGGTGATGCAACATCACTCATTACACGAGCGCGCTAGCCATCACACATCACACATTACTCGCTTCCAATCACGTCACTTGGAACGGCATTCATAGCATTCGTTTCGTATCGGTTCGACTCGTGTATATATCACTCGGCACGGCAAGTCGGCACTCGGCAACACTCGGCCGGCCGGGCGCCGGCTGGAGCGGCGGCGCGCGCTGCGTAGAAAGAGACAGACGACTAAGAAAGAAATTCTTAGTAAAAATGAGCGAGCTAAATATATAATTCACAGTTTGTCTGAAATGGTGTGGCAATTGTTTGTATGTAATGCAAATATGTCATTTAGTGCAATTTTGATGTTTATTGTAATGACTTAAAGGTCAACATTCAAAATTTCTCCATATTTTCATGAAAGGCGCCAAACTCTTACTTGTTGCCGTTCAAGGTTTAGTACGTACCTACGTAAACAAAACAGAATTTTGTTTGTTTTAGTTTCGCTAGTACCTAGTGCTATACTTCACGCGTCTTGCCGCAACTTCTAAGTAATTTCTCATATCTAGTTCGTAAATTACTCATTACATTACCCATTGCCTACACATTGCATTACTCGAATCGTCGAGTCGACGTCTCCGCATTACATGCAATGCAACATCTCAAGTGATGTTTGGGGTGATAGTGATATTACAGTGTAACATCACCTTTTTGGAAGTGATGAGTAATGTTGCATTACCTTTTGACGTACCGTTTTGCGCATGTCTACTTCCAATCACGTCACTTGGAACGGCATTCATAGCATTCGTTTCGTATCGGTTCGACTCGTGTATATATCACTCGGCACGGCAAGTCGGCACTCGGCAACACTCGGCCGGCCGGGCGCCGGCTGGAGCGGCGGCGCGCGCTGCGTAGAAAGAGACAGACGACTAAGAAAGAAATTCTTAGTAAAAATGAGCGAGCTAAATATATAATTCACAGTTTGTCTGAAATGGTGTGGCAATTGTTTGTATGTAATGCAAATATGTCATTTAGTGCAATTTTGATGTTTATTGTAATGACTTAAAGGTCAACATTCAAAATTTCTCCATATTTTCATGAAAGGCGCCAAACTCTTACTTGTTGCCGTTCAAGGTTTAGTACGTACCTACGTAAACAAAACAGAATTTTGTTTGTTTTAGTTTCGCTAGTACCTAGTGCTATACTTCACGCGTCTTGCCGCAACTTCTAAGTAATTTCTCATATCTAGTTCGTAAATTACTCATTACATTACCCATTGCCTACACATTGCATTACTCGAATCGTCGAGTCGACGTCTCCGCATTACATGCAATGCAACATCTCAAGTGATGTTTGGGGTGATAGTGATATTACAGTGTAACATCACCTTTTTGGAAGTGATGAGTAATGTTGCATTACCTTTTGACGTACCGTTTTGCGCATGTCTAAAGCGCAGTGTAGGACGACCTGCAGCCCGCTGGACCGATGACAATAAGAAGGCGACGGGAAGCGGGTGGATGAGGAAGGCGGAGGACTGTGTTTGGTGGCGCGTACTAATTGAAAAGGCTTATGTTCAGCAGTGGACGTCTACAGGCTGATGGATTGGATTGGATTTCTAATACAAACTGTAGTGGAGGAACAAAGTGATTCTTTTGCGTCGAATGTCTCTTTTAAAACTGCCTCGTTGTTACCATATTCGACTGCAGATCACAAGGTCCTCGGTTCGATTCCCGGGTTGTCGTGCAAAAATTGTTAAGTAATGAGTTTCTCTTTGAAAAATTCTCAGTGCCAACTGCCAGCCCTGAGTTGGTAGTTAACGGTGTTTCACCCCTGTTTCTCGGAGAGCAATTGGTCCGGTTTATTATCAGTAAAGCCCGCTAACTCGCATTGGAGCAGCGTGGCGGGTCTAAACTCTAAATCCCGCTCTCCTGTGAGAGAGGAGACCTGTACCCAGTAGTCGGACGATTTTATCGTATGTAGTGGTGGCGGTGGTGGTGGCCTCTTTTAACAAATTTTTGCGTTGGTTAATATTACTGCTGGTGTCTTGGTAAAGTATTCGTAGGTAGGTAATATGAAATAATACAAAATATAAGTCATAATATAATATTTAATTTGAATAAAATTGTAAAGGTGAAAAAAAAATTACAAAACCTATATAATAATTTATTAATCTTAGCCTAATCATTTTAATAAATCTTACTTAGTCCAGTGTGCGTTATTCTTAGTATGGATGGCCTATACCTACTTACCTACTCCTTTTTATCTTTTTGATTTTTTTTTCTTTCAAGTTTAATTTTAATGATAAGATGTGGAGCGAAGCGAAGAGAAATGAGGTTCGTCTCGCTTTGCTCATGCTGCTACGGCGCGGCGTCTTTTCTACGGTTCAAATCACGAAGGACAGAGGTCTGCTAAGTAAAGTCAGCGATAGGAACTTGCGATCTCTCATAGTATAGCGACATGAGCGAAGAAAACGGGATTCATTTCGCTTCGCTTCGCTCCCAATGTGGCCTCCGCATAAAGACTGCTAATAATTTATTGAGGTAATTGTTTTCATAAAATAAATTGATTTTATTAAAAAAATTAGGCATATATGAGTAATTGATTTCAGACATACAAATACATATATTGTAGTACCTATGTTACGTGTGTCAGTAGGTAGGTAGGTACCTAATTGTGGCCATAATATTTGAAATTGTTTTTTACATTGTATCAGCTATTGTAACTATCTAAAATTATTATTTGAGCATCGGCAGAAGACTTAAAATCTAATAACTTATAATTTAAAAGATTTGCACATCCCATAAAACTAAAAAAAAAAAACAGATAGGTATGTTGGGAATTGTAATATCCAGTATCCTGATTAGGAAAATGAAAACCTTCAAATTATACCTGTAATGTTCAGCTGTTACTACTTAAAAAAATAGTTAAGTGCAATTATTTATTACTAATAAATATTTTAACTGGTCAATTTTATTGTACCTAATTAAAATCACATTAATCTTACATAATTTTTATTTGAAATAAAATCATATTATTTTAATCGTACTTACCTATGGACGGATCATTACTGTTGAGTCTTGTACCTTGATTAACGTCTTTTACTTGCTAACAAAATAAATTATTTAAAATAAAATATATTTCCTACCTAGTAATTATTTTTTTACCAATCATTAAATAATAACATCTAAGTTGACTTGACTAAAGATATGGGCATATCTAACTACGAGTACATAGTCGTGTTAAAACTCGCCAAGTGCTTACAAAACTAAAAATATTATATAAAGCTAAGAACCTACGTATGCCATAAATATTATACAAATCTACTTAAATTATATACTTACATATTACATATACTAAGTACTTATTAAATACATACATTTATTTTATTATTTCGAGTGAGAAAACTACACTATATTAAAATGACAATAAGACTTTACATTAAGGCTCTTCAGCTGTATTTATCACTAACGATTTATCTTGTCAAACAGGTGGTAGTATAGATTTCTTTAGATAGTTATTATTTATGCATTTAGTAGCAAAGTTCTGTAAAGTGCGTGAGGATATCAATCGATCAACCGATGTAGATATAATCTGAAGACAGATCTATTGATAATCCCAGGGTGTAAATGATTAATTTGAGCAGTAATATAAGTTGGGTACCTTAGCGCTATTCGTCTAAGTACTTACTTACTTACTAAATATTCTTTTAAATTAATATAATTATTATCATCACAAAAATAGCAAAATACTCTATTACATACTGTTAAATGGTGTCTCATTTATCTGATCAAATTCTCACGTAAATAATACGAAATGATGATAGTCTTTTGTACGTTTATCTATACCAACGTGATGCACCACCATTATTTGGCAATTTTACAATTGACTTTCCTGCGTATCACTAAGGGCAAACATGTGGCTGGGCTAAACAGTAATATTACTAAACGACGACTCGATACGAGTCATTACTATATTTTCCTAAAAATACCAAAAATATATTCATATTCCATATCTACCGTTTAAGGGTAGAAATTCTGAAGGGCGTCCGAATATATGGAATTGTATGTGTCTCGGAGCACGTAAACGCTGTCTCCTGGTTTCCCGTTGAAAACGTATGGACCTTTTAAATTGGTGACCTTGGAGTTGGTCGGAGCGGGCTTCGGTTTGGGTTTCGAGTAGGAAGGCGCATTGTAGCTCGGTCGAGAAGGCGGCATCATTGGCTGGGAAGGTCCATAGCCGTAGGGGTCCATAGGCATTTGCGGAGGTGGTGGATAGCCAGGGGCACCGCTCCATTGGTAGACGCCGGTCGGTTTACCATTGGAAACAAAGTCGATCGGTAGATTGATGAACGGATCAGCTTGCGGAGGCATTTGAGGGAGCATAGGTGGCATCGGGGGTCCGATTGTTGGTGGCTGCGACACGTACCCCAGTCCAGGAACGAACATATATGGCGTGGGTGGCAATCTGATGTAGAAGATAGGTGAATTGTCGTACTGGAGGGAGTTCAAACTATCGTTTGGAAAGGAATCCCCGCCGTTCTTCTTCTTGGTCTGCTGGCGGCGCTTAGAAGGGATAGTTCGAGATAGGTCTTCCTCGTCAAATCGGTCGTCGTTCACGGAGAAGGTGACGTCATCGTCGTCATCTTCTGAATAATCCAGGCCAGAGGATAAGAAGGAGGGATAGTAGCTTCCGAACAGGTTAAGCGCTTTGTTTCTTCTATGCTTGGACGCTGGCGCTGTTGTAGTGGTTTCTTTGAATTTGTCCTCCAGTTTGCTTTTTCTTCCGGTCTCACTTTCTTCGGGTAGCGCTGCGGCGCGTGATCTTCTAGAAGGAGCGCTTTGGGCTTCATACATAATGTTGAGCAATATCAGGACGGGAAGTACAATTGAAGTGTTCATCTTGGTTTATCTGAAAAAAAAGAGAAAGATATTATGATAATGCACGTCGTATATTTTTATTTATTTATAATATAAAACCCTGTCTCGGTGGTCAAGTGGCTGACGTTGTCGACTGCGAATCACGAGGCCCTGGGTTTGATTCCAGTGTCGGACCCAAAAAATTATGAAGTAGGTAAATCTATCTATCTATCTATAATATAATAAGACTGTAACAGATCCAATTCTGTACATTGAAGATATTTTGAAAATTTTTACTGGAGGGCACTATATAATCGATACTGAAGCCAAAACTGCAATTTTTTTCATTTTTGTCTGTCTGTCTGTCTGTCTGTCTGTCTGTCTGTCTGTCTGTCTGTATCTTGGCCGCGCATCACGCCGAAACTACTGAATGGATTCGAATGAAACTTGGTACGATTTGAGTTTATACTTCGAGGTAGGTTATAGGATACTTTTTATCCCAAAATTCAGCACGGTTCCCTTGGGAGAGGGGAAGAAAGTTAAAACGTGTATTTAGCTCTAATTCAATAACGCGTAGTTCGATTTAACTCATTCTTTTTTTGTTAGAAAGGTAGTACTTTAAGTATTGTCCCATAAATATTTCAAGGTCATAGGTTTATTAGTTCAGAAATGACAGACATTTATTGGGTTCAAATAACTTGGGACCCGGATCTTTGAACGTACGGCTTATTTTAAACTGGTGTGCGTTTAAATTTATGTTTGTCGATCTGTCTATTTGTTCCAGCTAATTACCGAAACGGCTGGATCAATTTTGATGGAACTTTCAATGGCAGATAGGTGATGTTATAAGGAGTAACTTAGGCTACATTTAGTTTAGGTTCAAAAAAGGATTATGGGATCCAATCCGATCCTATATAAAACCTATATCCAGGCGGACGAAGTCGCGGGGGTCGGCTAGTAATAATATATAGTTTTTCTCTCTCATAATATATAGAATTCTCAATGCTAGCCCACAGTTGAAAATTGGCGGTGTTAAATACACCCCCGTGCCTCGGAGAGCACGTAAAGCCATCAGTCCTGCGCCCTGATCTCTCTTCGGCCGTGTCACATCTGAATATGAGAAAGAAGGAATACAGCATGCACCTGTGTGCACACACTTGTGCACTTATAATATCTCCTGCGTAGTTGGCTACGCCTCGTTGGCTAGTCTACGCCTCGGTTGAGATTGGCTGCCGTGACCGAAATTCGGTCAGAAGGACTTCTAAGTTATGTTACATTAAAATTTTAATTAATACAAAGCAATAGATAAATCAAATGAAACATAATGAGACTATGGTCATTTGTCTGTTGGTCATAATATTTCACACGTAATATGAAGTGTCGGCGTAATGTTTTCTATTTTTCAACGCCTCGGCAGACTGAGATAAATTAGAAGTCCGTCGTTGGTAGTGCTAATCGATTTGCAGTTGGCAAATAGACGATACAAACAAACAAAAACTGTTAGTAGTCATTACTTATTCTTGTTGCAGCCGCTTAGATACAGGAGTCTATTTCAAGGATAATTTATTTCATTAAAAACGCATAGAAAGTAAATAGGAAATAGATAAAAGTGGGATAACGTAAAATACACTGCTATTTTTTTTCAATTAAATGTAATTCTACCGAAATGAATAACTTAAAAGCACTCTGCATGAATCTGAACGCACCTTTATGATTTTAACTGTACCAAAAACAAATAGAATAACGTAGATACTTAATCATTAATCTGTGCAAAATGCGATCATGATACGAATTTATAACGATTAGGTATATTTATTTCACGAACCTGTGATTTATTTATCAAACACGTCATACTGATCATAACTTAAACAAGTGTAAATTGAAAATTTAAAAAACCCCCGATATTCGCCATTTTGTGGCGGCTGCCATCTTGGATTTGCAATAGTGCTATTCTACTAGTCAAGCCCTTTCATTTGATACCCATAATAAGGGAGTTGTGAAAAAATATGTAATCCGCCATTTTGTAGCGGCGGCCATCTTGGATCGATTTTCATCAAACATAGCTAACAACACTCTCGATTAAATCACCTTTCAAACAAAAGAAACTGCATTCAAATCGGTCCACCCGTTTGAGCGCCACAGGGGAACAGACAGACACACACACACACACACACACACACACACACACACACACACAGACACGTCAAACTTATAACACCCCGTCGTTTTTGCGTCGGGGGTTAAAAACACAATCATGATTAAAACTAGCTACCTACTTATCTAACTTAAATAAACTTTAAATGTACCAAAGTAGGTACCTACACACTGTAAGTATATAAGGGTTTTACACCAGTAAACTAGAAATAGAAAATGGTACCTTCTCGTTTCTATTCTTATCTATACTTATTCAAGGGACATTATTGTGTAAGTATTTTTTTTTTGTAAACAGTCTACGGATCCTGCAGGCTGCAGCTGCATTTTTATCGATTGAATATCGGTAGGCGAGTACCTACCTAGCTAGCCTCTACCTAGGTAATCTTTTTTTTTCGCCTGACAGGGCAATAGAAGGTACAGCTACTTGATTTTCTGTACCTAGGTAATTTATTGACAATACAGTAGGCAGTTTAGTATTCATCTGTACTTAAATAAAAAATGCAATAGGTATATCCACATCCTCCGGCCAACTATTTACTTTAAAGTATTACCTACTTATTATTTGCTACCTACCTACCTGTAATGTCTTTTGTCTTCCATTTGTAGATCTATCTATTTAGGTACCTTTATAAATAACAAGAGATAAAGTTCGTAAACTAAAACCCGATTCCTAATTTAGTATGCAGAAAAACGTGTGTTCAACTGCGTGCTAATGGGAATTCGAACGGAAGAAAGCGCGGGGCAAGCAGCTAGTGGTGTCATCTGTTATGTCTATCCGAAACTAACTTAATATTCTAATTAAGCCGCGCGAAGGTCACCTCGATATTTTCCGTATCTATATAAAATGTAGTCTATGTAACCCGGACCATAACAACGAATCAATTGACACCGCATTCATTAAAATCGGCCCAGTAGTTTAGGCGATATGGTGGAACACACAGAATTTCATTGGATACAAACATACATACATACCTACATAGACGTACGTACCTAAACAATTTTCTAAGTAAGGATCCCTTAGTGTAAGACGTCACATAAATCTAGACGTCATTCCGTCAGTACCTATTTAGACCGTATCCCTTAAACGTTGGTGAAAGTAACCTATCACCTAATAATTAGGCTTAGGTGTTCCCTAATACGCTACTCCAGTGGGTCATCGTAATTGACAAAGCATTGACTACATTATAACTGTACAATAAATGTGTGGTAATATTATACGTAGGTATATAAGTAGAGTAGGTATATTCATAGTCATAGTCATAGTCATAGTCATTTTATTGGTAAATTTTGTTTACAAGTCAGTTGTAATAATACCTACTTATTATTAATAATAACAAAATTATAATATTATATGTAGGCACATAAACAATAATTATAGCATGTTATTACAATTAATAACATTATTTTAATTTATATTATTATACAATTTTGCATTCTAAGAATTCATTGTAGCTATAGAAGGCCCTCTCGACAAGCCAAGTCTTCAGCTTATTTTTAAAAATCATTAAAGTTGATGCATTTCTAATTGTCAGGGGAATTCGGTTAAAGACTTGAGCACCCATACCCCTGACGGTTTTTGATGCTTTTTTTAATCGTCTACCTTTTGTTAGTATCCTGTTGGGGTATCGTAGGCTACGGTACTGTGTATCACCTCTTGTATTGAATTCGTCTTTATGGTTGACGACATAAAGGGCCGTATTATATATTAGTTGACACGGCAATGTCAGAATACCCAACTTGGTGAAATAGGGTCGGGCGGAGGTGTCCTGTGACACTTTAGCTAAAATTCTGACAGCGCGTTTTTGCAGTTTGAAAGCGCGCTCCCACTCTGCGCCTCGCCCCCATAGCTCGATTCCGTACTGAAGCAAGCTGTGAATCGAGGCAAAGTAACATGCTCGAGCTGTTTCTGTGGACAACGTGGATGCAACACGTTTTAGCGCAAAACAGGCTGATGACAGTTTCCCGCATAGCTTATCTATGTGTGCGTCCCACTTTAAACCTTGGTCCACTTGAAACCCTAGAAAAGAGGTTTTTTCGGCTTGCTCAACACGTTCATTATTTATAGTGATGGACAGAGGACGACACCTACGACCTGCTAAGTTAAAACGGATGAATTGTGTTTTTGAAATGTTGAGGGCAAGGCCGTTCAACTGAAACCACTCAAGTGTTTGTTTAGCTTTTAAGTGTAGGTGCTTCTCCAGCTCATCTATTGTTGACGCAGTAACTATCATGGCCACATCATCAGCGTACATGAAGACGTCAACATTATTAATACTAAGTGGAAGATCATTGAGGAGTAGACTGAAGGCGAGGTTTGATAGAGAAGAACCTTCTGGGACACCATTGTGAGAAGTTAGACTATCTGATTGTAGGGATCCAGCTTTGCCAACGACTCTTTGCCTTCTATCTTTCATGAAATCCACTAGCAGATTTAGTGCAGGGCCTTCTATCCCATAGTGCTTGAATTTCATTTTTAGGATAGTGTGATCCGCGACGTCGAAAGCCTTTGATAAATCGAAGAACAGTACGTATTCTACTACTAGCTACTTACACCTATTGGAAAGGCCACTCAAATCCGACTTCGGGAATGATGTCTATCATTAGGTACAGCTCTACACACGGGACCAACTTCCAATCTAACAAACGTGAGATCTATAGAGCGTACTCTAACTCTACTCACATTTGAGATAGAATTAAAATGAGACAAAAATATGTGCCTGACACAAATTTTTCTCATTTCAACACTGTCTCAAGTCAGTCTAGTGTCAGTCAGTCAAGAGTAGAGTACAGTACGTATACTTTATAATTAATATCACCACTAGAGCAATGCTATTGTGCGTAGTGCGATGCAGTATCGCAGCAAAGCTTTTGCGACGTTTCAACACCCTACATAGAAAAATCTGTAGTATTCCACACGGTGGGCTGACAAATGTAGTCTGTTTAAAAAGAAAATCAGCGTGGGATTTAAGGGCGCTGTTGGTGCTTTTGTTTAACGGGCAATACAAGTACAATGATATAGCGCGTTATTTCACTGTTTGGCCACGCCGATTCTCTTTTTGAACAGACTCTAACATTATATTCTAACATTATTGTCTCTTGTATTATCGCACAAGCAGTGTGGCATGTGCAATCCGACAAAATCACTACCTGCGATGCGGCGCTGCAATGCGCTGTATGGCATCGTTCCCTAATACTACAACACGGAGCGAGGAAATATTGCTTCTGATATGACATACCATACGATTATAAGGACCGACATACATAAGTGCCAACCACTAGCTAGTTAGCTAGGTAGTACTAAGTTGGGACGTTTCTATGTTGGAGTTGTTGTTAGAGTTGGTCGTGTGTGTTGACTGGTGCGGACCTTTTTAGTCATTAGTCATCCAATGCGTTCGACACACTAAATACTGCGGATATCATTATAGGTCATTGCATTAGATGGGTATTATTTAGTATTATTATGCCGGGTTCAATCGCGGTTTAATCATTAATCTGGCGATGGAAGTCATAGGTACTAAAAGCTTCCCATCTATATTGAGTTATGTTACCATTAAGTTACCCACTATTATATATGTGTGGTTATGATAAGTTACGCAAGATATTTTTTACGATTCACACTCTATATAGAGTAATTTTCTTGTGTCTCTTCAAAGAGTAGGTACAATAATCTCTTTCTTCGCATAAATAGACTGATTAATGCCCGCGACTGTACCGCGCGAAATCCACGCGGATATACCTATAGGCACACGAGTAGTAAATCTACAGAGAGGAAGCTTCCACAAGCGGCCCGCTGTAGGTATACTCACACAAACACACTCACCAACGGTTCACGGACGCCCGCTCGTTCCACTAACCGGTACAGGTTGGTGACAAACGTGCGCATATGTGTGAGTGTACCTACAGCGGGCCGCTTGCAGAAGCTTCCGCTCTGTAGGTACTCTGTGATATAGGTACCGCGTGGGTTTCCATTATTTAGAATTCCAATCTCCAGGATGTAAGATATCGGTTCTGATCGGTTCAACGGTTGAGGTGTGAAAACACACAACATACACACACAATATATTATGTAAATACATACACACAAACTTTCGCCTTTATAATATTAGTGTGATTATAATAATATTATACTTAGATTGTACCTGCCTACTAAGAAATGCAAATATTTAAATCGTTGCAATTTAATTACAAGAATGATCACATTGCACTCATTACATAGTTTTATTGTCGAATAAAAACTTTAAAGAATGTTTTTGCTCGTAATTGGCACAATTTAATCTCGTTAAATACATGATTGTGTATTATAAATTACTGGGAAAATGTACCTACACGAAAAAAGTAAATGTTTTACGTTAATTAAGTAGGTATTTTAATGTAATACTTACTTGGTTGTCGTAGCAAAATCTTATCTCTAGCATAATACAACACGAAAAAATATTGTGTTTGAAAACTATAATATTCTAGCTGCAAATATAATATAGAGTTTAAAAATATATGTAAAATGTTTGTACCTTATTACTTAGGTACTTATACCTAATTGTGCACAGAACACTTTTTACTGTCAACTACTTAACCAGTAGGTAGATTCAATTGTCGATTCAAAAGTAGGTACCTAAGTAAGTAGGTATACTTGTAAAGGTTTATTAGAATAAAAAACTTTTCTATTCGATTCTATTCTATGTATCTCTATCTACTATCTACCCATATTTATTTATTTATTTATTTATGTATTTCTCTGAGTACTATTCTCTATTTCCTGCAACCAAATTATTTTGTCATTTAACTTTCAAATAATCCCGCAACAAAAAATACGTGTATTACGATTATTTTAACGCAATAGGTGGTAATAATGTGTCAAGTCCAAGATTATCAAGTGGAAAGAATTCAACTGTATACCTTTTTTGTCCATTACACATTTAATGTAAACATTCCATCATGGAATATAGTAATGGTATAAGCAAATAAGTGATTAATGAGACGAGCACAGTGTGTTGTTGACAGCTTGAGTATCGCTAAAAGAAATACTTGATATAATAGCGAAGTAAGTAACTTGATTAAAGATCTTGTCATTCATCAGGGTAGCCGGTAGATGAATATTAGCATATCATACCGTTTTTTTTTTTTCTTCGTGGTGGAAAGCTTTATGGCTACCCCCGTTCTTTGGGCAGAACGGGGGTTATGTGGAACTCCCCCCCGAGTGGGGGTATACCCTAACTAAAACCACCACGGCTGTTCCCTCTTACTGACTATGCTGGACGCCTGGGGAACCCGTTGTATACGTCCCAGGCGTCTGTCAGCCGCCCCGGCCACCTGCCGGGGCTCCCGCGCTAAAGAGGAGGGGATCGGGACAGCGTGATCCCCTCCTCAGACAGTGAGGAGACTACGAGTGGCGGGTAGCTAGCCCAATAGCTACCCGCCGTCTCCCGAGGGAAGCTGGCGAGCGGCGAATAACCGCCGCCTTCTTCCCCCCCGTCTGCGCCGGAGCGGATGCGCGTCGAGAGCCTCTTCGCGCGCCCGCTCCGCGGCCTCCTTCTGCGAGATAACGTCCTCGCAGAAGTCGGCTACAGCATCCCAAGACCCCTCGCTGCTCAGCATGGCAAGTACGACGCCGGGCAGCGAGAGGTCGCCGCCAATTGCCGCCACCAGAGTGCGGCGCTGGGGTAGCATATCCCACCTACCTATATTAAGTACGGTGACAACTGAATATTAGGTCATTATTATCATTACATCACTACATAAATGATACATAATTATGTATAATGTATAATGTACATAGTAAAGACGTAAATAGTGTCGGCCAACATTTGAAAGCGCTAATTTCAAAAATTGCTAAGCTCCCTGGTGCGAGGATGAGCACTGGATTCTTATAAAGATCACAATATAATACTAATATGGAAAATGTATGCAAGAGTAATAAGCTAAATAGATGTGGAATGAAAACCACATAGTCATACTTGCGGTGCGTGCCTAATGGGTAGCTACTGAAATTACTAGAAAAAGTATCAAAAAAACACTGATTTATCTTACAACTATTTGTAAGTTCGAAAAATGTTTCTTATTTAACTTGTACTTAGTAAGGTTCTTTCAAATCCTAACTAATAAAGATTACGTTGCCTTGACTGAATTTTGGACTCGGTGGTTAATTTCATCGTAGACTAGCCAACTACTTAGGAAATACTATAGTGCACATGCGTGTGCGCAAACACAACCGATAAAACGGCAATCCGATAAGTTTTATGTGGTGTCCTAGGCACGGTATTAACACCGTTAAGTTCTTAACTCTGGGCTATTTCCTAGATTTTTGTAGCTCGACCTGGGACTCGCACCCTGCCCTAACGATCCACAGTTAGCAACTCGATCAACGCGACAAGCAACACAGATACCTGCCTATACAAGAAAATATGTAGTGGTTAATTAAACGCCGAATCGAGACCTCCTCCTTTTTTGAAGTTGGTTAAACATAATATTTAACAGTTAAATTATATTTTTTTAATAGCGACCTGCATTTAGGTACCTATATAATATACTCATCCGAGATTGTGTCGCGAATACATTCTAATAACACGTTGATACTAAACAGCGAGAGCATTTAATAGAATTATAACGAGTATCCGAGACATTTGCAATTATATTATACTTACATATAATTGATCTTAAAGCCGCGATAAAACTGTATTTACACCCTGATTACTGTCATCGACACAAACGTTTCTGTTTCAGAGTATCTATCTACACTAATATGACAGCGTGATTAAATTACGGGCGCAATAAATTAAAGAACCCTATACATTGAAGTTGAGATTACAATCTACCACCACTTTTTTACCAGCCTTTTTTTTAGTGTCCCACGGCTGGGCACAGGCCTCCTTTCTCATAGGAAAGAGGGATTTAGCGCTTAGACCCGCCACGCTGCTCCAATGCGGGTTGGTGGGCTTTAACGACTATTGTCACATGATAGTGATAATAACCGGGACCGACTGCTTAACGTGCTCTCCGAGGCACGGGGATGAAACATCGCCAGTTTCCAACTTCGGGCTAGCAATGAGAATTTCTTGAGATAAAAACCCAATACCTAACAATTATTTGCTCGACCCGTGAAACCACGCGTGAAACGAACCCAGGACCTCGTGATCTGCGGTCTAATATGTTAAACACTATACCAACGAGGCAGTCACATCTACTTTAAACTAAATAAATGTGTCAAGTCAACAAGCACACTATGTGTTTGTTCGTGTAATACTTTTTCACGAATAAATCATCAATAGATACAAGACAAGTAAGCAAGTTCGAGCTCGAGCACGACTTTGTATGAAAATCTCCCGCGACTTGTGTTGCCCACCGGCCACCAGTCGCCGCCACTAGTGGCCCAGTGTGCGGAGGCTGTAAGAAGCGGCGCTTAGTTCTAAATTGTAAGGGAAAGCAAAAATTTCACATGGATGTCACGAGAAAAAGATAATTAAACGAAATTGATTATCCACGATAAATAGAGCACATTTTAAGCCTGATAAAATAGATAAGGGTTAATAGATTCTAGGTATAAAGACCGATTGGTATTCGACTTCCGCAGCCTCTAGAATGAACTGTTGAAGCAAAAACTTTGCCACCTATCCCATGACCGATAGCGATCAGTGTTCACATAATACCTCGTATGATGTACCTTCTGCTTAAGAGCCCTCTTCGTGGGAGCGACAAATCGTTGGTGGGTGGAGTCTAAAACAGTGATTTCTGCATTTAGAGAGCAAGAAGTCTTCAGTAAAGAAGAGTACTAAAAATAAATAAATTAATTAATTAAATGAATAAAATTTGCTTGAGATATCACGATTTTTAGTGAAAAACGGCAAAGTAAAAAGATGCAAATCTAGGTTTTGGAATTACGCCTATTTTAGCTAATATTTGACAATTTTTTACATAAACTAAAGACATTTGAAATCATTATGAAGTAACGTATGATATGACTTTGGTCGTTTTTCAATTTTCTAGTTAATTTTCTAGTTTATATATAGATTATTTACGCACGAAATTGCCTCAAAATTTGCCCTAAAATAGAGATTTTTCAAGCGTCATAACTTTCAAAATAAATATAATTTTACTAATTTTTTTATTTCATAGCATAGATAATGGAGAGATAAATTGATATCTGACTTAATTTTAGATCTATTTCTACAAATATTAGAATAATAGGCGTAATACGTTTGTATCGAGAAGTGCGTAAGAAGAGTCACCTTAAGAACACCGTCTATAAAATTAAGTTTTATTATCAAGTGACAAGTATAATATTAATCAATCATATACCTCCATTATCTAGGTTAATTATAATAAATAATAATTAAATAGGAAATTAGTCAACTAATTTACTAAATATTTATTAAAATAAGAATAACTAAATAAGACGTGTATAAGACGTACAGTCCATACCATATCCCAATGCAGTATTTGTAAACAAAAATGGCGTCAGATCACGTGATCATATTTGTCATTGTACTCATAGTGATGGGAAGCAGAAGCAGGTAGATTGTGAATGGACGATTGAATGAATACATTCTTAAATCGATTATCGAAATAGAGTGATTTTAAAAACAACCTTCTATCGTTGAAAACGATATTATTTAAACCTTTGAAATCAGTTAATATTACTAGCTTTGTAGCAAGTATTGTTACATGATGTTTTATCTGGTTAGATCTGATTTAAAATAACATAAAGCTTTTTATAAAAATATATATGAATTGATGACAATAGCCAAAAATTACCTAAAGAGTAAGAAATAGTTTTATTTGAGGGAGGGGGAGTGCTCATCCAAAAAAAATCCAAAAAGCCAATAAACAAGCCAAGTCGTCGAAAATAAAAATAAAGAGCACCAGAGAACACCCGACACGTACAACATCAAAAGAAGCAGCGAAACGAATGACCCCGCAACACCCGCATCAAACGATCAGACCAGTGCAGTGCGAGCGAGACAGTTGACCACGCAACGGAAAGTGGCGGCGAAATGACAGCGCGGCGCATCGGCACACGGCACTGGCACCACAAACCGAAGACGACCGAAAGTATCGTTCGCTCGCTCGCTCCCTCTTGGTATCGGTGAAATTTGATATGATGATAGTTAAACGTTGGAAAGGACGCCAATGTCCTTCCCAACGCTTATTTATACTTAGTTTAGGTATCACGCAAGCGAAGCCACGGACGTCTACTAGTTAAAAATTTATATGAGTAGAAGTCGATTCGTTAAATAGGCAGCAAATATTATCATTATGGCATCGTTACTGAGTATCTCTATACGCAGACTTCCAGCTGGTACCTAATTTTGGCAAATTCCACAGTCGAATCGATGCTAAAAAAACGATGCCGGCATCGGATGCGCCTTACTTAATAACGATAACAAAATTAAACGAGAGAAATTAAAGAGACACAGACAATACACTGACCTTTACAAAAATTACTTCCAATTTTACCCGAATTTTAGAATCGATTAAACTCGTTCTTACTCGTTCATAACATTCACTCTATGGTTCACTTTTCGTTTTCAGCACTAGGCATTTAGTCTATATCTTATGTCAAACTCCATAGTAGGTCAATACTCTGTGGTTTTATTTTACGATTGTGGACTAGATTTTTGTTAAAATATTTACGTAAACTGCTAAAATTGAATTGGTTTTGTGTGTAATATAAACTTAACAAGTTTTACTTTGGGAAAAAAGATCATTGTGAGTGATTTGTTATAAGCAACAATGAAAATATTGTACGCAAAAGTGAAATGTCGTGACGAGTTTGGTATGTTTACTTAAACTGCATTGGCTTATGTGATTGACTGTATATCTAGTCCAAAATGGATTTCGAATTTTTTGATTGAACAATCAAACACGAAAATAAAACACATTAGTCGTATTTTTCTTTCTTCGACAATGTGTAAGGAGGCTTAATAATCAGGAATCAGGATCAATGACTTTGGTATTAGCTAATAAATAAAATCAAAGAGTTTTGCTGCGGCCTGTAATCGATAGCCATTTAAAAATTGATACAGTTTTTATTATAAGTAAGTACCTATTATTAGACACATTATCGTGGATTTATTACTACTTTATTGGAGATGACTTTAATTTTAAATTATGGTCAAGCGCAATGCAATAATAATAATAATAATAATAATAGTCATTTATTTCAGGCAGGCAATGCAATATACCTACCTACTGAATTTAAAAAATAGTTTATAGTTATACTTATGTAATATTACCTCACTTTCATGTAGGTACTTTCTATGTACCCTATATTGACGTTCAAAAAGTGTACAGACTACAGTCACAGAATTTATAATAGTATTATGTACTACAGTCTTGAACGATTTAACCTATAAATCGTTCAAGACTACAGTGTAGGTACTTACATTGAATAAATGAATTTTGAACTAGAATTTATTCTATACTTACTACCTATTTAAAAATAATTTACTAGGGGAAAATGAAAATAATTATATGGAACTAATATAAGTATGTATAGGTTACCTACCTACCTCATTTCAATTAATATAAAAATAATCTATCTAAACATAATATAATAAAATCGTAGACTTGCTGTATCTGTACATTGAAGATTTTTGCAAAATAATAACTGGGGGATGTTAGGGATAAGTAATAGAACGTAAAATAGCTATTTTTGAAAATTTTGTCTGTTTGTCTGTTTATCTGTTTGTCTGTATGTTTGTGCGCGCATCATGCAAAAACTACTGCATGAACTGAAACGAAACTTGGTACGATTTAAGTTCATACTACGGAGTAACATATAGGATACTTTTTATCCCGAAATTCAGCACGGTTCCCTAGGGAGAGGGGATGAAAGTCAAAACGTGTATTTAGCTGTAATTCAATAACGCGTGGTCCGATTTCATTCATTCTGTTTTTGTTAGAAAGTAGATACTTTAAAGATTACCGACTAATCTCTAAAAGGCTGGATCTATTTTGATGGGACTTTCGCTGGCAGATGTTTATATTTTGAACTACCTAAATATCCGGCAGTGAATTTTTAACAGTTTGTAGCATGATATGAGCTTAGGAAAAACAAAATAATTCCTACGGGATTTTTAAAACCAATATATATCCACGCGAACGAAGTCGCGGGTGTCCGCTTGTAAATAATATACCATAAAAGTATACAATAGGTATGACTGTGTGCACTCATTTGCATCTCCGGTAAGTTCATCTTGACTCGTGTAGAATAGAGATGGCCAATAACAAGAGATGTGCGAAAGCGAACCACTCTCCCACGCTTTAAACAACTAGGCTGATTATCATGTAATTGAATACGGATATTAATAGTTGATAGATACGCAATGTTAATGCTAAAACAGATGGGTGTATGCCACTTTTTATAATGCTCACTTAAACGGTTCTCATAGATTAAGTCTTTGGTTCTTATGTGTAACTATTAAATTAATCTTATCCTACGTTTTAAAAGCTACTGGTCAGTTAGGTGTATTAGTTACGGAGCCGCTCATAAAAGCTTGTTATAGATAAAGATAAAGGTACCAATTGAGATGTTCAAACCTATTGATCTAGCTACTAAGTTGTGGCTTACCGTAAAGAATACGAGATGTGGAATTAAGTACAAAATTTAATCAATTTAAGCGGATGAATTTGTGAATAAAACTATCAGATTTATATATTTAAATACTTTTGAGAGCAAATAAATCGAAACAGTGAACATTTTTCCGACAATGATGAAAAATATACCTAATACCAATTTTTTAAGGGCTTAAAAGATTGATGAAAGTTTCAGCATCAAATTATATTGGAATTATCCTTAACTTCTTATTAGTCCCCTAAAAGACATGGATTCGTTGTCAGAGAACTGTAGAATCAAATATTATCAAATAACAGTTGACAAAAAAAAAACTTGTGAATATCGGCGGCTTTTGTTTGCCATGTATTTTTCTAAACATTTCACATTCTGGTCGAGCCCACAGAGTTATGGAGTTGAGATAGGTATAGAGACGTATCTCAAATTATGTACATAGTTGGTGTAGGTGCATACCTATTTACATATTTTTATGTACTTGACCTTGTGTAACCGCAAATTAAGGAAATCATTAACTTTAGATTTTCATTCACGAATTACTTTGTTATGACTGTGAACTTTTTGTTCGTAATTATCGTTTTTCGTCGGACATTACATGTACCATAAACACGTAACATACATAACGTAACGTAGGTACACGTAACATTACATGTAACATAAAAAAAAACTTACAAATATTTTAAGTGGTAAATACTAAAAATCTGACCAAACTTTGACCGTCGAACTTTTTTTTACTACGCAATAGGTATCCGTAGGTGCCTACATAAGTAGCGGTGTAGCCGGCGATATAATAAATCAACAATTTATCAGCCTCCCTTTAGAAAGTCCATCCGTTTCACTTAAAATGTATCTCGCCACTTCCTACAGGTTAAAACGAACCATATCTAATTGATATAAAGTTAATTATTACGGACAGATTTATGTAACTGAAAAGAGGAATTATTGGTATAGAAGATAGGCAAAAAGCTAAGTAGAAACCCTGATACCTTAACATACATAATGAAAATAGGAATATTCAAACAATTTCAGGTATTGCGGTATTCTAAAGTACCTATACCGAGATATCGTACATATCTGACTTTTAACTGTTGGTATTTTCTACATAATTACAATAATTTATCATTATTGAGTTCATAAAAATCCCATGGTAAAAAATAGTTTCAGTTTTTCCTGAATTTTCCAATTTTTCGGGCAACTTTTCGAATTTTTATTTCTGAAATTCATATACTTAAATATATTTAATTAAACCAACTAATAAGACAATTATTGCTGGTTAAGTGCAATTGTGCAATGCACACATACACAAGTTTACTATTCTAAAATAATTTTCAATTTTGAGATTCTAAAATAGCCTAAGGAAAAAAATTATAAGTACCTACCTATACAAGTTACGTACCCTACAATTAGTCGTACCCGTTATGTTTTTAACCAGTTACTGACATTTAAGTAGGTACCTGTAAGTAGTAATAAACGAGTTAGCAAGTCGGTTAAACTTAAACCACACATTATAGAACAGGCTTTCCCTTAGGTATGTTCGGGATTGCACTATTAACCTAGCGCACTCGGCCTGTGGTTAGCGGTTACACAAAAATGCGTCTAAAACCACATAGCTGCTACTAACTCATATGCAGTTATGAAGTTGATTTTATTACTGATTTTATACTCAACTAAAACAAATATAAATTAAAAAAACCCCCGCCATTCGCCATTTTGTGACGGCGGTCATCTTGGATTCGCATAGTGCTATTGTACTAGTCAAGTCCGTTCATTTGATACCCATATTAAGGGAGTTGTGAAAAAATATGTAATCCGCCATTTTGTAGCGGCGGCCATCTTGGATCGATTTTCATCAAACATAGCTAAGAAAAAAAACCGCATACAAATCGGTCACCCGTTTGAATGCTGCAGGGGTACTGTGTGTGTGTGTGTGTGTGTGTGTGTGTGTGTGTGTGTGTGTGTGTGTGTGTGTGTGTGTGTGTGTGTGTGTGTGTGTGTGTGTGTGTATCTGTACAGACAGACAGACACACACACACACACACACACACACACACACACACGTCAAACTTATAACACCCCGTCGTTTTTGCGTTGAGGGTTAAAAAATATGTTTTTGTAGCCACGCGCATGTTTCTTGTAGCACTTTACGTGATATTTTTATATTATTAAATCTCAAGTATTTATCTTCCCACAGGTACTTAATCCAGATGCTCCAGTTATTAGAAAAAAGAAAAACGCTTTAAAATCAATCAACTCATAAATATCTATCATTTATCTGCACGGTTTTAAAAAAAAATCATTAAGTATATATTTTGCTGTCAGTCTGTTTTGAATCAAATTAAAAAAAAATGTACATCATTTTTTGTTGAATATTCATTTACTTAGAGTGACTTCATTAGTAGCCGCTATAATTATTAATCCCAGTAGTAAAGTCAATAGTACCCACTAAGGTAATCCAATGGTGTCGCGAAACGCACTCAGTTAAGTAGCACTTAGCTACCTTTACGTGTAACTGTAAGTCGCCCTAATCGACAACTAAATCTGCCCTTTACCTTTGTATATTGGGGCTTTAAACGGTTGATTTCTGGTGTTAACTGTTTAGCATAATGAGCTAACGAAACGCGACCGATTTCTGTGACCCATGACTGTAGATACCTATTATAATACGCCTATCTGCTTTACCGGACATTGCTTAAACCAAGTTAACCCATTTACGCCCTCTGTACTATATAAACGACACCTCTTTAAATCCTCATTTCTTGAAATCTATATAATTTTTTGATGAATTGGTGCATTGGATCATTAATAGAGGGTACTATTTATAATATCATATGAAAAAAATGTGAATTGGCTTTAAAATTACCGCCATTTTGTGTAATTTGTTAGTCGTTTGTTTTCGCCCAAAGAGGTAAGTGCAATTATTTAGTTTTTTTCATTTGTTTCCTAAATATTTTCGGCATAATTTAGTATTGAGTGATGAGATGAAATATATACGTAAATTAAATAGTCAAGTATCATACATTTTATTGAAAGTTGTAAGATGTATAGAACTGTTTAGTTGTGTGTCGTTTTTTTAGTACAGTGGGCACAAGTGATATTGAAACATCCTATTTTTGTGTTTTTGTAGTTCTATAATAAAATGGCACTGTTTCGAGTTTTTAACAATTTTCTTTGCCTCGATGAAGTTGTTAACGCTCTAATGGCAGAAGATACCGACAACGAGTATGATATTCTCATTGCACCATCAGATCCAGCTGTTGTTACCAACAAAGAAGAAGCCAAAGGTAACTTGCAGACATCAGATGTACCTAGAGATGTACCCGGAACGTTGAAGGTGATATTATGTTGATGTCGTGATTCTTCTTAATGGGAGCATGATGATGAGCCTTTATCCAGTAAAACCAGTAGCCAAGACTCACGAGTCTAAGCAGAGAAAATGCACACAATCTTACTCAGCTTCATTGCAATTACGTGATTGTACTCGTCGCCAAAACCCCTGTATTACCTGGGTTTTTCGCTCAATTAACTAAAAAACCTTTCTCCTAAAGAATTTTTCAAAAAAAATATCTTATGAAGAGGTTTATGAACTGATTATACATAATTCGTTATTGTATGTGGGACAGAATAATCGACATGGGTTCGAAATGGAAAAGAATTATTTACGCCGATTCCAAGGAATATCTGGATTTTTGGATATCATATCTAGAGACCGTCAATATTGGAGCTATAATGCTTGGTGCCTGTATACTTTGACTTTTGGTGGCAACCTTCAACGTCGTAGCACCAAAGAAGCCGCCTGTCTCGAACATCCATAGCGGACCTAACAATGGACATAACCCAGGAAAGCTGTCTAAAGAGTTACACTGTGTTCTGTGCCATAGTTGCATAAAATGGCAGTGTATACTGTGCCTTAAAACTCTGTGCATTGATAAAAATTGTTTTGCTAACTATCACCCATAAGTGCCCACTGTACTATATAAAGTACACCCCAAAAATCCACTTGCTATTATTTTTTAATTATTTTTGACTATTAAATATTTCTACTATAGGCCTAAGTAACCCATAAATAAAGATATTTAAAAAGAAATCCAAATACTTTTCATTTGGGCGTAAAAGGGTTAAGCAGACAGGAGATTAATAAAAGACAAACAACTGCCTCGTTGGTCTAGTGGTTGGCGTATTCGACTACGGATTGCGAGGTCCCGGGTTCGATTCCCGGGCCGGGCAAATATTTGTTAGGTATTGGGATTTTCTGTCAAGAAATTCTCAGTGCCAGCGCGGAGTTGGTAGTTGGCGGTGTTTCACCCCCGTGCCTCGGAGAGCACGAAACAGTCGGTCCCGGTTATTGTCACTATTCTATCCCCTACGGGTATAACAAACCAAGGCTTTTAAGAGTCGATAAGGCAGAACGCCTGTGTTCCCCATATCTCTCATAATCTTGGATATTTATACATAAGCAGGTTCTCAGGCACCAATCTAGGGCATCGTCAGTAGCTACGATGGACTTCCTCTTACACTTATAAGTGTAGAATAAAGGTAGCTTTTATAGAGGAGTGAAGACCACAACCCGCTCTGCCAATATTTTGACGACATAGAAGAAGAAACGTATTTTTGATACCTACTATAAAAATTAACAAAAAATGATAATAGAGTTCAAGGTAGCTTATATAGAGGAGTGAAGACCACAACCCGCTCTGCCAAGATTTTGACGACATAGAAGAAGAAACGTATTTTTGATGCTATAGGTAGAAAGTATCAAAAAATGTTAATAGAGTTCATATGCAAACAAGAGTTAGATTATTAGCCCCACGGATGCTGCTTAGCCGATAATTCATATCATGCATTTTTTTAATATAATAACTAAGTATGTAACATTAGGTATGTAACATGTAACATTATTATAATGTTAAGCCACTGAGTTATTTTAGTCCATAGTCTTACTTACGAAATGTATGTAGTAGGGACTAGGATAAATAAACCTTGTTATAAAAAACTTCCCCACATTGTTGCATGTAGGTATCTCAATGCGTCATCTCTACATGACCGTATGGAAACAGTTGACGTAATAAATGGCTTTCAAAACGATAAAATTACATGTAAGTAATCACTTGTTATAGTTTTGTACTTTTTCGCGGCCAGTGCAATAATTTATTGATAGACGTGGCGACATGGCGCCTCAGTATTAATCGTCAGCATGTGATCCAACCTGTTCATAACAATCACTTATTATAAGTACCTATACTTAGCTATTCAATCATATATTGTGAGAGAATTGCTTACTATGGGTAGGTTATGCACTAATTTTTTATTTTTTATTTTTATTGCGAGATAGGCTCACGCTTGACGACAATCATGCCTGAACAGCAATGATGAGGTCTAAGTTGGAACGCGCTTGCCTAGAAAATGCCTATTCACTCTTGCCTTGAAGGTACTTAAGTCGAACGAGGCGGGAAACACGCAAGCCGGAAGGGCGTTCCATACCCTAGCGGTACGTATCAGAAACGTCGACCGAAAGCGCTTTGTGCGAGCAGACTGAACGTCGACCACATAGGGATGCCATCGCTCACGACTTCTCGCTGTTCTGTGGTGAAATAGTGAAGGAGGAACTAGGTTAAAAAGTTCCTGAGCACACTCTCCAAAGTATATCCTAATTAATGTAGACTCCGATAATATTTAGATTCCGATAATATTTAAAGCCGATTAATATTTAGATATATAGTTACAACATTTTCTGCGTATCGTAAAGATTTGCTAACCCGGTAAGTACCTGCCCACCTATATTCAATATTAGTTGTAAATAAAACAGAATAAAAATATGTATCTACTTAGTTTGTACATACATAGGTAAGTTATTAAATTGGTGACAAAAGGTGATGTTCAATTTACTACCCCGTAACTTAAGTCGTTGATTTAGTAACTCATACATTCGTAAATATAAAGAAACTAGGCCAAGTCTAAGGATCCTCATAATACGGGTTCAACTTAATTTTCATGGTATGCATAAATTCACACAAATTCAGAGGCGCTTAGCTTAGAAGATCGAAACCTTGTTAATTAACTAACAAGCATGGACCGCTTAAACTCACATTCAAATGAAATATAACTTTGTAACAACATAATTTGTTCGCGTAACGATTATGAACTTTCATCGAAGCTTGCCGTATTTATAAATGTTGCCCGTTTCGACCCCTACTATAAATCTTCCCTATATATTTCTATAAAATATTTATAAAATAAATATACAATAAATACAAATTAGATATTATAGGCTCTGCAATTTATTAAAAAAAAAAAGAATAAAGAACTCAAAATAATCGTAAAGAATGACGAATCATTGCACATAAGTAACCAAAAACTTTTATGTCAATCATTAGTTCAATAATTGACTCAATGGTCAACTCGCTAATGTTAAAAACTCGCCAATCCCTCAAACATCGCGAATTGTGTATCTAAGATTGTTGTTTGTACATTAATAAACAAGTATAAATTAGAAATTGAAAAAACCCCCGACATTCGCCATTTTGTGGCAGCGGCCATCTTGAATTTGCAATAGTGCTATGCTACTAGTCAAGCCCTTTCATTTGATACCCATATTAATGGAGTTGTGAAAATATATGTAATCAGCCATTTTGTAGCGGCGGCCATCTTGGACCGATTTTCATCAAACATAGCTAACAACACTCTCGACTAATTCACCTTTCAAACAAAAAAAACCGCATTAAAATCGGTCCACCCGTTTGAGCGCCACAGGGGAACAGACAGACAGACACACACACACACACACACACACACACACACACACACACACACACAGACACGTCAAACTTATAACACCCCGTCGTTTTTGCTTGGGGGGTTAAAAATAAAATGGAATCGAGTTTTAATAATGTTAACTCGACTTCAAGCTTTAACATCGTTCGATAGTAGTGGCAAAGAGTTAAAAACAGTTGCAGGCTTGATGCACCGCGGTGTTGGTGGAATGCAGCCTAGTACACTCCGATAGCCTTGAGGTTAGGTAGGTTCTATTCATAGAAGACAGCGGGTTTAAAACGTACTAAATGTTTTTTTTTCTCCATCACCTTGTTATAAGCTCACACAAAATAATTTACGTACATTGCAACCAATTTTGAAGCCTGGAAGATAAATGGTGATTTAAACGGAAAAATGGTTTAACAGACCTTAAATATGATTTTAAAAGACCAATTCAATGATACCACATTTGGCATCTACATTAGTTTTTATTGGTCCTAATAGGGCTTCATATAATTTTTTCATTGATTTGATATCCTTATTAAGCCTAGTAAGATTAAGGCAAATGTAATGGTGGGTGTAAGAATCATTAAAAACGGTCTACGCGTTTATTCACTGAAATTCCACCAAGTAACAACTTTAATAGACTGGTGAAAACGTAACCACTCCTTTGTGTTACGCATTCGGGTATTAAATCGCTTGCGCTTATATGTCGTGACCATTTCCCTAAACCGCACTACCGCGGCCACCTACTACAACATCACGGACATAAACTCAAGGAGCCACCGCTGAATCAGCATATTATCGCGTTTAGTTTCTGGAGCACCACAATGAAACTTAAACAAACTTAAATAGACTGATATAAATATGATTCGCATGCAGCAATCTGCAAACTTCGCGAAATCCACAATAGTGCGGAGTTTAGAGCAGCCAGTCAACACTGCCTTTCTGTGTAGAATCGGACTCCCAAAAACATGTAACATAACACTAGTCTGCGTTGGGCGCCGTCGAATAAATCGCCGGCGCTTATATGTCGTGATCATTTCCCTAAACCGCACTACCGCGGCCACCTACTGCAACATCACGGACATAAATTCAAAAAGCCACCGCTGAATCAACATATATATTATCACATTTAGTTTCTGGAGTACCACAAAGTAACTCAAATAGACTGATATAAAAACATAAGCACTCCTTTGCGCGGCGCAGTCGGGTAATAAATCGCCGGCGCTTATATGTCGTGACCATTTCCCTAAACCGCACTACCGCGGCCACCTACTGCAACATCACGGACATAAATTCAAAAAGCCACCGCTGAATCAACATATATATTATCACATTTAGTTTCTGGAGTACCACAAAGTAACTCAAATAGACTGATATAAAAACATAAGCACTCCTTTGCGCGGCGCAGTCGGGTAATAAATCGCCGGCGCTTATATGTCGTGACCATTTCCCTAAACCGCACTACCGCGGCCACCTACTGCAACATCACGGACATAAAGTCAAGGAGCCACCGCTGAATCAACATATTAATGTACAAGTACGGCAACTTCTCAATGAGATATTTCAGCTTGTTTATTTGCTGCCGGCGCGGCGTGATTTCTACTCGAAGGGATTTGAGATCTTTGAACCCCTCGTAATCCTGCTTACCCACTGCTTTTATATAGAACAGGCTCAATACGACTGTTGGTACTGAATTAGATTTTTTTTAATTCATCTACAAGTTAACCCTTGACCAG
Source organism: Melanargia galathea (assembly GCA_920104075.1). NCBI lineage: Eukaryota > Metazoa > Arthropoda > Insecta > Lepidoptera > Nymphalidae > Melanargia > Melanargia galathea. The sequence continues at coordinate 27,657,360 of OV049856.1, read as the reverse complement.
CCAGACCAGAGACTATTTAGAAATTATAAAATCCAAATTGCCACTGCCGGGAATAGAACCCGGGACCTCGCACTTATAAGACCAAGGGCTCATCACTGTGCCAGGGAGATCATCAAAAATTAGTCGATTGTAAGCTTGGCGCAAACGTGTCACACACCACAACCACTTAGTAGCATTGTGGTGTTCGCACATGCACCTACCGGTTAACTTGGATTGAGTTAAGAAGAGAGACTTGCGTGGATCGAGGGCTGTTTCCGATACGTCAATCCATAAAAGTAAGAAGTATGAAGAATTTAGTTTGTAGTTTATCGCCGGCTGCGTACAGCGGTGGCGAGTGGCTTATCTGCGCAGACCCTAAATCTCAAGAAATACCATTTTCATTAACCCCCGACGCAAATACGACGGGGTGTTATAAGTTTGACGTGTCTGTGTGTATGTGTGTGAGTGTGTGTGTGTGTCTGTCTGTTCCCCTGTAGCGCTCAAACGGCTGAACCGATTTGAATGCGTTTTTTTTTTTGAAAGATGAATTAGTCCAGAGTGTTGTTAGCAATATTTGATGAAAATCAATCCAAGATGGCCGCCGCTACAAAATGGCGGATTACATATTTTTTCACAACTCCCTTAATATGGGTATCAAATGAAAGGGCTTGACTAGTGGAATAGCACTATGCAAATCTAAGGTTTTTTAAATTTTTAATTTATACTTGTTGCTCGATGAGAAGACTATGCCCATCATCCATACCGACGCAAGAAAAGAAACCTCAAATTAATACCTATATAAACTCAAATCGCCTACATATTATCAGTTATAGATGTCCTAACTCCTAACCTTAGATTTAGTTAACCAACCATTCATTTGGTAGACTGAAACCGGAAAAGTCGAAGTTTTAAATTCCAAAATTGCAGCTACGCCCAGGGAGAACAAAACTGGACTCCAGCCTTATTCGTTAAACACTATATTACGGTCTGAAGGACTCTTTGTAAGATTATTTATTTATCTATTATTATAAAACTGGCAAAATAATTCATAAATATTCTGACATATTGCGCAAAAAATGTCCCTAATCCTCTATACCTAATGGTTTCCAAAGAGTGTCTTCGTTTGAATCTTTATAGCAAAATTATACAGATAAGAACCCATCTTATTACCGATCCGGTTTGACGTAACTGAATCTTCGCAATATTCCCATTAGTTTGATATAATTGTCATAATATCTGTATTTACACCACACGTTAGTATGGCTATTAATTCATGGCTTTAATTCATTCACTCTGGCTATTAATTCATATATTTAACACCGTTATACAAAATGGTGAGACATCAACACATTTATAACCCTCGATGTTTCTAAGCACTAATAATAACATACAATGCGCGCTTGAGGCCAGCGCCGCTGATTACTTCACGTTATAAGTTCATGAACTTGATTATCGTAATCGTAATGTAACAGTAATTGAAGAGAACGAGTTACTAAGTATTAGTAAACAAGATGAGGTAAAGCGGCTAATGGTTGAAGTGCTTGTTTTTATGAATCTTATAAAGTTACAAGGTTCGACAGTTCTAAGCAAAAATAGACTTTTCCGAACTTATCCAACCTTATGATATTGACATAGAGACCCGTGACACACGGACACACAGACAGATATACAGACAGCAGAGTGACCCTAATAGAGCTTCATTTTGCCCTTTGGGTTGGATACTGAACCCTATAAAGATGAAAATAGTCCAAAATTTACCTGACAACTGAATTGTAGAAATAAAGAAGTTCTTTGTAGATAAATAATTTTAAAATCTTCATCGAAAACCAAAGTGTTTCTGATAAACCTTAAACATTATTTAATTGAGTAAATTCGGAAAAAAAGTTGAAAAATAAAAATTCATTCAAATCAATTTGCCTTTCACATTAAAGATGTTTGTGACTGCTATATCTAAGGTTGACTTGTACACCACGCGATTAAAATTAAATTTTAATCAAAATTTGATAGTTAATCTTAACCATTAACAAATATTCATTGTCATTATCAACCCATTACCGGCCCTCTACAGGGCACGAATCTCCTCTCAGAATGAGAAATATAGATTGGCACAAAATATTTTACTTTTTATTTAATACTAGCTGATCCCCGCGACTTCGTCTGCGTTGATATAGGTTTTTATATAGGATCGGATTGGATCCCGTAATCCTTTTTTATACCTAAACTAAATGTAGCCTAAGTTACTCCTTATAACATCACCTATCTGCCTTTGAAAGTTTCATCAAAATCGATTCAGTCATTTCGGAGATTAGCTGGAACAAATAGACAGGCTGACAAACATAAATTTAAACGCATATCAGTTTAAAATAAGCCGTACGTACAAAGATCCGGGGCCCAAGTTATTTGAACCCAATAAATGTCTGTCATTTCTGAACTAAAAAACCTATGACCTTGAAATATTTACAGGACAATACTTTAAGTATTACCTTTCTAACAAAAAAAGAATGAGTGAAATCGAACCACGCGTTAATGAATTACAGCTAAATACTCGTTTTAACTTTCTTCCCCTCTCCCAAGGGAACCGTACTGAATTTCGGGATAAAAAGTATCCTATGTCCTACCTCGGAGTATAAACTCAAATCGTACCAAGTTTCATTCGAATCCATTCAGTAGTTTCGGCGTGATGCGCGGCCAAGATACAGACAGACAGACAGACAGACAGACAGACAGACAGACAGACAGACAGACAGACAAAAATGAAAAAAATTGGAGTTTTGGATTCAGTATCGATTATAGAGTGCCCTCCAATAAAAAATTTCAAAATATCTTCAATGTACAGAATTGGATCTGTTACAGTTTTATTATATTATAGATTCAAAAGGTAACACCATAACCGTCTGTCACGCAACTGTTCCCAAAAGTAGTGTTAGCTTAGTTTTACTGGTTCTCTTTTTTACTCTAAAATAATATGTTAACTCATATATTTTCAATCAAGTTAAACGTATTCACTTCGTTAAAATCAAACCTACGCTAAATGCGAACGCATTATGCAATTATCCCTCAGGTTAAGTAAGCCTTTCTATAAAAAAAGAGCACCTCGTTTTCCCCACAGACCGTAAATTGATGCTTACACAGATGCATTTCGATAAAATTGAAAGTTACTGCCACTAAGATTACGGGTGAGTAAATTACATAGCACATGTCACAATTTACATACTAAAGGCACTACTACATTACACCTACATCCATTAGTTTTGCTAGACCATGTATCGTGTTACCGGCTAGATGCATAAATAAATTAAAAGTCAGGGGTCTAGTCTGCAAAGCTAAAAAAAACAAAACTAACTAATTCGAAAATAATGTTCATTTTACAGTCGGTATATTTACTGTACTTTATTTACCATCCGTGGCGTACTTGCCAGAATTTCAATGCGTTTTTACTTTTTACTCCCCAAAAAAATTAAAAAATTACAAACTCAAGCGAAGTTGACGGAAGCAAAATCCGAATTTGATATTGTTAATAGGTATACTATACAAAGAATTAAGATAGATATATGTATAATTTTCTGTCGTTATTTCTGATCTGCTAATGATTTTTATCTAATTTTAAGATATATCTATCTGCATCTTTTCCATTTTAATATTGTTAAAAAAAGGCAAAATAAATTAACAAATTTAACGTTAATAAGTAGTTTTAACAATTATAAGTAATTCTGTCAACGACGGGTATCAATCCGAATGATCGTAAAGGCATCAAGTTCATGTTTCGTATAAGAATGGCTGCACCAGTTTTGAAAGATTTCCTAGTTTCATATTCGACTTCCAGTTGTGGAAGACTGCGTCGTTAGAAATAAAGGTCATTGAATTAGTTCATTATATTCATCACTAGCTGATGTCCGCGACGTTGCCTGCATTAATATAGGTTTATAGATTTTTTTTTATTGAACTCTTTGATTTCCCGGAGTAAAAAGTAGCCTAGATAATACCTTCTACCTCTTCGTGAAGTCTCATCAAAATCTCCTCAGCTATTCCAAAGATTAGCTCGGACAAACATTTTAAAACATGTTTTTGTGTATATGCTATCTTTCAAATAAACATAATATTACAGCTTAATATTTCGAAATCATATACAGACACTTCAGTTTTATTTATTTGTATAAACTGCCGCCCACGACTCGTCGGCGTGAATTTGCAGGGTTTTTTAAAAATCCCGTGGGATCTCTTCGATTTTAGCTCGTCTACTACTACATCCCGTCGTCAAGATCCCGTCAACCTGTCGAGCCGTGACAAGCTAACAGACAAACAGACAGAGTTACTTCCGCATTTGCAATATTAATATGGATATGATGAATAGGACAATGTAACAGGGGATACATTTAATGTGGTAGCGACTTACACGAGCATGCACCGTACGCGGTGCGACCCATAAAGTGAAATGCCAAGATTGTCGCAGGACCTTTCATGAGAGAAGTTGAATAATGTGCTTTCATTTCACGTCGCGATATTCCATATGATACGAGCGTAACACGAGCGTCGGACGACGTCGACAGTTGTCATGGTCGTGTCGTCAAACGTATGGCATTTACTGGAGTAGGAAGAGCTGGGATTTTAAACCGGAATAAAGTAGACAATCGGTACGATTCACTGCTGTGATATGGCGCGTAAGTAGATTCTACAATGCACAACTGCAAAGTTCTCCTGAGGATGCTCCGGTGTCGGAGCGAAACGATCGTCGAGTTTATTTTGGTGGTGGATTTGTGTGGTGTTACTTGGTGGTGGTGCTTGGGGCCCGCTTGGTTGCTTATTTTTCCGGCATATTTAACAGCAGGAGGGCTGACAGGGCATAGCACATGCTGCTTGTTGTAGCATACAAAGACTGTTTTACGGATTATAGCAAAATAATTTTGACTTTTTATCAAACTAAGCTACTCAAATGAATACATACATGCTCGTTCGTGTCGGTAAAACCAACAAAATAAGAATTTATCTCATACTTAGTGCAACATGACTCAAGTTGCCACGACTACCTCTATACTACTAGTGGATTCGAAGTGATCCATACAGAAAAATCTACAAAAATCGAATTTTATTGTCCTCACCTGAAAAATGGTTTGACTTTGATTTACAATCCATTCCAATATTTTAGGTTTGAACAAAGAAATGGTTAATTAACGGATTTTTAAATCCGGATAAAGTTGTTAAGAGAAGTCAGTAAGAAATAGCATTTCACATAATTGTCATGGCTTATGACGGTTATATGCATTCCGTTTTATCTGAATTGCGATCTGCATCATCTTAGTTATCATCACGAGAGATCATAATTTTTAATGTTTTATACTCAAGTACGAAAACAAATGACCTAACTGTAAAGATAGAAGTTATTGACTCTTTGTTTAAGAGACTATTTATTTAATGATAATAAATTATTATAGAAATAAAAAACACAAGAGATCTAACTAATTTAAAAACAAGAGATGCACCAAATTTAAAATTTCATTTTACCCCAAAATCTGTTCTTAAAAACATTAACTGCTGGTTTACTCAAAATTTTCGTGTCATTGTATTGCTGTGCAATTTCGAAACTGAGATTTTCCAAGTGTACTATCTGTCTCCAAGCCGGTCGGAATTGACTTCTGTTCAGAATTAGACACTTTTGAGGCGACGAAAACCAACAAAATATAGCTCGGTTTTCCTCATGACCCGGTGTGCCTCAAATTGAGGCAGCGTCTCTACTTGAGCTGTCATCAATCACACTATACATCTATCTTTAATAATGTATAGTATAAATAATAAATAATGTATAGATTATTAGTAAGTACATCTTGTCGGGTAAAACTAAGAAAACATTCTTATCACCCATTTAGTCTGCACAAATAATAACCACTTAAGATATAAGCATATCAGCGATCTCTGGCTAGTCTCTAGTCTTTACGTTATTCATATGGACGTAGAAAGCGTGACGTATGCAATTATTTTAATGTTTTTTTTCTACGCCAAACATAATGAACACGGGTTTTAAGTAAATGGATACATAAGTAAGTATCTATATTATTATTTTTGTGAAAGGAGAAAAACGCATACACCACAATATACGGCGCGGGAGAGATATGACTGACAGCTTCTAATTTCCTTTGGGAAGTCAAGATCCTCTTGGATCATTGAGCCAGTGAAACAAGTATCAATGCAGTGAAGGACAATTAGTAGTCTAAGTATATAAAAGTATATGGTGATTGATTAACTGACTGACTGATCTATTAACACAGCTCAAACCACTGGACGAATCAGGCTAAAATTTGGCATGCAGATAGGTTATTACGATGTAGGCTTCTGCTAAGATATAATAATTTTATAAAATTCAACCCCTCAGGGGGTTGAATAGGGGCTCAAAGTTTGTATGAGATTTATATGAATTCACGCGGACGAAGTGGCGGGTACTAGCTAGTCTATAATAAGATTAAAAAAGTGTTTTTATCGATCTGTTGTATCACCATCAATGTAGATAAAAAATGATCACACTAATTACAACAACATTCCTCGCCAATCCGAGTCACTGACACTACACCCAATGGTTTCCCGATAATATTTACTACACCAGTTAATCTTGGCTTTCATTTCTATGAACTTCTTGTGTAGTATTCATTGAGTTGTATATGATAGAGTTGCAGCGCAAACGTCATACGTCAGCCGTGAAAAAACGCCCCTACCCTCAATAAACAAAGAGCTAATAAAGGGTTTATTTAAAACTTAATATCATGTATCTCTTTTATTCTTGTTAAAATACCTTCATTTTTACCTAGTTGATGAATAATAATTATATGGTAATCAATGGATAAAGATCTTATTACCCGAGAGAATATGCAGGTATAGTGTCACTTTACGAAAAGCCAGACTGGTTAGTGGTCTTCCTATTGATCATCAGCCATGCTGAGAGAGTTTTGCAGGAGACATGTCCACTACTGAACATAGGTCTCTTGTAGGGATTTACAGTCAACTCGGTCTTGTGCCACCTGTATCCAGCAGCTCCCTGCGATTCACTGATATCGTCTATCCACCTAGTTGGGTATCCGGTGCTAGGTTGCCATTTCAGCACCTTGAGACCCTGATAATCTATTGGATCTTTGAACTATGTACCCTAAGCCACTTCAGTTTTGCAACTCGTCAGGCCACGTCGGTGACTCTGTTTCTTAAGCGAATCATGTAGAGAAATACCGAGCATACACCAAGCAAACTCTATCGCCTGCTGAGTGGCTCTGAAGTTTCTCATGAGGTCCTTAGTTAGCGACGGGATATCACCTCTAGTATATTATCATCTCACTGTATCTATTCCTGTTTTTGTGTAGTGTAGTTGAGAGTACCTACCGTTTGCAACAGCGCGAGCGTCGCCGCTTTCTCAGTTATTCGTAATATTCCACGTTGAAGTTACCTGAAAAAAAAAAAACAATATTTATTAGATAAAATAGAACAGGAAGCTGTTTGTTTTTTATGTCGAATGACAGTCAAGCATGCTTGCAATTGAACAATTATTGTAAACGGTTTAATTACGCTTATAATTGATGCGATGATGAGGAATTGTAAGAAAATATGTAGAAAATATGCTAAACATCTTGTACCTAACCAAGTGTGGCACTTGGTTATGGTGTTTCGAGTGCAAAGTTTTTAGTATTGGGATCTTTTTATATTATCTTAAACTAGACTAACTTATAGGTACTTAGGCACTTCTAACAACAAAATATGAAATCATTATTTAACGAGCACCATCAAAAATAAAATAATCATATTATTCTCCAGTCACCCGTTAAGGAATTTCCCGTACAAGTGGAAAAAAAATATTGCCTCCAATATAATCTGCGACCATTTACCTTATTACTTCTAAGAAAAAAACGCACACGAATACCTTTGCTATTTTCACATGATTCCATCGTTATAATTTTCGATTATTCAAATACCTACTGGAATCGGTATTTTCCGCATACATTTCTAGACTACAATATAAATGATCCTACTAGTGTTACGATACAGGGTAAAGTAGACGACACTTAACAATTCTAATTCTGACTGATTTTATGTTTCTGGTTTTTTAACCCCCGACGCAAAAACGACGGGTTGTTATAAGTTTGACGTGTCTGTGTGTGTGTGTGTGAGTGTTGTTAGCTGTGTTTGATGAAAATCGATCCAAGATGGCCGCCGCTACAAAATGGCGGATTACATATTTTTTCACAGCTCCCTTAATATGGGTATCAATTGAAAGGGCTTAACTAGTAGAATAGCACTACGCAAATTCAAGATGGCCGCCGCCATAAAATGGCGAATGTCGGGGGTTTTTTTAATTTTTAATTTATACTTGTAGCCTAATCATGTATCTATCTATCTATCATATCGTCCACATAAAATTAAATCCGAATTTTTCAAAAAAATATTTTGCTCATTTCTCTAACAATTTATTTCATCACTGATAAATACGGAAGTTGGATCAGCAACTGATTGACGTGATTTTTTTTTTTCACGGATAAGTATTACATTTAACGAGCTGGAGTACAAAAATTGGTCCCTTGGATTATGACAAACACGCAGGCATTCTGTACAAGGTCCTAGATAGTTTCTCAAATTCCTGAATCCTGTTATTCCATCCCAAGTTTGTCAGTGGCTATCACATGCAATCTATCGCAGTCGCGGTTCCAGTTACAACTATGAAATTACCTAACAGATTGCTTAGTCCCACTTTTTACACAGTGGTAACGATGATCGAAATTCGAGTATCGACACACAATGACTTCAGAGCAAAATGAACCCAAAAACCCTTATTTTAAAGTCGTAATTCAATAGTTCGAATATTTATTTTACAACATTTCTGTTTGGGACGTTGGCTGTTTTAGAATGCTGTATGTATTGGCGAACTCTAACCTTAATGTAAGCCATTTTAGGTCCATTTTACTCTGAAGCTATTGTGATTCGATCAATAGTATACTATAAGGTTTTGGAGTGCTGCAAAGTGAGACTAAGCATACTGATTGCTTTCTTGATCAAACATATTGGGCCATGGTTCCTACTTCCTTATCATAACAGTTTCTACGTTCCTATTATCGAAATTAGCTTATCTTCAATAGATAGAGAGGATACGTTTAGTAAATAATTCTAAGTACCCCTTGCCAGAATTTCTATTATTATGTACGTAGGTACATCTATAAGTGGATACCCTAGCCACTTTTAGAAATAAAACAGTTAACATGTTTTTTGTTCGATAACAGTAAGCCTTTGACTGCGAGCTCCCCTGGTGATAAATGGCTATACTTGAAGGTGTATTAAACCCATACCCCTATTTCTAAGCGGTGAAATGAAAAACAATAACAACAACATTCCTTGACTGCACGGCCTTGTGCTAACTAGTTACTAATAATGTACTTTGAAAATAATAAAAAAAGTCTAAAAAATAAATTCAGAAAATTCTGCTTAGGCTCGAACTCGGTACCTCCTACTTGTAAACGCTTACCGCTCAATCAGGAAGATCGTCAAGCGTCAATTCTGTTGGTTTATAAACCATGTATTCTATTGGTTTATAACGCCAGGTAACGTTACTCTATTGAGTACCTAACGTTACCTAGCATTTACACTTAGATCACTATTCTGTGAATCTGTGAAGAGTGCGTCGTAAATATAGACTTCAATTCCTAATTCAAAAGACTTTATGATTTGACTAGCAGATACCAGCGACTGCGTCCGCTTGGATTCTTATAAAAATCTCACTTGGGGGTGGAATTTCCAAAATTCCTGAAACACGTACTTCTTTATTTTTAACCGACAATACAAATACCGATTTTCATTGATATAACTTTAAAAATGACGGACTTTCATACAAACTTTCATCCCATATTTCACCCACTTGGGGCTATTTTTTCCAAAATTTTTTAAACGTGTAACTCTTTATTTTTAACCGAAAATCTAAATACCAATTTTCTTGGATATAACTTGAAAAATGACAGACTTTCATACAAACTTTTATCCCCTATTTAACCCCTTTAGGGGCGGAATTCGCAATAATCCTTTCTTAGTGTGTGCCTACGTCATAAAAGAAAGCTACTGTGAAAATTTCGAGTTTCTAGCTTCAGTGGTTTTGGCTGTGCGTTGATTGTCAGTCAGTCAGGACAAGCTACTTTATATTATTATAGATAGATATAGAATATAGATATAGATAGATAGATAGATTGATTATTAATGTCTGATTTATAGTGTAAGATACAACATAAAGTAGTCATATCAGCCCACTCGTGTATACAGCGTCGGTGTCGCGACTCGCGACAAATCTTATTAGCATTATCTCTAGAACATATCAACAAAACAGCAATTCGTCACTAATCATTAATAATGGACTTAAGGTTCAACACACTCAGTTTTTTTGCTAATTAAAATTACGTACCGAGTATATATGGGTACAGTTAAATGCTATTTATTATGAGTTATTGATTACAAGTATTTATACTCGCATTTGTTTATTTGCCTAGAAGCGGTCACACGGAACGCGTTTATGTCTTTTGTGGGCAGCAAAAAGTCGCTATTGAAGTTCGTCATGGATTACCTAACTAATATTATGCCTGTTTTCTTGAGGAATTAGGGTTTTCGTCGAATACACTTTGCTTCCTCGCTTCTTCTTATTGCAAATATTGTTTACTATTTCTACATACATAATATTATTATCTCACTTTCTTTCTTCAATTATTTTTTGTAAAATTTATTATTGGAGCGATGGTTTTTTATGGACGTTTGGATGTTTGGGACGGGGATCAAAATGACAAAAGTAACGTCACGCTTTACATTACAAACAAACAGGATAAAAAGTAGCCTATGTGTTAAGTCGGGCCATAATCTATCTTCGTTCTAAGCCAAATCGGTTCAGTAGTTGCGGCGATAAAGAGTAACAAACATACACGCACACACACACACACACACACACACACACACACACACACAACTTTCGCCTTTATAATATTAGTGTGATATGGATAATATTTTTTCACCTGTAGGTACTCAGTTTGTGCATTAGGTATACTAATATTAGACGGAGTCTCTTTTTGTTATGCGTTTATGAAATACAAGTGTGTATTCGTATAAGGACACAGGATTAAACACTTTTTGTGGCGACTATTCATCGGATAGTCACCGTTAATCCTGCCTGGCCACAAAAAAGCGTAATCTTGTTCATTGCTACCGGACAGATATTATACCTACTTACTTACCAATTCATTAGAATCTTATTAGAATTTACATTACAATTCATTTGAATAATAAGTAAAGTTATATTCGTAAGTAAATAAAAAAATATGTATTCTTCGTAGAGACACAAAATATTTCTGTCAGCAAGTATCAATTTAAAAATATAGGAATCTATACTAATAAATAAAATTGAAGTGTCTGTCTGTAATTTCGAAATAACTACCACATATTAAGCTCATATGGTTATTTGAACGATACCATAACCGAATCACACGTTTTTAAAATTTTTGTCTGTCTGTCTGTCTGTTTGAACGGGCTAATCTTCGGAACGGCTGAACCGATTTTGACGGGACTTTCACAGACAAGTAGAGGATTAACCAAGGAGTAACATAGGCTACTTTTTTAACCGGCTTAGGTATTTTCGCTGCGCGCGATCGCTACGGCCGACGCGGACGCTCGCGCTCCCCGCGCCGCGCCACGCGCCTTTGCGCACTGCGCCCGCCGTACGCGGTACCGCGGTACGCCGCCGCGCGGCGGGGGGCGGGTGGACCAGAAATCTACTTATCCCTCAGGATTTGTGAAAAATCGAAATTCACGCGGGCGAAGCCGCGGGCAAAAGCTAGTTATAATATAAATTAAATGTGGGCAACGGGAGACCTCGAAATTAGCACAAGGTATTTTTCGTTCATACATACATCTAACTTCAAATGACCACTGTATTATGTGACTATGTGAGTGATGAGCCATTTTTTTGACATTTCTTTTAGCCAGCCTTTACTTACCCGTAACAGCCCATCATTTGTATTACATTCTACTGACTAGAAGCCTGGGACAGATTAAAAAGTATTGTTCCTTAAACCAACCTAAATGGAAGTTGAATACGGGATCTCTTAGGGATAAACAAGTCTTTGAGGTCGTTAAAACTTTCACCGACACCTAAGTTTTGAATTTTAAAAATAAGTATAGGAAATTATACTTAATGTTAAGACAAACAAGCTACCGTGGATATTATTTTAATCATAGACTTAAACTGCGGTGCAAGAGACAACCGCACTATCATTATTGAATACCTATTTGCATGCTATTCACACGGTTGGGTAAAGCAAAGAATCGACAAAAACGCTCCTGCTTCAGAACTATACTCTGATTTTTAATTCCGTGGAATTCTGACGTTTCTTAATATTACCAGAGATAAAACAGTTCCCACAAAAAACTGATAAATTCAGAACTTACATATAAATAAAAATTAATGCGTCGTGTAGATATGACAAAAGCCTGACAGATACTTCAGGTACTTTAGTTTGGGCTAAAATCGAACTTCAGGTGGTAACCCTGTTTTTCATACAAATAACTCATTCTGTTTTTAAATGATAACTGTCAGAATTCCACCGAATTAAAAATAAGACTATATACTTGTACTGTGATTTTTTTCTTAGAACATTACGAATTTAGATGATAGAATAGCAGTCAAAATTCAAGTCAAGCCAGTAAAAGCTATGAAGGAGTATTGTTAACTTAGAATTTGCACTATACATAGGTTCTAGTGATGATACAGTCGCCCATTGACCACTTGACGCAATTCAGTCATCAGTATATAAACTAAGTCTATTCATACAGATTACTTCGATGATTTGTCCTTGTCAATATTTTTCCAAAACTTTTAGTTAGTGGATTTTGCCCTGTGATTTACAAAAATAGTCAAATTTGAGAATATTCCAAAACCACACTACGGAACCACAGAGCACAAAACTTCGATATGACATAATAAAGCAATGTTTAGTATTTGCTTATGTAAATTGGCCGATTATACACGCTTTTACTGTATACGGATTTCGTGTTTCCGGATGGAATTTTAAATTATATGTTATATCATATTGGCATGTGCCTCTGTGAAATGACTTACTAGCTAGTTATGGACATAACATGCATGCGATTATAATACGGCTATTACTTATATTTAAGCCATTTTAGATACGGTTATGTTCACACACAATATGATAGGTATATTGTGGTAGAGTTTATCGCAAATCAAAATAGTTAAATGGATGAGTCTAAGACATAAGTATAGATATTCAATCACTAGTTTAGACATGATTTATTGTAAGCTATTTAGGAAGAAGGCCATGCCCACTGCTGGGCAATTGTCAGCACATTTGCGCCCGGACGGGATACGAGCACGGCACGGTCTAGCACTTCTTATGATCTACATTTAGGTATTTTAAGAAATCATAAATGTGGATAAAAGAGCAACTCTTAGATGCCAAATATGTCAATCTGCCAGCGCTACGAGATTGCGTTTCTATTTATGGCGGGTCTACGAAATTGAATTCAATTTAATTACTTATTCCTAACTAATATTATAAAATATGCGAAAGTGTGTTTATTTGTTAGTTATGCTTTACTAAACCGCTGAACCGATTTTGACTAAATTTGGTATAGAGGCAGACTAGACCCCGGAGAAGGACATAGAGTACTTTTTATACCCGAAAATTATAGAGTTCCCAAGGGATTCTTAAAAAACCTAAATCCACGCGGACGATGTCGCGGGCATCAGCTAGTATTCAAATAAGAATCAATCTTTGTTTTATACGAGAAGCACTCAAGATGAACTCCTACATACAAATACAAACCTTTCATCACGATTTATAAAACGAAATAATTAAATGAAGATTTATTATTGTTCATGTAAAAGCATGCTAATAGCGTCGTTGTGTCGCGGTACCTTCATTAATTGATTCAAAGTTTCAGCTAACCGGCAATTTTACCGTAAATCAACATTAATTGTACCGAAGTGGTTATTATATGCGGAATTCCTAAGTGTTCCTAACCCTGAGGCCTTATGCCGACTTTGTACATAGGGGCAACGATGATCGAAATTCGAGTATCGACACACAATGACTTCAGAGCAAAATGAACCCAAAGACTCTTATTTTAAAGTCGTAATTCAATCGAATATTTATTTTACAACATTTCTGCTTGGGGCGCTGGCTGTTTTCGAATGCTGAATGTATTGGCGAACTCAAACCTTAATATAAGCCATTTTAGGTCCATTTCACTCTGAAGTTTAGATTCTATCAATAGTATTAAGTAAAGTTTTCGAGCTCTGCAAAGCGAGACTAAGCATACAGAGATATGTTTGTTCATTAGCAAAGTTTACCGTACCCACTTTACACTGATAAATATACCGGTACGGATTTCTGATCGTTATTGTGGTTTGTTTTGACTCGGAGCAACAACGTTGGGAATTCCTCTTATTATCATAGTCAGTTAGTTAGTTAGTTAGTGTACGTTTTAAAATGTCCATTTGTTGAAGCTACTTGTAATTATTCTGTCTCTATGTAATGAAGTAAGTTACTTATTAGAAAATAACTCACAATCACAACATACATAAGACGTGTGATGTACTTTTGAAAAGTTCTTAAAAAATACTAAACTTTTTTTTTATTCAACTACAAGTTAGCCCTTGACTGTACTCTCACCTGATGGTAAGTGATGATGCAGTCTAAGATGGAAGCGGGCTAACTTGGAAGAGGTATGCAATATGCATATTGCATACCCCTGATCGGTTTCTACACGGCATCGTACCGGAACGCTAAATCGCTTGGCGGCACGGCTTTGCCGGTAGGGTCGTAACCAGCCACGGCTTAAGCCTCTCACCAGACCAGACCAGAGACAATTTAGAAATTATAAAATCGCAAATTGCCCCTGCCGGGAATCGAACCCGGGACCTCCCACTTATAAGACCACAGCGTTCACCACTGCGCCACGGAATCTTCTAAGAGTTTTTTTTTTAGTTTTTCTTGAACACCTTAATCATATACATTTTAATACTATAATGGCTCTCCGCTCTTAAGAAGCCAGGTCAGTAAACTAGTAAATCATTACTTATATGTGACAGTTTCTTACGATAGTAAATTATAGTTATAGAAAACTTAAAAAAACAAGCTTCTCCTTTATAAATCACTATTACCGAAGGACGGACTGAGACAAGTTTGTGCTCGACAAACTCGATGGACTTATTGCTAGCTACTGAGTAGTCCGTAGTGATATTTTAGGGGCGTATTTTACAAGTCATTACCACACAAAAAATACTGTAGGGCCTACCCCCATCTAGGTACAGCCATTTCAATTTGGTGTGCGATTTTGTATGTGCGCACAAAGAATGTAACACTGAAAATTCTGTTGCTGCACGGGTCTTTAAATGCCTTATTCGATTGCATACAATATTCTCCATTGCTACACACCTAACAACAATATAAAATAAAAAAAAAACTCGATAAAATGCTTCGGAATAAAAAAAAAATGCTTTAAAAATATTGAAAACTACAAGTTTTTGCTGCATTTTGCAAAAACTAGGTCGTTAGGACCACATAGTTTGATACTAAATCGACAGCTTTTGAGATAGGCAACAAAACGACATATAAAGACTGTATGTTACTTGCTTTCGGAGATATTTTTGGCACGGTTCAGAAACGGCACGGTCTAACTTGATTCATCGATCATCAACATATTAAAAAAGAAACACGTATATCGTGCATTGAATTAAAGACCTACTTAATTTCTGAAGTGTGCTATAAAGAAGTCATTAAAGTAATTAACAAATTGCGATGCATCAGTACGCAGTACACGAGTATGTCATGCAACTAAATGATATGATGCAATTCACGAGAGGTGGACTTGAATTATGGTATTTTCTCTTTTTAATGCAAAACCCGCTCTCGATGAGCATTATGTCAACTTTCATTAATATTTGCGAACATTTATATGAATATGATATGCGGAAGCATGTAAGTCGAATTGTAATTTCAACAATGACTTCAATCATATAATACGAAAATTTTACACAAAACTATAATCTGTATAATAAATCTAAGTATTAAAAAAGACCTTTTAACAATCAAGCCTCTCCCGCATAGGCGTCTTTGCGTCCTGCGATATCTATTTTATAGTACATTTTTTACTAGGTCGTACTAAGTATATTAGATTCGGAGGAGGCAGGAAAATCAAAGCGTAAAAACGTAAAAATCTAATAAACTCGTAATAAATATTCGTACAAAAAGGGAATGCAGAATATATTATAACTAACTTTGAACGGTTAAAATTATACAAGGTACCTATAATATGAGTGGTTCAAAGTTAGAATTCTTATTTACCCCGCATCATATTGTTGGACGCCAGACATCTGAGACACCGTTCAGGTTAAGTTTGGCGTCATTATACCCATTCTGTTCACATCATGTGCCCACTCGCAGTAAATCTTCTTAGCGCGGCTTAGGTTACGCCTAGTGGGGTTACCATGCAATAACTTTTAATGTAGATGCAATTACATAGTTTAAATATTTACATATATTCGTAGAGAGTGCTGGATACAAGCGGCGCAAGAAAGTGGCGTGTGGAAGTCCCTACAAGAGATCTATGTCCAGCAGTGGACGTCTATCGGTTGATGACGACGACGACGACGATTTTGGTTTTAATACATAATGACCGAATTTCGGCCAATCTCAACGAAAGTGGAGACCAGAAAACTACGCAGGAGATATTATTGTATCTATTTCATAAGTTTATGAGCAAACGCTAAGTGTACACTCTCTTTCCTCACTCTTATAGTCCAATAGGACGGAAATCCGACACAAGTGAAAAGACATCAGGCGGTTTACGTGCTCTCTGAGGTACGGGAGTGTCATACAATACCCCAAAATTCTTAATTCCAGGCTGCTATTGAGGTTTCGCTTAATAGTTAGTAAACTTTTGCTGCTGTGAGTCATAAGGATAGCGTTAAACAGAAAATAGCCAAATGAAAAAATTGCATTCGTGTTTTGGAGATTTTTTGCCGATTTGTAATTTTTACAAATATGGTCTTTTTACAACTATAAAACACTAATAAGGTAGAAAACAGATGTGTAATTCCAATTCTAATCGATGTATTATTTCCAAATGCCGCTAAACCAGTTTATCGTTGATCTACAGTTTGTCTCCAAATAATTAGTTCTAATTTCTTTATTTAATTTAATTTAATTTTCCAAAATTAAATGGTCAACCTACTCGCGTGTTCAGGCAGCCTGTTAACATCAGTTTGGGCTGACAATGAAGCCTACTCAATTTATATGTAAATACGGCAGCTACAAGAAACTTCCCGTGACCGCTTTCCGAGATTAACCGTTACCGAGTGTCATAATTAAGCGGTCAATGTGAGCAGAGCGCTTAGATAATTTTATTGACGACTTAAATAATGGTTTTACGTATGCAGTAACTGCTCACTGCTTCTAATGATTGGTTTCAGTTGATTGGTTTGGCAAAAGTTTCGTGACCTTAGTACGATTCAGATCTGACGCAGCGCGTGGGAACGCTTCGGAGCGCAATTGACAATGCAATACAGAAAATAGAAATTTATTTTTTGACCTTTAAGATTCATATTTTTACGTATATATATAAATTTGAGTATCCTACCGGGTTCTCGCGCATTCACCGATCAGCTACTGACGTGGGCATTTGGATGCTGCCGCGTGTGCTTGGATGTCCTCGGTTTATTTGTATGAAACACGCGGCATCGCTAACAGTCACTTTTGCCGTGGGAAGTATATGGCCGACTACCACGGCGTATGTTCCGCTGCACTTCTATCTATATTCTATCTGCCACTGCATCAGATGTGAATCGCACTTAAGGTGGTACGTTTTCCATACTAATTTATTATTACCATTTAAGAACGAATGGATTATATATTTACACTGAAATTACATCGCACAGCCTTAATTTAATGTTTAATTTGCGGAAAATTTTATTTACATAAAGAAAACATTACATAAACAGCTAAAGGTGAAGTAAAGCCATCTCGGTCAGCTAGGCAAAACAGCGTTTAATAGATGGCTATTATAATAATTAAGCTGTCTATGTAATGTTTTCTTTATGTAAATATAATTTCGCGCAAATTAAAAATTATATTAAGGCTGTGCGATGTAATTTCAGTGTAAATATATAATCCATTCGCTCTTGATTGGTAACATGAAGTTAGTATGGAAAACGTAACACCTTAAGTCTTCAGTTTCAAGTGGCAGCACATATTATGTGGAATATTTTTCTAACTTTGGAAAGTTTACTCTTTTAAATTTTGAATAAATATTTTTATCATGGTAGTGATTTCTGATCTGATAACGAAAAATATATATGTTTTTGTACAAATGCACTTTTGTTTCCACTGCTTTGGATTGATATGGAAAAATCTTTTTTCTTGTTAATTTATTCTTTACCAAGAGATCTGAATGAAGTAAGAGAAAGTAGACTTAAAGAATATTTATTTGGCAGTAACTGGTAATACAGGTTCATTTATAGAAGCATAAAGGATAAAGTACCCACCTACGTACCTATTGTGCGTAGCAAACTTTAAGCTCATTTAATAGAATATTCCCTAAAACTAAAGATGGCCACATTTCCTAATATCGATAGCCATTGTGTGCCCATCGGGTAGCCACTAATGATCACCTTCCGCATACAAGATTTATCAGAACAGATTGCATTTCGTTATACAGAGATGATAGAGGAATATATTAGTGCCATATTGGGGTATATATGATTCCGGACTTGGAAATTCAATACGTCTATCTTTTCCGTTATGATTTATAAAGTGCTGCGAACTCAGGTCACTGTATACGTTATTTGCCAGTTGCAACAGGTTATGTTAAGTTTTTGTTCACTCGCGTATCTCCTATCTTCCACTCGCGTATCCTTCTGTCATATTGGAAACAAACTGTAGTTCTAGTAAGGGAATTATGAACTTATTCTAGTTTGGTCCCGTTGCAGTTTATAATTTTTCGAACCGACTTAATATGATTCGTTCTTTATATTTTTGCATCACTATGGGCAAAGCGATCGTTGGTCTTATCTACCATCATTACAACCTTTTAACGTCCCACATCTGGGCACAGGCCTCCTCTCTCATAGGATTGAGGGATTTAAATTTTAGACCCGCTACGCTACTCCAATACGGGTTGGCGGTCTTATCGCTAAAGAAAAATCTCTTCCAGACAACCTTGTCGCTAGGGAGAAGAAAGTAAATAAAGAAACTAAGTCTACAAAAATTAAATATGTGACAGTGTTCAGCAGAAGCTATGAAGAAGTAATCTTCAAGAAGCAATTCTCAGGACATCTATATCATTCACACTTATAATAATAATTACCCCAAACGAACATAAAGCATCGCAGATTAGAAGCTCAAGCCTATTAATTTATGTCTCAATCCGGTTAATCACAGTCGGCAAACGCAACAGCTATAAATATTAACAATATTAACTGCGGGCAAATCTGATATCA
The DNA here is from genome assembly GCA_920104075.1 of Melanargia galathea. Classification (NCBI taxonomy): domain Eukaryota; kingdom Metazoa; phylum Arthropoda; class Insecta; order Lepidoptera; family Nymphalidae; genus Melanargia; species Melanargia galathea. Next base: position 27,637,874 of record OV049856.1, on the reverse strand, counting down.
ACGTATGAATAAACCTGGCAAACCCCCCGCAGCGCGTACGGTCTGCAAAATAAACTGTATCAAAGCTTTTCCTATAATATTTGTACAGTTACAATAACTAAACTTAATTGCTGTTTTATAATAATGTAAAGTCACAAATATTTTTTTTTAAATAAAATTGGATACTTGTACGTAAAGGAACTGAAAATATTAAAAACTGAAATCTGATGCCAACTTCTCAATTCAAACTACCAAACTGATGCCTGCGTGTTGCTTACCATTACCGAAAATCATTATTTATCTCATCGTTCAATAAAATACTATAATGATTAATATATAAGTGTCCATATTATTTTCTTCTTGATTTTTATTATATTTTTAACCTATATTGACCTGGGCTACGTCATACTCATGATTAAGAGGCCATTAAAGCCTATGTAATAACTGGTCAGTATCAGCTACTTTATTTTTACTAAGAGTCTGTTTCACCATCTTCTGATAAGTGTCTGATAGCTTAAACGTAAGTTTTTTCACTTTCTTACTATAAATCAAGTGACAAAGACAAAAGCTGTAGACAGCGATCCGATACTTATCAGAAGGTGGTGAAACAGGCCCTGAGAATTGCATTTTTTTTCCAACTGTACTTTTCAAATAAATAAACAGCACTAGCCAAGCCTCCGATACATCTCGGTAGCACTTGGTAAAATAATGCGTCAATATTCTGAGCCGTCGACATAATATGATCATTCTAACGATAGGTACTAGGTACTACTACCGCTAGCTATCGTGATAACAGCCAACAAAGATGAGCCTCGTTATTTCCAGACCCATTTAAATTAATCTTAGTCAGGAAGCGTCGAATGAGGTGGGTTTACTTCGTTTACGTCGTTTTCCATTACATTGTTTTCGTTTTACTATTTTAATAAACAGGAATACAATATTATTTAATTATTTTATGCCCGAGCAAGTTTTAAGTACAATAATAAGAAGTCTTCGACATAATAAGGACGATATCTGATATCCCTCGAAATAAAAGCTTATTTTTTATGCTGGCATGTTCGTTCTTTCCTTCATTTGGTTAATGCGTAAATCTCGTTATTTTCACACTGATTTTATTTGAGGATTTATCTTAGTATAAAAAATAAATCAAATATTTGACCGATAATTTTTTATAGTTTAAACGATAAACCTTTTAGTCTTTCCCCTGTCAGCAATAAAGTAATAAAATATATTTTAAGACTGACGAATTAATCTGTTTTATACCTTTCCTTGAATAAAATGACTGCCACATAAACGGCTGCTGAATATACATAAAACGAAGATTACTTAATTACTTACCACTTTAATACAGTTACAATTAGTGGAGAGAAATTGCCTTTCCAACGATAGTGAATGTACATAAAGATAGTGAAATTTTATTCTTATTGCATAATAATCATTCGTGAGATGTCAATCAATGCCGTTAGGTTGATACTGGTTCTCCATTAGGGCTATGAGAGGGTACGTTACTTTTGGCTCTGAAACCAACATGATAGCTATAAATCGTAACCACCAAGCGTTAAAAAAGCGCCCTCACTTAATGATGGCAAAAACAGAAGCTTAAATTTGAAAAACATTTAGGTAAGTATACCCATAAAAACGTGACTGACAACGAGCTTCAAGATTTTTTGAAAATCTATCCCTAAGATATTATAATACATAAATGATCTATCCCTAAAGGGATGACAGGGATGACAAGTGTTGATAAAGTTTGCAATGTATGAGAAATATTTTTTTAAATGCTTAATCTACACGTCGAAGGCATCAGCTACTTTTACAATAAACATACTCGTAATATCTCTTTCACTCCCATTTTTTTCTATGATATAAGGCGATAGATGTTGCTTTGTCAGTTTAGCCATAATTAGCCATAAAAATGACGAATATGTCCAAAAAATACCACCTATCTTCTTATGCAATGAGTTTTGAATTTGCATGAGAAATATCTGGATAATTTTCTGTTCTTTCTTCCTATCCCGCAATCATTTCTAGATTTTATCTTATCTTCCTCTGATGGGGCCCACTAAAAAGCGGATGCTCTTTGACCCATATGGATCTTTTGTACTCGCCCCTTCCTTATCCCCTAGACCTCCTCAAACATCCATTCTAGGAGTTTGATTGTCGCCTTTAGGTTCAAGGGACCACAATCCTCCGGTTGCGGATAAGCTACCCCCAGAAGATCCATTCGCTTCCTAGCCAGTCCGTCACACTCACACAAAATGTGTTCCATGGACTCATTTTCTTCATTACAGGCCCTACAGATAGGGTCCTCTGTAATACCCATTTTGCATAACATGGCCTGTGTACTATAGTGACCCGTGTAAGCCGCTATAGCATACCTTAGCTGTTTCCTGCTCAGTAAATTTACTTTTGCAAGAAAACCAGCCTTTACAGCTTCCATAAACTTCTTAGAGTGCCTCAGGCCTCCCATCTTATCCCACTCTGCCGACATCATTTTCTCGGCATATGTTGAAAGCGCCATGCCTACCACACAGGGTGCTAGCGCTACACATGGTTCAGGACCAACAAATTTGAGTAATGAACATTTCCGAGCTAGCTCATCAGCTATCTCATTTCCCTGTATACCAACGTGACCTGGTACCCAAATCAGCTTAACAGAATTTGATTTTCCCAGGCAGTTTAGACCTCCCATGCACTCTAGTACCAGGGAGGACGTGACTCTGCTAGCACTTAGGGCTTTGAGCGCAGCCTGACTATCACTGAGAATGAGAATCTCTTTCCCAGCGAATTTCCGGCGCGTCATTTCCTGTACGCTATCATTGATTGCTAAAGCTCTGCCTGAAAGACTGTAGCATATCATTTCTAGATACAAATTCTCAGTTGCACCAAACTAAACGCACCAGCGATTTTTCCATGAAAAACTTCAGGCACATGTTTCACCAAAGCCGTTTTTCATCTGAGAAGGTTTTTGTTTGAAATCCCTCTTCTACTGTGTATTTCACATTCTGTACAATATGGAAAGGCATCAGAAAAAACATTCGATAAACTATGGGATAACAACTCCACGAAGTTATCTATACTATGCGATCCAACCGCTTTACGAATGCTACCCGGCTTTTCCGGTAGTTTTCCGGTATTCAACCTGTCTAAGCCGGAATCTCCTAACCGAAACCCGCCTAAGCTATTAAGTTAAGCTTATTTAACTACGGTTGTTTGTTCCGAGATCAAAATGAGTTCCTATAATTTATACTTACGGGTATGAGGTTTTCTACGTAGAAATCTTAAGTCGGCAACTTAGAATTCAAGATGGTTGTAATAGTGCAACGTCCTTCCTAGTTCTATCAATCCCTATAGCAACTCGTAATAAATCTAAGATTAAGTATCTCTTCTTCTTAATAAATATACTGGGTGACTTTTAAATGTTGTAGGAAAAAAACTGACGAACAAAATGGCAGCGATAAGCTATAGATAAGCAAGCAGCAGATGATAAGAAAATAGTAGTTTATGAAACGGTTGCATAATAGAGGTTATTAAAACACGAGTGTTAGTTTAAAAAACGAGCCGCAGGCGAGTTTTTTAATAGTATTACACGAGTGTTTTAATAACTAATTATGTAGAGTTTCATACACTACTTTATCTAAGCTCATCAATAGGTATCTTACGTATAAAAGAAAAGACTAAGAAATTAACAAAATTATTTATTATAATAAGTATTCATGTTTTGGATATTCCAATTTATAAATGTACTCAATTCTTCAGGGGAGAACGTTTTTGCATTTTTTCCCTTAAAGCCCTGCGATTTTCTTTTTAAAACAGCAATCAGTCTTGTGTATTTAATAATATCGATTTGGTTGTAGATACTCAATATACTTTTGAGCATTGAGTATTTAGCCCATAAGGACAAAGACTTAAATTTATTTGATAATTCTTGGATATTTCCAAGAGTATATAGATATGCTAGCATTACATTTTCTGAAAATGAAGTGGTTTTTTTCAAAATTTTCCAACTCATAAAATCTTGGTAACATTTATCGTAAATTTTCTTTGATTTTGCTGGCAAAAGATTATTTGTCATTCCCGATGCTATTTCCAGAATGTCTGGTGGAGTTAAATTCTCTTCAGTATCACTGCTAGACATTTTTCCGCGCAACAAAAATCACTTGCAAAATTTTGAGTTACAAAAACTGAATAGTAAATAAATAATAAATTAAAAATTTAAATAATAGGCGCCAAAATTCAATTGTCAATTTCGAATGTGCGGTGCGTGCAGTGCGTCTATGGTCAATTATGGTAGCACTACACTCTGTCCTCTGGCCGCATCTTGCTACCGCCACACTTTCGCAGTAGTAGTAATAGGGTAACTTTGATAGCGGGATAATCATTGTAAGTAACAAAATTAAACTAACTAACTATTGTAAACTAACTATTGTACCTATTTCTTTTAAAATGTTTCTTTTGTTTAATTTATGTTTTTTTGGTGTACAATAAAGTATTAAATAATAATAATAATAATAAACACCCGGCATGGCTCAAAAATACCAGAACCCAGTGCCTGTACTATAATGTAGAAAAAATTATTTTTTAACATTGTTTTGCAATAATTTCCTAACAAAGTAGTGTTATAATGAACTTTTTTAATTTTTTTTTTTAAATATTATAGATGTATGTGAATAAAGTAGTCCAATATATGACACATTTTGATTTCATATTCGGAATTTTATGATATGAGAGTAGATAAAGGTTTTTATTCCATTTTTTGAAATCATCGTAGAAAAGTATTCTGTATAATAAAATAGTGAGAAAATTATTTATACAAATACTTAACTTCCAAAAGAGAGAATTTAATGATTAAAATTAATATCTATAATACACACTCACACAAACAAATTCACACATACATACATAAAACAAACACTGAAACACAATATTTACAAACTTATGGCACCTTATGGTTAGGTATAGGTATGGTTTGATTTAGGTATTTACGTAGATATCTATTTGCGTATTAAAAGGCGGAATTTAGCTATGGAGAACACATCTGGGCCACAAAAAGTAGGTACTCTAGTTCGGATCTAGAACACAAAATCGATTCTCTAATTGAATTAGAAGATACCCCGATAGCACTGTTTCGGTCGCGAAATCGATTAGACGGCAAAATCAATTCTCCTCACTCGAGTCTTAGATTAACTTTATTTCAACCCATTTTGAAATTACGACCAACAGTTGTATCTAACCACAAAGCAAAATCCGTCTAATAGGTATTATTTGGAAAAGAAAATCGATGCATTTCACTTTATACAATTATATAACGCTATTCGCAGATAATATTACAGCCGCAGCGCAAGAGCGGCACGTCGAAACTCGAAAGCAATACGTTAGTACAGTGGGTTCTGGACATGTAAGTGTCAAAAGTAGTACGCGTCGACCGCATCAGACGCGCTAAAGAACTCTAGATTACATCAGCAAAATCAATAGATTACATTAGCAATTGCTAAATCGCATGGCGGCACGGCTTTGCCGGTAGGAAGGTAACCAGCCACGGCTAAAGCCTCCCACCAGACCAGACCAGAGACAATTTAGAAATTATACTTAAAATCCCAAATTGCCCCTGCTGGGAATCGAACCCGAGACCTCCCACTTATAGGACCACAGCGCTCGCCACTGCGCCAGGGAGGTCGCCAGGGAGTTTGAATCACTTGAATCCTTATTATATCCAAACAATAATCAAACTTTGTCTGTATAGAGCGCGCATACAAGAAACTTCTACTAATAGGCTACGTATCTATAATTTGCAATAGAAAATCGGTACTTAGACACATTTCACTATAGATTCAATTATTTTAAACTGCAATTATTTTTATCGCCACCAACAATGGTCCATGGCTATAATGGGTATTGTTTACAAGTTTCACCACTTATACGAATTGTAAGGTCACTTATTACGTGCATGTACGGGAATGGTAATTATCTGGTACCTACACGTGAAAGTGTGAATCGAACCTAACAATTAACTTGTGTCATAGCTATTTTACTCGTCTGCATCGGAGAGAGTAGGGTTTTAGGATACCGTATTGAAACAAGAAACCCTTATAGTTTCGTTCAGACCGTCTGTTTGTCTGTCCGTCTGTCCTTATCACAGCCATTTTTTTCCGAAACTGTTGAAACTGAAAAGTTTGTCACAGATAATGTAAATACTTGTTACCACAGTGGCGTGAACTCAAATTTAGAAAAAAATCAAAATACCTTCGGAGCATAGGTAGGTAGGTACAGCTCAAAATTGGTTCAGTTTTTAATGTGGTTTTCACTCATAGAACATTTCAAAAGAAGGTTTAAGGCGTCGTCGTCCTAATTGGCTAACGATCGCATGATCAAACGATACGATTTTGATCCACCACCACCACCACTACAGCCTTTTTAACGTCCCACTGCTGGGCACAGGCCTCCTCTCTCATAGGAGAGAGGGATTTAGAGCTCAGACCCACCACGCTACTCCAATGCGGGTTGACGGGCTTTAACGACTAATGATACTGATAATAATCGAGACCGACTGCTTAACGTGCTCTCCGAGGCACGGGGGTGAAACACCGCCAACTACCAACTCCAAGGGTGGCACTGAAAGTTTCTTGACACAAAAACCCAGTACCTAACAATTATTTGCCCGACCCGGGAATCGAACCTGGGACCTCGTGATCTGTAGTCGAATACGCTAACCACTAGACCAACGAGGCAGTTGGTCGATTTCGATCGATTCGAATCAATCATCTAATTTTCATCGTGCGATGAAATCGCATCGTTTCATCGTACGATTGTTAACCAATTAGGACGACGCCTATATACGTATAATATATTCACATTTAATTTATAGTAACTAGTTAGCCCATCCGTGCGAAGCTGAGACGAGATAACTAGTTCGGGATAAAAACTCTATTTATAATAAAGTCATAAGAAAAGCTACACTTCGCGCATCGGCATACTTAAATACAAAAGAACAGGCACTTACTTTAAAAGTTAAACGGTCGGAATGTCGCGCTCGTTCATAGTACACGCGAGAGCGATAGCGGACACAGTGGGGGCTATTTGAAAATGGATTTCACGCTACTGTAAGTTGTAGGAAAGATCTAGAGGCCGCTCGCCAACCAGATGTGCAGATCAGTTGAAAGAATCTAATTGCAAATTTTACACCAAAACCAGCCTCCGCTAGAAGCTGGTGGAAACAATTAATCCGCACGAGGTTACAAATACACCAGGACCGCAATCTTCAGTAATGAAGGAACTACGAGAGAGAGAGAGATAGAGAGAGAGAGAGAGAAAATTGTAGAAGAGTTTTCAATGTTACTTCAGTTTTGAAGTCAATCAAAAATTATATGGAGACGTCACGACGATTTACTCCGTTGTCACAACTAACTTTAAAAGTTACACTCTGTATGAGGTTTTGTATAAAGTGCCCAATATAATCAATATTTTAATGGCCTAGTGTAAGTTTTTAAATTAACGTTAACTGTGGTAAGTAAATCTGACATTTTTATGGGACAGAAAATTTACGGGTATTTTACGACCGTCCCTTTCCCGCCCATTTTAAAAGACATCACGTAAACAATAATTATTCAGAGACTAATGCCCAATTTCACCAACGAACCAACCAACGAACCAACCAAGAAAGCTATTGAAGTTATATTAATCGACATAAGTATCAAGTAAACAGATTATTGTAGTTTACACAACGGAGTGTTTAGCATGTCTCGCGTGCTTCTATACGAAAGTTGTCACATCCGCTATCGCGCTCGCTCCCGCGTGTTCTGCGGGAACACGCGCTAACACATAAAGAATACGTTGGCGCCAACATCAAAGGCATAAATACTATTAGCGCATTCAATGTTGCTATTTAAATATATTTTTACCTTTTGGTCGCTAGCCACCGGGGTCTGGGGGGTTATTCTGTAACTTAGTTAGCAACTGAAAACAGTTGCCAACGAATTAGTTCAATATACATTGCTGCTTTACTGTGTGAAATTATGGAAACACTTTATATTTCCCACAGTAAAGCAGCAATGTATATCAAACTAATTCGTTGGCAACTATTTTCAGTTGCTAACTAAGTTACAGAATAACCCAGCTGTTCGCACTTCGCACACTTCGACAGAAATTAGATTTCAATTTGGTTTTTTTTCCTTATAAGTCGGGTTTTCAATCGTTTTTCATCGATTGTACGCAAATATATAAATTGCTGGATATGTAGGTATACTCTCCGGGACGTCCGGTGTTCAATAAAAAGATCCTGTTTATTACTTTAATTGAAGTCGGCGACAGTTACTTATTTACTTTATTATTACGAAGATTATGTCTATTCGGTCTCAATTATTCTTATTTCACTTCTACTTACTGGAAATTCTCTAATTTTTTTGTGCTGTAACTACCTATAGTAGATTATTTCATAAATTTTATTCGTTGGCAGTTTTTAACCGTTTTTATCAAAATGTTATCTAAGCAAGACAAAATCAGTCTGTGTGATGGATAATTTCTGAAATATTTCAATGACATGGAAAAAAGTAATCGGGAATTGTTACATTAAAACCGACACTCAATGCACACTAATTTATACATTCCAAATAATATCTCTTTTAAAGTAGGTACCTTAGAGTAAAAAATAACATTTATAAGTTTTTGCAATTTTATTAGTCACGCCCACATGATCTTAATCATGCTTAATTAAAAGAGGCGCCGGCGACCACTTATTATTAAATGTAACAGTTAATTCGCAGCAAAAAAAATGTATCCGGTATGAATTAATTCTGAACGCAATTAGAGGTATCTTAATAAAAATCTCAATGTGTGATGTATAGAATAGAAGCCAAGTAGCACTACATAATAGTCTAAGAGATGGTTGCTATATATTGACATCTAATTGGTTAAAAATCTAATAATAAAGTAAGCCAGTGATTTCCTCATCATACTTTTATTTATTTAAGGCACATAAAACAGGCAACTGTAACAATAGTCAACATAAGAATACAGCAGATACCAAAGAAAACAAAACATAAATGTGCACACAATATTATGTTAACGTTTATAATATTTCAACATATATATTTAGCCAATAAAATTATTAATAATTAAAAACAGATCTGAAACTAAAATTTTGAATAAAAGTGGTCAGGAGATAAATAAATAGGTAAATCATGTCATACTTACAACTAAGAATTAAAAAATAAAAAGTCTATAAGTAATAAAGAAAAAAAAAAAACATGCATTTTACAGTGAACAAAAATATGAAAAAAGTTTCTCTCTAAACTCTAACCTATTTTCATTTTGAAAGTGTTTAAAAAGTTTATTATAATAAAATTGGTCAACCCGTGAATATTACTATATATACTTAAATATTAAATTTTGATAGTCGATTTATAATTTGATTAATTTCTAAAACACTAACCGATAATAGCAAATTTGTGCCTTAATTCAAAACTTTTCCGACAGAGATACAAAAATCCTTTTAGATTTTCATGAATTATTTTGAACAGTGAATATTACAGTCGTCTCCCGGACTATAGAAAGGATTAATCAGCAAACAATGTTTTACCGAACGGCGCCTAATGGTGAGTCATTAGACCTATTATACCTACAGAGTAATTACAACCAGAGGCTGTAAGAGTTGAATTAAATTAAAATGAGCATTTTTAATTACTCGTATTTTTGTTTTATTGACTGAATTTAGGATTGGGCATTGGGCAAAGACTTTATTTATTCGTTAAAACTCATACTGTATAGTACACTAATGTCATTATGTGACTAACCTCACCTAACTAACGATAATGATAAACGTTGAGCCTTTGCGATGGCGATTCGATACGCCAAAATGAAGTACACGTAGTGTATATAGTCTGTTCGTTTTCTACGGTCGCCCTTTGTGTCTAGCCGCCTCCGCCGCGCGGTGTTTTTCCAAAGACACCGCCGTGACTTCAAAGCATGCCGCGAGGGGTGTACAGGCACAAGGGGTTTTGGCGTTTTATACCTACTCATATTCTTTCATTAAAATTCTCTTTCCTTTTTATATTTTTTTATATTCGTATTTTATTACAATATTTAACCATAAACAAAATATAATATTCTCATGAACACGGGCCTTCTCTCAAAATGAGAAAGATTTTAACCATAGTCTACCACGCTGGCCAAGTGCGGATTGGCAGACTATTCGGAGATTCTGTTAGAATAGAAAAAAAAATACAAACGGAAAAAAGTAATAAAAATAAAAGCAGAATACTAAGAGCACCTGCGCCTGTACCGACACTAAGTTACCGAACGAACTATACCCTGCCTTAGCTATTTTCTGTTGATGAAAACTAACCATTGGCGAGTCATTAAACCTGTTACCATGGAGTAATCACACTTCACACTAATATAAAGGCGAAAGTGTGTGTGTGTTTATTCTTCTTTAACGCTGCAACTACTGAACCGATTTCGCGGATATTCTGAAAGATTATGCCCTGACTTAATACATAGGCTACTTTTTATTCTGGAAAATTCCACAGTTCCCACAGGATTTTGAAATATTACTATAGCAAACTTCGTTGAAATTAGGTATAAAGGTCAGTAAAGGGAGCGGGAACGGGAACCGGAAATCCACGATTCCCTCGGGATTTGTGAAAAATCGAAATTCACGCGGGCGCAGCCGCGGGCAGAAGCTAGTGTCTAATAATTTGCACAGAGTAATCTTTACTAAAAACAAAAACTGGTTAAGTACCTACTTGTGCGCGCAACTAGAAAAATCCCCTTAAGTATTAAGTAATTTAGACGCAAGTTTCTCAGTTTCGTTGCACTAAATTGGAAACTAAACTTTAAACTAAACTTAGAGTCACACTACGGAATTTTTAATCAAAACTTGTTCAACAGAACCTTAAATACAGCTTGAACCATATTTTATGTGAGTGAAGTTAAGAACAAAAGCTTGTAATTTATTAATTTTAATTACCGAGATAATCCTTTCTTGTTATGCAAACTCGGTAACCAGTTTAAAATGCTACATAAAATTTTAAAATACTAACAATCAGTTCAGTTCAGTCACAATCAAATCAGTTAAAAAAGCTGTGATAGCCTAGTGGTTAGGACGACCGACTTCTAATCGGAGGTCGTGGGTTCGATCCCGGGGCACGCACCTCTAACTTTTCGGAGTTATGTGCGTTTTAAGTATTTAAATGTCACTTGCTTTAACGGTGAAGGAAAACATCGTGAGGAAACCTGCATGCCTGAGAGTTCTCCATAACGTTCTCAAAGGTGTGTGAAGTCTGCCAATCCGCTTGGCCAGCGTGGTAGACTATGGCCAAAACCCTTCTCAATACTCTGAGAGGAGACCCGTGCTCTGTAGTGAGCCGGTAATGGGTTGATCATGATGAACAATCAGTTACATGTATTAATGTTCCAATAAAATCGGACTACAATAAATAAACCGGAATAGTAGTTAAATATTCAGTTTTGAAAGAGTTATGACATTAATAACTATTCAATTTAATTTTGAACATTTTAAATAAACGGTCATAATAGTTTCATGACACATAACTCTGATATTTACGATCATGTTCCACATCCAATAATCATAAATGAACAAACATCATAACCATCATTCGGTATTTCAATTAGCTGCTATCCGTGAAATCGATTTTACATACAAATGGGCGAATACGTTCGTGGTCGAATAAAAGTTCAAAAAGGCATAAAGTTAAATAGTCTAGACACGCCTTTAATGCTCTACACTAGCTAGTCTACGTTTTTGTATGAACCGTTTTGTAAGTAGGTTGTAAAAAGAAGATAGACAAGTATAAATTTAAAATTTAAAACCCCCCGACATTCGCCATTTTGTAGCGGCGGCCATCTTGGACCGATTTTCTTCAAACATAGCTAACAACACTCTCGACTAATTCACATTTCAAACAAAAAAAACCGCATTCAAATCGGTCCACCCGTTTGAGCGCCACAGGGGAACAGACAGACACACACACACACACACACAGACTCGTCAAACTTATAACACCCCGTCGTTTTTGCGTCGGGGGTTTAAAAACTAATATAGCGGTAGGAATTATATTGCATGTACAATATGCAGCAATATGGCGCATAAAATGTGATTGCATGAAAAACGTTTACTTTTATTTGTTTTAGGAATTTCTTTAAAAGTTTAAACAGAGTGGCGATAGCAAATGCTACTTAAACTGGTGTAAAATCAATTTTTGCGTCTAATAATAATAATTTATCATTATTTAGTTACTAGATTTTTATTTTTACATTTTTTAATTTTTACATTTTGGACACGACTCCGTGACATCACTACTCTGTGCGAGTCGATATATAAATAGCGCGGTCAGCGACCGGCCTCCGTTCGGCCTTCACTTGTCACAACCCGCAACCAGGGTTACCAACGTTCAAGTTTTTTCATATAAATTAATATTTTTTAAATTATTAGTTCCAGGGTTACCAACGTTGAATTTTTCATAACATTTTTAATTTTGTTTTGCAATTTTTTTTAAGCTATTGCATAGCTTCTATCGCTGAGCGTGGAGATCGAATGCAGAAATTTCGTAACGAAAATAACCTAACACCGAAGCCTAACACCCCCCACTCCAAGACAAAGATGGCCTCCCTAAAATGTATACATGAACATTTTAGGGAGGCCATTTTTTGTTTTAAGTCTGCCGCAAACTGTTTTATTATTATGTCAAAAATGTAATGTTGTCTCTTACACACTTATGAAAATTTTGATAAGCTTGAGCTATTTTCCGATCCACTATTTTCTATAGGACATTATGGCACCTCTATATTATTATTATTATTATTATCTCTATGGGTGATACTTTGACTTGGGTGTTGCGACAGAGATGGCGTTGTAATAATAATTGCATAAGTTGAAAAAAAAATGGAATACAATAGCTTTACCGCGGCAGTCCCCGAGTGCCACACGTCTTTTTTTAAATATTTGTGTACTTTTCGCCACTGAATTAGTTCGATATACATTGCTGCTTTACTGTATGAAATAAAAATAATATTTCAAAGAAAATCTTCAATGGATGAAAAATACATATAATATATTGTGTCCTCAGTGGTTTTCTTTTTTTAATAGACACTGAGTTATGAAAAGCACAATTAAACAACTCTCAATGAAACAAAATTAATACTATGTTGATCAAGATGTTGATCATATTATTAATTAACAAACGTTTAAAAAATATAAGTACACTTAATTTATAATAACTAATAACATCAAATGAAAAGTAATAGTTTCCTACGAGCCCTGAAGAACATCTTAAAGAAAATGTAAACATAAGTACCTACTTCTAATGTTAATTCGTTAAAAATAAATAATATACCTATGCAAATATCCTGATGGCTAAGAGTTAATATGGTAGGTAAGTGACGCGGAAAGCTTTCGTTATAGGCTAACAAAAAAATAAAAATAAAAGCGAAGTGAGCGAAAAACAAGTTACAAATTGTTCGGTAACTCCTTACTTCCATATAAATAATCCCTGACGGGCGTTGTCATTATTATTATAATAACGTGGCAGAATGGCGTTGAACCTTTTTCTAATACGTGTAATTTCATATTTTTAACCGTCACAGATTAGACTGATTGGCCGCTCTAAGTGTCCCTTTAGGACCTGAAGTGTTCTTGTCACGTTGATTATACATGATTTATGTTTTGCTTTATTTGTAAAATATTTTAGCCGTTGGGTTCGAAAAAGGAACAAGATGTCTGCGCTAAAATTACTCTATTCTCCCCAGTACAACTCGATCCTTGTACTGTTTAAGCTTCTCTATAATATTATTAGTTTTCTCAAAACTTTTTATCCCGAAAAATTAAAGAGTTCCAACGGGATTCTTAAAGGTCCATCCGTTTAACCGATTTATACGTTTGGGTAGCTTACATCCCATAGGCTACTTTTTATTCCAAAAAATTTATGAGTTCTAACGGAATTATTAAAGGTCCATCCATTTAACCGATTTATGCGAAATTTGGTACAGATATAACTTGCGTCCCGGAAATTGACATAGACAATTTTTACTCCAAGAAAACAAATAGTTCCCACAGGATTTTAATAAACATAAATCCACGCGGACGAAGTCACGGGCATCATCTAGATACATAATTTGAACATGATATTCAGCGACAACCTCAAAGCGACTTATAGCATGTTAAAATGACACTTCGACACCCAAATTCAATAATTGACATTGACAAGACGTATTACACAACAGTGTGATAAAAAATATGGCCACTGGTTATTTTACTCCGGTTCTGATATCGATCTTTGAAAAATATCAAATGAGACAGATCAAAAGAAACTGATGGTTGGTATTGAAATATGATGTTGGGTCATTGACTCTATGTTGCATTAAATTTAATTTAGAAAAAAACTTTCTTACATAAAGAAGAAGAAGATCCTGACTTAAATAAAGTGCAGTTCTAAAGTTACTAGCTTAAAATTAGGCACCTATACAAATGTACGTAAATTGTACAAATTAGTTTTCTTCGAGCACACGATTACGTAGCTTTAAAATAAGTCAGCTCTAATTTTCGTTTGAATATCTCAAATTAAGTAATTTAACATCTTCTATATAATATAATAAAACTGTAACAGATCCAATTCTGTACATTGAAGATATTTTGAAAATTTTTGTTGGAGGGCACTCTATAATCGATACTGAAGCCAAAACTGCAATTTGTTTCATTTTTGTCTGTCTGTCTGTCTGTCTGTCTGTCTGTCTGTCTGTATCTTGGCCGCGCATCACGCCGAAACTACTGAATGGATTCGAATGAAACTTGGTACGATTTGAGTTTATACTCCGAGGTAGGTTATAGGATACTTTTTATCCCGAAATTCAGCACGGTTCCCTTGGGAGAGGGGATGAAAGTTGAAACGTGTATTTAGCTGTAATTCATTAACGCGTTGTTTGATTTTACTCATTCTTTTTTTGTTAGAAAGATAGTACTTTATATATTATTCCATAAATATTTCAAGGTCATAGGTTTTTTAGTTCCGAAATGACAGGCATTTATTGGGTTCAAATAACTTGGGACCCGGATCTTTGAACGTACGGCTTATTTTAAACTGGTGTGCGTTTAAATTTATGTTTGTCGATCTGTCTATTTGTTCCAGCTAATTTCCGAAATGGCTGGATCGATTTTGATGGAACTTTCTGGTGATGTTATAAGGAATAACTTAGGCTACATTTAGTTTAGGTACAAAAAAGGATTATGGGATCCAATCCGATCCTATATAAAACCTATATCCAGGCGGACGAAGTCGCGGGGGTCGGCTAGTAACAAATAAAAAATAATTGAGGTAGTGGTAGTGTTAGTGAGTTAATGTAAAAATCACTACAAAAACTCAAAACAAAACGATTTCCGGTCAATTAAAACGGATAAAGAGCACATAATTTTTTTCAACATCACTCTCGTCATTTATTCAACGCACACCGGTGAAAGTGAACTCTGTAACTGGATAAGAAGACAAAAAAAACTTGCAGACGGGAAAATAAGAAGTAAAAATACAATGGCAACCGGGCGGTCCGGCCCAGATGACGACAACCGTGAAAATTAAGTTAGCTTTTTCTACCGGTACTTCAAACGATTCAATAGGGTGAAATATTGGCAGTAGCCAGCTAGATATTAACAACTATTTAACACTACCTATAATGTATTTTATTTTTTCTTCTTCTGAATATCTGAATATATAAAAGGAAAAGTTGACTGACTGCCTGACTGACTGTACTGTCAACGCACAGCTCAAACCACTGGACGAATCGGGCAGAAATTTGGCGTGCAGATAGCTATTATGACGTGAGCGTCCGCTAAAAAAGGATTTTTGAAAATTCTACCTCTAAGGGGGTCAAATAGGGGTTGAAAGTTTGTATGAGATTTTTACGCCGCGTCTGTCTATTTCTCAAAAGCTACTGAATGGATTTTCATGCGGTTTTCACCAATTTACAGAATAATTTATGAGGAAAGTAAAATTGTTTGTTAGGATTTTGTAGAAATTGGTTGAAATATGGCGATAACTGTTGAAAATGTTGGTCGTTGGAAAAACTCAAGTCGCCTGGTAGTTTTCATCGAAAATGCCGCCTAATCCTTTTAAGATATAATAGTGGGATAGAAGCGGGTTATTACTACACGTGCGAAGCCGAGGTGCGACACTAATGTCAAAATAAAGTATTTTCCTTTCCTTTAAATGCGATCGAATTAAATCTCTCTCTGATAGTTCTTTTAGCTCACTGACCGCTCCTAAAATTTCACCCTGTGATCGTTTTTATCATCGAAGAAAGTGTCCATCATCACGTCACCACACTATTGCCTCTCTGATTGATAGTCAACCATTATTATTAGACGACGATTGTAAATTAAAAATCAATAAAAGTGTAAATCAATTTGAATACTCAAAGTGTCTGCGGTTTTATTGATCGGAACATTTTAGTTTTTGTTTTGCTCTTGTTATTTTGTGATTGTATACGAATTAGGAAAGCTCGAATTCAATTTCTGTTATTTCGTTACTTATGCGGTTTTTATAAACTATAAAGTATTTTTATAAATTATATAAGTAATATAAAATGAATATGAAGTTCCATTTTGTCTATCATTAGATAGGTATTATGGAAAAATTCATATCAGTATAATAAGTATAAAAAAATTAGTGGCACCATCCCGTTCTTTTGTCCTGCACTTCTCATCAAAGGTTGTTTTTGAGAGTTCAATCTAAGTGATAAGACCGCCTTTGCATACGAAACTGTATTACTTAAGCTTTCTTCACTTGTATGTATACGCGTGCAGTAAAAGAAAAAAAATCTAAGAAAAAAAATTATAACCATATCCATTGTATCTATTCATATGTAGTTACATTTCGAATGTAAAATTGTAAATTTGCACATGCGGTCAACACTGTCGCATAGGCGTGGTCCATTATGGCCATAAATGCCATCACAGATTTAATACAAAGCCGCGGGTCAGAATAGTCCCTGATTTATTCATTGTTCGCAGCCCCGCCTGCTAATTCTCAGCACCGTGTTCCTAGTTCACACTACACTGTAAAACAACTAAGTGAGAACCGGCTTAGGTCCAAACTGATCTACGCACAACTTGACAGCTGCGTGGTTTGACCAATTTTTATGATTTTTTATGACGGGGATCAATAAGGTTCTCATTTTATCTATCACACTGAAAAATAGTCCACACTTTTTCCTACCTGAAAATGTAGACAATATTAGGAGGTATTTCGTGGTTTTTAGGGTTCCGTACCCAAAGGGTAAAAAGGGAGCCCTATTAATGTCACTCGGCTGTCTGTCTGTCTGTCTGTCTGTCCGTCTGTCCGCCGGTCACAGGTCTCTAGCTCGGAGACGAAATGAGTTACAAACCTGAAACTTTGGTATTTGGTGTAAAACGTTCACCCAAAATCAAATATTGAATTAGAAATTAAATTATATTATTTTTCAGGGGGGCTCCCATACATGAAAAAGGAGCCAGAAAAAAAATTCTTACCCTAGCTTGTGGGGTATCATTGTTTAGAACTCATTGAGTGGAGTACGAATATATATATTTTTTTTAATTTTTTGCTCAAAAAATAAGGAAATGGGGGTCATCAAAGTTGTCAGCTTTAGACCATTTTTGTGACGGGGGCTATCTCAAAAACTAAACTAGTTAGGAATATGATATTTCGGTATGTTATGTACCATATGCTCTATTTAAACAACAAATACTGAAAATAAAGATTTATAAAATAATTTATAAGCTGTGACCAAAACAAACGAACATTTTTTGGGTTTTTCTTTCACGGTTTGTTGCGATGTCTAGCTCGGAAATTAAATATTTCTTAGACCCAAAATATTATGTTGTTCATAATTATGTACGGAACCCTAAAAGAGTGAGGCCCGACTCGCACTTGGCTGATTTTTTAATGTTTAGAGGTACCTAAAAAATCTGTCAATATTAACGTAAGGCTTAATTTACACCGCGGTGGAATCGAAGCGTCAAATTCGCCTCATGACGCGGAAGTCGCGCGAATTCGCTGGAAATGCTGGAATGCTCGAGCATTCCCGCGCCTTCCAGCTAATTCACGCTACAGCGCCTAGGGTTGTCAGTCTAGATTTATTACTTGACAAGAATGGTTAACTTGGATCTTATTTTTATATACATACCTAATAGGGACTATAGACCTTAGTATCTATACTTCTATACTTAATATGTAGTAGTAGGTAGTAACGGTAGAGCTAGCGTTCGTTAGAAGAAAAAGAAAGAAGGAAAAATGTTTCTGTGCCTCATCTTTATCTATACTTCTATACTAATATAATAAAGCGGAAGAGTTTGTTTGTTTGAACGCGCTAATCTCAGGAACTACTGGACCGATTTCAAAAATTCTTTCTCCGTTGGATATGTACGTGATCCTTGAGTGCTATAGGCTATACAATATGTACCACGGGCGAAGCCGGGGCGGTCCGCTAGTCTGTTATAAATTTCAACTTGCTAGGTCCCCCCGTTCCTGAGAAAATCGATGGCGACACACGGACTGATATACGGACAAGAAAGTGATCTTATAAAGGTTTATTTTTTACCTTTTAAGGTACGGAACCCTAAAAAAGAATGAGGGATTCTGCGCCAAAAAATTAAATTCTAGGATAAAACCCTTAATGATGGGATTTTGATGCGCCATTTTTAACAGTTTAAAAAAATGTATGAGCTCAAAGGAGCTTCGGGAAAGCAAATAATTTCAGCAACCTAAATCCACGCGGACGAATTCACGGACATCTCCTAGTTCTAACTCAAAATATGTTTTGAAGCTGACATAGTCCTACTTGTTAGGTTTATTGTAATGGAAAATTAAAAAAAAAATGGTACGTACGTATTTTATTTTTATTTTAATGACCTGACGCACTCCATACGTCTCGATTTCTATTGTAAATGCTCCAAAAGTCGCGTATATAGATATTTACTATCTCTCTAGGTGTTGTAACCAAAATTCTGGTGACGGTCTGACTGAATGGGATCTAGAATACCGATTTACGTTTCATGCGATTCATTTTATTATTGACCTAGACCCCTTTCAGGATGAATTCAATCTCTAATGGTAGATTTAGGTTACTTATAAGCTACTTTGGGAATTTTCATTTCGTTTTCATTGTTAAAAATATACAAAATCCAGTTATGTAATTACGTAACTAGACGTGTGCGCCGATGCTAAAATCTCCGGCGGCGCACGCCGGTCAAAAATCGGCGGCGGCGGCGTGTTTTCGGCGTAATTTCGGCGCGGATAATTTTAATAAAACTAAATCAGATGCAATTAAAAAAACAAATTAAAATCACAAACATAAATCTACAATCAACAAAAAACAGCAAAATAAAAGTATTTTTAACCGACTTCAAAAAAGAAGGTTCTGTATTCAATCCGTATGTATTTTATGTAGGTATATTCGGAATCACCAAGCGGCATGTATTCAATGATGTCTCTGTGATCAATAGGGTAAAAACGGCTAATAGGGTAAAGGTGCGTTGGAAGATGTCTTTAAGCTTCTGGACTGGAACGGACTTGGCAATTGGCGTCAACATAAACGGCGAGTACATCACTCACCTACGGTTTGCCGATGATATAGTCGTGATGGCAGAGACTCTAATAATAAATTAATAAATTTTATTGTTTCAAAAAACATTGGATACATAATATTATTGAGGCTGGGACCTCCTTGTAAGTATATTTAAATACCTGTATCAGGAGGCCCCACTCTTCCATAACAATACAATACAATTTTGTAGGTAGGTAAACATTCAACTACTTTAACTCTGGGAGACCTCAATACAATGCTCAACGATCTCAGCAGAGTTTCTCAACAGGTGGGCCTAAAAATGAACATGATTAAGACGAAGGTCATGTCTAATGCTCATGTTCCACTCCACCCGGTAATCGTTGAGAACTCTGCACTCGAAATTGTAGACGAGTACATATATACCTGGGACACACGGTCCAGCTAGGTAGGTCCAATTTCGAGAAAGAGATCAACCGCCGAATCCAACTCGGCTGGTCAGCGTTCGGAAAACTTCGAGATGTCTTTTCGTACAATATCCCTCAGTGTCTGAAGACGAAAGTCTTCGAACAATGCGTGTTGCCAGTGATGACTTACGGATTTGAGACATGGTCGCTAACAATGGGCATCATAAGAAGGCTCACGGTCACTCAGCGGGCGATGGAGAGAGCTATGCTTGGAGTATCCCTGCGGGATCAAATCAGTAATGAGGAGATCCGCAGGAGAACCAGACTTACTGACATAGCTCATCGAGTCGCGAAGCTGAACTGAATGGGCGGGGCACATTGCTCGAAGAACCGATGGACGTTGGGGTTCCAAGGTGCTTGAATGGCGACCTCGCACCAGTAAACGAAGCGCAGCTAGACCCCCCACTCGATGGACAGACGATCTCAAGCTAGTCGCTGACAGCCACTGGAATCAGGCGGCACAAGATCGTGTGCTGTGGCGATCCTTGGAAGATACCTATGTCTAGCAGTAGACGTCTATTGGTTGAAACGAACGATGTTCGGAATTATTTCAAAAATCAATGAACCGATTTTGATGATTTTACATTATCGTAATTTATATCTACACTTTCAAGAAGGTTTACAACATAGGTATACAACATACCTAGTTATCATTTTTATATATGGAGTTACATGCATAAATGTAAAGTTCTAAAACACTTATAACTCGCGCCGATTTTACGCCGAAAC
Source organism: Melanargia galathea (assembly GCA_920104075.1). Taxonomy (NCBI): domain Eukaryota; kingdom Metazoa; phylum Arthropoda; class Insecta; order Lepidoptera; family Nymphalidae; genus Melanargia; species Melanargia galathea. Next base: position 27,617,157 of record OV049856.1, on the reverse strand, counting down.
GCAGATCGGCGGCGGCGGCGTCGAAAAAATGACGGCGGCGGCGGCGGGTCGGCGCGGCGCACACGTCTATACGTAACTAGAGTATTAAAATGCGTAACCAGTTACGTAATAGAAAAATTCATAATTTTGGAAGCTCTACTACTATTCTGAAGAATATTTATTAAACCAATGATACTTATCAAAGAATCAAATAAAATATTGATAGTAAGTAATTATAATACTAAGAATATTTTTTAGTATTATATAACTGGACATTAAAAACTTAACTAAACTACCAATTTGGTAAAAAAAAATACACATGGGATGCCTTGACTACAGAATATACATCGAATTAATTTATTTAGTACTTAATATACCTACTTTGTGCTAGCACAGTAGCGCATACTTTGACTTTCAGTATTACTTAAATCAATTGTACCAGGCTTTTTGTACTAAGATTGATGACCCTGCACGGCACTGCTGTGACCGACCCAACGGACTCTCCGTTCGCGCCACTTCCCGCGGATTCCACGGACGGCGCCGACAGTAGCTACGGGAATTCTCGAGAATTCCGCGGAAGACGCGCGACCTTTTTTTGGCTCCAATTTAATTTGTATGTTATGCAGTTGACATAAAGTTCATTTAGCTATGTACAATTTCGTTGCAAAAAGTCGCTTCTATTCCATTCCGCCGCGGTCTAAATTGAGCCTAAGAATCAATTAAATAGGTAGTAGCTATTACCACCAGATATCTTCGAATTCGTTCGCGTTAAATGTGAATGTGACTTACTCGTATAAAACTGCTTTCGTAAAATGTTTTCATGGGATACATATTATTACTAGATGTTTCAAAATGATGACGAAGTCCAAAAATGAAAATGAAGATGAAAAATGGGGATTGTCACTTTTTTATGCTGTGAAGTTAATTAATTTAATTTTTATTATTATTATTATTATTAATAATAAAAATTAAAAAACTGCTCAAATCACTACGTGAGTTTCTATGTAAGTAGGTACGAATGCGGAATTCCTATCGGCGGTGTATATTACAAATAAATCATAGATTATTTCCATATTGTTATACGTGAAAATAGATTTTACCGTTCCTTTGGAAAATTAAATACCATAATGCATAGAGGGACCACCAATGGAGGTGCGAAGACAATCCGCGCCCATTGTTACGCCATTTTGATTTATATCGCGATATTCATTATCGATAAATAATTTATAGACCCAGTGATTTATGGAAGAAATCTATAAAATCGCGAACTTATAGATATTTAATAGATGTGTCCTACTGTTTTCTCACAAACACAATTAAACGCTTTGGAGAGAGACAATCAATCAAAAATTGACTAACAAAATATCTAGTGAAGTGCGAAGAAAAAAATGCGTCCTTTTTATTTGGAAAAAAAATTGGTTGCCTGTAATGTCGGTTTACGGAAGATAATTTTACGTGATAACGTCATAAGAAAACAAAGAAAGATAGATGCGTCACAAGCCGAACGCTTATGGTCTAAGATACCATCATAGAGATTACTACCCTCATCTGTTATTTAATGCTGATAGAGATAATATGCTAGATAATTCATAGATTGATACATTGCACTTTGGTTGCCTGGATAAATTTGGTGCCTATGATGTTAAACACAAAAAAATGTAATCAATTTTTTTCGATCTGCTTCCCTCATCTGTTATTTAAACGAATTATATGTCAAATGAAAGATTATTTTATTCCCAATCGAACCGTATTTGGTTGCATGGTCAAAAGTGGTGCTAAATCATGGTTGCCTGGATTTTAAGATATAAAATTTTCTGTGCGAGTGTTGAAAGTGACGGAAAAGTGTTGCGCGCGCAATTCCATTTGACAGACAAAGATGCAGTGAGGCAGGCGTGCACTCGGCAGGTGCTTAGTCTATACAAAGATTAAAACCATAGACTAGCTGTGCCTGTCCATTAAAGATATTTGCAAAAAAAATAAGTGAGCGACGTAAGGAATAAGTAATAAAACGTAAAAAAGCTGTTTTTGAAAATTTTGTCTGTTTGTCTGTATGTTTGTGCATGTATTACGCAAAAACTACTGAATGGATTGAAATTAAACTAGGCATGATCTAAGTTCATACTACATAATAGCATATAGGATACTTTTTATCCCGAAATTCAGCACAGTTCCCTTGGGAGAGGGGATGAAAGTCAAAATGTGTACTTAGCTGTAATTCATTATCGCGTAGTCCGATTTCATTCATTTTTAGGGTTCCGTACCCAAAGGGTAAAAACGGAGCCTTATTAATGTCATTCAACGTTTTAATAAATAATCAACAAATTCTTTTTTGTTGAAGTAACAAAAAATTTAAATTTAGTGGAGAAATTCGAAAAAAGGCGTCCTTATTTTGTGTAATAGACAAAGATGACTTGACAGGTTGAAAATTGTTTGGAGTAAATCTCATTTCGTCTGCGAGCTACAGACCTGTGACCGGCTGACAGACAGACAGACAGCCGAGTGACATTAACAGGGCTCCGTTTTAACCCTTTGGGTACGGAACCCTAAAAATGAATGAAATCGGACTACGCGATAGTGAATTACAGCTAAGTACACATTTTGACTTTCATCCCCTCTCCCAAGGGAACTGTGCTGAATTTCGGGATAAAAAGTATCCTATATGCTATTATGTAGTATGAACTTAGATCATGCCTAGTTTAATTTCAATCCATTCAGTAGTTTTTGCGTAATACATGCACAAATATACAGACAAACAGACAAAATTTTCAAAAACAGCTTTTTTACGTTTTATTACTTATTCCTTACGTCGCTCACTTATTTTTTTTGCAAATATCTTTAATGGACAGGCACAGCTAGTCTATGGTTTTAATCTTTGTATAGACTAAGCACCTGCCGAGTGCACGCCTGCCTCACTGCATCTTTGTCTGTCAAATGGAATTGCGCGCGCAACACTTTTCCGTCACTTTCAACACTCGCACAGAAAATTTTATATCTTAAAATACAGGCAACCATGATTTAGCACCACTTTTGACGAGGCAACCAAATACGGTTCAATTGGGAATAAAATAATCTTTCATTTGACATATAATTCGTTTAAATAACAGATGAGGGAAGCAGATCGAAAAAAATTGATTACATTTTTTTGTGTTTAACATCATAGGCACCAAATTTAGCCAGGCAACCAAAGTGCAATGTATCAATCTATGAATTATCTAGCATATTATCTCTATCAGCATTAAATAACAGATGAGGGTAGTAATCTCTATGACTGTATCTCCCACTATTAGGCTGATCGTGCCTTCTCTATCGCTTATTCTGTCTCTCTTATTCTGTGTCGCTTAGTCAACTAAACCTGACTTTACCTGAACGAGCGTTACATACCCGAGCGTGACGGATCAGTCTCATTTAATACCCACAAAATAAAGTGAGCCTAAAGAAGTTTTCACTTCTAAAGTTTGAAAGTGATATGTAAATGAATTTAACGACACCCGTCGGATCTGCAAAGCAGCCTTATTCTACAGCATAATATTTTTGCATGAAATACTAGCCATCGTGATAAGATCCCCACACCATAAAAATTTAGATCCCCATCGTGTTGACGTTAGGCATTAGGAGCGATTCTTATCGCGAAATCAGCCATTATTAATAACATCTCGTTATTGCGCGACACTTCCTTTGAAAATGTTATAAAAGCAATTTTGCAAAATTTATAGTTATATTTAAAATTGTAAATTAATCTTATAATTTATAGTATGTATTTACATTTAATCTATTATGTAGTTTTATCAGCTTCATAATCAGGTTTAATATTTCTATTTTTATTATTTATTTCTTCTTATATATTATGTATTTCTAGCTCATGCTTCTGTTTAGGTATTACACATATGCCTAAAAATTATATTATTTCATTTTTTTTTCTTCATAAATCTAATTGTATAATTTAATTATTTATAAAACATGATACATAATGTAATTAAAACTAATAAAAATTATTATTTCATTAATATACAATAAATTATTATGTGATTATAAGTCAAATCTTTTGTATATATTTATAGGTGAAATTCAGCAACATTAAACATAACATTAAACGGAATGGTAATAAAATCATTGAAAGTGCTTTTGTAAAAGAGCATTCATTGTCAATCGTCAATTGTCTATTTTACGACAGTCATAAATAATTTACAATGGATATGAGTTTAATGATCAGTTTTAGTGTCTATAGTGAAATATTTTAGATACATAGGTGTCACCTAACATTACCTTGAATTTATAAAACGCTTTTACATAATATTATTTTTATTACATTACATTCAACATCTGAGTCAAGCCGAATCATTTATAGAACAATATATATATTTTTTTTTCAATTTGTATAAAAATCAGTTAATTATTTATTTTTATACAAATTGATAATTTTGAGTCATCTTCCAATACTTAGATCACTTACTTAAACATAATATTATTATACATAATATGAATATTAATATTAAACTTCCAAAAAAATAATTATGAAGCCTATGACGTTTACTAGCCAACTAAAATTATTATATTATATTGACTAAGTATGTAAACTGACTTATTTTTTTTGCACTCGAGTTTTCTACTTACTAAATATTTGGTCAATTTGTTTTGATGGTTCTTTAGCCGTTCACAAGGTCCACACTTTCCAGCAGATCTTTGAATGTCACGAGTCAAAAGTTTGGAAAATGAGGAAAATAACTAGAAGAACGACGTGTCACTTCATCCAAACAAAGTAGTCACATAGCAGTTTGTACTTGGGCGGTGCGACCTTTGTTTTTGTATGAAACGACATTGTCTGACCCCGGCAGAAAGTACTTTATTTCTCAAATACAGTGGTTAGATTACAGGGTTAGACAGATTAATATTAACAGAAAATACGGTTGTAACATGAGTTTCCAACCACCATTTTACTGTAACTTACAGTAATCAAATTACAAATTAGTAGGTAATTACAAAAATTGATTTACAAAACTTTTTAAATCTTTATCTTTTATTTTAGGACATTAGTTTTTTTTATTAAGGAGCGTCTCAAGAGTGTATAAGAGTATATAAGAGTGTATAAGAGAAATAGTTATGAGTATGACTATCAAAACATGCCTGTATCTGGTATAATTTGGTGCTTTATATTATTTGTTAGAATTAATAATGATATCGTGAAAACAGATGGACTTAAAACAGTCTATCGACAGCCTTGTAGCCGCACTATCGTAAGGCCTCGTTAAGTCAACGCTTTGTCGCTAGAGATAAAACAAGTATTTTAGATAAACAATAAAGTTTCTTAGTGACAGAATTGGAGGAACGAAGATAGCGCACGAAATTGTATTCTGGGATTTCTATACAACTTAATAGTAACAGGCTTTGTTTGTCATTCCAATATAGTTACTATTTATTGATCAATAATACTTACGTTAAAGTTATCCATACTTCTTATTATAGTCAATTCAAAATTGTGTCGGTTCGTTTGTTATTTTTGTAAACTTCAACTTATTATCAACAAGTTTTAAGGAAAATTTTAGTGAAAGCTTGAATGCTGCTTGGAGAAGGACAAACATCTAACATTTTTTCCGGGGTAACAAATGATTCCCAGTAGATTATTTTAAAATATTTCATTAAATATGTACATATGAGGTTATTTGTGATAAGATTATTTTGCCAAGTTTTACTACCAATCCATATAAAAATTTTAATATTATTAGTAGTAATAATTAATAGAAATTCTGGGAAAAGCCGGATTTTGAAAATCACTCAAGCTGAAGAAAGAAAATAAAGTAACATTATAAAACTCAGTGTAACATGTAAAGGAGAATGATCACCCCTGACCCAAACATTTACACAAAATGTAATTTATTAAAAATTATCTTGCGAATATATGACAATTTGAAAATTAATAATTATTAATGCTACACTTCACGATAAAAAAATGTAATAAAAAAGGAATTAAATCGTCTTTTTAACTTCCCGTTTAAGTCTGACCGCCATTTGCATTACATTCTACGCATAGGTACATGCCCAAATAAAAAGAGGTTTGTTATTTTTTTTTAAATAATTTCATTTAAAATAGAACGGATATTAATTATTTAAATACATTATTTTATTTGTTATTTGTTGTAAATCGTACAATATATGCTTAAAGTAAATAAGTAATAATTAATATTATTATTTTTTTATAATATTGTTTTAACTTCGTTGCGTTTTGTGCAATGGAATATAATATAACTACAACCTTTTTGATTATGTGTAAAGAAACTTATTTCAAGATGTCAATATGACATGTCATTGTTTTAGTTGTGTGTGACGCTAGTGACGTCTACTCTATTTACATTTTGAATGTTTATTGTAGCACACCGGAGACCAATATTAATTTGGTTTATTGTGTTTGTATTGGATATCGTTGGACAGGTATGTTAAGTATAGTGCGCGCCAAACAATTAATAGTTCAAATCGGCAGGAAAGATACACGGCTTTCCTTACTACTTTAACAATTATAAACTACACATAACCTAGAATCATTTTCAAACTTAAACTTAGATTTATTTAAAACTACAAGTCCTAGAGGTATTAAAATGGTGTGTTTGGTTATCAGGTATAAATCTGCAATAAATGCTGCATACAACACGTTTGTAAACGACTGGGTTACACGCCCATAGATTTTTGGGCATTCTCCTTTGAAAGTAGTACTTTCAAATTAGAAATGGAAATAATTAAGAACGAATTAATTCCAATTACATTAATGATTTTGTTGCATACTGAATATTTATCTTGACACCTGCATAATTATGTGAAAATCTGATTTCGTAAAGGTACCGTTCGCTATACCAACAGTAACAAGTACAAGATGGAACGAAATGATTTCGTTCGCATACTTTCTTTTTACACAAAGCAATGTTTTAGTGAAAAATAAGGACCACATATATTTACATGGTACCTACTGGTACCACCACAGATCAGTGATCTGTGGGTACCACAGAAAACATTGTAACATTGTAACATTATAGATATTTTGTCATTTGACAAATTAGGCATTGGTTTGATATGTTTGAGAAGAAATATTATGATATATTTACCAACGACTTGATTTTTCGTTAGCAAAAAAACCTGAAAATTGTTTATTCTAAATCGGTAACTAAATCAATTACAATAATTTTAAACTCATGTTACATTACTTTCATCCCAAAAATGTAATGAAAACGAAATTAATCCGCACAATTCGGCTCTTGGTGAGTATGATGTTGGTTTTGGGCAGATGGTTTAATTTACCCTACGAAACTAGCATAAAACATTGACTGTTTTCATATTTTAATTTTGAGAAAACATGTATAGATTTTTTGTTTTAAAATATATACATGTTTCGTGGGTTAGTTCGCAAAAAAAAATGTTGTATACCTACGTGATGATACTAATAACAAACTGGCCTAAAATAACTTAGCCGCTACAAACCCCGGCAATCAATTTACAAGTCTAATCTACGAGTAAAACTCACACGCAATGTTCGTTGCATATAGAAAAAAATTTCATCCGACTATTTCCAGCTCATTCATCAAAATTATGAGCATTTAACACGCCTCACGATGTTAAACATTAGGCAGTTCTGTTAACTGTCGGATTAAATGCGGAATTAAAGAATTGTGAGCAAACCTGCAATTTGTTCCGATTTAAATAATCTATGATCATTTTATTTCAATTTGCTGCAGCACATTTATTTCAGTAAACCATCTCTTTTAAGTTAAGACTTTGACTTACTATTATATTATAGTGTATGTCATTTTAGACGCATTAGGTACTTTTATGTAAGTTTTGACTATGTATTTTCGATTTCTCTCTTGATTTCAATTATGGTAATTGGATAGCAAGACTATAGCTAACGCTAGCCCGAAGACTAAATAAGCGCCAGCTCTTTTATCTCTAGATGCATTATTCTTGATGACTATGGGCAAAACATCAGTCATACATACAGGGTATAAGGGGACTGCTATCGAAAACTTAGCACTATTATTATAAATACAATCCAATACCAATAACCATATTTTGAATTATGCTTGTAATATTAGTGGTTTAGTAATTATTTAATATTATTCAAACCGGCGATGTAGGCATACCGTGCAAAATGCGACGAAAACTTTAGATATTTACCCAACGTTCGTTGACATCTAGCGTAAGCTGATTGCGTTACATTGCGAACTTTTAAAAATACAAGAAATATTTTAATTAAAATTTTTTTCTCTCGTTTTTCTTATGATATCTTGTCATTAATCATCACTACTATTATCTGTCTTCGTTTCCGAAATCGGTTCCCTCATACCCTATATAATTCCGACAAAAATAAATCCACAAACTCTATTAATAGACAGCACGTATTTAAAAAGTAACAAAAATTAATTAAACGGAAATCCTTCGGGCACTGATGACACGATCTCAATTTATGCTAATCATGTTGTAGCAAATAAAAAGCAATTAAAACTAGCGCAGAAATAATTAATAATAATTATTCATAAGAAGAAACGTACAAGTCTATCCATCGCATCTCATGAATACTAAAAAGAGGCGTCTTGGAAGCACGTTGAAAATAAAATATCTATGTTATAGACCGATGATCGTAATTATCGATGATTTAACGAGCCGCAGTGCAATTTGCAAGATAAATCATTATGATCAACATGCCCTTCCAGATTCAATACGTGATGTTATGAGGGATGGGTTTAATAATAGTAGGGGAGCCCAAGAGGGGATTTTTGGATTTACTCGAGCGCGCCAGATTACCATAAGGGAGGCATCTTGCATCCTGCTAGTACCCTCTACCATATTATAGAAGCCTTTTATATAGAGCTGCGCGTAAAAAAAAGTTGGTCAGAAATACTCAGCAACGTCAGGTATGGTGATCGCGAGCTAAAAAAAAGTAGGTAGGTATATTTAGAAAATCTATAGACTATTTGAACGTAATGTACGAGAGTGGGAGTGTTACAAAGCTGCGAAAAAAAAACGTTATCTTGACATTCTCGAATCTGGCGGGTGGTTGAATTTTTTTCTATTTTGAAGGAAATGATGCAAAAATAACAAAAAAATATATAATCAACCGATTTCCACGAGCCGAAGTAATAAAAATCGTCTATGAAGATGAGAGCGTGTAGCTAGAAGCTTTCCCCACCACTGAAAGGGAAAACGTTATATATAACCTTTTATTATTCCTATTCCTTTCCTTTTCCTATTCCTTTTATTATCTACAAAATCTCGCTCGAGTAAATCCACATTTAGCATCATCGACTCCCCTACCATAAGCGATTATGTAATTGACCAGTAATTTCACCGGACTCGAACAAATTAAAAGAAAAACTTTTCTATTCTCATGATCAGCGTGTATCGATATCTACTCGTAAATGATTCAAATAGTTTGCAATTATTACCCATCGTTTATCAAGTAGGTTCGTGTTTATAAACACTTTTCTGCGGCTTCTTATTGAGGTGGGGACCTTATTTGCCCCGTGATTAATTGTTCTAAGTATAAAAGAGGTAGTTGTAAATAGTTAGCAGGTTATCATGAGTGATTAGACTGAGTGGTCAAATTAAAATATTTCTATGCTGTACAATTAATTGGTACGATTCAAAATATTTTCCCATACTTATGCGAAGAACTTAGTAGTAAGTAGATAATGAATAGGTTTCGACGACTTCAATTTAAAAAAAAAAAATGTAAGTATCATAAAATAACAAGTACACTTTACATACTTAATTATGGAAGATAAATTTCATTCATTAACTTTTTTGCTTTAAATAAAGTTTCCGTTGCAAAAATGCTATTTTTCCGATGTTTTCACTCTGGGTTAATTTATTTATTTTTGTTAATTTTGATTATTTCCCACGATACATGTGGCAACTTCATCATGATCATCATGATCAACCCATTACCGGCTCACTACAGAGCACGGGTCTCCTCTCAGAGTGAGAAGGGTTTTGGCCATAGTCTACCACGCTGGCCAAGCGGATTGGCAGACTTCACACACCTTTGAGAACGTTATGGAGAACTCTCAGGCATGCAGGTTTCCTCACGATGTTTTCCTTCACCGTTAAAGCAAGTGTTATTCAAATACTTAAAACGCACATAACTCCGAAAAGTTAGAGGTGCGTGCACGGGATCGAACCCACGACCTCCAATTAGAAGTCGGTCGTCCTAACCACTAGGCTATCACAGCTTTTACAACTGTGGCAACTTATTACGGCTGAAACTGTTAACTACCTTTATCCTTTGAGACAGATTGAAGGCCAGATGGACAGACAGTGGATGTTCAGTAATAAGATCCCGTTTTGCACACTTTGGAAAAAATGGGACTAAAGCCCAAATTAGACGGTGCCCTATTCATTGTTCATTTTTGCGATGAACGATGCACGATACGATGTTTGCTATGGCACAGTGCCTGTGAAGTATGAACTGTCGGTGTTTAGACGGTTCATTTTCGATGACTCATCGATGAAGCCTCGAAAATGAAAGCAAACATCCCGAAAAATGAACCATCTAATTTGGGCTTTACGTTATGATTCCTGCGGGTTTTGCAAGTCGTGAGGCTGTGTGTGATTAGCTTTATACAGAAGTATCTATAAGCCCTCATAAGCATTAGCGGTCAACCGCGTACGTGGCTGACCGCGCGGCTAGCCTCTTCATAGAATTTCGTCGCGGTTTAGTGCGTACTATACAAAATGAGCGGTTGCATATAAAAATATAAAAGCGGCCAGCCGCGCGGTCAGCCGCGTACGCGGTTGACCGCTAATGCGTATGAGGGCTAAGACTTGTTTGGAGTAGATAAAAATGACATAATAATATGACTTCATCCATCAAACATAATGCCACTAGTCTAGCGTGTGTACCTATAACCGCATTCAAATTTATTCATATAATGACACAAGAAAAGGTAATTTGTGTTATTATATGCACAGACATTTCACATGTCCACTTTATAGCCGTGACTTTATGATTGATGCACGAATAAAGAGCCATTACTTACAAATATTATGTTACACGAACTAACTATATTATAGACCAGGAGCTTGCGATGTTTAATGCAACTCTTTTTTTTATGACAAGTTAAGTTTTGACTTGAATACTATCCCATCGAACCCCTAAGAATGAATATTTTAACTATCACACTGTTAAAATTAAAATTATTCAAATGGAATGCACATTTAGCTCGCTATCTCTCCGCCTATCTGCTTGTACCTACTTTCTATAAAAGTTCCTTCTACTTGTTTTATCCCAGGCGTTAATAATTTGACACCCAAAATGTTAAATTAAGGTAATTTGGAATTTTCGGAAGTTAAATGTTATTCAAATGAATTGGCCATTTTGGAGGGCGAACGGATCTAACTTACGTCAACTGTCAACGCTCCCACACCTAACTATTAAGCCCAAATTAGACAGTTAATTTTTTGGGATTTTTGCTTTCAATTTCGAGACTTCTTCGAATATGAACTGTTAAACACCGGCCGTTCATCGTTCACAGGCACTGTGCCGCCGCGAGGAAAGCATCGAGCATCGTTCATCGCAAAAATGAACGATGAACGGGGCACTGTCTAATTTGGGCATTAGGCCTCCCGCATTGCGCAACTGCCTATGTACCTGAGGAACTGTCTTAATATTTTATTGTGAAAATTAAATTACAATACACATTTGCGGGGCTTGGCGCTCGTCGGCTTGAGGCCTAGCACGCACTACGACTTTTAATCGCGAGATATTTTGTCGCACAAATGCAATGTGAGGGTTTATATTGTGCGCGTATGCAAAAAAAATATATATAGCGGTGATTTAAAATTGTAATTTTTTAAGCTTGTAAGACGCGTATTGAGTGATATTTTGTAGGGCGATTTTAAAATCAATACGTTTATCTCAGAGGTACTTAAATGATTCCCGAATAAAGAATCCCTTAGCGTAAGAGGTCACCTAAATCTAGATGTCATTCGTAGCGTTTAGCTATCCCTTAAACGGTGGTGCAAACCAAATCGTTGAACCCAAATTAGACGGTGCCCAGTTCATCGTTCATTTTTGCGATGAACGATGCACGATACGATATTAATTGTTATGGCACAGTGCCTGTGAACGACGAACGGTCGGTGTTTAGACGGTTCATTTTCGATGACTCATCGATGAAGCCTCGAAAATGAAAGCGAAAAAGAACCGTCTAAATTTGGGTTTAAGAGGTCACCTAAATCTAGATGTCATTCGTAACGTTTAGTTATCCCTTAAACGTTGATGAAAACGAAATCGTTGTTATGCGTCACACTAATCAGGCATAGGTGTTCTCTTAAAAGGGATTCTCGGTGAAAACGGGCACTGATACTCGAGCATTTACAACAACTTTACCACCCTCAACAAAGCTATCTTCTTCTAATAAAGCTCGGCGCTCATTAAACATCTTATTCGTGTAATTTATTCGATCACTAGTCGGCGCCTGCGGTTACGCCCACCTGCAATATTCCCGCGGGAACCGGGGTGAATGTATCCCGTTTCCGTCCCCTTTAAACTGGCCTCGTACGCCTAGTCTAATGTGAGATAAACGCTTTTTATCAATAATGTTTTATAACGACAGGCCTTTCCCAGAATCTCACCAGCTACAGTCTAAGCACAATCAGTACGACAAAGGTTGAATTAGAGAGATGTGTCGCATGATTTTGCTATGTGCGGAGATGTATATACCACTAGCTTCTGCCCGCGGCTTCGCCCGCTTGATTTTAGGTTTTTCACAAATCCCGAGGAAATCCTCGGATTTCCGGTTCCCGTTCCCGCTTCCCTTTTCCAACCTTATAAATGTTGGAAAAGGGAGTGGGAACGGGACTTTCCTACTTTTAAAGAAGTTTGCTATAGTAATACCTACTATTAGATTTCGGTTTTTTTCAAAATCCCGTGGAAACTGTGGATTTTTCCAGGATAAAAAATATATTTATTTATGTAAGTCAGGGCATAATCTATCTCCATTCAAAATTTCAGCCAAATCGGTTAAGTAGTAAGTAGTTATTTTCGCCTTCATAATATTAGTCTGATCTTTGAGCCCGAAGCAACTTTGAATCTACGTATTTTTACGGAAATCTGCCAATCTCTCAATGAGTTAACATTCAAATAAGAATCAAACTTCGATTGGTTGACATTGAAATGAAAATAATACCTACTTCATTTGTACGGGGCATGCTCGGTATCTAAACCAAACGTACCTATCCCAGATTCGAACGTATATCGCTTGGAAGGAGAAACGCGTAGAACTCAAGGATAAGTAGTGAAAACATCGTACAGCTTATGGTAAAATCATGAATGGAATCTAGTTGACCCGTAGTTTACACCTATAAAATCATTCGATCGGTTCAACGTCTGTAATCTCGTATGTTCGCCGTATGTAGGTAACGCGCACCACGAAACATGGGAACGAACCCCCTAGCACGAAGTTACAGTCTTATCCACTTTAAGCTAGCATAGATTGCAGACGAAATAGTCTTAATTTGTATTGATGAACAAACGCTGACGAAAATTATTGCGTTTTACTATCAAATAATAATAATCATTTATCAAAGATAATAAACCCAATTTTACAATAAATTGTCTGAAAATATACCATTATAGAAACCAAATATAGTAAAACTAATATAAATAAAAGAATCTATAATTAAATACTTTGTCACTAAAAGTATATTAATGTCGTGATATACGTGGTAAATTCAATTGACGATTCAAAAGCACTTGTAAAAGTTTATTTTAATAAAAAAAATTATATATTCTTTTCCATTGAAATTCATGCAAAACCGCTTTTAATGTCTAAACTCTAACTAATTTAACGTCTATAACTGATTTAAAATGTCACGTTAAAATTAATCAAACGAGCTATGAAACATATTACCTATTAGAGATTTAACTAAACTGCATTTTTCTATGTCGTTCTTACCTACTTTATATTTTACTCTTCTTACAGGTTCATTGTTAAGAGATCATTATGTCGGATGGTATCATAAGAGCTCAAACAAACTACTTAGATTGGTACCGCACAAAGTATCTATTTCACAACTTTAAACAATTTCGTTACCTTGTTACCTTAGGTAAGTATACTCTTTAATCTTACTCTCTGGCACTCTTTAGTTAATCTGCGTAATAAGTATCAGTGTATCTAATCAATACCCAGTGTATCTAATCATAAAGTAGCTAAAGTATATACTAACAGATATCTATCTATTCAAAACCTCAACTCACAATATAAAACGTAAGGTTTTTTGCGTTTTTGCAAGTGCTCTACATTTTATTCAGACGGAACTGACGTTCTAAATCCGTTAGCCTGCGCCGTCCTCCGTGTATTCGGTAAGTAGGTAAAGTGCTGAGGTACTCACGCCTCGCGCCGCAGTTTATCGCCCAATCTGAAACAGATAACAACACTTTAACAATAGCCTTTTAACTGCAAACCAAATCATTTTGAGGCAGGGAATGGGAACGCCCGCGATTAGCGTTAATTTACGTTTAATTTTTTTTAATTGTATGATAGGCTTATACGCTTGACGACAATCATGCCTGGAAAGCCATGATGAGGTCTAAGTTGAAACGCGCTTGCCTAGAAACTGCCTATTCACTCTTTATTGCCTATTTACGTTTAAATATCGCTGCGTCACATCCTTCATTACTGATGGTCTTGCAGTTGACGTAGCTAACTGCAGATCACGAGGTCCTGGGTTCGATTCCCGGGTCAGGCCAAAAATTACGAGATATTGGGATTTTCTGTCAAGAAATTCTCAGTTTCAACCCGCTGTTGGAAATTGGTGGTGTGAGATACAGCCCCGTGTCTCAGAGAGCACGTAAAGCCGTCGGTCTTACGCCTGATCTATCTTCGGTCGTGTCGCATTGGTGTTCCATCAGACTATGAGAGTGAAGGAATAGAGAGTGTGCCTGTGCATACACAGGCACACACTTGTGCACTATAATATCTCCTTCGTAGTTGGCTAGTCTCCGCCTTGGTTGAGACTGGCCGCAATGGCCAAAATTCGGCCGCGATTATTTTGTCTATTAGGGGTACAGGGGTTTCCTGGGGGTAATAAAGGACTCCTTAGCATAATAGCAGATGATTAAATTATTAATTAACGTTATGAGAAGTATTAAATAATGACTAGATTAATCGGTATAGTATAAAAGATAGAGAGAGAGTAATTTTCTATATGACAGGTATTTGATCCAGCAAAACTTCAGTTGAGGGTCGTACATTTCTTGGATTCGGTACCCAAAGGTTAAAACATGACCCTATTAATGACTTGACCCATGACTTCGCTGTCCATCTGTCCGTCTGTCACTTGGATTTATTAAGCGGGCTCTCATACAACAAACGTGATTTTTTTGTTGTTTTTATAGAAAATGGTACGGAACGCATCGTACGCGAGTCCGACTCGCACTAAGCCGGTTTTTTATGAATAATAACTATAGAACGTTACTAGACTGCTGGTATTCGTATAAACGAGTAACATTCCTAGTTGAGGCGTTGAATGTGACTCTATCATGCTATTATCTTTTTTTGATGAAATTAGATCAATAATTTCTCAGATCAATACGATATTTTTGCAATGAGACCGCTGTTGTTCGAAATAAATTGCATTTCACGGTTTAATTCATATCTGAAATACTACTTTTCCTCGCGCAGGCTGCGTAGAAAATACTACCCAAATAGAAGAAAACAATATTCCGAGAAAGCCTAGAATCGAAAGTTAATTATAAAAAAAAAAATATTTTTCGCTTTTTTCAACTCACGACAACGATACGATATCGACATGAATAAAAGATTACCATGAATTGAAGTGCTATAAAATAATTCTTTATATTAATTATGTACTTCAAGGTTTCTTAATTTTATTTAAATTCAACTCTAAAATAAGTATTTAAAAAAATTTAACCTCAACAGCTGTTTACTATTGCCGGAAATAATTTCTCGACCTATTTGTCGATTTATTGCTAATGAAAAGGGTATCTGAATCTGGATGCAACTTTGACGATTCAAATGAACTTTCAATTCATGTACTTATAGTCTGTTAAATAAATTTTGAACTGAGTATGACTACAATATTACAAATAGAATAATCCTCATTAGACGAAAGGTCGTGTCGTACCTTATTTTGTCGTTCAATGTAAAGAAAATCAGTATATTGGAAGCGAACCGCAATTAGGTACTGGCAACACTTGATGCGTATCCGATATTATAGGGCAACATTGAAATGATGCTTCAAGTCTAGAATTACTACCGCACTGTGCGGTCAGTAAAGGCAAATACTAGGTTTTCCATTAATTGGTTTTGTTATATTTCCATTAATAGCTCCCCTGACAATGTGAACTATACTTATCTTATTAAGCCAGATTAAATCATTATTAATGTCATTAAAATCGTTAATTGTTACTTTGTAGGTAGGTACGCTTTAATTACTTATAAACAATTTCAGTTTTTGTTGCAAACCTCGTCATTATCAACCCATTACCGATGCACTACAGAGTACGGGTCCTCTCAAAATGAGAAGGATTTAGGCCACAATCCACCATGCTTCTGGCCAAGTGCGAATTAACAAACTTCACCCGTCTTTGAGAACACAGTATGGGGAACTCTCAGGCATGCAGGTTACCTCACGATGTTTTCCTTCAGGATGATATTTAATTGCTTAAAATGCAAATAACTCCAAAAAGTTGAGAGACGAGTGAGAAGAGAAGAGTGTGTGCCAGGAATCGAACCCGGTCCTCCCGAAAGGGAGGCCGAAGTTTTAACCACTATCACCGTTTGATTCTGTCTGTACAACTTCCCATGTTTTAGAACTATTAGATGCGATATCGACGATAGGAACGACAGATTTACCGTGAACTCCTCAATAGCGCCTTGCCTCTACTGAGGAAACCAAAAATAATCTAGCCAGTAAATCAACGAGGCATCATACGTTGTATTTAAAAGTAAGTAATGCAACAGTAGTACTTAGATTTAAAAAAATATTGACATCGTGGGACCGCTCATGAAAAATGTTTTTTTTTTTTTAACCATCGCCATTGCCACGTCTTAAGCTTGGTTTACACACATTAAGTTGTCAAGTAGTTAACTAAATTTTAACTTAATTTTAAGTGAAATAATGCATGTAAACAATGAATTTAGTAATAAGTTGCAAGTTAAAATTTAGTATGCAAGTAAACAAGTAGAATAGAATTTTGTCTATTTTTCGGTTAAGTATCCGCGCCCTCCGCACCCCGTGCAACCCCCGCCGGTGATTAGAGATGCTATTTCGCGCGGGAAAGTGTTTTTTCATTGAAAATTTAATTGTTAAATTCTTCTGTGACTTCACTGAGCACTTATAAAATTACAGAGTTTATTATTTCATGCACTTCGCTGTTCATCTCGGTATGAACTTGAGAGCTTTACTAAATTACTTGTCTAGTTTCGTGAAAACGCTTACTTAAAATTAAGTCGCTTACAATTAAGTTAAAAGGAGAATGATCACCCCTGACCCAAACATTTACACAAAATGTAATTTATTAAAAATTATCTTACGAATATATGACAATTTGGAAATTAATAATTATTAATGCTACACTTCACGATAAAAAAATGTAATAAAAAAGGAATTAAACCGTTTTTTCAACTTCCCGTTTAAGTCTGACGACCATTTGCATTACATTTTACGCATACCTACATGCCCAAATAAAAAGAGGTTTGTTATTTAAAAAAAATCATTTCATTTAAAATAGAACGGATATTAATTATTTAAATACATTATTTTATTTGTTATTTGTTGTAAATCGTACAATATACGCTTAAAGTAAATAAGTAATAATTAATATTATTATTTTGTTATAATATTGTTTTAACTTCGTTGCGTTTTGTGCAATGGAATATAATATAACTACAACCTTCTTGATTTTGTGTAACAAAACTTATTTCAAGATGTCAATGTGACATGTCATTGTTTTAGTTGTGTGTGACGCTAGTGACGTCTACTATGTTTACATTTTGAATGTTTATTGTAGCGCAGCGGAGACCAATATTAATTATATTATGGTTTATTGTTTTTGCATTGGATATCGTTGAACAGGTATGATAAGTATAGTGCGCGCTAAACAAACAAGCAGGAACAAATCGGCAGGAACGATACACGGCTTTCCTTACTAGTTTAACAATTATAAACTACACATAACCTAGAATCATATTTAAACTTAAACTTAGATTTATTCAAAAACGACAAGTCCTAGAGGTATTAAAATGGTGTGTTTGGTTATCAGGAGTAAATCTGCAATAAATGGTGCGTACAACATGCTTGTAAACGACTGGGTTATACACCCATAGATTTTTGGTCATTCTCCTTTAGTTAACTACTTGACAACTTACTATGTGTAAATTAACCTTTATTCCCATTAACACATTGCGTAACATTGTCAGCAGCGCTATCTCCCAAACACTCTATCAATTACTTTAATAGCTAAATTGACTCAATAGAAAAAACTATGAACCAATCATCAGCTGCATTATACCACACGTCGTGTTCCCTCCAGCGACGCGGCATTTCTTCTTTTATTTACGTAATAAAGAAAATGAAATTTATCGTGAAATTGCTAAGCGTATGTATTGCATAATAATGATTTCAACAAGATTTTAATGCTGTTTTAATGCTTACACGTCTTGTAGTCATTTGTTAGACACTTGTGTCAATAATGAAAAGCAATAGATCGATAGCGTTAATTACATATATGGTATTATTTAGATAGACATAAAATATTTAAAGTGGCCATTAAACTTCATTGACTTTGCATTTTATGTAACGTTATGAATTATAATGCATAATGTTTATAATATAAGCGAAAGTAACTGTATACGTCTTGTCTTTCTGTCTGTCTGTCCTGTAACTTTTTACGACTCAACCGTTGAACGGCTCATGATGAAATTTAGCAGAGAGATTACTTGCATCTTGGAGATAGACGTATAGAGTAGGCTTCATTTTATTCCGAAAAATCAAAGAGTTCGCATGGATTTTTAAAAACGTTAATACACGCGGACGAAGTCCCGGCCCCCCGGGCATCAGGTAGTTATCCATATTGTTGTCATTTGTTATTTGATTATTTTATTAAAATTTATTAATTAAATCTATACAATCTATACATATATAATAAAATCGTAGACCTGCCGTATCTGTACATTGAAGTTTTTTGCAAAATAATAAATGGGGGATATTAGGTATAAGTAATAGAACGTAAAAAAGCTATTTTTGAAATTTTTGTCTGTTTGTCTGTTTATCTGTTTGTCTGTATGTTTGTGCGCGCATCACGCAAAAACTACTGAATGGATTGAAACGAAACTTGGTACGATTTAAGTTCATACTACGGAGTAACATATAGGATACTATTTATCCCGAAATTCAGCACGGTTCCCTAGGGAGAGGTGATGGAAGTTAAAATGTGTATTTAGCTGTAATTCAATAACGCCTGGTCCGATTTCATTATTTTTTTTTTGTTAGAAAGTAGATACTTTAAAGATTACCGGCTAATCTCTAAAAGGCTGGATCGATTTTGATGGGACTTTCACTGACGGATGTTTACATTTTGATCTACCTAAACATTCGCCAGTGAACTTTTAACAGTTTTTAGCATGATATGAGCTCAAAGGAGCTTAGGAAAAACAAAATGATTCCTACGGGATTTTTAAAAACCATTATACAACGTTAGTTTTACTTTACGCAAAACCTGAAAGCAGTTTGTTCAGAATCAGTAACAAAATCGAATTCAACCATATTATATAGTGTTATATTTTTGTCCAAAAATATTTTGAAATCTTACAAGCTTAGACACAATAATTTACCGCGCATCAGCTGACGGTCGGCACACAGCGGCGGTCATTCAACTCGCGTCGATCGCTAGGCGCTGCGGCGACGGCTTGCGGTGACCATTTTTTTCGAGGACAACGACGCAACATAACAAGCTTATAACTTCGTTACTTTTCATTATATTTTTTTGAAATTTTGTATAACTATTTTTAATGTAAAAATATTTGACACGTGTTTCGGTTTTTGCGCAAAGTAAAACTAACGTTGTATATCCACGCGAACGAAGTCGCGGGTGTCCGCTTGTATACATATAAATTAATTTAAAAATAATCAAATACATAGATATTTGTATATTTAAAAATATACAAATATCTATGTACATTGTACATAATAATGTGTATTCCTGGCTATTTCCCACGTAGAGTACTTACCTAGTACTAGGTACTCTATTTATGAATTTGATAAGATAAATCGTGTTATCTATTAGTTTACCGTTCTTTAATAAGAAGTTTTTCTTACTTGAACTTGGCTTGAACTCAGATCACGGCCGTGTGTCTTGATAAATTAAATTTATTTAACCACCCTTGTAGTACAAACAAAAATATAAAAACAACTACAAATACATATAATAATACAAGAAAATAACAACAATAATAATTATAATTGAATGTATATGAACCGAAAAATGTATAGTATTTACACACGCGATTTCACAACCCGCATATGAGTAGGAAGATCAATCTATGAAGTCACAGGAAGCTAATAACATTAGATAAGTACCTAAACTACATTAATCATCCTCAAGAAGCTATAATTTCTACTTAGTGTTAAAAATAGCAAGCGAGTGCTCTCATGAAAAATACTGTTCACAACACAATCTGACTCATATATCCGGTGGATCGCTCGAGTGAAAGTACTCTCACGGTACTGTACGTTCTGATTTAGTAGCATGCTGCATGTATGAGAGTTTCTTCAGTGAGTGAATAAATAATGCATATATATATATATAATGAATAGCATAAATAATGTAATAAATAACAGCCTATTTACGTCCCATGGCCGAGTAAAAGCTTTCGCCCTTGCGAAGCTGTGATACGCAAACTGAAAATAGCTTAATAATTTTGAAAGACAAAGTGACATAGGTACACTTTCATCCTCGCCTGAATTCTTTCACTATTCTCACGTACTCGCAAATAAAATTGAGGAACCAACTTCCACCCGCTAATATAATGTAACGGTGCCTCCGTTGAGGATAAAGAAGACACTCTACTGATTATTTACTTAATTATTTTTATTATATTATTTATTATATAATTCTATTAATTAACTAACCATATTTACAATAATTATACGTAGGAATCACCATTAATTAATCTAAACTTGCTAATGTCCGTTCCCGTCAATGATGGAATCTATACTAATAAATAAAATTGAAGTGTCTGTCTGTAATATCGAAATAACTACCTCATATTAAGCTCATATGGTTATTTGCACGATACTATAACCGAATCACACGTTTTTTAAATTTTTGTCTGTCTGTCTGTCTGTCTGTCTGTCTGTCTGTCTGTTTGAACGGGCTAATCTTTGGAACGGCTGAACCGATTTTGACGGGACTTTCACATACAAGTAGAGAATTAACCAGGGAGTAACATAGGCTACTTTTTTAACCGACTTTCAAAAAAGGAGGAGTTGTGTTTTTCTACCTATGTACACCGATATCTCCGAGATTTCTGAACCGATTTGCGTAATTTTTTTTTAATCGATAGAGAAACATTGCGACACTGTCCTACAAAAAATTTGGATTCCAACTCCTCAATCCTGATGCTGTAGAGGATCTGATCCCCAAAACTAATGGGATTTAGGCACTGTCGGTTATTTAAATTGATATTGGGGATACCAATTAAAGACTTTATTGTTGAATGACCTCAAGTAGGTACATGTCCAACTCCTCAACCCTGATGCCGTAAGGAATTGCATTCCGAAATCGTAAGGATCCCACGGAATTTTTCCGTTTTGTGGACGGGTTACTACTTACTACAGATAGGCTACTTTTTGTTCTGGAAAATCAAAGTTCCCACGAGATTTTTACAAACCTAAATACACACGGGCGAAGCCGTGGGCATCATCTAGTAATAAAATAGAAAGAAAGGCAGAAACTGCGCGACGCTCTGTCCCACAATGCATATAAATACTAGTGAATCCGGCAGACTTCGTCCTGCCTGGTGGTGACATACCTACCGACATCAGCGTCACCTACCGAGACCACCAGTAATTGTGTTTTCGAACCATCCAGGAACCCATTGAAATATACACACAAAATTTAATCCAAAGTGATCCAGCCGTTTAGGAGGAGTCAGGTGACAAACACACCGTGTACAGAAGAATAATAATATATGTAGGTACGGGTAAGAGAGTTTACCGTATCCACGCGACGGGATGTTTGACAGTTACGAAACCCGTGAACATTTTGTATGGGAAAATATTTTTTAAATATCCCTTGGGAACTTTTTAATTTTCCGGGATAAAAAGTACCCTATGTCCTTTTCCAAGGCCTTGTCTACCTCTACACCAAATTTCGTCCAAATCGGTAAAGCTGTTCTTGAGTTATAAATAGTGTAACACGACTTTCTTTTATATTATAAGTAAATAATATATATATATATATATATATATATATATGTATATATATATAAGTAAATAATGGTAGCGATTCTGTTAAACACACTCTCTAACCTAAACTTAATTTTAGGTTTTCTTATTTTAGCTGCTCTATCTCTAAGTGGCATTCTGAGTTTCCGCTTCAACTAAATTTAAATACTCCAAAAGGCCTTCTAAACTGACGTTTGAGTTTAATAGTAAGTGTTACCATGTAAGATAACAAGAACTGCACAAATGTTGTGTTTGATTTTCCCCATTAATTTCAAAAATATTTTTAGTGAAAAATGTCGAACAAAAGCGAACGATGTTACTTGAAATACAAAAATAATAATTTATTTGATTTATTTTGCTCCAATCATGATAAGAAAGTGCCGAAAATTGGTATTTTGTTTATTATAAAGTGTAAAGTAGGCTTAAATCTTTGTCTATACTCTATAGTTCATGGTTGTCATCTGTGAGTTGTAGTATCCTCTAGTAATCTGTGGTTGTAGTGTTTTGAAAAATAATTAAAAGAAACATTTTAATTAATAATCTTAGAGACTAGTATATTAGTGATCTGTGATTAATAACATAAATAAGGAACGCCAAGCCCGTAAAAGAATAAATAAAAAACAACAAGAGCTATTGGTAGAGAGGCTCAATGCAAATATTGAAATCGCGAGAGGTAAGTCGGTGTATTTTACGTTTTTACTTACTTCAGTGCTAATAATTAATCGTAACTTTAAAAAGTTGTGATCAATTCTGCGATGTAAAATTCGCGAGGCTAATGCGACTTTGTTCCCCAGTCAATATTTCAAAATGTATTAATTTTTTTTGTTAACCTAATCTTTTATTAAAAAGACAAGATTCGTAGGTAAGGTTAGATAGGTGCACTTGAGAACGTTATGGAGAACTCTCAGTATGCAGGTTTCCTCACGATGTTTTCCTTCACCGTTAAAGCAGGTGATATTTAAATACTTAAAATGCACATAATTCCGAAAAGTTAGAGGTGCGTGCCCGGGATCGAACCCACGACCTCCGATTAGAAGTCGGTCACCCTTACCACTAGGCTATCACAGCACTGATTTTGATTAATAGATGTTAACTTACTCAGGGTAACAAATTTTAAATAAGAATCGGTTAAGAAGTCTTATTTGTATGGCTGATTTTATTAAGAAATAGTTATTGTGATAAACCTATTAAAAATATATAAATGTATTATATTGTGTACAATCTACTCATGGTCATACGTATAAATAATTTCTTCCTCACAGAGAACACAGCACTTCGGGAAGTCGTTGATTTTTAGGCAGCGTTGAGCACCATGCTGAATCAACTGGGATGCAGCAGGATTACACAGCAGTGGCAGTGTGTAAGTTGAGACTACTATTTTTATTTGTTCTTTCATAACATCATGAAATTAACTATCATCAATATCCTAATGCCGACCCACTAAGGAGAACAGATCTCCGAATGAGAAGGGCTTAGATCACCACGCTGCTAGTCCACTATAGATTGGCAGACTTCATACACCTTTGAGAATATTATGGAGAATATATCTTATAAATTAGGTTTCTAGTAATCTAGCTTTTGCCTGTGACTTCTGCCATGGTACCTGTTAACTTACAGTTTTCTAATGGTGAAAGAATTATTAAAACCTTTCAAGAAAGAAAATTCATTTAAGAATTACAAACATATAGTATAAATATAACTCTCTTTTTCAGGCCTTGCCACCGAGCCATGGTGTAGTGGAGAGCCTTCACCAGCTAGTGCTGGGTTGCCCTCTGTGCACCCAGAACTGCCAATTCACACAGAAGCTGAAGCGGGGATGTCCACATCAGCAATCCAAAATCCACCATCCAAAATCGGGCATATATACATAGAAGAACAAGGCCTGATCAACATCCCCGCCTACCAGTTCATAGCAACTTAGTGGCTAGCCTTAATGAGAATAATTTATATTCTGTTGAATGAAATGAAAAAAAATAATAAATTAATTTATTACATAGTGTTATTTTAACCTTTTATTTTTGTTCTCATCAAGTGCTTGCCCCAACTCAGTACTGAAATCTCAATAACTTCTTGTAGTACCTAGTAAAAGTTGATTTTGTACCTGATAGTAATTATTCCACCACCCACCACTAGTCTTTTTTACGTCCCACTACTGGGCACAGGCTTCCTCACTCATAGGAGAGAGGGATTTAGAGCTTAGACCCGCCATGCTGCCCCAATATGGGTTGGCGGGCTTTAACGACTTGTCACATGATAGTGATAATAACCAGGATCGACTGCTTAACGTGCTCTCCGAGGCACGGGGGTGAGACACCGCCAACTACTGACTCCGGAGTGAGAATTTATTGTCAGAAAAACCCAATACCTAACAATTATTTGCCCAACCCGAGAATCGAACCCGGGACCTTGTGATCTGCAGTCGAATATGCTAACCACTAGACCAACGAGGCAGTTATAAATCATCAATTATTATCCTTACTAATATTATAAATGCGAAAGCGTGTCTGTCTGTCTGCTAGCCTTTAACGGCCCAACAGTGCAACCGATTTTGATTTAATTTGGTATAGAAGTAGCTTACATCCCGGGGAAGGACATAGGCTACTTTTTATGCTGGAAACATAACATGTTCCCATGGGAAGACGGAAAATTTATAATGCATAATCTGTTCAACCGATTTTGATGAAATTCGGTACAGAGGTAGTTTACATCCCGGGAAAGAACATACCTAGGTTACTTTTTATCCCGGAAAAATAACATGTTCCCATGGGTTAAATACATAATCCGTTAAACCGATTTTAACGAAATTTGGTACAGAGGTAGCTTTCCCTTGCTTTCCTTTGTCCCTGTAATTGACATAAGCAACTTTTATCCCAGAAAAGCAAATAGTTCCCACAAGATTTTAAGAAACCTAAAAACAAGGCATCATCCAGTATATTATAAGTGAGATAAGTTGTTTATAAACTGAAAGAACTATGTACCTACCTCTTGTTAATAATTATTGAGTTGAATTTGTTTATAAGAAATATGTGTAGTAGTTGCTATGTACTTACCAAAATATTTAAAAAATATTTAAGTAAGTACCTAACTACCTTGTTGATTCTAAAAAATAATAAGCAAAAATAAATATTTTTTATGTGAAACATTTTTTATTTATTAAAATTATTAGTAATAAATTTTGTCCACTTAGTCTAGCTTCATGCAAAAAATCTTCGTTGACTTCTTCATTTATGATTGTCTGTATCTGCATTTTTTGGGTTTTTATCTGCACTATCTGCAAAATACAATGATTTTATTAGTCTGTTTTTTTTTTAATGAAAGTAGGAGGCTAACAATTTGGAAAAACTTCAACAATTGTTATCAATACAGTTGAATGATCTTGATAAGATACCTATTTATGTAACTAGAACTGAAAAACTATCTGCTACCTACCTATTACCTACTATAATTATCATTTACAATATTCTGAGTAATATGATACATATTTTTGATGACTCGGTGCAGTAGATCAAGTAGATGAGAGATGTTTTTGATGTGATATCAATATTTCTGTACAGAAATTGCTTAATTTGTGGGGTTCTGTATCGCCAGAGAAAAAAGGAACTCTTATAGGATCATTTTGTTCTCTGGCTGGCTGCCCTATTACTAAAGACCGTTCAAAGGGAATCAAAACCTATACTGTATAGGTTGAATACTTCCCGTTAACTTAGAATCATGAAAGCAGCTGGCACTATTTTATAGCACAAGGGAAAAATTCGAAAGTTGTGAATTTGTAGTTACATCTCAACAAATTTGAATTCAAGAAATTACTCATATTTGATTTTTTCATATGCAATAATAATAAGTACTGGTTTGTGTATATAATAATAAAATTATAATCTATACCTACTAATAAATAAAATTGAAGTGTCTGTCTGTGATTTCAAAATAACTACCTCATATTAAGCTCATATGGTTATTTGAACTGTACTATAACTGAATCACATGTTTTTAAAATTCTTGTCTGTCTGTCTGTTTGAACAGGCTAATCTTCAGAACTGCTGAACCGATTTTCACGGGACTTTCACATACAAGTAGAGGATTAACCAAGGAGTAACATAGGCTACGTTTTTAACCGATTTTCAAAAAAAAGGTCCATTTCCAACTCCTCAATCCTAATGCTGTAGGGGATCTGACCCCCAAAACTAATGGGATTTAGAAACTGTCGGTTATTATAGAGGTACCTACCAATTAAAGACTTTATCGTTGAATGAACTCAAGTACATACCCAACTCCTTAACCCTGATGCTGTAAGGAATTGCATTCGCATTCCTAAATCGTGGAGATCTTGTGAGATTTTTTCGTTTTGAGGACAGGTTAGATAGGCTACTTTTTGTTCTGGAAAATCAAAAGTTCCCACAGGATTTTAAAAACCCAAACACACAGGGGCGAAGCCGTGGGCATCATCTAGTAATAAAATATGTTTGTTATTTTACCTTTTTTTTACCTTTTATAAAATAAAATAATAAAATATGTTTGCTTACCAGTAAGCACATCGAGAAAAATATTATATAACGTCACCAGTATAGTTGTTGCCGCTTTTATGGCTCGTAGTGTAATTATCTGTGTCTAGGGAGGCACCTGAACTTGTTTTTAGGCATCCGTTAAGTACACATTTCAAAGATATTTCTGGCCCTGGTGTGGCATTCATTGTATTGAAGTTCGGCTTCGGTTGATGGCTCCATCAAAGGATCATCAACCATGGCTGTAGAGGATAGATATCCTTTGTCACCTCTGCAAAAATCATAATAAAAAACTATACTTACAAAATACATAAAAATGTAGAATATTGTGATTACAAAGCAATTGACTTTTCTTTATTCATCATTTTATATGTTGGGCTCAGATTATTTCAACAAATATCAAAACCCAAACACCCATTTATAGGGTTCCGTACCCAATGGGTAAAACGGGACCCTATTACTAACACTCCGCTGTCCGTCTGTCTGTCCACCTGTCACCAGGCTCATGATGTGATAGTCAGACAGTTGAAATTTTCATATTTGATTAATTGCCTTTGTTAATTGGCTACTTAGATCATTTCTTCCTTTAAGGTTTCCTAGTGCCTTAAAGAGACTACAGATCTTTAGAATACGTAGGTACTAGTTATTTAGATACCTAAGATTAAGAAATTTAATAAATTACCTGTCTCTGGAATCAATCAGAGCTGCAATAACTTTTTCTTCCATTTTAAGGTTATCACATGTACAGCAACTTAAAATCTAAGGTAAAAAAACACTAAATACAACTATACCAAGTTTTTCTCAATGAAATCATAGAAAACGAAAAAAATATATAACTTTTAAGGAAAACCGAAACCCTAATATAAATATTTCTTTTCATTTATTCCGCGGTTTTTGGCTTTAGACGGACAACTTAAATTTAGGGGGCACCTCGAGAGGTCCTCTTTAAATTTAGCGAATTTTAAGTTGACGTTTCTTAATTTTGACACTTAGAGCGTTCGACAGAATAGCTTTTGCTGTCTAAAATCTAAATTGAATAGTTTAGTGCTGTCAAAATCAATTTTAAGTTAGACCTGTCATTTAACTGTGTTTGTAGAATTGCACATCCCTCTAAGTCTAATATAAGCGATTTTAAATTTAGAAATCTGCCAAGAGAATTGCTACCAATATATTACATTTAGATGACACGCTGTATTCCGGGACTATTCATTTATTAGATCTTTTTAGCTATTTATGTCATTTTATTCACCAGGCGAAATAGTTTTTGGATATCTCCTAAATCGCAAACATAATCACCTGTGTACACAATAACATTTCGGCCCTGTGAAACAACTGAAAATATTGTAGGTACTTAATAACGAAGAACAAAAGAGGTTGCAAGATACAAACAATTTTGTACAATCTTCGGACATAAGGAAATAATTAATAGCAATGTAGATGTAGGTAAAACTTTGCACACGCATGGAGTAAATCATACTACTCTTTAAATTAAGCAATTAAATGGTTACAGTCAAAATTAATTATTATTAATTGGTTCGTAATAAATATGGTTTAAACTAATGCGGAAACAGTAGGTCACGTTAGCTACTAAAAATAACTTTTTTGATTAGATTTCAAATAAATACTTATATCGCAGGAGTTTATGAAACAACAATGTTTAAAAAAATCCAATTAGGTATATTTTAAAAACTTACCCTTTGTAAACTTAAATTTAAACTTTTTGTTATTAAATACTACATCTCAAAAAATACAGTTTTTACGTGTTAATTAATGATGCGGACTCCAAAAACTTTATTACACGAAAATCAATAAAGAAAAACATACATTTTTCCTTAAATCATATCATGCCTTATCACTATATAGTCATCTCTTCCATTGCATGCTGTTTAAAAATTGCATATTTTTATTAGGTAATTTAATCGTTTCCTTTTTGCAAAAAAAGCCTCTCGAATGAAGAATCATCCTTCAGGAAGTTGCAAGTAGATCCAATGCCAAATTCAATGCATTTTAATTGTCGAAGATTCGCAACGGCTTTGTATAAGTATTTTGTTTGTAAATTGGTTTTACTGTATTTCCCTTCCTACGAGCACGTTGTGTTTTAGCACAAGATTTTATGGATAAAGCAAAATTTATTCACTTGAATCTTTTTTGCTGTTGACTCTATACCTACCTAAATGTACCTAATACGAAGTTTGTAGGCTTGGTAGGTACGTACAAACACGTACTTTTTAGAAATAGGTAAACATAATCGTTTTATTAGGTTGATTGTATTTCATTTGATTTTTTTAAGAAAATATGAATATATTTTCAGTAGAGAAATCTTCGAAAGTCGGTACTCTCTAGTCTTGTTGGAACTCGTATAGGACTGATATTATTCATCACGAGCGGATACCCGCGACTTCGTTCGCGTGGATATTAATTTTAATAATCCCGTGGGAATCATTTTGTTTTTCCTAAGCTCTTTTGAGCTTATACCTTGCTAAAAACTGTAAAAATTTCACTGGCGGATGTTTAGGTACATCAAAATATAAACATCCGCCAGTGAAAGTTCCATCAAAATCGGTCCAGCCTTTCAGAGATTAGCCAGTAGTCTTTAAGGTATCTACTTTCTAACAAAAAAATAATAAATGAAATCGGACCACCCGTTAACGAATTACAGCTAAGTACACATTTTGCCTTTCATCCCCTCTCCCAAGGGAACCGTGCTGAATTTCGGGATAAAAAGTATCCTATATGTTACTCCATAGTAAGAACTTAAATCATGCCGAGTTTCATTTCAATCCATTCAGTAGTTTTTACGTGATGCGCGCACAAACATACAGACAAACAGATAAACAGACAAACAGATAAACAGACAAACAGACAAACAGACAAAAATTTCAAAAATAGCTTTTTTACGTTCTATTACTTATCCCTTACATCCCCCAGTTATTATTTTGCAAAAATCTTCAATGTACAGATACGGCAATTCTACGATTTTATTATATGTATAGATAATGGGAGTTCTGTTTTGATTTTGAGTCATGGCGTTGTTATGTAGCGTTTCACTTTAACAAGAAACTATAACATATGGGACCTGTGTTAACCGTCAGTAGAATTTAAACGACATGAGCCGTTTACAGTGATACAATATTATGTAAATAAGGCGCAGGGCTATCGGTTTCAGAGACGAAAGTAAGCTTCACCATCATCATCATCATTATCAACCCATTACCGGCTCACTACAGAGCACGGGTCTCCTCTCAGAGTGAGAAGGGTTTTGGCCATAGTCTACCACGCTGGCCAAGCGGATTGGCAGACTTCACACACCTTTGAGAACGTTATGGAGAACTCTCAGGCATGCAGGTTTCCTCACGATGTTTTCCTTCACCGTTAAAGCAAGTGATATTTAAATACTTAAAACGCACATAACTCCGAAAAGTTAGAGGTGTGTGCCCGGGATCGAACCCACGAACTCCGATTAGAAGTCGGTCATCCTAACCACTAGGCTATCACAGTTTTTTTTTAGTAAGTAAGCTTACAAGTTACGATCTCGCAAAGATTCGCAGGTAGAAAATTATAATTTAGATATTTGACATAATAATTTCTGTAATTCACAGTAGAGAAAAAAACTTTTTGAAAACGGTATGTCGGACACTTTTTAGGGTTCCGTACCCGAAGGGTAAAAAACGGCGCCCTATTAATGTCACTCGGCTGTCTGTCCGTCTGTCCGCCGGTCACAGGTCTCTAGCTCGCAGACGAAATGAGTTACAAACCTGAAATTTTGGTATTTAGTGTAAAACGTTAACCCAAAATCAAATATTGAATTAGAAATTGAATTAAATTATTTTTCAGGGGGGCTCCCATACATGAAAAAGGAGCCGGAAAAAAAAATTTTTTCTTTACCCTAGCTTGTGGGGT
This sequence comes from Melanargia galathea, assembly GCA_920104075.1. Taxonomy (NCBI): domain Eukaryota; kingdom Metazoa; phylum Arthropoda; class Insecta; order Lepidoptera; family Nymphalidae; genus Melanargia; species Melanargia galathea. Next base: position 27,586,330 of record OV049856.1, on the reverse strand, counting down.
ATCATTGTTTAGAGCTCATTAAGTAGAGTACAAATATATATTTTTTTAATTTTTATCTCAAAAAATAATGGAATGGGAGGCCATCAAAGTTGTCAGTTTTAGACCATTTTTGTGACGGGGGCTATCTCAAAAACTAAACTAGTTGGGAATATGATATTTCAGTATATTATGTACTATATGCTCTATTTAAACAACAAATACTGAAAACAACGATTTATTAAATAGTTTATAAGCTGTGACCAAAATAAACGAACATTTTTTTGGGTTTTTCTTTCACGGTTTGTTGCGATGTCTAGCTCGGAAATTAAATATTTCTTAGACCCAAAATATTATATTGTTCATAATTATGTACGGAACCCTGAAAGAGCGAGGCCCGACTCGCACTTGGCTGATTTTTTTTTAAAAGCTTAGCCTCGCAACTACAAATGTCCTAACTACTTACTTTTTATTTCAAACAACTTGGTCCTTAGCATAACAAATTAACGAAATGTTAGTAAAATGATTTACAGAACAATAAAATTATATAACCTGTTATATCCCCACAGACGGATCGAAGCTCCATTTTAATTATTATATCTCTTCATTCTCATTACTAGAAGGTAAATAGGTACTAGCATTATGGATTATTAAAGGAACATTAAAATAGAAGTTTACTATTCAAAATATGAATAGTTAAAGGCTGGTAACCCTGATGGTCAGCCTGCAGGTCGAACCTCCATATAACTTGTAACGGCTCACTTTAATGAGTATGCAATCATGGTTAAAGACAAAGATGAGTTATGCATGCATAATATCACGCATACCACACGGTCACTCGTAAATATTTGGGCATATTATATGTATTGGTTATGCTGTATGCGTAGACAGTACGTGTGTCTCTATAGCTAACTGATCAGCTACAATATTCTACAAATTTTACTGTATCTACCTTCTCTTTTTGATAATCTCCCTTATCCTCCTTTATCTTTTTGATAATCTACCTGGGGCAGTCCCACAGTGGGAAGGGCAAGCGCGTTCCAGCTTAGACCTCATCATGGCTTTTCAGGCATGAATGTCGTCAAGCGTAAGCCTATTATTAAATAAATAAATAAAAAAAGGGCTGTTGTCTTATTAGATAACTTATACCTATCATGTGGAAGGTCTCAGGTTCGATTTCTGGCAAGGGCATTTCGGGATTTGATAATTTCGAATTGCGTCTATTCTGGTCTGCTAGAAGGTGTCGGCCGTAACTAGATACCAATTACCATCCTACCGAATAGATACTTAGTATTCTTTGCTACCGGTATCTAGTGTGCCGTCAAGCGATTTAGACAAAGTCAGGACAAGATAATTATTATTAGTTACTAGCCCGCGATGATGCCCGCGACTTCGTCCGCTTGGATTCATATAAATCTCATACAAACTTTCAACCCCTATTTAACCCCCTCAGGGTTGAATTTTCAAAAATTGTTTCTTAACGGATGCCTACGTCATAATACTTAGCAGCTATCTGCATGCCTTTAGCCCGATCCGTCCAGTGGTTTGAGCTGTGCGTTAATAGCAGTCATTCAGTCAGTCACTTTTTCCTTTTATACATATATTTAGATAGAAGATAGATTATATTCTCTGTATACTGGCAACACTATAACAAGCGTATTATTAATAGTAGGTAGGTACTAACTACTAAAGCGGTGCAGATGCCGCCATTAAAAATATTGTAGCGAGTGTAGCCTGGGGGCTCTATTAACTATTACACGGACATGTACGGAGTTTTAGAAACTACCTTTAAAGAATTGGTGACATTATTATTATAGAAATCCTCATTTCAAAGATAAAAGCTTCTACACCTTACAAGGTTTTAAAAATCATTCAGACTCTCTCTTAAGTAAATACAAGAAGTACCTATTTAGTTTTCTACTCCTAAGTTCTTTAAACTGAACAACAAACGAAAAGTTAAAATTCTCGTAATTAAAATAGAAATGCTGTTTTTTTTTCAAGAATGTAAGATTGTTGTAAAAAAGTTTCCATAATTTTTTTCATTAGTGATAAACCGGTGAAACGTTGTAACATTCTTACAGCAGCTTGACTATGTTCATATTCCTAGTAGGTACCTAATAGCTGGGTTTATTGCCGGCTCTTCTCATTATATTATGTTTTTCAAAAAGGTTGTGATATTCCTTATAAAATGAATGAAAAGTTGCCTTCTAGTCCTAAGTTCTCTCAACTCAACAACAAACGAAAAGTTAAAATTCTCATAATGAAAATAGAAATGCTCATTTTTACAAAAAATTTGCAGCATTGTAAAAAATGTTTCACGTCACAGACACTTGAAAAGCTTTAACTTTCTTTCAGCAGCATTACCTGTGTTCATGTTTTAGGTAGTTATAGATTTTCTTGGCGACTTTTCTCATTATAATGTGGTTTTCGAAAGGGTGGTAAACATTTATGAGCCACAAGTTGGCCTACATATGGCCTAGATATATCATATATCTAAATTATTTTAAATTAATTTGTATTCACTGTCTTTTCCCAAACGAACATAGCTAGCGTACGTAAGTACAATCGACCATCAGTCATATTGCGTTGGTGATAGTGGTCGCTAAACACACAAGTACAAATGACGAAGTATTAGAACTCCAGTCACAGAACAGGCAAAAAGGTGTAACTTTATAGCACCGACCGTAAATACTTGGCGCATGATTGATCGTGGTTGTAATTTGCCGCGCAGTCATTTATTCAATAAAGTTGGCCGCCACAGAACCGCGCATGCACAAATTGTTTTATAAATCATGCAATCAGATGGAGTACAAGAGAAACAGCCAGGCTATAAACTCTTTTCTAGATGACCTCTCTAGCGCGTCTACAATTATCTATTAGAGCTATACCATACCATAGAATACTTAGCAGTACTTTTGGTACAGAAAGATCACTCGATACGTCATTTAAATAAAAAGCGACTCTTGACTCCGACGCCATAAACTACATTTTATCGCCCGAAATCAACACGTTCCCACGGAGTTTTTGAAAACCTAAATCCAACAAGCCGCAGGTACAAGTTACGGCAAATAAGTCGACCGGTGACCTTCAATGCGCAGAAGTCGAAAATGAGGTATCTCGGGGTGTGAGGGGGTCGCGGGGAGGGCGTGGGGATCGTTCGTAAGCACTGATTAGCTCTCCCGGATCCCTCGTAAGCGCTGATTGGCTCTCCAATCGTATTGTGTCCCGCTCACTCGTACGACGCTGCGCGTACTTGAAGGTCACCGGTCAACTTACGTGCCGGGGGTTATATCAGCCGTTATCTTCATTTTCAGACTGTTTCTTTGTAGAGAAAATATTACCCTTCTGTAACAGTCACAGTGATTTCTTAATATTTTTTTCCGCACTGAGACTCCATGGCCTTAGGGTCTCCAGACTAATTATACCTAAGCGTAAGTTATCTACTAAAACCGAGCAACTTCTAATAGGTAACTTTTGATCGTAAAAAGCAAGGAAAAGCAAAATTTTTCAACCTCGTTAAAAGTGTGAAAGGGTGAATCTTAGAACACATCGTGTAGACAAGATCTATCCATCTATTTATCGCTCGCGTTATTATCTACAGCGTTCCTCCGTAACAAGTGTCCGCGGCCATACATAGTCAAACAAGTATTATAAACGAGCTTACCCAGCAACCTGATCATCCTTATTCCTTCCTTTGATTTGTGATTCGCGCCTTGTATGGGTACACGGTTTCACGTTTCAAAGAATACATAAAAATTCTGTCATAATCTAACGTAGGAGTAAGGAGGATCTGCTTCGTAAGGTAAGACTCCATTATTTTTACGAACTCCCTGGCGCAGTGGAGAGCGTTGCGGTCTCATAAGTGGGAGATCCCGGATTCGATTCCCGACAAAGGCAATTTGCAAAATTATGATTTCTAAATTGTCTCTGGTCTGGTGGGAGATGGAGAGGGTTAGCACCCTACCGCCAAGCGGCAAACAAACAAACTCTTCCGCTTTATTATATTAGTATAGATACCTAATCTATCACACGCACATCACAATTTTAAACAAAGATTAAGTAGTATTGATAAGAATATCCTATTCTACCCTTTTTAGAGATAACTGTAGTGTTTTCTTCACTTCTTCGTACGTTTCTGCAAACAAGTAAATTCTTAACAAACTTTCGCCGTAGGATCATTAACAGAAAGCAGCTGAATTGTCCTTCGATTCATGACTCTATATATGGCATTACAGGAAGTCAGTCAATCACCTCACTCATTAGTTCGGGATTAAATTGCTAATAGGGTTTAATTGGACATAACGTATTCTTTAGCATTAGCTCGTGAACGAAGTAAATGGGTGGGCGTAGGTAATTTTATAACAAAGAAAAGCGGCGAACTTCTTTCAGTAGTAGAAAAAATACGAGCGCCTTAAATGAGTCTGAGATCTATCATTTAAGGCTCTCTTATTTCTTTAGGGGAAACTGAAGAGAATCATGGTCGAGGATAAATGATAATTAATTGATCATTGATTGAAACAGTGCTTTTTCAAATATTTATTTATTGGTGGATGTGTTTTGAGTCTATTCAAAAGCTTATGTAGGTAAAACATGAGCGTGATTATATCTACGGAAATCTTTGTGTAAATTATGCTATGCATGTTGTGTTATGTAGCAGTTGGTAAACAATGCCTAGATTATACTCTGAAATATACTTACTCATAGTAAGTAGGAACGGAACATAAACAACATGAAAATAATATTTTGATGTTGTATTGAATATTTTAGTGAAAAACCTGGCGTTTCCTTTTGTATGAGTTGTATGCCACTGTATATATATTTGTATAATAGTTCTTTAAAACACATCGGAAAATATAAAATATTTTAGCTAAAAGCTCTTGCCATTCTACAATTTCTTACAAAAAAAAAATTAAAGTCTTATTTGTCACTTAACAAATTATACGTCTTTAATGCTTAGAAGTCGGTTAGATCCAAACTTAAAAATTATAGCCAAGTATTCAAATTTTTTTTTAAATGTCCATGTTTTACCTCATCAATCGAAAACACTAGCGCATCCACCACTCAGAAATTCACCCACTTCTGTACATTAAAAAAAACGTCAAACAGTGCGGTTTATGAAGTGCCGTGCCAATATTAGCACAGCCGTTGTTTGCGTGTGTACAAACAATTATAGGCGACGGAATAAAGACTAAGGCTAGTTGAATACGCCAAATTGCTACGAGGATGGTCGAACGCAATGCAAATGTGGCATTACCGTTAATCTATGTATTTATACCGGACGACAAAACTGACGCTAGCAACGACTGCTGAGTTTCTTGCCGGCTTTTCTCAGCAGAATCAGCATTCCGAACCGGTGGTAGATTCTTGACATGTCATAAGAGCCACACGTTGGCCTACGTGAAATAAATGATTTTGAATTTTTTTTTGACATGATGCGTGTGTTTGTACAAGTTTTTTTTATTTTTATTCAACTACAAGTTAGCCCTTGACTGCAATTTCACCTGATGGTAGTGATGATGTTTTTGTTTTTGTGGCGGTTTTTATTTTATTATTAACTAGCTGACCCCCGCAACTTCGTTCACGTGTTTATAGGTTTTATATAGGATCGGAACGGATCCCATAATTATTTTATGTACCAAAACTAAATGTAGCCTAAGTTACTCCTTATAACATCACCTATCTGCCATTGAAAGTTCCATTAAAATCGGTCCAGCCGTTTCTGAGATTAGTTGAAACAAATAGACAGACCGATAAACATAAATTTAAACGCACGCCAGTTTAAAATAAGCCGTACGTACAAAGATCCGGGTCCCAAGTTATTTGAACCCAATAAATGTCTGTCATTTCTGAACTAAAAAATCTATGACCTTGAAATATTTACGGGACAATATATAAAGTACTACCTTTCTAACAAAAAAAGAATGAATGAAATCAAACAACGCGTTAATGAATTACAGCTAAATACGCGTTTTAACTTTCTTCCCCTCTCCCAAGGAAACCGTGCTGAATTTCGGGATAAAAAGTATCCTATGTCCTACCTCGGAGTATAAACTCAAATCGTACCAAGTTTCATTCGAATCCATTCAGTAGTTTCGGCGTGATGCGCGGCCAAGATACAGACAGACAGACAGACAGACAGACAGACAAAAATGAAAAAAATTGCAGTTTTGGATTCAGTGACGATTATAGAATGCCCTCCAATAAAAAATTTCAAAATATCTTCAATGTACAGAATTGGATCTGTTACAGTTTTATTATATTATAGATTATTTAATTACAACCAAGAAGATGCTACAGTTTTTAAACGCTGCAATCTGTCTTCGCATATGAAAAAATGCATAATTATCATCTCATTGCACGCCCGATAACATCGTCAGTCGATCACTTTATGCGACTCATCTCGTCTTTTATAAAGAGTCGACGCAAAAAGCGCAGGAGTGACGCTAAATTGACACACACGTCTAGAATACGAGTTTTGTGAAGCGATTTCGAATTGATATTGAGCTCACATGCTTGCCGGGTACGTTTTTACCAATTTAAATTAATGTGATCCTACTATCACCAACGTGGGACCGTATTTTCAGCTTTAAACGTGTTTTGTTTTTGTTACATGTTGTTATCTATCTAATCTAAATAAATATAAAAGGAAAAGGTATCTGACTGACTGACTGATCTATCAAGGCACAGCTCAAACTACTGGACGGATCAGGCTGAAATTTGGCATGAAAATAGCTATAATGACGTAGGCATCTGTAGGCATTTTTGAAAATTCAACCCCTAAGGGGGTTAAATAGGAGTTGAAAGTTTGTATGAGATTTATATGAATCCACGCGGACGAAGTCGCGAGCATCAGCTAGTAACTTATAATACCTACTGATCTATATCACGCTGGACATTGTACAAACTATTAAAACCGCCGTCGGCTGTAGTGAAAAATTAAATTTGGAGCTATTTTAAAACATCAAATGTGAATATAAAAACCATAGAAAAATGAAAAGCGTTTGGCAAGCATATTATTAGTTGCCGTAGATCTAAAATAAATATAAAATTCACGGAGAAATGAGAAGCGTCTAGCAGACATAATTATTATTAACTAGTTGCCGTAGATCGAAAATATTTCTTGTATATCTACAAGAGGACAAATTGTTAATAGATACGCCAGCACTAGTGACGGTTTTTATTTTGGTATACTTAGAAAATTACACTCGAAGCTCGGATTTTATAATTCTATGTCGTTATCTCTAATATACAGTCGTCAGTCGTATAATGCTATCTTTACTCTCTTAATGGAACCACATAAATCAGAATTTCTAATCTTACGTTACTTTCTTAAGCAAGAGTTTTAGAATCCATACATCGGTTTTGTTTCTTCGCGGCATTATACACGAAGTCTATATCGCTTAGCAACATGGCTTTGTCCGGACAAAGCCATAGGGTGATGTACCTAACTATGACAGAAACCGTTACCAAACCATTTGCCAAACCAGAGCCAATTTTAGAAATTATCTTGTGGGTAATCGAACCCGGGATCTCCCATTTATAAGACACTATATGCCAGTAATAAAGACACTGCGCCAGTAGATAGACAGTGAAAGCTAGAATTTAGAATTTCTAAAAGCTATCTCCCGTTGCTCCCACGAGAAAGATTCTGAATTGACATCAAAGACTCGTCTTTAGAGACGGAAACGACGTAGGTACAAAATTGGCATCCTATGGCATTATCAGATGTTATCTGTAACTGAAATATGTAGAATGGTATTTACTAAGCTCCACGTAATGTAACGTCCAAATGTACCAAACTTTCTAAAAAATTGATATATTGAAATACATATACCTAAGTACTTACTTGTACAAAGAATTTTAAATGTATTAAAATACTTGAATAACTATGCCATAGTCACAGATGTTTATTAATCACTAGCTCAGCCTAACTCCGCACGGGGGTCCTACAATACCTAACATTACTATGTATTAGAAAAAGCCTAATCTATCTATTGGTGCAAATATCTGTCTATTTAAAAGAGTATCTACTCAAAAGAGTCGCCTTTGAGAGTTGGACGTATGGATGTGTAAAAAATATTTCTGCTAAATTTTGAGGATCTCCCGCCACCCACATGTGCAATTTTTTATGTATGCATTAACAGAAAAGTTCATGATGATGGATTACATAAACAATTCACGCACACTTCAATAAATTCATTCAAAAACCAAGCTCATGAATGCGCGCCAGAATTATTTACAGGCGAAAAGCGAAACCTTTTCTGTTGAGAAAAATCTTTCGATCTAAAAATGTATTGGTGTAAACTAGAACTTTGTCCAATAATAATTTATGAAATATCTTCTTCAAACAGAGAGACTCGGTAAGCTGGTTTAAATAAGTATTATATATGCAATGAAGCTATCAAGATCTGTTTATTTATAACATCCTCTACATCAGGTAACCTAAAATTGCCATTTTTCTAAAATTATCTTTGTTATTGTCATCTCGTGGTCATATAAACGATAGTTTATAAATAGATTCTAATTTGAGCTCAGGTATTGTGTGGCTGCATCTGGTCAAACTAGTTGGTTGCCTCCATATTTGTTACATAAAAAGTGTGCTATTTATGGGTTCCAATGTTTTAATTGTACATAAATTTAAATAAATCAGCTGTACAAGGAAATATAGAAAAAAGTAGTAAAGTGCTTTTTTTTTTCATTTATCATTTTATCCTTTCAAAGTAAATGTAAAATGTAGGAAGGTATCAGTTGATGTGGCTTAGCGAGGTGAACAAACGGACAAAAAGTTAAACTATCAAAACGAAGCTTCTATTTATGAACAAATTAACGAAGTACCTGTTAAATAATTCGATTTGAGTGAAAACTAGGTTTTGACTTTGAAAAGACAACTGCATACTTATTACGACTTTGTAAATCTCAATAACGTTGATACATTTCGAATATCAAAACACTGTAAAGTCAATGTAAAATGGATTTTAACAGTAAAGTATTATCTAAGGCCCGAGTTTATCCATACATTTACAGCCAGCGGCGGCGCCTCAAGCGGAAAATTAGCGGAATAAAAATTGGTATTACTGAATTTACGACTCTAATATAAGGGAGTTTAAGTCTGTTTTACACTCAAATTATGGTGTTTCGATACTCGAAGTGTATCAACGTAGTCAGATATTTCAAGTCGTACTAAGTATACATATCGTACCTATAATATATCTTATAGGACGCTGGACGATTAAATTATAATATATATTAAGTTAAATTCTAAATGATATCGTTGATTTTTAAAGTTTTTTATAAATATTCAATATGTTGATAAGTAGCAAGTTGTATGTATGGATTAACATAAATGAAATCATTAAAAAGTTTATTTAATCCAATCGCAATCATGCATCGATAACGTTATCACTACAAAGAGACGCGAACCTCCGTCCAATAATGATGGGAATCTTAATTTAATCCTCAGATATAATGCCGATATCAAACAAGCTGGAACGTGTAAACAAGTCAAGCGATTTCCATTAGAACCTTTATCACTGCGTGTCGGAATCCAACCGGCTTTCAATCCGTACGCATTAAACTAGATGGACCAAGAGCCGGTAGAAAATATAGAGTTTGTAAGGTTGTTACTTTATGTGTACGGATTGGAAATTTTGAGTTTGTAAGATTGTTCCTAAACAATAACTATTGATGGTTTACTAGACCTGCCAGCTGAACTACGGTGGATTTGAAAGCAAAGACAAAGCCAAAGTTAAAGTTAAGGTTACTTTTCTAAAGTTTCACTTCTGCCGTGAGCGAATTGCACACACACACTTTTTTTTAATTTACGAATGATAAAATTCAAGCGTCGGAGTCTTTCTTAGTGCTAAAAAATTCCTAGGAGATACTTCACCGCGGTAAATTGCCTCCTCTGGTGACAGATGGACTGGTTATTGTTTATGCAAAAAAATCAACCTGGCTGTTTAAGTAATAGGGGTGTTTAGGAGTGTTTAAGGGTATTGGGAAAAAAAACAGAATATTCAACTTTACTAAAGTTCAATATGACGACGTGTTTAACTTACAGTCAAGTAACCCGAAATATCAAGAGCTTCCATACGAAATTACAACAAAATAGTTAACCCATAGATGCCTAGATCTATAGCCATGGCAGATCTACTTTGTCATGCTCAGACTAAGAAGAACCATCATATTACCCCATTCAAATGCTAGCAGGAACGACATGACAACTACCGCAAACTACACATACAAAAGTAGGTAATAATGTACGTAACATACGAAGTTGTGAGTGAAGTTAGCGGGCAGCACAAAGCCGCGCCTGTCAGAATCTGAATAGGTTTTCTAACTTTCAAGCACCGCGTTATAATTTCCTATGGGCTCTTGGGCTACAAACGCAATATTTATTCAGACCACGATTCGACGCCATCCTGCAATTGTCAGCAACGTGATCATATTTCTAACAAATGCTAATAATGCGTGAGACCTACGGCAATTTCGTGTAAATTATGATGTAAGAATGGTAACTTCATCCAAGCAGTAGCTATTGGATGAGACGGACAAATCACACGTATAGGTTGCTATAATAATTCGTTTCAATGAAAGTAAAATTCGTTTCAAAAAAGTATTTAAATGAAATGTTAAAGTATGCAGATAGAAGAGAGAGAAATGGAATGAGATACTATACTATGCAGTAGTCAAAAGTGCAAAAAAAGCGATTCATATATTAATGTAAAAAAATGTTCCGAAAATTATACGATTTCAAGGGCAAATATTGTGAATGTTTGGAATGCTTTTGTCCATTCGAGTTAGGGACTAACTGTTATACTGTCTTTCTTGGAGATTTCAACGGGCACTACTCGCTACCCGTCAATCATCAATAAAACATAAATAACTGTTCCATAAAACGGTCCCAAGGGATTCGGTTTCCTGGTCGTTACTGCCAACAGTAAATCGTAGTCATAACTAATTTTAATATTATACTATTCCTTCCTGGCCATCTCTATTTGTAAAGATCTCAGGACTTGAAAGCAGCGGCTACAACGGCGCTGATTTTTAGTAAAATGTGAGAAGGATAAATTTATTCACTGTCATGGAGATGGATGGGTCAAGGGATGGCATAATGCAAGGTGACTGCGAAGTGAAAATCTCGTTTCAACGATAATAATTAATTAGAGGTATAATTTACAAAAAAAAAAATCATGAAGATTTTGGAAATTATCAATTATACCTATATCAATAATAATTCGTATCAAAAGCAATATCAATAATTTCCAAAATGCATATTAAAAAAAATACACAAAAATTATTAAACGTGTCCAATTAAAACTAAAAAATCGGCCAAGTGCGAGTCGGGCCTCGCTCTTTTAGGTTTTCGTACATAATTATGAACAATATAATATTTTGGGTCTAAGAAATATTTAATTTTCGAGCTAGACATCGTAACAAACAGACGGACAGACAGACAGCAGAGTGACATTAATAGGGCTCCGTTTTTATCCTTTGGGTACGGAACCCTAAAAAGGAAGCAGCGTTTGGAGCAACTTTTTATTAGAAAATTGTTTTCAATCTCGACTTTCAAAGTCCCAAAAAGCATCATCATCATGATCAACCCATTACCGGCTCACTACAGAGCACGGGTCTCCTCTCAGAGCGAAAAGGGTTTTGGCCATAGTCTACCACGCTGGCCAAGCGGATTGGCAGACTTCACACACCTTTGAGAACGTTATGGAGAACTCTCAGGCATGCAGGTTTCCTCACGATGTTTTCCTTCATCGTTAAAGCAAGTGATATTTAAATACTTAAAACGCACATAACTCCGAAAAGTTAGAGGTGCGTGCCCCGGGATCGAACCCACGACCTCCGATTAGTAGTCGGTTGTCCTAACCACTAGGCCATCACAGCCAAAAAAACGCATATAATTATAATATTTAAATAAGAATATAATATTTAAATAAGACTTTCAAAGTCTAGGTTACTTCCTAGGTCCTGATTTGGAATAGATAGTGCACATGCGTTTGCGCACTCTTCTGCAATATAATATCTCCTACATACTTAGTTGGCTAGTCTCCGTCGTCGTTGATATTGGCCACCGTGACTGAAATTCGTACGGGAGGACAGTAAATATACCTAACAATCTTATAAATTAATTTCATAACTCCATAAACTAATAAGACGTTCTTAAACAAATAGGTACATTTATATAAGAGCGGGGCCGCACTGCGGAAATTATTCGCTCGACTTTTATTCGCGCGGTTTATATTCCGCATTTTAATATGTTTTTCTCGCGAATTTTAAATCGCATGTGCGTGCAGCTTCATACATTCCCATATGTCACAGAATTTTGCGAAAAAATTCGCGCGAATAAATTTCGGAATGCGGCCTAGGCCTTAGAATTGCTGTAAAACATGCTTTAATTAGGTATGTATGGCAGCTTCTTTCGTCGCGATTTTATGGATTATTAAGAACTCGGCGTTGTATTTAATACACTGTATAAAATTCACTTTCAATATTTAACACCGGCATCTGTCTCACCGGCAGACGTTAAAAACGTAATAAACGTCGTAAATTGCATTAAGCATTTCAAGTAAATATATATAAGCGTTGGAATGCAGCTTTTTATCTTATAATGAGACAAGCACAAAAATAAATACGCACAAAAAAGGGCAAGTGCGTATACGTATCGATTTTCGCTGGCCAATTATTTCGTAGTATAGCATTGAATCAATGATTTTTTATATTATACTTAAATGCGAAATTTCATTTGTTTAATGGTGTATCCATCAACTACGCAGCGGAATAAAATCGCGGCCAAAAGCTAATTTTACTATAAACACTTAATTCAAATCAAAGTTTCTTTATTAAAAATTATGCACTTTACATTTTTTGAATGTCAATTGAATAATTATATCTACACCCGTAAGTAATTACCTACCAAAGTTTTGTTTATAAACCTTTTTTAAGGAGATTTTCTCATAAAATAGAGTCTCAAAGAATGTGACAATAGCCAGTAGCTGGGCTGAATCGTTTTGGTTGGTTACGTGTACATACCACATTGCTGCTACAGCTGTGCTTCTAGACCTATATTATTCACGAGCGGATACCCGCGACTTCGTTCGCGTGGATATTGATTTTAATAATCCCGTGTGAATCATTTTGTTATTCCTAAGCTCCTTTGAGCTTATACCTTGCTAAAAACTGTAAAAAGTTCACTGGCGGATGTTTAGGTACAACAAAATGTAAACATCCGCCAGTGAAAGTCCCATCAAAATCGGTCCAGCCTTTCAGAGATTAGCCAGTAGTCTTTAAAGTATCTACTTTCTAACAAAAAAAGAATGAATGAAATCGGACCACCCGTTAACGAATTACAGCTATGTACATATTTTGCCTTTCATCCCCTCTCCCAAGGGAACCGTGCTCAATTTCGGAATAAAAAGTATCCTATATGTTACTCCATAGTATGAACTTAAATCATGCCGAGTTTCATTTCAATCCATTCAGTGGTTTTTACGTGATGCGCGCACAAACATACAGACAAACAGACAAACAGACAAACAGATAAACAGACAAACAGATAAACAGACAAACAGACAAACAGACAAACCGACAAACCGACAAACAGACAAAAATTTAAAAAATACCTTTTTTACGTTCTATTACTTATCCCTAACATCCCCCAGTTATTATTTTGCAAAAATCTTCAATGTACAGATACGGCAATTCTACGATTTTATTATATGTATAGATTTTCTTAAAGTATATTCACTCATAGTAGGTACTTATTCAAACTTTAGACTCAGCTGAACACCTAACTACTCACATAAACGGCTCTACTGTTACACTTATAAACCTCTACGTCATAAAAATCTAACGCTTACCAACACACTAATTAACATTAACATTTCAATTATCTTTCAAGCGAAATTATATCATTGCACCGCTGAGCTCAAATAATAAAACGTCTACGATCAACACCAGATAGGAGATAAAATTATCCTATAAAGTGTTCCCATAAAACTAGGATTTACAAGTAGCGTTCAGATGAACCGACAGGAAAGGAATAGTTAGTAACGAGCCAAGAACAGCGTGAAAAAATAAGCGGAATGCTGCAATAAATGATGGCTGTGCTATGCCGAGTTCGCACTTTGCGGCTACGTTGATCGAATTCGAGTATCGAAACGCAATGACTTCAGAGTGAAATGGACCTAAACTGGCTTGTTTAAGGTTTGAGTTCATCCATACAGGAAGGGAATAGTTAGTAATGAGCCTACAACAGCGCGAAAAAATAAGCGGAATGCTGCAATAAATGATGGCTGTGCTATGCCGAGTTTGCACTTTGCGGCAACGTTGATCGAATTCGAGTATCTAAACATAGTGACTTCAGAGTGAAATGGACCTAAACTGGCTTGTTTAAGGTTTGAGTTCGTCCATACATCTACAGTCAACGCCCCAAACGAAATTTTGCAAAATAAAAATTGTAAGTTCTGACAGACTTTAAAATAAGAAGCTTTCCATTCTGCCCTGATACTGTAGTTTTTTGATATTTGAAAGCTAACAGCGCTGTTAAGGTGTTAAAACTCGGCATAACCCTATTAGATTCAGTCCCAGTTAAGGCTTCTAGAGAATGAATTATCTTGCAATCAGTGCTTACTTACTTAAGTCATTGCTATTCATTTCTATTTCTGATTCCAACTGATACCTGCGACTTGGTCAGCGTGGAATTTCTGTTATGATGTGGGAGAAAGACTGAAGTAAAAACTATAGACTTTCTTTTCATGAAATTATGACGGGTTTGCCCTTAACCTGCCCTCTAACCTATCTATACATACGACGATATAGAATAGAATAGAATAGAATAGAATAGAAAAGTTTTTTATTCAAATAAACTTTTACATATTCAGTAGGTATTCTCGACAATGGTCGAGATTAAAACACTATAACGTCTTAGTCAGCGTAAAGCGGACTTGAAACTCCTTATTTTAGAGTCGCAAATTCAGTACTACCGATTTTTATTTCGCTAATATTCCACTAGGGGCGCTAGTTGTAAATGTAGGGATGAACTCGGGACTTAAAACAATGCAGTTAAGGCCCATTTTACTTTGACATTATAGTGTTTCGATGTTTGAATTGTATTTACAGTGTCAAGATGTAGAAAGACGTACTAAGTTACAAAAGCCTGAAGTTATTTTTAAATGAAAATTGGAAAGTGAAAACAATTTTTCTTAGATATGACAAAATATTTTTGATGATATTAGAATGATAAACTTTGTATTTTAACCATTCAGGAAAACAAAGTACGCATTGGATTTTATAAATGAGTAGATTAATATGAGAAAAATAATACAGAAATTCTAATTAGAAACTTAGAAATATTCACAGTGACAATTGAATTGAATATAATTTGTAATGATCGAGCGCTGGCTGCAAAGTAATTCAGGTACCATTTCCGCAATATGAAAAGCAATAAAAACAATATAATAAAACACGTTCATCAGGGAAACTGAGCGCTACAACGGGAGAAGCTGGAGCTTAAAGTTTTAATCGCTCAATAAAACCTAACAGTAAAGCTTACTGCACACTATATTATAGAACCTTATGAGGTAACAAAGAATGATGGGATAGAATAGAAGTTGCATGTAACTAATCAAAATGGATTCCGGGAATTTTGTAATTTGGCAGGCATCAAAATTCACGAATACAATATCCTGTATGCTTAGTCTCAGTTTGTACAACACCAAAACTTTACCAAATACTACGTATCGTATCGTAAAATTGTAATATGTAATGCAAAATGAACTCAAAACTCAAAACTCTTATTTTAAAGTCGTAAATCAATACTT
This sequence comes from Melanargia galathea, assembly GCA_920104075.1. Taxonomy (NCBI): domain Eukaryota; kingdom Metazoa; phylum Arthropoda; class Insecta; order Lepidoptera; family Nymphalidae; genus Melanargia; species Melanargia galathea. Next base: position 27,570,527 of record OV049856.1, on the reverse strand, counting down.
CGAATATTAATTTTACAACATTTCTGCTTGGGGCGCAGTCTGTAGACGAATGCTGAATAATGTGTTGGCGAACTCAAACCTTAAAATAAGCCAGTTTAGGTCCATTTTACTCTGAAGTCATTGTGTTTCGATACGTAGTATTTGGTAAAGTTTTGTTTCCCGGAATCAATTTTGATTAGCTACATGCAAGTTCTATTCTATCCCATAATTCTTTGTTACCTCATTAGGTTCAACCTACCCATCAGGTGTTGTGCAAACTGAGACAGCATACTGTTAGTCCGGGCACCTAATAGATTAATCATCAACCGACAACCCTGATCGAAACGCTGGCTGATCATGAAATTATACCCGCCATAATAGTAGTCCAATTTGTATCTAATAAAATCACGATTATCAATCTAGTTGAAACCATCCCAGCGATGCAAATCCGAGCCGATCAAACGCAATGCGTTGCAATGCGTCCAATAATGAGATCAGTGTTTATTACTTCCTTGATCCTCCTTGTTGATGGTAACAGCTTGTTATTATAACACTCATTCAATCGAGTCGCTACTCGCTAACAAGAAAGCGCCGCCAACGGTATGCAAGCTACATCAGAGTGCTTAGTCTCAGTTTGAAGCGCTCCAAAACTAAAAGTATACTATAAGTGTACTATTGATCGAATCACAAATGACTTCAGAGCAAAATAAACCCAAAAACTCTTATTTTAGGTCCATTTTACTCTGAAGTCATTGTGATTCGATCAATAGTATACTTATAGTATACTATAAAGTTTTGGACCGCTCCAAACTGAGACTAAGCACACTGTACAGTACCTCGTTGCTGTAGTAAGTGTAATAAAAGCACATGAGTAGATATCCCTACTTAGTACTTTGAGTGTAGCACTCGTTTTTACATGTTAAAGGATGTACTAGGATGTACTACCTACTTACCTACTGCCGTCAACGTTAGAAAAAGCATGCTTATTCACGCAATCGCATTACAACGGATGATGATGATGATTGCATCTTGGATTCTCTTTTTCAATACAGTCAATCAAACAATATCCGTTTACGTTTTTTTTTTTCTAGCAGACATGTACAATATCGTAGGTAGGTATATTAAAAAATGCCAGCTAACGGCGAGGCACATAAAATATACTCTTTAATGACTTTAGGTTATAGACAGCATACTATCGAATCTGAAAGCTTTCGATAACCAGCAACTTTGACTCACGATACACTTAAGAGAATCGTGAACCTACAAATTTTCATACAAAAAGCGACAACGTTTTTCTCCCCGTAAATATTGTCCAATTTATGTTTTTTTGAAATGTTGCAGATATACTTAGTGAAAAACTAGGTCCGCACTTTTTTATTTTAAAGAATTATATTTTTGTTTAGGATGTACCTACTTGACGTAAAAACTTCCTCCAGCGTTTTTATTTATCTTAATTAAACTAAACTACAAAAAAAAACGGACAGACCTAGATGAAGGTGTACTGAATCCAATGAGACCAAAATCGTCTTATTTCGTAAAGGTTTAGGATGGTAAAAACGTTATCGTCCGAAACCATATTTCAGTAACGAAATTAAGGTAATTATCTCAGGACTTGCAAATCTCTATCACACAATACGGAGCGCTATGAAACAGACAGCATTTTTGAAAATACCTACACGATCCTTTTAAGCGTTTCCAAAATCATCAAGCTAAATGCGAATCGATGCTGATGAACGTGATTCTATCCTAGAACCTATACAAATTAAAGTATCTTTTTGAACGGTATCGCGTTGTATTTCTTTCATTATTCGAAGGGAAAAAGCATTATATATTATGTATATAAACCATAGAGATAATAATAATAAGTAGAGTAGGCATACCTACCTTAAAAACGTGCCAAAAATACACTCACACACGCACAATCCTACAACTAAAATGGCGCGTGTTCATTGTGATGTCTCAAGTTGTGCGTGTGTGAGTGTTCATGTATACATTTTAGGGAGGCCATCTTAAGGGAAGTGCAATAAAATTTCTGCCACGATCTGTTTTATTGTTATGTTTAAAAATGTAGTGTTGTCTCTTACACACTTATGAAAATTTTGATAAGCTTAAGCTATTTTCCGATCCACTATTTTCTATAGGACATTATGCCAAGTCCACTTCTATAGGTTCATGATATAAACGGAAAACTTTCGTTTCTGATGCTCAATCCAGATTTTTATAATTTTAGTGTACCATATACTTAGGTACATCACGTTACAAATTAGGGCCCTTATTTGTCCCTTAATTCAATGGTAATAAAAATAAAACAGTAAACGTAGATTTCTAGTCTAGTCTGCCAGTTTAGTTACAGGCTGCATTATAGGTATTTCTCTTTAATAAAAGGCCGTCTAATTTGTTTGAAATGAATGATTTAACTGTTGAAATTTGTGCATAGAGGTTTTTTTTATAACGTAGACAAGGAGCAATAAGATCGAATTTTTTAAAATTCCTACGGGACAGGAATTTCTTGTTCCACGCGAAGTAACGGCGATTGCTAGTCATTTAATAAGGTGAATGAGAGATTTTTACATTGCCTGGTAGTTGCACAGTTTATTTCACCAAACGTAAAATTTAAAAAAAAGACCGCATTTACAATAATTCTAGTAAGAGAGTTTCCACATTTGTTAGGTCTATAAAAGCGAAGAAGATTCGCTTTAAACAAAAAAGTTTCTTGAAACAGTAAGTAATTTGCATTGAAAATCTCTACAGTAGCTCTTCATTGCGAGAGCTTTCGATTCGCCTATATCCATAAACCAATACATCGAGTAATTTACAGTTGTTTAAATAATTTTTTTCAAAGAAAAATGAACCGACTTCAAACGAATCGAACTAAAAAGTTTAAAATAATTTTTTATTCATTTAGATTGACGATTAAACTACCTAACTCAAATGATATATAATTTTTTGAAGTCGGCGCCAAATGACTTCAAGTTCACTTCAAGTCGAAAATGTGCCCCCCGGGTCCCAGACTCACCCTCCGCGACTAGGTTCACCGCGCTCGCATTCAAAAGTGGATATTCTGATTTTACTTACACGAACTGAATGTGGTTTGGCGCCGACTTCAAAAAATTATATATCATTTGAGTTAGGTAGTTTAATCGTCAATCTAAATGAATAAAAAATTATTTTAAACTTTTTAGTTCGATTCGTTTGAAGTCGGTTCATTTTTCTTTGAAAAAAATTATTTTATGCTTTTTAGTGATTTGTTTTCTTTATATTAGGTAATAATAATATAAATGAAAACTATGTAAAATAGATTATGACCTATATATTATTAATTATTATTAAATATCCTGTGACATATACATTTTATGTGTCATACTAAAGGTGAGTGGTTTTATTATGTTCTAACCCAACCTAACCTAACTTCTGATCTATTCAAGATTAGTTTGTATGCGTACAACTCTTGTATAATTTGGATAGACCGTAATTTACAATCTATACGCGACTAGTTTCACACCCTTGCGGTTTGGCTTTGTATAGAATGGAAATACACGTAACCATGCACAAACTCCAAGGAATCACTCTATATGCAACTGTACTGACTTCGGCCCAAAACTTTTTGCAAAAGGTCAATGTTACGTAGGCGTAGCAGAGTGAAGTCTTTGGGCAGAATAGCTATATCAGACTTCAGCAATAGGTCTGGCAATCTCAGAGAACATATTAGTGACATATGTGTACATTTATGCTTATAACTTCGTACGTAAGAATGATAACTCGATGTGTTATATACTAAAACCTTCTTGAAAGTATGTAGATAACGATAGTGAAACAATCATCAAAATCGGTTCATTAGTTGCGGAGATAATCGCGAACATACTTACATACATACATACATACTTACATACATACATACGGGTCGAATACAGAACCTCCTTTTTTTTGAAGTCGGTTAACAACGGTTATCCGTAGGTAAAGTTTGTTAACAGTTTTGTGCGAGCAAGTAAAGCCGTGTCCACATTAGGCGAACAGTGGCTGACTCTGAGCGGCGTATCGGTCAAAACTCAAAGCTCTGGAACTCTCATAGTTTTGGAGGTATTTGGAGGCGAATCAGCTGCTCACTGAATAAGTTGGCAAGCCGAAACGTCACAAACTGCGTACTTTCGCGCTGTATGGACACACTCCATTTAAAAATTATAGGGAAGTAAACTGGAAGCAAACATCCACTCACTGATCGCCTAGTGAGGACACGGCCTGAAGTTCGACGAACCGTTCGGGGTGCATGTTATTGTTTGGTCCGCATCAACCGCTGGTCAGCGACGTGACCATGGCAAAATGGTTATTGGTCCAGGTTTCTAGACTTTGATATTTTATACCGCTAGCCATTCAAAGAATCTTCCATGTCTTGTGTTGTCTATTTTTCATAAAATATCATTATGTTACCCTTTTTATTCAATCATAGCAGACCGCACCAGTATATTTCGGCTAAATTGGCGACCCATTCTTCCTCATATTATCAATCAATATCAGATATCATTCAATTTTCAATAAGCATCTTTTCAATGAAACGGTTAACGGACAGAGTTTCTTCTTAGTTAAACAGTTGCATTTCTAGGTAGAGAGTATTTTTCGTCCGTATTTGGTAGTTGGCGGTGTTTCACACCCGTGCCTCGGAGAGCACGTTAAGCAGTCGGTCCCGGTTATTATCACTATCATGTGACAATAGTCGTTAACGACCGCCAACGTGCATTGGAGCAGCGTGGTAATCTAAGCTCTAAATCCATCTCACCTATGAGAGAGGAGGCCTGTGCCCAGCAGTGGGACGTTAAAAAGCTGTAGTGGAGTATTTTTCCCAACCGCACTACAGCAAAGACAGCGTATGTTTGGCACGCGTATCTGGGTTTGTAAGCGTGTAGGATTCTTTATACCCTTCTTTATATCCATTCCCAACGGCTGGATTTTTATCAACGAGGTGTCTGTCTGTCTATCGATTCGTCTAAACCGTTAAGTAGGTATTTCTATTCCTGCCCCTTTTTATTCTATCCACAATTATCATCATAATCTGGATATATTCATATGTATGTAATGATGCAATTACCGCGCAGAAAATGTACCTAACATTTTCTGCGCGGTAATTGCATCATTTGCAGAAAAACTTTTGTAGAAGAATCAAACAAATCATTCTTTCTTTCTTGCGGTAACAGCAAACAAATAACTTTTCTGAGTAAATTCAATAAAATATACAGCACTGAAGAGAATAGAGATAAACACTTTTATTTATGCTACACCCGCAATACTTTCACTATTAAAACTAATTGCACTGGAATAAACATAGGCTGTTACATCACGGCATCACGTCTATGCATTCGTACGTACCCTATGTTAGTCACGTGCGTGATTATTCATTGAATGCAGGAAGTCGTTTATGATAAACCCATTACATGAGGGAATTAATGTTTTACGCACAATCCGTGTTTTACATGGAACTACATGATCCATGCTCATTTATTCAGTCGCGAAGTCGCGAAGACAGGCGGAGGCATTCAAAACAATTTGTTGATTCTACACTGCATCGCAGTGTTCACGAACAGAGGGACTACCATAGAGTACCATAAACATAATAATCTTAATCGGTATTTTTTATGAGTGACTAGCTTCTACTCACGGCTTCATCGCCGTGAATTTCGGTTTTTCACAAATCCCGAGGGAATCGTGGATTTCCGGTTCGCGTTTCCGCTCCCTTTTCCAACCTTTATACTACTTTCAAGAAAGTTCAAAATTTCAAAAGTTCAAAAGTTCTCCATTCGAAATTTCAGCCAAATCGGTTAAGTAGTTGCGGCGTTATAGAGTAACTAACATCCACACTTTCACAATTATAATATTAGTAGGATAATAAATTACATTATTGATTTAATGATTGAGGAATTGATTAAAATTTCATTTTATATTGTAAACTTTATTAAATAAATAATTATAGGAAACAGGTAGTAAGCTGCATCTTATTAGTCATACCGATTTCATAGAGTAAAAGTTTAATAGCAAGAGCTATAATTAATATTCCGTAGTAGCAGCAGGTAGGTTTCCACATACTTTATAGCATATACTATAAGTTCATGGTTATTGGTTATGTATACAATATAACAAATTAGACGGCCTTTTATTAAAGAGAAATACCTATAATGCAGCCTGTAACTAAACAATGGCAGACTAGCCTAGAAATCTACGTTTATTTTACTGTTTTATTTTTATTAGTATTGAAATAAATAATATTGAAATAAATAAGGGCCCTAATTTGTAACGTGATGTACTAAGTATATGGTACACTAAAATTATAATAATGGAATAATCTTATCAAATTAGTGTATTGTCATCGGTCTTCGATAAATCTACAAAGTTTGAATGAAATCTGACCGTTTGAAGTGGGTTAAAATTGCGCCCAAAGGAGTCAGTTACAAACATACAAACATACAGGTGAAGCTAATATAAAGCGTGTAAAAATCTGGATTGAACGAAAAAGTCCAAGAGTTTGGGCCCGGCGTTGATGAATGTGACTGAGTGAGTGTGTTAGGGTTTTTCTTTTTCTTTACAAGATTTTACATAGATAGATCAATAATAATTCAAGAAATTTTATTTATGTATATCTAAGCAGCTAAGTACTCAAAAATTTTAAGCCCTAAACTAAGAAATTATAATTGTTTTTCATGAGCCAGAGGAAACTCGTAAAGACGCCATCAACAAGCGATCGGTGGAAATGATTTTATCGTAGGCCTAAGGCCTAGGCCGCACTGCGAAATTTATTCGCGCGAATTTTTTCGCAAAATTCTGTGACATATGGGAATATATGAAGCTGCACGCACATGCGATTTAAAATTCGCGAGAAAAATACATTAAAATGCGGAATATAAACCGCGCGAATAAAATTCGCGCGAAATTTCGCAGTGCGGCTTAGAGCGGGGCCGCACTGCGAAATTTCGCGCGAATTTTTTCGCAAAATTCTGTGACATAGGGGAATGTATGAAGCTGCACGCATATGCGATTTAAAATTCGCGAGAAAAATATATAAAAATGCGGAATATAAACCGCGCGAATAAAATTCGCGCGAATAAATTTCGCAGTGCGGCCCCGCTCTAACACAAATTATTTGCGTGAAGTTTATACGAGGAAAAAATTCAGCGACGAAAATATTTTACGCTAATGCAGCGTTCAATGTTTAAGCTAATAGCATAAATTATATTGTGGATATAGTTTGAGATAGTGTTAATAGAATCATACAGATAGTTATGTTGTTAATTTGTAGATAGAAGTATTCACTTATAGACAGCAAGTATAAATTAAACATTATAAAAACCCCCGACATTCGCCATTTTGCTGTGGCAGCCATCTTTAGATTTGCATAGTGCTATTCTACTATACTCGGACCGTGATAAAGATGGCCCTCCTGCATTGAAACGGAGCCCTCCCTGCGCCCCGCGCAGCGATTTGTTCATTCATAAGTTCATTGATAAATTCATTGATAAATCGGCTGCCCTAGTGATAAACAAAGTAACTACATTCAGAACAATTTACAGGACAAGCATAAACATTGAAACTCTTATTTGAAGGCAACCTTTCTACAAAATACCTACTTATTTATCTCTGTAATAAATTGCAAAATAATATATTTTAACTTATAAATAACAGTATTTATTTCTAACTCCTTCGCTTTTAATTTTGTTTAAAATTAAAAATATGGTTTTTCTAATTGCAAATAAAATACAAAAAAATTAATGTTTCAACTTTAAAAAGATTTTAAGTCATTTACTTCGTTTGTATATTGCTTGATAATTTCTTCCAAAAATAATTTTTCAATTTATTACAAAGAGTTTACTATGTTATTCAGATACAAATAGTTACCCCAAAAATTAATGTTCAAATGTGCGTGTGCGTGTGCGTTTGTGTGTGTGTGATATTGTGATTGTGATATTGCGACTAATACAATTGTCCCCCCCCCCCATTTGCTTTAATGGGCACCCGGGCCCTCCCCAAATAACTCAAATAACTATTTTTATTATTTTTTATGTAATCACCGGCTTTAGGTCGTAATTCTGAATGTTATTCTACATATTATCGGTGAATTTGAAGTAATTCTGTTCATTAAATCAGAAGTTATAAGGCTGTGACAGTCAGACGGACAAAGCATATCCAACCTAGTTCACTCAGAGACTTAAGTTAGAGCTTATTACAACTCAAGAATCTATACCATATCTATACTTACCTACTAATATTATAAATGCGAAAGTATGTCTGTCTACTAAGTCTTCACGCACCAACTGTTCAACCGATCTTAACGAGGTATAAAGATAAGTTTCATTTTTGGAAAGGACATAAGCTACTTTTTTATCCTGGTAAATTAAGAGCTTAGACTAGAATTTCAAAAACCTAAATACACGCGGACGGAGTCGTGGGCATCATAATCAACTATGTTTATCTTGTAAAGTTATAATTTACAGTATTGTGTCTATTTTTAGTTATATTCCTGTAAAGTAATGCCCCTATTAGTTAATTATGTACGTAGATATCTAAAATTCTGCACCTACCTTCAGTAGAAACATTTTAAAATAGTAAGTAACCGATAACAATTAAAACGATTATTTATAAGTACATAAAGTAATACCCTAAATTCCAGTCTCAGTGTGCAGTTATTTGTTTGGGCAATTCAAATTTCAGTAAACTGTTCAAGTTATTTGAAATATTATACTGTGGACACTGTGTTAAAAAACTACTCGACATTAAACTTTTGTTAATGCAAACAAGTCAATTTCACAAAAAATGTCAGTTACTTTGTTTATATCACTAGGGCAGTCGAAATCTGTCATATTGAAAAGTCACTTTGAAACTTCAAAGTTCATTGTTTACATCGTTACGAAAATTTTGTGAAATACATAGCAGTAACCAGTTCTTATGTGATAAAAGTTGTGCTAGAAAAATTGTTATGGTAGTGCGTTCGTTTTGTGCTCAAGAATGTGAGAGAAAAGAACAAATATCTCTAAATTATATATCATAATAATAAATATGAGGCTGACGGGCAATGTCAAGTGAGTGTTGTCAGCTTCATGTGAAAAATTTCCATACCCATTGAAGCCATCACGCAAACGGCCTCTCAATTATTATAAAAATACTATAATGTGGACCAATAATTTCAACACAACATTTTTAGTTATTTCGCTGGCGTTTCGAAACAAAAATATTAAATCTGGTGCAAGATGCTTTTCAAGCTGTAACGGAGGCTACGTGAAGTCACATTGTACTTAAGTTCACGTTGAGAGATTGCAGAATGACGACGATGAATTAGTGAATTATAATATAGTTATTGATAGCGACAGTGACACATCATCTGACAGCAATGCATTGAAATTTTAAGATATAGAAGAACACATGAACCTATAGAAGAGGACTTGGCATAATGTCCTATAGAAAATAGTGGATCGGAAAATAGCTTAAGCTTATCAAAATTTTCATAAGTGTGTAAGAGACAACACTACATTTTTAAACATAACAATAAAACAGATCGTGGCAGAAATTTTATTGCACTTCCCTTAAGATGGCCTCCCTAAAATGTATACATGAACACTCACACACCCACAACTTGAGACATCACAATGAACACGCGCCATTTTAGTTGTAGGATTGTGCGTGTGTGAGTGTATTTTTGGCACGTTTTTAAGGTAGGTATGCCTACTCTACTTATTATTATTATCTCTATGGAAGAACACGTCTCGACGAATCCTAATAGTTTTTTTATCTTTGTTTTATTCCATCTCCTAACATCTCCATGCCGTACTAATCTAAACGTCTGGTTTTTTTTTACCCGACTACGGCAAAGCCAAAAGGAAGGGTTATGATTTTAGCAGTCTATGTATTTACGTGTTGTAAATAATTCAGTTGCGATTTGTTTTTATAAAGAATTGTCAACACTGATTTATTATCTGTGACTATTGATGCTACAGATCTGTTGCATAAGTTTTATCTGTGGTGTCAAAACTCGAATTGTACTTTATCTTCTCTGGCTCTCTGCTTGCTCTCTGCTTCGGCGTCCCGTCGGCCATTGGTGTAACAGTGCTAATTAAAATTAAATATATTGATCCACGGAGAATCCTCTTTTATTTCCAAGATTACGTATGTATATATTTATGTATGGATGTTTGTAACCGATTTTTGTATGAGATTCTGTGTGTACTAATGTAGCGCCTAAACTGCTGGACCGATTTTGATGAATGAGGTGTCTATTGATTCGTTGTTATTATCAGGGTGACATAGGCTACATTTTATCTACGAAAAAAATCGAGAAGTCAGCTTTGCGCGGCTTTCTAGATTTTTAACCCCCGACGCAAAAACGACGGGGTGTTATAAGTTTGACGTGTCTGTGTGTGTGTGTGTGTGTGTGTGTGTGTGTGTGTGTGTGTGTGTGTGTGTGTGTGTGTGTGTGTGTGTGTCTGTCCGTCTGTTCCCCTGTAGCGCTCAGCTCAAATGCGATTTTTTTTGTTTGAAAGGTGAATTAATCGAGAGTGTTGTTAGCTATGTTTGATGAAAATCGATCCAAGATGGCCGCCGCTACAAAATGGTGGATTACATATTTTTTCACAACTCCCTTAATATGGGTATCAAATGAAAGGGCTTGATTAGTAGAATAGCATTATACAAATCCAAGATGGCTGCCGCCACAAAATGGCGAATGTCGGGGGTTTTTAAATTTTTAATTTATACTTGTAAAATTAGTTTCGGATAAGAATAACAGATGGCACCACTAGCTCCTTGCCCCGCGCATTTGCCCACTAAATTATTATTAAATTATTAAGCGTAGTCGGGTTTTAGTTCACGAACTTTACTTGTATTTAGTAGATGTATTAAATAAATTATTTTATTATGAGTATAATATGTATAAAATTTAAAAAATGGGGTATAAATTATATTTAATAACGTATCTTCTTCTTTCTTGGTTATGGAAAATCTTTTTTCTATATCCTGAAACGTACCTACTTAACTTTAAATGTATAGTACTAACTACTACTACTATAGAAAAGTATTGAGTACAGAGACACAGATGAAAGACTAAATTGCGATTACGCAAATAATAGAATAACTATGATAATTAAAATTATTATAATTATTACAAAATTTCTTTTTCCCTAATTTAGTGTCATGTCCTTACAGTAGCAATACACACACACACACTCACAGGGGCGTCAAAAATGCTTGTCATACATTATAGTACGAGCACATCCATTGATTATTAATTTATCAATGAGAATTTCCCCCCGTCCCTCGTCCCGCAGATCATGGGAGAGCCAAGTTAATCGTGGTCTTACTATAGTCAAGCCCTTTCATTTGATACCCATATTGAGGGAGTTGTGAAAAAATATGTATTCCGCCATTTTGTGGCAGCGGCCATCTAGGACCGATTTTCATCAAACATAGCTAAGAACACTCCCGACTAATTCACCTTTCAACCAAAAAACTGCATTCAAATCGGTTCATCCGTTTGAGCGCTACGGGGGAACAGACAGACACACACACACAGATATGTCAAACTTATTTCACTTTACCTAATGTTAAACAAGTTGAAACCACTGTACAGCTTAATAATGAGGAATTAGATCTAGTGGATACGGCTGTTTTCCTGGGGATAACGTTAGATACTAAACTCCAATGGGGCCCTCATGTAAATAACTTATCGAACAGACTTAGTTCTGCTGCATATGCGGTTAAAAAGATTCGCCAACTAACTGATATTGAAACTGCGAGGTTAGTTTATTTTAGTTACTTTCACAGCATTATGTCATATGGCATTCTTTTATGGGGTAATGCTGCTGATATTAATTCCATTTTCGTGCTGCAGAAGAGGGCTGTTCGTGCCATATATAATATGGGACCCAGAGAGTCACTGAGAAATAAGTTTAAGGAAGTTAAAATTATGACAGTTTATAACCAATATATTTTTGAAAATTTAATATATGTACACAAAAATATCGATAAATTTAAGAAAAAAAGTGACTGTCATAACATTAATCTTAGAAATAAAGATAAACTTGTGTTGCCCACTACTAGGCTGCGAAAAGTTGGAAAATCATTTGTTGGTAATTCTGTACTTTTTTATAATATGTTGCCAGAGAACATTTTGGATATGTCTCTCAATAAGTTCAAAGGTTTTATTAAACGCAAATTAATTGAAAAGTCTTACTATAGCTTAAAAGATTTTTTTAATGACAAAAATCCATGGACATAGATTGCTCTAAAAGCCAACAGCTCAAATCATTTTTATGGCTATTATACCATATTGTAAGATGGTGATAATAAAAAAAATAAACCCGGCTGAGTTTGTTGTGGGCTCTTCTCAGACCAGGGCGCGTTTGGAACCCTCGTAGTTTTAGTTTTAAGTTTCCGTAAATAATTATCACCATTGCCTGTACCTAAATTGACGTTCAAAAAGTGTACAGTGTACCAATTTTGAATAAAGTTTATTTGATTTGATTTGATTTGATTTATTACACCCCGTCGTTTTGGCGTCGGGGGTTAAAAAAAGACTTTCTAAGACTGTAATGGCTCGTTAACGATGTTATGATAAAAGGACTTGGTGTCATTCATATATTATCATTCATATATTATCATCAATACATTTATGTACGAGTATAAAGGAATTAGTTATCAGATTATGTTTCTACTCATGTAATATTATGTTTCTAAACATCGTATGGCTTACGAGTCTATCTGAAATCAAAAATGGCGTAAGATCAAGTGTTTTCATGTAAATTTATCTGTCAAATCGGTTTTACATACAAACGCACATGCTATAAACAACTTCCTTATAAGACTAAGGTATTCATTTCTAAATAGGATATCCTGTCTCAATCTGTTTTCACGGTAGATAAGTAATATAATGTATTGCTGGCTTGACATAGAAAACAGAGTGGTTATCTAATCTGATACTTAATCATAAAAATAAGATTTTTTTGAATTTTCCGCCAGGCTACGATTTCAACCGAAAACAAGTGACTTTTTTACTTCTACTACTTACTTTTATTATAGTGAACATTATATTTTAAATACCTGTCTCCTATTAGACAGGATACTTCTGCCCAACAGTGGGAAGGCTGTAGTGGTGTTCCATGTCCCTAGCGCGCGGTTCATACAAATATCGACAAGCCCTTCTTCGCTTTTGTTGTGAATATGCACTACCACTATGTATCTACTACTAGAAGACTAGACTTTGATTTTATCAGATATTTGCAGGGTAGGTATTCACCACCACCACCACTACAGCCTTTTAACGTCCCACTGCTGGGCACAGGCCTCCTCTCTCATAGGAGAGAGGGATTTAAAGCTTAGACCCGCCACGCTGCTCCGCGGGTTGGCGGGCTTTAACGACTATTGTCACATGATATTGATAATAACCGGGATCGACTGCTTAACGTGCTCTCCGAGGCACGGGGGTCCAACACCGTCAGCTTCCAACTCCGGGCTGGCACTGAGAATTTCTTGACAGAAAAACCCAATACCTAACAATTATTTGGATGGGTATCCATTGTTACTTAACCGTGTCGAATAGAAGACGTAACGTAATCAAAACTTGATGAATTACATAACACGGTAGCGTGTTGACAAGTCATTTGAATCCAAAAAAAAATGGCGTGTCTCACTCACATAAAAGTGGTGCATCCAATTTATAAACATGATATATAAATGCAATTTTCCCAATTTGATCTCAAATCTACGCAAGCTCTTAAAATCTTCTTCTGTGTTATTTATGGATTAGTACATAGACGTAGACCGATAGACGTTGGGGTCCCAAAGTGCTGGAATGGCGACCTCGCACCGGAAAGCGCAGTGTTTTCAGACCTCCCACTAGGTGGACCGACGGCATCAAAAGAGTCGCAGGGTATCTACTGTGTTGCCCGCCGCAGCGCCCTCAAATCCCACGAAGATTCTCTTTTTGAACAGACTCTACCTAATATATGCACTAGCATAAGGTAGGTAAGCAAAGCCTAGAATATTCGGATACAATTATTTTATACACAAGTGATAATCTAAAAGATTGACGCATTAAAAGTCCATATCTCGAAAACTAGTAAGCCGATTTTGATGAAACTCTCACTGTTCTCTATGTTACAGTAAATGTAAGCTAATAAAACTTACAACCGCACTAGTAGCCCCTTCTATTTTCGGAAGGTCCCCTCGATTTCTCTGGTCTGCCATCATCAAACCCTGATTTCCTTATCATGAGACCACCTTTGAAATATCTTCTTTCCAACAAAAAAGAATCATCAAAATCGGTTTATAAACGACGAAGTTATCCGCGAACACTCATAAAAAAGCATATATACGGTTGAATTGAGAAACCTCCTTTTTTGAAGTCGGTTAAAAATTAGGCCGAAGCTTCGGTCAGCGAGCAAATCGAAGCCGTACCAAAACGCCACATGACTGATCCAGACACCCACTTTGCTGGGAATTCGACTCGTACGCACAGACATGCAACGTTTCATAGTAACTTAGTAACCGACTTATTTATAATTTTTACGGTGTATTATACTAATAGATCTATGTCAATTGAAAGATTCGTTTTTTAATTCATCATCATCATGATCAACCCATTACCGGCTCACTACAGAGCACGGGTCTCCTCTCAGAGTGAGAAGGGTTTTGGCCATAGTCTACCACGCTGGCCAAGCGGATTGGCAGACTTCACACACCTTTGAGAACGTTATGGAGAACTCTCAGGCATGCAGGTTTCCTCACGGTGTTTTCCTTCACCGTTAAAGCAAGTGATATTTAAATACTTAAAACGCACATAGCTCCGTTTTTTAATTACTAGATATTATATTCTCTGGAAAAACTTCTTCTTCTTTTGAATCTAATCTTCAACTTTTGGAAAACAATAAACTTTAGTACGTACATATAGCACAGTAACAAGACTTTTTTAACCGCTAAAAGTGTTCACTATGAGAAACAAATCCGCCCAAGTGTGAATCATACTCGCGCACTTAGAGTTTCGTCCTTTGAAAGGAAGCCTTAATTTTGTTTAAGTAAATTATTCGACCGCCTCAAAAACTAATTCTTTAACTAAGTTATTTTGCAAAGTATTGTTGCTAACTTCTAAAAATTGTACTTACAATTTTGAATTTGACATATATACAGAATGACAGACAGGCCAGGTGGACAAACAGATGAATAGACAGACAGACGGACAACAAAGCGACAATATAGGGGTTAGGTCTTGACAACAATGAGGTACGAAAAACTAATAGATAAGTAGGTACTAGAATATTAATAGAATAAATGCTGTCAAAATACTATTGCTTTCAACATTTAAAACAAGTTAAAATAAGTTATTAAGCAGTAAAATTTATGATAATTTTATTAACGCCCACAATATAATGTCCATAAACTATTAAACTATAATAAAACATTTTTATAAATAATTCAATTATTCAAATCGTTAACATATTTTACGCTCTTTACGCTAAACGCCGGCTGAGTTCGCCTTGATTATATTTAAATGATTGCAGCTTCAAGTCATAATGTATGCAAATGTCGGATTTAGGAATAAATGAATGACTTTACAAAATGTTTTATGTGTAAAGAGTGTCGGGTAGCACTCCGTTTTCGCTCCTACGCGGCATGCGGAACGACGCGGCGATCCGCCGCTTATAATTACTATTAAGGCTCCTGTCTCTGCCAACGGCCTTGAGGTTCTGGGCGGAGCGAGATGTTTTCCCCGCGCCAACCGCACCCCCGCAATATAATCCCGCGCAGCGCGTTGCAATCTGCTACCGTGCCATAGTCGCGTCGTGCGTGCGTGCTAGTGTTACCGAGCGATCGATAGTTTGGCTATCGATAGTTGGAGCCGGAAATCATCAATATATATCGATAGGGCTATCGATTTTACATTGATAATTGAGGTTCAATACTATCTATAGTATTATTGCTGTGTATCAAAAATACCGATACTATCGATAGTCTATCGATATTAATCGGGGAAGGTAGGGAGATTAAACTTAAATTTTTCACCGAAAACAAATTTCTGATTATATCTATATACTAGGACAAATAAAACTTTTCCTCCTATCTTACCCCAAAGTTTGAGGGAAGATGCCACGAAATATTCTCAGTTTCCCCCATTTGGGAGAAAGTATTTATGATTAATGGATATTATTATTTTTTTGATTGGGAACAATTGAAAATTTTACCACCTAAGTATTTTAAGATCGGAATTCTTCAGATTTGGGGGGTATCTATAGTTCGACTTTTAATTATATGCAGTAATCTGACGTTTCATAATATCATTCCGTAAAATAATATTGCCAACTCCATTTCTATAGTGATGTGATACGTTCAATTCATTCAATTTCATTCACAAAAGTTTCGTTCAAAATTACTCTTTCATTATCATCATAATTTATTTATCTACTAAGTAAATCGATGGCTCCTACGTATAAAAACCAAATTAACAATTTTGTCATCTTGACTTTTTTGTGGCAAATGCCATCTTATTGGTACAATTAATAATATGAGCTTTAATTGAAAAAAAAGTAATAAGTACTATTTTCTATTGCAGTTTAACAGCCTATGTGTCGTAAAAATAAACGTAAAAGGGCCAAATGGTAATTTTAGACTTACACTTGTTTATGCTTTCGGCCAATCTGCATAATTTTGTGTTGTTACATTTATTATCATCAAAATCATCTTTTAGTTATTACATAAACAACTAAAAGATGACTTCCAATTAATATATAATCGATGTAATTGATACTTAAGCTAAAGCTTATTGTGTGAGTTAACTCACACAATAAATATAACTTTCACTAAATTTGATGAGTAAAAATATTTAAAAAAAATACATATTTTAAGGGCCACTTTGGCACATTGGCCTTTTTAGGTTATTTTCGGAGTAAAATAAATATGTATAAGAAAAACTAATGTACAAGGACCAAAGTGCAGTAAGATAAAAACTAAAATATTTACAACCAATACACTATGTTGTAAATAAGAACAATATCTGTCATAGTTAACATGCTAAGTTGCTACTGCCCCTTTATTTTTTATAAATGGTATTTTTTTCTGAATACTAGATATTCAGAAAAAAATATATTGAACAGTGTTACATATTTTTGGAATCTACTTATAATTTTCTAGATGATTTTGATGACCTCCACAGCGCAGTGGTGAGCGCTGTGGTCTTATAAGTGGGAGGTCCCGGGTTCGATTTCCGGGAATTTGGGATTTTATAATTTCTAAATTGTCTCTGGTCTGGTCTGGTAGCATGCTTTAGCCGTGGCTGGTTAGCACTCTACCGGCAAAGCCGTGCCGCCAAGCAATTTAGTATTTCCGGTACGATGCCGTGTAGAAACCCATCAGGGGTATGCATACCTCTTTCAAGTTAGCCAGCTTCCATCTTAGACTGCATCATCACTTACCATCAGGTGAGATTGCAGTCAAGGGCTAACTTGTATTTGAATAAACAAAAATCCTTATCCTTACTATTATAAATGGGAAAGTGAGTTTGTATGTTTGTTCCGCTTTCACGCCGTAACTACTGAACCGATTTGGCTGAAATTTTGAATGGAGATAGCTTATGCCCTGACTTAAAACATAGGCTACTTTTTATCCCGGAAAAGTATTCCTGTGAGACTAACATAGATATAATCTTCCAAAAACGCCATAGAGGGCGCTGACTGTTCTTAGGTAAATCACGTTCACATCACATTATTGAAATAGTTTGCTGTGTTGCATACATTGGCAACACATAGGCTACTTTTTATCCTGGAAAACTGCACAGTTCCCACAGGATTTTGATAAAACCGAAATCTATATCTACAGCTATAGGTAGATTACTATAGCAAACTTCCTTGAAAGTAGGTATAAAGGTTGGAAAAGGGAGCAGGAACGGGAACCGGAAATCCACGCTTCCCTCGGGAATTGTGCAAAACCGAAATTCACGCGGGCATTTTCTAGTAGTATTATAAATGTGAAAGTGTGGATGTTTGGATGTTTGTTACTCTATAACGTCGCAACTACTGAACTGATTGGGCTGAAATTTTGAAGGGAGGTAGATTATGCCTAGACTTAAAACATAAGCTGCTTTTTATCCTGGAAAAATCTACAGTTCCCGCGGGATTTTAAAAATCCCGGAATCTATATCTAAAGCTATAGGTAGATTACTACAGCAAACTTCCTTGAAAGTAGGTATAAAGGTTGGAAAAGGGAGCGAAAACGAAAACCAGATATCCACGATTCTCTCAGAATTTGTGAAAAATCAAAATTCACGCGGGTGAAGCCACGGGCAAAAACTAGTTTTCCAATATTTTTAACAGTTATTCTGCTATTCAGGATGGAGACAAATACAACAAATCAAAAACCATGACAATCGATCCAGCCGTACTCGAGTTAAGTGCTCGAAAAAACCCAACTTTCTTCTAAATTTTTAACTTACTTTTTTTTCAATCACTCTACAAAATGTTATTTCTATTTCGAGAAAATATATATTATATATATATATATATACACATATACATTGTGTGTCCGGGATCGAACTGGCGATATTTTAGGGGCATATTCTACAACTCATTACCACTCTGAAAATACTACTTTATAGGGCCTGCCACCCTCCCCCTCCCAGAGGCAGCCATTTCAATTTGGTGTGCATTTTTGTGGGTATATGCGCACAAAAATTGTAATAACTCGAAAGTCTGTAGCTTAACAGGTCTTAAATAGTCTTATTCGATTGGATACAATATTTTCTATTACTAAAAACCTAATAATAGTAAAAAATTTAAAAAAAAAACTCGGAAAAAATGCTTCGGAATAAAAAAAAATTCTTAAAAATATTGAAAACTACAAGTTTTTGCTGTATTTTGCAAAAACGAAGTCATTAAGACCACATTGTTAAGTACTAAATCGATAGTTTTTGAGATCGATAGAATTTTGACTGTTAGTTACTTACTTTTAGAGATATTGGTAATTGTAAGTACGTCTTCCTCAAGCATAACAGTCAAAGTCAAATTTTTTATGTCGTATTGTTGCTTATCTCAAAAGCTGTCGATTAAATAATTAACAACGTGGTCTTAATGACCTTGTTTTAACAAAATGCAGCAAAAACTTGTAGTTTTCAATATTTTTGAGAAATTTCTTTTTATTTCAAAGCATTTTGATCATGTTATTTTAACATTTTACACTATTTTTTGGTATTTAGTGATGAAAAATAGTGTATCCAATCGAATAAAGTCATTTGAAGACCTATGCGGCAACAGACTTTCGAGTTATTACATTTTTTGTGCGCACATACCCACAGAAACGCACACCATATTGAAATGGCTGTCCCTGGGAGGGGGAGGGGGGTAGGAACTATTAAGTGGTATTTTCAGAGTGGTAATGAGTTGTAGAATATGCCCCTAAAATATCGATAGTTCGATTCCGGACACACTGTATATAGGTAAACTTTGTACAAAAAATATAATAATTACTTAAAATATAAACTTTAATTTAAATAAAATAATTGAATGATTCAAATCAATCACCTGTACCCCATCCCTATTATATTTTCATTAAAAAGTGACAACCCAGGAAATGTCAGATTACTGCATATAATTAAAAGTCGAACTATAGTGGTGCCGAATGTAATTTTTGGAGTCTATCTATATGAATAAAAAAATCCTGACTCATTCATTCATTCTAATAACCACTGACTCATCATCGCCCAGTAGGACATAGAAAGCTGAAATTTTTGACAAAGGTTCTCTTCGTAATGTAGACATGGTATAAGGAAGGATTTTTCGAAATTCTCACGGGATCAACCGAGCGAAGCAGGGGAGGGGGGTCAGCTAATAGCATAATAAAAAGCCATTCAATAAAAATGAAGTTCATTTTATGATAAATTCGAGGGTGCAGAGACAGGAAGCGTCACGAAAGGATATTGTGAGCGTTTGTGCATTTACCCAAGTTTGAATATCAAATCACAACACTATTTACAATAATGTAAAACCTAACTTACTCAACTAGTCAATATAAATAAGCGTCCAAGCGCGGAAAATTTTATTATTTATACAAAAAGTACATTACACTAAAACTAAAATAAGACAAGTGTCACTAGAGCGAGATCATGATATGTCCGAATCCGAATACCATAAAATTACAACAAGTTGCGTGACCTCTCCGTCCGACAGTCCGATCTACACTGCCGCCCGTCGCCCGCGCAGGGACCCGGGCGTGCGAATTTATATAGAAAACGAATAATAGTTATTTTAAGCCTAATAAATCATTATTTTGACTCACCAATCGTACACATTGTGCAAAAAACCTTGTCAAACATTTGTGTGAAAGAAAAATACTGAAATTCGATGCCGTTTAGAAGTAGTTACAAAAATTCAAACAAAAAAGGCTTCACTTTGGGATTTTTTTTCATCTATTAATAATTTTATAAGAATTATTTCCAACGTTCAGATTAAAGTTAAATGTCCAATAAATAACATATATTTTTTTTGTACATTAATATTCACTCAATAAAGAGTAGTTACACGGAGAAAACCTCTTGTTGACACATACAGGAGCCTTAATAAATATAATTATATAATATATAATTATATAATATATAATTATATAATATAATTACTATTAATTTATTATTAAGAGGAAATGTGGTCAAAGAGACTTTTGAAAATTAGGTAACATTTAAAAAAACTATCGTCGTCGCGTCCAACCGTCCCGCGCCTCAAATTCGTGCAAAAAGGACAACTGCAAATCCGACTCAATAGCCGTAAGTAAAAAGTCATAATTCGAGGTTTAGCTCTCTAGTGTTTCTTCCTCCAATAGTGGACCAATTTAAAAGATATTTCGTAATCTGAATATTAAGGATATATACTGTGTCCCTATGTTTTGCTTTTTTCATTATTAATTGTCATACATTAGGCCTCTGTTAAAAGCGATCTAAAATAGGCAATTTTGAGAACATTTTGTAACGGTTCTAGTGCTTATTAAATAATGTATCTTCAAAAAGGAAAACATAGGGACATAGAAGAGGTTGATATTTATTTTATTGTAAAAAATCATTGCTTTAGGATCATAAACCAGGGAGAAAACACGCGAGAACGTTTGTATGGAGAAAAGAGCAACCGCGTTTCCTCTTAAGGCTCTTCCGAACTATAATATGTAAACTAGCGGCGAACGAAAACACCGTGTGGAAATGCCTAAAAGTTCTCCATAATGTTCTCAATGGCTTGTGAAGTCTACCAATCCGCATTTGGCCAGCGTGATGGCCAAAATCTTTCTTATTTTGAGAGGAGATCCATGCCCTGTAATGGACCGGTAATCATATTAATCACACTAATATTATAAAGGCGAAAGTTTTTGTGTGTGTGTGTGTGTTTATGTGTGTATGTTTGTTACTCCTTAACGCTGCAACTACTGAACCGATTTGGCTGAAATTTTGAATGGATATAGATTATGCCTTAACACATAGGCTACTTTGTATCCTGGAATAATCCATAGTTCCCACGGGATTTTGAAAAAACTATAGCTACAGCTATAGGTAGATTACAATAGCAAACTTTCTTGAAAGTAGGTATAAAGGTTGGAAAAGGGAGCGGGAACGAGAACCGGAAATTCACGATTCTCTCAAGATTTGTGAGAAACTGAAATTCACGCGGGCGAAGCCGGGGGCAAAATCTATTGGGTTTATAATAATGATAATAAATAATAATAAATAAATAAATACTCACACATACACACACGGTCGTCTGTTCCTAAAGATGATGATGATAATGAAACTATAATAGATATGTGTTTTGTGACTAGTGACGAAAAATCCCTGCAGGATGAAATTTGTGATGAGGATAACCAGAGTACGACATAGTTCATCGAGTCGCGACTCGCGAAACTGAAGACGCAATGACAGGAGCACATAGTTGGGGTCACATGGTGCTCAAATGGCGACCTCGCACTGGCAAACACAGTATCATAAGGGACCGTTCAGATAGACCGGCGCGGAGAGCAGAGCAAATTTTAATCGCATTTAAAATAGAATTTTAAGCCATTGAAATAAGGTTTATATTTACATTTTATCTCTTTTATGATAAGAGGATGCTCGAGGATGCTCCCAAAAGAGATAAAATGTAAAAATAAACCTTATTTCAATGCCATAAGATTCTATTTTAAATGCGATTAAAATTTGCTCTGCTCTCCGCGCCGGTCTATCTGAACGGTCCCTTAGACGCCCTACTAAGTGGACGGGCGACTCAAGATATAGTAGCTCGTAGCCGCTTTATACAAGTGGCACTGATCATATTCTGTGATGATCCTTACAAAAAGACTTATGTCCAGCTGTGGACTGATATACATACATATCATTTCATAATATTATCATGATGATAGTGAGTAGGTACTTAGAAGATTTAATGAATTATTTAAGTAATTAATTGATCAATTTGGATACAAAAACTGTATGCGCTGTCCTATTCGTTTGACGGCGTGTTCACTCTTTACTGCGTACGTACAGACAGTTAGGCGTTTAACTAACCACAGCACGCGCGTTACGGACATTTTAATTTCCAGTTCACACGGTCAGAGGCTTTACCACAGAGTACCTACAGAGGGGAAGCTTCTAGTAAGCGGCCCGCTGTAGGTACACTCACACATATGCGCATGTTTGTCACCAACTGTACCGGTTAGTGGAACGAGCGCGCGTCCGTGAACCGTTGGTGAGTGTGTTTGTGTGAGTATACCTACAGCGGGCCGCTTGTGGAAGCTTCCCCTCTGTAGATTTACTACTCGTGTGGCTTTACACTTTAGACTGCGCATTAATATTTATAGGCGGGAGCATATAATTCGTACTAGTGCAGAATTCCTATAATTGTAGCGTCATCTAGACTAGATTGTGTTATGTTTACTGATTAGAATTGCTATTTGGGCGCCTTACATAATATTTATACAAGTGTACTTTATGTGATTTGAAGCCTTATTTAGTAAACTAGCAGATGCCCGCGATTTCATCCGCGTATATTTATATAAACTCTCAACCCCTATTTTGTTTATTTAGTGCTTGAATTTTCAAAAATCCTTTAGAATCGAATGGAATAGAATAGAAAAGTTTTTTATTCAAATAAACTTTTACAAGTACTTTTGAATCGTCAAACTGAATCTACCACTGGTTCAGAATGCCGTGCCGTGCTGTCTTTCTTAGCGGATGCCTACGTCACAATAGCAATCTGCATGCCAAACAGCTCGATCTGTCCAATGGTTTAATTTGTGCGTTGATAGATCAGTCACTCACCTTTTCCTTTTATATTATATTTAGATTAAACGTAAAAAAAAAAATTAAAGAGTTTTAGGGAGTTCCAATTTCCCCCTTTGATCGCGATAGTCTTAATACAGCTCTTTTCATAATATGTAGGTATTAAAAGTTTTAATGCAAGCAAAAAATCAAGGAGTTCCAATACCCAACTCCAAACTTCATCATCATCTGACCTGCTCAATGGTACCATAATCATCAATTAATTATCATCCAACCACAAGGGTATGTAATTCAGGTCAATTGGAAACTAGGAAGTGACTGAACAATCGGGTACTAATTTCGATGGAAATTCAACACAATGTGAACAAAGGAAGCTTTTAAAATGTTTATGAAATATTCATAGAGCTCTGTGCTAATTAAGAATCGTAGAGTGAATAAATAAATGAAATTGTTCAATATTTTTTATAATATTTTAAGGCTTTTCAGTCAAAAACAAGGCAACTTACAACTGCAGTCAACACGTCGGCATAAAACGGATGTACGATTGAAAATATTAACTGCATATTACGGTACGTAATGGTGTGGAAAATACCTAATGGCATATATTTACGAAACGCCACCTTACTCGCGTTTCAATTGCCATGGAAATTAGTAATAAACTGATCCCGTAACATACTGTCATTATATTAATAAGATATTGAGTATGTAATGGTATCAATTTGTTATTTATACCTAAGTATATCTATTATTATTTTTATACTGATAGGCGAAAAAATTGTCTGCATTTTGCATAAGAAAAACAATATATAATATGTAGCTGCACTGTAGCCACAGCTTAAGTTCAGCAGCTATTCGAGGGGTTTCTTAGTAGGTTCCTAATAAATCACAAAAAATGCCTGTACGGTAGAAAATCGAGTTCATGATTTTCATGTTAAAAAAAGCGTTAAACAAAAACAAAGAGTCTATTTTTTTATTT
Organism: Melanargia galathea; assembly: GCA_920104075.1. Taxonomy (NCBI): domain Eukaryota; kingdom Metazoa; phylum Arthropoda; class Insecta; order Lepidoptera; family Nymphalidae; genus Melanargia; species Melanargia galathea. The sequence continues at coordinate 27,546,336 of OV049856.1, read as the reverse complement.
TCGTGACCATTTACCTACACGTCTACCCATTTTCTTTTTAAGTTAGTTAAGTATATAATTAAGAATGTATAATAATATAAAATACCTACATAGCAACTCAGCCGAGCAAAGCGGTGTAGGCTACTTACCTACTAAATACTTAAAAGAAAAAATAATGAAAAAACTATTAACGTCTTACGTATCCTTTTTAAGCTAATTTCATCATATTTGTAAAATAATTAACAATTACTTTTATTAAACTTAGATATAACTGCTATGTCATTGACCGTTAGACTAATTTAAGATTATAAAGCTTGTTATCCAACTTTACACTGATATCACTGTACTATTAACTTTTAATCAACCCAATTACTTGTAAAAATTTATTAGTGACTACAAAAGACTTAATGTAGAAACAATTAATGTAATGACAGAGAATATGTTTTACTTTTTTATTTTTTATTTATATTGTTACTAATCAGAGAACATTTTTGACATCAATAAGTTTTTCTGCTATCTATTTATGCATGTTTCTATACAAACGTGTATCTATAGAAACACATACAACAATGTGTGATCCGTGTATAGTGCGATTAAGATAAAAATAGGAATGTTAAACCCTCATTTTCTATTACGGTCTTGCTCAATGAAGACCTACGCGAGCAAGACAGCAATAAAATATGGCGGTGTAACATTCCTATTCTTATCTAGATCACATTATACTGGTGTAAGATTTGTTTCTATTCTCCACAGTCGCTTATCGCCTCGCTCCGCACTGGATGCCACAGATAATCGGTAATTATTTAATTACATAGGAGCCGGTATTTACGCGCGGTGGTCATTGTTAGGCTGTATCAATGAACACCATCTAGATTTATCGCAAATATATTCGGCTTAAGCATGTTTTCGCCTGTAATGTGTTCGCCAGCATCAGGTGTTGGTACTTGCTACTACTAAGTAGGTACCTGCTTCGTGCAGGGTATTATTTTATGTTTAAGTATACCCTCAAAATTAAATGGTATCTCTGTATATGTAGGGGTATAAGTGGCCCAAATTCCACCTATGTGGCCAAAGTCGACCTCACCTGCGCGCGGTGCACCCTTTTTTTTTTTTTTTTTGACGTGGTGGAAACCTTTTATAGGTACCCCCGTTTGCGGCACCATCCCATCAAAGTATGCATCCCAGGTGTCCGGCAGCCGCCCCAGCTGGGGCTCCCGCTCGCCTCTGGGCTGTCCCTTCAGAGGCTCGCGCCCTCCCGTAATTCTACGGGTCGTTGTGCCTGATACCACACAACTTAATCTGGATGGTATCACCGCTTTGTGGTAGGATTCTACCCCGAATCCACCTGGCTAGCGACCACACTTCAGCCGTAATCTGCCGCAAAGCATCTGATGTGTTCCGGCAGCGAGATGAAGAGACAGTCCCCTTCCTCAAAAGCCGGCAACGCATTAGTGGCTCCTCAGGTGATGCTAATGTTCATGGGCGGCGGTAATCACTTAACATCAGGTGACCCGCTTGCTCGGTTGCCCGCTATTCCTATAAAAAAAAATCTTTACTTATATAGCTAGGTAGTTAAGTACCTAGCTTCTTCTCTTCTAATCCTTCATATTTTGTTTCGAGTAGATTTCCAGCAAGTATGTCTGCCACCAGGAAATTTTGCAACTTGGTACGTCTATTTAAGTGATTGTAAGTAAGTAACTAATAAGTATGGATTGAAATTCTCCTGGTATTAGTTTTTTGCAGATTTAGGGCCTGTTTCAGCACCTTCTGATAAGTGTGGGATAGCTTATTCACAACTTTTGTCTTTGTCACTCGACATAAAGTAAGAAAGTGACAAAACTTACGTTTAGGCTATCCGACACTTGTCAGAAGGTGGTGAAACAGGTCCTTACAAATTCAAAGTCCGCAGCCATTTCTGTATGTCTTTCTGATGTTTGCCGGCGGGCCGCCCAAAGGTCTGTGAGTATTATTCATCATTATATTAACATATTAAATTAACTAAGTACTACATTAATTAATTACCGAATAGCTTTTTAGCTACTTTGTAAGATAACATCTAATTTATTCTCTCGAGCTTGCTAATTGCTGTATAAGTTTAAATAGCACCGCCACTGTATTATGTTCAATTAAAAGTTAATTATTGAACGTTAAATTGATTACACTAACTTAACAAAAAAGGTATGAAATATCAATCAACAAGAACGCAGACTGTTTTTTGTCGGAGACCGATTGTCATCCGAAAACGGCAGATTTTTTGCTTAGGCGCGTGTTTACTAAATAAATCCCGTCATTTTTTCTGTTAAAAAAAAAAGAATTGGATTGGCATACTTCGTTTTTGTACAACAATTCAGGACCATATTTTGTGGGACGTCAGAGTTAAAGCAGTACCTATTCAAATGCCCTGTGTTCCATTTCAGCTGATTTTGATAACATTTTTAGCTGAATTAACGAGCATAGACATTAGTCTAGAGCAGTTTCTCAACGTGATCAAATTAGAAATGAAAAATCCGTAAAAGAACCAGAGTCACCGACACAGCTGATCGAGCTGCGAATTTGAAGTGGTATGGGCACATACTGCGAAGGATTTATAACCGTTGGGGTCCCAAGGCGCTGGAGTGGCGACCTAGCACCGGAAAGCGCAGTGTTAGCGGAGCCCCTATTAGGTGGACAGACGGCGATAATAATTCATGACACAACCTCAGCCCCCCTCACAGCGCGCCCCGCGTGCAGCCGCCCGGGACGCACGCAGCCTGCTTTGCGTCGCGCCGCGTAAACATGCTCATGACCAAGGGCCCCGGACGCGTTCGAAACTGGTCGAGCATACTCCGACAAAAATACACGTGAGTTAAAGCTGTTGATTTAGTTCCGCAAAATACTGCGGTGTCTGGAGGTATCTAAAAGAGACCTTGATTGAAAGACACCTTGATTTGATTTGATTTGATTTGACCTATATCGAGCACTAGCGAGACATCTATCAATTGAAGATGAAATAGTTTTACTTTTTGTAAGTATTTATTTTATAGTTAGTCAATCATCGTGTCTGCGTTAGTTACCTCAGTCACTTATCTACCGTAACAGATCTTATGGATAAATTAGGACACACAGTTCACATCTCGCAGCAGTTTCTCACCACCTAGCCTAGCTAGATTATTGAGTTGCTCTACATCAAAATGTTGTACAATTAAAACGAAAAAGGTTAAGTGAACAAATGGGTTTAAATTAAATTTGAAAGTGGCCCGAGCGTCTTGGTCAATTTATTTCGCGATTGTCATTAGAAAACACACAAAAGGCAGGAGAGAGCTACCGGTTCAGATTAATTTTTGCGCTAACGCACTTAAGGTAATTAGGTAATTAAACAAACTTATTCGCAATGCAGATTTTTAGTACTTTCTCCTGGCTTATATGCCATGGCTTTGATATAAATAAATAGTTTATGATTTTCTTCTGACTCTTAAGTTTCTGATGCGTATTGTATTCTAACTATCTATGATTTTAGTATAATATCTCTGGAACTTTGTTAACTAAGTAAAACTAGCAATTAATATTTTATTTGTAAATGTATACATTTTTATAATAAACTAGGGATATGAAGATGATTCACAATTATAAGTTCAATGTTGTTTTAAACGCAAACTTATTGAAATATCTCATCACAATGCAAAAAAAATATTTTATGGATAAAAAAAGATTCGTGTTTTGTTTTCATTTTAGCAAACAAACGTGTGTCAAGCAAATAATGCTATTAGTGGTTGTATGCCACAAAGTTTTTGGTGAATTTAATCTTTTTTTGTGGAAACTGTTTTATCTTAAAATTAAAAATCAGACCCAAATATACCAAATACCAATATATATTGATAACATCAATATATGTAGGCGATGTAGCTCAATGCCACTCACTCGTATGTGTATAGGCCCGAAGCGATTGAACTAGGTACCTAAACTTCAAAGCTGATGAATACGAGGTGTTATTAGACATACCTAGATTTCTATTTCGTTTTCGTTCATACTCAGATTTAATAACCCCAATTATCTGCATAATTGCAAACGAAAAATAAAAGTTTCATATAACTTCTACTCGCTAGCAACTTACCTCATATAAAAACCATTATTTGACACGACATCCAAAATAGTCCAACACGAATAGAGACATTAATGTGTCATGATTATGCTTTCATTATGCGCCTATTCTGTGTCATTTGTATAATTATAATTTTGTACATCCGCTGAGGAGACAAAAAAATACAATTTCTAAAGTGAAAAAAAGTATATTAGCGCCTCAAGTGTCGGTCAAATGTCATAAGAGTTAACGCAGACGACTGTTTTTCGTCCTTTTTTTTATCGGAAAGCGATATTCACCAATCATTGCTTTCGTTAGCGCATTCTCTCTTTTGTATTATGTTATTTCTAACCCTTTCCGTCTTGTAGATTATGTAGCTAACTAAATCATTGAGGTCCCTGGTTTGAGTCCCAGGTCAGGTTATTGAGTAACTGGGCATCCTGAGTTAAGAAGTTTATAATGTTAGGTACAACCCCGTGACTTGGAGAGCACTTGAAGTCTTGCGCAATGCACATGATCTCTCTCGTTTTGTGTCGATTTTTCGCCCCATAGAACTATTTGTTAGCGCACAAAGTATACTATAAAATCTCCTACATAGTTGGCTAGTTTCTGTTGAGATTGGTCGCCGTGCCCGAAATTCAGTCAGGATATTATTATCCTTTTTTACATCAATTGGATTGAGTCTGATAACTCCAATTTTAGTAGGACCGTTGTTAAAGTATCATGTGTTCATCATGTCTCATCTATCTATACATATAATAAAATCGTAGAATTGCCGTATCTGTACATTGAAGATTTTTGCAAAATAATAACTGGGGGATGTTAGGGATAAGTAATAGAACGTAAAAAAGGTATTTTTGAAATTTTAGTCTGTTTGTCTGTTTGTCTGTTTATCTGTTTGTCTGTATGTTTGTGCGCGCATCACGTAAAAACTACTGAATGGATTGAAATGAAACTCGGCATGATTTAAGTTCATACTATGGAGTAACATATAGGATACTTTTTATCCCGAAATTGAGCACGGTTCCCTTGGGAGAGGGGATGAAAGGCAAAATGTGTACATAGCTGTAATTCGTTAACGGGTGGTCCGATTTCATTCATTCTTTTTTTGTTAGAAAGTAGGTGCGTTAAAGACTACTGGCTAATCTCTGAAAGGCTGGACCGATTTTGATGGGACTTTCACTGGCGGATGTTTACATTTTGATGTACCTAAACATCCGCCAGTGAACTTTTTACAGTTTTTAGCAAGGTATAAGCTCAAAGGAGCTTAGGAAAAACAAAATGATTCACACGGGATTATTAAAATCAATATCCACGCGAACGAAGTCGCGGGTATCCGCTCGTAATATAATAAAACTGTAACAGATCCAATTCTGTACATTGAAGATATTTTGAAAATTTTTATTGGAGGGCACTCTATAATCGATACTGAAGCCAAAACTGCAATTTTTTTCATTTTTGTTTGTCTGTCTGGCTGTCTTTCTGTCTTTCTGTCTGTCTGTCTGTCTGTCTGTCTGTATCTTGGCCGCGCATCACGCCGAAACTACTGAATGGATTCGAATGAAACTTGGTACGATTTGAGTTTATACTCCGAGGTAGAACATAGAATACTTTTTATCCCGAAATTTAGCACGGTTCCCTTGGGAGAGGGGATGAAAGTTAAAACGTGTATTTAGCTGTAATTCATTAACGCGTTGTTCGATTTCACTCATTCTTTTTTGTTAGAAAGATAGTACTTTATATATTGTCCCGTAAATATTTCAAGGTCATAGGTTTTTTAGTTTAGAAATGACAGACATTGTAATGTCTGTCATTTCTAAACTATTATTGCGTTCAAATAACTTGGGACCCGGATCTTTGAACGTACGGCTTATTTTAAACTGGTGTGCGTTTGAATTTATTTTTTGCGGTCTGTCTATTTGTTTCAGCTAATCTCCGAAACGGCTGGATCGATTTTAATGGAACTTTCAATGTTATAAGGAGTAACTTAGGCTACATTTAGTTTAGGTACATAAAAGAATTATGGGATCCGATCCGATCCTATATAAAATCTATAAACACGCGAACGAAGTCGCGGGGGTCAGCTAGTGTGTTCTATTTTCGCTGACGTTTGACCGACCGACCATTATTTTATCGGTTGTGTGCGTTAGGCAGAACAGAGTCATCAAATTGTCGACCATTATAATGTAATATTATTTCTCTCAGCGAAAGTGTTTAGCGTCACATTTACACGACAATTTAGTGAACGTAATAGTTTTATGATCTGTTTTTCATCATTATCTCGTTTGCAACGAAAAAGTCTTTGGTAAGTATCTTACTATCTTGTTTAACGTTTATGTAGTCAAATCATAGATCAAAAAAGAATTTAAACTTAGCCACTTTTAATTATTATTTTTTTTCATTTTTTCAATGCATTCATAATCAATGACCATGAATTTCTTGAAGTGTGTGTGTGTTTATGTACCTATTCCGTTTTTGTGATACATAACTTTCTATCACGACCGCCGGGTGACCTCAGACATTAGCAGAAAATATTTTTCACGGTTTTTCATTTTATAAACAATGAGCGGACACATTATTAATTCCTTGTGCGTTTAACGCAATTCTAAATAATAATCTAAATACCTATATAAATAAATAACCAATAAATTCTCCATTTAGAAACCATTTGGAATTGAACTCTACGATCCGATTTATGTGACCATCAGGTCCATTCAACAAACTGTTCCTAAATCGCGGTGAATGTATTCGAGGCGGAAGCAATACGTACCATTGATTTCTGCTAAAGTCGACTAAGAGCAACTCCACACGACACGTTGCGGCGTCGTTGCGTTGCTTCTGCGGCGTCGCTGCGGTTCCTACATAGAAATATCTATGATGCGTTGCGGAACCGTGACGCTTTGCTGTGATTTTGAGTTTTGAGGCACTAGGTAGCACTGTTTTTTGCGGCGAAGCCTAAAGGAGGGTTGTGTTTATGTATGTCCGTTCTTATGTCCACTTGTAACTACTCAACGGCTCAACGGATTTCGATAAATGGTACGTCATTAGATTCGTCTTGATGGCGCGAGTGTCACTGGGTAGGTACCTTAAAAATCTAAATGGCGAACTTTATGCGCTTTAATTGGTGAACCGCCTGACATGCCTCATGACTCTATTAGTATATAAGTAGACAATAAACTTAGGTCTTAGATGGCGATGAGATTAAAAACTCTGGCGCCAATTTTTATTTTTTATTTATATTTATATTTTTTATTTTATTTAATTGTAGGTAAAAGGTAGGTATATAACTAAAAACGTCATTTCAAGTAGAAGGGATAAATAAGTTGCAGTCGCAAAGTCATGCAAAAGCAAAAGCGACTGCTTAATACGGACATAAATCAATGCAGCTTGCAGGTTGTACGCCGCGCAATAATTACAATCAAGTTATCTACAGGGTGATCTCTTAATTTGTCCATTAGACAGACGCGATCTGTCACTTCTCGTCCTTAATGGATAGCTGACACCTACGCTCGTCAATCACTACGTCCCACAGTTGTTTTAGCACCTAGGTATTGATTAATTAGCCCCGATCTAGCGTTTAAAGGCTTACTTATTCGATTAACTTTTATAGGGGTGTTAGTTTTAAATAGATAAACTTGTCACTGAAGATGGCATTTACATTATTTTTCTGAACCGCCAAAATACAAATGTATGGAATGTGAGGATTTATCAAATTAGAGCATTCCCACGGCCGTAGTTATAGAATTTAGTGATTTTTTATTTTTATTTCAGTGTGCAGTATGACGTATATTTTATGAAACGAACAAGTAAGAAAAAAATCACTCTGTATAAAGGTTACTTTTTATTTTGCCGGTAATTTTTTACAGTGTCGATTATTATCGTATACACAATTTGGCGAAACAAAATGTATTTTTGCCTATTTATCTATTCTCACCGATAGTCAAAACTCAAAAACCGGCATAATATTCATAGTTACACGCCGATTTTGATTTTGTTTTTATTTTAAAGTCATAAAGCCTCTGAAGCGTAACTAGAAATAATTCCGTTAAGAATTACTTAATAAAAAAAAACAACGCGCAAAATCGCAATTTCTAATGGAATTAAATAATAATGCGCTCAAAATTTCATTATTAAATTCAAATATTCAATCCAAATTAATCGTCCAATCAATTCCACCGTCTCATTTTACGTGTTCGTCCACTGATTGATACTAAGAGCTAGTCGTCTGGCAATTCATCTTCCTGCCTCGATAAGCATGCAAATTCCGTAATTATTCGCCGTGGGATAGCGCAAACTCATTCCTATTCCAATTTCAGAACAAAATCGATTGACAATATCTTAATATATAAAACAGAGTCGGGTTTGTTCGAACACTTATTATAACTCGAGAACGGGTGGACCGATTTTCATAGTTTTTAAGATTTTAGAACAACGATTGAACATTGCAAAATTGATGAAAAAATAAAAGAAAAGAAAACACAAACAAAATGTTCATGAGTTTCGTAACTGTCAAACATAAATGTTCATCCCGACGATACGGTAAACTCTCTCACCAGGACCTATATAATTCTTGTGTACGTGTGTTTGTCACCTAACTCCTAAGCGGCTGGACCGATTTGGATGAAATTGTGTGTTATTATTATTATTAATATTGCAATGGGTTCCTGGATGGTTTAAAAACACAATTACCGGGTAGATATAGTGAGGTAACCTATCGGGTCTCGGTAGGTGGCGCTGATGTCAGTATGTCATCGGGCAGGACGCCGTCTGCTGAGTCCGCTGGTGTATATATAATTGTACTAGCAGATGCCAGCGACTTCGTCCGCTTGGATTCTTATAAATTTCACTTGGGGGTGGAATTTCCAAAATTCCTGAAACACGTAATTCTTTATTTTTAACCGACAATACAAATACCGATTTTCATTGATATAACTTTAAAAATGACGGACTTTCATACAAACTTTCATCCCCCATTTAACCCACTTGGGGGTAGTTTTTCCGAAATTCTTTAATAACTTTACTCTTTATTTTTAACCGAAAACCTAAATATTAATTTTCATGGATATAACTTGAAAAATGACAAACTTTCATACAAACTTAAATCCCCTATTTAACCCCCTTAGGGATGGAATTCGCAATAATCCTTTCTTAGTGTGCGCCTACGTCATAAAAGGAAGCTACAGTGAAAATTTCAAGTTTCTAGCTTCAGTGGTTTTGGCTGTGCGTTGATTGTCAGTCAGGACAAGCTACTTTATATTATTATAGATAGATTGTATAGTAATGAATGATGTACAAACAAACAGGCGATCCGTCCGAATTATCACTTTCTATGCTCGCAAGTCGCACCCCACTGACACTTTCACGGAAACGTGCGTAAAACGATTTCTTTATAATCGATTACCGGCAAAACGGTAACGTGAATGTAGAATAATCGATTTGAAATCATTTCTTCATCAAGAAAGCAAAAATAATCGATTGTAATATTTTTCGGGGATAATGGGAGCTGGCTAACTTTGACGGGAGTTTGATTGGGGCGCTAAGCCCGTGAGCGATTGCTTCTGGCGTTTATAATCTCGTAGCGTGGTAATGTAACACTGCTAACTATTATTAAGTTAATTGTTTGACGTACAAATGAGCGGGCGATTTGTCTTATGGAAATTATTTTTACATTAATTTCTCTGTGGTTTTCAAAGTGCTACGTTATGCAATGACGATTTATTTCTGAGTTGGACGATTTGTTTATTTTGAAATAGCTAGATGTAAACTTTGCTATTCAACACAATATTTGTCAGGGTAGAGTTTTCAGACTATTCAGAGCATTCACAAAAATGTTTTTATACCTAGCCCTCACTACTTAATATTATTAAATAATAATACTTTTTTAAAACAAAGTCTCTTTGCTAAGTTTTGCTGTTTAACTACTGAACGAATTTTCATTAGTTTTTCACGACTGGATAGATTGATTCTGCGAAAATATACTTATATAAATAATGCGTACTATTATGATAATTATTATTAATGATCAAATGTGCCACCCGCCTGAGATTTTCCGGCGTATATTGCGTAAGCCATCAGGGCCATAGGAAAACAACGCAATGTGGAGTTACACACTTAGGTCTAAAAAGTTCAACGCTTCGGTCTTACTACAAATTATTTCAACAAGAGTTGAACAAGTGTTTATTGTATGTACCTAACCGTACAACAAATTGTCAAGCGTCTTTAGTCCTCCAGTCCTCCAGTCTTATATTTTACCCATGCAATCCCGAGGAAGTGATATATTGAGAGTAGCTTAAAAGCTAGTAATATCTACCTATACTTTTTAACAAAACCTTTTTGAATAGAGTTAATGTTAATTTATAGTTTTTGCCACTTGTGGTAATGCTCCTACAAAGTCACAAGTAAGCAAGTAGCCAGTGTATTTTTATAAAAATGCAAAAGAAAATCTTGCAGCGACAAAGATAGAAACCGGCAAGAAATGCACTTCACGAGTGCAGCAAGGGTTGCCACATTTTTAAAACAAATATAATATAATGTATATCTATACATATAATAAAATCGTAGACTTGCCGTATCTGTACATTGAAGATTTTTGCAAAATAATAACTGGGGGATGTTAGGGTAAGTAATAGAACGTAAAAAAGCTATTTTTGAAATTTTTGTCTGTTTATCTGTTTGTCTGTTTGTCTGTATGTTTGTGCACGCATCACGTGAAAACTACTGAATGGATTAAAATGAAACTCGGCATGATTTAAGTTCATACTATGGAGTAACATATAGAATACTTTTTATCCCGGAATTCAGCACGGTTCCCTTGGGAGAGGGGATGAAAGTCAAAATGTGTACTTAGCTGTAATTCATTAACGCGTGATCCGATTTCATTCATTCTTTTTTTGTTAGAAAGGAAATATTTTAAAGATTACTGGCTATAAGCTCTGAAAGGCTGGACTGATTTTGATGGGACTTTCACTGGCGGATGTTTGCATTTTGATCTAACTAAACATCCGCCAGTGAACTTTTAACAGTTTTTAGCAACGTATGAGCTCAAAGGAGCTTAGGAAAAACAAAATGATACTCACGGGATTTTTAAAAACCAATATCCACGCGAACAAAGTCGCGGGTGTCCGCTTGTATAGCATAATGTAAGTTATGGATACTTTTCAGTTGTAAAGTGTATTTTTGTCATCGAAAAATTATTTAAAATCTCTACATAATATACTTACTTGATTACAATTGCTTGCTAAAGGAAAATATTTTATATAAAAACACCTAGATATTAGTATTAGGGTATTAAAAATGACGAATTATTTATAGTAGCTAATAATACTACTATAATATAATACTAGCGGACCCGGCAGACGTCGTCCTGCCCGCTATTAGCGCCACCTACCGGGTCCAATTTTTCTACTTATAAACCTTCCTCTTGAATCACTCTATCTATTAAAAAAAACCGCATCAAAATCCGTTGCGTAGTTTTAAAGATTTAAGCATACATAGGGACATGGGGATATAGGGGCAGAAAAAGCAACTTTGTTTTATACTATGTAGTGATTGTACACTCTTACTAGTTGATGCATGCGATTTCGTCCGCGTGGATTTATCCGTGATAAGTTACGTCTAGTAATGTACCTACTCTGCTTACACATTTTTAATAGACCCGTCAGACCACAAGATTTTGTGGCATCGTGGTCCCCTCTGACGCTTGCTTCTGCGACTGGGCAGTCTTTATAAGTTCACTAGCGGTCCGCCCCGGCTTCGCCCGTGGTACATAATATATAGCCTATAGCACTCAGGGATCACGTACATATCCAACGGTGAAAGAATTTTTGAAATCGGTCCACTAGTTCCTGAGATTAGCGCGTTCAAACAAACAAACACTTCAGCTTTATTATATTAGTATAGATATCCATAGATTTTGAACAAGTGCTTTCTGAGTTTGCAATGACGAGATACTGATCTATTGATGCCTTTATGCTAAAATATATTGTCACTTATAATAATATTATGTACTCCACAAAAATATACATACTCGTAGATTAGATGACAGCTTGACAGCCCTATATGCGTGCGTTTCAAATACCGGTAATATATAAAAAGTCGTCATTGGTTCAATGGCAAGACTTATATAACATGAACTGTTAACAACTTCACATTGTTGTCAACTAAAATTACAATATATGGCCTGCAGTTACTGTGTACGATTAATTTTATTGTATTTTTTTTCTATCTATCTATAATATAATAAAACTGTAACAGATCCAATTCTGTACATTGAAGATATTTTGAAAATTTTTATTTGGAGGGCACTCTATAATCGATACTGAAGCCAAAACTGCAATTTGTTTCATTTTTGTCTGTCTGTCTGTCTGTCTGTCTGTCTGTCTGTCTGTCTGTCTGTCTGTATCTGGGCCGCGCATCACGCCGAAACTACTGAATGGATTCGAATGAAACTTGGTACGATTTGAGTTTATACTCCGAGGTAGTACATAGGATACTTTTTATCCCGAAATTCAGCATGGTTCCCTTGGGAGAGGGGAAGAAAGTTAAAACGAGTATTTAGTTGTAATTCATTAACGCGTGGTTCGATTTCACTCATTCTTTTTTTGTTACAAAAGGTAATACTTCAAGTATTATCCCGTAAATATTTCAAGGTCATAGGTTTTTTAGTTCAGAAATGACAGACATTTATTGGGTTCAAATAACTTGGGCCCCGGATCTTTGTACGTACTTTAAACTGGCGTGCGTTTAAACTTTAAATTTATGTTTGTCAGCCTGTCTATTTGTTCCAGCTAATCTCTGAAACGACTGAATCGATTTTGATGGAACTTTCAATGGCAGATAGGTGATGTTATAAGGAGTAACTTGGGCTACATTTAGTTTAGGTACAAAAAAGGATTATGGGATCCAATCCGATCCCATATAAAAACCTATATCAACGCAGACGAAGTCGCGGGGATCAGCTAGTAATTAATAACACTCAGTAATTTTGATGCCATTTTTTTTTGCTACACTTACAGGCTACTTAAATAATATTATGTACCTATATAAGCTTGTAAGATGTTGGGATTGATAAGGATGGAAGTTTTTAATAATTAAGTTATGAACATTTACGAGTACATGGGAGCAGTCTATATAATGTTGCTTATTTTTAGTATCTATTTATAAAATTATTACAATTTAAAATGTAATGAATGTTTTCGAACACATTTTAGGTAGTTAGGCCACATTAGGCTCCTGCATGTTTTATCTCAAGCAACAAATAATATTATGGCTTTTATTTTTTGAGTTATTGAAATTAATTTTAAAACAATATGATTTAAAATTAATTTCAATAATATTTTAAAATTAAAACAATTAAATCACTCAATGAATATTACAAAAAGTTTCCAAAAAATTAAAAGAAAAAAATTGTACTTAGTACAAAATATACGAGCATACAAACATTTTAACTTTTAAAAAATACCTAGGAAAATTATTTCAAAATTAAAATATATATATTTTTTTTTAATTTAAAATTTAAAATAAAAAAAAAATTAATCCGAATAAAACAAAAAGACCCTCACCCAGGCAACTCCGAATTGCACTTTAAAAAAAATAATTAAAATTCACAATATCGTTCGGAATTCGAACCACCACACTGCACTGGGTACCGCGCGCACACGTCGCGTCGGCGGGCAATTCGCGAGTGCTCGCCGCCGTGCGCCTGCGCGCGTTTATACGCGCCGGCCGAGGGTGCGACCACTTTCGCTAAGTACACGCCAAAGGGTTTATTAGGGAGATAAACTTTGAAGTGTCTGTAGTTAGCGAGGGCTAAAAAAATAGGAGAGACTATAGAAAAGTATTATTAGTAGATTCATACATAATGTAGGTTGAGATTAAAGTAAAATTAAAGGAAAATGTGTAACAACAACGAAGACGCAAAAACTACGGGGTGTTATAAGTTTGACGTGTCTGTGTGTGTGTGTGTATGTGTGTCTGTCTGTTCCCCTCTAGCGCTCAAACGGGTGAACCGATTTGAATGAGGTTTTTTTTTGTTTGAAAGGTGAATTAGTCGAGAGTGTTGTTAGCTAGATAAGTTTGATGAAAATCGATACAAGATGGCCGCCGCTACAAAATGGTAAATTATGTATATTTTTCATAACTCCCTTAATATGGGTATCAAATGAAAGGGCTTGACTAGTAGAATAGCATTATGTAAATCCGAGATGGCCGCTGCCACAAAATGGCGAATGTTGGAGGTTTTTTAAATTTTTAATTAACACTTGTTTTACTATAATAATTTCAACAAAAATAAAAGACATGCCTTACGAAGCTTGATAACCAACTTACGTACAGTACTTAAGGTAAAGGCACCCAATTCGGAGGTATTTTCATCAAAACTCGAAAGAACGTCAAAAAATAAGCATTTACTACACCTTTCTGAAGAACTGGCTATTTTTATCAGAAGCGTTATTTAGTTAACTCTTGAAATATCCTAAAAGTACAACAATTAAAACTTGATTTAAATGTAAAATTAAATAAAATATGAAAAAAGTCCGAATCCCCCAATTCGGAGGTAAAAATCCTAATTCGGAGGCAAATGGCCCCTAATTCGGAGGTACAAAATACAAAGGGAAACGAGTAGAATGAATTCTACATGGTGTTCAAAAATGAACTGTATTTATTAATATATTTCAAAATCAATTCGATACGTATGTAATTGTTTATATGTTTGTGTGTAAAATATTAATATTATATATTAATTTATATATAGCTGCTCGTGCTGATTCACTGACTGATTCATCACCTCTCCTGCAAAATTTTGTATGATTTTTTTTTTTTCACTAATAATTTCGTATAGAGGACAAAAATTCATTCGGAACAAAAATATGGAGAGAGCTGATGATTGAGGATTTTGGAGACGGTTGAAGAGCACGCTTAAGCTATTGAAGATAGGTGGAGGGTGCTCGAGCAAATGTCATTCGAAACGTCATCCAATTGGCAGTGAGCTGAAAAAAATTCAAAATGGTGAAAAAAAGATGGCCGCCATACAAATTTCTTCGGTCTCCATCTCGGAGGGTATAAAAGATGGAAGAGTGGTTTCTTAGCAAAAGATGATCAGAATCAGAAGGTCTTTTCGATGAATTGAAAAAAAAAATCAAAATGGCTGAATTTATTTTTCCATAGAAAATGTATGGCGAATGTTGAAGAGACTACAAGTTGTAAACTATGCAAGGCTTTGACGCGGTTTTTTGGAGAACTCTCAAAGAAAAATATGGGAAGACATAATGATTGAGGGTTTGGAAGATGTTTGATGAGCCCGGGCAGGGTATTGTAGATAGATGTGGGCTGCTCAAACAAAAAATACTCAGAACCTCATCCAATTAGCACTGGTTGAAAAAAAACTCCAAAATGGCGGATTCCAGATGGCGGCCATACAAATTTCATCGGTGTCTATCGCACTAAGTATTAAAGATAGAAAAGTGTTGTTTGGAAAATGATGATCAAGACCTAAAAGGTCTACCTAATTGATGAACGGAAAAAAATCAAGATGGCGGAATTCATTTTTTCCTACACAAAATATTTTTTTCATTTTGACATTTTGACATTTTGACATTTTAACATTTGACATTTGACATTTTGAAGTTTGACATTTTTATATTTTAACGTTTTGACATTTTGACATTTGACTTTGATATTGACTAAAAGAAGTTCCACTCCAATAAAAAATCCAGCTCTCCCTGAGGATGAGTTGATGAGAGGATGAATTGGATTAGGTTCTGAATATTTTTTGTTTGAGCAGCCCCCATCTATCTACAATACCCTGCCTGGGCTCCTCAGTTATCTTCCAAACCCTTAGTCATCATATTGTATCCCCATATTTTTTTTGAGAGTTCTCCAAAGAATCGCATCAAAGTTTCTTCAATATTCGGCATACATTTTCTATGGAAAAACAAATTCCGCCATTTTGAATTTTTTTCTATTCATCGAGTAGACCTTCCGACCTGATCATCTTTTGCGAAGAAACCACTCTTCCATCTTTTATACCCTCCGAGATGGACACCGACGAAATTTGTATGGCGGCCATCTTTTTTTCGCCATTTTGAATTTTTTTTAGCTCACTGCCAATTGGATGACGTTTTGAGTTACATTTGCTTGAGCACCCCCTACCTATCTTCAATACTTTAAGCGTGCTCCTCACCCGTCTCCGAAATCCTCAATCATCAGCTCTTTCCATATTTTTCCTCTAAATGAATTTTTGTCTTCCATACGAAACCATTTGTGAAAAAAAAAATTATACAAAATTTAACAGGAGAGGTGATCAATGAGTGAGTGAGTGAGTGAGTCAGTCATCAAATCAGCACGAGCAGCTATATATATATATATATATATATATATATATATATTAAAATATATATTTCTATCCATACCACATAATTAGGGGCTCATAGAACCTAATTCGGAGGTAATACCTCGGAATTGGGTTTTGTAACAAAAAACACGTTTCCTAATTCTGAGTGTTAAAAAAGAAAAGATTTTTCCATAATAAACAAATAATTTAAAGCTTAATTAGATTACCTTCGTAAATATGTACAATACTCTCTCAAAATTGCATCGAAATATGCATAAATTTAATTTTCTTTTTAATTAATTTTCTTTAGCTTCCCCATACAATCTATCAATAAATTACCTAAATAGGTAAACTTTGATACGGTATAACTAGTGATTTAGAGGCCAAAGTGTACCTCATAATTAGGGCTCTTTAACCTAATAGCCTATTTAAATAATCAAAACTGAAACAAGACGTATTTAACATAAAACGACCCTAAAAATTGAAAAACTTATTAAGTCTATGAAATCGCAATTCTGCGGTATACCTCCGCGTTAGGAACCAGCTAAAATATTTAGCACCTAATGCGGAGGTATTTTCAAAACGTATTTTCACCTTAATTTCTTTACAAATATTCACAAAAGTTGATTGTTTTCGATTGCAAATATAGTCCTTCAAATATTCATATCTAAATAAAAACAAATAAAGCTCAAAATTAACGGATAAACACTATTTAAAAAAACGTAGGTATTTCGTGCAAAAGGTCCAAAATGTATGAAACATGCGTTCGGGCCGGCTGCTAGTGTAAAACTTGCCGGTTATTTTAAAACATATACATATAAAACCAATTATTTCGTCATTTATCTATGGAATGATAAACTATCAATTGATTAAGATATGTTGCAGTAAAAAAGAGCTTAGTGATCGGTTGAAAACGCTGTTTTTCTATATACCTCCGAATTGGGTGCCAATTTTAGAATACCTCCGAATTGGGTGACTTTACCTTAGGTATATGAAAAAAGCTTTTGCTTTCATGGTCATGTCAATCCACCCCTACGGCCCTTTAACGTTCCACTACAGCCCTTTAACATCCCACAGCGGGGATTTATAGGTCTCCTATCTTAAGGGATTGAGGGACTTGGAACCGCCACGCTGCTCCAATGGGTCGTGTCAATCTATATTTATAAACAAGCGGAAACCCGCGACTTCGTTCGCGTGGATATTGGTTTTTAAACATCCCGTGGGAATCATTTTGTCTTTCTTAAGCTCCTTTGAGCTCATACCTTGCAAAAAACTGTTAAAAGTTCACTGGCGGATGTTTCGATAGATCAAAATTTAAACATCCGCCATTGAAAGTCCCATCAAAATTGATCCAGCCTTTTGAGAGAATAGCCAGTAATCTTTAAAGTATTTCCTTTCTAACAAAAAAAGAATGAATGAAATCGGACCACGCGTTAATGAATTACAGCTAAGTACACATTTTGAATTCCATCCCCTCTCCCAAGGGAACCGTGCTGAATTTCGGGATAAAAAGTATCCTATATGTTACTCCGTAGTATGAACTTAAATCATGCCAAGTTTCATATCAATCCATTCAGTAGTTTTTGCGTGATGCGCGCACAAATATACAGACAAACAGACAAACAGATAAACAGAAAAACAGACAAACAGACAAACAGATAAACAGATAAACAGATAAACAGATAAACAGATAAACAGATAAACAGATAAACAGATAAACAGATAAACAGATAAACAGATAAACAGATAAACAGATAAACAGATAAACAGATAAACAGATAAACAGATAAACAGATAAACAGATAAACAGATAAACAGATAAACAGATAAACAGATAAACAGATAAACAGATAAACAGATAAACAGATAAACAGATAAACAGATAAACAGATAAACAGATAAACAGATAAACAGATAAACAGATAAACAGATAAACAGATAAACAGATAAACAGATAAACAGATAAACAGATAAACAGATAAACAGATAAACAGATAAACAGATAAACAGATAAACAGATAAACAGATAAACAGATAAACAGATAAACAGATAAACAGATAAACAGATAAACAGATAAACAGATAAACAGATAAACAGATAAACAGACAAACAGACAAAAATTTCAAAAATAGCTCTTTTACTTTCTATTACTTATCCCTAACACCCCCCGTTATTATTTTGCAAAAATCTTTAATGTACAGATACGGCAAATCTACGATTTTATTATATGTATAGATAAATACCTATCTATTCTACTTACATATCAATCTATGTTTTAGGAAAAATTGAACCACCTTCAATACACCACAAAATTTGAATTTCCCTCGATTTCAATCACGAATCACGATCCTGATCTGATGACCATGAGACCACCTGAGAAGTAAGTGTACCCTTTCAAACAAAAGAAGAATTTTCCAAATCGTTCTAGGCGTATTTGAGTATATAACCGAGAACATAAATAATAAAAAGATTCCAAATTGAAAACCTCCTCCTTTTTTTGAAGCTGGTTAAAAATATACTTGCCTACTCAGTTTTTTTCTATACTACCTAATTGTTTAGATTCAAATAAATAAATAAAAACTCATCTCTGTTTATAGTAATTGTACACTCTGTTGCAGGTCCCATTAACATAATTTCAACGTTGGATAAGAACGTGTTAAAATCATTTATTTTACTTTTATGTCTTAACTTTGTATATGGCCATTTCGCGAATAAAACGCAGTATTGAATTTATTAATGTACCTACCCACCTACCTAATAACGAAAATGGCTTTATATTTGTATTTGAAGAGCTGATGGGAAAATTTGAGAACGTGCTTGATAAAAGCTGAAAGCAGGTACGTAATATCATTCTACTGGTCATACTCTATTACTCACACGAAGTAGAAACTGCTCAAGCATCTCTTCAAAATTTCCCACTAGCTATTAGAATATTGTACTAGTATTTAATAATCATATTTAATTGTTATTTCATTTTCAAGCATTCAACAATATACACGCTAGCAAGTGTAGGTATACAAAAAAATAGCTACGAAGTGCCAAATATAGAGTATAGACTATCATAAACTATTGATAAGCTTTAAATAAAGAAAACACTAACGTATAATTAATTAAATGGAGGTGAGGTAATAAAATGTAGCATTTTTAAGTAGGTAAGTACGGCTTAGTTAAGAGCTATAGATTTTTATTTTATCTATCTGATTAAGCTACCAGTAACGCGCAATAATGTAGTTTCTCATTGCAATGATAAAGGGTCGTGCCATGTCTCAGAGGGGGATGGGAGATGTCTATAGATTTGTAACTAATAATATAAATCTACCTTAGTTGTGAGACATAGCGTGTTCAGACCAAATATTTGCTAGTGTTTATAAGTTTAACATTTGTAAAACTTTTTGTTCTTATGGAAATGTTAATGGAAATGTAAGTGAGTTCAGAAACACCGGAACACCGTAAGAATTTGTAATTCTCCTGACACCGTAATCAGTATGTTTTCGCTGCTCCCGATGTAACCGAATTTTGCTACTGAGTCCTCTATACAAACATGAGAAATAATGTATTTCTCCCAGGTGCTTCTTAACGTAACTTAACTTCGTAAGTGAAGATGCAGTCTAAGAGTGGGCTTACCTGGAAGGGTTATAGTAATTTTTATTAAACCCATTTCCATTCGTTTCTACGTGGTATCGTATCGGAACGCTAAATGGCTGTTTTTTGCCGGTAAAGTGGTAGCTATCCAAACCTAAAGCCTCTCATTTTGTTTGAGATACAATATTATATTAATTTCCAAGACAAAGTCGTGGGTAACCGTCAGTTTATTGCGTAGCTGTAGGCTTCATGTTGTTTTTTTTACAGCTCTTACCTATAACTGAATTAAGATATCTTTATAGGCGTACAATCAGTAATTACTGTGTTATATTCGTTCTGCATGCTGCACTGCCAGCTTCGTAGTCTATTTATTTGTAGTATCTACTTTTAACCATACAATATTAAAACTTTTATCTTTAAGTAGTGGCAAATAGAATTTTATAATAAGAGCTACAACACACTAACGATAGCTTATTTATCAGCTAACCTGATAGAACAAGAGGTCATTTTGAAGACGTGCTTGATAAAACGTGAAAGTTAAAATTTTGTTATTTCATATTTATTATTATTTTTTAGTGCTGGATATTTTTGTGCCACACGTAAACGGAATATTCCAATATACCAATATACTTTTTTATTTTTCGATGCACAGTACATCTGTAACTTACATAATTTGTATGTATCTACCTATTGAACGTAGATAATTTATAGAATTTGAATGAAACATACTTCGCGCTTTAAAATTTTATATTAAACTAGTGGATCCGGCAGACTTCGTCCTGCTCGGTGGTGACATACCGACATCAGCGTTACCTACCAAGACCGGTAATTGTATTTTCAAACCATCCACGAACCCATTGAAATATACACAAAAAATTTCATCCAAATTGATCCAGCTATTTAGGAGGAGATAGGTGACAAACACACGTACAGAAGAATATTAATAGATATATTAATATTCTTCTGTACGTCTCGGGTGAGAGAGTTTACCGTATCGACGCGGGATGAACTATGTTTGACAGTTGCCAAACCAATGAACATTATGTATGGGGAAATGTTTTTACTTTTATTTTATTTTTTCGTCAATTTTCCAATGTTTTAATAGTTATTCTGCTATTCGGGACGGAGACAAATACAACAAATCAATAACCATGAAAATCGCTCCAGCTGTTCTCGAGTTATAAGTGTTCGAACTAACACGACTTTGTTTTATAAATAATATAGATTGTATTATGTCGAAATGTTCAATGCCTTATGTGTGCAGTGCCGGTCCTATTAACATTTTAACGTGGTGCGAGGAATAAAAATGGCGCCCCTCTAAATAAAAAAAATGTTTAAGCTGTTGCTTTAACTTCCACCAGAAAAAACAGTGGCTTCTGATTATTCTGCTGTCAAAAGTTCGTAACACGTTAACTGCATTAGGGGATGTAACGAATCTCTTACAAGACTTTCCGCTGGTGCGGCGCTAAAAATCGTGTTCTACCCCTCTGTGCGGGAGATCTTAACTCCTTTATTTGAAGGTGTTTGACAGAATCAAATATACATACTTGCTTCTCTCTTTAAGTTTGATTGAATAATGAAATAAAAAAAATTGGAGATCGATGAGGTCCCTAACGCACTGAGTAGTGATAGTATACATTAGGTGCGCAAGGAGAACGTTCCCGCCTCCTAAATCGTAGGGCTCGGAGACGCATGAAGTGAAGCGCGGGCGGCGTGGTCGCCACGCAGTTTGCTTTAGTGTTGTGCAAGTGTCGACAGAGTGGGTCCGCACGCTTTGTCTGTGAAAAATACGGTCGTAAATACGTAATGGAGAAGTTTCCATTTTTTTAATTAATTATAAAAATGTAAGTGAATTATAATAAAAATCTGAAAGAATCATTAAATTATCTCAAAAACTGAAAAGTCATGAAACCTTCACGAATAATTTCGTTTCACGCGGCGCTCCAGCGTGTGACGTCATCCCCTTCAAAACGAGGTATTTTATTTTTCTTAATAGCTGCCTATGCACGCATATGTAAGTGTTTCGGTCTAGTTTTAAGTTATTTTGTTCATATTTACAAGACTTGACTGCAACTTATTTTGTGTAAAAATAAATAAATAGGTATTGTTATTTTCTTTAGAAAGAGGGATATGTTTCTGGTGTTATGTTCTTCTGGCTTATTCTTTGAAGCTTTGCACTTTCCTAATTTGCAATATATTTACAATCTACAGTAACAAGTCTCACTTACACGATTTTAAGTAGGTAATTTATGATCCATATTTTGCAATACTAATCTAGTTTTAATATTTTTGACTGCAATCACTGCTTGAAAAGAAAACTTTAAAAGGGAGTCTCCTAAAACCTTGGATTGCATGAATAAAGTATGTGAAGTCACACTGATATTGTAACACTGTGCTAAAATGCCCTATTTATAACCAAATTTTGTTCTGTTGAATGGAAGCAGGCGTTACTTTGCGGAATTCCATGATATACAATGAATATAAAATTATTTTGCTATAATCCGCTAACAGTGACAAATTTGTAGGCACAACACCACACAGTCTTGTAGGCACAACACCACACAATCTTGTAGGCACAACACCACACAAATTCACCACAAAACAAACTCGACGAGCGTTTCGCTCCGACACCGGAGCATCTTCAGGAGATGTCGACTTCACAACGGACGATTGCAAAGTGAGTTCGTGTCGAATGAGCGGTCTTATATATACTATCCCCGCTTAGTCATCTACCCTCCTTTCTCTTTCTCTCTGGCCACGCCCCCTAAATATGTTGAGCAACGGTGAAGATGACACATTTATTTGCTCATTCAGCAAGTGGCAAGCGGTAGAAGTGTCGAATTGCTGAATGAGCAAATAAATGTGTCATCTTCACCGTTGCTCAACATATTTAGGGGGCGTGGCCAGAGAGAAAGAGAAAGGAGGGTAGATGACTAAGCGGGGATAGTATATATAAGACCGCTCATTCGACACGAACTCACTTTGCAATCGTCCGTTGTGAAGTCGACATCTCCTGAAGATGCTCCGGTGTCGGAGCGAAACGATCGTCGAGTTTGTTTTGTGGTGAATTTGTGTGGTGTTGTGCCTACAAGATTGTGTGGTGTTGTGCCTACAAGACTGTGTGGTGTTGTGCCTACAAATTTGTCACTGTTAGCGGATTATAGCAAAATAATTTTATATTCATTGTAAATTTTGTTCTTTTACTTTCTAATATCTGAGAGACTGTTTTTTCACTTCGATATAAAAGCACCTCTTGTAGCCATGATCTTCTGATGCTGTTTCTTTGGTCTTAATTTTTTTTTCAGTTGAATGGTATTCTTATTCTATACCCTCTTAGTTTTTACAGGTTCATATCTGCAGTCTACATTCGGAGTTCTGATGATTGCCAATTTTTTTCAATTAAGCTTTGAGTAAGCATTTATGCTAATTTTGGTAAATATACAAAAACATTCATATACATATGCACACGCACATAAACACGAAGATGCAATTAATAAAAATATAATTTAACAGAAATTTTTTATATTTTATTGCAGGTATCCCTGAGGGAAGATGCACAGATCATCTTCTCCAGCGTGGTAACAAAAAACGACGTTGCACTGGCTGTTACAATAAATTGCGGCTCACATTGAATAGCACACAAGCATCCAAAAATACCAAACGAATCATAACATATTGTGCGCAATGCAAACAATCAATGTGATAACATGTTTCAAAAAATTTAATTATCGATAACTGAAGTTTAATTTTAATTCCCATCCCTAGTCGCAAGCCTTTCTAGTGTGCGATGCGCGATGCAATCGATACCTAATTTTTTTTCGTATTTACTCTTAGTCCATGTATCACATCTAAATGCGACGCTAGTTTAAGATAGAGCAATTAATTATCTATAATTAACAGAAAGAACATAGAATATATCTTATAATTTGAAAGAGTTATACGTTATTGAAAAAAAACATTTTTTAGGAGGTTATTTTAGGTCTCATACGCACTCCCGTGCAGGTCGGTTACGAGTTTTAATAGGTCTCATATGCACTGCCGAACAGTTCTCTGAAAATGGCCACGCAGCTAACGTGTTCCAGTTTCTGCGAATACCTACCTATAGGCATGTGAAGTAGTGAACAACTGAAATAGTAGGTACATTACTGCAGCAGCCAGCAAAAGAGGCATTGTCCCCCGCAATTTTGTTCGTGCGTGTGCGCGACTTAGGTCGAGCGTCTTTTGTTTCACGTTTTGGTAAATTTTGGTTCATTTTAGCGCCCCCCCCTTGAAGGCACCCGGTGCGGTCGCACCGCTCGCACCGCCCTAGGACCGGCCCTGTATGTGTGTATAGTCTCTCTACTACAGTGTAGCAAATAAAGTGTATTTTATTATATTCTTAATACCAGATAACAAGTCTTCAAGTAATAAGAGACAAGTCGCTCACATGCAAGCTTTGAATCCTATAATTAAACTATTAAAGCAACTTTTTTGTAGGCGCTTGGGCCTAGAACAAAACGTTCACTAAAAATAACGCTTTTAAATACGGTGTAGGTACAACTTTTATTATGTTTATTGCATTTTCTTAAAGGCCGTTGTTATATGCTGTTTTTCTAACAGTAAAATTATAAATTTTCTGCTTTTCCCCCTGAATTTGTTGACAATCTTAAAAGAAAATGTTAAAGTAGGGAGATATATTATTTTCAAGTTCACACAGAACCCTTAAATTTTCTATACTTACATGTACAAAATATTTTTTAAAGATTTAATTCCACATTTTCACATCTAAGTATATACGGACAAGTAAGTAGGTTTTTAAATGTTGAATGGAAGCAGGCGTTACTTTGCGGAATTCCATGATATACAATGAATATAAAATTATTTTGCTATAATCCGCTAACAGTGACAAATTTGTAGGCACAACACCACACAATCTTGTAGGCACAACACCACACAATCTTGTAGGCCTACAAGATTGTGTGGTGTTGTGCCTACAAATTTGTCACTGTTAGCGGATTATAGCAAAATAATTTTATATTCATTGTATAAGTAGGTTTTTGTTAGGCCACTGGACGCAAATTGTAGGAATTTTGTTTATTTTGGTCATTGAAACAAAAAATAAAGTATTGAACAATCAAACGCTGAAACCGTTAGACACTGCAATTTTTTCGCTCATTGTAATACGAGCAACTTTTTTGAATACAAATTTCGGACGAATAAATATCTAGACCTCAGCTAGTTAAATATATTTAATATCGAAAAACGTTCTTGTATTTAAAATGCACTAAGAAGTAAATAAGCTTTTTCTTTGAATATCTATTCTTTAGAGAGTATCTCTACAAAAAATCTTAACAATTCGTATTGTATTTCGTTCAGTGGTGATTGTTTCCAAATAGCTCGTCACAAAATCACGATTGGCATAAAAAAATTACATCTAACTACCATCCAGCTGTTTTTGCGTGTAGTTTTTTCCCCACATTTTCCAAATATCAGGAACAGTCACTTTGTATGATTTTTTTAGTCTTATACCTAGTTCATCTGAGTTGAAGTGCTATGCAGAATGCAGAAACTACTTGTAAGTAGCAGTAATCCTGACTTCTTCAAACTTCAGGTGACAACCCTGTTTTTCATACAAAATTGACTTCTGGTGGAATGGATGCCATTACCTGAATGAAATTTTGAAGATGTTACCATAAAAATTCAACTTAATCTAATCAATGTCGTGTGGGTGATATTAGGATAGCTTTTGTAGTTACAACGCAGTACTCTATCAGATCAGGTATCGAGTTAGTTTACTTAAAGTTTTAATTGTAGCAGTCAGAATTTGTCGGCTTAGTTTCCTTTTGAACGAGCTCGTTAGTGTTTTAGCTGTTACTGAAAGTTGGGAGCGTTTCGGTGTTCGTTCGTTCGTCTAATTAATAAAAGGTGTGTACTTAGGTATATACACGGGTAAGAAGTTATACTTCTTTGCATGCTACTTATTTCACAAATTTGAAATAAGTAGCATTATCTATGGCAATATGTATTTTTTGTCTATGGTCGGACAGGGTAAGACAAACTAACTATACCCGGTTAGTGCACACATCCCTCGTTATACATCTTCGCACATTCTTGATGGAAAGTCAGTCTTAGACCTACATATATTGTGTGCAATATTACACGCAATAGATGTAATGTCTCATAGATTAAGATCACATCGCTATCAGCATCGGTCTAGCACGCTCAAAACAATACTTAGCTACAACGCATCTTAGAACAAGATTCCATCGATCTAACCAGCCACCAAGCTTCGTTATATGATACAATCGGAATCTGCACCAAATCTTTCACATAGGCGTTAATTAAACACAATTATCTTTTATAAAAAAATAAGATAAAAGGAACAAAAGCATCAATCATCGAGAGTATCATCTTATTGTGCATCCGTGTAGAATCATGAAGAGCAACTTAATAATCCGTCATGGCCACTGGTGCAAATTATATTTTCATCATGCGTAATATAAGGAGATACCATATTCGTTTTTATTAAACGAGATCATATTTTGATGGTTTTGATACAACTGTTTATTTTGTAGGAAATAGCGGGACGAAAATATGATCCGTATCTGCGATGTTAAAAAGAAATATGATCTTGTAACTGGATTCCTACCAAGATGGTACTAATAAATAATAATACGTTTATGATGCCAACTATGTATCTAAGGCGTCATGTTTCAAGAGGTGATGGGCAATTTTGAGAAGGCGCTTTATAAAAGCTGAATTTTTTGATAATACTCGTAATAATTATGGCCCTTCTAAATTATTATTCTACATATTTAATAATATTATATGTATAGTGATTGTATGTGTCGTGGCCAGATCTTAGAATAATTGATCATTTCATTATGTGGCCGATCATTTCATGAAACAGAACCGTTTCATGAATTGTTGGCCATATCATGATATAGCCTGGCCACATCAATGAATGATCATCGTTTAACGTTATCGACAGCCACTTTGAATGGCGAAGGAGAACGGAATTCGTGAAGTTCATGAGCACACTCTCCAAAGTGTATCCTTTATAAATTAAAAATTTAAAAAACCCCCGATATCCGCCATTTTGTGGCGGCAGCCATCTTGGATTTGCATAGTGCTATTCTACTAGTCCAGCCCTTTCATTTGATACCCATATTAAGGGAGTTGTGAAAAAATATGTAATCCGCCATTTTGTAGCGGCGCCCATCTTGGATCAATTTTCATCAAACATAGCTAAGAACACTCCTGATAAATTCACCTTTTAAACAAAGAAAACCGTATTCAAATCGGTTCAGCCGTTTGAGCGCTACAACGGACAGACATATCTACGCACGTACACACACAGACACGTCAAACTTATAACACTCCGTCGTTTTTGCGTCGGAGGTTAAAAACCGATAAACATCAGCCAATAGGTAATCGGTAAAGTTAGGCGGTGTTCAGCACCCATCTCCCTGAGGTTATGTCAATTAACGCATCCGCCCCATTTCACTTAGCCCCCTAGGAACAAACACGCGTGGACAAATACACGCTTGAAACAAAGATGTGAGCATTGTTTGTTGACCCGTTGACCGCGCGTCGGCCGAATCTTACCCCGATCTGCTGACGAACGTTCGCGTTGTTACCAGAATTTTAAATCGGACCGTAATGAAATATGCAACTGCAAAAAATAGTCTATCTTGTTTATAACTAGCTTTTGCCCGCGGTTTCATTTCGGCTTTTCAAAAGTCCCGAGGGAATCGTGGATTTCCGGTTCCCGTTCCCGCGCCTTTACCAATAACTTATTTCCCGCGCCTTTACAAATACTTATCCAAACTTTACCTATAACTATTTTCATGGAAGTTTGCTATAGTAATCTACCTACAGCTGTGACTGTAGACTGCTGTAGCAAATTTCGGTTTTTTCAAATCCCGCGGAAACGGTGAATTTTTCCAGGATTAAAAGAAAATAGCATATCTGTTATTCCAGGGTATAATCTATCTCCATTTCAAGTTTCAGCCAAATCGGTTCAGTAGTTGCGGCGAAGAGTAACAAACACACTGCCGTTGGTCGAGTTGACCATCAAAAAAAAATTAATAGATAAAATTGAATTAGGACAACTCGACCATCCGGTCCAGTTTATTGCGGTCGAGTTGTACAGTAACCCCTTTAAAGTTAAATTATTAAGCCGGACTAAAACAAAATTATAAACTTACAGCACCACATATCTCAGCTCCTGTACTTATATACTTACTTGTGTTTATTTCATTAAATTTTTAAACACGCTGTCAAATAATATTTAATGTTTCACTAATAGCAAAATAATGGAAACAGTTTCAGTGGCCGAATGTTTATTTTTGCCTCGCAGCACGCGCACGGAATACTTGGTCCGCTCCGAATTTTATGCACCCAGGTCTTAGTTACTGTTAATGTTAAGCAGATGCTAATTTTGTGAGACCGTTTTGTCAATGAGAAAATAATACATGAGTATTTTAGTCTAGACCTAAATCAGGCCGACCATTCAAGCAAGAGGTGTATGTACCTATACCTACCTGAAAGGTTTGCGCGTCGATTGCCCATTACAAACATGCAAACTGAGTCATAAATCATTAGGATCATAGTGTTGTGAGGGCTCTGCCTCGCTTCTTAGGTATAACCTGTTATCGACTATCGATAAATATGTTTTTACTGTTCAATACAGCACCAGAGCATCAAGTTTTATTTCCATAAGTTCTGTAAGTGCTAGCAAGAGATCCGATAAAAATGATTTATGACTCAGTTTGCACGTTTGTAATGGCTCTACTATAAGGGTAGATGCATATTATTTCCGTTGCGGAACCATAGCAACGAGACACACAGAATAGAACATATTATTAAAATGTCTGCATTAGAACGGGCAGTTTCAATGTAATTTCGCTACTGTCAAATAGAAGCAACTACTTAGTAGACCTGTGATAGCCTAGTGGTTAGGACGACCGACTTCTAATCGGAGGTCGTGGGTTCGAACCCGGGCACGCACCTCTAACTTTTCGGAGTTACGTGCGTTTTAAGTATTAAATATCACTTGCTTTAACGGTGAAGGAAAACATCGTGAGG
Source organism: Melanargia galathea (assembly GCA_920104075.1). Classification (NCBI taxonomy): domain Eukaryota; kingdom Metazoa; phylum Arthropoda; class Insecta; order Lepidoptera; family Nymphalidae; genus Melanargia; species Melanargia galathea. The sequence continues at coordinate 27,517,320 of OV049856.1, read as the reverse complement.
AAACCTGCATGCCTGAGAGTTCTCCATAACGTTCTCAAAGGTGTGTGAAGTCTGCCAATCCGCTTGGCCAGCGTGGTAGACTATGGCCAAAACCCTTCTCACTCTGAGAGGAGACCCGTGCTCTGTAGTGAGCCGCTAATGGGTTGATCATGATGATGATGATGATGACTTAGTAGACCTCTAATTAGTTGTTAGTAACTACCACCAGCACCACCACTACAGCCTTTTTACGTCCCACTGCTGGGCACAGGCCTCCTGTCTCATAGGAGAGAGGGATTTAGAGCTCTAAGCTCTAAATCCCGTCACGCTGCTCCAATGCGGGTTGGCGGGCTTTAACGACTATTGTCACATAATAGGGATAATAACCGGGACCGACTACTTAACGTGCTCTCTGAGGCACGGGAGTAAAACACCGCCAACTACCAATTTCGGGGTGGTACTGAGAATTTCTTGACAGAAAAACCCAATACCTAACAATTATTTGCCCGACCCGGGAATCGAACTCGGGACCTCGTGATCTGCAGTCGAATATGCTACTAGACCAACGAGGCAGTTGTTAGTAAATACTCTAGTAATTGCAGATCAAAAGTAGATAGCCGAAATGTTTTACAAGTCGCATTGAATTCTCAGCTATAGTTACGAAACGAACTCTCATTTCCGTTGCGTGTCAGATATTTAATACTTCTACTTTCTGATACCGTTTAATTATAGAGAAATCAAAATTTTTCTGTCCAACATATCATTACTGAATAATAAACACAAGATTAAAAGAATAATTTCGAAAATTATTTGTCTTAGATCCTTAAAGATAAACTGCTCTTAAATGTCGGCCAGTTACACGTTGTAAATTTACGAATTACTTATTATTAATCTTGGTATTGATAATCTTCCAAATTATGATTTTCGCAACTGTGTACCTATTCAAGCCATTAGAGAGAAAAGTGACAGCCAATTCAGAGGCTGCACTATTATAGTGTAAAATTAAAGGTATAACGTTAACTGTGCCTAAATCAGTCATTTAGTGTGGAAATAATTAACTTTGACATAACATATTTAGGCACAGTTAACTTTAACTTGAAAAGTTACACTAGCGCTTCATAGGTCTACTAAACTAGCGGCACGCTATGATGGCCGGTTTGACACATTACAATAGTGATGTGGAATGTCAATTTATTCTCGAACAAAAAACAATTAAGTTTTGTTTTTGTACCTGATTAAATAGGTTTAATAAAACAAAAATGTATATGTTTATTTAATTTATTTGAACGAACTGAATATTTGAACGAAAATGAATATACATACTTTATATGCACACAAGAAACATATGAATACAAAAGATACCAAAAAAGGTGCCACAAAAGGCCATAATTAATCAGATTCGTCCATACTACTATTTTCACTGTCGTCACTGCTATCATCACATACATTAATAATTATATGTTCGTTTTCTATAATATTATCTATTTTCACATCTCTTTCATAATCTTCCCTTATTAATTTAACAGTTCTATTCACAACCTTTTCCCAGTCTCCTTTAGTCACATGTTCACAAGCTTCTTCTAATAATTTTAGCATTTTTTTTGTGGTAAATGGGGGTTCTGTATTGTGTCTTGCAGCATATCCCTTAATTTGAGCCCACACCAACTCAATCGCATTATACTCACAATGGTAAGGCGGTAACCGTATAACTCTGTGCCCATGTTCTAATGCTATTTCGTCAATGACGTATCGGATCTTGGTTGGTTTGTTTTCTTTTAAAAGACGTACTAATTCCGCTTTTAACATATTCATGTTTGCATCTACGCCATTTTTACGAAGCCATGCGACGATATCAGCTTTCTTTTGGGATTGGGCAGGTGGCTTGTCAATTTGCATCGAGTGGTATGGGGCGTTGTCCATAATTATAATAGATGGTTCAGGGAGGCTACACAACATTGAGGTAAACCATTCAGTAAACTTTTCTCCATTCATGTCTTCATGATAGTCTCCAGTGGTTTTTGACGCAAAAGCCATGAGAGAACCTTCGACAAACCCGTTGATGGTTCCGGCGTGACAAATTATAAGTCGCGATCCTTTTCCTACAGGAACTTTGGAAGTAGATGCTGCTGTGTCATCGTTCCAAGAACGGCCTACAGTATGGTTAGCATTAAGCCATGTTTCATCCAAGAACACAACATTTTGCCAATTTTTGATTTCTTTCACTTGCCGTAAAAAAGTATACCTTGCCATCGCTATATCAAATCTTTCCATCAATATTTTGCGTTTGTTACATTTTTTGTATCGAAATCCAATGGTCTTCAAAATCTTCGTTAAAGAACTTTCCCCACCGAAGAATAATCCAGCTTCCTTCAGTGAATGCACCAACTTTTTTCTTGTTGGATACTCCTTCTGTAAATAGTAGCCGTAAACATGTCTTCGGATAGCATCGGCATCAAAGCTATCGATGCCTACGACTGGTTTTGCTCGTTTTCTCTTTTTTGGTGTGTGAAGTTTATTTTCTTCTGTGCCAGTCTCGCCATATTTTTTTTTAGTTATCCGTCTAACAGTTCGTTATCCAATATTAAGCGCATCAGCTACGCGTTCAACCACTGACGTTATAGGTAAAATTGGCCCTCCATTTTGAGCTTCACGATCGAAATAGTTACGAAGGCGTATTACGAACTCACGTGTCTGACTATTTAGAACAGTTCTCTGCGTACGTTCGGTCATATCGACGAAATCCACAACAAAGGGCTTGAACAGAGTCCAAATTAACGAGCAAGGGTCAACAGTAATGCAGTATCAATATTTGAAATCCAAAGCCAGGTCAAAACTATATCACAATCGCATTGCACTGACAGTTTATACTTTTCGAAGCAACGTCAATTCGAAACTGCTTTGTTTTGCATTGAGCATTGACGCGAGTTTGCCGGAGGTAGTAGTTGTGCTAGCCAGCGATCCTATGTGACGATCGTATTAGATTCCATTTTTAAAAATTTATTGATATTTTTTTGCGATTTCAGAGGTTTGTCCACATAGTGAAAATTGTTCATATTCACAAGTACATTCACCCCTTAAATGGTGCAAACTGATTTTTCTACACTTGTATACATTTAAGAAATCAATTTAATAAATAAATTTTGAGTCCTAAACCTAAAACTACATTCGATAAAATTTATGAATCTCTGCACATCACTATCGTCAATAAAGTAATACAATTATTTCCTTCAAAGTCGTTATCAATTAATACGGAACTTCATGAGAAACTACATTCGATAAAATTTATGAATCTCTGCACATCACTATCGTCAATAAAGTAATACAATTATTTCCTTCAAAGTCGTTATCAATTAATACGGAACTTCATGAGCGGACAAACGTCAAACCGGCCATCATAGCGTGCCGCTAGAGTAGGCCTGTATAAAAACAAATGTGCTCTCATAATATGTGTGCAAGATGACTGGTGATATTGCCTCTACTATAAATTTTATTTTTAATCACATTTCGCAAAAACAAATTGGTCTACCTCACCCAAAGCTAGTTCAATATCTTTTGCCTAGGTAACCTTGATGATTGACATTTTCCCACGTAGGTACTTTAACTACCCTTTTCGATGTACGAAAATCTTAAAATATTATCTAAGTATATTTTAAGTAAGATCACTTCATAACAACAAATTGATGTACCTCACGGCTCACCCAAAGCCATATCTTTCGCCTCACCTCGATGATTGATTGATTGATGATTGATTGCATTTCTCCGCATGCTCTGACGGCCTTTTTCCGTGTTTGTAGAATTGTTACAAGATTAGCTACCGAATTTCTCTTTGCAAAGAAACAAAATACCCAGATCAACAGTTAATAAAGACGTCAACTCAAGAATAATTAACACCTTTGAAATGAAAGACAAAAGTGTTGGATTGCAAATTAAATTAGCCCGAGACCCATCACGACTGTCGAGATAGCGATCGCTAAATTTTTATGTAATTCCTTCGAATAGAAAGTGTGTCCGCAACACGGGGCCCGCATGAGCGTTTTGCGAGCAAAAAAAGGCCATTTGTGTTCAACACAAAGGATCTGCTAATCAAATTTGTCAGGCGTACATAGAGCGGTCCATCACGAGTCGTGCTTCTTTGTGGTTGGGTTTCGAAACGAGCGTGTACACAATATAAGAGATTCGAAACGACAATTACATATACCTAATGATATATTATTAGTACATCAAAAAAATTTCCTAAGTATCTAATTCGATCAATAATGTCATCATCATAATTATTAGCTTCTACCAGCGGCTTCGCCCGCGTTAATTTCGGATTTCCGGTTCCTGTTCCCACTCCCTTTTCCAACCTTTTTTATACCTACTGTCAAGGAAGTTTGCTGTAGTAATCTACCTATAGCTGTAGCAGGCGGACTTATAGATTTCGGGTTTTCAGAATCCCGTGGGAACTGTGAATTTTTCCAGGATAAAAAGTAGCCTTGTGTTAAGTCAGGGCATAATCTATTTCCATTCAAAATTTCAGCCAAACACACACACAGACACATACACACACACACACACACACACACACACACACACACACATGCACGCACGCACACACACACACATACACAGACACACAAACACGCGCGCGTGCGCTCACACACACACACACACTTTTGCCTTTAAAATATTATTAGTGTGATTACCAGCCCACTACAGGGCACGGATAGTCCACCATGACACTGGCCAAGTGCGGATTGGTAGACTTCGCCTTTGAGAACATTATAGAGAACTCTCAGGTATGCAGGTTTCCTCACGATGTTTTCCGTCACCGTTAAAGCGAGTAATATTTGGTTGCTTAAAACGCACATAACTCTGTAAAGTTAGTACACACTTGTACACTAAAAGTACACGGCATCGTGAAACGTTTTCACATTGGATTTCTCACTGAAAATAGGTTATCAATTGTGGTTGAGAACTTATTTTTTAAAACCGTGTACCACTGTAGTGCCTAAACTACTGGTCTGATTTTGATTAATGAGGTGTCAATTAATTCTTTGTTAATTGTTATGGTCCGGGTGATATAGCCTGCATTTTATATACGAAAAAAATCAAAAAGCGACATCCGAGCGGCAAAACTACAATATTATTTAGTTTCAAATAGACATAATAGATGGCGCCACTAGCTGCTTGCCCCGCGCTTTCTGCACACAAAATTTTTATTTTATATTAATCTATAATCTATTCTATACATATAATAAAATCGTAGACTTGCCGTATCTGTACATTGAAGATTTTTGCAAAATAATAACTGGGATAAGTAATAGAACGTAAAAAAGCTATTTTTGAAATTTTTGTCTGTTTATCTGTTTGTCTGTATGTTTGTGCGCGCATCACGCAAAAACTACTGAATGGATTGAAACGAAACTTGGTATGATTTAAGTTCATACTACGGAGTAATATATAGAATACTTTTTATCCCGAAATTCAGCACAGTTCCCGAGGGAGAGGGGTTGAAAGTCAAAACGTGTATTTAGCTGTAATTCAATAACGCGTGGTCCGATTTAATTCATTCTTTTTTTGTTATAAAGTAGATACTTTAAAGATTACTAACTAATGTCTAAAAGGCTGGATCGATTTTGATGGGACTTTCACTGGCGAATGTTTACATTTAGATCTACCTAAATATCCGCCAGAGAACTTTTAACAGTTTTTAGCATGATATGAGCTCAAAGGAGCTTAGGAAAAACAAAATGATTCCTACGGGATTTTTAAAAACCAATATATATCCACGCGAACGAAGTCGCGGGTGTCCGCTTGTTTAAATTACTAAGCGTAGTCGGGTTTTAGTTTACAAACTTTATTGACGGACACTTTGACGATCAATAGTATATCTATTAAATTACAGACGTGAAATTTGTATAGCTTTGAAACCGCTTTGAGCGTTTTGCTTCAGTAGGAAGGCCTGCCAGTAACTTTTCGTTTTCCGCTGTTTTCAGAGCCCCGGCTTAATACTATAAAAACTGTTATTATCTGATATTTTTCTATGTACTAGTTACTCGTGGTCTTTACTTTCATTCTGATTGCATTAATTGCAATTATGATATTAACTATTCCCTCATTCTTTTGTCTAATCTATTCGAAAGTGCGAACATGTCTTAATTTAGAGCCGGACAAAAAATTACATATATGAATCAAATGGTCTAGTGGCCAAAAGATATGATCTGAGTTGTGATAATTGAAGAAGAAATAATAGAATAAATTAAGTAAAATGTAAAAGAACTTGAAATACAAACGGAAGTTGTTCTGTTTTAATTTTTATCTACTCTCATATCATAAAATTCCGAATATGAAATCAAAATGTGTCATATATTGCACTACTTTATTCACATACATCTATAATATTTAAAAAAAATATTAAAAAAGTTCATTATAACACTACTTTGTTAGGAAATTATTGCAAAACAATGTTAAAAAATAATTTTTTCTACATTATAGTACAGGCACTGGGTTCTGGTATTTTTGAGCCATGCCGGGTGTTTATTATTATTATTATTATTTAATACTTTATTGTACACCAAAAAAACATAAATTAAACAAAAGAAACATTTTAAAAGAAATAGGTACAATAGTTAGTTTACAATAGTTAGTTAGTTTAATTTTGTTACTTACAATGATTATCCCGCTATCAAAGTTACCCTATTACTACTACTGCGAAAGTGTGGCGGTAGCAAGATGCGGCCAGAGGACAGAGTGTAGTGCTACCATAATTGACCATAGACGCACTGCACGCACCCATGAACCTATAGAAGAGGACTTGGCATAATGTCCTATAGAAAATAGTGGATCGGAAAATAGCTTAAGCTTATCAAAATTTTCATAAGTGTGTAAGAGACAACACTACATTTTTAAACATAACAATAAAACAGATCGTGGCAGAAATTTTATTGCAACTTCCCTTAAGATGGCCTCCCTAAATGTATACATGAACACTCACACACGCACAACTTGAGACATCACAATGAACACGCGCCATTTTATGTTACAGGATTGTGCGTGTGTGAGTGTATTTTTGGCACGTTTTTAAGGTAGGTATGCCTACTCTACTTATTATTATTATCTCTATGCACGCACCGCACATTCGAAATTGACAATTGAATTTTGGCGCCTATTATTTAAATTTTTAATTTATTATTTATTTACTATTCAGTTTTTGTAACTCAAAATTTTGCAAGTGATTTTTGTTGCGCGGAAAAATGTCTAGCAGTGATACTGAAGAGAATTTAACTCCACCAGACATTCTGGAAATAGCATCGGGAATGACAAATAATCTTTTGCCAGCAAAATCAAAGAAAATTTACGATAAATGTTACCAAGATTTTATGAGTTGGAAAATTTTGAAAAAAACCACTTCATTTTCAGAAAATGTAATGCTAGCATATTTCCAAGAATTATCAAATAAATTTAAGTCTTTGTCCTCATGGGCTAAATACTCAATGCTCAAAAGTATATTGAGTATCTACAACCAAATCGATATTACTAAATACACAAGACTGATTGCTGTTTTAAAAAGAAAATCGCAGGGCTTTAAGGGAAAAAAAGCAAAAACGTTCTCCCCTGAAGAATTGAGTACATTTATAAATTGCAATATCCAAAACATGAATACTTATTATAATAAATAATTTTGTTAATTTCTTAGTCTTTTCTTTTATACGTAAGATACCTATTGATGAGCTTAGATAAAGTAGTGTATGAAACTCTACATAATTAGTTATTAAAACACTCGTGTAATACTATTAAAAAACTCGCCTGCGGCTCGTTTTTTAAACTAACACTCGTGTTTTAATAACCTCTATTATGCAACCGTTTCATAAACTACTATTACATGATTTTAATCGAGTATTAAAAAAAATATTTTTTTAATGTCGTCGCCACATTCTGTCGTAACTCGTCATATCTAAGATATAACGAGTTAAGATATGATGTATATCTACAAACATATACATAGCATAGAGTTTATAAGCTCATTAATAAATGTCGAATTCAACTATGTAGGTAGTAGGTATGTAAGTATTCGTTGGTCTCCTCATAGGATAGGTTTACCTACAAAATAATAAATCGGTTAATTATCGCACATGAATTTTGATAAGAATGTCTTAGTGACATGGGCGCCGGCAGAAATAATTTCCAGGTGGTGCTGATTTTAGTTTTCTTACAATGTTCGCCGTATTATGATCTATACTATTTAATAAATAAAATTGAAGTGTCTGTCTGTAATATCGAAATAACTACCTCATATTAAGCCCATATGGTTATTTGAACGATACTATAACCGAATCACACGTTTTTAAAATTTTTGTCTGTCTGTCTGTCTGTCTGTCTGTCTGTCTGTCTGTCTGTCTGTTTGAACGGGCTAATCTTTGGAACGGCTGAACCGATTTTGACGGGACTTTCACATACAAGTAGAGAATTAACCAGGGAGTAACATAGGCTACTTTTTTAACCGACTTTCAAAAAAGGAGGAGTTGTGTTTTTCTACCTATGTACACCGATATCTCCGAGATTTCTGAACCGATTTGCGTAATTTTTTTTTTAATCGATAGAGAAACATTGCGACACTGTCCTACAAAAAATTTGGATTCCAACTCCTCAATCCTGATGCTGTAGGGGATCTGATCCCCAAAACTAATGGGATTTAGGCACTGTCGGTTATTTAAATTGATATTGGGGATACCAATAAAAGACTTTATTGTTGAATGACCTCGAGTAGGTACATGTCCAACTCCTCAACCCTGATGCTGTAAGGAATTGCATTCCGAAATCGTAAGGATCCCACGGAATTTTTCCGTTTTGTGGACGGGTTACTACTTACTACAGATAGGCTACTTTTTGTTCTGTAAAATCAAAGTTCCCACGAGATTTTTACAAACCACACGGGCGAAGCCGTGGGCATCATCTAGTTGTTAATAAAATACTGAAATTTTAGTCGAAAATGAAAATCGAAATCTGAAGCCCAGTATTTTATGTTCGAGACATTTACAAAATTATTTCCAATAGACGGCTTTTTATTTCAATAATTCCTGTTGATCCCGAGATTCCCAAGGGGTGCAATGTGCACCACCTGGCACCCCCCTGCCGGCGCCCATGCTTAGTGATTATTTACCGTACTTATAGTCTTAACTCTTAAAGTTAATTATTCAGTGTTCTCAGAAAATGCTCTGGTCTGCGCTGCGCTCAGTGTGCGCCGGGCCTATGGCGACAAGCCGCTAAAGCAGAACAGTCTGGGCGGCTGACCGCTAGTACGTATGAGCACTTTAGGGTTAGGGATGCCAGGCGTAAGATATCTACAATATCTGCAAACTCACGAACTTCATATTCCAATGCAAACGGTCAACTCAATTATACCTAATGGCTTTACAGTTTGCATACTCAAGTACCCTAATAAAAAACAAAAACAAAAGTTTAAAATATTATTATTTATTAAAAAATAACTCGACATAACTTTGTCATCACGGCACAAACAACCCAAACCGGAGCTTGGTATCGGATATAAATTTGTAGGCACAGAAGTAGCAGACAGCGATGGTCGTGATGCTGCCGATCAGACGGCAGAACCACACGCAGCCGAGGTCCAAGCACACCGGTCTCTGGTTCGGTTCATTTCGTTTTAACTTCGGTCCGGGTATTGTGATCACTATGTCTTGAAGACTGAAATTTTGGATAGAACCAGGCGTCAGTTAGCGGATGTCCATACCTATTACATACTAGCGGTCCGCCCCGGCTTCGCCCGTGGTACATAATATTATATAGTCTATAGCACTCAAGGATCACGTACATATCCAACGGTGAAAGAATTTTTAAAATGGGTCCAGTAGTTCCTGAGATTAGCGCGTTAAAACAAACTCTTCCGCTTTATTATATTAGTATTGATAAGTATATAAGTATAGATGGAACAACGAACAGACAGACAGACTTTGGGGTGTCGCTTGAATTAATCCTGCTATCTAGTGCCTATAATGAATGACATGAGACAAATATTAATGAAAAAAGTTATACCTAAATACTCACAGGATATTTTTTGCTTGGGCTTTGTATTCTCGTAGTTCATCTAGTTTTGTATCAACCATGTGTCGTCAGCCATATATCTAATCATTTATAAATTATTAATAATTAAACACGCTTGGAAAATAAACTTTAAAACAAAGTATAAATCTCCAACCCTACCCTTATATAGGGTATAGCTATAGGCGCTATCAAAAACCTAGCGTCAGCTGATTGCATTACATTGCGAACTTTTATAATTGTGAAACTTTTATCGTGCAATTAAATGACATTAACCAGATAGATATATCCTTTTTTAGAAGGTACATTGGATCTCAGCAGAATTACTCCCTGGCGAGTCCCAAAAATACCGTTAAAATCAGTGGTTAAAATCAAAATACCCAACTCACTTTTGCCGAAAGTCATACCGCTTATTATATGTCACGTAGTTTATCTTCGCTATGTACAGAATGAAACAGAAAAACGCTATTAAAAGTATTACGAACGCAGCAAACTCCAAATACCACAATACATTAGTAAAAGACCCGAGCATTAACATTATTAACTATCAATTCAAATATTTTTATCTAGTTTTCTTAAACATTTTCGAGGCAAATGACAATTATTTATTATTCTACTTATTGAAAAAAATGACATCTCCTTTTTTTATTATTTTGGAACAGGTTAATAAAATTGCCTCTACTTTGGACTTTTGAGGTTTCACTCACCGATTCTTAGAAAATGTGAAATCGGTTTCGACATGTACCTATTAGTAAGTAATTATTATCTTTAAATAACTTCGTGAGCTGGTACGATAGGCATTAATTAGGTATGTAATTCTGTACTAAGCAGACATTTCTAAATATCCTATTCAAATATCCTATCGGCAGAACAGACACGAAATTTCTAGATCTCCTTCTTATAACAAGGAATGTAACCGATTACCTTTAAAAAAGACTCCTTTCATTTTCACATCAAATTAAGCTTTACTTAAGTTTGTGCTATCTCGTATCTCGTATCTACCTAGTTACCAACAGATGGGAAACAACAAATCAAACTGTAAATTAAATATTTAAATCACCACTTTAAATGGAATCTATTCATCCATGGTCCATGTACGATGTATACTGACATCCTGTTCCACCACCTCTCTGCTCAATCATCAGACATTTAACCAATTTATGTTTATTGTTTATCTACTAGTCAAGACTCAAGAAAACGAGTACACATTCGGTGGGCATATGTTTAATAGAGCTGAGTTGTTTATAAGTTGAGCTGAGATGTTTAGAAGTTGTCAAGGAGTTGTATTTAGTCGTCAGACTTTTCTGTTTACAGAATCAGGTGAAAGTCTATGCGCATTTGTACTTTGGGTGGTAAAGGTACTCTACTTTCCTACAGCACGGGAAGCAAAAGGCTGACTGAGAAGTACCAATTCCAGCAATACCGCGCCGTCCCCCTTACTTCATGCCACCTACTACCACCACTACAGCATTTTAACGTCCCACTGCAGGGCACATGCCTCCTCTCTCATAGGAGATTTAGAGCTTAGTTAGAACCGCCACACTGCTCCAATGTGGGTTGGTGAGCTTAGACGACTATTGTCACATGATAGTGATAATAACCGGGACCGACTGTTTAATAAGCTTTCCGAGGTACGGGAGTGAAACACTGCCAGCTTCCAACTCCGGCCTGGCACTGAGAATTTCTTAACAGAAAAACCCAATACCTAACAATTATATTTATTTGCCCGATTGAAATTGAACCCGAGATCTCGTGCTCTGGGGTCCACTAACCACTAGGTGACTAGACCAACGGTGGCTTCATGCCACCAAATAGATCTATTTCACCCATTGCAGGTGTAAGGTCAGAGTATGTTCCCTTGACGACAACAGCTGCTGAAGTCAGCACCATAACCAACTCACCTGTCCACGTTGTTTTTCACAATGATGAATATCGATAAATCGAAATCGAAAATAAGGAAAATTGTGCAAGAGGAGGATCCAAGGATTACGAATTATTATAAGACCTTCTTGAGCATTGAGAGAAACTTATTTGTGCGGTAAGTATTCGTGTAGAGAGAGAGAGATTAAAAGACTAGACCGAAACATTTTGCTAATTAAAACACAATAATGCACTAGCCACGATGTTCGAAAGGTTAAAAGCTAACTCCATAATAATAATACAGATTAAAGTATTTATTTTCTACTAGATGATGCCCACGGCTTCGCTCGTGTGGATTTAGGTTTTTAAAAATCCCGTGGGATCCCCACGATTTCGGAATACAATTCCTTACAGCATCAGGGTTGAGGAGTTGGATATGTACCTACTCGAATTCATTCAACGATAAAGTCTTTAATTTGTACCCCCAATATCAATTTAAATAACCGAAAGTTTCTAAAACCCATTAGTTTTGGGGATTAGGTCCCCTACAGCATCAGGATTGAGGAGTTGGAATCCAAATTTTTTACAGAACAGGGTCGCAATGTTTCTCTATCGATTAAAAAAAAATTACGCAAATCGATTCAGAAATCTCGGAGATATCGGTGTACATAGGTAGAAAAACACAACTCCTCCTTTTTTGAAAGTCGGTTAAAAAAGTAGCCTATGTTACTCCCTGGTTAATTCTCTACTTGTATGTGAAGGTCCCGTCAAAATCGGTTCAGCCGTTCCGAAGATTAGCCCGTTCAAACAGACAGACAGACAGACAGACAGACAGACAGACAGACAGACAGACAAAAATTTTAAAAACGTGTGATTCGGTTATGGTAGCGTTCAAATAACCATATGAGCTTAATATGAGGTAGTTATTTCGATATTACAGACAGACACTTCAATTTTATTTATTAGTATAGATTCGTAGACGAGAGTGAGACTTTTAATTAATATTTAAAAGATCTCCGTGTAATTAACACGGAGATCTTTTGGAGCTAATAGTGATGTGACAGACACTGCTAATTTTTATAAAAATATTTGGTCATCGTCGTCAACATAATATAGACTCACTCTTAGATTCACTGCTAGATATAGGTCTTCTGTATGAAATTCCACACACGCGGTCTTGTGCCGCTTGTATCCACAATCCTGCAACTCTCTGTAACTCGTACAATATTGTGTCATGTCAGTTCACCTACTGGGGAGCTGCCAACAATACGCTTGCTGGTGCGAGATCGCCATTCCAACACCTCGGGATGCTAATACGCCAGTCAGACATTAAAATCGCAATCAAACGGCTAGTTCTGATTTTTTAATATGTTGTTAGGACCACTACTGGTAGTCTAAATTCAATTTTGCAGCTTCGAAAGACCTGTGCTAACTTTGCAGCACTCGAAAAACCGCGAAATTTTTGCACTTTTTTTGTTTTTTTTTTTTTTTTCAATATAAGTCCTATACTATGCGTTTCTAGAAAAATATTTTTCTATTACTTAAGTGAACAGTAATGTTCTTTTTTGAGAAATAAAATCTTTAAACCGAGGTATATTGCCGCACAAAAAGGATAATTGTGTTTTTCTACCTACATATGCACACCGATATCTCCGAGATTTCTGAACCGATCTACCTAATATTTTTTTTAATCGATAGAGAAACTTTGCGACACTGTCCCATAAAAAAATTGGATTCCAACTCCTCAATCCTGATGCTGTAGGGGACCTGACCCCCAAAACGAATGGGATTTAGAAACTGTAGGTTATTTAAATTGATATTGGAGGTACCTACCAATAAAGCTACCAATTAACGATTTTATCGTTGAATGAACTCGAATACACATCCAACTCCTCAACCCTGATGCTGTAAGGAATTGCATTCCTAAATCGTGATGATCCCAAGGGATTTTTTCGTTTTAGCCACGGGTTTACTATAGATAGGCTAGTTACTTTTGTCCTGGAAAATCAAAAGTTTCCACGGGATTTTTAAAAACCTAAACCCACACGGGCGAAGCCGTGGGCATCATCTAGTCATAAATATTTTGATTAATATTTTAGACATTTGTCTGCCTTTTCGTTCTTTGTGCGTTGGCACTAGCTGGTGCATCCATTTGAGCTGAAACTAGAAACAGAGATAGCTTGCGTCCGAGACGACCTACTTACTACCTATACTTTTCGGACCGAAGTCGCGGGCATCATCAAGTAAATCTACCCCAAGAAGCACGCCTGCCTATTTAGTACCTATTTACCCTGTTGTTAAAATAGTTTTAACTAGGACGGTAGTAAATAAAGTTGTTGGTTAATGATCTATGTGCTGTTAAACTTCGCTGAGCACATCACTATAATATTATAAATGTCTAAAATGAAATGCAAAATAAATTAGATATGAATAGACGGAATAGTACAGCTCAAGCTAGCTCGCTGTACCTAGGTCAATTTTATTTCTATTCATTGAGGTACTATATGAATAGAGAAGACGCCACTCATCACTACTGTGTTCCGTTCAACTGCGGTGCGTGCGCAACACTTTACTTAGTATCTTGCTAGCAAGAGCTAGCTCTTGCTAGCAAGATACTAAGTAAAGTGTTGCGCGTATATAATAGCGCGTATATAATAGCGCGTTTTACGCGCTCAAGAGAGCGCGTAAAACGCGTAATTGTTCGAAACGAAAATACTTTAAATTTATTAAAATATGCCGTCCTGTGTACGGCTATATTGTACTAACAGTTCAAGGAATACGAAGAAGTGTAAAGGTGTAACTTTCCATCGGTAGGTAACAAGATATTTTAGTTTTAAAAGTAAATTCGATCACAATATTTAGAAGACGCAATGTTTCGTCATTTGTCAAAGACTAAATAAAACAGATGTGAAATTGTGAATTCTAGGTAGAATTACCTAAACTTATATTATTTAAGGGCTACTAAATAAACATATTATTATAATACTAGAGAATGCCCGCGGCTTCGCCCGCGTGAGTTTCGGTTTTTCACAAATCCCGAGGGAATCGTGGATTTCTGGTTCCCGTTCCCGCTCCCTTTTCCAACCTTTATACCTACTTTCAAGAAAGTTTACTATAGTAATCTACCTATAGATTACTATAGTAAACTTAGTAAAATAGATTTCAGTTTTTTCAAAATCCCGTGGGAACTGTGGATTTTTCCAGGATAAAAAGTAGCCTATGTTTTAAGTCAGAGCATAATCTATCTCCATTCAAAATTTCAGCCAAATCGGTTCAGTAGTTACGGCGTGATTGATAACAAACATACAAACATCTAAACATCCAAACATCCACACTTTCACATTTATAATATTAGTAGGATAAATATTTGTCTTTAATTTTATTTGTAATTATAAATGATACTCCGCATGATCCTGAACTAATAAATAAATAACATAGGTATAATATAATAATGTAGGTACCATAATCAAGAAAAAAATCTTTTGGAAGGATTTTGTATGTGTTCCGTAGAGAATACAAAGTAACATGTTTAAGTATATCTGTCTGATATAATTTTTTTGGAGGTGTAGGTACAAAAAGACATACACCTACGTACACCTATAAAAAAATGGGGATTGCAGGTCAGTAAAAATATTTGAAAAACCCGCCGCATTACAATGGCACTAAATTGCGGTAAATTTTACTTTAAAGATTTTTACTAACATTGTACATGTATTTTTCGAGCAAGTGTATTGAACAGTTTAATAAATTGTCTTTATCTTTAAAAATATCAAGTAAAATAAATAGGTACTGTATATTGTAGTGAATACGATCAGTTGCTATTTCAATTTATTTTACTACGTTCCGTTACCTATTATAATAGGCAGAATATAAACAAAGTGCCGCGTCTGTGTAATTATGTCCATCTATGCCTACTCTATGTCTCGTTAGCCCCCTTCCGCGCGCCCCGCACTACCTCAAGCGGTACACAGACGTTGTTCGCGCCGTCTGTTCTAGTACGTCAGTACAATATAATTCAATGTTTCTATTGCGTTTTTTATAGGATGTCCGGGGAAGGCAAGTAGGTAATCAATTAGTATCGCAGTGAACGTATAGGTATTTAAATGCGTTTTTAGCACTAAGTACATACCTATTTTAATATGATTTTGGTGCGGTTATCTTCACTTTTTTATCTCTGTTGTTAGCTGTCTTATCATCGACGCATCGCATAAGTAGGTAAAAAGTATTCAAATTCGTATATCTGAAAAGTTTTGGTAGAAAGTTTAACATAAAACATTATCAGTAGAATAGAATAGAATAGAAAAGTTTTTTATTCAAATAAACTTTTACAAGTGCTTTTGAATAGTCAGATGAATCTACCACTGGTTCGGAATGCCGTTCCAACCGAGAAGAACCAGCAAGAAACTCGGCGGTTGCTCTTTTCCAAATTTACAATATCAATATAACAATTTTATGGTAAGTACATGATTGAATTGCCGTCTCGCGCATTGCTGGAACGAGTCAAATCCACGCCTTTTTATCATTTATATAAGTAATCATAATTTTATTCAGATAAACTTTCGGAAGCGTTTACGAATCGACAAATGAATCTACCACAGGTTCGGAATGGTGCTTACAATTCTACACATGTGAAGAAGGGCAGACAAAAGTAGCCCCATTTCCAACGGTGGCACCCGTTCACGAGCATGACGCATGATCCAGCCATTGCTTCGCTCAACCATATTCGAGGGAACGTAACAACCCGCACCACACGACACCACCACAGAAATGTTTAAAGAGAGCGTGACATACTTAGGCTACCCATGATCAAAGCATCGAATTGAACACCAATAATCAAATACTCGGTTTAAGACATTGAGAAATTGCTCCATGCTTTTTTATCATTTATATAATCTTCAATTGTATAATATGCTTTTTTTATGAGCATATTTTTAATAGAGTTCTTAAACTTGTGTAAAGGCAAGTCTAAGATTGCTTGTGGAATTTTATTATAGAACATTACGCCCATTCCCACAAATGACCTTTGGACCCTTTTGAGGCGTAACTGAGGAATCACGAGCCTATTTCTATTTCTTAATTGCCTGTCGTGTAATTCGCACTTTTTAATGTAACTGTGAATGTTTTGCCTAACAAAAATTATATTGTTATAGATATATTGAGAAGCTACCGTAAGAATACCTATTTCTTTAAATTTCTCTCGAAGGGAATCCCGCGGTTTTAAATTATAAATTGCGCGAATTGCCCTTTTTTGTAAAACGAAATTTTTTTCAATATCAGCCGCTTTACCCCATAGTATGAGTCCATACGACATAATACTATGGAAATATGCAAAATAAACAATTTTTGCAGTTTCTATATCTGTTATCTGTCGAATCTTCCTAACAGCGTAAGCAGCAGAGCTGAGCTTGCCAGCAAGTGTTGCTATATGGGTGCCCCATTGAAGCTTTGCATCTAGGGTTATTCCCAAGAACACAGTTGTGTCCTCAGTTTTCAATGGCTCACCACTTATCTTTAAATTTTTGCTAGTAACCCTTGTATTGGGCAATAGAAACTCGACACACTTGGTTTTTTTTGCATTCAAAAGTAGATTGTTTGTAGTAAACCAGTGTGAAACTTGAGATAATGTATTATTTACATCGTCAAAATTGTCCTTAGTCCTATCGACTTTAAAAATCAAAGACGTGTCGTCAGCAAATAGTACAATATCGCAAGCATTTTTGACAAAATGTGGTAAATCATTAATATAAACCAGAAACATGAATGGACCCAGAATAGAGCCTTGGGGAACACCCATTACTGAGGCTGATCCGGACGACTTAACATCATTGATACATACTCTCTGTATGCGATCACTGAGATAAGAGGCAATAAGACTGAGTGCAGTTTCTTTAATACCATAGTGGCTTAATTTTCGTAAGAGAGTCTCATGATCAACGCAATCGAATGCTTTTGACAAATCACAGAAAATACCAATGGCATTCTGTGATTTCTCCCATGCATCGAAAATATGCCGTAACAGCCTTGCGGCCGCATCGGTTGTAGAACGACCCTTAGTGAAACCATACTGCTCAGAGTGAAGTAATTTATTTAAATTAAAGTGCAAAAGCAGTTGGTTGAGCATCATTTTCTCAAATATCTTGCTGAGAGTTGGTAGAATCGAGATCGGCCTGTAGTTATTTGGGTCACTTTTGCTTCCCGATTTAAATAGAGGTATTAATTTACTACATTTCATTAGGTCAGGAAATGATCCCGAGTCTATGGATTTGTTAAAAATAACAGCAAGATATGGTGCAATAACGTCAATAATATTATGGATTATTTTTACTGATATTCCCCATAAGTCTCCTGTTTTTTAGGGTTCCGTAGTAAACAAGGAACCCTTATAGTTTCGCCATGTCCGTCCGTCTGTCCGTCTGTCCGTCTGTCCGTCTGTCCGTCTGTCCGTCTGTCCGTCCGTCCTCGGTTAATCTCAGAGACTATTAGTGCTAGAAATCCGTAATTTGGCATGAGTATAAATATTAATCACGCCGACAAAGTGGTGAAATAAAATTTTGATAAATATTTTTTTTTAGGGTAGCTCCCCTACATGTAAAGTGGGGATGAATATTTTTTTTCTCGTCTACCCCATAGTGTGGGGTATCGTTGAATAGGTCTTTTAAAAATACTGTGGGTGTGGGAACATCATTTTTCGATTTCTAGATCCGTTTGTAAAATATGATGTTTTAAAGTGCAAATTTTTATTAGAGTCAAGTGTCCCCCCCCTCTATCAGCCAAATGGCAGTATATAGGAACTTGAAAAAATTCACAGCAGTAGGGTATATAATCAATTTTAAAGGAAAACTATCACGGCTAAGTAGGGTTCACAGGTTAAGGAGTTATATCTGTTTTTCGAGGATTGTGACTACGGAACCCTACACTGCGCGTGGCCCGCCACGCACTTGACCGGTTTTTTGTGTTGTAAAGACTTAAATGTTTTAATAACATCATATGGGGTTACGTATTTAAATCGAAATAATACATTGCACTCAGAAACATTGCCCTTTAAAATACTATAGGCTTCTGTTGGCGAGGAATTTAGGGAACTAGTCGTGGTAACTGGAACATTTTGGAAAAACTTCTCAAAAGTATTTGCAATATCTGTATCAGAATCAATAATATGATTATTAATTTTTAATTCCAGTTTATTATTATGCACTTTATGTTTCCCCATTTCATTACTGATGATATCCCACGTTGCTTTTATTTTATTATCAGAGTGAATGATTTTCTGTTTTATGTAAAGAGATTTTGCTTGTATGCAAACATTTCGAAATAATTTGGAATAATTTCTAACATATTCAATAAACGCAGGGGTATAGTTATATTGTTTTTCTGCATACAAGTCAAATAACTTGTTTCTACTTTTATTAGTATAGTAATTAGTATATAATTACATTATTGTAATAAATGAATATCTAGAATTATAGCTAAAATTCGCAGTGCAGTTCGCATTTTTATTCGATAGGAGGAAAACGCACAGTGTATATGACCCCTAAGAAGTTATTTTAATCTGTGGTTTTAATGTTATCTGTATCAAGGTCATTACGTGATGTGTCAATAAATGTCATTTATTTGACATTTGTGTTTTGGCATAGAGAAAATAATAATAAATAGAGCTGGCATAATGTCCTATAGAAATTAGTGGATCGGAAAATAGCTCAAGCTTATCAAAATTTTCATAAGTGTGAAAGAGACAACATTACATTTTTTACATAATAATAAAACAGTTTGCGGCACACTCGTGACTTAAGATGGCCTCCCTAAAATGTATACATGAACACTCACACACGCACAACTTGAGACATCACAATGAACACGCGCCATTTTATGTTACAGGATTGTGCGTGTGTGAGTGTATTTTTGGCACGTTTTTAAGGTAGTTATATGTGTTTTGGTGACATTCTGTGGTGACATTTTCAATTTTATTTCACAGCTGTGATTAGATATAAAATTTTTAAATTTTCATCAAAAATGAGCAATAATTTTGTAATTTTCTCACAAAGGAAGTCATCTTGCATCTCGTCTAACATAGTGTTACATCAAGGGCAGTTACATACTTTACATATTTGCTAATTAACTCAGTTAATAATTTTAAGTGTTAAGTCAATTTAGTGGAATCAATAATGAACTAATTTATCATTATTACGTTATGTATGACTATTACGAATTGGAAGATCGTAAAATGCAAGGCAGCTTTCGAGATTGGCGCAAAGCGCTGCGGACTCCAGCGACTTACAGAGTGGGAAATGCAGTGAGATTACAACCTCAATTTCTGTTTCTAATCATGGTCGTTGGTGTTTGTTTATCGATATTTTTCTACTACAATTGGTGTAAGAGTAGCACGGAGACGAATTATAGATGGATAGTGCCCACACGGCAGTACAACACTACTTACCCTTTATCGAAACCGTTTCGTTCTGGTGATGTGATATCCTACAGAATAGGTATCGTGGCCGACTTAGACACTAATTCTAAGAGCGACAAGCCGCACACGTTTACAAGTTATTTAAAAAAAGGTTACTTAAGTTATGACACTGTGAACGAGTATGCCACTGTGTTGTGGGATACGAGGCCTACAATGGTGCTGTCATCAACTTATTCACATAAAGGACGAGGGATGGAGCTTTCTGAACTGATTGTGTATGATGGCCGACTGCTAACATTTGATGATCGCTCAGGCATGGTAAATACATTTTATATCTTTTCTTTTTTAACCCCCGACGCAAAAACGATGGGGTGTTATAAGTTTAACATGTCTCTGTGTGGTAGGTGCAATAGTTATGATTTTTTGCAGATTTTCGAAATAATAGACAAAAAAGTTGTGCCCTGGGTGGTATTATCAGATGGCAATGGTCACAGTGAGAAAGGTTACAAGATTGAATGGGCAACTATCAAAGACAATGTCCTATATGTTGGCTCTATGGGCAAAGAGTGGACAACAGCTGGTGGGGTCTTTGAGAGCTATGACCCTATGTGGATCAAAGCAGTAAATATGCATGGAGAGGTAAATTTTAATTCTTTAAACACAAGTTCCTGGCTTCTACAGCACATCATTGGTATTATTTACACATTTGTCGGCATAGATTGCACCACCACTATAGCCTTTTTAACGTCCCACTGCTGAGCACAGGCCTCCTCTCTCATAGGAGAGAGGTATTTAGAGCTTGGACCCGCCACGCTGCTCCAATGCAGGTTGGTGGGTTTTTGTGATGACTATTGTGACAATAGTGATAATAACCAGGACCAACTGCTTAAGATGCTCTCTGTGGCATGCAGGTGAAGCACCGCCAACTACCAACTCCGAACTGGTACTCACAATTTCTTGACAGGAAAACGCAATACCTAACAATTATGATATTTGCCTGACCCAGGAATCGAACCCGCGACCTCGTGATCTGCAGTCGCATATGATATATTCACATGTTTATTGAAATTGGCTATTTTGTATAAATTCTACTTTCACATGTTGAAGTCATTTGCATGATGTTGAAAGAAATTATTGAACACTACAGACCAATCTAAGCTAGTCTAGAAAAAATATTTTAATACTTATGCAATATAAGGAATCATTTATTACTTCTTAAATCATGTTACCAATTAATTTGAATAAATGATTACATATTCAAAACTACAATTTTATAACCATAACTGGCTACTATAGTCTATACTTGATACTATTGGTGAATTATTATAATATATGAATGATTTTTTATTACAATCTGCATTTAGCAAGCCAATTACACAGACTTTAGAAATTAGTTAGATTTGTGAGTAGGTAATTAAACTAAACCAATGTTACATCTTGAGAGCATCACTTAATTACAAGATACATTATTTCTGGCCTATATCACCACCTTCTGATAAGTGTTGGATAGCCTAAATGTAAGTTTTGTCACTTACTTTTTGTCTTACTTTATATCAAGTGACAAAGACAAAACATGTGAATAAGCTATCTGACACTTATCAGGTGGTAGTGAAACAGGCCCTTAGTGTTCAATTTATTTTAGGTGCAGCACATAAGCTGGGTGCATGAATTCAAATCGATAAGAAGCTCTATAGGCATAGAATGGCCAGGCTATATGATACACGAGTCTGGCCTGTGGTCTCACATTTCGCAGAAGTGGCACTTTTTACCGAGGAGATGTAGTCATGAACCGTACAATGAAACAAAAGATGAAGTTATGGGGTGTAATTATTTGATCACCGCTGATAACAGTTTCAGCAAAGTTCAAGCTAAAGAGGTTGGTATACAAGTATAAATTAAAAAGTTTAAAAACCCTCGACATTCGCCATTTTGTGGTGGCGGTCATCTTGGATATGCATAGTGCTAGTCTGCTAGTCAAGCCCTTTCATTTGATACCCATATTGAGGGAGTTGTGAAAAAATATGTAATCCGCCATTTTGTGGCGGCGACCATCTAAGACCGATTTTCATCAAACAGCTAAGAACACTCCCGTCTAATTCACCTTTCAAACAAAAAAAAAGCCGCATTCAAATCGGATTTATATATCGCCGCGCCGGTAGGAAAAATACTAGATACTAAACCACTAATAAATAAAAAATACTACAAGTATTATTGGTATTGAATTATGTTTAGGTAGTACAATATATAATATTAAGGGCCTGTTTCTACACCTGATAAGTGTCGGATAGCCTAAACGTAAGTTTTGTAGATAGCTATCCGAGACTTAATTTAATGGTATAAGGCTTATACCATTAAATTCAAATTCTTTATTTGCACAGATTGAGTAGGTACATTGGTGTTATATTAAATATCTCAGCACTAATAATCTGCCGTGGATCGGCATGCAAAATATAATACAACTAGATGATGCCCACGGCTTCGCCCGTGTGGATTTAGGTTTTTAAAAATCCCGTGGGAACTTTTGATTTTCCAGAACAAAAAGTAGCTTATCTGTAGAAACCCGTCCCCAAAACGGAAAAATCCAATGGGATCCCCACGATTTCGGAATACAATTCCTTACAGCATCAGGGTTGATGAGTTGGATATGTACCTACTCGAGTTCATTCAACGATAAAGTCTTTAATTGGTACCCCCATTATCAATTTAAATAACCGAAAGTTTCTAAAATCCATTAGTTTTGGGGATTAGGTCCCCTACAGCATCAGGATTGAGGAGTTGGAATCCAAATTTTTTATAGAACAGGGTCGCAATGTTTTTCTATCGATTAAAAAAAAAATTACGCAAATCGGTTCAGAAATCTCGGAGATATCGGTGTACATAGGTAGAAAAACACAACTCCTCCTTTTTTGAAAGTCGGTTAAAAAAGTAGCCTATGTTACTCCCTGGTTAATTCTCTACTTGTATGTGAAGGTCCCGCCAAAATCGGTTCAGCCGTTCCGAAGATTAGCCCGTTCAAACAGACAGACAGACAGACAGACAGACAGACAGACAGACAAAAATTTTAAAAACGTGTGATTCGGTTATGGTAGCGTTCAAATAACCATATGAGCTTAATATGGGGTAGTTATTTCGATATTACAGACAGACACTTCAATTTTATTTATTAGTATAGATTTGTTACTTATTTAAATTATAACTAAATACAATTACAAATAAAACAAGAAAATAATAAAAAAATCTATCAAATTAACATTAATGGCATCATATTTTAAAATATTTGAATTGCTCGTTATTTGGTATAGAATCTACCCTGTATATTTGCCTAAGGTTATGGTGATGTGAACTGCCCATTTGATCTTATGTATGTTTATTTTGTATTCCTCATGTTTCAGATTACTAAGCACCAACCGAAACATGGCTTCTCTTCATTTAAATTTATACCAGGCACAAAAGATACTGCTGTAGTTGCATTAAAAACCACAGAGTTTGAAGGCAAGACAGCTACATATATTTCTGCATTTAAAACTGATGGCAAAGTGTTACTTGAAGATTCATTTATAGAAAACCTCAAATATGAAGGCATTGAATTTATATGAAGTATTTTACATTGAATATACATATTTCAATGAAGTTGAAATTGTAGTATGAAATTTATATGCCACTATAAATTCCAGAGATGTTCATAGGAAAACCTAAATATTGAATTTATATGAAGCAATCAATTGACAACAATCAAGCAATGATGTAATCGATCAGGTAATTTAAATTAAGGCACTTAACTATGTCACTGTTAATAATTTATGATATTGCTTATTAACAAATAAGTTACTAGCTTAATTTCAGTGACTTCGTCTGCATGGATTTCAGTTAAATGTATCTTTAAGTTCTAGACTTTTTATTTCCAAGGATAAAAAGTAACTATTTCTGTGTCAAATTTCGTCAAAATCGGTTCAGTGTTGAACCACGAAAAGTTAACAAGACATACACTGTTTCACATTTATAAGATTAGTATGGATGTAATTTTTAAGTGTAATAATTTGTTACCTAATCTATTTTGATAATACACTAGTCCAAAGTTGTAGCATTGATAATTTTTTATCAAATATTTTAAATAATTTGCAAATAAAAATGGCACATTTCTGTTTTTTATACTCTAAAGTCTAAAGTAATGCTTTCAAAGTCACTTAATGTGTAAGTAAACAACATACTTTTAGTAAATTGTAAATATGTAAAATAAACTTTTTGTTACAAGAATAGTTTTGTTTTGATTTTGAATACTGTTGGTGCCAATTTGGTTTTAACAAACTCTGAATGAATTGATGAATTGATGGTTCTAAAACAGTACTATCCTTTTCACAAAGTTTTCTGTGGAAAATGCTAGCAATACATTTAAAGCAGCAATTTAGTAGGTACACATGTTATCACTTAATTATTAAGATTTCAGATTGTTTCACACAAAATTAGCACAATTATATTTTTGCCCACATGATGTACTTACTATCGGTTTTGCAAATAACACTCATATATTTCAAATATACATTTATTAACAATATCACAATGTTACCCTATTCTGCATTGACTACATAGCAAAATATACTATAATAGTATTATACAAAAATACATGTAACTTCATGTAAAGAAAGCATCATATACTTTGAAAATTACAAAATTTATTTAAAATTATCGATAAGAATAACAGAAAAAATACATTACACTAACAAGAAAATTACTACGCCTTATACAGATAAAAAAAAGGAAAATTACAAATATAGATAACAAAATATAACACAGATAAGGAACACTTAAACCAATAAACTAATGCTCTTGAAGCGATTGTGATTAAAAGCACAATAATAATTATTCTTCATTTCATACTTAGATAAAAATAATGTCCTAAAAGACAGTACTCTAACACAGAAGTTTTAAAACAACACATTTTTTATATAAAATATCAAAAAGTTGTAATTTTTTATTTATATTATAGTTATAATATCATAATATTAGCTATTAATGTTATAAAACAAAAAAAAATTGTTTCAAATGGTGTTGGAATAATATTACAACAAAATAGTAATATGTGTATGACAATGTCGTTAGGTTTTACAAAGTTAAACTCCTGTGTAGAGAACAAAATATGACTCACAGATCAACAAATATACACTACCAAATAAAAACCCATCATTCTATTGTAAAATATTGGGACCACAAACACGCTCATAACAAGAGACGCCACCATGACACGTAAGGAACAACCAATAGCGGATGAAGATATATTTTCGCGCCTACCAAAAAATTACTTGCAATCGTAACTTATTAAGTAAACGACCTATACATATCTT
Source organism: Melanargia galathea (assembly GCA_920104075.1). Classification (NCBI taxonomy): domain Eukaryota; kingdom Metazoa; phylum Arthropoda; class Insecta; order Lepidoptera; family Nymphalidae; genus Melanargia; species Melanargia galathea. The sequence goes on along the minus strand of OV049856.1, from coordinate 27,491,697 downwards.
AATCGTGGATTTTCAAACTACCCATACACTTTATGATGCTATCTATGGTCATAGATATACTACTCAGCGGACACTCATAAGGCACGTAAAACCATGTGCAAGCAACCATGTATTCGATTATTTCAAGCCGATTGATCGAGTGATTTCTTCGAAGACTGTCCAAGCCATCGCCGCCATTAGAGTTCTGCGCAGCATCCGCGGTACTGCTCCTTTGAAGTAACCCTTTACACCGTAGGTCTGTAACAATAGAGAATTCTTTTATCATTTGTTCAAATGTAAAACGAGACAGTAGACCGTATGCCAAAATGTTCAGTTCTTTAGGGATGAAATGATAGCAAAATGTTCAAAGTCTTTTGGGGGTGAAATGACAGCAAAATGTTCAAAGTCCTTTGGGGGTTAAATGATAGCAAAATGTTCAAAGTCCTTCGAGGGTGAAATGATAGCAAAATGTTCAAAGTCCTTCGGGAGTGAAATGATAGCAAGATGTTCAAAGTCCTTCGGGGTGAAATGATAGCAAAATGTTCAATGTCCTTTGGGGGTGAAATGACAGCAAAATGTTCAAAGTCCTTCGGGGGTGAAATGATAGCAAAATGTTCAAAGTCTTTCAAGGGTTAAATGATAGCAAAATATTCAGTCCTTGGTGAAATGGTAGCAAAAATATGTTCAAAGTCCTTCGGAGGTGAAATGATAGCAAAATGTTCAAAGTCCTTCAGAGGTGAAATTATAGCAAAATGTTCAAAGTCCTAAAGTCCTTAGGGGATGAAATGATAGCAAAATGTTCAAATTTCTTGGGGGGTGAATTGACGGTTACCTGATGCACGTAAACGGCCGCGCTGAACGCGTTGGGGAACTTGTCCGGGTACAGCTGCATGTTGGTCTTCAGCACGTCGGCGGGGTTGGTCGCCAGCGACGCCGCCACGCCGGCCACCACGCCGCACGAGAAGTGCACTATGCTGGCCGTGGCTGGCGATTGGAGGCACTCTGGAAACATTACCAACAATTAGATCTGATTTTTTTTTAAATTAATCGGGGTTTATTTTTCTACGTTATATTTACTATTTTTAACGTTATTTTCCAACTACCGTTACTTTTCCCATTATTTTAACAACAGTGATCTTGTAAAATGTAAGGGACAGGCTTAAAACTTAAAATCCTAAAACGGCGCCCTAATCCTAATACGTGAGCTACTAAATACATAGTGTGAGCATCACAAACACTGTAATTTTTTAGCATTCAAAATACATAATAATATCGAACATTATTAACGTTATTACCCTGTTACTGTTTCTTTTTACCGTTATTAACTATTAACGTTGAAATACTGTTAATTTTGTCAATTAACGTTAATATTTTTACCGCAACACCCGTTAATACAATTTATATTATGTTTAAAATTGATTTTAAGTTAAAAGCCGAAGATTATATCTTACCTTTAGGAACAGCCTGTTTGGCCTGCGTATAGAACATGAGGTAGAGCCCCGAAAACGGCGCGTCTCTCGCAAGCGTCGGCCCCAGGCCACAGGACAGGCCCCTGAAACCCTCCGCCTTGTATATCGACTTCAGGGCCCCACCGAGACTGGTGTATTTGAATAATCCTGATTCGTATCTGTAAAGAAAGAAAATATGTATTAAGTATAATATAATATTATGCATTTAACTTAATTTTGATTTAGTTGACAATTACAATACATAGAATGTTTTAAATTATAATACAACTAGCGACCCGCCCCGGCTTCGCACGAGTAGTAGAGCATTTTATGCGTAGGTACTACCCGCTCAGGGATTAGGCAGCGTTTTCGATGAAAGCTCCCAGGCGGCTTTTACGACTTTTTACGATATTTTCCACAATGAACTTACTATATCTCACCTTATACCCGAATTACTAATTCCGTGGAATTCTGACGTTTCATAATGTTACCAGAGATAAAACAATTCCCACAAAAAAGATGAAAAATTCAAAACTTATGCAAATACAAATCAACTGCTGCATGTAGATATGACTTTCTAGTTTCCATTCTTAGCAATTTCTATTTTAGGGCGAAACAATTAATATTATTAAGCGGCTTAGAGCTTTATATGTTGACAGGGAATTAAAGTAGTTTGGGGTAAAATCGTACTTCGTAGATGTTAACCCTGTTCTCCATATAAATAACTCATCTGTAAATGAAAATGACAGCTGTCAGAATTAAGTCGATATTAAGTCAAAAATAAGGAGAAAAACTAAATATTTCAAATCAAATAAATTAGTGTATTTGGGACATAAGAAAGTAAGTTTTCACCAGATTCCGTGAAAAAAAAAAATATTTTAAAAGATAAAAATAAAGAACCAAAAACTTGGTTTTTTGAACTTTTCACATAAATTTTGAGGTTATGTGAAAAAAGTGTAAATATAAAAGTTGTAGATCTTTTTATTACCTACAACTTTGCCATTTAATTTTTTTCCATAGGACTTCTAGTTTTGCCGGAAATCGAGATAAACCGTTTTTTACCCTTAAAACTCCCCCCCTTTTTTCCCGAGCTCAGATCGCCCGTAAATTATTTTTCCTTGTATTTTATAATATTCTCCTCCTTTTCCAATGGGTTTCATCCTACGTACTGTGATTTTTTTTTTGGTTTCAAAAATTATCGACAATGGGCTATAGGGAGAACCGCGGCCGCCGACGCGCTTATAGGCACGCTCCCGCGCCGCCGCAATTTTTAAATCTGTAATATCTTCGAAAGTATTCATTTAAATCATATGCTGTAAAGGACCATATGGATTTATATAAAATCAACAATGCATTTAAGGTATTTAATTAGATAAGGATTAATGCTGTATTGGTTGAAATCGCTTCGAAAATTAGCCATTATTTGTCGTAAAAAGTAAATGACAAAAAAATGTTATTGTGGGATATCCATAAGAGATAGACATATACCATCGCGGACTTTTCTGTAGCCCTTTTCAATGTGTACAATACTTAGTACATTATTTTGATAAATCTCGTAGGGTTCAGCCTGCGTTTGCAATGTAAGCGGAAAAAATGTAATTATTTACGACATCACATTAGAAACCTCAAAAATAACAGTATTTCTCCACAATTTAATGGATGTTATTATACATATAAACCTTCCTCTTGAATCACTCTATCTATTAAAAAAAACCGCATCAAAATCCGTTGCGTAGTTTTAAAGATTTAAGCGTACAAAGGGATATAGGGACAGAGAAAACGACTTTGTTTTATACTATGTAGTGATACTTAGTACGAATTTGCATATCTCGACAAAGTTAATCGTTGAATGTCGAAACACACTAATGTAAGAGAAAAATGTACGCAGGGTACCTAATAAAGTTGTTTCTGAACAAATGAAAGCGACACCATGCCCCACCACAGACCGATGATCTGCTCCTGGGGGGCTACGTTCAGGAATATTGTGAATACCAAGTCTCACCTAGTCTTGATAACAGTGATGGGTATCAACGCGACGCCGCTCATGGTCCTCGCGATAACTCCCAGCGCGACCGCCTCCATGGCGCCCAGGTCCTGCCTACCCTTGCCCAGCTTGGTCTTCAGCCAGTGCAGCGAGGATGGCACCATGCCCCGCCACAGACCGATGATCTGCTCCTGGGGGGCTATGTTCAGGAATATTGTGAATACCAAGTCTCACCTTGTCTTGATGACGGTGATGGGTATCAACGCGACGCCGCTCATTGTCCTCGCGATAACACCCAGCGCGACCGCCTCCATGGCGCCCAGGTCCTGCCTGCCCTTGCCCAGCTTGGTCTTCGGCCAGTGCAGCGAGGATGGCACCATGCCCCGCCACAGACCGATGATCTGCTCCTGGGGGGCTATGTTCAGGAATATTGTGAATACCAAGTCTCACCTTGTCTTGATGACGGTGATGGGTATCAACGCGACGCCGCTCATTGTCCACGCGATAACACCCAGCGCGACCGCCTCCATGGCGCCCAGGTCCTGCCTGCCCTTGCCCAGCTTGGTCTTCAGCCAGTGCAGCAAGAATTACAGGCCCACGCCACAGGCCGATGATCTGCTCCTGGCGGACTATGTTCACGAAGACTGTGATCATGCAACTCTCACCTAGTCTTGATAACAGTGATGGGTATCAACGCGACGCCGCTCATGGTCCTCGCGATAACACCCAGCGTGACCGCCTCCATGGCGCCCAGGTCCTGCCTGCCCTTGCCCAGCTTGGTCTTCAGCCAGTGCAGCAAGAATTACAGGCCCACGCCACAGGCCGATGATCTGCTCCTGGCGGACTATGTTCACGAAGACTGTGATCATGCAACTCTCACCTAGTCTTGATAACAGTGATGGGTATCAACGCGACGCCGCTCATGGTCCTCGCGATAACACCCAGCGTGACCGCCTCCATGGCGCCCAGGTCCTGCCTGCCCTTGCCCAGCTTGGTCTTCAGCCAGTGCAGCAAGAATTACAGGCCCACGCCACAGGCCGATGATCTGCTCCTGGCGGACTATGTTCACGAAGACTGTGATCATGCAACTCTCACCTAGTCTTGATAACAGTGATGGGTATCAACGCGACGCCGCTCATGGTCCTCGCGATAACACCCAGCGTGACCGCCTCCATGGCGCCCAGGTCCTGCCTGCCCTTGCCCAGCTTGGTCTTCAGCCAGTGCAGCGAGGAGAAGTACAGGCCCACGCCGGGCACGCACCGCGCCACGGACGGCACCATGCCCCGCCACAGACCGATGATCTGCTCCTGGCGGACTATGTTCACGAAGATTGTGATCATGCCGGGTTGGATTCGGCTGCTGGGGGCAAAAATAAAGTAAGGTCAGGGCTAATTCCGTCTATCAGGGCATTTTCGTCTTTTTGTTACTACGCTCGCTACAACTGAGTTGCGTCTTTGATATTTATGTATATCCGCAATCGAAGAACTCCTTAGTATCTGTATTTTAATCTTTCCACTGGGAAGTTAGTTGTTACCTCGAGGGTCCGAGACCACTTTGTTATTTTTTAACCCCCGACGCAAAAACGACGGGGTGTTATAAGTTTGACGTGTCTGTGTGTGTGTGTGTGTGTGTCTGTCTGTTCCCCTGTGGCGCTCAAACGGGTGGACCGATTTGAATGCGGTTTTTTTTGTTTGAAAGGTGAATTAGTCGAGAGTGTTCTTAGCTATGTTTGATGAAAATCGGTCCAAGATGGCCGCCGCTACAAAATGACGGATGATATATTTTTTCACAACTACCTTGATATGGGTATCAAATGAAAGGGCTTGACTAGTAGAATAGCACTATTGCAAATTCAAGATGGCCGCCGCCACTAAATGGCGAATGTCGGGGGTTTTTTAAATTTTCAATTTACACTTGTTTATTACTACTAGCTGATACCAGACGTTCCCGGGACTCTTTTCCGCGATACTCTAAAACCGTATCTCAAGGTTACAAGCCATCTCTGTGCCGAGGTTCACATGGTTTGTTGAGGAATTCTGTTGCGTTCAAGGTCTTATAAATCTACGGTCAGATTCCAAAAATATAGAAATTTTTAAATGGGGAAGGCATTTCCTTTTTAACCTCCTACGCAAAAAGAAAGACGGTTAGTTTGACTGCGGTTTTCTTAATTCGAAGGCTAATTTAATAAGGATAGAGCTTAGCTATGTCAGATGTAAATTGAGAAGCTTACTTAACTGTCGCCGCAATAACATGCTGGCTGGGATTCTGCAGCCTCGTCTTCACCAGGTCCAATGGTTGGAAGAGTATCGTGCTGAACGTCCCGGAGAAAGAACCCGCCAGGAACGCCTTGAACACCGGGTGGTACTGTGGAGGAAATAATAGTTTTTGTATATTCTAACGTTATATTCTAAATATAAGGTTTAAAGTACCCAAATGTGGCGAGGAAATTGAAATCTCTAAGGTCAATCTTTACAAGTCAAACCCAAACATAACCTTAAATTTTTGACTTTGGTCTGCTTTGATACAGATGTATAAAGGAAGTTTGAAATAGAAATCTGTGCAGTAAAAAATTGCACTTTTTTGTCTACTTTGGTACAAGAACAAAGGCGGTTTGAATTGGGAACTGTGTGCAAGAGAAAACTGCAGTTTTTTTAATATACTTAATAATACACCTTCGAATGTTCTCATAACGCTGAAGAGAGATCGCAAGAGCTGCATGTTACGTATCGTAACATTCGTAACCCATTACCTCTGCTCTGCCAGGAGTGAACGAATGAAAACAAGTTAGCAAAGAGCCCACAGTAACTAACTAGTAACTACCTACACTACACCCATACCTCTACCTATCAGTGTTTTATCTCTTCACCGCAGATTGAACCAAACTTCAGTCATTGACATTTAACCTTCATGATTTAAGTACATAATGATACATTTTATAATAATGTTTTATTTCATGAATTGATAGAGATAAACTTCGACCTAAACACGAGTTCGGTGTGTTGACACGCAGATAAATGATGTCTTGGTCATACTCTTCAGATATTGCTAATTCAACAATTTAATCAAACTAGGGTTATGCCAAGTCCTACGGTTGGAACAGTATGGTGCTGTGGGATATTCTCTAACTTAGTTACCAACAGTAAATGAAGCCACCGAACTGTTTATAACTCCCGACGCAAAAACGACGGGGTGTTATAAGTTTGACGTGTGTGTGTGTCTGTTCCCCTGTGGCGCTCAAACGGGTGGACCTATTTGAATGCGGTTTTTTTTGTTTGAAAGGTGAATTAGTCGAGTGTTGTTAGCTATGTTTAATGAAAATCGGTCCAAGATAGCCGCCGCTACAAAATGGCGGATTACATATTTTTTCACAACTCACTTAATATGGGTATCAAATGAAAGGGCTTGACTAGTAGAATAGCACTATTGCAAACCCAAGACGGCCGCCGCCACAAAATGGCGAATGTCGGGGGTTTTTTAATTTTTAATTCATACTTGTACTGTGAAATTAAATCACTGTTTATATTTCACACAGTAAAGCAGCAATGTATGTCGAACTTATTCTGGTGGCTATCGTTTACTGTTGATAACTAAGTTAGAGAATAGCCCTCCTGAACGTCCCCGAGAAAGAGCCTTTCTCTACAAGAGTACCTACTACTAGAATTCGAATATCGAAAAACTACATTATCAGAGTAAAATGGACTCAGAACCTCTTATTTTAAAGTCGTACATTCAGTACTTCCAATTTTTAGTTTCAAAATTTCCGCTTGGGGCGCTGGCTGTAGATGTATGGACGAACTCGAAATCTCGAACATTAAGACAAGCCAGTTACTCCATTTACTCTGAAATCATTTTGTTCCGAATTTCGATAGTTGAAATCGATTAACTTTGCCGCATTGTGGAAACTTAGCATAACCCCACTATCCGCAGATGGTAAAGGAAAGCAAAACGTAAAGTTGAAAAATATCTTATGACTCGTCAAAGTCTACCTGGTGATAGATATACCTAATTTAACACAAAACGAACCAAGTAAGATTCCTTGAATTGAGAAGTTAGTTGAGAACTTTATTATCATTGTAAAATTTTGGTCATCATTCTAAATACAGCATTCATTCTCTTTCCAAACAATTTTTGATAAGGCCTAGGCCGCACTGCGAAATTTATTCGCGCGAATTTTTTCGCAAAATTCTGTAACATATGGAAATGTATGAAGCTGCACGCACATGCGATTTAAAATTCGCGAGAAAAATATATTAAAATGCGGAATATAAATCTATTTTTAGATAATCTAATCGAAGAATAGATTATCTAATAAATAAAGAATATAATCTAATCGAAAATAAATTTCGCAGTGCGGCCCCGCTCTAACTCTTAATTATCAGTAGGTACAGATAGGTTTTTAAAAATATATCGAAGTAAAAACTTACGTTAGCCACGATATCCATTTTCTCAATGTAGCCTTTCTGGTAACTTCAAGATAGCGATAGTCAGGTGATGTCTTTTGGGTAGACCCCGAATTTGTAGTATTCGAAATTATACAGCCAATGGCAGAGAACGAATTTGATCTGAAATAGCTTCAGACGCAGCCCTAAATCGTATCGGAGTAGTCGGAATAGTAAATTGGATTCACTCTGTACATCAACGTAATGGTCATTTTTTGGAAAAGATCGCTCGAAAATTGATGCATGTATGCCGCCACCAGAATTAATCTTAAACGAATACAATCCACGTTTTTCAAGAGCTCGGAGCTCTCTAGTCTCTCAAAACACAAGTTGAATTAGTGAGGGGAGAGGAAGTCACGGTAATTCACGAATTTAGCCATTTAGAAATTGATCTGGGTAACGTTAAAGTTGTATGAAGTAACTCGCGTATGTGTAAAGAAAAAGACGTTGTTACGAGAACAGATCTCAACACTGACTGTGAAGAAATAGGCAGTGCGTTCAGATAAACTTGGGTAATTTATAGTAGGCGCTATCAGTTGTAGACAAGGGTCGCGGGTGACCGGGACGTAGGTCGTGCTGACCCCGCGATAAGCTGCCCGCGCCGGCCTAACCAGGGGGTATGTTGTATGAGTAAATACTTACATATTGTTACTTGTTTGTTTTAATTTAAGTTGTACCTACCTCCTGGAATCATAAAATAAGTAAATAAGTGTGAAATAAGTATGATGCCCGCGACTTCGGGTAGATTCAGGTTTTTAAGCCAGGATATATCTTTTATTTTCCGGAATAAAAAGTATCCTATGTAGGTGTATCTCAACTTTCTCAAGGACGCAAGATATCTCTGAGCTTTCGTCAACATGGAAACAGACAAACACGCTAGTGCATCTTTAATATTAATTAATTTTGTTTTATGACAAAAAGTAGCATATGTCTTTCTCTAAGCCACAAAATTTAAGCTCTAGAAAAATTTATTAAAATAAATTTTCAGCGGTTCAGCTTTTGGCGTAAAAGACGTAACAAACAAAAAGAAAGATATACCTACTTTCGCATTTAATATAAGTATTTATATGAATATATTTCCTTATATTTTTAATATTTTGTGATGTAAGAAAGTAATATCAGGTACAAGCAGACATTTTCATCTATTTTTTAAGTTATCAATAATAATAAATTAAACACGGTAAGGAATAAAACAGACTCCTCTAAAATATAAAAAGTTTAGATGGTACAGAATATTATAACTCCCTAATTATAGTTAAATAGAGACGCATAATGCATCTTATTAATAGAGTAAAGACATTTTATCATTACATTTTCTGAATAAACATACTAATATATTTTCTCAATCAATTATATTATCCTACGTTTAAATAAATATTATGTATACATATAAACAATGACCACTCTACGTATATTAGATGGTAAAATAAACATTAATTAGATAATAATAATAATAATAAAGGGGGTAAGGGAGTGCACCTCCATCTTAGCACTCCAATAGCCAACCTCACCTGCACGTGGTGCCCCCTGCTGACTAACGAACGAGGCTCTGGCGACCGATGGTGACGGTATATCCACCAACCCAAACTATTCATGAAGATGCAACAAATAACACATCCCCAAGTGCCCGGCGACCCGGAGAGGGACACTGATGATGGTAAGGAGGTGCCTCGAAGGGTCAGGGGAGAGAAGAATCTCCGGGTGGCGGTCTTTAACCATCGAACGACACATATCAACGAACTTAAGGACACCGAAACTGCAAATGAAAGGAAAAACGATAAGGAAACAACGAGAAGCCATAATATAAAGTACTTTTTGAGATCAAGAAAAAATACCCATGGCTCTTCCAAACGGATAGAAAATGTAGCTGGAACTTCAAAACAACACCATCAGGAACCACCTTCATCTCCGTCATCCACTCAAAGTTTATTTAACTCACCAGCTACATCTCCACACCCATTTGAAATGCACAATAGACCTAGCTCTTCATCATCCAACTCATCTGGCCCAGAGGATGTTGTGCGGATGGCACCTGCCACATTTATTGCACCCACCGATGGCCATCACAGTACGCGAAAGAAATGGACTGTAGAAATGAACGAATTCATATGGCGTACATATCTGATAGTTAGCGAATTAGAATCGAAACCCCAATACCTAGATCTACTACATAAAAAATTTACAGATAAATTTAAGAACTTTGAGGTATCTAAACAAAGAGTAGGTGACCAAAGAAGAGCTATACTAAGAAATAAACTTTTACCCCAACAAACTATTGATGACATAAGAAAAAATGTAGAAAGAGAATTTAGTGTCAGCAACACTCCATCTCAACCCGATACAGGCAGAATCCCTTCAAGAATACGCTGGACCGATGACATTAATGAAGCCATTATACGAGAATATTTTAAAATAACCCATTGTGAATCTAATAAAACAGCTTACCGAGGACCTTTACATGCCACCATTACATCACAATTCCCACAAATATCCCACGTATCGGAGCAAAGGATTGCAGATCAAAGAAGATTTATTATAAACAACAAGCGTATAACAGTAAGAAGAATACAAGAAATTCGAGACGAAGTGGAACAGACACTTAGACAGACAGACCCCCTAACAAATACCAGTCATAATAATATAGACCCCACATCAACCCAAGTATTATCAAACCATGATGAATATAGCTCAATCCCAAATTTCACTGAAATTAGCCCTAACACAAACAACCAAACACAACAGTACACACAAATCACGGTAGATTTAAATGTAAAAATACAATTAACATTTGACACTACATATGAGAAATATAAAAACAGTGACCCAACTAAAAGACCTTTCATCCCTAAACAGAACACCTCAAAAAAATTTGCTCATATAGTAAATTACATTGATAAAAATATCCTGCCCCAATATACATCAATTGATCATGATTTTATCACAACCCAGACTTTAATTTACTGTGCAGCATATACTGCAGCTACCTGTAATGGCACCAAAATCAAAGAAAAACAGAGTAGTGACACTCCATTAAATCGAAATAAAACACATACACCACCATGGAAAAAAAGACTTCAGAAAAAGAAAGAGTCGCTTAGAAAAGATTTAGGTAGAGTAACTCAGTTTATCAGAGGTAATAGAAGTAATAGACTAATGTCACAGATTGACACTATAAAAGAAAAATATAAAATTCACTCGCGATATGAAGAACCAAATTTAACTATTGATCAATATCTAGATAGCATTAAACAGAGGCTCTCAGCTACAAGCAGTAGACTTAGGCGATACGACAATTGCACTTTGAGGAAAAAACAGAATACACAATTTGTGACTAACGAAAAATTATTTTACAGACAATTAAATCAAAACACTAGCAACACACAACAAACATCAGATACTACACAACATCCCTTACCATCACCTGAAGAATTAAAAGGCTATTGGTCAGGTATTTGGGATAACCCAGTACAACACAATGAGCAAGCTGAATGGCTTCATACAGAATTAATTAATGAAATCAATACTCCGCAAATGACATTTGAGAATATCCCGGTTGATATATTTTTAAATGTTTTGAAGAATACACATAATTGGAAGACACCTGGCTCGGATCATATTCAAAATTATTGGTATAAAAAATTTACCTCTACACACCCTTTATTACACAACCATCTGAATATGTTTATCGAAAACCCTAGCTCAATGCCAAAATACATTACACAAGGTACAACTTTTATGATTCCTAAAGACAATAGCGATACACAAAATCCAGCCAAATATCGACCAATAACCTGCTTACAAACTATATACAAAATACTTACAGCTTGTATCACACAACTTATAGACAAACATATCACGACTAATAATATTCTTTCCCAGGAACAGAAAGGATGCCGAAAGCGCAGCCAAGGTTGTAAGGAACAACTGATAATAGACTCTGTAATAATGAAAAAAGCACAAGCACAAAAACAAGACATTTGTACGATGTATATCGATTACCGTAAGGCTTTTGACTCTGTACCGCATAGTTGGTTAATTAAAATTTTACATCTCTACAAAATTCACCCCACACTCATTAGTTTTCTTTTACATACTATGCAACATTGGAGAACTAAACTAAAATTAGGAAAAGGAACTGACATCATAGAAACTGAAGAAATAACCATTAGAAGAGGCATATTCCAGGGAGATGCACTTAGCCCTCTTTGGTTTTGCCTTGCATTAAATCCTCTTTCACACCTTTTAAATAAATCTGCTAGCGGATTAAATGTTACAAGAGATCAAACGCCACCGTCTATTTCATTATCTCATCTTCTTTATATGGATGATATTAAATTATACAGCAACACTGTAACTTCCCTACACAAATTAGCAGACATAACTCAAAATTTTTCAAATGACATACACATGGAATTTGGCATAGATAAATGCAAAACATTTACAATAAAACAAGGTAAATTACAGTTAAATGATTACACTCTACGATCAGGAGAAAAGATGGGCGCCTTAGAACAAAACGAATCGTACAAATATCTAGGATTTCAACAAGATCGGCAAATCCGCCAAACTGACACCAAAAAAGAACTCACATGCAAATTTAAACATAGAATCAACTCAGTACTGAAAACACAACTTAACTCCCGTAACATTATCAAAGCCATAAACTCTTATGCTATCTCGATACTCACGTACTCATTTGGAATAATAAAATGGTCACAAACTGACTTGAAAAAACTTCAACAAATCATTAATACCTCTATGACTAAACAACGTAAACATCACCCGCGATCATGCATAGAAAGATTAACACTCCCTCGAGACGAGGGAGGCAGGGGCATAATTGACATAACTAACCTACATAATAGACAAATAACATCACTTAGAAAATTCTTCCATGATAAAGCAGAGGAGTCTGAACTACATCAAACAATAGTAACAGCTGATAAAAACTTAACACCCCTTAATTTATTAGACAGAAATATTCAAGCAAGTGAGCACCTAACCGATAATAAAGATAAAATAAAAGCATGGACCCAGAAGTCTCTACACGGAAGACATCGCTTTGACTTACAGCAACAACATGTCGACATGGAAGCGTCGAACGCGTGGCTGAAACGGGGTGATCTTTTTCCTGAAACCGAGGGTTTTATGCTTGCCATACAGGATCAAGTGATTGATACTAAAAACTATCAGAAACATATAATCCGTAGACCAAACATCATCGATACGTGTCGAAGATGCCATGCTAGTCCAGAAACTATACAACACATAACCGGTGCATGCAAGTCCATAGCACAAACTGACTACAAGCATCGCCACGATCAGGTTGCAGCCATAATTCACCAAAATCTAACTTATCAATATAAATTAATAGATGAAAAGGTACCTTATTATAAATACCAACCACAGTCAGTTCTGGAGAACAATAACTATAGAGTTTACTGGGATAGGACTATTGTGACGGATAAAACCATTCACAATAATAGACCCGATATAACTATATTGGACAAACAAGATAACTCAGTTTTTTTGGTAGATATTGCAATTTGTAACACCCATAATATAACTTCCACATATACAGAAAAAATCGCAAAATACACAGATTTAGCAATAGAAATTAAAACACAATGGAAGGTGAATAGCACTAAGACTGTACCGATAATTATTTCAACAACAGGAGTGATCCCTAAAACACTACATAATAGTTTGCAAACACTAAACATCCAAAAAAATGTATACACAATATTACAAAAAGCCGTAATTTTAAACACTTGCCGTTTAGTACGTAAGTTTTTAACATAAACAGTATCTAGTTTCCCTAATTACACACTTGGCTCTGGCCCGTATGTAATTACTTTTACCTTCATTAAATGAAGAGACTAAAAAAATTTAAACAGAATAATAATAAACTTTATTGCTCACAAAAAGGTCATTATCAGGTCAAAGAATGCTTTGAAATGAGATAGACACACATACATATTCTCTTTAAGATTAAAATATAGGTATCTAAGTATCAATGTATTGTATATAATATAAGGAAAATTCTAGAAAATCTGATCAAATTAAGGTTAGTAGGTACCTAGTATCTACTAAACTTAAAATAATATGAAAAAACACATTTAAGAGATTGATAATTTTGTTATCTAAATAATAACAAAAATTATATATTCCGCAATTCTGTATTGACCTATCTATACAAATAAAATTTAAATGTAGGTAGGTATGTCTGTGATTTCGAAGTTCGAAATACAGTGAGCTAAAGACAGTTTTTTCTATCTCATATTATGATTATAACCCAAACAAATGGTTTTAAAATTTTTGTCTGTCTGTGTGTCTGAGGGATGTGGAAGTGAGTTGCGACAGTTATTAGAGTTAAGAGTTCTATTTAAAAACATCTAAATCTAGTCGGCAGAAGCCGCAGGCATCAGATAGTTAATTTCATAACAGTGGGTACCTACTGGGTATCTCATATTTATTTTGACTAATAGAGCTGATTAGACTCTGTGAGGGGCATTTATCAAATTGACTTTTATTTTATTTTATTGATATTGCGCCAATGCGAGTTGGCGGGCTTTAATGACTATTGTCACATGATAGTGATAATAGCCGGGACCGACCGCTTCACGTGCTCTCCGAGGCACGGGGGTGAAACACCACCAATTACCAACACTCCAACTACCAAACTGACACTGAGAATTTCTTGACAGGAAAACCCAATACCTAACAATTATTTGCCCGACCCGGGAATCGAACCCGAGACCCCGTGATCTGCAGTCGAATATGCTAACCACTAGACTAGACCAACGAGGCAGTTACAGTAAATAAAATATAGTTATAGTAAATACAATAAGGCCTTCATAAATGCTCATCAATAAAGGCCCATGAACGTTGGGGTTCCAAGGTGCTTGAGTGGCGACCTCGCACCGAAAAAAGAAGCTTGGGTAGACCCCCCCACGCTGTCGCTCGAAACAAATGGCACAAGATTGTGTTCTGTGGCAATCCTTGCAAGAGACCTATCGACAAAAACAAAAACAAATTAATCGTGGTATGTACCCGTAATTTTTACATTAGAAGAGACCTATGTCCAACAGTGGACGTCTATTGGTTGAGACGACGACGACGAAGGACTAGTTATTATTATTAGAACTCGGAAGTAAATAGGAAGAATATTGGCCTTACTTGGTTCAAGATAATATTATTAATTTGTACTAAAAAGGTTAAATAATTATTATTATGAGAGTTACAACCTTCCTGGCGCAGTGATAAGCACCGTGGTCTTACAAGGTGGAGGTCCCGAGTTTTTTTTAATGTTTCCCACTCAGTTATGCCTAGCCCGCACGCGATTTTTATTTGCGCGGTTTATTTTCCGTATTTTAATATAGGTAATTTTTTCGCGAATTTTAAATCGCAAGTGCGTGCAGCTTACTGCACATATGTATGTACATAAGTACATACATTTCCATAAGTATATCACAGAATTCTGCGAAAAAAACCGCGCGAATAAATGTCGCAGTGCGAGCTAGGCCTTATTCTCTATTATTTTAAGTTACTTCTCCAGTATTTTTTTTTTACACTAAAAAAGTTTTTAGGCTTTATCTCCGCCGTTCTGAAACGAGCTTTTCTGTTCAGAAATACTCAGCTGTAAAGCTGAGAGTTGGGGCAGAGATAAACAGCGTGCGTCAGAAAGCATGAAAGATAGTATTAGTGTATTATCTATGATGAAAGCTATTGGGCGAGCATGAAAGCTATTGGGCCACAGAATGATCCCTGTCTGGGTCATGTATGTTTACTGTCCCATCACATTATGAGTGCATGTGTGTTTGTGCACACACTTATGCACTATAACATATACTGCGTAACTAGCTAGTCCCATTGTCCGCCATGGCACAAATTCAGTCGAAACAGATATTTTGGTATACAGCACAATTACTTGTAATGTTGGATGGCAACAGAAACTAAGAAATTAAAATATAATGTACCTACTCTATTTTCAGTCCACAGATATCAAACGATGAGCAGTTAAAAAATTTTGACCTCTACAACAGATATGAAGAAAAGAATTCCACAGCAAGTATACAATAAGTAAACAACAATTAATGTTGCTAATTAAATTCTACACAATCTCTATAAAAATACCTACCCCTTTTCACAATGTTTACTAGGGATAATGAGATTAAGGAGAGCATAAAGCCTGATTCGCACATATCACTGTAGCATCAGTGCCGGCTCAATTAAAAATATTATTTCATACATTCTCTGTGAACACATTCACACCTGTCCAATGTCCATATCAGTGACGACGCAGTGTTTCAGTGTCAGTTCATGGAGAAAAAATATTTTTCACTGTGCCGGAACAGCGCCGGCCGCGGCACTTCACTGATATGTGTGAATCGGGCTTTAGGTTTCGACCACTCAATTTAATTTAGATTGTGTTACACAACCAAATTAGCACCAGAATTTTATCTTTTTCTCAATGTCCAATTAATTTGCACAAGTCCCCAGTGTGAATCTTTTCCGCCAAAAAAATAAATTAACTTTATCTTTACCTGACCCTGAAGACATGATTCCATGAATTTTGTCACGCAAGAAAAGATTATGTTACATAAACATGTAGTTATTTCCTGAATACCATATTTCCTGAGCTATATAAAACTGTTATATTGCTGGTGTGTCTGTCCATTACTGATATCCAACAAGTATCCAACTTATATTAATTATAATAAAGATAATAATATTATACAGTTAGGAAAACTATTATACTTTTTAGGTCTGTTGTCCATTTTATTGGTTGGATTTAAAAAAAAATCAGTGCTTAGATACAGAGGTAGATAAAAAAGATCAAAGGCTATCTATCACATATATATGTATATCATACTAGCTGATGCTCGCGACTTCGCCTGCGTGGATACCTTATTTTATCGACTTGGGGGTGGAATTTCCAAAATTCCTGAAACATGTAATTCTTTATTTTTAACCGACAATACAAATACTGATTTTCATTGATATAACTTTAAAAATGACGGACTTTCATACAAACTTTCAACTCCCATTTAACCCACTTGGGAGTTGTTTTTCCAAATTTCTTCAAACTCGTAACTCTTTATTTTTAACCGAAAACCTAAATATTAATTTTCATGGATATAACTTGAAAAATGACAAACTTTCATACAAACTTAAATCCCCTATTTAACCCCCTTAGGGATGGAATTCGCAATAATCCTTTCTTAGTGTGCGCCTACGTCATAAAAGGAAGCTACAGTGAAAATTTAAATTTTCTAGCTTCAGTGGTTTTGGCTGTGCGTTGATTGTCAGTCAGGACAAGCTACTTTATATTATTATAGATTATAAATACACAAGAAAATCTGTCAGTCCATCTATCTGTCTGCTACCATTTCACGCCTAACCTATTGAACCGATTCTGAGAATTTGCATCATTCTGAGAAAGGGCACATTTTTCCAAAAATAGTAGAAAATCTTTCTATCCCAGAAAAAGCTTCACTAGGAATAGCATCCTCTATGAGTTCAAATATTATCTGATTGAGCTGAAAATTGACACAGATTTTGGATACTGGAGATGGACAAAGGGTTCTTTTTATCCTAGAAAAGTTTCCTGGGGATATATTTTTCATCAAACTGAGCTAACTTTTTTTTTATAGGAATAGCGGGCAACCGAGCAAGCGGGTCACCTGTTGTTAAGTGATTACCGCCACCCATGAACATTAGCAGCACCTGAGGCACGTGCTGGTGCACTAATGCGTTGCCGGCTTTTGAGGAAGGGGACTAGCTCTTCAGCTCACTGCCGGATGCCGGAACACACAGATGCTTTGTGGCAGATTACGGCTGAAGTGTGGTCACTAGTCAGGCGGATTCGGGGTCACTCTAGAAGAGTGTAGCCACTGGGCCCCCCAGCGCCGCACTCTGGTGGCGACAATTGGCGGAGACCTCTCGCTGCCCGGCGTCGTATGCGCCATGCTGAGCAGCGAGGGGTCTTGGGATGCTGTGGCCGACTTCTGCGAGGACGTTATCTCGCAGAAGTAGGCCGCGGAGCGGGCGCGCGAAGAGGCTCTCGACGCGCATCCGCTCCGGCGCAGACGGGGGGGAAGAAGGCGGCGGTTATTTGCCGCTCGCCAGCTTCCCTCGGGAGACGGCGGGTAGCTATTGGGCTAGCTATCCGCCACTAACAGTCTCCTCACTGTCTGAGGGGGGGATCACGCTGTTTCGATCCCCTCCTCTTTAGCGCGGGAGCCCCGGCAGGCGGCCGGGGCGGCTGACAGACGCCTGGGACGTATACAACGGGTTCCCCAGGCGTCCAGCACGGTCAGCGAGAGGGAACAGCCGTGGTGGTTTTAGTTCGGGTATACCCATAGGGGGAGTTCCACATAACCCTCGTTCTGCCCAAAGAACGGGGGTACCTATAAAAGGTTTCCACCACGAAAAAAAAAAAAAAAAAAAAGGCGGATTCGGGGTAGAATCCTACCACAAAGCAAACTCTAACTCTACTCTAACTCTGGGCATTGAGCAAACTTGCATCCTGGAGACAGGCATATAATACTTTTCATTAGGAAGAAAGTTTCCCAGGGAACAAAGTTGCAGGCAGCAGCCAGTTTATATTCCAATATGAGTTACTGCAGAATCATGCTAATTGTAAATTACTTAATGGGCAGGGTATCCATTCTTCATCATCATTCAATCTTGTCTGTGAATGTTTCAGTATCAGCCCCCGCACACTGGGCCACTAGTGGCGACGACTAGTGGCCGGTCACAAATCGCGGGAGAGATTTTTCATACATTTTATATGGTACCACTGCACACTAAGCGCTCGACTGGCCGCGTTCGAGCCACAAGAAAATGTATGAAAAATCTCTTCCGCGACTTGTGGCGGCCACTAGTTGCGGCCACTAGTGGCCCAGTGTGCGGGGGCTGTATGGCTATTCCTCTGCTTGTTACCTTTTCACAAGTCGTTTTCTTGGCACAGAGATAGACCAAAGAATTCCTATAGCACTGTGAATTAATTGAAATGAAACCCGAATTTCACGCAAACAAAGTTGCGGGCATAACCTAGTAATTAGGTTAGATACAATATGTTTACTTACCAATTAGACTAACATAATATATTGACGCTGTATGTAGGTACTTAATAGCTATTACGGGAATACAGTATATATTTTAGTCCGTCGGAGGCAAATAACACATAAGGTCACCGAGGACATCCTTATCGAGAAAAACAAGTCGGCAGGGGGCCTCACTTACGTCTTTATCAGGGCTCCTGAGGTCGGGGGTCACAGGCGCTGCGGTGTCTATCGCCCAGCCGTTAGAAAACGCCCCCAGCGAATGCGACATCACAATAATCGTATCAAATGCATCACTATTTGCAAAATATCGACGCAATTACGACTTCATTATTTGTTTTCTTTTCAGATTTATCATTGTTATTGAATTTGATGCTTACGTCAAAATCGAAACATTATTTTGACGTTGACGAGTGACGAAACGATTTCCGGGAAAAATCGTAATCGTAGTAAAAATCGATTATAAAAAATCGTAAGTACGCAAAACGTTTATAAAACATTAGATTAAAAGATACCTAAATATTTTTTATGAGAAATGAGAATATGTTATTATTTTTTAGTATGTTTTAATCTTTTTAAATTAGTGAATAACATAATAAAGTTATTTAAATTTAAAAAGCGCAATTCTTAGCACACGTGCACAGAAGAGAATCGATGCTAGAAATAAATAAGTAAATAAAAAATTACAATTCTTTACAGAAACATACATGCTTATTAGTTAAATATAAAATAATTAAATTAGCGTAAATACAACTTTTTTATTAAATTACTTTTAAGCGTTTTCCAAATTCAAATTATTTGTAATGCTGAACGCCCATTAAGTTTCGTCCAATCCGCGGATTTTTGAATATTTTTTGCAAGCATCGTTGATTAGGTAGGTTAGCCTACCTACCTACGCTCAGGATCATTGCTCAGGATTGCAGCATACTTACCTATGAGAGCTCAACTTGTTTTCTGTAGGGTTTGATGAACATAAATCCTAGTAGTAAGTACATATTAATAGAACTGATTAAGTAGGTAGGTACTACTGAAATAAACACGGAGTCTAGAGATACATATTTTTTAATGTAAGTATCTAGTTATTTAGGTACTTGTTACGTAGGCATAGTCATTAGTCATGCTAAAAAGCTAGACGTGCCTGCTTAACAAGCTTCTTTATTTTGCACCCCTGCTGCCACCCCTTTATTACCTAATTCTAGTTAATAATTTACATTTTAATTATGTAATTTCTTTTCAGTCTTTTATTGAATATTTCTGCTACAGGAGGTTTCATGACATAGACCTAGAGATTGTAGTATTTATTTTGAACTACAGGATGCCCGCGACTTCGTCCGCGTGGATTTAGGTTTTTAAAAATCCCGCGAGAACTCTTTGTTTTTCATAAGCTTCTTCTTTGAGCTCATACTGTTAAAAGTCACGCATTAAAATGTAATTAGAGTAACTGTAATGAGTATTATTTTTTTAATAGATCTTTCCCATCACTAAAGTTATCCCAATGACCCACCAAAATTGGTCCAGATAAAAACAAATTTTAATGTACCCCAGATGATACTCCGGGCATTCAAAGGTTCCTGTACAATCCGGGTTCCAAGTTATATGGAATACTGAGGGTTGTGATAGCTGTAATTTCTGAACTACAAAACCGATGACCTTGAAATATTTACAGAACAATCTTTAAAGTATTTCCTCTCTAACGAAAAAAGAATGAATGAAATCGAATCACGCGTTTATGAATTACAGCTATGTACACATTTTGTCTTTCATCCCCTCTCCCAAGGGAACCGTGCAGAACTTCGGGATAAAAAGTATCCTATATGTGACTGAACTTATATTGTGCCAAGTTTCATTTCAATCCATTCTGTAGTTTTTGTGTGATGCGCGCACAAACATACAGACAAGCAGATAAACAGACAGAACTTTCAAAAATAGCTTTTTTATGTTCCATTACTTATCCTTAGCACCCCCTAGTTATTATTTTGCAAATATCATTACTGTACAGACACGGCAAGTCTACGATTTTATTATATTATATATGTATAGATTAAAGTATAAATAAAAAAAATGCGAGGCAGTCTTTGGGGACTGCCGATAGAAGTAAAAACTGGATTAAAGTATAAACAGTATACATATTTGATATTATACATATAGCTCATATTATGAAGCGTGCGGTGAAGCTGACGCGAAATCCATGATTTTTGTTCACCCAAAAATGCTCAACGTGCCTGTAGAAGTTTTCACTTCAAAATGTTCTACAATACCTTAATATTTTAAATAGCTAAGTACCTAGTAGGTATATAATTAAAAATTGTTCGTTGATTTACTTCACTCGCCTAATAAGTAATAATACAGTTAGTTAGTTGTAGGTATACAAATAATGACCATTGGGTATTTTACGCAGACCAGAGGTTATCGGCTGCGAACTTTTTGATAATAAAGCCTTGCTGGGGGGTGGTACATAGTACATGCGTAACTACACAAGACAACAGCGCACCGCCCAATCACGTGATAATATTATTATTTTTATGTAGGTAGGTATGACGTATGTATACCTATCTATATACATACGTACATACATGTATCTACTAGGTGTTGCAACTTGCCCGTGAATTTACATTTTTTTTAATTTATGTACCTAGACCTACAAGTTAGCCCTTGACTATAGGGTAAGTGACGATGCAGGCGAAGGCGTGCTAATCTGGAAGAGGTATGGCAGATTTTTTACCCATACCCCTGATCAATTTCTACGCGGGTTCGTACCAGAACGCTAAACCGCTTGGCGGCATGACTGCCCGTGTGGTGCCACGGCTGGAACCTCACACCAGATAGACGGCAGACCAGAGGCAATTCTGAAATCATTAAACCTGAATCTGAATCGTAATCGACAATCGTGGAATCGAACCCGAGACTACAACCACAGCGCTCACTACTGCGCTAGGGAAGTCATGAAAATCCATTTTACAAGCTTTTCAGAAATCGACGAATACGTACTCATTCATGACTCAGAGCCGTATACGCCGCACACGCTTTAGAGTTTAGAAATTCAGCGCGTTCTAATGATGTACTCCTGTACACGGCCGGTTTTAGGGTAGGGCGCGGTGGGGTGATCGCCCAGGGCGCCGGATAAAACACATATTTGTAGCACATCACTCATAGTTCGAGGTCTATTTACTCGTAAATTCCCTAAAGTAAGCGAAAAAATCTTTATTTTGGCAACACTTGAACTTGTTTGCTAGTGGGGAGAGGAGTTTTTCCTAAGTTTTGTAAAGCTGAAGCTCATATCAAAACTTATTTTCGATCAACAGACAACAATATCTCAATCTAGATTGACCTATTTTGTCAAAATTGCCGAAAACATCGACTTTGATAACCTTTTAAAAGAGTTCGCAGATAGAAAGGCCAGAAAAGTAAAATTTTATTAGTTTTTTTTTCTATCATAATATGGTTATTAGTTTATATCCTTTCTCTTTTTTCGTATGGGTTTGAATTTCAGTTGGGGGGCGCCGCGCCGTAGAAATCTCGCCCAAGGCGCTGGTAGTGCTGACGCCACCGCTACTGCTCCTGTAATAGGGTACTTTCGGTAGTGAAAAATAAATTATGAAATTTGATACTTAACAATTAAAATTTATCTAGAAATATACTTACTTAAATATTCTGAGTTTGAGTCGTAAAAGCAAATTATTATTGTACTAGATGATGCCCACGGCTTCGCCCGTGTGGATTTAGGTTTTTAAAAATCCCGTGGGAACTTTTGATTTTCCAGAACAAAAAGTAGCTTATCTGTAGAAACCCGTCCCCAAAACGGAAAAATCCCGTGGGATCCCCACGATTTCTGAATACAATTCCTTACAGCATCAGGGTTAAGGAGTTGGATATGTACCTACTTGAGTTCATTCAACGATAAAGTCTTTAATTGGTACCCCCAATATCAATTTAAATAACCGGAAGTTTCTCAAACCCATTAGTTTTGGGGATTAGGTCCCCTACAGCATCAGGATTGAGGAGTTGGAATCCAAATTTTTTATACAACAGGGTCGCAATGTTTCTCTATCGATTAAAAAAAAAATACGCAAATCGGTTCAGAAATCTCGAAGATATCGGTGTCCATAGGTAGAAAAACACAACTCCTCCTTTTTTGAAAGTCGGTTAAAAAGTAGCCTATGTTACTCCCTGGTTAATTCTCTACTTGTATGTGAAAGTCCCGTCAAAATCGGTTCAGTCGTTCCAAAGATTAGCCCGTTCAGACAGACAGACAGACAGACAAAAATTTTAAAAACGTGTGATTCGGTTATGGTAGCGTTCAAATAACCATATGAGATTAATATGAGTAAAAAGTAGCTTATATGTTAAGTCAGGGCATAATCTATCTCCATTACAAATTTCAGCCAAATCGGTTTAGTAGTTGCAACGTTATAGAGTAACAAACATCCAAACATCCACGCCTTCGCATTTATAATATTAGTAGGATGGATTCTGAGCTCCAAACAAAAACTGGAGTTGCTTTGTCTCACTTAAATAGAGTGTGAAAAACTATAAAGAAAAAGTAGCCCAATAGTTAAATGCAAGCTCCAGTGGTATATAGAATATATACTTATAACCTTCTTGTAGTACCAATATTACGTCATCGAAATGGCTGACAGCGTTTTCGCGGTAATAAAAAATGTTTAAAATTTAATTTAATATTATGGCAAGAACGCGTGTTTATTTTGCCGAAATATATTTTTGTGGCTTTTTAATATGAAAATCAACATATTGAACGACTTTTTCAAACTTAGAATACACTATTATTCCATTCATTGCTATAATAAAATGTGCGATCAGCTTAACTGCTGTACCATCAACCGAGAAGTATAGGTCGACCAGAATCTCATGAAAAATAGGGAAATTAAATTTTGTAGTAAGCAACACTAGGTTAACTCGGCTGCCCTAGTGATAAACAAAGTAATTACATTCAGAACACCTTATCTGGGATCATTTCACGAAACGAAAAATCAAGCAACTGCATTTTAAATACAAAAACAAAGTAATCAACATCCATTTACTTTGTTTTTGTGTTGTGCTTGTTGTTTACTTGGTTTTGCATTTATATTCCGTGTTGGTGTGTGCAGTTACTTTGTTTGGGCAATTCAAATTTCAGTAAACGGTTCAAGTTATTTGAAATATAAAAACTACTCGACATAAAACTTTTGTTAATGCAAAAAGTCAATTTCACAAAAAATGTCAGTTACTTTGTTTATCGCTAGGGCAGCCGTAGTGTTGCTAACTTTGGAATTTCATTTTTCAAGCTATGTTTCATGAGATTCTGGTCGACCTTTACCTATAAGTTCTATTCTAACTCGTATTTTCGCCCACAGACCAGTCAAATAAAGACTGGTAATAGCAGGGCACCCGCACTCACCACACATATGCGCTGGAATCACCTATTTAAATGCGCCGCCCACATTCGGTACCTCATTCCGTGAGCGGACGTCATTGTGTAAAGAAGTCCCTAAACAGGTGTTTTTCTGTCAAAGATGGGCACTGTGTAGTCAAATGGTGCGGAAAATGTCCAGTCTTAATAAAGACGGATTTACATTTCACAGGTAAGCCCATATTCTTCAATTTAAGGATTATTATTATAATTTAAAATAGTACAGCAAAACACAAAATGCGAAAGCACTCCCGTTGAAGTCTTTTATCGCCATCTCTTTTTTCTCACGTTTATCTGCATAAGTCATTCTCGCTCCATACTTATTAGAGATGGCGGTCTAATAAAATATAATTTATCGATAAAATGCGAACATTGAAAGTGATCCCAATATTTTAATAATAATATTGACTGAACTCGACTGAACTCGACTGAACTCGACTGAACTCGACTGAACCCGACTGAACTCGACTGAACTCGACTGATTTCAACTGAACTCGACTGAACTCGACGGATTTCGACTGAACTCGACTGAACTCGACTGGACTCGACTGAACTCTACTGAAATCGACTGAACACGACTGAACTCGACTGAACTCGACTGAAATCGACTGAACTCGACTGATTTCAACTGAACTCGACTGAACTTGACTGAACTCGACTGAACACGACTGACTGAAAGTATCCAACGTAAATTCATTAGATTCCTAAAACAAAAATTTCACCTTCCTAAAACATCATACGAAAAAGCCTGTTCTGATTTACACCTTGTTCCTCTTCATATTCGTAGAAATACAGCTGACATTTGTTTTCTACTCAATAATAGGGTCAATAGATTGTCCTGAATTGCTTTCGAAGTTAGGTATAATAGTACCCTCACGTCTATCATTCCGTACTCCTAGAAATAAAAAGATATTACATACTCCATTAACCAAAACAAAATACAGAGACAACTCATTTATCATTCGCGCTTCTCGACTTTTAAACTCTATCTATAATGAAACCAAGATTGACTTATTTCATGGCAATATGAATAGTGTGCGTCAAAATTTGATAAACTCATTGATAAAGTTAAATGTAACTTAGATGTAACTATATATAGGTATGTATACTATATGTATTCACATATAACTATGTATACCTTTATTTCCTCTTTTTCACGTATACCAGGTACCCCTGTTTATCTATTGCCCATTTGTGAAAACCTGTTATTAGCTCTAAGATACCTAATTTTAAGAATATTATGTAAAACAATAAGCTGTTGGTTTTCCTTAATAAATAAAATAAATAAAATAAAATAAAACTCGACTGAACACGACTGAACTCGACTGAACTCGACTGAATTCGACTGAACTCGACTGAACTCCACTGATTTCAACTGAACTCGACAGAACTTGACTGAACTCGACTGAACTCGACTGAACTCGACTGAACACGACTGAACTCAACTGAACTGGACTGAACTCGACTGAACTCGACTGAACTCGACTGAACTCGACTGAACTCGACTGAACTCGACTTAACTCGACTGAACTCGACTGAACTAGACTGAATTCGACTGAACTCGACTGAACTCGACTGAACTCGACTTAACTCGACTTAACTCGGCTGAACTCGACTTAACTCGGCTGAACTCGACTTAACTCGACTTAATTCGACTGAACTCAACTGAACTCGACTTAAGTCGACTTAAGTCGACTTAACTCGACTGAACTCGACTAAATTCGACTGAACTCGACTGAACTCGACTGAACTCGACTGAACTCAACTGAACTCGACTTAACTCGACTTAACTCGACTGAACTCGACTGAATTCGACTTAATTCGACTGAACTCGACTGAACTCGACTTAAGTCGACTTAACTTGACTGAACTCGACTGAATTCGACTGAACTCGACTGAACTCGACTGACCTCGACTGAACTCGACTTAACTCGACTTAACTCGACTGAACTCGACTTAACTCGACTGAACTCGACTTAACTCGACTGAACTCGACTGAATTCGACTGAACTCAACTGAACTCGACTGAACTCGACTTAACTCGACTTAATTCGACTGAACTCGACTGAACTCGACTTAAGTCGACTTAAGTCGACTTAACTCGACTGAACTCGACTGAATTCGACTGAACTCGACTGAACTCGACTTAACTCGACTGAACTCGACTTAACTCGACTGAACTCGACTGAATTTGACTTAACTTGACTGAACTCGACTGAACTCGACTGAATTCGACTGAACTCGACTGAACTCCACTGATTTCAACTGAACTCGACTGAACTTGACTGAACTCGACTGAACACGACTGAACTCGACTGAACACGACTGAACTCGACTGAACTCGACTGAATTCGACTGAACTCGACTGAACTCCACTGATTTCAACTGAACTCGACAGAACTTGACTGAACTCGACTGAACTCGACTGAACTCGACTGAACTCAACTGAACTCGACTGAACTCGACTGAACTCGACTGAACTCGACTGAACTCGACTGAACTCGACTGAACTCGACTGAACTCGACTGAACTCGACTGAACTCGACTGAATTCGACTGAACTCGACTGAACTCGACTTAACTCGACTTAACTCGACTGAACTCGACTTAACTCGACTTTATTCGACTGAACTCAACTGAACTCGACTTAAGTCGACTTAAGTCGACTTAACTCGACTGAACTCGAGTTCAGTTCGAGTTCAGTCGAATTAAGTCGAGTTAAGTCGAGTTCAGTCGAGTTCAGTTGAGTTCAGTCGAATTAAGTCGACTTAACTCGACTGAACTCGACTGAATTCGACTGAACTCGACTGAACTTGACTGAACTCGACTGAACTCAACTGAACTCGACTTAACTCGACTTAACTCGACTGAACTCGACTGAATTCGACTTAATTCGACTGAACTCGACTGAACTCGACTTAAGTCGACTTAAGTCGACTTAACTTGACTGAACTCGACTGAATTCGACTGAACTCGACTGAACTCGACTGACCTCGACTGAACTCTACTTAACTCGACTTAACTCGACTGAACTCGACTTAACTCGACTGAACTCGACTTAACTCGACTTAACTCGACTGAACTCGACTGAATTCGACTGAACTCAACTGAACTCGACTGAACTCGACTTAACTCGACTTAATTCGACTGAACTCGACTGAACTCGACTTAAGTCGACTTAACTCGACTGAACTCGACTGAATTCGACTGAACTCGACTGAACTCGACTTAACTCGACTTAACTCGACTGAACTCGACTGAACTCGACTTAACTCGACTGAACTCGACTGAATTTGACTTAACTTGACTGAACTCGACTGAACTCGACTGAATTCGACTGAACTCGACTGAACTCGACTTAACTCGACTTAACTCGACTTAATTCGACTGAACTCGACTTAAGTCGACTTAAGTCGACTTAACTCGACTGAATTCGACTGAACTCGACTGAACTCGAGTTCATCTTCAATGTACAGAATCGGATCTGTTACAGTTTTATTATATTACTAGCTGATCCCCGCAACTTCGTTCGCGTATTTATAGGTTTTTATATAGGATCGGATCGGATCCCATAATTATTTTATGTACCTAAGCTAAATGTAGCCTAAGTTACTCCTTATAACATTGAAAGTTACATTAAAATCGATCAAGCCGTTTCGGATATTAGCTGGAACAAATAGACAGATCGACAAACATAAATTGAAACGCACACCAGTTTAAAATAAGCCGTACGTTCAAAGATCCGGGTCCCAAGTTATTTGAACCCAATACTGAGGGTTGTAATGTCTGTCATTTCTGAACTAAAAACGTATGACCTTGAAATATTTACGGGACCATAAATATAGTACTACCTTTCTAACAAAAAAAGAATGAGTGAAATCGAACTACGGGTTCATGAATTACAGCTAAATACACGTTTTCACTTTCATCCCCTCTCCCAAGGGAACCGTGCTGAATTTCGGGATAAAAAGTATCCTATGTCCTACCTCGGAGTATAAACTCAAACTGTACCAAGTTTCATTCGAATCCATTCAGTAGTTTCGGCGTGATGCGCGGCCAAGATACAGACAGACAGACAGACAGAAAGACAGACAGACAGACAAAAATGAAAAAAATTGCAGTTTTGGCTTCAGTATCGATTATAGAGTGCCCTCTAATAAAAATTTTCAAAATATCTTCAATGTACAGAATTGGATCTGTTACAGTTTTATTATATTATAGACTAGCTGACCCCTGCGACTTCGTTCGCGTGTTTATAGGTTTTATATAGGATCGGAACGGATCCCATAATTCTTTTATGTACCTAAACTAAATGTAGCCTGTTACTCCTTATAACATTGAAAGTTCCATTAAAATCGATCCAGCCGTTTCGGAGATTAGCTGGAACAAATAGACAGACCGACAAATATAAATTTAAACGCACACCAATTTAAAATAAGCCGTACGTTCAAAGATCCGGGTCCCAAGTTATTTGAACCCAATACTGAGGGTTGTAATGGCTGTCATTTCTGAACTGAAAAACCTATGACCTTGAAATATTTACGGGACAATATATAAAGTACTACCTTTCTAACAAAAAAAGAATGAGTGAAATTGAGCAACGCGTTAATGAATTACAGCTAAATACACGTTTTAACTTTTATCCTATGTCCTACCTCGGAGTATAAACTCAAATCGTACCAAGTTTCATTTGAATCCATTCAGTAGTTTCGGCGTGATGCGCGGCCAAGATACAGACAGACAGACAGACAGACAGACAGACAGAAAGACAGACAGACAGACAAAAATGAAACAAATTGCAGATTTGACTTCAGTATCGATTATAGAGTGCCCTCCAATAAAAAATTTCAAAATATCTTCAATGTACAGAATTGGATCTGTTACAGTTTTATTATATTATAGACTAGCTTTTGCCCGCGGCTTCGCCCGCGTGAATTTCGGTTTTTCACAAATCCTGAGGTATAAGTAGATTTCTGGTCCACCCGCCCCCCGCCGCAGTACCGCGTACCGCGGTACCGCGTACGGCGGGCGCAGGGCGTAGGTGGCGTAGGAGCGCGTGGCGCGGCGCGGGGAGTTCCGTGCAGCGTCGGCCGTCGCGCGCAGCGGAAATACCTATCTGGGGCGTTTTTTAACATAGCTACTTACCGATTTCAACACAACTCCTTTTTTGAAAGTCGGTTAAAAAAGTAGCCTATGTTACTCCTTGGTTAATCCTCTACTTGTCTGTGAAAGTCCCGTCAAAATCGGTTCAGCCGTTCCGAAGATTAGCCCGTTCAAACAGACAGACAGACAGACAAAAATTTTAAAAACGTGTGATTCGGTTATGGTATCGTTCAAATAACCATATGAGCTTAATATGTGGTAGTTATTTCGAAATTACAGACAGACACTTCAATTTTATTTATTAGTATAGATATAGATAGATAGAAGAAGATAGATAGAAGAAGATAGATAGATAGATAGATGTGAAAGAACCAAATTAATTTCTTAATTGTCAGAGTATAGGTAGGCCAATAAACTATATGTATACTTAGGTAGGTACATAATAATAATTTATAATCCCTCGACGCATGCGGGGAACGGGCGCTCGTAGCTCGTAGTTTCTCGTAAGTCCGTCGCGGTCGGTCGCCCTAGCGTTGCCCACAAGCCAGTGAGGTGTAATAAATATAGAGTAGAAGCGTCATATATACTGTTCTCAGAAAAACGTAACCACTTTTGAGTTTCAAAGACGTAGCTTTGAAACTGACAAATACGCCAAGTAAACTTTGAGTAAACTATATTTGTCTCGTTTCTTCTGCCCTCAAACTAATTACGTTAGAATAGGACAAGACATTGCAATTAGACAAACGATTAGAGTTACCAGTATCAGGAATAATTTCCCACAAAAGAACGATTTCCCCCAAAAAAATATTTGAGTTTATGAGATTTAATAATTATATTAGATTTAATAAAATTTTCAATATAAACCATATAACGTGATGGCGCCAGTTATGGACAGGGTTAAGCGCCGAGTCAAACATGAGGAGCTATAACTTTTTTATTATTGAATCTTGAGTGTTATAATTTTACAATGATATACTCAGATTTATAGAGCTTCTCACTAACTACTAAAATCTAGAAATAGTCTAATGAGTTTTGAAATATGGAAACCTAAAAACGATCAACTGAAATATGTAAAAATGCTTATGATGGACAGTCTAAATCCAGTTATGGACACCCAGTGATGGACAGTTCGTTTTAACCCAACTACGGTAAAGCCAAAAGGAAGGGTTATGATTTTAGTAGTCTATGTATGTATGTTTGTATCCAATTTTTTGTTCTACCGAAGCTCCTAAACTACTGGGCTAATTCTGATGAATGAGGTGTTAATTGATTCGTTGTTATAGTTCGGGGGTCACATAGGCTACATTTTATATGCGAAAAAATTGAGAAATGACGTTCGCGCAGCTAAACTGGAATATTAAGTTAGTTTTAGATAGACATAACAGATGGCGCCACTAGCCGCTTGCCCCGCCCTTTTTTCCATTAGTACACAATTGAATACACGTTTTTCTAAATTATTATTTTTAACCCCCGACGCAAAACGACGGGGTGTTATAAGTTTGAGTGTCTGTGTGTGTGTGTTTGTATGTGTGTCTGTCTGTTCCCCTGTAGCGCTCAAATGGGTGAACCGATTTGAATGCAGTTTTTTTCGTTTGAAAGGTGAATTACTCGACAGTATTGTTAACTATGTTTGATGAAAATCGAACCAACATGGCCACCGCTACAAAATGGCGGATTACATATTTTATCACATCTGCCTTAATATGGATATCAAATGAAAAGACTTGACTAGTAGAATAGCACTATGTAAATCCAAGATGGCCGCCGCCACAAAATGGCGAATGTCGGGGGTTTTTTAAATATTTAATTTATACTTGCTACTTTTTTATTTATACGGCTTTTAAAGAATTTGTTGATCCTCCCGTTGATTATTTCGAATAATATATGTACAAATATCAAAGTTACGTAGAAACAACGAATGTTCGTCACATTTCAATTTAACACTTGTCTATTTGAGGATGTTTACAAAATGGTTCCATAATTATTTTTTTTGCTTCAACTTCTTAATCCTGATGCTGCAGGGTACTACCCACCTAAACTAAAGGGATTTGGGAACTGTCCACTATGAATTCATATTTTTGGTACCAAGCTTAGATTGAATCACGGATCTCTGAGTCCCAGCTTCTTAATCCTGATGCAGCACCATACTGCTCATATAAGCAGCGCGGAATTTTCGCCTGTTTTTTGAAAAGAATATTTATTAAAAGATGAATAGGTTTTTTTCCAGACCTGTTACCTGTAAAAGGTTTACTTTCTTCTTGCGTAATAATTACTTGGACACTGTCCAAGACAAGAGAAAATCCTTAGGCGTTGTCCTAATACAACGCGAATGCGCGATCATCGCGCAAATAAGCGATGCGATCATCGCGTATTCGCGAGATGACTAAAACTGGGTGGCCTAATAGAACGCGAATACGCGATCATCACGCGAATTGACGATGCGAGCAGCCGCGGGTTCCTGCTTCGTTCCGCAGTTTGCGCGTGCCATTGGCGCTAAGTATGGACGTCAGTCAGACAGTCACTGTCAGTCAGTCAGTCAGTCAGTCAATCAGTCAGTCACTGTCAGTAAGTCAGTCACTATTAGTCAGGTCAGTCAGTCAGTCAGTCAGTCAGTTAGTCCGTCCGTTAGTCCGTCCGTCAGTCAGTCAGTCAGTTAGTCCGTCCGTCAGTCAGTCAGTCACTGTCAGTCACTATCAGTCAGTCACTGTCAGTCAGTCACTGTCAGTCAGTCAGTCACTATCAGTCAGTCACTGTCAGTCAGTCTCTGTCAGTCAGTCAGTCATTCACTGTCAGTCAGTCACTGTCATTCAATCAGTCAGTCACTGTCAGTCAGTCAGTCAGTCACTATCAGTTAGTCAGTCAGTCAGTCACTGTCAGTCAGTCAGTCAGTCAGTCACTGTCAGTCAGTCAGTCCGTATAGTGCACACTTGTGCACTATAGGAGATATTATAATGCGCAAGTGTGCTAGTGCAAGTTGCTAGATGGGTGGTGACCAGTCACGGCTGCAGCCTCCCACTAGACCAGAGACAATTTAGAAATTATAAAATCCCAAATTGCTTCCTTTTGGATATCAAACCTGGGACCTGCCACTTATAAGACCAAAGCGCTCACTACTGCGCCAGGGAGGTCATCGAAACTATAACTAGAAGTCATTTGTATTTTTTTTTTTTTTTTTCAAATTTTCAGAAAAAATTTAAGATGCAATCCTACTCCTACTATATTATATATTAATATTATTTATTATATTATTATAATATTATAAATGTGAAAGTGTGGATGTTTGGATGTTTGTTACTCAATCACGCCGCAACTACTGCACCGATTTGAAATTTTGAATGGAGATAGATTATGGCCTGACTTAACACATAGGCTACTTTTTATCCTGAAAAAATTCACAGTTTCCCACGGGATTTTGAAAAAACCGAAATCTATAGCTACAGTTATAGGTAGATTACTATAGCAAACCTCCTTGAAAGTAGCTATAAAAGTTGCATAAGGGAGCAGGAACGGGAACCGGAAATCCACGATTCCCTCGGGATTTGTGAAAAACCGAAATTCACGCGGGAAAAGCCGCGGGCAGAAGCTAGTTAATCTATAAAAACTTAATTTTGACTTGTAATTGTGTTTAAATGATAAGAATAGATAGGTCCATGACTGGATTTTTGATGTGTTTCCGATCTAGTAATGGACATCCCCTCTAAAACTTGAAAATAACTCTATGTCGCATTTATTCCTTCACAAGCATGTTTTAAAGTTTATATCTAAGTGATTTAATCATCGTAAATTTACATTTTAATCAGAAACGAGAATCCATCGATGAAAACGTTTATTTACCTTCTTAGCGATTTGCTTAAGAAAACTATTGAAATCGAAAGATATTTGCACACAACATTTTGTTCGCCTTGCCATTTTAAAACAAAATGGCCGTTTCATATGATATTTGTCAATATGACAAACAGATCCCTATTCTACATGGTTTAAGTGTTGCCAGCGGTAAAACTCTAATCTAGCTCTTATTTTTGTTAAAAACGGTGAAGGTGGTCAGCTACTGGTGCCTGGTCCATACCTGGCGACACCACGTTAGAACAAAATAAGGATTACTAATAGGAAAAAAATATTTAAATGCGTGAACGTAAACAACTTTATTTAAATCTCTCATCTATCTATCTATACTATACTATTACTATACTTACTATACTTAATATATATATTATATATTATATATTATATATAATAAATAAAATTGAAGTGTCTGTCTGTAATTTCGAAATAACTACCTCATATTAAGCTCATATGGTTATTTGAACGGTACCATAACCGAATCATACGTTTTTTAAATTTTTGTCTGTCTGTCTGTCTGTTTGAACGGGCTAATCTTCGGAACGGCTGAACCGATTTTGACGGGACTTTCACATACAAGTAGAGAATTAACCAGGGAGTAACATAGGCTACTTTTTTAACCAACTTTCAAAAAAGGAGGAGTTGTGTTTTTCTACCTATGTACACCGATATCTCCGAGATTTCTGAACCGATTTGCGTAATTTCTTTTTTAATCGATAGAAAAATATTGCGACAATGTCCTATACAACATTTGAATTTCAACTCCTCAATCCTGATGCTGTAGGGGACGATCCCCAAAACTAATGGGATTTAGGAACTGTCGGTTATTTATATTGATATTGGGGGTACCAATTAAAGACTTTATCGTTGAATGAACTCGAGTATGTACATATCTAACTCCTCAACCCTGATGCTGTAAGGAATTGCATTCCGAAATCGTAGGGATCCCACGGAATTTTTCCGTTTTCAGGATGGGTTACTACAGATAGGCTACTTTTTGTTCTGGAAAATCAAAAGTTCCCACGGGATTTTTAAAAACCTAAATCCACACGGGCGAAGCCGTGGGCATCATTTAGTACTAATAATAAAACTGTAACTGGTCCAATTCTGTACATTAAAGATATTTTGAAAATTTTTGAACCAAGCAAAAATATTAGTTACATATGGGTACGTTTATGTTAGTAACTTCATACATAAGAATGATCACTAGGTATGTATATGTATACTAATATCTTTCTGAATGTTTGTAAATTACTATAGTGAAAAAATTATCAAAATCGGTTCATTGGTTTTTGAAATAATCACGAACATACGGCTTAGTAAGAAATCATTATACCTACTTCTAACTATTTTATAATGACTCAGTATGATCATATAAATTACTGATTTACTTACGTTTGCCTTATAGGTACATACATACGTTCATCATTCGCTTTTTCATTCACTAATTTCCCAACAATGTAGGGAAAATCAAAATAGTTTTTACTGGCAACACTTATAGTAAAAATAATGCGCGGTAAATTTATGTTTTTATTACGTGTTGTTTTGGATAATCGGAATTAAATAAAACAAACTTACTTGTGAAAAGTAACACCAGTTGCTTTATTATCTTTTTCTGACCGTGACAAACAAATTTTAACAACACATTTCACCATTTTGACAAATTGTGTGGCAAGTAACAGTTACGTTCGTGTTCACTCGGACGTCGGGCTGGCAACTGAAGTCGTAGATGTCATCGGACATCAGCGAAGTAGCAATGAGTCGGTGCTTTAGAATGCTGATCTAGTTAAGGTAATACATCATTGCCACAAGCTCACTCCTCTCGCATATTATTGTGTCGTCTACAATATGTATGTGATTATGTGACTATAATAATATTATGCAGCTTACCCATTCGTCCGATGTCTAGTCGGATTATACTTACCAATGAGAAGTGTGCCAGATAACATACCTACATAAATAGATTGTAGTTTTCACATTACGTAAAAGATTAAATATAAAAATAGATGAATTTATATGGATTCTCATTATTTCTACGATATGAACTACATTCTACAGTAAACCTACCCACATAGAATAATAGTTTACAGATTGTTCCGTTCGTTCCGTGTTCTGAATATTTTTTGTATTTTTGGACCGGCAAAATTAGGGTAGCCACCCTAATTTTGTCGGTCGATGCTCTTCAATCGAGGGGGCCTCGAAAAGCTTATTATTTTTAAAATAATTTTCACTGTAATTAAGTAGGTAACTAAGTAAGTACCTACATATTCAATTATTTTCAATGACGAAATGTTATTGCGAGGGCCCCAGAGTAATGAAATTGCTGAGGACTTCGAGTCGTTGTTATATTATTTCTGACAGCTGTTATATATTTTTTTTTTCATTATAACAGTTAAATGCAAAAAGTGACTATATACACGTATAGATTAAGCTAAATTGAAGTGATATATAAAAAAAACAACACAACTTTCATATTACTTATTTTATTCTACGTACTTCCACAAAGTGTGTGCTTCATGAAACTTACACAACAAACTTACGCATCGTCAAATACAATAACTACATAATAATATAAGAATAGACGTATTTCGTAAAAATCGTTAATCACAGTGTACTAACACAATAAATATAATAATATTATGGAATGAATAGTTAAATTTCAATAAATAAGAGTACTGGGGAATGCCCAGTTAACGTTAGAAGCATTCCACTTGTTAGTCACCTCCGAAGAAATAGTCCCTTTGGGACGGGAAGGCACAATTTATCAAAATTGTAAATATATGTTTTCTAATTATTATTAGGTAATAAATCATTTACAGTAATAATTATTTTAAATTAACAATGTCCATTTATTGTACTGTATAAAAAATTGTAAATTCTCCAAATTTTAATTGGCACATAAAGTAAAAACTAACATGGAAAAGATTTTTTTTGTAAAAAAATATTTGTCTTCTCAATACCGTAATTTCAAAAGAAACTTATAATAATTAATAATGCAAAAATTAAATTAAAAAATAAGGAATAAATCAGGAATGATCAATCATTTAGATTAAAAAAAAATTGAACGTGGGACTTATGCCACAACATAGAATAATATCTTATTTCCCTCAGAGATTCCATTGCAATGGTTCTTAAATACGTACTTTAAGTAATTGTTACTTTATAAGTACATACAGAGCTTACTTATATAAGCCAATTTTACGTTTACTTACGTAACGTAAAAAAATTTAAGTCTACTAAAAGGAATGACTTTCACGTTCATATTGATTTTTGTCGATGAATCTCGTCTTTTCAGAAGTGTAAATATAAAATACCGAAAGCTTCGGCCAAAAAATGCCATGTTATAATATCCTTTCCTACGACAGTGTCTGACTTATTTGTAAGAAAATGATAAAGCGCAGGCCACATTGGGAGCGAAGCGAAGCGAAGCGAAGCGAAGCGAAGCGAAGCGAAGCGAAAAGAAACGAGGTTCGTTTCGCTTCGCTTATGTGGCTAGACTAGAGCTCGCATTGTTCGCATCGTTTAGTTCTACAGTTCTCTGTAGTTGCGACTTGCGATCTCTCATAGTCATGAGCGCAGCGAAACGAGGCGTTTCATTTCGCTTCATTCCCAATGTGGCCTACGCTTAACACGGCTTTAGTTGACCAACATTAAATTTTTATTTACATATGTCTTGTGTTGCCAAAGTTGATGCCGCTTTGGTTGGCACCCTTGTTGGAGCCGTACTGAAGAGAGATAACCCCTTGTCCGGCCCTGAGTTGTTCTTCCGTGAAGTTTCTCACGTTCTTCTCGGCTTCTTTTGGACCTATGGAGGGCTTCCCATAGTTGCCCGCCTGGAAAGATAAAGTTAGCACCATGAATATAAATGGATTTTCTGATTTTTCGCTTTTCTTGTACTATAAGACATTCGTCTCACTCTGTAGATCAGAATATTTGATATTCAACTTCATGCCTCCACGCGTTCCTGACGGCTTTGATAGACAGACAGACACCGTCAGCCAGCCATACAGACAGATAGACAGGAAAACAGACATATAGACAGACAGCAGACGGTCAACGAAGTGATTCTAGGTTCTTTTTTCAACTAAGGGTACATTTTTTCTTGTTCCTGTGGTATAGGTACCCTAATAAAAAATGTTCATACCTTTCTACCAAGAGATTGCAGGCATATAACAACAGAGTTGAGGTTCTGTCTCTCCCAAAGGTCAACGGTCTGGAAGGTCTCCTGCGCCGGGACCCCGAAGTTCTTCGCCGATTCCAGGAACGCGTTGATGTTCTCCATGCATTTGAACGCCATCTTGGATTCGTTTATCTTCTTGATCGTGCCGGGTTGGATTTGGTTAGAGAGTCTGAAGCAATGAAGATTACTTTTGAATTTAAATATTCATAAAAATCGTGGTCAACTATAGGGAACCTTAGATTGATCTAGACCGGAGTATATTTATACTACTGAGGGTAGGTTTAACTTTTGACGATTTAGCGATCCAGCTCTAGCTATTGACATTTCCTCTATCTTTCAGACAGTTAAGAAATTAATGTTATTTATTAATGCTTCATCTAAAACAATTATTTTCTTATTGGACATCGGCTCATCAAAATAAATTGCGAAAACCAGGTAAAAAACTGACGGAATAACATCAGATTAAAATACCAATTTATCTATATTTGAAGCATAAAAATGAAGCAATAATATCCAATATTCAAATCTTTGAAGCATAAAAATAGGCCTATCTCACGTGACTCAACCTATACTCAACATTAAGATGGAAAACGCTCATTGAAATACTGCATTCGAAGTGTTTACTATGCAAATAGGACAGCGCCATTACCTCAGATTCAAACCTTATCTGCATGTTGCGCGTTGCTAAATAAACACGTCGAATATCGTTGCAAGTGATGCAGAAACAGACAAGATTTACAAAGGACAGATCACGATCTAGCGATCTATTCGTATTCAACTACTGTTTGTAATAGAAGAGCCACTTGCTTGATTTGTAATGTCACTTTCAAATTGCTTGGGGAATTTGTTCCGTGACTTTTGTATTTTGAGGTTGTTTCATTCATATCTAGGTAGTTATATTACCGGTCTACTACAAGGCACGGGTCTCCTCTCAGAATAAGAAGGATTTACGCCGTAATTCACCTCGCAGCGCTGGCCAATTGCGGATGGTAGACTTCACGCGCCTTTGAGAACATCACGGAGAACTCTCAGGCGTGCAGGTTCCCTCACGATTTTTTTTTCACCGTTAATGCAAGTGATATTTCATTGCTTAAAAACGCACCAGCAAGCATCTCTAACTCCGATAAGTTAGAGGTGCTTGCTGGGGATCGAATTCGGCCCCCTCAAAAGAGAGGCCTAAGTCTTAACCACTAACCGGCCGGCTATCACCGCGTCAGCTTGCACGTATACAATTCTTTAAATTAGTAGCATATTTTTACTCACTTGCACAATAGCGTGCCGTCTTTAAGCACTTCGTAGAAGTTGTCCATATCTCCCGATGTGTTGTCGGGCTCCCCTGTAATCTGCCGGATCCATTCCAGGCACTCTTCGGCGAGCTCCTCACTGTATTTGCTGTTTATCTGAAAAAATCAAATGGACAAAAATATTAAAGTTTATTACGTCAATTGGTCGTTAGCTAGACCTAAAGAATCTAGAAGAGACCTACGTCCAACAGTGGACGTCTAATGGTTGATGACGACGACGACAATGACATCAATTGGGGGCCCCCGGAGCAAGGGGCCCTTGGTTTTTTGCTAGTTCTACCGTAATATTGCCACGACAGTGCATGTGATTTAAGTATCT
Organism: Melanargia galathea; assembly: GCA_920104075.1. Taxonomy (NCBI): domain Eukaryota; kingdom Metazoa; phylum Arthropoda; class Insecta; order Lepidoptera; family Nymphalidae; genus Melanargia; species Melanargia galathea. Next base: position 27,452,626 of record OV049856.1, on the reverse strand, counting down.
TCAAAGCAATAGTGAACAGGCATTTTATACGTAAATTGGCCTTCAATCATAAGCCATTTATTTATCTAGGCATGATTGTAGTCTAGTGCGGGTAGTTAAAAAAAAAGTAAGATCCTGAAGCCAATTTTATTCAAATCTTATTATAATTAAGGCTTTTCGTCACTTGTTTAATGCCTAGAATCTGATTAGCTGATGTTTTTGTAGGACACGGGCACAATAATTGCGTGATGGCTAATGAAATCAATGTATTCGTGTTGACGATTATTAGATAATATAGTCCAACTCCGATTTGTTTTATGTGCGAGGCTTCATTTAAGATTCACACTGACCGACATACATTAGTTTTCACGTTTCAATAATGCCTATCCATTTAATTTCATCGACATCATCGTTTATTACAGTCTTCTCTTAGAATGAGCTACCACGCTGGCCCAGTGCGGATTGGTAGATTTCACACGCCTTTTAGAACATTATTGGGAACTCTCGGCCTTCAGGCATGCAGGTTTCCCCAAAATGTTTTCCTTCACTCTTAAACCAAGTTATATTTAATTGTTTAAAACCATTGATTTAAAAACTTAAAACGCAATAACTCCGAAAAGTTGAGGTGAGAAAAGAAAGGAAGGAGGTTTTAACCACTAGCCCATCACCAATGATTGCTATCCCAAGTATCAGCGCGGGACGTACGCTTACGCCGAAGGGTGGTTTCAGGGTACAATGAGTCAAACATAAAAACACAACTAATCACCCGTCTGGCGTTAGCAGACGTCCCCTTTGAAATACCTACATATATATATGTAGGTAGGGCCCCTTTACTACAGATAATATAGGTAGACAGGCACTCTATGCCGGCTTTTGCCGAGTAGTAAAGTGAGGGATGCTCTTTTAAAGTGGAAACATCTCATTAAAAAATCAGCCAAGTGCGAGTCGGGCCTCGCTCTTTCAGGGTTCCGTACATAATTATGAACAATATAATATTTTGGGTCTAAGAAATATTTAATTTCCGAGCTAGACATCGCAACAAACCGTGAAAGAAAAACCCAAAAAAATGTTCGTTTATTTTGGTCACAGCTTATAAACTATTTAATAAATCGTTGTTTTCAGTATTTGTTGTTTAAATAGAGCATATAGTACATAATATACTGAAATATCATATTCCCAACTAGTTTAGTTTTTGAGATAGCCCCCGTCACAAAAATGGTCTAAAACTGACAACTTTGATGGCCTCCCATTCCCTTATTTTTTGAGATAAAAATTAAAAAAATATATATTTGTACTCTACTTAATAAGCTCTAAACAATGATACCCCACAAGCTAGGGTAAAGAAAAAATTTTTTTTCCGGCTCCTTTTTCATGTATGGGAGCCCCCCTGAAAAATAATTTAATTCAATTTCTAATTCAATATTTGATTTTGGGTTAACGTTTTACACTAAATACCAAAATTTCAGGTTTGTAACTGAATTCGTCTGCGAGCTAGAGACCTGTGACCGGCGGACAGACGGACAGACAGACAGACAGACAGACAGACAGACAGACAGACAGACAGCCGAGTGACATTAATAGGGCTCCGTTTTTACCCTTCGGGTACGGAACCCTAAAAACCGTACGTAAGTAATAAAATATGAAAGTCCATGATGAATTTTTAAATTTTTGATATGAATTTTTATGAAAAGGTACTAGGTAGGTAGGTAGAGGTACCTATTAATGCAGATTTGTAATAATTACTTATGTGCACATTCTTAATCATACAATCTTTATGCTGATACAAGTATAAATTAAAAATTTAAAAAACCCAGCATGTGCCATTTTGTGGCGGCGGCCATCTTGGATTTGCAATAGTGCTATTCTGCTAGTCAAGCCGTTTCATTTGATACCCATATTAAGGGAATTGTGAAAAATATGCAATCCACCATTTTGTAGCGGCGGCCATCTTGGGTCGATTTTCATCAAACATAGCTAACAACACTCTCGACTAATTTACCTTTCAAACAAAAAAAACCGCATTCAAATCGGCCCACCCGTTTGAGCGCTACAGGGGAACAGACAGACACACACACACACACACACAGACACGTCAAACTTATAACACCCCGTCGTTTTTGCGTCGGGTGTTAAAAATACAAGGTAGGCTACCTAATTGTAAAGAAAATTAAGGCTTACCGCCTAGCAATGTTTTTGGGAATCCAATCTGTCGCCCATATACCTCGCTGCTTATAAACTAAAGGTCTACATCTCAAAATTTAACTTTTTTCAGGAGAGCCGATTGAAAATTTTCATGTCGTTTTTTTGCTTTTTTGGCCCTCTAACTTACAATGATTTTGTTTTATTTTATATCAACCGATGCGTAAATTAATTCTCTATCACTTGTTTATTTCCATTTTGGCGTATCTGTAACCTAAAGAAAACTATCAGCATATAAGTCCCTTTTGTTTATAAATTTTTCATGAAAATAAATTAATATTATGAACTAGCTGAACCCCGCAACTTCGTTCGCGTAGATATAGGTTTTTATATAGAATCGGATCGGATCTCATAATTCTTTTATGTACCTAAACTAAATGTAGCCTAAGTTACTCCTTATAACATTGAAAGTTCCATTAAAATTGATCCAGCCGTTTCTGAGATTAGCTGAAACAAATAGACAGACCGACAAACATAAATTTAAACGCATACCAGTTTAAAATAAGCCGTACATTCAAAGATCCGGGTCCCAAGTTATTTGAACCCGATACTGAGGGTTGTAATGTCTGTCATTTCGAAACTAAAAAACCTATGACCTTGAAATATTTCCGGGACAATATGTAAAGTACTACCTTTCTAACAAAAAAAGAATGAGTGAAATCGAACAACGCGTTAATGAATTACAGCTAAATACGCGTTTTAACTTTCATCCCCTCTCCCAAGGGAACCGTGCTGAATTTCGGGATAAAAAGTATCCTATGTCCTACCTCGGAGTATAAACTCAAATTGTACCAAGTTTCATTCAAATCCATTCAGTAGTTTCGGCGTGATGCGCGGCCAAGATACAGACAGACAGACAGACAGACAGACAGACAGACAGACAGACAGACAGACAGACAGACAGACAGACAAAAATGAAAAAATTGCAGTTTTGGCTTCAGTATCGATTATATAGTGCCCTCCAATAAAAATTTTCAAAATATCTTCAATGTACAGAATTGGATCTGTTACAGTTTTATTATATTATAGATAAAAGGCCGCAAGTCAGAAAAATTTTAGTGTTTTATGAAAATATTTAATCACAACCTTGTTGGAATGAGACAAACTTATATCTTAAAAAAAGAAAATAAAAAATTTCACACACCAAATAACAAAAAAATATAACTTAATAGCTTTTTACCACAATAATAGTGTTTTGGCATCATATAAAATAAAAAATAAACAAAAATAAATACTTCTAAAACCTTATCAAGCACAATAATTATCATCACTAATTATTGGTAACTTAACAATCATAATTTCAGCCATTTTAAGGGTTCCATACCAAAATGGTTAAAATGTAACCCTTATGGTGAGACTTTCTCCGTCCGTCTGTCCGTCAGTTACAGTTGATTATTTCAGTAACTATTAAAGCTATCGACATGAAATTTGGCATAGTTGTATATAATAGTAGCCCAACATCATTGAAATAAAAAAAATTTAAAATTCTTCTTAGTTTAATTAAAAAAGGGGGCAAAATCGGGGGTTTGAAATTTTAAAGTAAGATATTTATACCGAGTGGGATATCATATGAAAGGAATTTACTTGTACATTCTAAAACAGATTTTTATTTATTTTAATAAAAGATAGTTTTTGAATAATTGTGCAAAATGTCGAAAAAAATACCACAATTCAAATAAAAAAATACACACAAAATTCCGCGATGTGGCCCTTTAGCTAAAACGTGATACGCGTTTGCGCCGACTGTCGAGATGCAACTAAAAAGATGGCCGTTTTGCTCTGAACTTAGCTACCCAATGTGTGAAAATGCCAAAAGGGCGTATGCGTAGATTATTGTGATTTAAAGGCCGATTTTGACGAGTGTCTTAGCGAAATGAAAATATGGGCGATTTTGGCCCTATTTTTGAAATAAAAGTGAATTCGGAAAATTGTGAGATGTAGACCTTTAGTTTATAAGCAGCGACCTACCTGTCAGAGATTTTAACATAAATAATTGATTAATTAATTTATTAAAAATAATAGAAGCTATAAACAAAAATTTGATTAGGTAAGTAGATAAGTACATAATTATTAATTATGTTTATTCATAATAATCCTACTAATATTAAAAATGTGAAAGTGTGGATGTTTGGATGTTCGTTACGGTTGTTGTTGACTGTTGTATGTATGTTTCGTTCGGTTCAGTAGTTGCGACGTTATAGCGTCGCAACTACTGAACCGATTTGGGTGAACTTTTAAATGAAGATAGATTATGCCCTGACTTGAAACATAGGCTAGGCTTTTTATGCTGGAAAAATCCACAGATCCCGAGGGATTTTGAAAAACCCCGAAATCTATATGTACAGCTGCAGCTATAGGTAGCTTACTAAAGCATATGCTATTTCATAAAGAATCGCAGAAAATTCATAGAGTTAAGAGATGTTTGTCGGCTCATTATTACGGTCATGCAGTTAGCCTGCTTATCACCGTGACCTTCAGCGGTTTGTATTTATTAAACTCGCATAATATGTATTTCCTACCGCTTGTTATCAGTTTATCACATATCAAACTATGTATTGTACATACTTATAATGTTTTCTATATCTAAACGTTTAAAGGAATATCTATTTCAGGACGTTTTTGAAATCTGTATTTTATTTTCAGGCCCCCTAATCAAGGCCCCTTTTTTTAAAAAATCCAGAAAAGTTTGCTATGCAGACTGCACGGCATTGTTTATATGCAGACTGCAATCTGCAGTGTGAATCTTTTAGAAATCCAATGTCGGAGGGCCCCTTTTCTAGAATTTTTACCAACTTACTACTCGCGTCATTATTTTCTGTACTAATAAAATAAACAATGCCCTCAGTAAGATCCTATACAGTATATACCCTAGCCCTTATGCTAGGGGATCCTTACATCTGGTAGAGCTCCAAACCCCTGTTTTTTTTTAAATAATAATTGCGATTTGCGGGCAAACGAGCAAGCTGTCACCTGATGTCAAGTGATTACCGCCACCCATGAACATTAGCAGCACCTGAGGAACCACTATGCATTGCCGGCTTTTGCGGAAGGGGACTGGTTATTCAGCTCTGTTACGCTGTAGCGGCTAATTAGGCCTAGGCATAAACTTAGAAGGTATCAAGTAATAGATCTACGCAGTATGCACGATCTAAAAAAAATATCCTCCTACCACCAAGTAGGTACCTACCAATTATATCTCCTTATTATAAATTTTGTAACTTAAAAGCAATCTGATACAAAAGTGGGTCAATGCAATCCAAGTAACTGATGTGCATATATACCATCAATGTAACAACTTTATGACACACAAACACCGTTCATTGGTTGAGGAAAATGCGAAGATAAAAATGCGAGATGTCTACCATTCTTAAAGTTACTAGGAACCTAGGTACTCACTACACAGTAAGTAAGTAGTAAGTAGGTACCTTACTTAAGTTTCTACACAGAGTGCATTTTAACTTTGGGCAAACTGCAAAATTGCTTGTACCTATTTACGTCTGCAAACTACGGACAGACTACACTCGGCAGTTGCGACTTGAGATGTATAGGTAGGTACTTATGTTAACTGCAATAGAATCCCAATAAAAACAGCAATTTTGCAGTCGGCTAGCTAAACGATGTAAGTCCGTCTATATAAACACTTTGGGACTGAGTTATATAAATCGTAGGTAGGTACTTTGCGTTAGTCAGGCCTAACACAGAAAAACGATACTTTTAATAATAATAATAATAATTGTAAAATAATAATAAATACACCTCATACTGTTCCTAATGGTTTATACCCCACTCGACATTTTTTTTATCAAACTGCAAATCCAATTAACTATACCTAGGTACCTACCTAGTTAGGAAATCGTTGTAAGGTCTCCACGATATAGGTCTCCTAGTGTGAGGACCAACGGCAAAACGGACTGTATTTCTTCGACTTGGTAATAAAGAATTTTTTTTATATTTATTAAAGAAAAGTAAGTGTGAGTCGTGATGATCCAGAAGAGTTAAATAGTAAATTACTGAAAATATCCAGGTTTGTATCATACCTATTCGACTTTCTCGACATCAACACAATGTACACAATGTGGCGGCAATGGGCGATGTTGCCTGTTAACACAGGGTGTCACACCCTTTGCAAATATTAACATACCGAGCGTCCACACCCGTGAAATCTTTTAGTTTTGAATTATTCAGTTTATCTTCTACCTACTTACTTATTTTTATGGGAAATTTTAATATCTTATTATCGTGTGACTTTTAAATCAAAACCTACCCATTTTTATGTAGGTAGAGAATGGTAGAAACATTTAAGCTAATATAGGGGATAAAAACTCCAGATTTTGCTTTCCAGTTTAATGGATCGCGGCGAAGCGATTTGCATAAAAGCATTATGCATGTTTTCTCTACTTCAAAACTAAATGCTCGAAGGTTTACTGTAAGTACGTCATATTTGAGAAACCACATCAATCCTTTTAGCGAGCACGCCATGTCGCAATATAAAATCTCTAGTCTAGGAATTAATATTATGTGCTATTATACCTATGTGTTTATGTGAAAAAATATCGTCAGTTTTAAACATTCACGCCTTTCATTCAATGTGTCCAGAATTGTATGTATGTATGATGAATACAGAATTTAGGTTAATAGCACCACATAACACTTCCCTCTTTTTTAGAGTTCCGTAGTCAAACAAGGAACCCTTATATGTAGTTTCGTCCAGTCTATCTATTTGTCTGTCCGTCTGTGTCACAGCCACTTTATTCGGAAACTATTTACGGAGCGAAGTTTAAATTTTATAATAGAAGCCATGTAATAGAAGCTTGTTACCGCTACAAAAGCATACCGAATTTTTATATTGTAAAATCTGAATAATTCTTAAAGCACATATGGCTTTTAAAATTTTTCTTACGGCAAAAAATTATTACGACGTCGTATCTTAAAACAAATATCCAACGACCTAACGAGTAAGTTAACGGCCTTATATCTAACGAGCTATTGTTGACCAAGATAATGTGAGTTTTGATGCGGTGACTGCTTGAAATAAATACTATAGCGAAAGAGGTTGTAATTTCGCATATAAACATCTTTGTTTCTTATAATTATTTCTTATAAGATTTTTACTAGCATGAGTGCAGAACCCTCCCTTATGCATGTTCTGACAAATTAACTTTACCAGTTTATTATGATAATGTATGAATAAAGTAACGCAAATAATATACATATAGTATGACCTAGTCTAAAGTGTCTAAACTAATAACGAAGTAGGTACTCTTCGTACAATATCAAGGTATCCTATTATTCATTACATAAAACGCTTACGGCTACATACATATTCATAACACCGCATCGAAAGGAAGGTCCATAGGACTACAATGATTTCCTTATAAAGTAATACCTAGTGACAATAATATTCTCGGAATTTGATAAGTAAGTGAATACGAATAAGTATTTATAAAAGCTTACTGTGTAATGCTAGGATCTGTGTAGTGTGTATAATGATAACCAAAAATTAACCAACGCGGTCGATGACGTAACTGACGAAGGATTCGAACGTGACTCAGGATTTTGCAGACGAGACATTACAGGAAAAAACGAAACATTTGAAACCGAGTTCTCCTTCGTCGGAGTCATTCCGTTCGTAATAAGAAGAATAAATAGTCGTCTGTGCCCGTTTTTGTTTCTGTAGGTCAATGTTTAAACAGATATCTCTAAAGTTAAATGACGAATGTTTATTAAATTTTTGTCCAAACGCAACCATATTTTGTTAAATTACCTTATACATTCTAACAAAATATTTTATTAAATTAAAAAATTAATTAATAAACAGGAACATTTCAGGGGAGTACAAGCATCATAAATATACGAATGATCTCATGCGTTAAGTGAAGTCCATTTAATTTTGCTCTCTTTCATTTCCAATTTCGCTTTAAAAAAATCTTGGCGATTTACAGAAGCAAACAGAAGCGTCTTTGTTGACTTTCGGAGCACAAGGTGCTATTTATAAATAAGCTCCAAAGATTAGAATCATATAAAATTATTTTTGGGCCCTCCTAAAAATGGGAATCTAATTCAGCCCAAATGCTTCAATCGTAGACGAAAAAGTCGTGGAGTATTATTATAAATAACTTTCGAAAAACATATAGATACATAAATAAGTATTCCAAGTTCACTAATATCAAGTTTTAATGCAACACGTTGATGGGACTGCCGACTGACTGATAAGAACAACGTTATAGTTGGGTCTTTCATTAATATTCCGAAGCGTTATCTAATTCGTGTTGGAAGATGGAGGAAGTGGTTTCTTGTTAGCTGTGTCCTGTTTGAACTTTTTTGTAACACCTGCCCAATTTAATACAAAAAACTTCTGTTGGCTACAACTACGTGAACTAACTTGGGCAGTGTAGTGTTTGTTATATTTGAATGAGAATAAAAAGTTTAAAGATATAAAAAGGTGTCGAAATGAAATGATGAGGAAAATTTTGTTAACAACCAAATACTATAAGTAGTTCTAAGTTACATTTTAACTGAGAACTAGTGTCAATAAACTCATTGAGCTGATAACGAAAATAGAACTAACTAGTTATCAGTGGGTTATTTTAAATTCTGTTACAAATACATACAATTTAGGACTTTGTGTATATAGTTTTGATTGTATAATAGAAAAATAACTAGGAACGTAGCTTGAAGTTGATTTTCCGTTCAACAAGATTTAAAACAATGTAACAATACATGTATATTGTATATGGAATATATACGGATTAAATGGGGCAACGCATGCACAGTATTAGATTACAAATTTAATCCATTTCTGGCGCCAGCTGCTAGCGTCATGAAGGTCACAATGCCGGAGGGATAACCATCTTGCCGTTAAAAGAACTCTTTCATTGCCAATCTCTACATGGTAAAGACGTTATGCCTTACCCGTAGTAACAACTGACGTTTGATGCCACAAATAGCTATGACTCAATATTAACGGATTTTTGTCACGAATCACGATGTCTCGTCTAGAAACAACTAATCTTAATATACATATATAATTTATCTGTACGTGTGTTTGTCACCTAACTCCTAAACGGCTGGACCGATTTGGATCAAATTTTATTTGTATATTTCAATCTTGGATGGTTTAAAAACACAAACGAATCCGGTAGGTGGTGCTGATGTCGGTATATCACCAGGCAGGACGACGTTTGATGTTTTTATTTTATTTTTACAAGAATTCGCACGATCTAATAGCAATGCCATGTTAAATGTAGAAAAAACTCTATAGGCTATAACATCATTCACAATGGTTCCTCTAAAAGGAAACAAGAATGGGGTCACTATGAGGCCGTCAGTTGACACACGTCCAATGATATACAACTACATAGTTATCATGGGAATCCATTTAAGTCCTTAGATATTGTAACACAAGGTTAAACTAATTGCAGTTATGTGAGCTTTAAATCGATTGATTACAATCTGTACGAATGCTAAAAAGTAAAGAATGGCGCCTCTAAATTCCAAAATATTGATAAAGTTAAGGGATCATCTACAAACTTTGCATAGGTAAATATTTGTTTTGAAGACGAAAATGAGATTATTAATAGCTAGAATGTTGATTATATAATTTACTATACATAGTAATACCTTACAATTGAACATTGCACACATTGAGGTTAGGACTTAGGAGTAATTTAAAAAAGGCACGTTAAAGTCAAAATTAAATTTACAGTAGTGCCTACATCTACGTATGTTACAAAATGAGTATAAGAACAAAAGGTCGACAGCACAGAACAATAATATTGGCCCGAGGATCAGGTTACATTTGTGGCCACACATGTTGAGAAAGAAATAGGCACCAATCAATTCAGCTATGCACACAAAGTTTACATTTATAGTTACCATCTAGATACAGACGTATCTGAATGATAATAATAATCATTGTCTAGCTATGTCAGAACGAAACAAGTCTTGTTATCATGCATAACAAGTATAAATTGAAAATTTAAAAACCCCCGACATTCGCCATTTTGTGGCGGCGGCGATCTTGGATTTACATAGTGCTATTCTACTAGTCAAGCCCATTCATTTGATACCCATATTAAGTGAGTTGTGAAAAAATATGTAATCCGCCATTTTGTAGCGGCGGATATCTTGGACCGATTTTCATCAAACTTAACTAACAACACTCTCGACTAATTCACCTCGACTCGACACGTCAAACTTATAACACCTCGTCGTTTTTGCGTCGGGGGTTAAAAATGAGATGTGTGATATAAATGAAAAACAATCTACAGTACTATTCTTGAAAAGATTAAATAGTTTTTTTCGAAGAATGTATGAGGACCCAAAACTCTGGGACAGAAAGTAGAAACTCAATTTCAAAAAGTAGTACTAGGCCTTAAGGTGATGTTTGTAGCAACGAACAAGGCTTACGAGTTACGATGCCTTTTATTAACCTAGGTTTGCTTACAATGCACGCGACGTAAACGTTTTCACAGAGAAATTTGGTTGGGTGTCAATCACGAACATATGGTGGAGTTTTGAAAGTAGCCTATATATAAGGCATATAAATACGTCCAGCGTAAAGGCCATACCTTATAAGGCGTGGTTTGGTGTTGTAACTGAACCGTGCCTTTTCTGAGTCATCGTCTTGGTGAATTAGTATGAAATAAATTCTTTAGCACTAATTGAACATCTGTTCCGTTTTTTAGTATGCACACTACCATTATGCACACTAACACACTCCGGAACCTTCAGTTCTGTTACTATTATCTTTTCTCTATGGTCCTGTACAATAGTTCACGAGACTATATATTACTAGCTCCTTGTAGTTCACTAAATCATGTGACTAAGTGAAATCTGACGCCATGAAATATTTTAAATTCATTAGCATTAAATATTCTATAGCTTACATCTGTAATTTATAAATATAATTGTTTGGTTGTTTGGTTTTTCAATTGGTATAGGATCAAGACTGTTTCTAGTTATGCACTATTTGTTTCTTTAATGATAATTCTTATGATCCACTGAATTTGGTCTCCAACTAATCCCTCGTTAAATATGATAAAAATAGGATTCAGAATTTTAACGTTACAAAACAATAGGTTATATTATGATATGTCTATTTACCTAACATAATAATATTCTTTGTGTCAGACTTGGACAATTAAACTAAATAAACTACTTCAAGCATTCGCATGAGCTTAAATGGTCATCATTTAGATGAGGCAGGTTTGAGGCATAAAATTTTGTTTTTAAAAGAACCGAGACATGAAAAATTACGATTTACGGCGCACAGCAGGAATATTTTTTAAAATTTTACAAATCATTTATACTTCCAGCTGTTGAAACGAACTCGACATTAAATAATATTTATTTTGAATAACTTTTAAGGCATCTAGATTCAATGATATTATCCACGGGTTAGCTAAAATCTGAGATCAAGTGATTCTTATGTGTTGGATTTACCAACTGGTAATAAAGCCCGTAATCGTGCGTATTGTATAAATCGTAGGTACGGACTTAAATCAGCTCAACGAACTTGCGGAATTCATTTGACCTCTACCTGTCCGAAGCTCTCCATTATTTTTGTACGAACAAAATGTGTTATGCTTTCTACATCTGGAAAATTTATGAGCAATCATAAATTTTCCAGAATACAAATAACATTAGTTTTCGTAAAAGCGGTAAGAAATTCTTGACTCTGCTGTCGAGTTGAATTAACCCCACTTGTACAGTTATCATCACCGATGCATAACGACTCTTATTTTGTTTATAACCGGTCGTAATTGTTGACCGATTTTCCTTGACCCACATCGATTGAATGCAGCAGGAAGAGATGCACTTTTAAAACACCTTTTACCGAATACACTGGCTTATAGGTACGTGATTTTTCGTACCAAAAAAAACTTGTAACTCAACTCTCCAAACATATCTTTTGCATGTAATACCTACCTCGTAGTTATACAGTTATCAATTTTGTGCTATACATTCGAATTTATGTATAAAAGAACCATTTAAGGCCATCGACCGCATTCGGTAATGCTGTTAAATTGTTTGTAATATTTAAATTTTTCCTAAAACAAGCTCGAGTGACACTTTTTACTTTAAGTGTGATATTTAAATTGCAATAAAATGATGAAATTGTAGTAGCTATGTGTGTAGTAGCTGACGCCCGCGACTTCGTCTGACAGGATTAAGGTTTTAAAAATTCTGTGGGAACTCTCTGATTTTCCGGGATAAGAAGTCTCCTACGTCCGTCCTCATGATACGAGCTTTATGTGCCAAATATCAAGATCGGTTTACCGGTTGAGCCCTTAAACCAAATAATATTAATTCATCAGCCGGAAATTAAGTTTCATTCAAATTCGTTACTCACCTACTTACATAAATATATTTATTTCGTCACTGTTTTTACGTTTAATTCCAAACTGCCGATAAACTAAACTACCTAATACGTGGTTTATCAGCACAATAATACCTACCTATCTACCAAATAGTTTTCGAAACTCATAAGTTTGGAATGAGAATTGCGTCATTCCTAGCACAATTTGATATCTAACTAAGGGCTTGCATCACGAGTCACGACCACATGCGTTTCAATAGTATCAAATTAATTGAATGGATTGAGATTTCAAACAGACTCCATCCTTGCTTCGGGCGTAAACACGAATGTAAATAAAGCTTCGTGCTTCTTTAAAATTCAAAACTTCAGCCGGCAGCGCATTATGCAATGGAATTTCCTTGGCAAGTGCAAGAACAATTTTGCTGACGTACCGACTCGTAGGTACCTAGGTAACTAACTATTATAGTTTGAAGTCTCTTTTTACCCGACTGGGTATATGTGTTTCACCTGTGTGTATGTATGTCCATTCCTATGTCCGCTTGTAACTAATCAACGGCTCAACGGATTTTGATATAAATGATACGTTATTAGATTTGTCTCAATGACGCGAGTGTTATAGGGTACCTAAATTTAAAATTCTACAATAGTGCGTCATAATGATAGCTCTACCTATTATGTTGACTTCAATTTGTTTAGGTATGTTTGAGGCAATTCCATAACAAATCGTCCCAATTGTTAGTCATGTTCGGTGTTCTTACATCACTACTTATTATAGTACGTTTGTTGTACATATTAAGTAGGTACGTACATAGATGATTTTATTTACTGAGCCATGAGGCTTAACAATGATGTAATGAGGATCACAATTTTTTTTGCAGCGTTCGGTTTCGAAAAAATTATCCAGATTTTACTGGGTACATACCTTTATGCGATTCTTATTGCAGGAATCAATTATGTAGTTAATTAAATTATTGAAGATATATTACTTATTATAAGTACTTAATATGGGTTGGCTTTTGAAACGTGCCGCCCTGATAGAGCAAAAGTGAGTTTATAGGGGTGTCTTAGAGGGTCTGTCGATGCCCCCGGAACAAATTTTTTTTGCCGGACGCGCGATTTTTTTTTACAAAAAATACGAATAATACGTATATTTATAGGTTTGAAACGTAAATTTTTGATAAAAATTTGCGTGAAATGAAACGTTGTTTGACACGACAAGTGCAGGGTGGCCATTTTGTGGGGAGTTTCCCAACCTGCGGGGAGATTTGAAATAGATTGGGAATTTATTGGATTTATTTATAAATAGGTTTTGTTTTTTTAACCACACTTTTGGTAAATCCCCATTAACAAGTAGGGGTGGGAAGAAGCTAGGGTAGGTTAGGTTAGGTTAGAACATAAATATTCATGTGCCCGGCCGCAGGCCGGGCACTTAGGTTCTATTGGGTCCTTGGTCGAATGTGGTCCAAATCGAAATCTGAGCACCCCAACCCCAAGCAGTCTTGTCTTGATGACGTACCCCCTTCTTCCCCCCTCCCCTCTCCCTTCACTTAACGAGGCGACTCGTTTTAAATGTTTTACCAATGTCAGTTTCATCAATATTAAAAAAATTATTAAAAAAAAAGTATGCGTTTCCGGCAAAGGGTTTGAGGGGGGGATGACTTACCTTCCTCCCCTCCCCCCTCCCCCACCCTCACCTACCCCCTATCGGGGCGGCACGATTCAAAATATTAACCCTTAATATAAGTAAAGCATTCAATATCGACGAATATCATTTATTTTACTGCATGTTAATTCCACATGAGAAAAGTTAACGGTCGAAATGGGAACATACCACCTCGGTATCTACCGTCCAAAAATGTTATTTACTCCGCTGATTAGATTAATTTTATAATTAAAGCTAACCAGTAACTAGGTAGGTAGCTATTTTACTAATTTAAGTAACTAACTACTAATTTATATGATTAGTGTATCCTTAACATATTATACCTAATTTTATTTAAGTACCTACTTACCAAAATAATAAATTTTACTATCAATTATTCAATAGCTAATATTAGAGGACAATTTATGGGTTTTCAACGTTTTCAACATATTAAATAAAAAAAACAGTCAAGTTAAGTATCCAGAACACGAATAATGGGTTCCGTTACCGTGCAAGATTTATAAGAAACAAAAATACTTATAATATTATGGTAGGTACCTAGACCTACCTACTTACCTAGGCCTAGCTATGCTGTATTTGAACATAATATTTTGTAACTTCTATCACTAAGTAGGTACCTAACCTAGTAGATAATAGTGTTAGTTCCAAGTAGTTTCCCATGTGCTAATGGGTATGCACTTCTATATTGTTGAATCTCTCTATTTTATCCCTGAGCCCCATAGAACATAATAGCACTGTCCAGATTTTGAAATATAATAGGAGATACGGCGAAGGACATCTCCAACTCACGTAAAACTGCCACATGGGCGCTCAATATTTCGTAAAGTTTTTTTTTTCGAAAACTGTTTTCGAAATTTAACGATTTTAAAATAGCCATTCAAAGACGTCCATCTCTAGAGGGTTCCTTCCTACGTAAAGTTTTTTTTTCATCTTTCACCTTTCATGTTCGGGTGGCAGGTGGGTGCCCTTTTTTTAACCGATTTCAATAAAAGGTGGTTATCAATTCGACTGTGTATGTAATAGGTATTATTGGAACTGCAAAATATTCATCACACCTATGATAATAATCTATAAGTAATAAAGGCTTCCAAACAAATATACAAAATATAATAGATGTGTAATGTGTATGTATGTTTGTCCGCGGATTTCTCCAAAATTATTAATAGGACTGTGACCATTCTTTTTTATTGGTTTACATTTACTTCAACTTAGGGAACAGTGCAAATTTCATCAAAATCGGTTAAGTAGTTTCCAAGATGTGGACTGTAAGTGCGTGGTGAAGTCGGTTTTCAATGTTTTAGATTATTATCACTTGTTTGCAATTCCGGCACCTACCGAGCTTTGATAATAATTTACGCTACTTACCAAGTTTCTAAAACTGAGACTGACAGGACTGACTGATAAGACGGACTAGCGAACAACTATACAAGGATTCCTTGTTCTACTATGGAACCCCAATAAAAAGCGCGATGTTTGAAAAAATTCAATAAAATCTATTACCTACGTCAAGTCATGAAATGGCCGTCCATATAGGTAGGTACCTGAGTTTATGTGTATCCAGCTATGTAGACGAATTTTTTGTGAAGCAAACCTCAAACCTGTTCCACCTTTTAGGATAACACTCTTGGTACCTATGTGAGGACGTGTAACGTATGGATTGCGTTATTTTTGTTAGTGTGGGTAGGACGCATGAAATTATACACTTTGATAAACGAAAATAACGTTATTTTTTATAAAGAACGTTAAAAAAATTAACTAAGTTTACAATCAAGCATCAATTAATTTGAAACGTGGATTAGTTAATCTAAGATTAAAACGAGCTCTTGTTAGAAATAACCTAACCTAATCTCATCTCATTTCATCCCCTATAAAAATAATGTCGCACACGAACGCGAAAGTAGGTCACGACCTAGCCCTTGTAACAATATCTGGACCACAGCTTCCCAATCGATATGGTGACATGACACGAAAACATGTGCCGCTTAGAACGGAATAGCCAGGTATGTAATAGGTACCTACTTAGTTGATCCTTAAAATCTACGTAAAAATCTGGTCGGTTAAAACTTACCTTTCTCTGTGCTTCAGCGGCAAATCCAGACTTGGTGGCCCGGTTGTTGGCCATTTTAACTGTTAACTAGAAACTATAATAATAAATTAAGTCACAAAACACGAGTTGCGTTCGGTATAATCGTCTGTTAATGTAAACAGCGCGGGTCGGCGGGCAGGCGTGTGGCGGGCGCGACCGTTTCGATGTGTGAGTGTGTGATGAATGACATCATGCAGCGGCCGGCCGGTGCACGACTCGGGTAAAGGGCTGTCAGACGGGTTATCGATATCGATATTTTTTATCGACTTTGCAGTATGGTTATTCCAAGCTTATCTAAAAACGGTAGGTAGAATTCGAATATCAAAAAACTATAGTCCTCATAGTTTGATCGGCATTTTGGTGCCGATCAAACTTAACGTGTATGTCCTAGGTTATAACCCAGTATCGGACCGCATTATCACAATGAAGTTGAACACCAAACCATGCACTCTAAACATAGTCTTGATATATGCCCCCACTGCACAATCAACTGATGAGGAAATAGAGTCGTTCTACGGGAAATTAGAGGAAACGTTAGACTCAATCCCGAATCGAGAAATCACTATGATCCTTGGTGACTGGAACGCGAAAATCGGTAACACAACAACCGACGACCATCTACGCGAAATCATGGGACATCATGGACTTGGTAATAGGAATGAACGAGGTGAGAGACTGATTGAATTCTGTATCAGTAGAAATCTAGTCATACTGAACACCTGCTTCCAACATCACCCTAGGCGCTTATATACATGGAAATCTCCAGGAGATAGGTTCAGGAACCAGATAGACTACATACTAATTAACAACCGCTGGAGATCCTCTGTCAACAACGTCAAAACTTTTCCTGGTGCTGAATGCGGCTCAGATCAT
Organism: Melanargia galathea; assembly: GCA_920104075.1. Classification (NCBI taxonomy): domain Eukaryota; kingdom Metazoa; phylum Arthropoda; class Insecta; order Lepidoptera; family Nymphalidae; genus Melanargia; species Melanargia galathea. The sequence goes on along the minus strand of OV049856.1, from coordinate 27,435,505 downwards.
AACCTTCTCGTGGCCAGTTTTGCTTTACGTCTAAAGGCACCCAGAAAGCGTCTCTTTGGTAACCCTAGAACACTAAACGCTACTGAAAGAATCACTTTTCGTAAGACCATGGAAAACAAGCTCAAATCCACCTGCCTAGAGGAAATCAGTGCTGATTCTGCTTGGAAGCAACTGAAAGCACTTATGAGTGATGCTTTAGGAGACGTGAGTATGAATCGCAAGAATAATATCTTTTATGAACCCAAGAAATCTCTTTGGATCTCAGATCGTACGTGGGAGCTTACTCGTCGCAAAAAGGACTTGAAAACAAAAGGTTGCAAGACCAAGCAAGACAAAGCAAGACCCACAGACAAGAAAGGAGTATGAAAAGCTAAGCAAAGCGATTGATGAATGCTGCAGGCTAGACAAAGACAAATACATAGAAGGAATCTGTGCGGAAATTGAAGAACACTCCTTTAAGTACCAATCGAAGGACCTATTTATGAAAGTCCGCTTACTAACCAGAAAGTTTCAACCAAAAACCTGGGCAATTAATGACAAAAACGGCACACTTCTACACCAGCTAGAGGAGGTCACTGAAAGATGGCGCAGCTATCGCGAAGAGCTGTACAGATGCAGGACACCCGAGAACATGGCGAGACTCCTACCTGTCTGGAATAACCTAAACAAGGAGCCCAACATACTGCGCTCTGAAGTGTGTGCCGCTCTTGAGCTACTCAAGATGAGGAAAGCTCCAGGCCCCGATACTATAACTGCAGAAGTCTTAAAATCCCTGGGTGACACTGGTGTGAATGCACTCCACATAATCTGCAACAAAGTGTGTACTACCGGTGAATGGCCGAAGGACTGGACAGATTCAATCGTACTACCTCTTCACAAAAAGGGTTCCACAAAACTATGTGATAATTACCGCACTCTAACCCTTATTTCACACGCAAGCAAAATTCTGCTCCACATTCTCAACAAACGTATCCGTTATTATTTGGACTGGCAAATCCCGCAGCAGCAGGCGGGTTTTGTCAAAGGAAAGGGTGCGCGTGAACAAATTTTAAATGTAAGACAGATCATTGAGAAAGCATATGAATACAATACGCCTGTTATCATGTGTTTTGTTGACTATAGCAAGGCGTTCGACTGCGTCAACTGGAATTCCTTATGGAGAGTGTTAGGAGAACTTGGCGTGCCAAAACATCTTATAGCGTTGGTCCAAACTCTGTACTGTAAAAGCCAAGGAGTTGTCAGAATCGATGAAATGATGTCCCATCCATTCAAATTTGAAAAGGGCGTGCGTCATTTCTTTCACCCATTTTATTTAATGCGTATGGCGAATACATCATGAGGCAAATATGTCACAAGCCGAACGCTTAGTTCTGCATTCGGAAAATGACGGATACTTAAGTCATCCTTTTCCGTGCGAGTATCCGTTCATCGATTTATAAGACGTTATCATGTCAAAAATCTATTTTAACAGCGAAAGATTTTTTATATGCTCTGTTTTCTATCGATAAATGAAAATATCGATAGTGGCTCATTCCCATCCTTTACTTCGAAATGCAAAATGAAAACCAAGTATGGAATACAATGAGAGAGAATGAGACGCTGTTCACCTCTCATTCTAAAGTCTCGACTCTCGAGTTCTCGACGTAAAGGCTTAGAGAGAGACCGAAAACCACGAGATTGAAAGCCTAACTCCTTATTAGAAAAGCTTGGATTAATCCTAGTTCTTAAGTTCTTAACCTAAAAACTGTCCGTTAACCTAATAAGCTTAGCATACCTTATTGTGCCACAGAATATAATATAATAGTACTACGTAGGTACTTAAAAAGATAAACCAATGGGTAGGTATTGCAAATATTGGTATTAACGCCATCTATTGACAGAATGAAAAATCAGGTGAGCCTTTGTATCTTGAACTGTCCAGGATTTGGTTTCACACCCTTTTGAAAGTAAGTACAAGGAGTATCATTACCTTTCGTTAGATGGCAGCATCTCATGCATGTGTGCTGCATGTGTGCTGCATGTGTATATCATGTAGCTCGTACGAAGTAGGTACTTACCTACCTAGTTTAGCACAATCTACAGGCCCGGATCTAGGGGGGGGCAGGCCGGGGCCCGTGCCCCGGGCGGCAGATTCAGAGGGCGGCAAATTCAAATGCTGAGTACAGCATTATCGCAACTTTGCGATGATTGAACGCGCAGTATAGTAGTAAAATAATCTATAGGTCAATTATGGCGGATTATCCTTAAGGCAAACTAGGCACGTGCCTAGGGGCGCGAGATAAGAGGGGGCGCCAAAATTAATTGAGCAGGTGCAGGAGCAAAGTTAGCACAGGTCTTTCGAAGCTGCAAACTTAGATTAGTATAAATACCTATATTCTACACGACTTTTATTGGTCCTAAGTCCTAACAACATAATATTAAAAATCAGAACTAGCCGTTAGTTCAGCCAATCAGGGGCGCCGATAAGGTGCTGCCTAGAGCGCTGTCGACATCTAATCCGCCACTGTATTGGTACATACATATTTCAAACTATTAGGTACAGGTCATATTTTGTATTACATTGAAAATATTTTGAAAATACTTTTGGATGGCACTGTATAATCGATACGGAACCTAAAGGCTAAAACTGTAATTTGTTCATTTTTGTCTGTCTGTCTATAATCTTGGCCACGAATCACGTCGAATCTACTACCTACGCCAGTCAAATCTTACATTAAAATCGCAATCAAACGGCAAGTTCTGATTTTTTAATATGATGTTAGGACTACTACCAGTAGTCTAAAATCTGATTTTGGAGCTTCGAAAGACCTGTGCCAACTTTGCACGACTCAAAAAACCGCGAAGTTTTTGCACTTTTGGATTTTTCATTTTCAATATAAACCTAAACTAAGGTAAAGTCACCCAATTCGGAGGTATTCTAAAATTGGCACCCAATTCGGAGGTATATAGAAAAACAGCGTTTTCAACCGATCACCAAGCTCTTTTTTACTGCAACATATCTTAATCAATTGATAGTTTATCATTCCATAGATAAATGACGAAATAATTGGTTTTATATGTATATGTTTTAAAATAACCGGCAAGTTTTACACTAGCAGCCGGCCCGAACGCTTGTTTCATACATTTTGGACCTTGTGCACGAAATACCTACGTTTTTTTAAATAGTGTTTATCCGTTAATTTTGAGCTTTATTTGTTTTTATTTAGATATGAATATTTGAAGGACTATATTTGCATTCGAAAACAATCAACTTTTGTGAATATTTGTAAAGAAATTAAGGTGAAAATACGTTTTGAAAATACCTCCGCATTAGGTGCCAAATATTTTAGCCGGTTCCTAACGCGGAGGTATACCGCAGAATTGCGATTTCATAGACTTAATAAGTTTTTCAATTTTTAGGGTCGTTTTATGTTAAATACGGCTTGTTTCAGTTTTGATTATTTAAATAGGCTATTAGGTTAAAGAGCCCTAATTATGAGGTACACTTTGGCCTCTAAATCACTAGGTATACCGTACCAAAGTTTACCTATTTAGGTAATTTATTGATAGATTGTATGGGGAAGCTAAAGAAAATTAATTAAAAAGAAAATTAAATTTATGCATATTTCGATGCAATTTTGAGAGAGTATTGTACATATTTACGAAGGTAATCTAATTAAGCTTTAAGTTATTTGTTTATTATGGAAAAATCTTTTCTTTTTTAACACTCAGAATTAGGAAACGTGTTTTTTGTTACAAAACCCAATTCCGAGGTATTACCTCCGAATTAGGTTCTATGAGCCCCTAATTATGTGGTATGGATAGAAATATATATTTTAATATATATATATATATATAGCTGCTCGTGCTGATTGGATGACTGACTGACTCACTCACTCACTCACTCACTCACTCACTCATTAATCACCTCTCCTGTTAAATTTTGTATAATTTTTTTTTTCACAAATGGTTTCGTATGGAAGACAAAAATTCATTCAGAAGAAAAATATGGAAAAAGCTGATGATTGAGGATTTCGGAGACGGGTGAGGAGCACGCTTAAAGTATTGAAGATATGTAGGGGGTGCTCAAGCAAATGTAACTCAAAACGTCGTCCAATTGGCAAAAAATTCAAAATGGCGAAAAAAAGATGGCCGCCATACAAATTTCGTCGGTGTCCATCTCGGAGGGTATAAAAGATGGAAGAGTGGTTTCATCGCAAAAGATGATCAGGATCGGAAGGTCTACTCGATGAATAGAAAAAATTCAAAACGGCGGAATTTGTTTTCCATAGAAAATGTTCCGAATATTGAAGAAACTTTGATGCGATTCTTTGGAGAACTCTCAAAAAAAAATATGGGGATACAATATGATGACTAAGGGTTTGGAAGATAACTGAGGAGCCCAGGGAGGGTATTGTAGATAGATGGGGGCTGCTCAAACAAAAAATATTCAGAACCTAATCCAATTCATCCTCTCATCAACTCATCCTCAGCGAGAGCTGGATTTTTTATTGGAGTGGAACTTCTTTTAGTCAATATCAAAGTCAAATGTCAAAATGTCAAAACGTTAAAATGTCAAACTTCAAAATGTCAAATGTTAAAATGTCAAAATGTCAAAATGAAAAAAATATTTTGTGTAGGAAAAAATGAATTCCGCCATCTTGATTTTTTTCCGTTCATCAATTAGGTAGACCTTTTAGGTCTTGATCATCATTTTCCAAACAACACTTTTCTATCTTTAATACTTAGTGCGATAGACACCGATGAAATTTGTATGGCCGCCATCTGGAATCCGCCATTTTGGAGTTTTTTTTTCAACCAGTGCTAATTGGATAAGGTTCTGAGTATTTTTTGTTTGAGCAGCCCACATCTATCTACAATACCCTGCCCGGGCTCATCAAACATCTTCCGAACCCTCAATCATTATGTCTTCCCATATTTTTCTTTGAGAGTTCTCCAAAGAACCGCGTCAAAGCCTTGCATAGTTTACAACTTGTAGTCTCTTCAATATTCGCCATACATTTTCTATGGAAAAATAAATTCCGCCATTTTGATTTTTTTTCAATTCATCGAGAAAACCTTCTGATTCTGATCATCTTTTGCTGAGAAACCACTCTTCCGTTTTTTATACCCTCCGAGATGGAGACCGAAGAAATTTGTATGGCGGCCATCTTTTTTTCACCATTTTGAATTTTTTTTCAGCTCACTGCCAATTGGATGACGTTTCGAATGACATTTGCTCGAGCACCCTCCACCTATCTTCAATAGCTTAGGCGTGCTCTTCAACCGTCTCCAAAATCCTCAATCATCAGCTCTCTCCATATTTTTGTTCCGAATGAATTTTTGTCTTCTATACGAAACTATTAGTGGAAAAAAAATCATACAAAATTTTACAGGAGAGGTGATGAATCAGTCAGTGAATCAGCACGAGCAGCTATATATTATAAATTAATATATAATATTAATATTTTACACACAAACATATAAACAATTACATACGTATCGAATTGATTTTGAAATATATTAATAAATACAGTTCATTTTTGAACACTATGTAGAATTCATTCTACTCGTTTCCCTTTGTATTTTGTACCTCCGAATTAGGGGCCATTTGCCTCCGAATTAGGATTTTTACCTCCGAATTGGGGGATTCGGACTTTATTCATATTTTATTTAATTTTACATTTAAATCAAGTTTTAATTGTTGTCCTTTTAGGATATTTCAAGAGTTAAATAAATAACGCTTCTGATAAAAATAGCCAGTTCTTCAGAAAGGTGTAGTAAATGCTTATTTTTTGACGTTCTTTCGAGTTTTGATGAAAATACCTCCGAATTGGGTGCCTTTACCTTATGCGTTTAAAAAAAAAATGATAAAAGTAATCTAAAATTGCTACAATTTAAGTCTAGAACCAGCTCTGAAAATTCAATATTTACTGAGATAGGTACAGTTCTTCAAAACTTGACAATAATTTCCAAAAAAGTTAAATTTTAAGATTTGGTCAATTTTAAACTCTGATATTGGGGAAAATACTCATTTTACAGGTAAAGTTAAATGAAAAAATGTTGTAGTAAATATAATTAACTTCAATTTAAACGACGTCTTTAGGCCATAAAATTAGTTTAAAGGTTGAGGAGGAAAGAGTATACTTTTTTATATTACATTAATTTCGGGGGGGGGGGGGCAACTACTCGTCTTATATGTTTATACCTACTGGTAACCGATACTGGTATATCGAAAATATTGGTGGGGGCGGCATTTTACAGTTTTTGCCCCCCCTCGAAAAAACTGAAGATCCGGGGGCTGACAATCTATAATATAATAAAACTGTAACAGATCCAATTCTGTACATTGAAGATATTTTGAAAATTTTTATTGGAGGGCACTCTATAATCGATACTGAAGCCAAAACTGCAATTTTTTCATTTTTGTCTGTCTGTCTGTCTGTCTGTCTGTCTGTCTGTCTGTACCTTGGCCGCGCATCACGCCGAAACTACTGAATGGATTCAAATGAAACTTAGTACGATTTGAGTTTATACTCCGAGGTAGGATATAGGATACTTTTTATCCCGAAATTCAGCATGGTTCCCTTGGGAGAGAGGATGAAAGTTAAAACGTGAATTTAGCTGTAATTCATTAACGCGTTGTTCGATTTCTCTCATTCTTTTTCGTTAGAAAGGTAGTACTTTAAGTATTGTCCCGTAAATATTTCAAGGTCATAAGTTTTTTAGTTTAGAAATGACAGACATTTATTGGGTTCCAATAACTTGGGACCCGGATCTTTGTACGTATGGCTTATTTTAAACTGGCGTGCGTTTAAATTTATGTTTGTCGTTCTGTCTATTTGTTTCAGCTAATCTCCAAAACGGCTGGATCAATTTTAATGGAACTTTCAATGTTATAAGGAGTAACAGGCTACATTTAGTTTAGGTACCGTAAAACCGGGTAACTTCGCCCAACTAACCTAACTTTGCCCGACGCAGTACTTTTTACAAATGTTGAATAATCTGGAAAGATATTTTACTTACGTTTATTATTTAATCTGTGGTACAAAATTGAGTATATTTCTGGCAAAACTGCATAAGCAACTGTTACCAATTTCACTTCAGTTAGCAGTGAGCACCAGTCAAAGTTGATGGTAAAAAAAGCGGGCCAAAAATAGTGTAAAAACTTTTGTTGTAACTCGCTTGGTAATTGCAACAGGTAAGTAATTTTTAAACTACAGTTATTTGATATCAAATAAACGATATAGATCGAATAATCAGCGCGGAAGCTTTCTCAGTTTCAGAAATATGTTGGTGGGCAATGTTATATTGCTTTTTCGGATGCACACTTTATAACTTTGCCCACCAAAATATAGCCCTTAGGGTTGTCAACTGTACAGTAAATTTAAATTGACATTAACAGTTACTTTCGTTTACGTTTTGTTTATCACAGTTCATTTTGGAACTATCTCTGTTGTTATGAGAAAGTTTTTATTTCTACAATATGATACAACTGTAACAGATCCAATTCTGTATATTGAAGATATTTTGAAAATTTTTTTTGAGGGCACTATAATCGATACTGAAGCCAAATATATATATTTTTTTTAATTTTTGGCTGCCTGTCTGTCTGTACCTTGGCCGCGCATCACGTCGAAACTACTGAATGTATTCGAATGAAACTTGGCACGATTTGAGTTTACACTACGAAATAGGAAGGACATAGGATACTTTTTTCTTTCTATTCCGAAATACAGCAAGGTTTCCTTGGAAGAGGGAATGAAAGTCTAAACGTATATTTAACTGTAATTCATTAACGCGTAGTCCGATTTTATTCATTCTTTTTTGTTAGAAAGGCGGTACTTTGAAAATTGTCTCGTAAATATTTCAAAGTTTTTGAATTTTCAGAAATGACAGACATCACAAACCTCAGTATTCAGGTTCTAATAACTTGGGTCTTTGAACTTATGGCTTATCTTAAACTTGCGTGCATTTAAATTTATGTTTCTCTGTCTGTCTATTTGTTCCAGCTAATCTCCGAAACGGCTGGATCGATTTTGAGGGAACTTTCACTGGCAGATAGGTGATGTTATAAGGCTACTTTTATTAAAAAAAAAAGGATTATGGGATCTGATCCGATCAGCCCCCTGATTGTGTAACTTTTGACGATGAAATGGTATTCATTTGATGGCCTTCATATGATGCAGGAACATGATAGGAAAACCTATCATGTCCTGCATGTTGAGTTGCCTACTGATACATTTTTAATATATTTGTTTTAATATTTTTGGTTTGAAATTATAATAACTTACGTACCTTACCTTAAATCTGGTTAAGAATAAAAAATGACAACCCTAGCTTATCATTTTATTAGTATGAAAAGTTATAAAAAAATTATAGCAACTTTTCCCACTCAATTTTGGCAGATAATATGAACATTTAAATGTTTAGTAATAAGATCCTATGTTACATAAACTATTTATCTAAAGTAACCCTAAGTTTCATGATCTTGCGGTTAAAAATACTGGAGTTATATAAGTTTTCCCAAAATGGGCAAAGTTGTAAAAAGTGATAAATTTTTGGCCCGCTCTCTAAATTTAGCTTTTTATCATATAAATTTCCATTTGATTGTTATAGATTTTAATTATATGAAAAGAAGAGTACATTTAACAATAGTGTAGCTCACAAACAAAGTAAAACTAATAATAGTTTTTTAAATATTCGACATTGAACCAAAAAACTTAAGAAATTCGGGCCAAGTTACCCAGGTTTACGGTACATAAAAGAATTATGGGATCCCGATCCGATCCTATATAAAACCTATAAACACGCCTACGAAGTCGCGGGGGTCAGCTAGTATCAAATAAATGTATTATTGTATCATGTACTCACCATGTACTATTAAATATCATACTTTGCTTCTCCCGTTATAAGTAATTTATGTTTCTTAAAAGAAGTGAAATACCTAATTTATCATAGCAAATTAAATTTTTTTTTCGATCTACGGCGAAACTGCTTGTTGCATTTAGTAGGACGTAGGTACCTAAGTACCTAATTATTACTTAATAAGTACTAAATATTATTAAATATTATGATTGGCTAAATAAAAGATGCTAAAGTACTCAAAAAATATCAGTTACCTACTTTGTTTATCGTTAGGGCAGCCGTAGTGTTGCTAACTTTGGAATTTCATTTCCGTATTTTTCATGAGATTCTGGTCGATCTATACCTAATGTAATTTGGTAGGTATATAGTACCTATTTATTCTGACTTTGACGTAAAAAAAGAAAAGAAAAAAATTGCCCTAGCTATCAGGTATGAATCAAATCTGTCTTTAAAAATCAATATCTTGAAAATCAACAATGAAATGTTAAAATTAATAGGTAATAAATAATGTTAATATAAGTATATTATTTAAATAAAAAATAGCAACTTTACACCTACTTATGATCCAATAGAAAAAATTAAAATATCGAAAAAAAGAGTCATGTAACGAAAACAACAAAACATATCACACATAAAGTGGTCGCTTTCTAGAGGAAGCTATAGGACGAAAAGCAAAAAAATACATTAGAAAATACATAATGGAATACATTGGCAGACGCAATCGTAGGGGAAGACCTCGATCTCGAATCTCACATCAAGCTTTCGTCCAGCGCACGCAAACTTGCAGCGTTTACAACGGCTTTTGCAGCTTCTTCGTACTGGCCAGTTTGATAGCGATCATTTATCTGATGCTGGATTACCATTGCAGAGTTTGCAGCAAGAAATTCGATGTGCACAACATTACAAAAAGCATCAACGATGTTGCGGTAATCTTTTCGATTTTGTAGCTTTTGTAGAATTTTATAGCTAGGTATAGCCCCCGGCACGTAAGTCGAGCGGGGACCTTCAAGTGCGCGCAGCGTCGTACGAGTGAGCGGGACACAATACGATTGTAGAGCCAATCAGCGCTTACGAGGGATCCGTGAGAGCTAATCAGTGCTTACGAACGATCCCCACGCCCTCCCACCCCCTCACACACCGAGATACCTCATTTTTGACTTCTGCGCATTGAAGGTCACCGCTCGACTTATTTGCCGGACTTGTAGAAAAATCATCAATAAACGTAAATAATAATATAATACTTAGTAGTTTAGAACAGTATTGAGGCGATGGATTATAATAGCTGATGGAGCAATTATTAAATGCTTTTCAGTTTTTCCTAATTAGTGATATCTACACTCGAACAAAATAAAGTACCTACCTACCTACACTAAACCATTAAATTCCCTATAAAAAAGTCTATATTATTCACTAGATTTAATTGTTATTTACAATAGGCAATCCTTTGTTTTTCAGCTCAATATTTCAAGACTAAAAGATTCCTATACCGATTTAGAAAAAACAATAATGAAGTTTTCTGAGGATATTCCGAAAATTGGAGGGCAAGTAGAAATCTTAGAAGCACTGGCTAATACTATGGAAAGAGGTGACTACGTATGGAATCCTAGAACACATTTACCCCTTCCTAATGTTGATGTATTTCTAAAAGAACAAGCCGATATTAAGAAAAATGTAACGGACAAAATTATACAATTTATCACCCCACCTGATTGACTAGCAAAGAGTCACTCCAGAAACAAATCGATTAGAGATGAATGTTTTGGAGTGTTTTGATAAACATAATTTAATACACATAAAGCTAAAATAAAAATATATTATTAAACGTACTTTTTTTATTTTACTCTTTTTTTATAACCTTCATATTTTAAAGGAAGAAAAAGGTGCACAAAATCGAGACAAGCTAAACCGAGTAAACAAACTTCAAATGGTCAAAAAATATCGTCTTTCTAAAACTTCTGAAATCTTCTAGCACTTTCACAATCTTTATAGCATACGTGTACATTATTTTTTGCCCTGCATTTATGTATGCATTCATTTTCATCAGTACGTTCTTGGAATAAAGCTACTGGATCAGACCCCACGGCAGTTGCTTTCAATGGAAACCTTGTGAGAGTAGTAGCATTTTTTGCTAATGCCACATTATTCAATGCCAGTGCACTACCGGTGCCTTTATTCGCGATCAGTACTTTGCGAGCATTATCGTTGTCTTCTGCAACTTTTGCATAAAGGAGATTCAAATTTTCAAGTGCCTTTTCATCCAGCGCTCTTCTTTTCCTACAGGGAATTGGCCCTCTTGTAGGCGGTGTAGGGTTGGACTCTTTTGAATTGACTCTTGCTAGTTCTATAAGATCTTTTTGTAAATCATCGTAGGCATATCCCATGTTGTGAACTGTAACCTGCAAAGCAGAATTCACCGGTGATGTCGGTCTCAAAAGTAGCGTAATTAAATTGGTATCTTTAACAAGTCTGGTAAAATTGATTTGAGGGTGATATGGCCAAGTGGTGAAAGAAAGTCTCAGTAATCAACTGATACTAGGCTTGTTGCAACGTCGGTAATTGGATGGCTGACCGAACTTTGGGAGATCCGAATTTTCGCTGTCAGTCCCAGATATTATTACCACTATGACAAATGAAAACCTATGACAAATCCATATAGATTTACAATGGCCATATATATTGGCAGTAGATGCTACCTACGTATAAATGTATTATTATCCATCAGTTGGACTCTTCCATATTATTATAGCTGGGAGGCTGGGAGTCCACTGAAATAATAATGCTATCCCACTGAAACTGCCATATTTGTGATAAGTGGAAGTTATCAGCAATGGAGACCTACACAAAGAGAGATATGTTTTTGTAACCTTCAGATGGTCTAAGCTCTCCTTCATACAGGACAGCTTATCTTGGACAACGTATCGTTCCCAAAAATTAACAGTTACATGTCCCGCCAGCGCAACCATGGAGATGAAAAGCGTGATTTCTATTAATAATTTCTTCAAAAAGTTAGACATGTTAAAAACATTTTTCGGTAAATTTTCATTAATAGTTTTTCATCATTGCAAATTATTTAAATTTTACTATAATATTACATTTTTAAGGTTAAATTATTGTGTTGATGTCTTTAATGTGAAGTTTGCGTCGTTCCGTTGCGTAGATAATTTTTTCTTTATTTCTGTCATATTGGTCTTCAAGAAGTTATACTGTGTCACCAACCAAGATCTCAGTTAAAGCCTACAATCGTTCTAAAACTATACTATCAATAGATAGACTATACGCAAGTTTCCATTGATTAAGTAACTGTCGACAATATTAATAAGCATGCCTGCCGTTTGTGGAGTCGTGTAGATTTTTTTGCCAACCTTTTTTGTGTTCTCATCCAAAATGTGGAATTTTGGAGTGCCTGAAGATAAATATCTTCGAACTTTGTGGGTCACTAAAGATGAGATACGGTTCCGAGACATTCTCGCTAACTATGGGCCTCATAAGCAAGCTCAGAGTCCCTCAGCGGGCAATAGAGAGGACTATGCTTTAAGTTTTAAGTTTTCTACGTGATCAAATCGGAAATAAGGTGAACCGTAGAAAAACCGGAGTCATTGACATAGCTCAACGAATTACCAAGCTGAAGTGGCAATGGGCGGGGCACATAGTTCAAATAACCGATAGACATTGGGGTCCCAACTGTTAAGGTGCTAGAACAGCAACCTTGCACTGTAGAGCTCAGTGTTGGCATACTTTCTACTAGGTGGAAAGTCGCCATCAAACGAGTTGTAGGGTGCCGCTGGATGTAAGAGGCACAAGATCGCGGTACGACTCACTACAAGAGACATGTCCTGTAGTGGATTTTAATAGACTGACAGGGTGACGAAGCAACCTACCAGCTGCTTTACCTTTCTGGTAGAGCTCCAGCTAACAGCCAAGTATCAATCAGAGAATCCAACCCTGGCGTATGTAGTCCCCGGCTGGTGCTAACTGAGAGTGTTCCAGATTTTTGGTTCTGCAATTAGACTGTATTCATGCATTAGAATATGCTGGAGGGATACAACATATAAAAAGTGGTCGTGTCGTGCCTTGTGAAGCAAGACTAATGTTCAAACATTAGCAGAATTTTTTTAAAATGTTCATTGCAGAAAGATAGTTATAAAAAAATTGTCTGTTTATTTATTCCGCTGCGCTTAACTGAATCACAAAGAAATGATCGTGGATTTAGATATTTTAAAATCCTGTTGAAATATGTACCAAACTTTGTACCAAATTTTATCAAAATCGGTTAAACTGTTGGGCCGTAACTGTGTGATGAGTGATGAAGTAGTGAGTAGAAACGTGAACACTGACGGTTGGCCTTTCAACAAATAAGTCGCTCAGCGCGCTATGGAGCGAGCTATGTTGGGACTTTCTCTCAGGGATACAAGTATAAATTAAAAATTTAAAAACCCCCCGACATTCGCCATTTTGTGGTGGCGGGGCCATCTTGGATTTGCATATTGCTATTCTACTAGTCAATCCCTTTCATTTGATACCCATATTAAGTGAGTTGTGAAAAAATATGTAATCCGCCATTTTGTAGCGGCGGCCATCTTGGACCGCATTTCATCAAACATAGCTAACAACACTCTCGACTAATTCACCTTTCAAACAAAAAAACCGCATTCAAATCGGTTCACCCGTTTGAGCGCTACAGAGGAACAGACAGACACACACACACACACACACACAGACACGTCAAACTTATAACACCCCGTCGTTTTTGCGTCGGGGGTTAAAGACAGGACACGACGATATTAGTGCGTAGGTAATACCAACCGTTTTAGTCCCTTCCTCGCAGAGGGTGCGATGTAAGGTGCACATCTCTTCATTTGCCGCTAAGCAAGCTACCTCTGCACGTTTCACCTCTGTCTATTTACAATATTATTTATGTATAAGTATGATTAGTCACAGAGGAATCATTACCGGCGCGGCGCGGGCCTTTAAAATTAGAGGAAAGATATCATGTAAATTGCTTATCGTATGGGAACTTGAGAGGGGGTATGCCGTATGGCAGTTTAATTACATCCATATAAGTGCCGTAAAATAAGTCGACCGGTGACCTTCAATGCGCAGAAGTCGAAAATGGGGTATCTCGGGGTGTGAGGGGGTCGCGTGGAGGGCGTGGGGATCGTTCGTAAGCACTGATTAGCTCTCGCGGATCCCTCGTAAGCGCTGATTGGCTCTCCAATCGTATTGTGTCCCGCTCACTCGCACGACGCTGCGCGCACTTGAAGCTCACCGGTCGACTTACGTGACGGGGGTTATACCCTAAGCTTTACCTACGCGGAATTGTACAGGAACACTAAATTGCTTGGTGTCGGTGGGGAGATAAATAATTTTTAGGCTTTTTCTGTCAAAAAATTCTCAGTGCCAGCCCGGAGTTGGTAGTTGGTGGTGTTTCACCCCCGTGCCTCGGAGAGCACGTTAAGCAGTCGGTTCCGGTTATTATCACTATCATATTGTGACAATACTTATGTTGCTAAAGCTCGCCACCCGCATTGGAGCAGTGTGGTGGGTCTAAGCTCTAAATCCCTCTCTCCTATGAGAGAGGAGGCCTGTGCCCAGCAGTGGGACGTTGAAAAGGCTGTGGTGGTGGGGAGATAGCATGCCACGGCCGAAGCTCCCACGCCTATGAATGTTTTGGAGGACACTGGACAGTGATGTACGAGTATAGTAAACTGTGTGATATGCAAAGGCTAAAGCCAAACTTTCTTAGGGCCTTGGTCACAAAAGCTCATATAGATAAGACCAAAATTGACAGTACTTACCTGCATTTGATAAATGGTATTCTTTATGGCTTTAAGTTCACTGTGCTTATGTAACTTCTGCGATATGTCTGGCAGAAGAAAGCTGAAGATGAACACTACAAAGACCAATGCAATAACCACAGAGTTGTTGGACAACCAGCGGGGTATTGTTTTGCGCGCCAAACGCAAGTGATTGACAGCCATTTTCCGATACATCTTAATAATTTCCGTAAAGTTTTTTTGGTCAGTTACAATATTATTCACTGGATGGTGGCTCTTGCACGTATGTTTCTTATCAATGCACGCCACACCTGTAACAAATCAATTTTCAAATTAGGGTGTTTTGAAGAGATTTGATGGTTCTTTCGCCTGAAAATTAACGAGACCTCAGACTATTTGGTAAGTTACTTATTGGTTCTATACCCTTATGCATATAAATTACTTAATACATAATATATATTTCATTGTGTATAATAATTCACAATAATCCACAAAAGGTAAACTTCAGCGTTCTTTACGTCCTACTGGCTTGTATCCACTTGTATATCACCTTGAAAGACGTGCTGTTTTGCCATATTTCTCTAAGTTATTTTTTTTAAATTTTAGTTTCATAAGGTAAGTAAGTAAGTATAATATAATTGTAAACGTGGATCCGTTATTAAATTTATATTTGGTCTTTGGATTAAGTTATTTTCTCATTGTTATGAATGGGTTTTTCGAATTTTTGCTTGTCGATTTAAAAGTCAAAAAGTTGACTGGTTGCCTTCAGAGCACAGGTAATTTTTCTCAATTATCTTTGGCCACTGAACCCGGTAACTCATATCACATAAAACAATCGTCATACGAATGATACATCGTCATATCATATTAATCACAGCTCATAGCATAATATTTTATAGAAAATATCGGTTCGTAGTTTCAAGATTAGGCGTCCATTTCTCCTACTATTGTGTGGAACTACATTGAAATGACGTGGAAAGCTGTATAATGTATACTTTGAACTGCCATTCAAGCAGCTATTAAGTAAGATTGCAAAGCTCTAAAGCTTGACGCACACTATATAGATGCATATAACATTATCTGGCGCTATAATGAGGAAAAAACCTTTTTCGATACAGATGTCGCTGGTATTACTTGATGCGTGAGATCAGCAGTGCTGTCAAACGTAATGGTGTAACGAAAATGGAAATCATTCACTCCTGAAGTATATTTGGATGAGGAAACTGTGGGAAACTTTAACAAAACTAAACAAATTCTTGGGCACTAAAGGCACTTTTGATTCATTCACATTAAAAATTCATAAAAAATCTACAACAATTAAGTTTATGTTTGCTACGTTCTATGATAAAAAAATAAATTTTTGGTAAAATATTATAGGTACTTACCACAACCGTTCGTTGAAAACGAAATCACGTTGCGTACATTTTGTTTAGTGTGTTTAATTCAAGATTTTAACCTCCCTGGCGCGTGGTGATCTTATATGTGGGAGGTCCCGGGTTCGATTCCCGGCAGCGGCAATTTGGGATTTTATAATTTCTAAATTGTGTCTGGTCTGGTCTGGTCTAAAGGCTTCAGCCAGGTCTTGAACCAGGCTTCATCAGGTGAGATTGCAGTCAAGGGTTAACTTGTAATAAAAAAAAAAGATAAACAAACTGGTGTTATTCTGACCTACGTAATTGGTAATGGGTAATGTACGTCAAGCTTTATTACAAGAAAACGGTACAAACGACACCAGAAAATGGAGTTTCCAGACCAGCCAGAGCGGCATTACGTTTACGCTTTCGCCAGATGACAAATTGACCCAATTCATTTAATGCTCCCCTCCATTGTTTCGCCTAAACTTAACTAAAGCGTTGCGAAACACCCCACAATTTGTCAAACTTTTGAATCATTAAAATCCTACTAAGTAATATTATAAATGTGAAAGTGTGGATGTTTCGATGTTTGGATGTTTGGATGTTTAGATGTTTGGATGTTTGTTACTCTATAACGTCGCAACTACTGAACCGATTTGGCTGAAATTTTATCCTGGAAAAATTCACAGTTCCCGTGGGATTTTGAAAACCCGAAATCTGTACCTATCTATAGCTATAGGTTACTATAGCAAACTACTTTGAAAGTAAGTATGAAGGTTCGAAAAGGGAGCGGGAACGGAAACCAGAAATCCACGATTCCCTCAGGATTTTTGAAAAATCAGCCAAGTGCGAGTCGGGCCTCGCTCTTTCAGGGTTCCGTACATAATTATGAACAATATAATATTTTGGGTCTAAGAAATATTTAATTTCCGAGCTAGACATCGCAACAAACCGTGAAAGAAAAACCCAAAAAAATGTTCGTTTATTTTGGTCACAGCTTATAAACTATTTAATAAATCGTTGTTTTCAGTATTTGTTGTTTAAATAGAGCATATAGTACATAATATACTGAAATATCATATTCCCAACTAGTTTAGTTTTTGAGATAGCCCCCGTCACAAAAATGGTCTAAAACTGACAACTTTGATGGCCTCCCATTCCCTTATTTTTTGAGATAAAAATTAAAAAAATATATATTTGTACTCTACTTAATGACTAATGAGCTCTAAACAATGATACCCCACAAGCTAGGGTAAAGAAAAAAATTTTTTTTCCGGCTTCTTTTTCATGTATGGGAGCCCCCCTGAAAAATAATTTAATTCAATTTCTAATTCAATATTTGATTTTGGGTTAACGTTTTACACTAAATACCAAAATTTCAGGTTTGTAACTCATTTCGTCTGCGAGCTAGAGACCTGTGACCGGCGGACAGTCGGACAGACAGACAGCCGAGTGACATTAATAGGGCTCCGTTTTTTACCCTTCGGGTACGGAACCCTAAAAACTGAAATTCACGCGGGTTTAGTAAATAAAAGCAATTATTATTGAGGTAACAATAGATTTATTTTCAAACTAAACAGATTGAGACTAATATTGACATTAATAAAAATAAAATACAATTTTTACAATTTTCTATGCTCTTTATCGTAAAAGTTTGATAGGTACATCGACAAAGACGTAAAGCCTAGGTTTTGCTACACAAGGTAACACAGGTAGGCCAACATTGCAGCATGGGCCATGGCATATCACAGGCGAGTTCTTGAAATACATAAATCGTCTTTCTATTCGCAATCGATTGGAAACAAGAAGAGTTTATTAAGCTTCGTTTAATAAACGTTTTCACATGTTTAATAATAACGTGATCTACGAGAGAAAACATACTTTTTGGATACATTTCCATTGCGCGTGATAAGAATTTTGCACAACAATAATTATAAACAGACTGACTGGTAATGCATGTCTTAGTATAAATGCAGCTGATGCCACAGAAATCGTACGTTCGTGTGCATTTAGGTGTCTTCAATGTACCGTGCGGTCTCTTCGATTTCTAGGGATAAAAAGTAGACTGGATCACTCAAATGGAATGGTTGCATAATCCTCTATTTGTCTGTGAAAGCCCCACCATAATCGGTACAGCCGTCCCGGAAATTAGTCCAGGCAAACGGACAGAGAGACAGACAATAATTTTAAAAACGTGTGTTTAGGTTATTCTATATAGTATCGCTCAAATACTCACGAGCTTAACAAGAGGGGTTATTTTGAAATCACAGACAGACACTTTAATTTTATTTGTTTGTATTCTATAAATTTGTAAGCGCGATCACCTGTCGCATCATGAGACACTCTAATACATCTTATCTGTCGGTTTTGCACTTTGATTCTTCACATCCAGTGGCTGTCTGTGCATTCACATGGTATTTTCTCTTAAGGAAATTCGTTTTTACTATACATATTATTCTTCATCGTCACAGCAAATTGAACAGCAGGAGTCTCTCTTCGTGACGCTCTTCGGACTTACTGGCTTCGATGGTATGATTTCTGTGACGCAGTGAAATAAAATTAAGTAAGAAAGAGTTTATTCGTCTGTGGCTACGTGTTAGTCAGTAGGTATAGTTTTCTCCTGGCCGAATTTCGGCTGCGGTAGCCAGAGACTTTTTAATTCTTTTTTATTCAACTACAAGATAGCCCTTGACTGCAATCTCACCTGATGGTAAGTGATGATGCAGTCTAAGATGGAAGCGGGCTAACTTGGAAGAGGTATGCATACCCCTGATCGGTTTCTACACGGCATCGTATCGGAACGCTAAATCGCTTGGTGGTACTTCTTTGCCGGTAGGGTGGTAACCAGCCACGGCTTAAGCCTCCCACCAGACCAGACCAGACACAATTTAGAAATTATAAAATCCCAAATTGCCCCTACCGGGAATCGAACCCGGGACCTCCCACTTATAAGACCACAGCGCTCACCACTGCGCCAGGGAGATCGTAATCACCTCACCACTAGCCAACTATGGAGGAGATATTATAGTGCGAAACACAGGTGCACTCTCCACTCCCCTACTCTCACAGACTTGGCCAAGGAGGCTGTCAAAAAAATGATTATGGGTAACTTTTCCAACAGACACTCTACCAATTGGTGAAAGCCTGAATAAAATCCGTTCAGCACTATTTGAAGCGCACTGACTTATGACTCGCCGCGGTCTTGCGCCGCTTCTATCCAACGGCTCCCGTCTGCAATGGACGCATGTTGGTTAAAAATGACGACGACTTTATGAATTTTAGCGATATCTTATTTTATTATCAATTTCAAGCATACAAAATTATATTTTTGTTCAGTGGATTCTTTCAGGCGTATAAAATTGCCTTTATTCCAGCGAAAATATGGTCAAGGACAGGATTATAACATTGCATTGAGGTCGCGGCAAATCTCGGTTGAGGGATTTAAAAATTTTGTTTTCGACTCCCAGGCGATGTGTAGACTTCTAGAGTAGGTACTTACCTACCTATAAAAATATTTTGCGCCGAAATGGGACCGTTATTTTGTGGTTACGCTCAAAGTTATTTTTTAGGGTTTGTATATTTGGAGGTCTCTACAAGAGACCTATGTCCAGCGGTCTATCGGTTGACGAAGAACAAGTACCTATAAATTAAAAATTTATAAACCCCCGACATTCGCCATTTTGTGGTGGCGGCCTTCTTGGATTAGTGCTATTCTACTAGTCAAGCCATTTCATTTGATACCCATATAGATAAAATAATATGATAAAATATGTAATCCGCCGACCGATTTTCATCAAACATAGCTGACAACACTCTCGACTAATTCACCTTTCAAACAAAAAAAAACCGCATTCAAATCGGTCCACCTGTTTGAGCGCTACAGCGGAACAGACAGACACACACACACACACACACACACATACACACACATACGCGCGCGCGCACCCACACATGCACACACACGCACACACAGGCACACACACGCACACACACACGCGCACACACACGCACACAGTGTGCGTGTGTGTGTGTGTGTGTGTGTATGCGTGTGTGTGTGACGGTGATGAAGATGAGCGTAGTGCATCCCACCACCACCACTACAGCCTTTTAACGTCCCACCGCTGGGCACAGGCCTCCTCTCTCTTAGGAAAGAGGGATTTAGAGCTTAGACCCGCCACGCTGCTCCAATGCGGCTTGGCGGGCTTTGATCGACTATTGCCACATGATAGTGATATTAACCGGGACCGACTGCTTAGCGCGCTCTCCGAGGCACGGTGAAACACCGCCAGCTACCAACTCCGGGATGGCACTGAGAATTTCTTGACAGAAACATCCAATACCTAACAATTATATGCCCGACCCGGAAATCGAACACGGGACCTCGTGATCTGCGCTCGAATATGCTAACCACTAAACCAACGAGGCCGTTGCAGTGTACCCCACCCTCCTAAAAAAAGCTGGAAACTTCATAATAAGTAATTACCCACTTTTTCTACTTTTTGTGGCGTTGAACAAACTCACGTTTGCTGCGATCGGGACGAATGGCGTGCGCAGATTTACGTTTCGGTAGTGACAGGCAGGGAACAGGAACTCTGGAGAAGGACGAGGTGAAACAGCGTTAAGTACGATTCACATCTAAAGCGCAGGCCCCTTTGGGAGCGAAGCGAAGCGGTTTCCCTTCGCTCATGTCACTGTCGCTATACAATGAGAACTTCGCTTCACTCTGTCATTCGCAGTGTGAACCGTAGTATGAAGAGAGGCAGTAGTGGCGTGACTTAAGCGAAACGAATTTCGCTTCGCTCCCAATGGGGCCTGCGCTTAACTGTGAAGTTTTAAAGAAGAGTTAAATGTGAGATTTACGTTACGTTTCAAGTTTATGTAAAATATTTAAGTTTCGAGGAATGCTCATAGCCGTGAAGATTCCCAGGTTTATGAAGAATTTTAAACGTAGAATTAAACATTTCAATTTGCATTCGATCAATCGGTCAATCGATCTGACGCGCTGCGTTCGATGTGAATCGTACTTTACAAAGATATTTTTAAGTAAAATAAAAATACTTACTTAAGTACATTACTTTGCTAAAAGGCATTAGGTTTAAGAATTTTTATTTTTATAGACATGTTTTTATTTAAACATTAAGCTGATTGCAAAAAGCAAGTGATATCTTGGTAAATAATAAATCACAGACGAATAAACTCTTTAATTCGTCTGTGTAATAAATTAAAATTGCAGTCTTTTCTCTGGAAAATAATGAACAATGCATTGTATTGGATTTCCTTTTGTTTTGTATAGCCCTTAATTAAGTAAAGTAAGTGCAGACAGAGACTGTTAGTTCACCTTTTAACAATTTTTTTTATCATTTACAAAATTAGTTTTGTAAAATGATATTATTTATGATATTCCAGGTTTTGATTTTCCAATTTTCTATTGTTTAAATTTAGTTTTGTGATCGTGTGATAGGCTTCGAATAGCCATGTTTAACCGCCTATCTACTATCGTGTACCTTCTCCTACCTACAAGCTTTTAGATTAACTGGAGAGGAGAGGGAATATTATAAGTCGTATCTAGCACGCCTAATATATTTTGGTCCCCGATTTCTTACGTCATCCAGACGTGGAACGCTTCTACGGTCACGGGGACGTAATATGGATTAACAACTCCCGCACACTGGGCCACTAGTGGCGTCGACTAATGGCCACCACAAATCGCTGAAGAGATTTTTCATAAGTAGGTAAGTACATTTTCTTGTGGTTCGAACGCGGCCACTCGAGCGCTCAGTGTGCAGTGCAGCATCATATAAAATGTATGAAAAATCTCTTCCGCGACTTGTGGTCGGCCACTAGTCGTCGACACTAGTGGCCCAATGTGCGAGGGCTGTAATCCAGTCCAAAACCTGGCGTCCCAATATCACCCTAAGCTGAGGTCTGAGCCTCACAGGAGTCGCTCTTGGGTCGTCTCACCATTAGGCGAACAGTGAGCGGCTGACTGTCCGCTGGCCAAAAATGAGCGGCGGTCGCAACTCATAGCTCCAGGATCTCTCATAGTTTGGGAGGCACTTGGGGCGAATCAGCCACTCAAGCGGTTATAGGGAGCTATAGGCAGAGCGAAACTATAGGGAGGCTAACTGCAACCAAACAGTTAGCCGCTCACTGTTCGCCTAATGGGGACACGGCCATAGGATGACGTTCTGTCCGATTTTCGTCGAGCCTTTGAGCTCAAACCCCTCTAGCGGAGCTTCTACGCTCGCCCTCAGTCCTGTGGGTCTACCATCAACTATAATCGCGACTCAATTAAAGACCTAAACTGAACTGAATCGCTATTTCGTACCATGAACTCTTTTATCCGACCAATAGACGTCATGACGTCAAGAGCGAAACAGAAACCTAGTATAAAAAATATAGAAACAAAAAGATACTTCATGGTACGAATTCAATGCGATTCATTTTAAGCGCCGATATTGAATAGCATCGGAATCGGATCGTTAGATTAAAGATTGTAGTAGGCCTCCGTGACGCTGCAGCGGCCAAAGTAGTATGCACAATCCGAGAAAAAGCCTAATATTTTTATTATTATAATACATAGGTATGCGAGTACATTACCTGCACGGTATATGGCTATAACTGTTTGTTCTCTCACAACTCTGGAGCTGAAAAGAAACGGATAATGTTTCAATCCTTTTCGAAATTCACCACATTTCCTGAGAATAGGTCTCTTAACAGTTCCTTTGTGTGTTGATGTTCCTGGTTTCCAAATAAATCTAATTAATGCCATCATCAGTTTAGATTTAAGATTTTGATGAATTTGGTACGATTTTTTGTCATTAGATGGTTACGTGTTTTTTACCCATTATCGAGAAAAATCTGAATTAATTCGCTGAATATGGACAAGTGTGGCTACTATAGATATATGTATATACAGTGGCTATAGAGCAGGAGCCCACGACGGCCAGACCTTCGTTTTATAAAACCTGAAAGTTTTTCTGTGTATTGTCCTCAACATAGGGAGGAACGATCAGCGACTATGAAGTTGAGATCATCGTTACTTTGGGATATATAACAGGTAATAAAGGTGTAAAAATTCTTATACATAAAAGTATAAAGTCTAATTTTTTTATATTTTCTTCGGAATAGTATCAGAAATCATGTCATGCATTGCTGGGCACTTATTAAAGTTGCTACCCCCTGCCAGACACCCTTGAACTTTTAAACTTTAAGGGCGTCTGGCAGGGGGTAGCAAAAATGCTTTCCATGAGCTACATGTACCTACCTATACCTACTATTTAAACTTTAATCTTTGATCACTTCTATGGGCAGTACCCAAAGACTGCCTCGCATTTTTTTGGGTAATTAATTATATTCTTTTTGAGTAATATATATTATTGGCAATAGATGTTGCCACTCATGTCAAAAGCGTACCCACTCTTCATAAAAGCCTAGAAGACTGGTTATAGATAATAATAGAATGTTCACTTAGGTACGATCACATAGATAGTAAAATTAATGGTGTATTCAACCAACTCTAACCAGTCAGTTTAAAAAAGATCTTACTTTTGGACCTGTAGATAAACCGACGTCTCTCAAGATTTTCTCATCAAAGATTTGATTTTTCGTCCAAGGCGCTGTATTTGTAAAACTCGAAACAGTATTCACACCAGCGGTTATGTTACATGAGCTTGCTTTATCGAGGGACGTTTTGCTTCTTTTAGTTAATTTACTGTTATAAAATATGCGTTCTTGGTTTTTGTAGCCCTCCGTATCCGTATTTCTGAGTGGATTTTGCGCACTGGACACTCCTTCTACGAAAATTATTACCAAAGTGGTTATGTAGTTGGAATGGCAAATTCTAGGTTATGCAGATACATATAAGTAGCCAACCATAAAGTAGGTACTATTATACCAATGTAGCCAACCATAACCCGCAGCATAAACATTTGAACACTTGTTTGAAAACTTGTGTGGCAGGGGTTTGCACTTTGCCATTCAGTATCGGTTTTTCGAGAGCACATTAAAGCGTTTAAAGTTCAAATTCAAATGAAGCGAACGTCTGTCTGGCAAGCAAACATGTGTTCAAATGTGTGTCTTTGTGTGGCGCCGGGGCAAAGCATTATATCAATATTCAATGTAGCCAACCCACACTGGAAAACCAAGGTAAATAGATGATACTTAGGTAGGTCCCAGCTAGTTCGATAACCCTTCGTCCTACGAAAGAGGAGACCTTTAACAAGCAGTGGCTCAGTGGGACATTTCACATTAATAGAGTAGAATAATAGAGTAGACATAAATTCTGACTTAGTTGAGATGAGAAAATAAACTGTATTTTGGTGATACCGTTACTTTGATTATAATAATATTTTAAAATCCATTATAAAATTAGTCATTATAGTATTAGTTAAACGTATAGATGGTCATCTTTTTCATATAGGTGTGTGAGAACAGCAAGCTAGCCTAAAAAAACTGGTAAATGCTTATAGGTACTTAACAAGCAAAACCTTTAACAATAAGACGTAATATCCATGAATATTTTTTAGAGATTAAAACTCAACAGGCATCGAGATGAATACTTATGGAACATCAGAGTTATATTCATCAGGTGTAAAAAAAAACGCCACTAGTTAGTGAGAACATAGAAGCTAAAGTCTAACAGATAAAAATGTTTTCAAGAAAAAATTTATCTATAGTATTATGATAGAAGTGATAGAGAAATCCAGATCCATTTCGATCCGATTTACTTGAATGCAATTTATGTACTAACGAGTTCAAATAAATAAGAATAGTGCCTTTGAATACCTACACTAGTAAGGTTGAGGCTATGTGTTAAATGCTCTAGCAAAATAGATATTATATAGCCCAAATTAGAAGGTGCTTCGTTCATCGTTCATTTTTGCGATGAACGATGCACGATACGATATTTGCTTATGGCACAGTGCCTGTGAACGATGAACGGTCGGTGTTTAGATGGCTCATTTTCGATGACTCATCGATGAAGCCTCGAAAATGAAAGCAAAAATTCCGAAAAATGAACCGTCTAATTTGGGCTTTAGGTAAGTATGTGACTTCTCTGCTTACCGGGAATGACATTGCATGGAGGGCGATCTGAGAGCACTTTCATCAAATACAAAAGCAAGCCAACAACTGCTGCAAGCCCAACCGTTAATATGATAAGCGATTTCTTGACAAAGTCCTCAAAACATTCGATCAACTCATCCATATAACATTCTATGGTATTGCTCACCCGGTTGGAAGACATTTGTGTTTTAAAATGTGTAATAAATGTACCTTGAATTAAAAAAAAAATTGGTCAAGAGCATGGAGCAATTTACCAAAGGTCAACAAACAGGTGCGGTGGATACATCATTCTGGTTGAGTTTATTAGCGGTACATTGCTGCTCTAGCAACGTGACAACTCCTGTTAATAAAATGTAATTTTTCAATAAAGATTCTTAATGTTTATCTACTGTATTCCTTATCGCATCTCGCATCTATCTAGGTATCTATTCTATAATATAATAAAACTGTAACAGATCCAATTCTGTACATTGAAGATATTTTGAAAAATTTTATTGGAGCGCACTCTATAATCGATACTGAAGCCAAAACTGCAATTTTTTTTATTTTTGTCTGTCTGTCTGTCTTTTTGTCTGTCTGTCTGTCTGTCTGTCTGTCTGTATCTTGGCCGCGCATCACGCCGAAACTACTGAATGGATTCGAATGAAACTTGGTACGATTTGAGTTTATACTCCGAGGTAGGACATAGGATACTTTTTATCCCGAAATTCAGCACGGTTCTCTTGGGAGAGGGTATGAAAGTTAAAAAGTGTATTTAGCTGTAATTCATTAAAGCGTTGTTCGATTTCACTCATTCTTTTTTTGTTAGAAAGGTAGTACTTTATGTATTGTCCCGTAAATATTTCGAGGTCATAGGTTTTTTAGTTTAGAAATGACAGACATTACAATCCTCAGTATTGGGTTCAAATAACTTGGGACCCGGATCTTTGAACGTACGGCTTATTTTAAACTGGTGTGCGTTTAAATTTATGTTTGTCGGTCTGTCTATTTATTCCGGCTAATCTCCGAAACAGCTGGATCGATTTTAATGGAATTTTCAATGTTATAAGGAGTAACTTAGGCTACATTTAGTTTAGGTACATAAAAGAATTATGGGATCCGATCCGATCCTATATAAAAACCTATATCTACGCGAACGAAGTTGCGGGGTTCAGCTAGTTTGTAATATTAATACTACAAATGCGAAAGTGAATAGGCATTTTTTAGGCAAGCGCGCTCCAACTTTGATCTCATTTCTTTCATCAGGCGTGGTTGTCGTAAAGCGCATCCCTATCATACAATAAAATAAAAAATAAAAATGCGGAAGTATGTTAGTTCGTTGGTTTGTCCCATTGAATTATTATGTAGGTAGTATAATAATTCCTCAAAGCTTTGTCCTTCAATCACTCAACAACGGAGTCACGGGACTTGATTTCACGGCATTTTTATTTTTTACTAGATGATGCCCACGGCTTCGCCCGTGTATTTAGGTTTGTAAAAATCTCGTGGGAACTTTGATTTTCCAGAACAAAAAGTAGCCTATCTGTAGTAAGTAGTAACCCGTCCACAAAACGGAAAAATTCCGTGGGATCCTTACGATTTCGGAATGAAATTCCTTACAGCATCAGGGTTGAGGAGTTGGACATGTACCTACCTGAGGTCATTCAACAATAAAGTCTTTAATTGGTATCCCCAATATCAATTTAAATAACCGACAGTGCCTAAATCCCATTAGTTTTAGGGATCAGATCCCCTACAGCATCAGGATTGATGAGTTGGAATCCAAATTTTTTGTAGGACAGTGTCGAAATGTTTCTCTCGATTAAAAAAAAATACGCAAATCGGTTCAGAAATCTCGGAGATATCGGTGTACATAGGTAGAAAAACACAACTCCTTTTTTGAAAGTCGGTTAAAAAAGTAGCCTATGTTACTCCCTGGTTAATTCTCTACTTGTATGTGAAAGTCCCGTCAAAATCGGTTCAGCCGTTCCAAAGATTAGCCCGTTCAAACAGACAGACAGACAGACAGACAGACAGACAGACAGACAGACAGACAGACAGACAGACAGACAGACAGACAGACAGACAGACAGACAGACAGACAGACAGACAGACAGACAGACAGACAGACAGACAGACAGACAGACAGACAGACAGACAGACAGACAGACAGACAGACAGACAGACAGACAGACAGACAGACAGACAGACAGACAGACAGACAGACAGACAGACAGACAGACAGACAGACAGACAGACAGACAGACAGACAGACAGACAGACAGACAGACAGACAGACAGACAGACAGACAGACAGACAGACAGACAGACAGACAGACAGACAGACAGACAGACAGACAGACAGACAGACAGACAGACAGACAAAAATTTTAAAAACGTGTGATTCGGTTATAGTATCGTTCAAATAACCATATGAGCTTAATATGAGGTAGTTATTTCGATATTACAGACAGACACTTCAATTTTATTTATTAGTATAGATAGTATAGATTTTACTGTAAGTATGAGAATACAGTTAAAGACCTAGAAAGTGACTCAAGATACTTTTTACTTTTTATCCCGGTAAAACAAAGGGTTCCCGAGGGATTTTTAAAAACCTAACCACGCGGATGAAATCAAAAGCAAAAGTTAGTAGTGGTATCCGATACAAACCAGACAATCGTCTTCACATGTTTGAAATATTGTGGATATTTTTTACTGAACACGGGGCGCATAGTAGGATGTTGAATAATTGTTAATTTTGGTCTCAATTTTCAGGTCTCAATCCCTCATATTAAAATGCTTTGACCACAGACTTTGACGGAGACTTTGACATCGCATTTTTGCCATTTTTGCCACTGAAAAAATAGCATAGATAAGCAATGATAGATAGCAGATAAGTATACAAAATATCGCTATAGAGAATTTTTGATTTTTGTATAGGCTCTATTGGCTCTATAGATCTCAAAGCTGCATCAATCACTACTGTAGTCTCAACTAAGACAAAGTATCTCTCTTCTTCTTCCAGTCTCAATTGTGGCGATTGGCCGAATTTATGGTATTCTTGCTGCAACAACGCATTTAGCCAATAGCGATAGACTGTCGGGGTACTTATATATTATACTTTATCTTCTATTTATTATATCTTAGCTGTCGGCAAGAAGAGTAGGTACTTATATCTTAGCTGTCGGCCAATCAGAGGTGAATGTGATCGTCAAAATGCAGCTGTTTCTGTCTTGGTATGGCGATTTTGCACGGTTTGTATATTAGTTGTAATTTTTTTCAGTTTGATGGAAAAATGAAAAATATTGAACTTGTTTATATTCTTTCAACGCCTGAATGATTCACTTTTAGGGTCTCCGCCAACGTCAGACTTTTTGTAGGTTGGATAATAGGGCCGATAATTATGCACACACTCACTGTACTTTGCTAGAACTTGTTAATTTGTTAGAAGTGGAAAGCTGAAAAAAAATTGCCAACAAAAAAAATTGCTAACTTTTGTGGTGTCAACACGTGTTGGTGACAAAAGTTGGCAATTTTTCTTTAATGGAGACCCAGCTTTATACGTTAGGTAAGTATTTAATGCCAGCGACCTACTGTGTCGGTGAGTAGTAGGTACCTATGCGTTGGCATATATTTTCGTACGTTTAATTTTCCACCTACAATCGGATCGGCTGGAATGCACCGATTTTGTGTTTGACCGACTTCTGTAAGACGTGTACGTTTCAATATTGCAATCTGAATGTTTCATTTTTTGCCGACACAAAAAGTCTGGCACCGACCGATCGAACCGACCGACCGAATCACCGATTGTCTGACGTGGGCCGAAGCCCTTATGGTCACATGATATAAAACAGAAGTGAACTGTGTAATGCGGCGATTACGATAACAATTTTATAGTTCGACTTGGATTTACACACGTAATTTATAGTACGAAGGAAAATTATTGATAAAAATCAAAACCAGCCTACTGTATTATTTACATCCTACTATATAATATTAATATTTAATATATATAATATTATAAATGTGAAAGTGTGGATGTTTGGAAGTTTAGATGTTTGGATGTTTGGATGTTTGTTACTCTATAACGTCGCAACTACCGAACCGATTTGGCTGAAATTTTGAATGGAGATAGATTATGTCCTGACTTTAAACATAGGCTTTTTATCCTGAAAAAAATCCACAGTTCCCACGGGATTTTGAAAAACCCGAAATCTATATCTACAGCTATAGGCAGATTACTATAGCGAACTTCCTTGATAGTAGGTATAAAGGTTGGAAAAGGGAGCGGGAACGGGAACCGGAAATCCACGATTCCCTCGGGATTTGTTTAAAACCGAAATTCACGCGGGCGAAGCTGCGGGCAAAAGCTAGTAGTTAATAATATTTGATAGTTAATAAATAATTAGTTAATATATAAAAAAAAATACCTTCATATTGTGGGATCATAAATAACGTGAAGCATAATGTATAGGGACCAACCATTTTCATAATCCATAATATACTCGTAATATTTGCGAACGTCCGTCGGGCCCTTCTTGATGGATCGCCAAGCCTTCGCTTTGATTTATTTCTCTATAATGACCATACGGACCCTATCTTATTATATTTTCGGCTTCACTTATCCTTTTTTTTTCTCTTTTATTAAAAGAGTTAGGGTTTTCCTAGTTTCTTCAGCTTTTTAACCCCCTACGCAAAAACAACGGGGGTGTTATAATGTAGGTATGTGTCTGTGTGTGTGCGTGTGTGTGTCTGTCTGTTTCCCCGTAGCGCTCAAACGGGTGAATCGATTTGAATGCAGTTTTTTTTGTTTGAAAGGTGAATGAGTCGGGAGTGGTCTTAGCTATGTTTTAATGAAAATCGGTCCAAGATGGCCGCCGCCACGAAATGGCGGATTACCTACATATTTTTTCACAACTCCCTCAATATGGGTATCAAAGGGCTTGACTAGTGGAATAGCACTATGTAAATCCAAGATGGCCGCCACCACAAAATGGTTAATGTCGGGGGTTTTTTAATTTTTAATTTATATCTAAGTTCTTGTTATCAATAAACGTATAGGTAATTCTCGTTGAATATTTTTTTTTTATTTTCGCAACAAAGTTGTCACAGTTGTTGCGGTCTCTCTTCCTTTTCACTCTCTCTTATTTTCCCTTTTTCTCTCTCGCGAACTTATTTTTGCCTTTTATAATCAGTAGCATTTTCGCGATAAATCATTTGGTGCAATGTAGCAGAAACTAACTAACTAATACGTTTAGAATAGACTAGTGTTGCGCTCGGTGCGCGAGCTGCAAGCAGCTCGCGTGCCTTGTAGTCTCTTCAATATTCGTAAAATAAAGAAATGGGAGGCCATACCAAATACCAGAATATTCTGGAGAGTCTCTTGAAAGATAGAAAGAAATATTGGTATCACGTTTCGTATCTTTTCTGAAAGGACACTAATCAGTTCTTTGCATGCGTTTAGTGGAATTTTTTTTTTGTTAGGCGGCCATCTTTTTGTACCGGTTCATCCAATGGCCCAAGGTTTTTAATAACATTTGTTTGGGACCATGTCTGTATGACTGGTAGTTTTAGAGGACCCATGAGTTACTCTGGTAAATTTTCCACATTCATGACGTTTCATAAGTTTCCTGAAGGAAGACCTATAAGTTCTACGCACATAAATAGTGAAGGGAAAAAGTTCCATACAAAATTGTTCTGGAGAGCCTCTTGAAAAGAACCCAAAAAATTTGTATGGAGAAATTTTTTTTTGTTCGGCGGCCATCTTTTTTTTACCGGTTCACCCAATGGCCCAAGGTCTTTAATAACATTTGTTTGGGACCATGTCTGTATGATTGGTAGTTTTGAAGGACCCATGGGGTACTCTGGTAAATTTTCCACATTAATGACGTTTCATAATTTTCCTGAAGGAAGACCCATAAGTCCTACGCACATAAATAGTGAAAGGAAAAAGTTCCATACAAAATTGTTCTGGAGAGCTTCTTGAATAGAACCCAAAAAATTTGTATGGAGAAAATTTTTTTTTGTTCGGCGTCTATCTTTTTTTTACCGGTTCACCCAATGGCCCAAGGTCTTTAATAACATTTGTTTGGGACCATGTCTGTATGATTGGTAGTTTTGGAGGACCCATGGGGTACTCTGGTAAATTTTCCACATTAATGACGTTTCATAATTTTCCTGAAGGAAGACCCATAAGTCCTACGCACATAAATAGTGAAAGGAAAAAGTTCCATACAAAATTGTTCTGGAGAGCTTCTTGAATAGAACCCAAAAAATTTGTATGGAGAAAATTTTTTTTTGTTCGGCGTCTATCTTTTTTTTACCGGTTCACCCAATGGCCCAAGGTCTTTAATAACATTTGTTTGGGACCATGTCTGTATGACTGGTAGTTTTGGAGGACCCATGAGGTACTCTGGTAAATATTCCACATTCATAACGTTTCGTATTTTTCCTGAAAGGACACTCATGAGCTCTATGCATGCGCTTAGTGAGGTAAAAAAAGTTCTATACAAAAATGTTCTGGAGAGCCTCTAGAAAATTAAAAAAAAAATTTGTATGGACGCGAAAATTTTTTTTGTTCGGTGCCTATCTTTTTTTTACTGGCTCACCAAAGGGCCCAAGGTTTTGAACATTTTCAGTTTCAGGACCATGTCTCTATGACTGATAGTTTTTTAGAGCCTTTGGGGTACTCTGGTAAATTTTCCACATTCATGACGTTTCATATTTTTCCTGAAGGAAGACCCATAAGTTCTACGCATATAAATAGTGAGGCGAAAAAAGTTCCATACAAAATTGTTCTGGAGAGCCTCTTGAAAATTAGCAAAATTTTTGTATGGAGACGAAATTTTTTTTTGTTTGGTGGCCATATTTTTTTCACCGGTTCACCCAATGGCCCAAGGTTTTGAACATTTTTTGTTTCTGGACGGTACCTTTCCGACTGATAGTTTTCGAGATCCCTTAGGGCACCCTAGTCAGTTTTCCACGTTCAGCTCTCTCTATAATTTTGTAGACCTTATATTTTTGAATTTTACACACATGAAAATTATGGTGAAAAAGTCCCATACAAAATTGTTCAGGAGAGGTGATCAGTACCTGACTTCAAGTAGCTTTATATACATACTAGTAGGGCGCTTGGCTGCGCGGCCCGCTAAAGCGGACCGCGGGGATTTCGGTATTATTTTTGTTTTAGCAGCCTCCACCTTCTTCTATCATTTTCAGCATCTTTAACCCTGGCCGTGCTCCTCATCCATCTTCCAAACCCTCGAACATCATCACTCTCCAAATTTTTTTCTCCGAATCATTTGCCAGAAGGAGAGTTCTTCCATAAAACCAAATTTTGAAAAGGAACCGTATCAAAGTCTTGTATAGTTTCCCAACTTATAGTCTCTTCAATATTCGCCGTATATTTTGTGTGAAAACATAAATTCCGTCATCTTGTTTTTTTCCTGTTCATCTAGTAGATTTTTAGTTTTTGATTATATTTTTCTAAGAAATTACTCTTCCATCTTTTATGCTTGGTGAGATAGACACCGACGAAATTTGTATAGCCGCCATCTTGAATCCGCCATTTTGTTTTTTTTTCAGCTCAGTGCCAATTGGATGACGTTTTGAGTAATTTTTGTTTGAGCACCTCCCATCTATCTACAATACCCTGCCCGGGCTCCTCATCCATCTTCCAAACCCTCAATCATCATGTCTTCCCATATTTTTCTTTGATAGTTCTCCAAAGAACCGCATTAAAGCCTTGTATAGTTTACAACTTCTAGTCTCTTCAATATTCGCCATACATTTTCTATGGAAAAATAAATTCCGCCATTTTGAATTTTTTTTCAATTCATCAAGTAGACCTTTGGATCCTCATCATCTTTTGCGAAGAAACCATTCTTCCATCTTGTATACTCTTCGAGATGGAGACCGACGAAATTTGTATGGCGGCCATCTTTTTTTCGCCATTTTGAATTTTTTTTCAGCTGATTGCCAATTGGATGACGTTTTGAGTGACATTTGCTCGAGCACCCCCCACCTATCTTCAATACCTTAAGCGTGCCCGTCGCTCGTCTCTGAAATCCTCAATCATCAGCTCTCTCCATATTTTTCCTCTTAATGAATTTTTGTCCTCTATACGACACCATTATTGAAAAAAAAAATTTTCATACAAAATTGTTCAGGAGAGGTGATCAATGAGTGAGTCACCCAATCAGCACGAGCAGCTATATATATATTAACTAGTAGGGCGCGTGGGTGCGCGGCCCGCAAGCGGACCGCGAGGTTTCGCTTTCGGGTATTTTGGTTTGAGCAGCCTCCACCTATCTCTCCCCTATTCCTAATCCTCGATCATTATCACTCTCCATATTTTTTCTCGAATCATTCTGCTCATCAAGTAGAACTTAAGGTCTTAATCATCTTTTGGCAAAAACCACTCTTCCATCTTTTATACTTGGTGAGATAGACACCGATGTTTATATGGCCGCCATCTTGAATCCGCCATTTTGGACTTTTTTCAGCTCACTGCCAATTGGATGATGTTTCGAGTAATTTTTGTTTGAGCACCTCCTACCTATCTTCAATACCCTGCCCGGGCTCCTCAACCAACTTCCAAACCCTCAATCATCATGTCTTCCCATATTTTTCTTTGAGAGTTCTCCAAAAAACCGCATTAAAGCCTTGCATAGTTCACAACTTGTAGTCTCTTCAATATTCGCCATACATTTTCTATGGAAAAATAAATGCCGCCATTTTGAATTTTTTTTCAATTCATCAAGTAGACCTTTGGATCCTCATCATCTTTTGCGAAGAAACCACTCTTCCATCTTTTATACCCTCCGAGATGGAGACCGACGAAATTTGTATGGCGGCCATCTTTTTTTCGCCATTTTGAATTTTTTTTCAGCGGACTGCCAATCGGATGACGTTTCGAGTGACATTTGCTCGAGCACCCCCCACCTATCTTCAATACCTTAAGCGTGCCCGTCGCTCGTCTCTGAAATCCTCAATCATCAGCTCTCTCCATATTTTTGTTCCGAATGAATTTTTGTCCTTTATACGAAACCATTAGTAAAAAAAAAATTTTTCATACAAAATTTTACAGGAGGGGTGATCAATCAGTGAGTCAGTCAATGAATCAGCACGAGCAGCTATATATATATTAATATAAATAGGATAGAAAAGTTTGTTATTCAAATAAACTTTTATAAGTACTTTTGAATCGTCAATTGAATCTACCACTGATTGGTTCACAATCACTGATTCACTGATTGGATTTATGATCGGATTCCTAGTTTCTTCAGCTTTTTACCATAAACGTTTAAGTGCCTGTTTCACCACCTTCTGATATGTATTAGATAGCTATCTACAACTTTTGTCTTTGTCACTTGATATAAAGTAAGAAAGTGACAAAACTTACGTTTAGGCTATCCAACACTTATCAGAAGGTGGTGAAACAGGCCGTAATTCTCGTTAAAAAATCTCTTTTTATCGCCGCTCGAGGAAGTTATCGTCGCAGTTGTGGCGGTCGCGATTCTCTCTTCTCTTTCACTATCTCTCTTATTCTCTCTCGCGAACTTATTTTTGGCCTTTATATTAAGTGGTTATGTTATCAATAGCATTTTTGCGATAAATCACTTGCAATGTAGTTGACACTACTAATACGTTTATGATTGGATTGATGGAATATATCAAATCCACTATCAAGGTAGGTACTTACATATGTCGTGATTTTAATCAATGCAATGGTCAATGTCGATACTGATAGCAGATAACAGAAGTGTTATCGATTCAATTTACGATTGTAGGTAATCTGATTCAACCAATCCACTTCCCGATAAACTAAGATCTTTATAATGTGAGAGCCTCGCCGGCCCGATTTCTGGTAGGTGCAATTTGAGAATCATTAATTTCTAAATTGTCTCTGGTCTGACCTGGCGGGAGGCTTCAGCCGTGGCTAATTACCACCCTACCGGCAAAGCCGTGCCGCCAAGCGTACCGTACCTCAGCCAGGTTAGCCCGCTTCCATCTTAGACTGCATCATCACTTACCATCTGGTGAGATCGCAGTCAAGGGCCGATTCGTAGATGAATAAAAAAAAAACTAAGTGATAGATTGACGGCACCAGCTGAAAGTATTCCTGAAAATACTGATAAGCAATGAAATATTCCGCCGAACATGCTTGTACCGACTCGTATATCTACTACTCGTATATATACTTTTCGAAATAAAAGTATTTTATATCCTACTAGCTGACCCCCGCGACTTCGTTCGCGTGTTTATAGGTTTTATATATAGGATCGTATCGAATCCTATAATTCTTTTATGTACCTAAACTAAATGTAGCCTGTTACTCCTTATACCATTGAAAGTTCCATTAAAATTGGTCCAGCCGTTTCGGAGATTAGCTGGAACAAATAGACAGACCGATAAACATATATTTAAACGCACGCCAGTTTAAAATAAGCCGTACGTTCAAACATACGGGTCCCAAGTTATTTGAACCCAATACTGAGGGTTGTAAGGTCTGTCATTTCTGAACAAAAAAACCTATGACCTTGAAATATTTACGGGACAATATATAAAGTACCTACTACCTTTCTAACAAAAAAAGAATGAGTGAAATCGAACAACGCATTAATGAATTACAGCTAAATACGTTGTAACTTTCTTCCCCTCTCCCAAGGGAACCGTGATGAATTTCGGGATTAAAAGTATCCTATGTCCTACCTCGGAGTATAAACTCAAATCGTAGGTACCAAGTTTCATTCGGATCGGTTCAGTAGTTTCGGCGTGATGCGCGGCCAAGATACAGACAGACAGACAGACAAACATACAGACAAACAGACAAACAGATAAACAGATAAACAGACAAACAGACAAAAATTTCAAAAATAGCTTTTTTACGTTCTATTACTTATCCCTAACATCCCCCAGTTATCATTTTGCAAAAATCTTCAATGTACAGATACGGCAAGTCTACGATTTTATTATATGTATAGATAGATAGAATAGATGTATAGATATGTATAGAAGACTAGCTTTTGCCCGCGGCTCCGCCCGCGTGAATTTCAATTTTCCGCGCATCACGCAAAAACTGCGTAATGGATTCAAACGAAACTTGGTACGATTTAAGTTCATACTACGGAGTAACATATAGGATACTTTTTATCCCGAAATTCAGCACGGTTCCCTAGGGAGAGGGGATGAAAGTCAAAACGTGTATTTAGCTGTAATTCAATAACGCGTAGTCCGATTTCATTCATTCTTTTTTTGTTAGAAAGTAGATACTTTAAAGATTACCGGCTAATCTCTAAAATGCTGGATCGATTTTGATGGGACTTTCACTGGCGGATGTTTACATTTTGATCTACCTAAACATCCGGCAGTGAACTTTTAACAGTTTTTACTTTTTGGCATGATATGAGCTCAAAGGAGCTTAGGAAAAACAAAATGATTCCTACGGGATTTTTAAAAACCAATATATATCCACGCGAACGAAGTCGCGGGTGTCCGCTTGTTTTACATAAAAATGTAAAATAATGTACTTCACTTCAATAGATGTAGGTACCTAGTGAAGTTGTAAATCTGATTTATTGCTACTTTTTCTATCAGTATAACAAAGGTCACAGAGGGTATCCACTTTATTGTGTTCACCTACAGTGTAAGGTGATATAGGCCAAGGTCTCTGATAAAACGTAACAAATCTATCTTTACTTGCCTACAATGATAGAAATCTTTTTGAAAACCTTATTTAAATCTCAGAAAAAAGTATCTACCTAAGCGTGTGTGTGTGTGTCTGTCTGTTCCACCGTAGCGTTCAAACAGGTGAACCGATTTGAATGCGGTTTTTTTGTTTGAAAGGTAATTAGTCGGGAATGTTCTTAGCTATGTTTGATGAAAATCGTTCCAAATGGCCGCCTCCCGCCACAAAATGATGGATTACCTACCTACATATTATTTTTTCACAACTCCCTCAATATGGGTGTTAAATGAAAGGGCTTGACTAGTAGAATAGCACTTTTCAAATCCAAGATGGCCGCCACCACAAAATGGCGAATGTCGGGGCTTTTAAAGTTTTTAATTTATACTTGTCTTTCAACCTGTCTACCCGTTGTTTGAACAACAGTGAAGTACCTACCTACCTACACTCTATTGGAAAATTGTAAGCTTTTACAACTTGTTAAACTGAAGGTTGGCACTTGGCACAACTGACAGGTGCCGTGGCTGATTGATTGCCTACCAGTTGAACGCGGGACTTGGGGAGATAGATGTTCCATTTTTTACTTTACTTCTTAAGTGGGTTTAGTATAAATCTATTTTTCCTTAGCTGATTTAAAAAGTTAACAAATCCACAAAACTTCTAGGAGTTAACACATTAACGACACGTTTTTCGCGGCGCCATAGACGCTCTAAGTTTTGTTTTTCACGGTTTCATTGTTAGTTGGAGTCAGAACGTCCCATGCGCCATGAATAGTGCTTACGCGTTTTTGTGTGAATCGACATTTTTACCTTTTGGGTGCAGCATGTGGCATGTATAAGTATTCTTTGGTGTAACTTAATTATGTATGAGGCATTTTTTAACAAACGTAGGTAGATACTCAAATTATTTAAGAATAATATGACGTTCTGACGCCTGTTCCTAAATTGACGTTCAAAAAGTGTACAGTGTACCAATTTTGAATAAAGTTTATTTGATTTGATTTGATAATATTTTATCGTACACCTAGAAGTTCCTAATTATAGGTGTACGATAATTGTCCTTCGTATAACCCCTTCTAACCTAACCTATCCGAGTCGGGGTGCCGCAAGTCCCGAGCTCGCTTCGCTCGCTCTTGTATCCTAGTCTAGAAGTAAGTAAGAAAGAAATAATTTAGTGTGTAAGTCAGTATATTTGTATGTTTGTTATACCTAAGTTTAGTATTTTAGGTGAGCAATTAAAAATATCCCATTGGTTAAGAATAAAAAGAATTTGCGTCACATAATATGCGGTAGCTACATAACACGTATTAGGTATATCTATTGTTCAATAAGATCAATTTAAGTTCTCATAAACATAAAAAATTGTTCAGTTGAAATGAAATGTTTATAATAAAATATAATTATTATAATACATCGATTCATATGCATGGAGCTGACGAATCGATCGGAAGGACGGTAGGTAATAATAATTGCCACTATAACAATGAATACTAACTATTCTATTAGTAGTACGGCAGCCCTGGAACAAATTTTTTAGTGATTAATAACAAGCTGAATTTTCGTGAGTAGGTTCGTTTCGACGAGACGAACAATTTTTTTATCTATGAAAATTCTCGATAGAGCTACTCGAGTGGGGAGGTGTTAAAAATTTCGATTCGCTCGGGTGGGATCAATCATCAATCATTCCACTAAATTTCTATAGGACTATATTATGGCCATTTTATTATACAAGTATTTACTAGGCTACATACAAAAAATCAGCTGGTTATTAATGATTATTCTAAGGCGTCCTCCACTCCGAATCAGTGACTGAAAGCGGTAGAGCATACCGGTACATACCACCGTTATCATACCGGTACAAAATAGGTACCAAAATCTCAACCTTTATAAAAGATACCTTTATTTAACCGCTTTGCGATTTCGGTACCGAAAAAATACGAAAAGGTGCGCGCGCGGGGGTGAAGAATTTGGCCACGTGCCGCGCGCCGCGCGTCCCCCGCTTCCCGTCGGTTCCTGTGTTTGTTAAAACGTAAGGATTTTAAGAAATTCCAAATTCTAAATCTAAAAATAAGAATATTAAAGAATAAAGAATGCCGAAGTGGTGGGATTCATTCAACGGCACATCAAAGTAAAGCCTTAATATCGATATAAATAGCGGTACCGAAATAAAAGTACCGTTTTTTATTTCGGTACCGCTAAACTGAAATATAAAGGTACAGAAATAAAGAGGTACCGAAATGAAGCGGTACCGAAATTATAGGTATTTAAACATTTCGCTACTTTTATTAAAAGGGTAGGCCCATTACCGCTAAATAAAACTATCATTAAATTCCGGTTATTCAGTCCCTGCTCCGAATATTTCCAAATAATGAGGTTATAAAAATGATGAAAAATTATTAAATTTCATAAATAAAAAACTTGTTCGTCTCGTCGAAACGAACCTACTCATGAAAATTCAGCTTGTTATTTATTAATCACTAAAAACTTGTTCCAGG
Organism: Melanargia galathea; assembly: GCA_920104075.1. NCBI lineage: Eukaryota > Metazoa > Arthropoda > Insecta > Lepidoptera > Nymphalidae > Melanargia > Melanargia galathea. The sequence goes on along the minus strand of OV049856.1, from coordinate 27,396,301 downwards.
GCTGCCGTACTATAGGTATTACCTAGTACCTACGTAAACAAGTGACTCTTTAAATATTTGTAAGGATATAAATAACGCCATCATCATCATTATCAACCTATTAATGTCCCACTACGGGGCACGGGTCTCCTCTCCTCTCATGGAGAAGAGAACTCTCAGGCATGCAGGTTTCCTCAGGATGTTTTCCTTCACAGTTATAACAACAGCTCAGGTGGGAAATCGGGCGGTCCCGAAACCACAAGACCAGAAGTTTTTCCTTTTTTTCCCCTTTTTTTTCAAGTTTATTATTCATATTTCATCAGAAAGTAATTCGTACCTACCTATCTAAATATTATAATTTTCATAAAACACGATTTACCAAAAAAAAAACGAGCAAAGCACGGTCATCCAGGCACTTTGTTTAAAAGGTAAATAATTCCGAAAAGTTTGAGATGTGTGCCGAGGACCGAACTCAGTCCCCCAGAAATCCCTTCCTTAGCCTTAACCACTAAGCTATCACCGCTTTAATAACTTTATTCGGAATAAAAATATAATACCGTGAACGAACCTTTTGAGTATCAATATTAACGGAGCAAACTGAAAAACCAGCGCTGGGCATTGTTGTCAATGCTCAGCAAGGTTGAGTTTGCGATCCATTGTTTGTTGTTAGGTTTTTGTTTTTGTTTCTTGTTGTGTACCTACTGTTATTTGGTTGATTCCACTGTTATAATACAATCTAGCAATAAAGAAAAAAATAAAACTTTTATTCATTTATTCATCTAAACGTATTTTTTGCGCATACATATTTTATGGACTATCACAAAGAAACTTAGGTACCTAGCTACATTTATGATAGCACTTTATACGTCTTAAAACGTTGAATAAGGTCTTTAAGCTTAATCTCCTTATCCTAATCTCCTTTGTGGACATTAAAGACCTTTTAGATTAGGGACCTACACGGTTGCTTGTCGAAAAGACAAAAGGGCTAATATTATTTTGTGTTCCGCAACAAGGGTATAGGGTGAATGTTCTATAAGTCGGCACTTTAAGGGTCGTGTCATGTTTAAAAATTCGTAGACGTGTCAAACGAAGCAATTTCAGTATTTACTTTAACAGTATTAAGTTTTTGATTCAATTGTTAATACCCGTTTTTAGCATTTTAGAAGTATTTTTTTTTAATTATTAAAAAAAAGTACTAATTTACTTAAGCTCGGCACCTTTTTCCCTTCCTCTGGCATTTGTGTTTTCTAAGTCGGCACTCATGTTTTTATTAGAAAACTAGCTTTTACCACCGATATTGTCTGCGAAAATTTATGTTTTTTTAAATATTTATAGGAACTCTTTCCTCGTTTTCATTTTATTTCATTTTCCCGCCAATAAAAATATACCCTTTTCCAAAATTAATATAATTTTTGAAGAAATAGATATAGAATTTTTTTTTACAACCTTGAAACACAATCAGACAATTGTTATATAGGTAATATCAAGTTTATTCAATAGGGCCGACCTTGGGAACAACCCAAATTCTTAAGTCGGTATCCCCTGCTGACCTCAGGTACCTCATACTACTGGTTTTCCTTAGCCCGGCACCCCTGTTTTTTCTTTAAATACGCAAAATAATTGAGTTGAATCACTATAACACGATGTCAAATAGGTATTACGTAAACCAAATTGCTAAATGGCACCAAAACAATAATATCGACAGAAATATAACGAAGTGCCGACTTATGGGGGGGTGCCGGCCTAAGGAGCATCCACCCTTCTTACTTACTTAATCTATGTGTTTCCTCTCATATTTAGGATTTTTTATTTTGACCTTGTTAATTTGCAATTTAATTTGTAACGAGGATTTTATTTTTTTATTTGTATAGATCACAGAATCTATACAAATTATATAAAATTGAACTGTAATCTATAAGTACCTAAGTACTTATATAAATTAAAATCTTAGATTTTCCGTGTCTGTACATTAAAGATTTTTGCAAAAAATAACTGGGAGATGTTAGAGATAAAGTAAGAAATAGAACGTAAAAAAGCAATTTTAGAAATTTTTGTCTGATTTCATTCATTCTTCTTCTGTTAGAAGGTAAATACCTACCTACTTTAAAGATTATCTTGTAAATATATCAAACTCACCGGTTTTGTAGTTCAGAAATTACAGCCATCACAACCTCCAGTATTCCATATAACTTGGAACCCGGATTATACAGGAACCTCTGAAAGTATCTATTATTATCATCTTAAGATGATAATAATAGATACAGCAAGCAAGCTTAAAGCTTGCGTACGTTGTGTATGTCTGTTTGTGCTGGCTAATCCCCGAAAGGCTGGATTGATTTTGACGGGACCATTTTTGACAGTTTTTGACAAGATATGAGCTCAAAGAAGCTTAGGAAAAACAAAGAATTTCCGCGGGATTTTTAAAAACCAATATCCCCGCGAACGAAGTCGCTGGCATCCGCTTGTTCCAAAATAACTGCCTATAATTTATGGTTATTCATCCTCATATTATGTAGATATTTTTATTTTTATGTCTGACTTTCTGTCTATATGTTTTTCTGGACTATGTTTCGATCAAAATTCCTACACAAATCTAAGTCTGTTTTCCACTAAAATAAACCGGTCAAGTGCGAGTCAGACTCGCGCACCGAGGGTTCCGTACTCCAGAAGTATAAGTACCTACAATCTGTTTTTCATTAGTTTGTCTTAAAAGGTAAGGTGCTAATTGAGCTAGGCCTCTAAATTGTATATGAGCGCTCATACAACTCAGAGGTCTATCTTAATTGGCTCAACTATGTATGTATGGGGACACCCTTTAAATTGCAACTTTTTTTAGTTTTTGGAATTTTTACAGTCTTCAGATCAAGTAAAGGAAAAATTCCGAAAAATAAAAAAAGTTGAAAATTAAGGTAAATTTTGGTACTTACAGGACCTTAATTTTTATACACCTAATAGGGACTATAGACCTTAGTATCGGATATAAATTTCAACTTGCTAGGTCCACCCGTTCCTGAGAAAATCGGTGGTGACACACGGACAGACGGACAAGTGATCTTATAAAGGTTCCTTTTTTACCTTTTGAGGTACGGAACCCTAAATAGGTATAAGTAACTCGTATTCAAGTAGACGGGGAAACAATAGACATTACAACGGATGATCGACGCCAAAACAAGCTCAAGGCTTATGTTGACGACAATCGATATAGAATTTTATGGATTTAGCAATAAAACTGTTAAAGTCATGGCTATAGACTGATATAATAGGTATAGGTACGAGTAATTTTAGAGTTTTTTCACAGGTATCTTAAAAGAGAGTTCACAGGTATCACAGACCTATGAAGATTTATGGAGTGCAAATGTTGACAGCTGGCTTCCTACAAACCTCCACAGATAATTATTAGAAACCAGTTCGTAAACTAAAACTCTTAATAATATATGTAGTAAAATTGATTTTCTATCGCTTTGTATTTGCTTGGTATATTAAAATGTTGTACTATATTTATATTTATGAACGAAGAATTTTATCCTCTTTCGTTTAACATTCCACTACGCACAATAGCAAAAAAAAAATTTTTGGAGACCCCCAGTTTTTTGGATGTTACATCCGTCAGGTCGATTTTTTTCGTATAAAATGTAGCCTTTTATCACCCGGACCATAACAAAGAATCAATTGACTCCTCATTCATCAAAATAGGCCCATTCGTTTAGGTGCTACAGTGGAACACACAAAATCTAATACAAAAAATTGATACAAACAAACATACATAGACTGCTAAAATCATAATCCTTCCTTTTGGCTTTGCCGTAGTCGGGTAAAAACTTCGCTCATGCGCTACATACAGTATCTACTTATTTTGCAGCGGTCTGTTTTGAGTGCATAAACCTCATAATATATCTAAGTAGTAGTTTCAATGTATCTAGCTAGGTGACTAGTATTTTAATTTGAGTAAAATGTTTCCAATGTAATTTCCTTAGTGAATTGGTGGCATGGGACCTGAGACTGTAAAGCAATTATTTAATGACTACTATTAATTGTCATAGTGCGTAGTTCCACTAGGACTAGCCCATACCAACGACTATAAACTGGTGATAGAAATATACTATACTTGTAGTCCGGCAGCCGAGGAACAAATTTTTTGCTGATTAATAACAAGCTGAATCTTCGTGAGTAGGTTCGTTTCAACGAGACGACCAAGTTTTTTACCTATGAAAATTTTCGATGGAGGTAGCTACTCGAGTGCGCAGGTGTTAAACATTTCGATTCGCTTTGTAGGACTATGTGGCTATTTCATTATAGGTAGGTACAAGTATTTAATAAGCTGCACACAGAATTTTTTGGACAAGAATCACAACAAATGGACTGTGGAAACGAGTCTTTACATACTAGTAAAAAAACTGTTAATTTTAGGTTTGTTAGTCTTAAACCTGCGCTGGTTTCGTGTCGACTTGTCCAGTGGAGAAACTTTATAAAGTCGATATCATCGGGGTTTCTTTATCTATGTCGACAATGAAGTTACGGACAGACGGGCATTAGTCGACTAGACTAGTTCAGTTCTAATAAGTGATAAAATTAAATTGTTATAGTGAATTAACTGTCGGGATTCAGGGCTACAACGAAATTGAATTTTTGCAAAAATATGAGAGAGAATCTCATTAAACGACATTAAATGTCGTTTAATGAGATTCTCATTAAACCATGAAACCATTGGCAACCATGCAGAGTGGCCGGGAAGGAAGCAAAAAATTAAATTACAAATGTAGTAGAATTTATAACTATCTACATTCTACATATAATTTAAAAAATAAAAAAATTGTAAAACACACAATACTAAAAACATGAGTTTAGGGGGAGTTTTGAGCTTTTATTTTATCGGCAAAATACTGATATGATAATTTTCAATCGTATTTCTAGTTTTTACTTTAGTGGTTTGTAACTGAGGCTCAAAAGTTGCAGTCAGAATTTGATAAATCAAGTGATTTTTCTCAATATCCCTTAAAAGTCATTTCCCCTTGTTTTTTACAATTTGGTTCATACATAAAATCAGTTTGATAAAAGAATTCACACCCCCGCACCGATCCATATCGTTCAAAATAGAAATAAACTCATCAATTATTATAGTAACTACATTGTTCCACGACGGGAGAAAGTGACCGATTACGAGGGTGTAGTTTGAGGCCTGAGGCCGTAGGCCGTAGGGCCGCAATACACCCGAGAGGAATCGCACTTTCTCCCGAAGGGATACATAGTGCTTTATACTACACCTACGAGGAAAATAATAAAATAATCAAAAGTATTAAAATTATTACCGGAAATCAATCAGAAAAAGACATCAAGGTTCCCGGTCGTGCCCGGTGACATAACGACATCAGCGCCATCTATCGTGGCGGTTACTTAGTTATTAGATGCTTTTTATGTCGTCTTTATTGAAATAGGTTTTTTTCATGTACTGATCGGATTTTATCAAAAATTTAAAAGAAAAAAAGCACGTTAGTAATGGAATTTCATAAATGAATTTCCGCTCTAGCGCGTTAACAATGAAATCTCATACATCTTTTCAGCCCGCATATTTGTTTGACAGTAATGACGTACTTTGACTTTCGATATGAGACAAACCAGAAGGTATTTTCCGAGCAGGTGTAGTATAAAATAGATTTAAAGGTCTAGCTATAATAGAGTTTACCTTATATCTTGAACAGTGTTTAGAAATAATTAATGTTTTCTTATTTGCCTCGAAGATGCTTTCGCGCGTACACCTAGTACGCTCGTAGTTCCAAAAATTCTCTTAATTTATCTATTGTGGTCCCTGAAATAGAAAATGACTGTTCACTACTGCAAGCATAGAAAATAAAAACAAAACATCGATTACAAATCACATCCAAAACATCGGTATACTTACAGCTAATAATTCATTATATTTTTCTTGAGCGTGGTTCAAGTTTTGCGGCACAATTTAGTTATTTATTGAGTATCTGACTAGATAATATCTAGCATAGCATAGCAGTTTTCAGCTCTCGTATTACGTATAGGTTTAGAATTCGATTTTAAGAGTACAAAATTGTATACTTAACTAAATAGGTAGATCGTCCTCAAGTGCTCCTGAAAAAAAAATACTTATTTACCTACCAACATCTTTGAGCCCGTATAACTTTGAAACAAAGAATATGTTTTTACAGTAAGAAAGATGTAAGAAAGCCACAGACGCAGATGTCAGTTTCTAGAGTGTATCTATCTATGACATATCATTGCCTTTCATTAAATTTGACAATCAAACTTTGTTTGTATGGAGCGTGCTCAATTAACTCCTCTTGAATGTCGGACAATGATCTGCGTTTTTGTATGCAAATATAAACAGCTGTCAATCGGATTTATATTTGGACGATATAACATTACAAAGTTAGCTATCAGACACTTATCAGAAGGGGGTGAAACAGGCCCTATAAGTCTCTGATATACCTAGTCCTTTTTAGTCTATACTTACGGCCTGTTTCACCACCTTCTGATAAGTGTTGGATAGCCTAAACATAAGTTTTGTCACTTTCTTACTTTATGTCAAGTGACAAAGACAAAAGTTGTAGATAGCTATCTAATACATATCTGAAGGTGGTGAAACGGGCACTTAATACTTTAGATTTTGTAGATAATTATGTCGCATAATCTTCCTTGCTACTGCTAAGCTGCATCGTTGACGTTTTGGTCTCCGATAGACGTCTACTGCTGGACATAGGTCTCTTGTGGACGCCTCGCTCTTGCGCTGCTCGCACCCAGCGGTTCCCTGTGACACGTTTGGTCTCTTCCGAACCCCTAGTACCCCTAGTACATCCGAACCCCTCTACCGACACGAGACAGCATACGCACGGCTAATTTAAATGCAACGTGTAATAACAGTATTTTCACAACGTGGAATAAGGTTACCTCAAATTTATTGCATTCCAGCAGTGCTACGGGAAAAGCCGATCAGTAATTCAAGCTCGTAAGATAAGATCATTTTGGTTTTGGCGTCATGCCACGTTGTTTTCCTCACGCGCGAATTTGCCGCTTTGAACGTCCTTTCGATTGAGGGCGCAGGGGCGCAGCGAGCTTCGAGCGAGCCGCCGGGCGGTCGCCACCTTCAGTGACGTAATGAGTGACGTCACACGGCTGGCTCGTTCGCAGACGCTTTGAATCTGCTTTATGGAGGGTAGTTATATTGTGAGGTGATCGTTGCGCGGAACGCACCCACGCGATGTCTGGTAGCGAAATAATAAAATAAGTCAGTAAAATTGTTAAATGATAAAATAAAATACGTAAGTCTAAAATTATGTATAGCATAGATAGCAATGAGAGCAACGTTTACGTATTTATGACGCCGATTACCGATTTTCGGCAAGATTTAACAGCTATTGAAGTGTCGTAACTCGTTCTACGCATTTTTTGCCCAGTATATATCGGACGGTGAATATGTGATAATGTTCGATCCTGTTATGTGTTATGTTGTATTGTGTTATGTCGAATAGTCTTATTACGATCTGTGAAAGTGTACAAACGCGTTCTAGTTTTTTGTGCCTGACCGAGGTCAAACCGGCGGCGCCATGAAGACAAACAAAATAAGAAGCAATTTCTCAATGAAAACATTCTTCTACATATTCACGATTTCCATGCTGCTTCTGCTCTACGTAGCGTTGAAGGATTTGAAATCGAGCAATGGCCAATTATTGGACAGAAAAATGCAGAGCATAGAATCCGTGATGGAAAGGATGCTCCTCAAATTGAACAAAGATGAGCTCTCGGGAGAAACGAAATACATTTTACAGTGGACATCCCCAGACACCTTGCCGTTTATCTTCATGGGTAAAGGTCGCCAGGGCTTCATTGACAGAAACTGCACGTTCAAAAACTGCTACGTCACGAACAACAGGTCTTTGCTCGGCGATTACACAAGATTCGACGTCATCGCGTTCCACGGACCGGAGGTTCTTCGCATGACTAAACCTAGTTTGCCGAGTCGGAGGTCGCCACGCCAAAAGTACGTGTTCGGGAGCATGGAGTCCTCCGACTACTATCCGGTTTGTTCTAGCAAGTTCGACGATTACTTCAATTGGACTTGGACCTACAAACTAGAGCCGTACGCCAAATGGGGTTACTTGACGGTGCACGATGCGAGCGACAAGATCATAGGGCCGAGGGACGTTATGCATTGGATGACGTTGTCGGAAATGGAACCGGTTAGTGAACAGTTGAAAAAGAAGTTAGAAACGAAGAGGAAAGCGGCCGCGTGGTTCGTGTCCAATTGCAAATCGAGGAGTGGTCGCGAGAAGTTCGTCGAGGAATTGCAGGAAGAGCTGAAACTGTACCGTTTGGGCGTGGACGTTTACGGCGGCTGCGGGAGTTTCAAGTGTTCGCGAGACGATGAAAACACTTGCGACAAGATTGTGGAGGACGACTATTACTTCTATCTCGCGTTTGAGAACTCGTTCGCCGAGGATTATGTGACTGAAAAGTTATTGCGCGCGCTGAAAAACTACGCTGTGCCAATTGTCTATGGTGCTGCGAATTACACGAGGTAATTTTTTTTTCAGTCCAACGGTGTTTAAGCATGTTCGCAAATGAAGCCTGTTTCACTCAAAATAATCACCACCACCACCACTACAGCCTTTTTAACGTCCCACTCCTGGGCACAGGCCTCCTCTCTCATAGGAGAGAGGTATTTAAAGGTATTTAAATAAGCCCGCCACGCTGTTCCAATGCGGGATGGGGGGCTTTAAATACTTGTCACATGATAGTGATAGTAACCGCGACCGACTTCTTAGCGTGATCTCCGAGGCACGGGGGTGAAACACCGCCAACTACAAACTCAGGGCTAGCACTGAGAATTTCTGGACAGAATAAAAACCCACTACCTAACAATTATTTGCCCGACCCGGGAATCGAACTCGAGACCTCGTGATCTACAGTCGAATATGCTAACTACTATACCAACGAGGCAAGTTCAACAGTAGGTACCTACCTATAATACATCGTTTAGTTATTTCAGAGTGGAGCGTTGATATTAAAATTTATGATTGCTATCAACTCAGGTAAACTATAGTAGGTATAAACTAGTAAGTAGTTTAGATTTTAGAAATAAATAGAGACTCTTTTATTCAGAATCGATAATTTTGTACGGTACGTTCTTACGGGTACTCTATTTAAAATGATTAATTAATTACCTACTTATAAGTATCTATTAATCTTTTTTAATGTAAATGTTCTACACGGGTTTTACCTCAAAGATTATTCCTCATTATCGTACATATTATGAGTTAAATGAAGTACTGATATTTCTTCATTGTAAACAAGTCATAAAATTTATATTTTGAAGAAACCCATGACTCGGCGACGATCTTTAACCGCATTATCACCCCTTATCAGGAAAACTTAGGTAGGTATATACTTATAATACAAGTATAAATTAAAAATTTCAAAAACCCCAGACATATTTAGCCCTTTTGTGGTGGTGACCATCTTGGATTTGCATACTTAGTGCTATTCTACTAAACAAGCCCTTTTATTTGACACCCATTTTGTGGTGGCGGCCATCTTGCAACGATTTTCATCGAACATAGCTAAGAACACTCCCGACTAATTCATTTTTCAAACAAAAAATAAACCGGTCAAGTGCGAGTCAGACTCGCGCACCGAGGGTTCCGTACTCCAGAAGTATAAGTACAATCTGTTTTTTTTTTCATTAGTTTGTCTTAAAAGGTAATTTGCTAATTAAGCTAGGCCTCTAAATTGTATGAGCACTCATACAACTCAGAGGTCTATCTTAATTGGCTTTTCTATGTATGTATGGGGACACCCTTTAATTTCCAACTCTTTTTAGTTTTTGGAATTTTTCCTTTATTTGTGCTGTAAGACCTGGCTTTTTGCCAAATTTCGTAATTCTAGGTCAACTGGAACTACCATTTAGGTTTTCGACCCAAAACCTATAGGGTAGGTACTTCCGGTTGACCTAGATTTTTCAATTTTGGTCAAAAGCAAGGTCTTACAGATCAAGTAAAGGAAAAATTCCAAAAAATAAATAAGTTGAAAATTAGGGTAAATTTTGGTACTTACGTGATTTTCGTGAAAATCTAAAGCCCATATCTTTTTATTGTATGGACTCAGGACCTTAATTTTTATACACCTAATAGGGACCATAGACCCTAGTATCTGGTATAAATTTCAACTTGCTACGTCCATCCGTTCCTGAGAAAATCGGTCGTGACACACGGACAGACGGACAGACAGACGGACAGACGTACAAGAAAGTGATCTTATAAGGGTTTTTAACCTTTTGAGGTACGGAACCCTAAAAAAAACCGCATTCAAATCGGTTCACCCGTTTGAGCGCTACACGGGAACAGACAGACACACACACGCACAAACACACACACACACAACCACAGACACGTCAAACTTATAAAACCCCGTCGTTTTTGCGTCGGGGGTTAAAAACTGTAACAGGTCCAATTCTGTAAATTGAAAATATTTTGAAATTTTTTTTGGACAGCACTATAAATATTATAATCTTAATATCCCTAAAATCCTTCCCTAAGGGGGTAAAATGGGGGTAGAAAGTTTGTATGAAAGTCCTATGTTTTTAAAGTTACAGACCTGAAAATCGGCATTTAGATTATTAGTTTTAAATAATAAAACTCTGTATATTTTATTTTGTAAAATCTTCCCTTAAGGGTGGTAAAATAGGGGATGAAAGTTGTTAATGGGAAGTTTTAATTATAATTTTGCTATTATCAACTTGAAATTTGGAAGGTAGGTTAATTCTAGGGCTTAGATATCAGCTTGAAAAATATTTCACGAAAATCCTCCCCTAAGGGGGTAAAATGGGGGTTGGAAGGTTATGTTTTTGAAGTTACAGATATGAAAATAGGATATGAAATTTATAATTTTTAAATGATAAAAACCTGTATAAGTAATTCTGGAAAATCTCCCCTTAAGGGTGGTAAAATAGGGGATGAAAATTTTTATGAAAGTCCTATGTTTTTAAAGTTACAGACCTGAAAATCGGCATTTAGATTATGAGTTTTAAATAATAAAACTCTGTAAATTTTATTTTGAAAAATCTGCTTTTAAGGGTGGTAAAATAGGGGATGAAAGTTTTAATGGGAACTAAAAACGATTGCAGCGCCCTCTGGCGGTCTAACTTGAAGCGATCATAGCGCCCTACGGCGGCCAAAACTGGAAACTAAAAAACGATTACAGCGCCCTCTGGTGGCCTAAGCCGGAAACTTGAAGCAATAGCAGCACCCCCTAGCAGCCAAAACTGGAAACTAAAAAAACGATTGCAACGCCCTCTAGCGGCAAAACTGGAAGCTAAAAACGATCGCAACGCCCTCTGGCGGCCAAAACTGGAAACTAAAAACGATCACAGCGCCCTCTGGCGGCCTAAGCCGGAAACTTGAAGCAATAGCAGCGCCGTCTAGCACTCTAATCATGTGAGATAACTGAATAGTCTGTAATAAACTCTTGCGAGTTTCATCTGAATGAGGCCGCCAATTTAGACCAGCTTGGACCTTCGCAACTGGCTTCCCCCGAACCGGATGGACTCCAAGCAAGCAACCTGCCACCCGCGATCGTGCGGCTGGTGGCCTCTTTCCTGGAAGGCAGATCCTTCCACATCTCCGTGGAAGGCGCGGACTCCCAGCCGCGCCCCATACGTGCAGGAGTACCACAGGGCAGCTGCCTATCACCGTGTCTGTACGCGGTGTACACGGACGACATCCCTACCCTCGCCGGCCATCTCGGCGAGGGGGAGGAAGACGTGCTGTTGTCGCTTTACGCTGACGACAGCGCGTATCTCGCGTCGTCGTACCATCAAGTCGCCGCCACGCACACCATGCAACGCCTGCTGGACCTGCTTCCGGAATGGCTGGACAAGTGGAAGATGGCCGTCAACGTGGGGAAGACGGCCGCGATCCTGTTCGGCGTCCGGAAGCCAATACGTCAGCTCCGTCTTCGAGGGCAGGACATCGAGTGGCAAACTTCGGTGAGCTACTTGGGGTGCCGCATCGACGTTAGCCTGGCCATGGTCCCCATGGTTAACCATGCCGTGGGGCAGGCTAAGGCGGCCACGTCGATGCTGTACCAAGTCCTCACCTCGAGCCTCTCACCGAAGACCAAGCTCCGCATCTACGGGGCCTATGTCCGCTCAAGGCTGACGTACGCGGCTCCGGCCTGGTATGCACTCTGCTCGGCATACCAGAAGAGCCGCCTACAGGTCCAGCAGAACAAGTGCCTGCGCATGATCGTCGGAGCTCCGAGGTACGTGAGGAACGACGTCATTCATCGCGACCTCAAGACGCCCACCGTGGAGGGGTACGTCCGTTCGCTCGCGCGGCGCATGTTCGCGCGCGCTGACAACGGACCGTACGCACACCTCCGCGGCATCGCACCGCTAACCAGCCGACCACCGACCGGGCGTCCACTACCTCGAGAGCTCCTGCGATCGCCACCACCAGCGCGGCACGCAGGCGACCTCAGCGGCGACGACAACGACGACGCGACACCACCGGACTTGACACCCGCTCCGCGCGCGGCGGCGCCCTCGCCGCCCGCAGCGCGGAGCCTTTCTCCTGGACACGACAGCTCAGCGCGCGGCGGTGACCCTACCACCCGCAGCGCAGAGCCACCTCCCTGACTCGACAGCTCCGCGCGCGGCAGCGATGTGATCGCCCGCTGCGCGGAGCACTACCCATAACCGTGACACCAATAGGCCTACCAAGAAATTGGCAGGCCTGAGCCGACACCGGCTCAAAGAGCAACACCGGGGAGGCAAACCTCCCCGCGCCCCACCCGGGTAAGGAGGCCTGGCCTCGATGCCCGTACCTCCGTGGCCTGACGGCCACGAAGAAGACCCTGTCGTCGTCCGTCTAGCAGCCAAAACTGGAAACTAAAAACAATCGCAGCGCCCTCTGGCGGGCAAAACTAGAAACTAAAAACGATCTCAGCGCCCTCTGGCGGTCTAAGCCAGAAACTTGGAGCAATAGCAGCGCCCTCTAGCAGCCAAAACTGGAAACTAAAAAACGATTGCAGCGCCCTCTTGCGGCCAAAACTGGAAATTAAAACGATCACAGTGCCCTATTGCGGCAAAAACTGGAAACTAAAAAACGATCGCAGCGCCCTCTGGCGGCCTAGGCCAGAAACTTGAAGTGATTGCAGCGCCCTCGTGCGGTCAAAACTGGTAACTAAAAATGATCGCAGTGCCCTCTAGCGGCCTAAGCCACAACCTCGAAGCGATTGCAGTGCCCTCTTATAGTCAAAACTCTTGCGGCCGGAGCTGGAAACTCGAAGCAATTGCAATAACCTCTGACGGCCGCAGGCGGAATCTCGATACGACAGCTGCGCCCTCTGGTGGCCGAAGGCAATTAAATAAATACTAAATCAATAAATAAATAACTAAATAAATAATTAATAATGTAAAGCTATTTAGTTATTAAATAATTATCTAAATGTGAAAGTGCAGATATTTGGATGTTTGGATGTTTAGATGTTTGGATGTTTGGATGTTTGTTACTCTATAACGTCGCAACTACTGAACAGATTTGGCTGAAATTTTGAATGGAGATAATGCCTTGACTTAAAACATAGGCAACTTTTTATCCTGAAAAAATCCACAGTTCCCACGGGATTTTGAAAAAACCCAAATCTACAGCTATAGGTAGATCAATATAGCAAACTACCTTGAAAGTAAGTATAAAGATTCGAAAAGGGAGCGGGAACAGGAACCAGAAATCCACGATTGCCTCAGGATTTGTGAAAAACCGAAATTCACGCGGGCGAAGCCGCGGGCAACAGCTAGTACTTACATATGCCTAAACTGTAATCTATTTTCATTTTTGTCTGTCTGTCTGTCTGTATCATGGCCGCGTATCGTGCCGAAACTACTAAATGGATTCAAATGTAACTTGGTATGATTTGAGTTCATACAAGTAGGTACTATGAGGATACTTTTTATTCCGAAATTCAGTACGGTTCCTTTGAGAGAGAGGATGAAACTTAAAATGTGTACTTAGTTGTAATTCATTAACGCGTAGTCCGATTTCATTCATTATTTTTTGTTGGAAAGAAGGTGCGTATACTTTAAAGATTGTCCCATAAATATTAACAAGGTCATCGGTTTTGTAGTTCAAAAATTACAGACATGACAACCATAGTATTAAGTCCAAATAACTTGAAATCTCTAATGTACACGAATATTTAAACGTACGGCTCAGCTTAAGCTGGCATGAGTTAAAATCTGTGTTTGTTTGTTCCGGCAAGTCTCCGGAACGCTGGACTGATTTTGACGGGACTTTCACTAGCAGATATCTAATATTATTATAACGAGTAACTTAAGCTAGGTACTTTTATTTTGGAAAAAGAGAATGAGGGGATTCGCGCAAAAAAAATTAAAATCCACTTTATTGACGCGAAAGGGTTATTAAAAAATTAATACTCATTATTGTAGTTCCACTTTTACCCATGTATGAGCTCAAAGGAGCTTAGCAAAATAATGAGTTTCAGCGGGATTTTTAAAACCTAAATCCACAGAGACGAAATCGCGGGCACCCGCTAGTGGTAACATAAAAATATACTACGCGCATTAATATAATTGATAACTTCCTACTTACTTTTTAACCGCCTTCAAAAAAAAAGGAGGTTATCAATTCGACTCGTATGTGGTCTTATTAGAAGCGCATAAGATAATTAATTTCGCGGCTTCGCTCGCGTGAATTTCGGTTTTAACAAATCCCGAGGGAATCGTGGATTTCTGGTTCCTGTTCCCGCTCCCTTTTCCAACCTACATCCAAGGAAGTTTGGTATAGTAATCTACCTACAGCTGTAGCTATAGATTTCGGTTTTTTCAAAATCCCTTGGGAACTGTGCATTTTTCGGTAATGGCGATCACTATTAAAATTAGAGATAACATAAAATTAAAGGTATTATAGTATGTTCCAAATAGAGTTATAATTTAGAAAATAAGTACAATTTTATTTTTATTTCGATATCCCCTTCAATCTATATCTATACTAATAAATAAAATTGAAGTGTCTGTCTGTAATATCGAAATAACTACCTCATATTAAGCTCATATGGTTATTTGAACGCTACCATAACCGAATCACACGTTTTTAAAATTTTTGTCTGTCTGTCTGTCTGTCTGTCTGTCTGTCTGTCTGTTTGAACGGGCTAATCTTCGGAACGGCTGAACCGATTTTGACGGGACTTTCACATACAAGTAGAGAATTAACCAGGGAGTAACATAGGCTACTTTTTTAACCGACTTTCAAAAAAGGAGGAGTTGTGTTTTTCTACCTATGTAGACCGATATCTCCGAGATTTCTGAACCGATTTGCGTAATTTTTTTTTTAATCGATAGAGAAACATTGCGACCCTGTTCTATAAAAAAATTGGATTCCAACTCCTCAATCCTGATGCTGTAGGGGACCTAATCCCCAAAACTAATGGGTTTTAGAAACTTTCGGTTATATAAATTGATATTGGGGGTACCAATTAAAGACTTTATCGTTGAATGAACTCGAGTAGGTACATATCCAACTCCTCAACCCTGATGCTGTAAGGAATTGTATTCCGAAATCGTGGGGATCCCACGGGATTTTTCCGTTTTGGGGACGGGTTTCTACAGATAAGCTACTTTTTGTTCTGGAAAATCAAAAGTTCCCACGGGATTTTTAAAAACCTAAATCCACACGGGCGAAGCCGTGGGCATCATCTAGTCTATACTAATATTATAAAGCTTTTGTTTGTTTGAACGCGCTAATCTCAGGAACTACTGGACCGATTTCAAAAATTCTTTTACCGTTGGATATGTACGTGATCCCTGAGTGCTATAGGCTATATATTATGTACCACGGGCGAAGCCGGGGCGGACCGCTAGTATGTCAATAAATTGTAACGGAGTTCCATACGTGGATTTCCCCTAGAATTGTCCCTGGAGTGTTGAGCAAACAGGAATCGAATCCGTGATTGCTTGCTTGTCACGCGAGTCAATCTTATTTTCAAGCGAGGCATTGAAACATATACATATACCATCAATATCAAAACAGTTTGTTAACACATATGCCCTCTAATTTTAAATTCTGTTTTCAACAGGTTCATGCCAGACGGGATATACTTGAACGCGAGAGAACTCGGCGCAGAAAAGTTAGCTCGTAAGATGAATGAGATAATCTCGAATCCGGATCAATATGCGGAGTTCTTCCGGTGGAGGAACCATTACTCGTACCATGACAGCTCGGATCACGCGGACTCTGATGGTTACTGCGGATTTTGTGCGATGCTAAACGACGAGGCGTATGTGAGAAGGACTAGTGTGGTCAAGGACTTTCGTCGTTGGTGGGACCCGCCTGGACGGTGTTAATCAAAGCCCCAACGCAAAAGGAGATGTTACGAGTAGAACTTTGGTCGCTATGTGATGTCTGTATATGTGAGAAGGACTATATTATGCGGAGTTCTTCCGGTGGATGAATCATTATTTGTACGACGACAGCTCGGATGACGTGGCCTCTGATGGTTACTGTGGATTTTGTGCGGTGCTAAATGAGAAGGCGTATGCGAAAAGAACTAGTGTGGTCAAGGAGTTTCGTCGTTGGTGGGACCCGCCTGGACGGTGTTAATCAAAGCCCCAGGAGCAGCCCCAAACGCAAAAGGAGAGGTGTTAGAACTTTGGTCTTTATGTGATGTCTGTATAATATGTGAGAAGGACTAGTGTGGTAAAGGACTATATTATGCGGAGTTCTTCCGGTGGATGAATCATTATTTGTACGACGACAGCTCGAATTACATGGCCTCTGATGGTTACTGTGGATTTTGTGCGGTGCTAAATGAGAAGGCGTATGCGAAAAGAACTAGTGTGGTCAAGGAGTTTCGTCGTTGGTGGGACCTGCCTGGACGGTGTTGATCAAAACCCCGACGCAAAAGGGTGTTAGAAGTTTTGCCGCTTTGTTTAATCTGTTTGTCTGTGTCATCGTAGCAATCGTTTGGCTACCATTGCCTAAAATACATTGTTGCTCAAACAAAGTTCGCATTCTTTGAGCAACATATATTATATTACGTAGGTACGTCAATATTTATGCAGGGCGGAGTTTTTATTGTGTCACCCACAAAGTAATTGAATTCAGAGGGTCACGCGAATAAAGGTACCCAATCATATTTTGCAAATTGATTGCTATGAATATTCCTATTTTATTATACTTAAGTCTATATTCTGATTTTTAAATCGGTGGAATTCTGAAAGTTGTCTTTTTAAAAATAGAATGAGTTATTTGTATGAATTTCTTCAGGTTTACCACCTGAAGTTTACCCCAGATTTTACCCCAAACTAAAGTACCTGACGTGTAGGTCAGGCATTTGTCATATATCTAAGTATTCGGCAATTGCAGGGCCTGATTTAGAGTTCTGACCGCCCTAGGCTAACTATCAATTTGCGCCCTCTCGGCCAGTTTTACAATAATATACCTACCTATTTACCTACTGTCTCTGTCCATGGAGAGAAGTGTTCTCTCTGTTACGTAATCCCATACAAATGACCAAGACAAAAAAATTGGCCAAGTGCGAGTCGGGCCCCGCTCTTTTAGGGTTCCGTACATAATTATGAACAACATAATATATTTTTGGATGTAAGAAATATTTAATTTTTGAGCTAGACATCGCAATAAACCGTGAAAGAAAACCCCAAAAAATGTGCTTTTGTTTTGGTCACAGCTTACAAACTACTTTATGAATCGTTGTTTTCAGTAATTTTTATTTAAATACAGTATATGGAATATCCCGAAATTTCATATTCGTAACTGGTTTAGTTTTTGAGATACAAAAATTTACAAAAATGGTCTAAAACTGAGAAATTTGATGGCCCCGCATTTCCTTATTTTTTAAGCAAAAAATTTAAGAAAAATTATTCATACTCTACTTGATGAGTTTTAAACAATTATACCGCACAAGCTAGGCTTTCCGGCTCTGTTTTCATGTATGGGAGCCCCCCAAAAAAATAATTTAATTGAATTTCTAATTCAATATTTGGTTTGCGTCAATGTCCTACAATAAATACCATTCGTCTACGAGCTAAAGAGCTGTGACCGGCGGACAGACAGACAGACAGACAAACATATAGCAGTGACATTAATAGGGCTCCGTTTTTACCCTTTGGGTACGAAAACCTAAAACCGAGCGTTAACCATTTTGAGTCACCAACCAACCAATGCAGTTTTCCCATTTTTTGAATTTTTACGATTTACTAGACTCGTGAGAACTTTTGGTTTTCCAGGACAAAAAGTAGCCTATCCGTCGTAACCCGTCCACGAAACGGATGCTTCCTTAAAAATTCCGTGGGATCCCCACGATTTAAGAATGCAATTCCTTACAGCATCAGGATTGAGGAGTTGGAATCCAAATGTTTTTATGGAACAATGTCGCAAAGTTTCTCTATCGATTAAAAAAAATATTTGATTTTGGGTTAACGTTTTACACTAAATACCAAAATTTCAGGTTTGTAACTCATTTCGTCTGTGGGCTAGAGACCTGTGATCGGCGGACAGACAGACAGACAGACAGCAGTGACATTAATAGGGCTCCGTTTTACCCTCTCCTTCTTTTTTGAAAGTCGGTTAAAAAGTAGCCTATGTTACTCCTTGGTTAATCCTCTACTTGTCTGTGAAAGTCACGTCAAAATCGGTTCAGCCGTTCCGAAGATTAGTCCGTTCAAACAGAGACTCCCATTGATTTTGAATTTTATGATAGAAAATAACACAAACGCCTCTTTTATATTTTTGAGTTTGTAGCAAAAGTTATGAGCGAAACCGCCATTTTTTAGTTGCGCCCTTGTTTGCCCAACACTTTTTCTAAAGAAAACCCAGTTAAAATGCCATATACATATATGCAATACGTCCATTTTGCATTGAAAAATCACGTAATTATATTCCTATTTCTTTAATCAAAAGTGCCATATTTCAAAATATGGCAGTTTTGGCCAAATTTTTTCTATAATATTTTAATTTTTATTTATTATTTAATTTTTTTTTGTTTTTGAAGCAAATATTTTTCTTTTCACTCAAGTAATAATTATTTCAGTTATTTTTTATAAAGTGGCATGGCCATCTTTATTTTTTTATGTAATAATGTTTTAGATTGCCTAAGTAAGTTGAGAATTATATTGATATAAACTTTTTTATTTTGACTTGTGTCTTATTTTTCAGTTATTTACCACAAAACATTCAATTATTTTATACTAGCGACCCGCCCTGGCTTCGCACGGGTAGTAGAGCATATTATGCGTAGGTACTACCCGCTCAGGGATTAGGCAGCGTTTTCGATGAAAGCTCCCAGGCGGCTTGACTTTTTACGATATTTTCCACAATGAACTTACTATATCTCACCTTATACCCGAATTACTAATTCCGTGGAATTCTGACGTTTCATAATGTTACCAGAGATAAAACAATTCCCACAAAAAAGATAAAAAATTCAAAACTTATGCAAATACAAATCAACTGCTGCATGTAGATATGACAAATGCCTGACAGACACTTCATGGTGATAATGTCATTCGACTTCCATTTTTGAATAAATTTTTTCACTGTGCTTCTTTTGTTTTCTATTGCTGTTAGTGTGCACTTTCTAGTTTCCATTCTTAGGAATTTCTATTTTAGGGAAAACAATTAATATTATTAAGCGACTTAGAGCTTTATATGTTGACAGGGAATTAAAGTAGTTTGGGGTAAAATCGTACTTCGTAGATGTTAACCCTGTTTTCCATATAAATAACTCACCTGTAAATGACAATGACAGCTGTCAGAATTAAGTCGATATTAAGTCAAAAATAAGGAGAAAAACTAAATATTTCAAATCAAATAAATTACAGTGTATTTGGGACATAAAAAGGTAAGTTTTCACCAGATTCCGTGAAAAAAAAATTTATTTTAAAAGATAAAAATAAAAAACCAAAAACTTGGTTTTTTGAACTTTTCACATAAATTTTGAGGTTATGTGAAAAAAGTGTAAATACAAAAGTTGTAGATCTTTTTATTACCTACAACTTTGCTATTTGATTTTTTTCCATAGGACTTCTAGTTTTGCCGGAAATCGAGATAAACCGTTTTTTACCCATAAAACTCCCCCCCTTTTTTCCCGAGCTCAGATCGCCCTTAAGTTATTTTTCCTTGTATTTTTATAATATTCTCCTCCTTTTCCAATGGGTTTCATCCTACGTACTGTGATTTTTTTTTTGGTTTCAAAAATTATCGACACTGGGCTATATAATAGGGAGAACCGCGGCCACCGACGCGCTTATAGGCACGCTCCCGCCGCCGCAATTTTTAAATCTGTAATATCTTCGAAAGTATTCATTTAAATCATATGCTGTAAAGGGCCATATGGATTTATATCAAATCAACAATGTATTTAAGGTATTTAATTAGATAAGGATTAATGCTGTATTGGTTGAAATCGCTTCTAAAATTAGCCATTATTTGTCGTAAAAAGTAAATGACAAAAAAATGTTATTGTGGGATATCCATAAGAGATAGACATACACCATCGCGGACTTTTCTGTAGACCTTTTCAATGTGTACAATACTTAGTACATTATTTTGATAAATCTCGTAGGGTTCAGCCTGCGTTTGCAATGTAAGCAGAAAAAATGAAATTATTTACGACATCACATTAGAAACCTCAAAAATAACAGTAAAACCGCATCAAAATCCGTTGCGTAGTTTTAAAGATTTAAGCGTACAAAGGGACATAGGGACATAGGGATATAGGGACGGAGAAAGCGACTTTGTTTTATACTATGTAGTGATGCAAAAGGGCCTTATCTGCTAATATATCTTTCCAGACAACACTTAGAATATATTTCTTACTAGATGATGCCCACGGCTTCGCCCGTGTGGATTTAGGTTTTTAAAAATCTCGTGGGAACTTTTGATTTTCCAGAACAAAAAGTAGCTTATCTGTAGAAACACGTCCCCAAAACGGAAAAATCCCGTGGGATCCCCACGATTTCGGAATACAATTCCTTACAGCATCAGGGTTGAGAAGTTGGATATGTACCTACTCGAGTTCATTCAACGATAAAGTCTTTAATTGGTACCCCCAATATCAATTTAAATATCCGAAAGTTTCTAAAACCCATTAGTTTTGGGGATTAGGTCCCCTACAGCATCAGGATTGAGGAGTTGGAATCCAAATTTTTTATAGAACAGGGTCGCAATGTTTCTCTATCGATTAAAAAAAAATACGCAAATCGGTTCAGAAATCTCGGAGATATCGGTGTACATAGGTAGAAAAACACAACTCCTCCTTTTTTGAAAGTCGGTTAAAAAAGTAGCCTATGTTACTCCCTGGTTAATTCTCAACTTGTATGTGAAGGTCCCGTCAAAATCGGTTCAGCCGTTCCGAAGATTAGCCCGTTCAAACAGACAGACAGACAGACAGACGGACAAAATTTTTAAAAAAGTGTGATTCGGTTATGGTTGCGTTCAAATAACCATATGAGCTTAATATGAGGTAGTTATTTCGATATTACAGACAGACACTTCAATTTTATTTATTAGTATAGATACAGATATCATTAAATGCAGCTTTAAAATACGCTTTAATCGGTATATAACATGCATATAATTGACGAGAGAACACAAAACTATAGACTAAAAACAAATTCCTAAACTTTGAATGGCTCTATGCCTAATGGAATGTAAGAAAGTGAATTTTTATTATGGCCCTTTTTGATTTAAGCAGCGTTATATTGAAAAAACCAAAAAGTGCTCAAAACGCGGTTTTTCGAGTGCTGCAAACTTGGATGTAGGTTGGTACCTACATACATTATGCTGTGTGTGGCCGAAAAAAGCTTGGGAATTGTATATTACGATTTTCTAATGACCTACCAATTTTTTTAATTGGATGGTTGCAAAGACAAGCTTAGCGCCCCCTCGGTCTTTGCGCCCTAGGCTCGAGCCTAGTTAGCCTATGGGTAAATCAGGCCCTGGGCAATTGATTTTAATTTATGTAAGTTTTGAATTTATTATCTCTTTTGTGGGAACTGTTTTATCTCTGGTACAGGGGCGTAGCTACCGCGCCGTATCTGCCGTATCAATTATACGGGGCCCCCAAGCCACGGGGGCCCCCGACGTGCGTAAGCAAAAATTAACAAAAACTTTCCAAATTTTTGTTTATTTCAGAAATGACAAAAGTCAAAAAATGTTGTCCAAAAAGTTGTCCATAGTGGCAGAATCTTTAGAAAAACTAAAGTCATCATCACTACATAGTATAAAACAAAGTCGATTTCTCCGTCCCTATATCCCTATGTCCCTATGTCCCTATGTCCCTATGTCCCTATGTCCCTATGTCCCTTTGTATGCTTAAATCTTTAAAACTACGCAACGGATTTTGATGCGGTTTTTTTTAATAGATAGAGTGGTTCAAGAGGAAGGTTTATATGTATAATAATATCCATTAAATAGTGGAGAAATACTGTTATTTTTGAGGTTTCTAATGTGATGTCGTTAATAATTACATTTTTTCCGCTTACATTGCAAACGCAGGCTGAACCTTACGAGATTTATCAAAATAATGTACTAAGTATTGTACACATTGAAAAGGTCTACAGAAAAGTCCGCGATGGTATATGTCTATCTCTTATGGATATCCCACAATAACATTTTTTTGTCATTTACTTTTTACGACAAATAATGGCTAATTTTCGAAGCGATTTCAACCAATACAGCATTAATCCTTATCTAATTAAATACCTTAAATACATTGTTGATTTAATTTATAAATCCATATGGCCCTTTACAGCATATGATTTAAATGAATACTTTCGAAGATATTACAGATTTAAAAATTGCGGCGGCGGGAGCGTGCCTATAAGCGCGTCGGTGGCCGCGGTTCTCCCTATATAGCCCAGTTAAAGGAGGAGAATATTATAAAAATACAAGGAAAAATAATTTACGGGCGATATGAGCTCGGGAAAAAAGGGGGGGAGTTTTAAGGGTAAAAAACGGTTTATCTCGATTTCCGGCAAAACTAGAAGTCCTATGGAAAAAAATCAAATAGCAAAGTTGTAGGTAATAAAAAGATCTCCCAATAAAATAATAAATAATATAAAATAATAAAAAGATGTCCCAAATACACTGTAATTTATTTGATTTGAAATATTTAGTTTTTCTCCTTATTTTTGACTTAATATCGACTTAATTCTGACAGCTGTCATTGTCATTTACAGATGAGTTATTTATATGGAGAACAGGGTTAACCACATCTACGAAGTACAATTTTACCCCAAACTACTTTAATTCCCTGTCAACATATAAAGCTCTTAGCCGCTTAATAATATTAATTGTTTCGCCCTAAAATAGAAATTGCTAAGAATGGAAACTAGAAAGTGCACACTAACAGCAATAGAAAACAAAAGAAGCACATTGAAAAAATTTATTAAAAAATGGAAGTCGAATGACATTAACACCATGAAGTGTCTGTCAGGCATTTGTCATATCTACATGCAGCAGTTGATTTGTATTTGCATAAGTTATGAATTTTTTATCTTTTTTATGGGAATTGTTTTATCTCTGGTTATCTAACATTATGAAACGTCAGAATTCCACGGAATTAGTAATTCGGGTATATGGTGAGATATAGTAAGTTCATTGTGGAAAATATCGTAAAAAGTCAAGCCGCCTGGGAGCTTTCATGGAAAACGCTGCCTAATCCCTGAGCGGGTAGTACCTACGCATAATATGCTCTACTACCCGTGCGAAGCCGGGGCGGGTCGCTAGTCAGCTATAAATGATTTAATAAATCAGTTTGCCGAAAAAACGGCAAGGAGAGTACATTATATTTGAAATTGAAAAAGTGACAGATAAATAATTATGATGAATAAATATTGCTTTTGATTTTATGCAAACATTTTTTTTTGTGAGAAATTTTTACCCTTCATAAGGGCCCCCAAACAAATTTTTTTACGGGGCCCCGCCAAGGTACGCTACGCCACTGCTCGGGTAACATTAAGAAACGTCAGAATTCCACGGAATTAAAAATCAAACTATAGATGACTTCGTGCGACTTCGTATGTGCGAATCCCGTGAGAACTTATTTTCCGGGATCAAAAGTAGCCATGTGCATTTTCAGGATTCAAGCTACCTTCTGTTGCCTGTGAAAAATTGAAAATTCCGTCAAAATCGTTTCAGTCATCCGAAGCTTATAGCTCGTTCAAATGGACAGTAAATAAAAATAATAAAACGTGTGTTTGAATTACGCTACCGTTTAAATGAATACTTAATCGTACGAAGGCAGTTATTTCAGGCAGTCTGTGTGTATGTGTGTGTGTGTGTGTCTGTTGGTTCCCCCGTAGTGCTCAAACGGGTGAACCGATGTGAATGCGGTTTTTTTTTGTTTAAAAGTTGAATTTGTCGGGAGTGTTCTTAGCTATGTTTGATGAAAATCGGTCCAAGATGGCCGCCACCACAAAATGGCGGATAACATACTTTTTCACAGCCTTCTCAATATGGGTATCAAATGAAAGGGCTTCACTAGTAGAATAGCATTATGCAAATCCAAGATGGCCGCCACTACAAAATGTCGAATTTCGGGGGTTTTTTAATTTTTAATTTAAATACTTGTTTAGTTGTAAGTTGGTACTATAGAAAAAAAATTATTGAAAGTTTGAAAAGTGATTGATTTATGTACCGAACTACCGAGACCAAAAAGTATTTTTTATTATGAATTGATTTAGCCATAAACTAGATAGATGTAAAAAATCAAAAGTATCTAAAGTAGTCAAAAATAATCTTATTTTTACCCGACTACGGCAAAGTCAAAAGGAAGGGTTATGATTTTAGCGGTCTATGTATGTATGTATGTTTGTAGCCGATTTTTGTATGAGATTTTGTGTGTACCACCGTAGCGCCTAAACTACTGGGCCGATTTTGATGAATGAGATGTCACTTAATTCTTTGTTATCGTCCGGGTGACATAGGCTACACTTTATATACAAAAAAAAAAACGAAAAGCGACGTCCAAGCAGCAAAAGTAGAATATAATTACTTAGTTTCCGATAGACATAATAGATGGCGCCATAGACATAATAGATGCGTGCCCCGTGTTTTCTGCACACTAAATTATTATTTCATATTACCTAAGTATCAAATTAAACTACTAAGCGTAGTCGGGTTTTAGTTTACGAACTTTATCTCTTGTATATTGTAAACTTATTAGGTATTTATAGTTAAATAGGTATTATACGGTTCAAATATGTTGAAAAATGTAGAATTTCTATACATTTTAAAGCACAATTAAAATTATGTTGAAAATACTGTTTGAATAATTTATTGACAGTGTAAGTACCTACGTGGTTAGCATACTATTACCACGGTGGTTTTATTTATTTTATCGTCTGATAAAAAGATACCTATTTTAAATGTTGGATAGAAGCAGGCACAAGTCCATGATACACAAGGAAAAATACATTATGATACACAACGGTGGTAAATAGGTTATTACAAACCAGTACCTAAGTAGGTATATGTAGTTATTCTGAGTTTGCCCACCTCAAAAACTTTACCAAAATATACCAAACTAGCTTCTGCCCGCGGCTTGGCTCGCGTGAATTTTGGTTTTTCAAAAATCCCGAAGGAATCGTGGATTTCCGGTTCCGGTTCCTGCTCCCTTTTCCAACCTTTATACCTAATTTCAAGGAAGTTTGCTATAGTAATCTACCTATAGCTGTAGCTGTAGATTTCGGTTTTTTCAAAATCTTTTGTCTTTGCTGGGTTGGCTGGACACGCTGTCGCGTGTCAATAAAGCCCAAATTAGACGGTGCCCCGTTCGTCATTAATTTTTGCTATGAACGATGCACGATACGATATTTGCTATGGCACAGTGCCTGTGAACGATGAACGGTCGGTATTTAGACGGTTCATTTTCCAAGACTCATCGATGAAGCCTCGAAAATGAATGCAAAAATCCCGAAAAATGAACCGTCTAATTTGGGTTTAGATCATACAGTGGCTGGCCAATATACCTACCTAGATTGTTTATTTTATAAAATATCGAAGTTTAAATGTTATCTCTTGAACAGGATTTGGACCGGGCTTTCCGGCGAGATATCAATTTCTAACAAAAAGATATTTACCTACGAATGCGCTGATTCATAAAAACCGGCCAAGTGCGAGTCGGACTCGCGCACGAAGGTTTCCGTAGGTACCATTATCTATATTATATAAAAACGGCAAATAAATCATGTCTTTTATTGGAGCCTCCCTTAAATATTTGTTTTATTTTATTAATTTAATTATTTATTTTTATAGTGAATATACTTACATATAAATAATTAAATACTTATTCTGTGAATATTTCAAGCGTTTACCTGATGCCGTTATCAATATCAAGCAAAAACGTAAGAAATTTTTACTAGCATACTACATAATATAATACACTAGCGACCCGCCCCGGCTTCGCACGGGTAGTAGAGCATATTATGCGTAGGTACCTACTACCCGCTCAGGGATTAGGCAGCGTTTTCCATGAAAGCTCCCAGGCGGCTTGACTTTTTACGATATTTTCCACAATGAACTTACTATATCTCACCTTATACCCGAATTACTAATTCCGTGGAATTCTGACGTTTCATAATGTTACCAGAGATAAAACAATTCCCACAAAAAAGATAAAAAATTCATAACTTATGCAAATACAAATCAACTGCTGCATGTAGATATGACAAATGCCTGACAGACACTTCATGGTGATAATGTCATTCGACTTCCATTTTTGAATAAATTTTTTCAATGTGCTTCTTTTGTTTTCTATTGCTGTTAGTATGCACTTTCTAGTTTCCATTCTTAGCAATTTCTATTTTAGGGCGAAACAATTAATATTATTAAGCGGCTTAGAGCTTTATATGTTGACAGGGAATTAAAGTAGTTTGGGGTAAAATCGTACTTCGTAGATGTTAACCCTGTTCTCCATATAAATAACTCATCTGTAAATGACAATGACAGCTGTCAGAATTAAGTCGATATTAAGTCAAAAATAAGGAGAAAAACTAAATATTTCAAATCAAATAAATTACAGTGTATTTGGGACATCTCTTTATTATTTTATATTATTTATTATTTTATTGGGAGATCTTTTTATTACCTACAACTTTGCCATTTGATTTTTTTCCATAGGACTTCTAGTTTTGCCGGAAATCGAGATAAACCGTTTTTTACCCTTAAAACTCCCCCCCTTTTTTCCCGAGCTCAGATCGCCCGTAAATTATTTTTCCTTGTATTTTTATAATATTCTCCTCCTTTTCCAATGGGTTTCATCCTACGTACTGTGATTTTTTTTTTGGTTTCAAAAATTATCGACACTGGGCTATAGGGTGGAGAACCGCGGCCACCGACGCGCTTATAGGCACGCTCCCGCCGCGGCCGCAATTTTTAAATCTGTAATATCTTCGAAAGTATTCATTTAAATCATATTCTGTAAAGGGCCATATGGATTTATATTAAATCAACAATGTATTTAAGGTATTTAATTAGATAAGGATTAATGCTGTATTGGTTGAAATCGCTTCGAAAATTAGCCATTATTTGTCGTAAAAAGTAAATGACAAAAAAATGTTATTGTGGGATATCCATAAGAGATAGACTTATACCATCGCGGACTTTTCTGTAGACCTTTTCAATGTGTACAATACTTAGTACATTATTTTGATAAATCTCGTAGGGTTCAGCCTGCGTTTGCAATGTAAGCGGAAAAAATGTAATTATTAACGACATCACATTAGAAACCTCAAAAATAACAGTATTTCTCCACTATTTAATGGATGTTATTATACATATAAACCTTCCTCTTGAACCACTCTATCTATTAAAAAAAACCGCATCAAAATCCGTTGCGTAGTTTTAAAGATTTAAGCATACAAAGGGACATAGGGACATAGGGATATAGGGACGGAGAAAGCGACTTTGTTTTATACTATGTAGTGATAATACCTATAGGTACTTGTAAATATTTAGAAGAAATAAATTTAGGTCTCCTAATTTAAATGGTGTATGGTTTACAACTAAGTAGGTATTTTACGCACATTACCACAATGTTTATTTAATTGCCTGCCTACTTATTTTACACTGAATTCTCAAGTGACACTAACAAGGTAGCAATCGAATAAACCTATACAAAATAATATTTAAATATACAAAAAGTAGGTAGGTACTATATACGAGTATATGCAATTCAATAGGTACATCTACCTCCATAACTCATTTACTTCACAATAGTACCTACATACCTATACTGTGCCTGTACTAGTAATATGATCGAAGGCTGAAAATACCACACTTACACGACAATACTTTGTGTAGGTAGGTAGGTACTATTTGTAACTATATATATTGGTAGGCATAGTTGAAAATAGTACATAGTATTGGTATTGTGGTAGCATGATCTTGTTAGTGATATTAAGTAAGAAGGCTCTAATCTAAATGCTCACCAATATATTTTTTACAACCTAACAACACCAAGTAAAATATTATATTGACCCCAAACATACATTATATTTCTTTTTACCCGACTACGGCAAAGCCAAAAGGAAGGGTTATGATTTTAGCAGTCTATGTACATGTATGTATGTGGCCGATTTTAGTATGAGATTCTGTGTGTACCACCGTAGCGCCTAAACTACTGGGCCGATTTTGATGAATGAGGTGTCAATTAATTCTTTGTTATGGTCCGGGTAACATAGGCTACATTTTATATACGAAAAAAATCGAGAAGCGACGTGCGAGCGGCAAAAGTTTATTATTATTTAGTTTCGGATAGACAACAGATGGCGCGACTAGCTGCTTGCCACGCGATTTCGGGTTTCGCTTGCGTTGTCGAGTTTTAGTTTACGAACTTTATACTTGCTAAATGGATATATATGCTCGTCACAATACATTGTTTTTGACCTCCGATGCAAAAACGACGGGGTGTTATAGATAAGTTTGACGTGTCTGTCTGTTCCCCCGTAGCGCTCAAACGGGTGAACCGATTTGAATGCGGCTTTTTTTGTTTGAAAGGTTAATTAGTCGGGAGTGTTCTTAGCTGTTTGATGAAAATCGGTGTAAGATGGCCGCCGCCACAAAATGGCGCCATTTATTTTTACACAACTCCCTCAATATGGGTATCAAATGAAAGGCCTTGACTAGTACAATAGCACTATGCAAATCCAAGATGGCCACCACTACAAAATGGCGAATGTCGGGGGTGTTTTAAATGAGATGGCCAAAAAAGTACATTCCACGTACACAACATAGTAAATATTTATTAAATATTAAAAATAGAAAGATACATTAATACGTAGTTTTTATGCTCTCTGAACTTGTCAGTTTTTATTTCAAACACGGTCGGTCGGTCACTTTAACACTAACGCTGCATCCCTGTATAATGTATATTGAGTTATCTAGGCATTTAAGATATAAGTACAAGTCACGGCAAATAAGTCGAGCGGTGACCTTCAATGCGCAGTAGTCGAAAATGAGGTATCTCGGGGTATAAGGGGGTCGCGGGGAGGTCGTGGGGATCGTTCGTAGGCACTGATTAGCTCTCGCGGATCCCTCGTAAGCGCTGATTGGCTCTCCAATCGTATTGTGTCCCGCTCACTCGTACGACGTTGCGCGCACTTGAGGGTCACCGCTCGACTTACGTGCCGGGGGGTTATACTACTTATAATGTAACAAAATATTTTTATTTATTTTCTCTAATAAATAAGTAATTATTTTTACTCTTTTGTTTTATTTTGTGTTTGTAAACAACCTTTGCAATAAAAAGAATACGACCGGTGAGAAGGTGACCTTTACCACACGAGTAGATAGGTACAGAGCGGAAAGCTACGCAAACGGCCCGCTGTAGGTACGCTCACCAACGGTTCACGGAAGCCTGCTCTGTCCTCCAACCGGCTAAGTTGGATGACAAACGTGCGCATATGTGTGAGTGTACCTAAAGCGGGCCGCTTGTAGAAGCTTCCCCTCTGTACCTATCTACTCGTGTGCCTTTACCTTGTTTAAATGCCTATTTATTACTAAAACCATATCAGTTTACCGTAATAATTCGCAACTGTTCGCTATTTTAAAGCACCTTAAGTTTTTTAATCGTAATCTGAATTTTTTGTCGTAATCTATACTCGTAGACGTTTACGTCTAGTCTGTTGTAATGAGAAGTTCGGTGAGTTTTATATTTATAGCAATTTAATGTGCTTGTAATCACGAATTTATAACACCAAAAGTCATTGATGTACACTAAGTTCACACGCCCATACAGAAATTGGCCATGTCCTTTTTAATTTATACTTGTATCTACTTAGTAAAATGGAAGGCTACAATTCATTCATTGCATTGCTATTGCGTTAGAGTGGGGTACAGAACGAAGTCTTGTCACCTCTAGTATGTGAAATTAGTTTGAAAGTGCCCTAGAACAAAATCTGATCACCCAAACTCCATGTAGTCTAGACTCATGCACTTCTAGTGGGTGGCGAGCGAAGCGAGCCGCCGACATCACTAGCGCAAAGGTCGAATAGGTGTAACTGAATATGGGGACGACGCGACGAAGCAAATCTTCTGGCGCGAAAAATCGGTGCACACAAACTACGTATAAAAAAGTGGGAAAAAGTGCGCACCAAACTGATAACCTTTTCCAAAGGTCGATTGTTGCACTCGGAGTCCATTTACTATACTTAGTAATATCCCTGCTTTTAATA
Source organism: Melanargia galathea (assembly GCA_920104075.1). NCBI lineage: Eukaryota > Metazoa > Arthropoda > Insecta > Lepidoptera > Nymphalidae > Melanargia > Melanargia galathea. The sequence goes on along the minus strand of OV049856.1, from coordinate 27,365,592 downwards.
TTGTTGAAAAATGCAAAAGTGTTTGTTGTTTTGTCGATTTGTCCTATTATTGGCAGGATTTTTATAAGAGTATAGACGAGGACCTGTAAAGTTACATAGGATAATTTTTATCCTGGGAAAGTAAGCTGTTTCCGCGGGATAGCATGATATTTTTCAGGCATTTATCCTTCGATGACTGATCACGCAGCAACAGAACGAGCATTTCATAGGACGACATAGGATTTTATCACGGGAAAACAAAGGAATTCCGCGGGATTTTTAATAAATCTAACTCCACGCGGACAAAGACGAGGGCAAAAGTTAGTCATAATTCCAAGTTGATTATCAAATAAATAAATTCCCGTTGACCTTTGTAGATTGTATATACCTACTATATCTATCTACAAAAATTATACAAGTCTACAATCTACAAAAATCATCACTAAGTATAATAATATTATAGTGATGATTTTTAAAACATAATAAGTCAGCGTTTTTTAGGATTTTAGGTTAGGAATTTCCCTGTATCTGTTTATACTCGATACAAACAACAAACATACAAAACCACAATATTATTAATAGGTATACAGCATTGAAAACCATACTACGTACGCATTACGCATACTCAGATAAGAGGCATCAGTATAACTTTGCCGTTTGTCTGAAACGTCCCCACATAAATGTGCGTTATTTTTCGATACTCGCGTCGATAATATATGGGCTGGTTATGGTGTTTCATATGTATGTGAATCAGTATTCCGAATAACGTCTAACTTACAAACGCATGTGTTGTGATATGTTTCGTGTTTGTGCCATAATAAAAACGTGAAAAAATGAAGATGAGATTGAACTTAAAATTTAAAACTTTTTTTTACATTGCAACGTTCTCTATGTTGATATTGCTTTACGTGTCTTTGAATGATTTAAAAATGAATAACGACATTCTGTTCATCAAAAGAATAGATACAGTGGAGTATACTATGAAAAAAATACTACAACATTTAGCCAATAACACCCATGTTATTGGCCCAACGAAATCGGATAGCAAAAAATCAGAACTGAAATACATATTGCAGTGGACATCGCCGAAAGGTGTTCCATTCGTGTACATGGGTGTAGGTCGACAAGGTTTCATAGACAGAAACTGCACATTCACAAATTGTTATGTGACCGGTAATAGAAGTTATCTCGGTGATTACACTAAGTTTGACTTAATTGCATTCGCCGGCCCGGAAGTAGTTCGTATGGCCAAGTACAGGTTACCTGAGAGGAGGTCGCCTCATCAGAAGTTCGCGTTTGCAACGATAGAGTCCGCTGACAACTATCCAGTGTGTTCTGATAAGTTAAACAACTTCTTCAATTGGACGTGGACATACCGACTGGAGTCCGAAGCTAAATGGGGCTATATAGTAGTGAGAGATGCGAATGGTAATATTGTAGGACCTAAGAAAAACATGCACTGGTTGAAACTATCAGAAATGGATCCGGTTAGTGATGAATTCAAACAGAAATTAAAAACGAAAACCAAAGCGGCAGCATGGTTCGTCTCCAACTGTTATTCGAAGAGCGGTCGAGAAACATTTGTGAGGGATTTACAGGCGGCGCTTAAGAAATATAAGTTAAATGTAGATGTTTATGGAACATGCGGTCCTCTGAAATGTTCTAGGGACATACAAGACGACTGTAACAAAATGTTAAGCAAGGATTATTATTTTTATCTCTCTTTTGAAAATTCCTTTTCTGAAGATTACGTAACTGAAAAGTTGCTGTATCCATTACAAAATGATGCTATACCAATTGTGTTTGGTGGTGCTAATTATATAAGGTAAATACATTTATTATTATTCACCACATCAAGAAAAACAGGGAAATACAATGTGCACAATATTATAATTATTACTCTGTACATTTATAACAAGCTATTATTATTTTACAAAAATTAAACCGCGTTCACCATACCGAAATAAACCGGGCCGTTATAATTACTCGTAAGTACACGATTTTGATAAAACTTGCACAAGTTGACATAAATTACAACTAACAAGAAGTAAGTAGGTATGGTCTTAATTTGATTAACAGTTTCGGAGAAATGAGTGTTTTAATATCTAATTATGTAGAGTTTCATACACTACTTTATCTAAACTCATATCTTAAAATCCAAACCATAAAATCTTGGTAATATTTGTCGTGAGTTTTTCTTGATTTTGCTGGCAAAATATTGTTGGTCGGTGGTCAGGTGGAGTCAAATTCTCTTCAGTATCACTGCTAGACATTTGTCCGCACAATAAAAACCACGTCTTGTGAAGTTTTGAGTAACAAAAGCAACAAATAAAAAATTTAAATAATATAATTAGCGTATGGCGCCAAAATTCAGTTGTTACTGTGACGGTATTTATTTTTTGAGTGGGTAGGTAGTAAACCTAAGAGGTTACCAAAATAAAACCCGTCATCACATAGGAAAGAGTTTAATAAGCAGGTAAAAGTACCGGGTCGTGGGCGTAAGGGGCCGTCAACGATATTTGCTTGTAACTCTGCAGTGGGCCAGTACTCCCCTGGGTAGCGCCGCGAGGATCCAGCCGGCACGCGTGGAACGTGGCGAGGGGCTCCTCGGGTAGCGTGCAGGTGGTGGCGATGCACGGCGAGTACAGGCTCGACCCGCAGAAGTGGCGGATGCTATGGTGTCCGACCCGCAGAAGTGGTGAAAGGTGTATTAGTCGAGAGTGTTGTTAGCTATGTTTGATGAAAATCAGTCCAAGATGGCCGCCGCTACAAAATGGCGGATTACATATTTTGTCACAACTCCCTCAATATGAGTATCAAATGAAAGGCCTTGACTAGTAGAATAGCACTATGCAAATCCAAGATGGCTGCCACCACAAAATGGCGAACGTCGGGGGTTTTTTAATTTTTAATTTACACTTGTTATCCCTTGAGAACGCAGTCTCGGGCATCAGCTAGTTTGATATATAAAGCAACTCCAGTGTGGATATGCGAGGTCGATTACGTTGGGTTATCGTTTAGGTAATTAATATTTATAATTATCAACATTAAATATTCCCCACAAGAACACTCTCCCATTTTCCTACTGAGATACCGCAGACATACAATTTCAAGTTGGCCAACTAAATCGCAGAGTATACTGATAAACACAGTGAGTTATGACACCCCGCACATCATAACCAACTGAATCGTTCAACTAAATAATTGGACGACGATTGTACATCAGAATCGAAATTCCCTTCCAATTACGTCCAATTTAAAAGTTGGCCGATTAAATTGTGATAGTTCGCGATTTAGTTGTTCGATAGTCGGCCAACTTGAAATTGTATGTCTGCGGGGTCTCTGCAGTGTAAATCTATAACGAAACAGCCATCCCCTTAGGGGATTCCCCTATGGCTAAAAAATTAGTCAAGTGCAAGTCGGGCCTCGTTTTAAGGAGCTGATTTTTTAACCCCCGACGCAAAAACGACGCGGTGTTATAAGTTTGACGTGTCTGTGTGTGTGTGTGTATAACTGTATATTATGTCTGTCTGTTCCACCGTAGCGCTCAAACGAGTGAACCGATTTGAATGTGGTTTTTTGTTTGAAAGATGAATTAGTTGGGAGTGTTCTTAGCTATGTTTGATGAAAATCGGTCCGAGATGGCCACCGCCACAAAATGGTGGATTACATATTATTTCACAACTCCTTCAATATGGGTCATGGGTATCAAATAAAAGGGCTTGACTCATTTGACTAGTAGAATAGCACTATGTAAATTGTAAATCCAAGATGGCGATGTCGGGGGTTTTTCAAATTATTAATTTATACTTGTTTATAGAGCAATAGACCTACAGACGGACAGACAAACAGATTCCTAAAAATGTGTGTGTCGAACTTTTTTCTTTTTAACCCCCGACGCAAAAACGACGGGGTGTTATAAGTTTGACGTGTCTGTGTGTGTTTGTGTGTGTGTGTGTGTGTGTATGTGTGTGTATGTGTGTGTATGTGTGTGTGTGTGTGTCTGTGTGTCTGTCTGTTCCCCTGTAGCGCGCAAACGGGTGGACCGATTTGAATGCGTTTTTTTTTGTTTGAAATATCGATCCAAGATGGCCGCCGCTATAAAATGGCGGATTACATATTTTTTCACAACTCCCTTAATATGGGTATCAAATGAAAGGGCTTGACTAGTGTAGAACAGCACTATGCAAATCCAAGATGGCCGTCACCACAAAATGGTGAATGTCGGGGGTTTTCTAAATTTTTCATTTATACTTGTTTTAAGATGTTCAAACATAAGAAAATATGTTTATTACAGATTTATGCCGGACGGGATTTATTTGAATGCAAGGGAATTAGGCGCTGAAAAGTTAGCAAAGAAAATGAACGAGCTCATACTAGACCCCGATCTGTACGCGCAGTACTTTAGATGGAAGAAACACTATTCCTTCTACAGAAGATTCGCGAGCATAGAAACGGACGACTACTGCAGCTTCTGCACTATCCTGAACAACGAAGAGCTAGTGAAACGGACTAGTGTGTACGAGGACTTCAGAGGCTGGTGGGACCCGCCCGGACGGTGTTAAGTTTTTTCAGAAGTTAGGGTCGAGGCATACTAGCACAGAAGCGCATCGAAGCGCATTGAATTTATTTATTTTTTATTTATTTATTTTATTTTGAACTGCCAATAGAATAACATATTATAACTTATGTTAAAACAAAAAAAAATAAGTACTAAGTAGATATGTGACTCTAATTACAAGCAGTTACAGCATGCAAATTAAGAGAAGTCGTCCGTTGATATAAGTAGGTACTAATATATATACGTAATATACAATACATATATAATATTGAAAAGATAAGAGAGAACTAATATTAAGAGGAAAATATAAGGTGCTGAAAAATCCTAATTAAGAATCGTCAACCAAAAAAACGGTCATGGCATATTGGCCCCTATCTCTAAGGAATAAGGCACAACGAGTTCATACGAATGTGCGCGCATTAGCTCGACTTTTTTTTTTAAACAAAAAATGTAATATGCGGTGAATTTTTTGATTCGCTTCGATGCGCTTCGCCTCTGCGCAAGTATGTCCCGACCCTTAGAATTAGTTTGTGTTAATTTGTTAATTTATATGAAGTAAACGAAACTGGTGAAGGTTGTGTTGTTAAAGAAGAGGACAAAGACTGTAGAAGAACGAAAGAATCGAATTTAAGTCGTAGGATTCGAATTCCTATACTTAATATAATAGAATAGGAGTTTATGAATATAATATAATAAAATAAATGAGTTTTCTGTAGTTTATCAGACTAAGGGCCTGTTTCACCATCTTCTGATAATTGTCGGATAGCCTAAACGTAAGTTTTGCCACTTTCTTACTTGTCAAGTGACAAAGACAATAGTTGTGAATAAACAATCCGAAACTTATCAGAAGGTGGTGAAACAGGCCCTTACACTTTATATATCACTGGCTGATGCCAGCGACTGCGTCCGCTTGGATTCTTATAAATCTCACCTCCTATTTAACCCACTTGGGGGTAGGTAGAATTTCTCAAATTCCAGAAACACGTAATTAATTCTTTATTTTTAACCGACAATGCAAATACTGATTTTCATTGATATAATTTTAAAAATGACGGGCTTTCATACAAACTTTCATCCCCTATTCAACCTACTTGGGGGTGGAATTTTCAAAATTTCTGAAACAGGTAAGTAACTCTTTATTTTTAATTTAAAATATATGTATCGATTTTCATCATCATCATCATCATCATGATCAACCCATTACCGGCTCACTACAGAGCACGGGTCTCCTCTCAGAGTGAGAAGGGTTTTGGCCATAGTCTACCACGCTGGCCAAGCGGATTGGCAGACTTCACACACCTTTGAGAATGTTATGGAGAACTCTCAGGCATGCAGGTTTCCTCACGATGTTTTCCTTCACCGTTAAAGCAAGTGATATTTAAATACTTAAAACGCACATAACTCCGAAAAGTAAGAGGTGCGTGCCCGGGATCGAACCCACGACCTCCGATTAGAAGTCGGTCGTCCTAACCACTAGGCTATCACAGCTTTTTATTGAATTTTATTGAAAACAGCGATTTTCATGAATAGGTATAATTTGAAAAATAACGGACTTTCATACAAACTTTTATCCCCTATTTAACCCCCTTAGGGGTAGAATTTGCAATAATCCTTTCTTAGTGTGCTCCTACGTCATAAAATAAAGCTACTGTGAAAATTTAAAATTTTACTACTTTAATTACTAAGTAGGTACTTATTTTATTACTTCAGTGGTTTAGGCTGTGCACTGATGATTGTGGAATTTTTGTCATGGTCGTCGTCAATCGATAGATGTCCACTGCTGGACATAGATCTCTTGCAAGGATCACCACAAAACACGATCTTGTGCCGCTAGTGTCCAAATTTTTAAAATGTAATTTTTAAAATGTATTCTTTTATAATACTTTTAACATTGCGGTTGTTTAATTTTTATCTGAAATAAAATAGATATCAAGAGAATATAATGAAAATTGGCTTACGACTTACTTACATGTACCTATTAACATGAAGAAAATTTTGCAATTAATTATTTTTTTTGCCCCCACAATATAATACCACTCCATTATAGGTATAATATTACTAGCGGTCCGCCCCGGCTTCGCCCGTGGTACATATATAACCTATAGCACTCAAGAATCACGTACATATCCAACGGTGAACGAATTTTTGAAATCGGTCCAGTAGTTCCTGAGATTAGCGCGTTCAAACAAACAAACTCTTCCGCTTTATTATATTACTAGATGATGCCCACGGCTTCGCCCGTGTGGATTTAGGTTTTTAAAAATCCCGTGGGAACTTTTGATTTTCCAGAACAAAATGTAGCTTATCTGTAGAAACCCGTCCCCAAAACGGAAAAATCCCGTGGGATCCCCACGATTTCGGAATGCAATTCCTTACAGCATCAGGGTTGAGGAGTTGGATATGTACCTACTCGAGTTCATTCAACGGTAAAGTCTTTAATTGGTACCCTCAATATCAATTTAAATAACCGAAAGTTTCTAAAATCCATTAGTTTTGAGGATTAGGTCCCCTACAGCATCAGGATTGAGGAGTTGGAATCCAATTTTTTTATAGAACAGGGTCGCAATGTTTCTCTATCGATTGAAAAAAAAAATTACGCAAATCGGTTCAGAAATCTCGGAGATATCGGTATACATAGGTAGAAAAACACAACTCCTCCTTTTTTGAAAGTCGGTTAAAAAAGTAGCCTATGTTACTCCCTGGTTAATTCTCTACTTGTATGTGAAAGTCCCGTAAAAATCGGTTCAGCCGTTCCGAAGATTAGCCCGTTCAAACAGACAGACAGACAGACAGACAGATAGACAGACAGACAGACAAAAATTTTAAAAACGTGTGATTCGGTTATGGTAGCGTTCAAATAACCATATGAGCTTAATATGAGGTAGTTATTTCGATATTACAGACAGACACTTCAATTTTATTTATTAGTATAGATAAGTATAGATTTCATGGATTACAGTTGTTAAATTAGTGCAATAGAAAACTTATTTATAATTTATAGAATAATAATTTTCTGAATAAATTATTATAAGTAATACACCGATCTTAAAAATAATCTTAGAAATTTCATATCTTGAACGAATAAGGTGGCTACATATCAATATTATAACTGCACGGGTTTTATATCGTACGTAAATTGACCATGGTAAGTTTTATGGTATACCTATTTTATATTACCTAGCATATAATTTTATGAATTATGCGTTCGTTGCAAAATTAACCGTAGCATATTCATGGGTATCGTAATTTAAATTAAATATATATATTTTTTAAATATTTGATAAACAAATATCTATACTAATATAATAAAGCGGAAGAGTTTGTTTGTTTGAACGCGCTAATCTCAGGAACTACTGGACCGATTTCAAAAATTCTTTCACCGTTGGATATGTACGTGATCCTGGAGTGCTATAGGCTGTATAATATGTACCACGGGCGAAGCCGGGGCGGACCGCTAGTATAATATACAAATAAATAATATTTATATATTTTAAATTGGTATGCAGAAAACATTGAAGATTGTGTTACAATAATAACAGGAAAATTTTATACGAGTATGTTTACCTTATTTTTGAACACAATCCTGTGCAAGAATGGAGCTTACCAGCAATGAGTTGAATTCATGAGAGCTAATATTTTCACTAAATGTTTGTCTTATTACTCAGCTCTATCTGTTATTTTAATTTTATATAATTCAATAAAATATTCAAAATACAATAGTAACAAAGTTTCGGTGAATTAAACAGCTGCAGGAGCGGCTGATGCTAACAATAAACACGGAGTAAAAAAACTACCCGACCCGAACCCACCAACCCGCATTGGAGCACCGTGGCGGATCTAAGCTCTAAATACCTCTTTCCTTCGAGAGAGGAGGCCTGTGTCCAGCAGTGGGACGTAAAAAGGCTGTAGTGGTGGTGGTGGAAAAGACTACCCTTAGCAAAGTTAACTAACGTTAATAAAAAAGATGATGAGTTGGATTTGAAATAATTATTTTACAATGGACGTTTCAAAATAGCAAACCTTTCATTTATATGGGAAAATAACGACAAAGTTAAACCCAACTACATAGGTACAAGTTCACAAACTGTAACGGCCAACAGAACTTACCTTGAAGATTATACATTTGATGTCATAATGTTTGCTGCCACTGAAATCGCATTCACAACTGATTTTTCAAAATAAAAGAAGATCTCCGCATCAGAAATTTGTTTTCGCTTAAAACGAATCAATCCACTGTTAACTTTGAAAATATCCAGTATATTTGCATTTAAGTTTTTATTGGACTTGGATTTGAAGCAGTCTAGGGTTACTTAAGCTATACAATATTCTGAAAAAAGTTATAGGGCCTAAAATAGATAAGAACTCGATGAAATTAGAACACGTGGATACTTCGACTGAATATATAAGAAATGTTTGCTACAGATTTATAAAATTACTTTTATTTGTCTTTCGAGAATTCAATTGTGAAGATTATGCAAAATTATTTCATGCGTTAGAACATTATGCAGTATCTATTGTTTAGAGCGGTTCTTACTATTCAAGGTAACAAATAATAATTTATATATTTTACAACTATCGCTAACCAGGCTTCGTAATACTGTAGTCCAAAGTATGGTACGAATTGTAAGATATCTATTCATGATTCTTGTTACTTGTTATTGTACTTCCACGGATCTTCGACCAAACATTTTATTAGTGAAACGTGATTGTTCTAATAAAACAGTAGCTTTGGCGTTAGATAAATATATTATATAGGTTTATAACAAATTAAATTCCAGCTTAATGCCAGATGAAATTTCATTCAACGTCTGAAAATTGGACACTGAGAAATTAGCCAAAAAGATGAAGACTGATGAACTGATTGAGGAAGCATCATTATTTTTATCCCAGACTAGCCGACCCCCGCGACTTCGTCCGCCTGGATATAGGTTTTATATAGGATCGGATTGGATCCCATAATCCTTTTTTGTACCTAAACTAAATGTAGCCTAAGTTATTCCTTATAACATCACCAGAAAGTTCCATCAAAATCGATCCAGCCATTTCGGAAATTAGCTGAAACAAATAGACAGATCGACAAACATAAATTTAAACGCACACCAGTTTAAAATAAGCCGTACGTTCAAAGATCCGGGTCCCAAGTTATTTGAACCCAATAAATGCCTGTCATTTCTGAACTAAAAAACCTATGACCTTGAAATATTTATGGAACAATATATAAAGTACTATCTTTCTAACAAAAAAAGAATGAGTAAAATCGAACAACGCGTTAATGAATTACAGCTAAATACACGTTTCAACTTTCATCCCCTCTCCCAAGGGAACCGTGCTGAATTTCGGGATAAAAAGTATCCTATAACCTACCTCGGAGTATAAACTACAATCGTACCAAGTTTCATTCGAATCCATTCAGTAGTTTCGGCGTGATGCGCGGCCAAGATACAGACAGACAGACAGACAGACAGACAGACAGACAGACAGACAGACAAAAATGAAAAAAATTGCAGTTTTGGCTTCAGTATCGATTATAGAGTGCCCTCCAATAAAAATTTTCAAAATATCTTCAATGTACAGAATTGGATCTGTTACAGTTTTATTATATTATAGAATAGAATAGATAGATGATTGCATAACGAAGAAACAGATGATTAGGTATTGTAGATTCTTCTCTATGCTTAATGAGGAAGATTTAGTGAAAACCTTTAGTGTTTAAATGAGCATTTTAATGAGTGGCGGGACCCCCCTAATCTGTGTTGATTAAAATTATATAGTTTGACAATAGACAATAAACAATAGAATAGTTGATGAATTGTGTAATGTCGTTACAGTATCTTATGAAGCTACTGTTATAGGTGTACCTAATGAATTAAATAATAAACATCAATAAATCAATAAATTGCATATCATCAAGTTAAAAGTATTATAAAGTTAAAAGTAAAAAAAAATGAGTTTGGTTATTTACGTAGAATCTTTGTTTCAATAAATTTACTAGAAAGTACATAATAAGTAAAAATTAACATATTGACTTAATATGTAGTACTTAAATACTACATACTAATAATACCTAGTACTTAAATGATAAATTTCTAATATACCTACAAAAAAACAACAATAACAAAATTGAATTGATTTATGATATCTCAAGTAAGTTATATTAATATCCGTCGTTGGTCTAGTAGTTAGCATGCCTCGGAGAGCACGTTAAGCAGTCGGTCCCGGTTATTATCACTATCATATTGTGACAATCGTCGTTAAAGCCCGCCAACCAGCATTGGGGCAGCGTTGCGGGTCTAAGCTCTTAATTCCTCTCTTCTACGAGAGAGGAGGCCTTTGCCCAGCTGTGGGACGTTAAAAGGCTGTTGTAGTGGTAGTGTAGTAGAACTAACATGGAAAGAACATAATAGTTAGTAATTAACATATACCTAGGCAACTGATAAAGTTTTAATGTTCTAACATTAGGAGTTTATCAGTGTGGAAAACTAGTTTGTAATTTATTAGTTTGTTATACTTAATAGTTTAATGCTGTTGCTATCTAAAATTTTAGTTTCAGCTTTCGGAACATTTTTATCTACATCCTCGTTTTATTTCGATTTTAGTTTGCGTCAGCGCGATGTTTGTCTAAACCTTTTGTAAAAATCGGCTAAGTCGGGCCTAGTAATTAGCATTTTTTTAAATTTGATATTTAATTTATCATTTTTTTGGGTTTATGACTTATTTCGTTCCCAAGATAGACAGCTAAAAAAACTCGTGACACAAAAAATCAACCTAGAAGAATCGGGCCTATTTTATTGTGGTGGACATCTTGTTTTTGCAAAGTACTATTCTACTAGTCAAGCCCTTTCATTTGATACCCATATTGAGGGAGTTGTGTATAAATATGTAATTCGCCATTTTGGACCGATTTTTATCAAACATAGCTATAGAATACACCCGACTAATTCACCTTTCAAACCAAAAAAAAACCGCATTCAAATCTGTTCACCCGTTTGAGCGCTACAGGGGAACAGACAGACAGACACAGACACACACACACACACACACACACACACGCACGCACGCGCGTACGCACACACACACACATACACACACAAAAACAAGGACCATCTGTGTAAGATCCTGAATAGATCTGAATTATCCAGGCTTACGTCAGCGGTCTATCAAGGGCTTATCTATGTATTGAACTGATAACAAGGATCGATAGTATTCAAGTATTGTTCTCGTGGTACTGTGGTGTAAGTAATGTACTTCACTGCCATAGGTATAGTTAGACAGTCACAGCCCTTCCAGGTATCAAACAAGCAACATTTTTTCCTTCATTCTGCATGCTCTTCGAAACAAATAAGTCGAAACAAGATTTTTTTCATGTATGTACATTGTACAACTACATATTATGTATACATACATATAGGAAAAAAGTCGGGTGACCATAAGAAGAATCGACGAAACCGACGCGCAACGCTCGCCCCACTTCAACATAGGTATTAGGTACGTGTGCAAACAGATATTATGATTTTTGTAATTAGTAGTCGCGTTCGAAGTTGGTTTTTAATCCCCGACGCAAAAACGACGGGGTGTTATAAGCACATAAGTTTGACGTGTCTGTGTGTGTGTGTGTGTGTGTGTCTGTCTGTTCCCCGTAGCGCTCAAACGGCTGTACCGATTTGAATGCGGTTTTTTTGTTTGATAGGTGAATTAGTCGAGAGTGTTGTTAACATGTTTGATGAAAATCGGCCCAAGATGGCCGCCGCCACAAAATGGCGGATGACTAATTTTTTCACAACTCCCTTAATATGGATATCAAATGAAAGGGCTTGACTAGTAGAATAGCACTATTACAAATCCAAGATGGCCGCTGCCACAAAATGGCAAATGTCGGGGGTTTTTTAAATTTTTAATTTATACTTGTTTATTCTATAAAGTCGAGAACGAGCGCTTTTCAGATGCAGGCTGCAGCCTGCATCTGAAAAGCGCTCGTTCTGAGACCGTGCCTCGTAATACGGTCGTAACTTTTTAAGGAGTGTGGCGCTCAATTTTTTGGGACATCTGTTCCTACAACAAAAACTTTTTTAATTTTTACCCTGTGATTCGGAAAGTTCAAATAAAGGGTAAGCCTCTCCAAGGCCTAAGGAGACCCGGTCAAAGATTACGCCTCCAAAGGACGAATTTGCGAAATGCCCTCTTTTATGTAGGCGCCTACAAACTTTTCTATTGAAACTTTGATGTTCGTCTCCCTTTGGACGCGTCACTTCATCTAAAATACTTTTTTGCGATACCTGTAGTATGGTAGCTAGATGTTTTATAATATTATGTATGTAGTATATGTACATAATATTGCAACCTTTGGTAATTTGGTGTTAATATGTTGATTAGATCATAGTCCCGTTCATCTTAAAAATGATAGGATGATCTTAAAAATATCTCCTATACAATAATCCTGGTCACAACGTTTTTTTCCTTGTTTACATTATTTATCGTTTATTTGACGTGACTTTAACCTTTTAATTATTTAACGCGATTTTACTTGTTAATCTTTAACTGTGAATTGTCGTTCCATAATTAAAAGAGTTAAATGCATCCTTTTATTTTATAAAATTACGTGATCTTTTTCTGATGTTTAAATTTTTTTGAAAAGTTGTACCTACCGTATTTTTTAATTTTTTTGACGACATACTGATAATCACGGTAGGTAACTGAGCAGAAGAGAGAGAACACAACATCTTCGACCTGAGCGCACTGTTATCCGTCGAATAAATCGTGAACTTGAAAGAGATTCCTTTGTAGTCAAAAAAACAACACAAGTTTCGGGACTGAAAAATTGCTTACAAAGGCGACAGTAAAAAGTGTTCAAATTTTTGGGGGTCAACATTTGAGAGCCGCTTGAGGAGCGAGACGTGCTTATCGAGCGTGAGACGATCAGGCGCGGCGGAGCGATCAATGCTTGTACGGGTATCGGTAAGCTGCGTTCACATTTATGTGAAATTTCTTGCGACTGAAAAGTTGTTCAAACAAATTATAAGGGTCGGGGCATACTTGCGCAGAGTGGGAGCGCATAGAAGCGAAACGAAAAAAAAAAAATCACAGCATCTCTACAAACCATCACCACTGCAGCTTTTTACGTCCCACGACTGGGCACAGGCCACCTCTTTCAAAGGAGAGAGGAATTTAGAGCTTAGACCCGCCACGCTGCTTCAATGCGGGTTGTAGAGTTGTATTAATGTCGATGTAGAGTTATGTGCCATGAACATTTTTTCCTTGACGCTTCGATTCTGTGCTAGTATACCCCAACCTAGTGATAATAGGTAGTGTGCTAGTATGCAAATAAGAAATGAAATCGATTCGTCGTCATCCATCGCTGGACTGGACATAGGTCTCTTGCAAGTATCACCACAGAAGACAATTTCGTGCCGCCTGCATCTAGCATCTACCAGCATCTAAAGTTCATGGTACGTCAATGATCACCAACCTTCATCAGAAGAGGATATGTTCTTACAATTTCAGATAGGACCGGGATAGTCCTGGACATCTCGAACTAAATACGAAACATAACACGGCTCGTATTGGGCCAGAATTAGATTCCAACAAAATAATGTAAAAAACTTAATAAGTTTTTTTCATTATACATATTCTTTACATTATAATATACTTATGATAAACACGCCCTTATATACCTACACACAAATATTCTTCATATAAATAATTAACGCGGGTTTCGGAGGAATGGCACTCGAAACAGCCGACCTTTCTTTCAACCAGGACGACCTGAAAATCTCTGTAAGACAAACGAAAATTATTTCGTTTCATATATGCAGAGACAAGGGCGTCGCCAGCCGCTGGCCAAGGGGGGGGCAAGTTGATGATATTATAGTATGCGAAAAGTGTAAATAGGCCAGTCATATTTTTCAAGTGCTGCAAAATGTCTTCCGAAACTACAAAATTGGAGACTACTGGTAGTGGTCCTAACAACATATTAAAAAAATCTGAATTTTCTTTTCAAACTATAGCATATTTATATTTTCTCAAATCTCTAGGGGGGGGCAGCTGCCCCCCCCTGCCCCTACCTGGCGACGCCATAGTGCAGAGACGCATGATTTATTTGGATCTAAAAATTAATTTTGAGTTCTCTTGATTAAACATTTAGCCCTTTCATTTAGGAGCCTAAGCTAACATTACTAGCAAGGGTAGGGTTGCCAGCCATACTGTTAAAATCAGTGTTATATATTTCATTTCCTTCTAAAATACCTATTGTTTACTGTCCAGTAAAAGTAAAGAAAAAATACTTGTTGTTAGTTATTGATTTTCATCATCACTGGCATTCATCAATTCTTGACTTGACTCATTATCTTTAATTTTTAATCAATAAAACAACTACAACTACTGCTACAACTTCCAAAAAAATTATCGTATAAGTATTTTATCTTTTTTTTTTCGAGATTTTCGGACCGATTCGTGTAGGTATTTTTTTTAAATCGGGCTACACGCACGAAAAAGGATTTTTTTTTATTCAACTACAAGTCAGCCCTTGACTGCAATCTCACCTGATGGTAAGTGATGATGCAGTCTAAGATGGAAGTGGGCTAACTTGGAAGAGGTATGTATACCCCTTGATCGGTTTCTACACGGCATCGTACCGGAACGCTAAATCGCTTGGCGGCACGGCTTTGCCGGTAGGGTGGTGACCAGCCACGGCTTAAGCCTCCCACCAGACCACTCAGACCAGAGACAATTTAGAAATTATAAAATCCCAAATTGCCCCAGCCGGGAATCGAACCCGGGACCTCCCACTTATAAGACCACAGCGCTCACCACTGCGCCAGGGAGGTCGTCAAAAGGATGACTCATCCGTCAGGTTCCGCGTGCTAGTGAAAGCGCGGAAGCGTGGAGCGCATCTCTCTTTGTTTTCTTATGACGTTACCTATCACCTAAAATTATCGTCCGTAAACCAACTTTACGGAGCACATTAAAACGAACTCGAAAACTATTGATCGATTTCAGAGTAAAATAGACCTAAAATGGCTTGTATTAAGGTTTGAGTTCGCCAATACATTCAGCATTCGAACACAACGAGCGCCCCAAGCAGAAATGTTGTAAAATACATATTCGAACTATGGAAATACGACTTTAAAATACGAGTATTTGAGTCCATTTTGCTCTGAATTCACTTGTGATTCGATCAATAGTTTTCGAGTTCGTTTTCGAGTGCTCCGATCTTAGACTAAGCACACTGACAACCAATTTTTTTTTTACAAAACTTTGTAAAAATATCGTAAGTATAATGTTCTCCTGACTGAATTTCGTCCTGGTCAATCTCAACTGGAACTAGCCAACTACACAGGAGATAAGTGCAGGTCTATTGCCACGCTGCTTCAATGCGGGTTGGTGGGAAATAGATATGAGCGCCGATGGCCAATTCCACGGCGGCGGCGTGTCCTAAAAATTTTCACGGCGGCGGCGGCGTCGCGGCGGCATGGTCGTGGACCTTAAAGTTTTTATCAGGGATCGATTTTTTAAAATATAATATTAAATAAAACCCTTAATGTAGGTTTAAAAAAAGGCGAATTCTTCTTATACAGGAACGTGGTATAAAAACAATGTAGGTAATCGGTAATTCTTACATTTTACTTTCTTAGCAACAACAAATCACACTTTTAATCAAAATTTGTTTTCTTTTTGTAAACAGTTATATTCTTTACCTGCATTTAATTATTAACTACTTTTATAAGCAGTTACAATTCTCCATAATAACATAACGTTAATTTAAATAGGAGCGCTTAGCTTGAATTTGTCTTAAATTTAAAAATATATAAAAAACAAAATTTATACATCACAATCACGCAGAATAAATACTTAGTTTTCTTTGATAAAGTTGAAAAACACAATATAAGCGAGCAAAATTCTCTATCATAACATAACATAAATCTTAATCTGTCATAATTGATGACGGACTGTCATTTAAACTTTCATCCCCTATTTAACCCACTTGCGGATAGAGTTTCCAAAAATCCTGAAACTCATATTTTTTAATTTTTATCGAAAGCTCAGATACCGATTTCCATGGATATCTCTTGAAAAATGACCGACTTTCATACAAACTTACATGCCCTATTTAACCCCCATAGGGGTGGAATTTTCAATAATCCTTTCTGAGTATGCGCCTACGTTGAAAAACCTTCTGAATTCAATGTACCTCTGTAATTATGTGTTTCGTCGACTACAGTAAGGCCTTTGACCGTGTGAATTGGAAGCTCCTATGGACAGTTCTCCAGGAAATGGGAGTCTCAAAACATCTGGTCAGAGTGCTTCAAGGCGTATACTCAGTCCGGGGGTAGTAAGAACCGACAAGACGATATCAACACTTTTCTCGTTTGGCAAAGGAGTTCGTCAAGGATGCATTTTATCTCCTATTCTGTTTAACATCTACGGCGAGAGCATCATACGCCAGACCTGCGAAGACTTCTTTGATTTCTTCGGCCATATCGCCCGTAAACCCGGCGATAACCTACAAAAACTTATAGTTACCGGGAAAATGGACAGCAAGAGATCGAGAGGTAGGTAGAGGAGTCCAATTCGCTGCACTGACCAGATCTGACAACTCTCAACATGAATGTTGCCGAAGCGGTTCACGTCGCTGAAAGCCGGAACAGATGGCGCAACATCGTTCGTGAGAAATTAATTCCCTGATGGGTCACGAGTCACGACAGTATTGGGGGATTGACGCAAGGAGGAGTGTGCGCCTACATCATAAAAGAAAGCTACTGTGAAAAAATACTGTTAAATAATGGATTAAAGTTTGCATGAAAGTCTGTCATTTTTCATGTTATATCCATAAAAATTGGTATTTGAGCTTTCGATAAAAAACAAAATATATAAATTTCAGCATTTTTGAAAATTCTATCCCCAAGTGGGTTAAATATTGCGCGCACTGCAATCTGAAAACTGAGTAAGCGAGCGATTGCACACAACAGCGAGCGAGAGGAGGTAGAATTGTAAGTTATCTCGCGCCATGTAGTTTAGCGCTGAATTCACCTTAGTTTTGAACTTTTGAACAGTAGAAAGTATAAAAAAGTAAAGTTAATTTATGTCATGTAAGTGAATCTTGTAATTAAAATAAAATTCCCGAAAGTACCGAACGAACCGAGAATCTTTGATTTCCCGGTACTTTCGAGACCGGGATTTCCCGGTTCTGAACCCATAACTAAGTGCGTGCGAGCGGGAAAGCAAGTTGCAACTTGCCACGACGGCGCGCCGCATGTTTCAATCGGCGGCGGCGCGCTGTGTGAACTCACGGCGACGACGGCGCGCCGGCGCGGTGCTCATATCTAGTGGGAAAATGTTGGCGGTTGGGAATATCATTATGTTTTTACACAAATGTGTAATTTTGTCAACACAATTCTGTCTTTGGTTACATACTAAATTGAATAGATCATAGGTAGCATTTCATATTAATGGAGAAATATATAAAGTTTTTATGTTATCATTTTTTGCAGATGAGTTGTACCTAGTAAATATTTCCACCTGCCTTGTGTTCTTGCTTCCGGTGGCTTCATGGACTTTCAAACGAGATCATCGTTTTGCAAGGATCATTTATATCAAGTGCCTGTTGAATGTAAGCAATATGTTTAAGTAGGAATACTTTACTGTCTAGTTCAAATAATAGGTACACTCTTAACTAGCTTACAAGAATACATTCCTTTCTAGTTCAGAAGAATACCTATCTGTTAAGTTTGCTGTAATACACTAGGTATATTATCTCAATATACCTAGTGAACAAATATTTGCACAAACACAGGTTCATTATTTATTCCCTCAAATTCATAGTATGACATTATTCATAGTATGTTGCCTGAAAATTATTTATTTATTATTTATTTTATAGTCCGATCCGGCAATTTGACATGAGCACAAGCGGAGAGAGATCAGGTGCAGAACCGACGGATTTACGTGCTCTCCGAGGCACGGGGGTGTAATACCGCCACAAACCCGAGCTGCTACAGAATTTCGTGACAGGAAAATCCAATTTTTTAGCCCGACGCCTAGATTCAATGGACGACACATGATCCGCAGCCGAATAAGCTACTTGTGTACGAAAAAAGTTTACAGAGAAGCAGTAATGAATTATGAAGTTACTTTCAAAGTAAGGTATTAGTACCTATTTTGATTTCAATCATTAAACGTGGTCAATTTATATTCGTATTTAGTCTGTTAAGGATTTAAAGTAAAATTACGTCAGTCAATTTTTAGGCAAATATTTGATTGTTAATGGGTAAAAATCTATCTATACATATAATAAAATCGTAGAATTGCCGTATCTGTACATTGAAGATTCTTGCAAAATAATAACTGGGGGATGTTAGGGATAAGTAATAGAACGTAAAAAAAAGCTATTTTTGAAATTTTTGTCTGTTTGTCTGTTTGTCTGTTTATCTGTTTGTCTGTTTGTCTGTTTATTTGTTTGTCTGTTTGTCTGTATGTTTGTGCGCACATCACGTAAAAACTACTGAATGGATTGAAATGAAACTCGGCATGATTTAAGTTAATACTATGGAGTAACATATAGGATACTTTTTATCCCGAAATTCAGCACGGTTCCCTTGGGAGAGGGGATGAAAGGCAAAATGTGTACTTAGCTGTAATTCGTTAACGGGTTTTCCGATTTCATTCATTCTTTTTTTGTTAGAAAGTAGATACTTTAAAGACTACTGGCTAATCTCCGAAAGGCTGGACCGATTTTGATGGGACTTTCACTGGCGGATGTTTACATTTTGATGTACCTAAACATCCGCCAGTGAACTTTTAACAGTTTTTAGCAAGGTTTAAGCTCAAAGGAGCATAGGAAAAATAAAATGATTCCCACGGGATTATTAAAATCAATACCCACGCGAACGAAGTCGCGGGTATCCGCTCGTATTATAATAATTATGTTTATGGCTCCAAAAACTCTTTGAAAAGGTAGACTGCCATATCGTTTGAGTAACCAATAAATCAATGCAAACTATTCGAACGTGTCGAAAGAGCCAGGTTCTACAGGTAGCTATTATAAAACTTGTTTCCTTTTCAACTTTATTCAATGTTGAATAATGTTGTGGTGAAAAGATGATCCAGTAGATTTTCCACATTTTCCGTTGAACTGCTTTGTTCACTTTATTTTCTTAAGAGCTAAGTTGGTAAGTGCTGTATTGCTAATAAGTTCTTGAAGGCGCTTTTGTAGTGGATAAAAATATTTCTTACTTTCGTATATAATAAGTTCGTATACCTACATTAAGTTGTATCTTTTTCAGGGTACTTTTTGAAATAGTATTACGCTATTTAAATTCTAACAGGCAGACCTTCTGCTAACTTCACTCATATATAAATAAAAATGTTGAAAACAGAGAAATTACAAGTGAAGTACTTGTAAGTATTTGTATTTGCAGTACAAGTAGGTACTTTACTTACAGCAGGGGGCACAAATATGCATCTGTTAACATTAAAATAGGATAATATTCAAGTAACACTAATATAGTTTGGTGGTCGTGCGTAATTTACTTACGGACAAACAGATTAAGAGACTAGGTAACCATTATCAAAATTGAGACGAAGCGGAAATTTATAAGCCGTCACAACTTATACGCTCGCAACCGACCGTAGCCGTCGAGTAGCCGTGAATAATAGTGTAGGAAGTAAACAGTTTTGTTTAGTGCTTAGCAAACACGTGCAAAAACTAAGGCTGAGTACTTAGTAGTTCTTGCGTCCATTTCTCTCGTTGCTGGTCTTAACGAACGCTGGCGATCATTAAGCAACTGCACTTGACACGGATTCTATGCACAATGGCTTTTTTTTGCAGCTTAGAATACTGCTGCGTGTGTTGGTAGTAAGGTCATTATTGTTATTTGACTATCATTATTGTGAAAGAAATTGTTTAATGAGTACTTAAAATATGCTTTTTACATTAACCTAATATTGTGACTAATTATGTTGTACACAATCTCTAAACGCTCAAATCTATACTAAAATGACAGGACTAAATATGTTTCTATCTCTTTCACAATGCTCCCTACGGAAAAGGATAGCAATAGGTTTAGCCCATCTAATTTTAGATTTAGATTAGAAAAATGGCCCAGAATTGGCCCCATTAATTTGTTAAGAGATAAAGTTAGTACACATGATATTGCTAGTAACTTTTTTGCAGGCGTTACCATGCATCACATATTTGCATATCGCATTAAATAGCACTACCATTGATTCGAATTTAGCAGGGCAATTAAATACCGCTTCCTTATGATCACGTGCGCAAGCCTAAGCATCCTTTGATGTCTAGGTCACTTTAGGTCTAGTCTAGAGCTACACGTGTACCCTAGATACGCATTTGAAATATTATAAATGTTGGAAGATGAATTGATTCTGAAACGAGGATTGATGCGTAGACCGTATGCATAGTCTTCATACGAAATACGGAAACAATAGATTGTTAAGGTTTTGTGTAAATTGATTGAAATGTAAATAGAAAATATCGTAAAAAATTAAACCGCCTGGGAGCTTTCATCGAAAACGCCTGCCCTTTGAGATACTATAACAAAACAATGTATTATGTATGGTGGGATAGTTACTACCCATGTGAAGCCGAGGTGGGTCACTATAGTATTATATATTACAGGTGAAGAGAAATGGTGTTCCGGAATATTTGAATAGCCGGCTAAATTAGTTCGAGGGCCCGGACAGAGCAACAGGTAAGTAGGTCAAGGGCGATCCGCTCAAGTTGAAAGTTTATAACATGTACTTGTATTCAGCATGCTACCTATGTACCTACAAGATAATTAAGAATTTGGTCACGAATATTTTGTATCTTTTTAACCTCCGGTGACCAAAAAGAGGCTTGTTATACTAAGTTTAAGACCACTTTGTTTGTCTGGGTGTCATTGTAGCGCACAAATGGTTAACAATGCGGTTTTTTATATCCGAAGTTTCGTAGCAGTTATTTTTGTTGAAAATCTGTTCAGCGGCTTAGTATACTGCTGTTTTCCTGTTGGTGTAGGGGGAACTTTTAGTCATAAAATTGATGTCCATATTTTTGACCAATCGACTCAAAATTTGGTACACTGTACCCTCCACCACCACCACTACATACTTTTTAATGTCCTAATGGGCAGAGGCCTACTCTCTCATAGGAGAGAGGAATTTTAGAGCTTAGGCCCGCCACGCTGCTCCGATGCGGGTTGTCAGGTTTTTAACGACTATCGTCACATGATAGTCATAATAACTGGGACCGACTGCTTAACATGTTCTCCGAGGCACTGGGTTGAAAACACCAACTACCAACTCCGGGCTGGCACTGAGAATTTCAAACTGACAACTGACAGAACCAAAATATACCTGACAAATATTTGCCCGACCCGGGAATCGAACCCGGGACCTCGTCCGACCGACCGGGATCGGCAGTCCAATATGCTAACCACTAGACCAACGAGGCAGTCACTGCTGTTTCGTCATCGTCATTATCAAGCTGTTACCGGCCCACTACAGGCAACGGGTCTCTCCTCTCAGAAGGCCGTAGTCCACCACGCTGGCTAAATACGGATTAGTCTTCAGACTTTAGACTTCACACGCCTTTGAGAACATTATGGAGAACTCTCAGGCAAAACAAGGAAAACAAGTGATATTTAATTGCTTAAAACGGCTGTTTATACTGACGGATAACCTACCTTCTAATACGATGTACGATGACTGATGTTTGGGTGATTCATTCATCACTCATGATTTATAGAATCAGGTGCTAAAGAGCCTAACGTCTAATGAACATCCAAGTCAGTAATTTTTAACAAAAAAGTATAAACCCTCGACTCTTGAATTGATCTTAATCAGGGTCATCCGACTCAACAAAACCATAGCATTGAAATGGGTTTGTTAAGGAGGTTTTAGTAACTAGTTAGATAAGTACATTTTGATGATTAGTTTGTTACAGAAATTTTTTGTTCTAGGATAATTATTAATTTATTAGCGTATTCAGATAACAGAATTTAAATCAGAAACCAGGGGAGGCTATTGCTCCGAAAACGGGTGAGACTGGGATAGATAATAAATATGAAAATGTGCATTTAAATAGAAACGAGCACAGAATAAAGTGACACACAGTTAAATTGATTAAGGCATGTATGGCGCGCCGTGTTGCGGTACGCGATATATTGTGATTCTGTTCACGTTCCCGATAAATTATTCACACATAAAATTATACATAAGTAGTAAGTACGTATTAAGTCAAAAATGAATAGACATTTTTGTCTTCTTAATTTTTTTGCATATTTTCCTATAGTCATGGCCGTTATTTTGGATTCATTATGGTTTTAATGCAAGATAATCTTACTCAAAGATTACCTTAACGATCAATATCTACGATGATACTTCGTTACGAGACTTACTACTTTAACCGCTTGAAGTTCAACTAACCAAGCCTTAGGGATGATTTATGCTAGTACGTGGCGAGCGCGAACCGTGTCCGAGTTTTCCGAGCTCCGTATCACGAGCCCCGTACCACGAACCACGTCCGAGACACGGACGCATCACGGACGCCACAATCTGTGTTGAGAACACCAACAAAGCATTCAAATCATTCAGATCATTCAATCAATATATGTAGTACATAGTTCGATCATATTCGGTCGCTCTCTTGCCTTGAAACTGCCGTACATAACAGACGTATTGTAATTAAATCGCTTCACAATAAATGCAATTTAGTGTGTGCCGCATAAAAGTGTTTTTTCCTCTTCACCCACCGGAGCACAACAAACCAGCACCAGTCTACTACAATGTGAAGTATAAACTGCTTCATATTTAAAACAAGCGGACACCTGCGACTTCGTTCGCGTGGATATTGATTTTAAAAATTCCGTGGGGAAGATTTTGTTTTTCCTAAGCTCCTTTGAGCTCATACCTTGCTAAAAACTGTTAAAAGTTCACTGGCCATCCGCCAGTAAAAGTCCCATCAAAATCGATCCAGCTTTTCAGAGATTAGCCAGTAATCTTTGAAGTATCTCCTTTCTAACGAAAAAAGAATGAATGAAATCGGACCACGCGTTAATGAATTACAGCTAAGTACACATTTTAACTTTCATCCCCTCTCCCAAGGGAACCGTGCTGAATTTCGGGATAAAAAGTATTCTATATGTTACTCCATAGTATAAACTTAAATCATGCCAAGTTTCATTTCAATCCATTCAGTGGTTTTTGCGTGATGCGCGCACAAACATACAGACAAACAGACAAACAGATAAACAGACAAACAGATAAACAGACAAACAGACAAAAATTTCAAAAATAGCGTTTTTACGTTCTATTACTTATCCCTAACATCCCCCAGTTATTATTTAGCAAAAATCTTTAATGTACAGATACGGCAAGTCTACGATTTTATTATATGTATGTATAGATAGATAGATATAGATAGAATAGAAGATATAGAAGATAGATTATATGTATAGAAGATGTTCGTGATGTTTTGAATCCGTGTCTCGTCCGCGCCTTTTACGAGTACGTGGCACGGCTCGCGCTCGCCACGGTTAGCATAAATCATCCCTAAAGTCTTAATCAATAAGGTGGTTAATTTTTAAAATGTTTACCAGTTTTCATGTATTCCTGTAAGTAGGTACCGTTCCAACTTACCCGATGAAAGCAAAGGAATATGTGAAAAAAAAACCGAACAAACCCAATGAATATTTAAGGAAAAACCAACAGCCGTGTTGTGCAAGCAACGTTCTGGTTTTTTGAAACACGGCTCTTCTAATTTCAAATTCTGACCTTCGACCCGTAGCACCGAGGACGTAATAAAGGCACCTCTCTAAGGCCCATTTTGTGTTTACAAACATTGCGTTGAACAGAATTTAAAATTTCATCACCCTCATAGTCCGGCAGCCCTGGAACCAATTTTTTTGTGATAAATAACAAGCTGAATTTTCGTGAGTAGGTTCGTTGCGACGCGTGAAATGGCCATATAGTTAGTCCTACAAATTTAGTGGAACGATTTCCCACCCGAGCGAATCGAAATTTTTAACACCTGCGCACTCGAGTACGGACCTCCATCGAGAATTTTCATATATAAAAAAGTTGGTCGTCTCGTCGAAACGAACCTCTCACGAAAATTCAGCTTGTTATTAATCACTAAAAAATTTGTTCCTCGGCTGCCGTACTATTATTGTTTCGTAAATGTATTATTTATGTCACACATTCTCAAGCTGCGTTCACAACAGCGTGAGAAGAAGAATGAGTCTGCAAAACAAGAGCGATTCCACCACCACCACCTACACCCTTTAGACCTACCACCACTACAGTCTTTTAACGTCCCACTGCTGGGCACAGGCATCCTCGCTCATAGGAGAGAAGAGTTTAGACCCGCCACGGTACTCCAAGGCGGGTTGGCGGGCTTTACCGACTATTGTCACATGATAGTGATAATAACCGGGACAATGAATTTTTTGCCCGACCCGGAAATCGAACCGGGGACCTCTTGAATCTGTAGTCAAATACGCTAACCACTAGACCAACGAGGCAGTCATAGGTCAAACCTATTTAACTGGTGCCCTCATACGAATATGTACCCTACTGTCAGGGAAATGCGTCTATTCTCTTCTCACATCAAAATGGTATCCGCATTTGTGTTTTTCTGTGTTCTTATTATACTTCTTAAAATTAATAATTTAATAATTTAGAATTTAGAACAGCTCGAGGAAGGTTTATAATATGTCACATTCACATAGTCTAAAGAATAGGTAAACCATATGAGAAAAGCCAGGCTGAGTCTGTTATTATTTTAATAAATCATTCTCCACAGATCTTTCTTCCCCTCCAAAAACACTCGCCGGGCAGATAAAGGTCACACAACGATCTCGTCCACTTAGCCGGCATCCGGTCTCTGACGAGCCGCTAGATTGACAATCATCATCCCATTTCCATACGCGAGTGTCCACTGTCCACATAACGCAGATTGGCATTAAGGCTACCCCCTGAGTATTTGAGCTTTCGATAAAAAATAAGAAATATGAATTTCAATATTTTTGAAAGTGTTACAAGTGGGTTAAATAGGGGATGAAAGTTTAAATGAGACCCCGTTACGTTTTCACGTCATTATATCAAGTTATATCCATGAAAATTGGTATTTAGATTTTCGGTATAAAAAAATTACGTGTTGAAAGAATTTTGGAACAACTACCCCCAAGTTGGTACAGAGATGGAAGTTTTTATGAGGTTAAGAATTCACGCGAGCGAAGTCGCGAGCATCTCAATAAGTGATGTACCTACAGAGCTGGTTCTGGTCTTAAATTGTAGCAATTTTATTCTACTTTAAAAACGTCTTGAAAAAGTAGTGTCAAAAACTAGTCCCTTTGGGTTATAATCGCCAAAATCTGAAAAAAATCCGAAATTATCGCGTTTTTTTTTTATTTTTGACAAAGTTCCGTTCGGCGTCTGAACGAGTGAACAAGTCTGCAAAAAATCAGAACCACTGGATTTGAAGGTTTATTAAAGTTACTGGACTATAATGTGAATCGGCTTAGCGGAGTTTCCCCGAAGCGATTGACATAATTGATAACCTTATAGGTAATGAATATCAATTAATGACACTATTGTTTGCCAAAATTACACGTTGAAGAATTTGGTATGAACATGAACTTGAAGACGCGCATTTTGTTTCCTCAAACAAAATTTGAGGAAAACATTCCAAAATAAAAACTTGTACCGTAGTCCCGTAGTAGCTTAGTGGGTTGGAATGGTCGAGTCGAGATAAACTCAGCTTACATTAAAAAAGAAAAAAAAAACTTTGTCTTCTCGCTTCAATCGCTACTTCGAGTCCATTCATCATCATATTCAATTAAGCCTCAATAGCGCAACGGTTGTCGGGCGCGGATCAAAAACTGCAAGGTCGACGGTTCAAACCCCACCACGTTCACTATTGTCGTACCCACTCCTAGCACAAGTTTTCACTTAATTGGAGGGGAAAGGGGAATATTAGTCATGTTCATCATGGTTAAAATTCTTTAAAAAAAAAATAAGCAAAAAAAAAAAAAATATTCATCATCATCATGACCAACCCATTACCGGTCCACTACAGGGTACGGGTCTCCTCTCAGAATGAGAGGGGTTTAGGCTTTGACTTGACTTGTCACGCCTTTGAGAACATTATGGAGAACTCTCAGGCGTGCAGGTTTCCTCACGATGTTCTCCTTCACCGTTAAAGCGTATTTAATTAAAACTCCGAAAAGTTAGAGGTCCTGTGCGTGCCCGGGACCGAACTCGTGCCCCCCGAAAGGAAGCCCGAAGTCTTAACCGCTAGGCTATCATTGCTTTTTAGTTGTCTATTACTTTATGTCAATGTAGTTTAAGAAAAAGTTTTAGTGTTCTTTTTATTCCCTCTCCCAAACCGACGCGGGACGGTCAACCCATAAATAATTTTTCCGTATTTTATTTCCATTCAAATTCAAATCATTTATTTGCTATGTTATAGGTCGACCAGAATATCATGAAAAATACGGAAATGAAATTCCAAAGTTAGCAACACTACGGCTGCCCTAGCGATAAACAAAGTAACTGACATTTTTTGTGAAATTGACTTTTTTGCATTAACAAAAGTTTTATGTCGAGTAGTTTTTTACCACAGTTTAATATTTCAAATAACTTGAACCGTTTACTGAAATTTGAATTGCCCAAACAAAGTAACTGCACACACTAACCCGGAATATAAATAAATATAAATGCAAAAACCAAGTAAACAACAAGCACAACACAAAAACAAAGTAATTTTTTTTTTTTCACACATACACACACGGTCGTCTGTTCCTAAAGTAGGCAACTTAATGCCTGTGTTATAGGTAACAGCCGACTGATAGACATATTTACATATAAATACATATATATTTTAATAAAGGTATACATACATACATATTATAAATACACCCAGACTCGGGGCGGGAATCGAACCCGCGACCCCGGAGCGGAAGGCAGGGTCACTGCCAACCGCGCCAACGGGCCAGTCAAATTGTATGTTGATTACTTTGTTTTTGTAATTAAAATGCAGTTGCTTGATTTTTCGTTTCGTGAAACGATCCCAGCTGGGTTATTCTGTAACTTAGTTAGCAACTGAAAATAGTTGCCAACGAATTAGTTTGATATACATTGCTGCTTTACTGTGGGAAATATAAAGTGTTTTCATAATTTTACACAGTAAAGCAGCAATGTATGTATATCGAACTAATTCGTTAGCAACTATTTTCAGTTGCTAACTAAGTTACAGAATAACCCCCCAGGTAAGGTGTTCTGAATCTAATTACTTTGTTTATCACTAGGGCAGCCGAGTTAACCTAGTGTTGCTTACTACAAAATTTAATTTCCCTATTTTTCATGAGATTCTGGTCTACCTATACCTTTTTACCAATTTCAACCGTAAATCAAAGTAAATAAAGTGGTGTCTAAGTTGTTATCATTAAAAGACGCTGCGCTCCGGCTGCACTCGTATGCGTTGGGCGTAAGTGAATATCCGCCTCCTAACGAGAAGTCAGATTGACAATCATCAGTCAATTTCCACTTCCACCCTGTGTCCATCTGATGCGGACGGAAACTGAGCCAATCACCTCAAGCAATGTCCACGAAATTGACAGCATTTGATTGCCTATCTGTGAACACTTGTTTACAAGAGCTTGTATGTTCTACTCTAGCTAACACGTATCTATATTTTATTTAAAAAAAACTGGTCCTTATACGTATCATTTTAAATCTTTTTCCAATTAATGAGTTCCACTTTTTCGGAGATTAATTTTTATTACAAACTAGATGATGCCCATGGCTTCGCCCGTGTGGATTTAGGTTTTTAACAATCCCGTGGGAACTTTTGATTTTCCAGAACAAAAAGCAGCCTATCTGTAGTAACCCGTCCCCAAAACGGAAAAATCCCGTGGGATCTCCACGATTTCGGAATGCAATTCTTTACAGCCCTGATGGTTGAGCAGTTGGATATGTACCTACTCGAGTTCATTCAACGATAAAATCTTTAATTGGTACCCCCAATATCCATTTAAATAACCAACAGTTTCTAAATCCTATTTGTTTTGGGGATCAGGTCCCCTACAGCATCAGGATTGAGAAGTTGGAATCCAAATTTTTTATAGGACAGTGTCGCAATGTTTCTCTATCGATTAAAAAAAATAAAGCAAATCGGTTCAGAAATCTCGGAGATATCGGTGTACACTGTACATAGGTAGAAAAACACAACTCCTCCTTTTTTGCAAGTCGATTAAAAAAGTAGCCTATTTTACTCCCTGGTTAATTCTCTACTTGTATGTGAAAGTCGCGTCGAAATCGGTTCAGCCGTTCCGAACATTAGCCCGTTCAAACAGACAGACAGACAAAAATTTTAAAAACGTGTGATTTGGTTATGGTACAGTTCAAATACCCATATGAGCTTAATATGAGTTAGTTAATTCGAAATTACAGACAGACACTTCAATTTTATTTATTAGTATAGATTAGTATAGATTAGCTGATGATACCCGCGATTAGGAATTTTAAAAATTTCATCGGAACTCTTTGTTTTCCCTGGATAGAAGAATGTGAATTTTCTCAGTGCCTTTCGTCAACATTGAATCAAGTGTTGAGCTGTGAAGACATACAGACAGATAATAGGTATTTTGCATTTATATTATTAGTGTGGATAGATTATTTTTACTGAATTGAGCGCTACATAGTTGGTACGGTAAGCAAATCCAATAGAGCACTCCAAAGCAATCGACGCGTAGGTCAATTAATTGGATAGGCATACAAACGATTTCATACGGGCTATTATGTTTTTACGATTGCCAGCACTCATTGGTACGCAAACTTTATATTTTGGTGCGAATTAATAAATATATAGTATTTTTATTACGCAGTGCAGAAAATGTGGCCAACGTTTTTGGTCCAAGTATTAGGTATGGGACACCCGTGTGGGACAGAAGACGTTTACAGAACTGAGCCATTTTGAGCGGATTGTAGCATCCAGACCTTCATATCTCAGCGACATAGCTCAGCGGGTTGCGAAACTGAAGTGGCAATGGGCGGGGCACATAGTTCGGAGAACCGATGGACGTTGGGGTCCCAAGGTGCTGGAGTGGCGACCTCGCACCGGGAAGCGCAGTGTTGGTAGACCCCCCACTAGATAAACCTACGACATCAAATGAGTCGCAGGGAGTCGCTGGATACAAGCGGCACAAGACCGTGGCATGTGAAAGTCCCTTCAAGAGACCTATGTCCAGCAGTGGATGTCGATTGGTTGATAACGACGACCTTCATATCTTCCTTTGGTGGGGCCCGCTAAAAAGCCCTCGACCCTCATGGATCTTTTGTACTCGCCCCTAAATCCTGACCTTTGAATGAACCGGCTAGTTTGTTTAGGACAGCCACACTTCCTGTTTCCCAAAGAGATCCAGTCAAGGCCATGTCTGGCTATGTCGGTGGGTTACCAGAGATCCAGTCAAGGCCATGTCTGGCTATGTCGGTGGGTTACCAGAGATCCAGTCAAGGCCATGTCGGGCTATGTCGGTGGGTTACCAGAGATCCAGTCAAGGCCATGTCTGGCTATGTCGTTGGGTTACCAGAGATCCAGTGAAGGCCATGTCTGGCTATGTCGTTGGGTTACCAGAGATCCAGTCAAGGCCATGTCTGGCTATGTCGTTGGGTTACCAGAGATCCAGTCAAGGCCATGTCTGGCTATGTCGGTGGGTTACCTTCCCAGAGTAACATCTAGTTCCATTTATGGCACTATATTCTCGTCTATTGGCGATTCCTTGCAGCAGTAGCAAGAGATCGAAGATTATACCGAAATCAGTTATCATTTATTTGCTAAAAATATGATACATCAAGATGTTAAAATACCTAATTTCTCGCATATTTTGCAGTCACCGATGTCCAAATTCCAAATTAAAAGATACATAAAATTTACTCCGCATTGAGGAACTCTTACGACAAAAAAACTGTTTTCCAGCGGGTATGCAAGCATATTTAAGCATATTATGCTTATCCTAATTACAATATTTTCGAGTCCTATTTTAATTAATTAATTTATTTATTTATTTACTTGGATGTGGTGTGAGCTGACGTTTAAAGAGTAGAAATTTTTTCAGATTACTTTATTTCGTCGTTGTCAACCGATCGACGTCCACTGCTGGACATAGGTCTCTTGAAGGGACTTCCACTTGCCACGGTCTTGTGCCGCTTGTATCCAGCGGCTCCCTGCGACTCGTTTGATGTCGTCGGTCCACCTAGTGGGGGGTCTACCAACACTGCACTTCCCGGTGCGAGGTCGCCATTCCAGCACCTTGGGACCCCAACGTCCATCGGTTCTCCGAACCATCCTTGAAATGGACACATACTTTATTTACCTATCATGAAAATCATGCCCTCCAGTGATTAAAGTAATTTACATTTAACTTAATTTATAATTATGAGGTAATTATTGAATGAGTAATTATTATGTATTATTATTTATTGTAATTATTTAATACACGACTACGCGACGTAAAGAGTAGAACATTTTGTTAGTGTATGCCGGGAGCTCGTTAGAAAAATATAGATAGGTACATAAAAACGTTGACAAAGGAGGAGTCCCTAGAGGGCTACTGTACTTATATTTGAGACAAGTCACTCTCGAAGAATTGTATCTATAGTGCGAGTCAAGAATTGTGGCAATAACGGACATTGACCCCACGAGCAAATAAAACGGCGTAACTTGAAAATAGTCAATTTTTAAAATGAAACATCAATAGATTCAAACTTCTGCAAAAAAATTAAAACACACTGGATTTGTTAATTTGTTTTGATTTGAAACCCGAAATCTATATCTACAGCTATAGGTAGATTACTATGGCAAACTTCCTTGAAAGTAGGTATAAAGGTTAGAAAAGGGATCGGGAACGGGAACCGGAAATCCATGATTCCCTCGGGATTTTTAAAACCGAAATTATTCACGCGGGTGAAGCCGCCGGCAAAAGCTAGTTATTAATATTTTTACGAAAGTGACGTAAAATCCTAATCAATAATATATTGATGGAGTAACGTAGCCCTTTGATATAAACTATAAGTACAAAAAAAAAAACGATGCAACTACCCTTTTTTAGTCGTTAGAAATAATTAGTATTCGATACAGGTAGGCAATACGTACTGAATAGTATAAATAGTAAGGTTTACAGCCCATTCATAATAACATTGTATCGGTTCTGAACGTCATACACACGTGGGTGCTCCTCAAGGGAGTGTTGTGGCTCCGATTTTATTAAATAGTCTCAATAATATGACTGATGAGAATGACTGCAAAATCTGGGCTAGATTTGAGTCCAAAAAGCAAGATGGCAGTATTATTAAACTGCGAATACAAGACTGGCCATTACAACCACAGGATGATGTGTACGAGTTTGTTATGAAACATTTTGTGCAGGATGAGGCCATACATAAAGCTGCAGGTAAGGTCTTCGTGTGTCACTAATAATTTAAAAATAATAACTTTAAACTAAATTATTTAAAAATAATAAGTAATATTTCAATGAATAAACAATTTGTCTACTTACTGTTTATAATTCCTAATTTTGAATTAATTTTGTTGACTTCTATTTTTGTTACTATTTTACCAATAGTTTATATCTTTGACAATATTACGGGTGATTTCTAGGGTCATTGCAGAAGTACAAAATCACAATTTTCTGAAATGAAAATAAAAAGAAAAGAGAGAAAATACTTAATAAAGTTTTTACAAAAATACAAAAACTAATATTCACAAAAAAATATTTCGTCCAAATTGTAGGTTTGTTGGTGGACCTGGGTCCATTACACTATACTAATCTATATAAATATAAATATAAGTAATATATTTATCTTATAATAAAATAAACGTGTTTTACAGGAATACCAACAAGTCAAGAAGCAATCAAAGAGTATAGAGAGCTAATGAATATATTTTTCAAAGAAGCACCGCTTCACGCTTCAGTTTGTTGCATCGATAATGACTCGAATACTGTGGAAAATATTCTTGGTGTATCAATAGTCCACTTGTTGAGGAATACTGATAAATTAGAAGATATAACAAAACACGTAAGTTAGTAATGTAAAATCATATTGCGAGCAATTAACTGCTAAGTTATTATGTTGCTAGTAAAGCGTTTTTTGTCCCATGGCAAGTAGGCCTTGATAGTAATCTCACCTGATGGTAAGTGATGATGCAGCATAAGATTTGAGCGAGTTAACTCAGAAGGCTTAAACCGGAAACAGTTTAGAATGTTCCCGAATTGCCCCTGCCTGGATTTGAACCCAGGACCTCCAACTTATAAAAAATACAGTGCTCACCACTCACTCACTTAAAAACTAGATGATGCCCACGGCTTCGCCCGTGTGGATTTAGGTTTTTAAAAATCCCGTGGGAACTTTTGATTTTCCAGAACAAAAAGTAGCTTATTTGTTAAGTAACCCGTCCCCAAAATGGAAAAATCCCGTGGGATCCCCACGATTTCGGATTGCAATTCCTTACAGCATCAGGGTTGAGGAGTTGGATATGTACCTACTCGAGCTCATTCAACGATAAAGTCTTTAATTGGTACCCCAATATCAATTTAAATAACCGACAGTTTCTGAATCCCATTAGTTTTGGGGATCAGGTCCCCTACAGCATCAGGATTGAGGAGTTGGAATCCAAATTTTTTACAAAACAGGGTCGCAAAGTTTTTCTATCGATTAAAAAAAGAATTACTTAAATCGGTTCAGAAATCTCGGAGATATCGGTGTACATAGGTAGACAAACACAACTCCTCCTTTTTTGAAAGTCGGTTAAAAAAGTAGCCTATGTTACTCCCTGGTTAATTCTCTACTTGTATATGAAAGTCCCGTCAAAATCGGTTCAGCCGTTCCGAATATTAGCCCGTTCAAACAGACAGACAGACAGACAGACAAAAATTTTAAAAACGTGTGATTCGGTTATGGTACAGTTCAAATAACCGTATGAGCTTAATATGAGGTAGTTATTTCGAAATTACAGACAGACACTTCAATTTTATTTATTAGTATAGATTAGTATAGATAAATAAACTTTTAAATAAAATGTTTTTTCAGATGGAGTTCAAGACAACGGAAATGCAAACATTGTTACACGTTGCGAAAGTATTAGAAGAAGGTTATCTTGGAGACAAGACAGGTTACGAAACTTTTTACTTCGGCAGGGGTATCATTGTTCATCCAGAGTACAGGAGGATGGGGATAGCGAACGAGCTTATAAAAGTGAGGTACGTATACAATATGATGAACGAAATAGAACAATCTACTTACATTTTAGAAAAAATTAAACCGACTTCAGTCCTGCGATCTAACAGAAATCGGTGTAAAAAATTCTGAAAGCTTAGAATACGATGGCGAAATAATCGTCAAAATCGGTTTATTTGTTTTCGAAATAATCGCGAACATACATACATACGGGTCGAATACAGAACCTCCTTTTTTAAGTCGGTTAGTAAAATTACTGAAGAATCATTTACGTAATTAAGAACAAAATATTAATAGGGAACGAAATGACCCATAGAGAACCACAGAAAAATTCGATTTTTTTTTTCATATATTTTGTTATCCATGAGAGTTGAGTGAGAGTTACTGATGTCTGCTGAATTATGATTACATATTAGAATATTATATTATTATATTGTTACAAATGTTACTGAAAATATATATATAATAATAACTGTTATTTCAGAAAACTTATTTGTATCGAGAAAAATATTCCTATGTCGTGTGCTGGAATGTCAGCAGTTGGAACTCAAAAGGCAGCTGAGAAAAACAATTGGAAGACACTTTCAGAGTTAACTGCAGAGGAATTGGAGGAAAAGACTGGACTCACGTTCGAGAAAAATATAATTTCGAGTCATAAGCTCATGTGCATAACAATAAATTGAAATGTGTACCTTCAGGCAGATACTTAGTTAAAATATTTTTAGTATAAAATATATTATTATTCCTTGAAAACGACTTAATTTATTTATTTATGACTGGTTTTGTTTTATTTTTCCTCGTTTTCATTTCACTTTAGTGTGCTATGATAAATCTATACATATAATAAAATCGTAGACTTGCCGTATCTGTACATTGAAGATTTTTGCAAAATAATAACTGGAGGATGTTAGGGATAAGTAATAGAACGTATAAAAGCTATTTTTGAAATTTTTGTCTGTTTGTCTGTTTGTCTGTTTGTCTGTTTATCTGTTTGTCTGTTTATCTGTTTGTCTGTTTGTCTGTATGTTTGTGCGCGCATCACGCAAAAACTACTGAATGGATTGAAACGAAACTCGGTACGATTTAAGTTCATACTACGGAGTAACATATAGGATACTTTTTATCCTGAAATTCAGCACGGTTCCCTTGGGAGAGGGGATGAAAGGCAAAATGTGTACTTAGCTGTAATTCGTTATCGGGTGGTCCGATTTCATTCATTCTTTTTTTGTTAGAAAGTAGATACTTTAAAGACTACTGGCTAACCTCTGAAAGGCTGGACCGATTATGATGGGACTTTCACTGGCAGATGTTTACATTTTGATCTACCTAAACATCCGCCAGTGAACTTATAACAGTTTTTAGCAAGGTATAAGCTCAAAGGAGCTTAGAAAAAACAAAATGATTCCCACGGGATTATTAAAATCAATATGCACGCGAACGAAGTCGCGGGTATCCGCTCGTAGTAAATAAGTCTTAAGATATATATATCTTATTTTTATCGATATTTGAGAGTTATCTCTCAAATTAAATTCACGTATTTTCATAAAACACTTGCCTATCTGTTAACATAATTTCCATGTTCATATCACCTGTCATGTTTGCTAACATGATCACCAAAGATAATGTTGGTTGACGTGCCTAACTTATTTTTGTCATAATTTAAAAAATAAAATTTCGAAAACAATTTAATCTGTACTTATTTTTAACCCCCGACGCAAAAACGACGGGGTGTTATAAGTTTGACGTGTCTGTGTGTGTGTGTGTGTGTGTGTGTCTGTCTGTTCCCCTGTGGCGCTCAAACGGGTGGACCGATTTGAATGCGGTTTTTTTTTTGTTTGAAAGGTGAATTAGTCGAGAGTGTTCTTAGCTATGTTTGATGAAAATCGGTCCAAGATGGCCGCCGCTACAAAATGGCGGATGATATATTTTTTCACAACTCCCTTGATATGGGTATCAAATGAAAGGGCTTGACAAGTAGAATAGCACTATTGCAAATTCAAGATGGCCGCCGCCACTAAATGGCGAATGTCGGGGGTTTTTTAAATTTTCAATTTACACTTGTTTACATAATAAAGTGCTTTTACAATGATTAAAAAAAGCTATTAAATTATTAATTCAATACCACTTATCTATTGTGGTATACAACAATTTAAAACTTGGTAGTTTCTTTTCGAACCACAGTCCTGTTTATTTTTCCAATTCTTCCAGAGATATCTCATATGAGGTCTTCCAATTATTCTTTTCGGCTGCCTTTTGCGTAGCTATTGCGGGCATCCAGGCGCATGCTAGTGATACTTTATGATCGATACATACGAGTTTTCTGAAAAAGGAACTTTTATATAGAAATGTTCTCAGCTTTGTGTATTCACATATTGAAATTTTCTAAAAATTCAGAGATTCCTAGAATGGGACACAAACATTTTTAAAAAATCCTGGCACAAATTACGATATAATAATATAATGAATGTATTCTGAAGAATGACTTTCTAATCTGCGAGTTACAAAGAAATGTTTTAATCCCCAACGTGAGGCAATAAATAAAATTGGCACAAATCGTGCCCTAGGGACATATAAATCAGTTGAGCGTACCTGACTCTAACAAACTCATTCGCCAAACCCAGCCCCCTAAAGTCCGGGTGAACTGCTATCAGTAGAGGATCAAGCCGGTTCTGGATCATGGGTCCTCGCAGTTTCACAGGTGAATTTATATATAAAAAAAACAAAATTCGGTTTGCCGTGATGGTTAGCCGATTCAGCATCAATTTGAATAAAAAAGTGCGCTCGCGGGGGCTACCTGCCGGTATGCGGCCCATGACAAAAGCGCATCCGCGCCAGGTACCCGAGGCAGGCAACCCCTCCGTACGCAGGTAGCAGACCCTTCGGCAACTATGGACTCTTGCTTTGCTATGGTTTCCATTATTATCCGACTTCATATAAAAGTGTATTACGAGCTATGAGTTTATCTTGTTATTTCATGATAATTATAATGAATGAAAAAATAGAATTTTATATTTATTTATTTATAGATTTAAATATGATTAATAGCTAATGTATGTTATACAAGCAATGCGAACAATTTCAATTTCAACTAACCTAATCTTTATAGTTCTTATTATTCACTATTTAATTAATTACAAAGAAAATATACTCGAACTTAACTGTTGAGGAATTGAACCCAAGACACACTCTATTATAAGACCGCCTATTGACGGTGGTCAGTTTGTCAATAAATTCATTTCACAAGTATAAATTGAAATTTAAAAACCCCTGACATTCGTCATCTTGGATTTGCATACTGCTATTCTACTAGTCAAGCCCTTTCATTTGATACCCATACTCTTGAAACGCGGCTGAAAAACATGTCCTCCCTCTCTTGCGGCTGTCGGACCGGCTCGACAAGACTATGTTATCCTAGTTTAGACCTTATAGTTAAAATTATTAAGAGAGTTGTGAAAAATATGTAATCTGTCATTTTGTAGCGGTGGCCATCTTGGATCGATTTTCATCAAACATAGCTAACAATACTTTTAATTAATTCACCTTTCAAACAAAAAAAAACCGCATTCAAATCGGTTCACCCGTTTGAGCGCTACGGGGGAACAGACACACACACACACACACACACATTATTTGTCCGACCTGGGAATCGAATCTGGGACCTCGCGATCTGCAGTCGAATATGTTAATCACAAGACCAACGAGGCAATTACATCATAACTTACTTGTACGTTTCAAAGAATTTACCCTAATAATAGAATAATTTATAGCTCTATGCACGAATCTACCTGTTCGATTTTTTTGTCCATTAGATTTATGCATTTTACGATCTCACCAACCCCTTGACACGCACAAACTTGTCTGATTTTTTATTACTCTTTTATATTTTATCATCCCATTATCTTCGGGGAGGTATGTAGACAGGAAAAAATATTGCACGCAGGTGCAAAACAGGTGTTCAAGCATGTTGCTGCACGTCTAAGAGCATGTGTATAAGAACGATACATTTCAATTTTTCTAACACAAGTTTACTCAGTGCGACATCGTTAGGATCTCAGTCTAAAATAAGTCTTAAATATTACTTAGCTGTCAGTAGTAGAGTAGTAGAGTCAGTGTGTTGTGAACCTACATATTTATTATGGCGGTAAGTGTGTAATTGCACCAATTATTTAAATAATGATAGCTTATAATATTTTTTAGTGACAAAACCCAGGGACATACCTAAATTGCTCTAAAAGCCAACAGTTCAAATAATCATTTATAAGGTTTGACCATATTGTGACATGGTGATAATAAACCCTCGTATTTTTAGTTTTAAGTTTTCGTGAGTAATTATCACCATTATATCATGTTCTTAAATTGACGTTCAAAAAGTGTACAGTGTACCAATTTTGAATAAAGTTTATTTGTCTTGACTTTGTAACTAACATCTTGATTCGTTAGTAATGGGACTTTTATAAATTGTAACAAGTACTTTATAAATTGAAGTTAATTTAATTAGTTTATGTAATTTTATTTGTTGAAATATCATCTTTCTATTTCAGGACTCGCAGAATGATGAATTCACCTATAAACATTACTACTATCCACTCAATGTGTCAGACGATCAAGATGCGAGTGATTGTGCGTCAAATAATAAAAAGACTGCTTCAAAAAAGAACAAAATGATGGAGCAAAACAATATAGATGTATTTTTTGAACAACCAAAAAAAAAGAAGAGAACTACTATTTCTTCAACGGTAGCGCAAGCGACTGAAGGAGGTCTATCGTATATCTCATCCAATGATGGTGATGGTGTCAGTGCAACTCATCTCATCAAAATAGATGTCTATGACATGAAGAATCTGAAAGGGGTTTCACCTCTTGAGTACTGGAAACATGCAGATTTACGATTAAAGTACTACGCGAATTCAGACGCTGATAAATTTTATCACGCCACTCGAGATATTATTTACAACATAACAAAGCAGATCGCAGGAAGAAATGATTGTAAAAAATATTTTATCGACAGAGATGTCAAACAATAAAAATACCTATAAATTATTCCATCGTAAAAAATATAACTATTTAAAAGATAACATCGCTGCCTGCTGCAAATAAATAACAAAATTAGTAACCCAGGTCACTTAACGTAAATATATTTCAAAATAATATGTACTCTCCCTACTATTTTGCCTGTGAACACAGCCGAAACAAATTATAAAAGAGTCCTGTTCTAACACACTCAAGTCATATTCCATCTCGCCATCTACAACAATGCTGTGTCAACTGTGTGCCTTTAACGACTCTGTTGACGATGAAGAATTGCTGGCAAATTGTGAAGAAGCAGAATTGAACGCTAAGTTAGTTAACATATGCATGGAAGTCGAACGAGATCAAGTTTATTCGTGAGTATTTTTTATCCATCATTTTTTTCTCCATGAACAGTGTTTATTTTAATCTATTATACCCCAAACGGTTGACCGAAGATAAGGTGCATGATTATATTTTTTTATTGATGTAACGGCCACCATCCCATATACCCTCGTCCCTGACTAGTTCAAACTTGTTTAAACACAACGCTGATGGGGAGGGGCTATTTACGTATAAATACTCGGTTTTATTGTTAACTACACTCATTCAGAGCGAAGTTGTGATAGAAAAATATTAATCATGGAAGCTTTTTCCAATGATGAAATAAGTGTATTTACTAAATCATTTGTGTTAAATAAGATGCACCGATACATACGGTTGTGGTACATTTCTGAAAGACTACCTAGATGGATGTTAGATGACCCAGAGATTAAACCGTTTTATACACCATGTAGTGGTCATCGTATCTCCATTTGTCCTCTTTCGGATGAAATTGACGGTGTATTTCCTATGAAAGCATATTGTAATATGTGTGCTACAAATGGTAAATATTTAAATAAAGATTAGTGTAACGTTTGTATTATAGAAAATATGTTTCATAATTCTATTTTTATTTTTCAGTTCAAAGCAAACTGGAGCCGGAGTGAAAAGAGAGGCTACTGCAGTCACACAGTCTACGAGTAAACGACCATGTTGTCAAGAACCTTCTACATCTACGGGGTTATTAACGACATCAAAATCAGTGCAGGAAGAATCGTCCTCATCTGTAAGTTCTACAAAATATCATAGTGTTGAGTGTCCT
Organism: Melanargia galathea; assembly: GCA_920104075.1. Lineage (NCBI taxonomy): Eukaryota > Metazoa > Arthropoda > Insecta > Lepidoptera > Nymphalidae > Melanargia > Melanargia galathea. Next base: position 27,325,675 of record OV049856.1, on the reverse strand, counting down.
TACTGTAAAATAAATGTTAGTCGAAAGTACTATACCAACCACCTTAAAAGCAAGAAACATATGAATAATGTACTTCTTAATAGTTCGGTACAAAACTTAACCAACGTGCAATTAATAGAAAATGCTTTTGGTCGACGGATAGCAACATACAGGATTTCCAATAATAATTTAGAATTTGAGACGCCTGAATCTTTTTTTAATTCCATTAAAAATATTGTTCATGACTTGCTTCATACGCTTTTAAAAGAGCATACTTTGATTAAAGTTAACTTCATTTTAAACGGTGACTTTATTCAAGAATCAAAAAATTTAGAAAATTGATTTGACTTTCAAACGTGTAACTATACATTCTGTTTAGGTGATGAAATTAATACCATTTATTCGGATTTATTAGCTGAAACTTCGAGTAAAGTTTGTAATTTTGAAAAGAAAGATAGTGGTTGGAGTCTTAAAAAAATTAATTATGTGGATTTAAATATAAATAAATTAAACCCGTTAAAAGGGAACTCTTATATAGATTTACCAATAGATATCAAACATAAACTTGCTATTATTAATGTAAAAAATAATGACAATAGATGCTTTCAATGGGCTATACTTTCCGCTTTGTATCCAGTCAAAGTGAATGCAAACAGAGTGACTTCATATATAACGAAACAAAACTCTTTAGATTTTACAAATATTTCATTTCCAGTACAATTAAAAGATATCAGTAAATTTGAGACATTAAATAATATTAGTATAAATGTTTTTGGACTTGAACATGACACAAAAAGCAATTCTACGAAGATTATTGGTCCTCTCTATTTCACAAAATCTCGAAAACATAAACACATAAATTTATTATACATAAATAATGGTTCTAATGGTCATTATTGTTATATAAAAAATCTTTCCAGGCTAGTTGGTCAACAATTAAACAAACATCACCACGCCACATTTATTTGCGATGGTTGCTTACTATATTTTCAATCGGAGAGTAAATTAAAATCACATCAAAAGTTTGATTGTAATCACATTAAAACTGATATGCCCGATATCACGAAAGCTAAATTAACATTTAATAAATATGAGAGAAAGCTCAAATTGCCTTTTGTTGTTTACGCAGATTTTGAAGCATTTCTAAATCCTATACAAGGATGTGATAATGATCCAACTACCTCATACACAACAAATTTTCAAAAACATGAAGTATATAGCTTTGGATACTATATCAAATGTACATTTAATGATAGTCTATCAATATATAAAACATATACAGGTACTGATTGTGCCAAAGTGTTTATGGAGACCTTAAATGATGATATAAAACGAATTTATGATGATCATTTAATTGAAGTTAATCCACTGCCTCTAACGATAAATGACAACGAAAAATTATCTGCAATATCTACATGTCATATATGTGAAAAAGAACTAAAATCTGATCGCGAAATAGCATATAATAAATACACTGGAGTTTTTGTAGTTGTCTGCCACAAAAGTTGTAGTAAAAAGTTAGAAACTCCTCAATTTATACCGATAATTTTACATAACCTTAGTAACTACGATGCTCATTTCATTGTGCATGCATTGAATTTCTCAGAAGGTGCAATAAATGTCATACCCCAAAATAAAGAACGATATATTTCGTTTTCAAAAAAGACACAAATCGCGAACAAACAAATTGAATTGAGGTTTATTGATTCTTTTAAATTTTTATCTAGTAGTCTGGAATCGTTAACAAATAATTTAAATGATGAAGATTTCATCGAATTGCGAAGAAATTTTCAAAGTGAAAAAGATATTTATTATTTAAAACGTAAAGGTGTATACCCATACGAATATATGACATCATTTGACTCCTTAAATTTAACATCACTTCCAACACAGAATCAATTTTTCAGTACACTTACAAACAGTACTATTTCAAATGAAGATTATAAACATGCTAGAGATGTTTGGAACCATTTTAAATGTCTTTATATGAGTGATTACTCTGATTTATACTTGAAAACGGATGTATTACTTTTAACAGATATATTTGAAAATTTTAGAAACGTTTGTATTAAAACTTATGATTTAGATCCTGCTCATTATTATACAGCACCAGGTCTTAGTTGGGATGCAATGTTAAAGTACACACAAATAACATTAGATTTATTAACAGATTTTGAAAAAATTGCATTCGTAAAATCAGGTATACGCGGTGGTGTTTCACAGTGCAGTAACCGCTATGCACAAGCTAATAATAAGTACATGGCAAATTTTAATGAGAAAATTCAATCATCTTATCTCGCATACTTAGACGCTAATAATTTATATGGTTGGGCTATGTCTCAATACCTTCCTACAGGTGGATTTGAATGGGTAAATTGTGAGACTAATTTCAACATACCGATTGATTCTGATGTGGGTTATATTCTAGAAGTAGACTTAGAATATCCCGAAGCTTTACATGACTTACATACCGATTTTCCTCTTTGTCCAGAGAATATACTTGTTGGAGGGAGTAAAACTTTAAAATTAGTTCCAAATCTATTCGATAAAACTAAGTATGTAATTCATTATAGAAATCTTATACAGTGCCTAGAAATGGGTTTAAAACTAAAAAAAATTCATCGGATTTTAAAATTCAATCAAAGTCCTTGGCTACAAAAATATATTGATTTAAACACACAGTTACGTACATCTGCCCAATCTGATTTTGAAAAGGATTTCTATAAGTTAATGAATAATTCAATATTTGGGAAAACAATGGAGAACATTGAAAAACGTGTAGATGTCAAACTATGTACACATTGGGAAGATAAGGGAAAATCTGTTGGTGCTCAAAAACTTATTGCGAGACCTGAGTTTCATAGTGTCTCAATATTTTCAGAAAATTTGGTTGCTATACAATTGAGAAAAACTAAATTACTTTATAATAAACCTATTTACTTAGGATTTTGTATTTTAGATATTTCTAAAACTCTTATGTATGATTTCCATTACAAATATATGAAAAAGAAATATGGCTCAAGTTGTAAAATGCTTTATACAGACACAGATAGTTTCATATATCACATTTTTACTGATAACTTTTATGATGACATTAAACCTGACTTAAATAAATACTTTGATACTTCGGATTACCCCTTTAATAATAGTTTTGATATTCCTCGGACAAATAAAAAAAAAATTGGTTATTTTAAGGATGAAAATAATGGTACCATTATGACTGAATTTGTTGGTTTGAGATCAAAAGTGTATGCTTTTAATACACAAAATAAATTCATTGCTAAAGCAAAAGGCGTAAACAAATCGGTTACCAAAAATTTTAAAATTAAGAATTATAAAACAGTTTTATTTGAACAAAAAAATGAGTTATGTGAAATGTATAGATTCAGATCGATAAAGCATATAATATTTACTCAAAAAAATAATAAAATATCATTATCACATTCAGATACTAAACGGTTTTTAATTAATAACTCTACCAACACTTTAGCTTGGGGTCATTACAAAATAAAGTCGATTACTAATGATTTGCGGTAAGACTCGATGTTATTTTTTAAGTAAATGCTACAATGTATAGATGTATCTTTAAGTTATAAATTGTATAGAAAATTAAGATATAATTATGAATAAATGTATACTTAAATCAATGTCTTATTACTTTATTCCCCATTTCTATATCTAATTCAACTGAAACTACACGTATTTTTGAACATGTATCATTTTCTCCATCCATTTACTGCTATAGTTGCAGGACCGAGTGGATGTGGTAAATCACATTTTGTGACAAATTTCTTAAAACACTGTAATGATATATGTAATACACGATTTGATCAAATTTTGTGGTGTTACGATGAAATGCAGCCTCTATACAATCTAGAAAATGTAACTTACATTCAAGGAATTCCTGAAATGAGTATGTTTGATGGAAAACATCCTCGATTAGTCATAATTGATGATCTTATGAGGGAGTCAGATGGTCGTGTTGTTGATATTTTTACTAAAGGTAGTCACCACAGAAATTTAAGTGTATTTTATATCACACAAAATCTTTTTCATCAAGGGAAAGGGCAACGAGATATTTCTCTAAATACAAGTTACATAATTTACTTTAAAAATCCCAGAGACCGAACACAAATTCGCCATTTAGCACGTCAAGTATTTCCTGAGAATTCAAAGTTTGTTGAAGAGGCTTATAAAGATGCCACTACAGAACCTCATGGTTATTTAATGATTGATTTAAAGCAAAATACAAATGATTCATGTCGTTTTAAAACTAAGATTGATAATACTTCTAATGATTGTGTAGTATACATCCCTAAAAAGGGGTTTAAATATGGTTTGCATGACTCAATTCTTGTCAGTAGCAAATAATGGTTGAAGGAAGTACTACGCAAGACACGAAAAAGTTGAGGTGTGCATTACAAACATTTAAACCAAAATATCGTAAAATTTTACTTCGCTCTCTTAAGAAAGAAGAAATTAATCGTGTTTGTGAGTATATCAAAGAAATATTTAAAGAAAATACCCCCAATAAAGAGACAAGAGAATCGTCTGTAAAATTGAATTGCTTCTTTTCTACAAAGTTAATATAAATATGTATTCAGAATCACTGTAAAACAATGTCTGCACGAGTAAAAACACACAAAAATTTACTAAAGGCTTTACACACACTTCAACCAAAATTCCGAACAGCCTTATTGAAAGTGTGTAAGGACGAGGAAATCAATTGTATTTGCGAGTGTATTTTCAATATACTAAATGGTAAACTACCTTTAAAGGATTGTGAGAAGACTAAGTTAAAAAAACACAAAACTATTCTCAGAAAATTAATAAAGAAAGGGGGAAATAAATCACGAAAACGTATTATCATTCAAAAAGGAGGAGCATTTCTGCCTATTATTTTGGGAGCTGTTTTAAATGGGTTGTTTAATTTAATATAAAAATGGAACACGCAAAAAAAATGGTTCTTATTGAACCAGAGGTCATTGAAAGACTAAAATCAAGAAATATTGCATCTGACGATTCTTTGTCAAGATTAGATAAAGAAATGCAAAAAATACTGAAAAGTAAACTAGATGATCGTGAAAAATGGACGTTATACACGCAAATTTTACAAAGATATCTCCATATTACCGAAGGAGAGAGAAAACCAATTAAATTACCAGTCACTGTAGAGGACGATCGAAACTATGACAATAACAGTATATTTAAAAAGGAAATGAGAGACAATGATTCAGCAGTTAATGCGGAATCAGATGATGATAAGCACGTACTTGGGCTACCGATTGAAATTTTATATACCCCTACTTATATAAACAAACTTATACCAAAAACGTATAGAAAAAAAGGTGAAATATTGTTAAATACTCTGTTAAACAATAAAGAAAAAATTAGTTGGAAAAAGGATGGATTGATAGTCGTAGATAATGAAGCTGTAGATGGTAGTAATATAGTGGATCTAGTAAATTATACCTTGAGACCATTAAAACGCCCCAAGCCTAATGGATGGGAAAAATTTATCCAAACTATAAAAGATATAGGGGTTCCCTTAATATGTATTGGTAACCCTCAAGCTTCTGAAAATATTAGTAATATATCACCAAAATCCAGAAGACATAGTTCTCCAATTGATGATAAAAGTCCAAAAACTTTAACATCATACAAACTAAGGAAAAAACAGGACGTTTGGGAAAGATGGAATCCATATTAGACATCAAAGATATATATTACGATGTGTCCAATCCTGCTGGTTATGGAAGCGCAAAGAAATTATCAAGAGCATTAAAAGGTAAAATGAATAGAAAGCAAGTGAAAGAATGGTTGCAAGCTCAGGAAACTTATACATTACATAAGCCTGTGCATCGAAAATTCCCCCGGAATAAATATATATTGTCTAATCTTAATGAACTTTGGCAAGCAGATTTAAGTGATATGCGTACTTATTCGCAATATAATGAAGGTTTTAATTATATTCTTTGTGTTATTGATGTTTTTAGTAAATACGCTTTCGCTAGAGCCCTAAAAAAGAAAAATTCTGAAAGTATAAAACAAGCATTTGAAAGCATATTTACTGAAGCTAATGCAACTCCCACCCACTTACAATCAGATAAAGGTACCGAATTCGTATCAAAAGATGTTAGACAATACTTTAAAAGTAAAAATGTAAATTATTACACAACCAACAACCCAGATATTAAAGCAAGTGTAGTTGAAAGATTTCAGAGGACATTAAAAACTAAAATGTGGCGTTATTTTACACATAAAAATACCTATACTTATATTAATATTTTACAAGATTTACTCTATTCTTATAATCATAGCTTTCATTCAAGCATAAAAATGTGTCCGTTTGAAGTTAATTTTAATAACATTATGATAGTTTGGAATAATTTATATGGAAATATAAATAATAAAATCAGTGCTATACCACAGTCTAAGTTTTCGATTGGAGATCATGTAAGAATAACAAAATATAAGCACATTTTTCAAAAAGGATATGAGACAAATTGGAGTGATGAAATATTTATTATAACTGGTATAAAAAATAACATGTCCAGAAGAGTATATACTATTAAAGATCTTCAAAGTGAACCTATTGTTGGTACTTTTTATGAGAATGAATTACAAAAAGTTACATATAGCCCCACCACTCAATATAAAATTGATAAAATACTACGGTCTCGCTACTCAGGTAACAGAAAAGAAGTACTTGTCAAGTGGAAAGGTTATCCTGATAAGTTTAACAGTTGGATTTTAGAATCCAGTCTTAATCAGATAGGATGATGGAAGACAATTTTTATTTAACTTTACTTAGTAATAGTTCAATGGAATACTTCCCGGAAAACACGACGACCATGTTCTCAACAAAATTACCAAAATCACTTATTTTGGAAGGAGAATGGCACGTTGGAGTTGTTGAATTTCAATATCCTTGCACTATGTATACGGTTCGAGAGTATGAAAATGTTATTTATACATCAAAGTGGATTACGATACCCGATGAAGATATAAGTTCATTAGTGCACTATAGAAACCGTATTCCTGTCATGAATTATGATAGCATTGATCATATTGTAGCTGAATTAAATAAAAATACCGATGCTGGAATAATGTTTAATTATGATGAAATAAAGAAGCAAGTATCGGTATTATGTACGAATACCTTCATCGATGTACTTAAGTTGTCAACAAAGTTATGTTTACAACTCGGTTTTGAACCAAATACAAACCTAATTCAAAATAAAACTGGAACATATCCTTATAATTTAAAATTAGGATTGCCATCTCAGTTGTTCATTTATTGTGATATAATAGAGCCACAAATTGTTGGAGATGTTATGGCCCCTCTTCTCAGAATCGCACCACTAGATCCAACAGTCTATGTATACGGGGCTAATAAAATGCATATTTTTTCACCGCCTCATTATGTACCTGTCATGCGTAGAGAGTTCGATGTGATAGAAATAGATATAAGAACGAGTACAGGTCGAAAAGTACCATTCCAGTTTGGGACCACATGTATTAAAGTACATTTTAAGAGAATCAAGTGAAAAAGTGTATTTAAAATGTCGTGCCCGTACTTACATTATTATTCTCATCAAGCTGGTACTGGTATTGGTGCAATTTATAAAGGTGCACCTTATCAGCGAGGTCATGGTATTGGTAGTTTTTTGGGTGGACTATTCAGATCTGTTCTTCCACTTTTGAAAAGTGGTGCAAAAGTTGTGGGTAAAGAAGCTTTGAATGCTGGTGTGGGTCTATTATCTGATATGTTAAATGTGCAACCTATGGATGAATCTATGAGATCACGTTAAAAAACAGCAACTTCGAATCTAAAACAAAAAGCTGACAAAAAAATTGATTCAATAATGAGAGGATCAGGATATAAAATTAGGCGACAAAAAAGGAAACGTATCACTTCTAAGAATACTCTCAAACGGAACGGTACTAAGAAAATTAAACAGAGTAATATTCAAGATATTTTTCATAAAAGTTAAAATTAAATAATGTCATTTTTACATCATAACTCCTGTGAATGCGTAAAATCTGAGTTGGATTTTTTTGCTTTACCATCAACTCAAACTAGTATTGAGGGAGGACAATGGATTCATTACAACCCCATTTCATCGTTGACTGATGATGGTCCCATTGAGTTTTTAGTACCTGGAAATGGAGATGATTACATTGATTTATCTCATACCCTACTTCACATAAAAGCTAAAGTTCAGAATGCTGATGCAACTAGCATTTCGGCGACGACTAATGTTGCTCCAGTTAACAATTGGCTACACTCACTTTTTAGTCAGGTTGACATATATTTAAATCAAAAGCTCGTATCACCTCCAAACAACACTTATGGGTATCGAGCTTACATCGAGACTTTGCTTAATTATGGTGCAGCTGCTAAGAAATCTCATCTTACTTGTGGCCTTTGGTATAAAGATACAGCCTCGAAAATGGATTCATGTGATGCTTCAAATCAAGGATACACAAAAAGAGAAGAATTAGCAAAGGAAAGTCAAACTATTGAAATGATTGGTCACATACATGCTGATATTTTTAATCAAGATAAGTTTTTAATCAACGGTGTCGAAATGCGTCTAAAACTAGTACGTTCTAAAGATACTTTTAATCTTATGTGTTCAACAGCAGATAGTAAATTCAAAGTGCATATATCTAGTGCTAGCCTTGTAATGCGCAAAGTTCGGATCAATCCCAGTGTATTAATTGCACATGAGAAAGTATTAGCTACTACAACTGCAAAATATCCTGTCACTCGTGCTGAAGTTAAAGTCTTAACGATTCCATCAGGGATTCAGGGAAAAATGCTTGATAATGTATTTTTAGGACAAATTCCCAAAAGATGTATAGTTGGTTTCGTAGGAAATTCGGCCTTTAATGGATCTTTAAATACAAACCCTTTTAATTTTGGTAATCACGGACTTAACCTGTTCGGTTTGTATGTTGATGGCCAATCTATACCATCAAAAACATTAACACCCTCTTTTGATAATAATATGTTCACGAGTGCATATCATACTTTATTCTCTGGAACAGGAATTCATTTCTTGAATGATGGAAATGACGTCTCTAAGGAGGAGTATAATAATGGATATTGTCTGCTTGCTTTTGATTTAACTCCTGATTTATCTGCTAATTCAAACTCCCACTGGAATCTCATAAAACGGGGTAGTGTAAGATTTGAAGTTCGATTTGAAAGAGCTCTAACAACAACTCTTAATTGTATTGTATACGCAGAGTTTGACAATGTAATTGAAATTAATAAAAATCGAGATGTTAGTTTAGACTACAATAGTTAAAAATGAATATAAATGCGGGTATTTAATTTTTGAGTCATTTGTTAACCACTCATTCAATCAAGAAGATTATCTTATTTACTTTTAAATTTATTTCTATTTAAGTTTTCAATGGATACTACTGAGATTGGGAAATATTTAAACATAATCGATCCAAATATTCACTTCAATGTTTTTGCAGCAAATAAGATACCGATCTATTTAACACAACCGGCTTATTTAATTTCTAATTTAGATCCTGATACAAAACCTGGATCTCACTGGGTAGCAATATACGTGGATACTAATGGTGTTGGTGAATATTTTGACTCGTTTGGTCGAAAACCAATGGATTATCATGAAATGTTTTTGAAAAACAATTGTAAGAAGTGGAGTCATAATAATAAAGTACTTCAGAACTATTTCAGCCCATTTTGCGGAATGTATTGTTTAGTTTATATATATTTTAAATATAACAACATCTCAATGTCACAATTTCTTAATATATTTTCTGATAATACTTTGTATAATGATCAACTTGTACAATATATGTTTATGACTTTATTTATAAGGTAATGAAATAAAAAAAATATTGTTTTGAATAACTATAGTTTTATTTACATACCATTTTTTTTAAATAAATCTTAAAGTAACGATAACTTAAGTGTACACTGTGATGAGAACGGGCTGTAGAGACTTGGACTTGGACTGGAATAATGATTTTCATCTTGTGAGAACGAATGGAGTGAATCTTGCTCAGAGTCTTCATAGTCTGTTGCTGGTATTCGTATTCCAAATAGAGCATCTTCCCTCTCAATGAATTCAACCGGGCTGTAGAGACTTGGACTTGGACTGGAATAATGATTTTCATCTTGTATGTCTTCACACAACTCGATCTCGATATCCTCAAAATTGAGTGTATTTTCCTCTTCCACTTCTTCACATAGTGAAACCATTTCTTCATCATAAATGGTCTCGTTCAGTTCACACAATTGAGACGACATTGTATGGTTTTGACGTAGTGAAATAGAATATGAAGTTCGTCTCTCAGGGCAAAACACTTTTATACTTTGTTCCGTCGATGAAGAGTGGGGGACTCGGTTTAGGAATTTATTAAAAACACATGTGTATACGCCCATCATTAGGAATCCGTCTAAACATCTTTTAAATAGTTATATTTTTTACGATGGAATAATTTATAGGTATTTTTATTGTTTGACATCTCTGTCGATAAAATATTTTTTACAATCATTTCTTCCTGCGATCTGCTTTGTTATGTTGTAAATAATATCTCGAGTGGCGTGATAAAATTTATCAGCGTCTGAATTCGCGTAGTACTTTAATCGTAAATCTGCATGTTTCCAGTACTCAAGAGGTGAAACCCCTTTCAGATTCTTCATGTCATAGACATCTATTTTGATGAGATGAGTTGCACTGACACCATCACCATCATTGGATGAGATATACGATAGACCTCCTTCAGTCGCTTGCGCTACCGTTGAAGAAATAGTAGTTCTCTTCTTTTTTTTTGGTTGTTCAAAAAATACATCTATATTGTTTTGCTCCATCATTTTGTTCTTTTTTGAAGCAGTCTTTTTATTATTTGACGCACAATCACTCGCATCTTGATCGTCTGACACATTGAGTGGATAGTAGTAATGTTTATAGGTGAATTCATCATTCTGCGAGTCCTGAAATAGAAAGATGATATTTCAACAAATAAAATTACATAAACTAATTAAATTAACTTCAATTTATAAAGTACTTGTTACAATTTATAAAAGTCCCATTACTAACGAATCAAGATGTTAGTTACAAAGTCAAGACAAATAAACTTTATTCAAAATTGGTACACTGTACACTTTTTGAACGTCAATTTAAGAACATGATATAATGGTGATAATTACTCACGAAAACTTAAAACTAAAAATACGAGGGTTTATTATCACCATGTCACAATATGGTCAAACCTTATAAATGATTATTTGAACTGTTGGCTTTTAGAGCAATTTAGGTATGTCCCTGGGTTTTGTCACTAAAAAATATTATAAGCTATCATTATTTAAATAATTGGTGCAATTACACACTTACCGCCATAATAAATATGTAGGTTCACAACACACTGACTCTACTACTCTACTACTGACAGCTAAGTAATATTTAAGACTTATTTTAGACTGAGATCCTAACGATGTCGCACTGAGTAAACTTGTGTTAGAAAAATTGAAATGTATCGTTCTTATACACATGCTCTTAGACGTGCAGCAACATGCTTGAACACCTGTTTTGCACCTGCGTGCAATATTTTTTCCTGTCTACATACCTCCCCGAAGATAATGGGATGATAAAATATAAAAGAGTAATAAAAAATCAGACAAGTTTGTGCGTGTCAAGGGGTTGGTGAGATCGTAAAATGCATAAATCTAATGGACAAAAAAATCGAACAGGTAGATTCGTGCATAGAGCTATAAATTATTCTATTATTAGGGTAAATTCTTTGAAACGTACAAGTAAGTTATGATGTAATTGCCTCGTTGGTCTTGTGATTAACATATTCGACTGCAGATCGCGAGGTCCCAGATTCGATTCCCAGGTCGGACAAATAATGTGTGTGTGTGTGTGTGTGTGTCTGTTCCCCCGTAGCGCTCAAACGGGTGAACCGATTTGAATGCGGTTTTTTTTTGTTTGAAAGGTGAATTAATTAAAAGTATTGTTAGCTATGTTTGATGAAAATCGATCCAAGATGGCCACCGCTACAAAATGACAGATTACATATTTTTCACAACTCTCTTAATAATTTTAACTATAAGGTCTAAACTAGGATAACATAGTCTTGTCGAGCCGGTCCGACAGCCGCAAGAGAGGGAGGACATGTTTTTCAGCCGCGTTTCAAGAGTATGGGTATCAAATGAAAGGGCTTGACTAGTAGAATAGCAGTATGCAAATCCAAGATGACGAATGTCAGGGGTTTTTAAATTTCAATTTATACTTGTGAAATGAATTTATTGACAAACTGACCACCGTCAATAGGCGGTCTTATAATAGAGTGTGTCTTGGGTTCAATTCCTCAACAGTTAAGTTCGAGTATATTTTCTTTGTAATTAATTAAATAGTGAATAATAAGAACTATAAAGATTAGGTTAGTTGAAATTGAAATTGTTCGCATTGCTTGTATAACATACATTAGCTATTAATCATATTTAAATCTATAAATAAATAAATATAAAATTCTATTTTTTCATTCATTATAATTATCATGAAATAACAAGATAAACTCATAGCTCGTAATACACTTTTATATGAAGTCGGATAATAATGGAAACCATAGCAAAGCAAGAGTCCATAGTTGCCGAAGGGTCTGCTACCTGCGTACGGAGGGGTTGCCTGCCTCGGGTACCTGGCGCGGATGCGCTTTTGTCATGGGCCGCATACCGGCAGGTAGCCCCCGCGAGCGCACTTTTTTATTCAAATTGATGCTGAATCGGCTAACCATCACGGCAAACCGAATTTTGTTTTTTTTATATATAAATTCACCTGTGAAACTGCGAGGACCCATGATCCAGAACCGGCTTGATCCTCTACTGCTATCCCTCTGCCACCGTATAGTAAGTCTCAAATGCTTTATCGTCCTTGTAATCTTCTAAGACGGTTAGGATTTGAAATAAAATTTTCTTGAAATTTTTATCTGTTTGTCTGTTTATCTGTTTGTCTGCTTGTCTGTATGTTTGTGCGCGCATCACGCAAAAACTATTGAATGGATTGAAATGAAACTTGACTTGATTGAAGTTCATACTACGGAGTAACATATAGGATACTTTTATCCCGAATATCAGCACGGTTCCCTTGGGAGAGGGGATGAAAGTCAAAATGTTTACTTATCTGTAATTCATTAACGCATGGTCCGATTTCATTCATTCTTTTTTTAACCCCCGACGAAAAAACGACGGGGTGTTATAAGTTTGACGTGTCTGTGTGTGTGTGTGTGTGTGTGTGTGTGTGTGTGTCTGTCTGTCTGGTGCTCAAACGGCTGGACCGATTTGAATGCGGTTTTTTTTTGTTTGAAAGGTGAATTAGTCGAGAGTGTTGTTAGCTATGTTTAATGAAAATCGGACCAAGATGGCCGCCACTACAAAATAGCGGATCACAACGCCCTTAATATGGATATCAAATGAAAGGGCTTCACAAGTAGAATAGTACTATGCAAATCCAAGATGGCCGCCACCACAAAATGGCGAATGTCGGGGGTTTTTTAAATTTTTAATTTATAGTTGTTGTTAGAAAGGAGATACTTTAAACGTTAGCGGCTAAAAGTTCTCTGAAAGGCTGGATCGATTTTGATGGGACTTTCACTGCCGGATGTGAACTTTTAACAGTTTTTAGCAAGGTATGAGCTTAAAGGAGCTCAGGAGAAATAAAATGATTCCTATGTGATTTTTAAAAACCAATATCCACCCGAACGAAGTCGCGGGTATCCGCGATCCGAAAAATAACAAAAATCGAATGAAAATGTGTATAATTAAATCTTACATATTACCTACTTAATATTATTAATCTATTGTCTTATACATGAACTTAAAACTTGGTAGATTCTTATCGAACGTGAGTCCGGTTTTCTCCTCCAGTTCTTCTCTAGGAACTTCTGACATGGTCCTCCAATTGTTCTGTTCCGCTGCTTTTTGGCTGCCCTTCGCTGACATCCAAGCACAGGTCATCGGAATGCCGGTCTCGACGCAAATTAACTCTCTGAAAAAAAAAAAAAAGAAAATTATCATTCGAGACTTAGATTGCTTTATTTCTACAGTTATAGTATTAGTTTTCATATACAACGTTAGTTTTACTTTACGCAAAATCTGAAAGTAGTTTGTTCAGAATCAGTAACAAAATCGAATCCAACAATTTTTATATAGTGTTATATTTTTGTCCAAAAATATTTTGAAATCCTACAAGCTTAGACACAACGATTTACCGCTCATCAGCTGACGGTCGGCACACAGCGGCGGTCATTCAACTCGCGTCGATCGCTAGTCCCTGCGGCGACGGCTTACGGTGACCATTTTTTTCGAGGACAACGACGCAACATAACAAGCTTATAACTTCGTTACTTTTCATTATATTTCTTTGAAATTGTGTATAATTATTGATAATGTAAAAATATTTGACACGTGTTTCGGTTTTTGCGCAAAGTAAAACTAACGTTGTATTTCTACGCCTAATCTCCGAATGCAGTACCCTGTACCCCAAGCGCGGAAACCTTGCAAGCTAAAATTTGTGATCGTTACGATACAAAATATGTAATCATCGAGAATGGAGTCGTCATGGTACAAAGGAATCGCAGTTTCTCAGTACAAATGGTAATATTCATGATGATAACATCTCAAAACTCGAAAATGACGTCATTTTCACATTTAAATACAATTCGATGGTTCGATGACTCAGTATCTTAATGATCAACCTGATGGTTGATCATTAAGATATACAGAGCTTAGACCCACCACGCTGCTCCAATGCGGGTTGACGGGCTTTAACGACTATTGTCACATGATAGTGATAATAACCGGGACCTACTGCTTAACGTGCTCTACGAGGCACGGGGGTGAAACACCGTCAACTACCAACTCCGGGCTGGCACTGAGAATTTCTTGAGAGAAAAACCCAATACCTTACAATTATTTGCCCGACCCGGAAAACGAACCCGGGACCTCGTGATCTGCAGTCGAATACTCTAACCACTAGACCAACGAGGCCCTAAACGGTCCTAAAATTAAATTGATTTACCTTACTCTAACAAGTTGAACAGCTAGACCTAATCTTCTGTAGTCTGGGTGTACAATTATACCTCTGCCGTAGTGAAAAATGTTGTATTGTTCCAAGTCTCCAGTATAACCTTCTAATACGTTCGCAGCGTACAGTAACCGCTGCATTTCTTCTGTCTTAAACTCCATCTGAAACATACCTATGTTCATTCTTGAAATTTTTAATTTTTCACTAATTTAAAGGCCTGTGAAAAGCTACATCAATAATTATTATTGCTACAATGTGATATTCTCGCTGCACCAATAGAATAGAATAAAATAAATTAGAATACTTAGACAAGTTTTTTATTAAAATAAACTTCCAGAAGTGCTTTTGAATCGTCAAGTGAATGCCACTGTACACTGCCACTTGCCGTTCCAAAGCAGAACCACCTATAGTGAGATAGCACCGCTTTATTTACTTATGTAAAATGCTTTATTTATTGATAAACAAGCGGATACCCGCGACTTCGTTCGCGTGGATATCGATTTTTAAAAATCCCGTGGAAACTATTTGTTTTTCTTAAGCTCCTTTGAGCTCATACCCTGCTAAAAATAGTTAAAAGTTCACTGGTGGATGTTTAGGTAGCTAAAAATGTAAACATCCGCCATTGAAAGTCCCATCAAAATCGATCCAGCCTTTCAGAGATTACCCAGTAATATTTAAAGTATCTCATTTCTAACAAAAAAAGAATGAATGAAATCGGACCACGGGTTAATGAATTACAGCTAAGTACACATTTTGACTTTCATCCCCTCTCCCAAGGGAACCGTGCTGAATTTCGGGATAAAAAGTATCCTATATGTTACTCCGTAGTATGGACTTAAATCATGCCAAGTTTCATTTAAATCCATTCAGTAGTTTTTGCGTGATGCGCGCACAAACATACAGACAAACAGATAAACAGACAAACAGACAAAAATTTCAAAAATAGCTTTTTTACGTTCTATTAGGCACTTATCCCTAACATCCATTGTTATAAAACAATAACATTGCAGTTATTATTTTGCAAAAATCTTTAATGTACAGATACGGCAAGTCTACGATTTTATTATATGTATAGAATAGAAGAAGATAGATAGATGACCGCTACATACAATATCTCAAGCCTTCTATAAACTAGTATGCTAGTTTTTAAAACAATGAAAATCTCGCATGCGCCAATTTGAATACATATAAATAAAAAAACATTTTTGCCTGTATGTTCTCTGTGTACTCCTAAACTATTCATCCGAATTGGTGAGTTGTTCTGCATACGCCCACGCAGGTTATTGGCCCAAAAAATTTATTTAAATAAATGTTTGTATGTTTGTCCTGTATGTAGTATTACGTGGCGTTTTAACGCAAGCCGAGAAAAGCTAGTCTATATAAATAAAAAAAACATGTTTATTTGTACGTCTCTTATGACTTCCTAAACCGTTCATCCAATTGCGATGAAACTTTGGTGAATGGTATTGATTGAAGTCTCCCACCAGAACCGACCAGAGACATTTAAGAAATTATAAATTTCAAAATTGCCACTGCCGGGAATCGAACCCGTTACCTCCAACTTATGATCATTGCCACAGAGGCTTACTTACGTCTTTTATTATAATTTCACATTTATCGGTATTCTTCATCAGCTGGACAACTGTTAGCCCCAGAATTGTTCCGACAGTATCGGAGTCATCGTCAATGCAACATACTATGGCGTGAATTTGTATTGTTTTGATGATTGAGGTCATTAACTCTCTATACTCTTTTACCGCTTCTTCGTTTTTAGATACGCCTAAAAAGAAAAAAACAATGTTTTTAAGGTTAGAAAGATTGTTATTAGTAAATTTATATTGTCCTTAACGTTAAAATATCTTTTCTTCTTCTTAGGTTAAAAGGTAGAATGAACGTTAGAATTAATTGAAAAACTTAATCCTGGCATAACTACTAACCTGAAGCTTTATGAAGAGCCTCTTCAGTAATTTTCTCCATTAGAAATTCGTAAACATCATTTTCGGGTTCCACTGCACGATCTTCGAGACGTAATTTAATAGTACTGCCGTCCGCTTTTTTTGACTCAAATCTATTCCATATCTTACAAGAACCACCGGTATCTAACATTTTTGCACTGAATATTTAAAGACTTCAACACTAATGTATCTCAAAGAACTATGAATATTAACAAGGTATAAAGACTGATCGAAATTGTCAATTCAACGCTCCGAACACCTCGTATTTATATCCAGTGGCTACTGGCGTTTGTGTATGTACCTACTACAAGTGTGTATTTAATGGTAAACTGATTATTATAATTATAGTGTCGTGCGTCTCTAATTTATCTAATCCGAACGAACGCCCCGGTATTATATCTCCCGCATAATATTGACACACCAAGGCATTCTGTTCATACATAATTTTTGAACATTGTATACTTGATTCCGCACACTATCACAATTTCCTCATAATAATCGCCCGCCAGATGTCCAAAACTACTTCACCTGCAATATTGAACCTTTATACCCGAAAGGCAGACAGGCTGAAAACCCCATAGATACCTAGTTAATAGGCTATTTAAGGTATTTAGGTTTTCAGACTAAAACACTCCAATTCATCACTTTCCCCTTTCACAACATTTTATTATATTATTGCAAAGTTAAGCAGTTTTTCAGCAAAGTTAAAATACATTAAATTAGTTAAACAAAATTCAAAATCTTGGTCTGCTACTATAAGTACCTATTCTGTTTCCTTATTTATTTTGATACAGATGCATCCTTTTTATAATACTTACAGAGTACTCTAACCTTGTCGGTTATTATTATTGCCATATCGAATATCGAAAATCCACCCAAATGGAATAAAATGAGGGGTTATACTTTTATTACGACATCAGTTTATGAACTTAACTATAATAATACAGGATTCCTATTAATTTTTTAGTTGAAGACCTGAAGAGTGACATAGGCTACTATTTTATGCCGCGAAAAGAAAGGGTTCCCGTGGGGATTTTGAAAAACCTAATACGCGGACGAAGTCGCGGGCAAAAGCTAGTAACCGATAAATACTATTAACAGATTTAATTATATAATATAATATTATAATTCAATCGGTTAATGGTTAAGTAAAGTTCTCAGTGGCTGTGATGGCAAGGCAATGTTTATGTTGTAAATCCAGTTAAACGCGTGTAGGTATTTAGTTCCAAAGGTGAACTCGATTTTCTTGACTGGTATGCGGAAAAAAATCCAAGAAAATAAACCAATTATAGATCGACCAGAATCTCATGAAAAATTCGGAAATAAAATTCCAAAGTTAGCAACACTACGGCTGCCCTAGCGGTAAACAAAGTAACTGTAATTTTTTGTGAAATTGACTTTTTTGCATTAACAAAATTTTTATGTCGAGTAGTTTTTTACCACAGTTTAATATTTCAAATAACTTGAACCGTTTACTGAAATTTGAATTGCCCAAACAAAGTAACTGCACACACTAACCCGAAATATAAATGCAAAAACTAAGTAAACAACAAGCACAACACAAAAACAAAGTAATTGGATGTTGATTACTTTATTTAAAATGCAGTTGTTTGATTTTTCGTTTCGTGAAACGATCCCAGGTAAGGTGTTCTGAATGTAATTACTTTGTTTATCACTAGGGCAGCCGAGTTAACCTAGTGTTGCTTACTACAAAATTTAATTTCCCTATTTTTCATGAGATTCTGGTCAACCTATAACTTTGTGATAATGGTGTCGCGAAGAAATCGCACAGTGAAATTAGCGCACAGTTCGTTCGTTCGTTCGTTTCAACCAATAGACGTCCACTGCTGGACATAGGTCTTTTGCAAGGATCGCCACAGCACACGATCTTGTGCCGCCTGATTCCAGCGGCTACCAGCGACTCGCTTGAGATCGTCTGTCCATCGAGTGGGGGGTCTACCTACGCTTCGTTTACTGGTGCGAGGTCGCCATTGGGACAAGCACCTTGGGACTTCAACGTCCATCGGTTCTTCGAGCAATGTGCCCCGCCCATTGCCACTTCAGCTTCGCGACTCGATGAGCTATGTCGGTGACTTTGGTTCTCCTGCGGATCTCCTCATTTCAGATTTGATCCCGCAGGGATACTCCGAGCATAGCTCTCTCCATCGCCCGCTGAGAGACCCTGAGCCTTCTTATGAGGCCCATTCTTAGCGCACAGTTACCCTTTTGGATTTGCATCTTAGAAATAAGGAATGTTACACGCAGTATCGCGAAGAAAGCGCAGTTTAAGTTAGGTTAGGTTTGGTTATGTAAACATCATTATCATGTATTCTGTGTTAGTAACATGCTTTATTTACTTTACACTAAAACAGATGATTGAATCAGAAACTAATTAATTCAACTTTTATTTTCTGTGTGTGTAACAGACCTCCCGTAGTATAAACTACGGGAGGTCGGAGTTCAATTTAAAAAGTCATTTTATACCGACTGGAAATTTTAACAACAATAGTTTAGACCTAATTTATAACCCATCACAGCTCCGAACTTCAGCTGCCGCACCAGTGGTGGAGTTAAGAGTGAGAGCATGTGAAAGTGCTTGAAAATCAAAGCGCTCCGAGTGATTTTATCCCGGACTTAAAAGGTCTTAAATCATTGTTTCAATCATTTTTGATACAGAATAGTACATTGTTCCTTGACGGGAGAAAGTGACCGATTACTACGAGAGTGTAGTTTGAGGCCCGAGGCCGTAGGCCGTAGGGCCGCAATATACCCGAGAGGAATCGCACTTTCTCCCGAAGGGATACATAGTGCTTTATACTACACCTGCGAGGAAAATAAAAAAATAATCAAAAATATTAAAAATATTAAAATTATTACCTACCGGAAATCAATCAAAAAAAGACGTTGGGTTTCCATTGTAAAAAATCTTCATATGCTTTGTTGTATTTATTTCTATCTCTTTCTAGATATCTTAGTTAACAGATTTTCAATACAACAATAACTGCTTGGCCACATATTTTTAATTCCAGCGGTCTTGGGCGGCTCACTACTAGACACTTTGAGATCTCTAAAGCTACTTGTAATTTTATAAATTGAAAATTTGGATAGGTAAAACAAAAGAAAGCGACTCGCAAAATACAAAGAAAATAGCGCCAACAAATTTCTATTTTCTATTTTATTTTATATTCATATTTAATTATATTAATAAGAATTAATGTGAATATATTATATTAATTTTTTTTTTTTTTTTTTTTTTTATTTAATTTAATAACAAAAATTGGTTCATACATATTGTGTTCTTCGTGCTCGTAAGCGCTTGACGGCTTGTCTGAGCACTGCATTCCTCTTAAATACTAGTTCAGATACAATAGCGAGTTTTAGACGAATCACAATCACATAAAATTCTTAATAGGTATTATAAAAACAATAGAGAACATAGACAAAACAGTAACACTTAGAGATGTACTAACTAGGTGGGTAGTTATGTTTTTACATCTTTCGTGTATTCAACACTCGTACTCGTATGTATACACGTAATACTTTATGTAACTTGTAGGTAGTTTTGAAAATTTTTGCAGGCAAACGAGTTATATTCCACGCATTGCATACAAAGCGTAACCAAATATGGTTCACCTATACAGGCTGTTTCAAGTAAAACTTAATGAATTAATTTTGGAAACTATTTGGGTTTTTGATAAAGAATTCCTTTATTTTGTATTTTATATTATTCTTAGTTAATTTACTGCGAATTTCATAGGGTAATTCGTTTAATAGTCGGGGTAGAAGATATTGAGTGGTTCGCTCTCCGTAGAAATTGTTAGCTCTAACTGTTTCTAGTTTATGTTCGTACCGTAAACGAGCGTTACGTCTCGTGATGGTCTTATGGGTTATGAAATTTTGATGTGTATCAAAAAAGTTTTGCGTTATTAGAACCAGTTTAACTCTTCGATGGACAGGTAAAATTTTACAATATTTAAAGATTTCCTCTTCGTCGTTATGAAATTCATTTCTTATTTTAGGCGGTAAAATCATCTTTAAAGTTCTTATTTGTAGGTTGTAAATTTTATTTAGGTAAGTTTTGAATGTACGGCCATAGCTGCTCAGCCCATATGCAATAATACTTTCTATTAGAGCCGTGTACAGTAGTAGCAATGTTCTAAAGCCAATTTTGTTTTTAATGATGTACAACTTTGACATAATTAGACGAAGTTTATTGCATACAGTCTCAACATGCTTATTCCAATTGAACCGACAGTCGATTATTAGCCCTAGGTATGTATGCTCCGTTACTTTTTCAATACTTTCGCAATTACATCCTACTGAATTGTTGGTGTGCATGCAGTGATGGGTGTGGGATATGAGCTGGGGCGCGACGGTATTTTTATTGTGGCTTGATCGAATGTGCAAGAGTTTGGTTTTTTGTGCATTTACCACTAGACCTACGTCGTGGGACCATTTGCATAACATGTCGAAGTCTGTTTGTAGGTCTTTCATGGCTGTACTAACACTTCTGTCAGCAGCTACAATACAGGTATCATCGGCGTATTGAAACAGTTTACACTTTTGGATAATGTTTTTCGCATCGTTTACATATGCTAAATAGTGTAAAGGCCCTAACACGGAACCTTGCGCTGTGCCTTCTGTCACTTGGACTTTCTCGCTCATATGTCCACCAACCTTTACAGCATATGTTCTATTAGATAAGTAGTTTTCGCACCACTTTAGTAGCGGCCCCCTAATACCGGAGACGTCTAGTTTTTCAATGAGCGTCTTGTGTTGAAGGATATCGAAGGCCTTACTATAATCAATAAAGACCATTAGGACCTGTTTTTTCTCATCGAGACACTTGTTTATATAATCGGTTAGTTTTGACAACAGCTGTGTTGTGCTCTTATTTGGTTGAAAGCCGTATTGTTCGCATGCTAATATGTTATTATTTTTATAGAATTCGTGAATTTGGTTACATATATATTTTTCAATAATTTTATCGATCACTGGTAGAATAGTGATGGGTCGATAGTTGTTGTAGTCTTTCCTACTTCCCTTTTTTAAAATTGGCCTGACTACTCCAGATTTAAGTTCGTTTGGGTAAATTGCGGAGGTTATGCTAATGTTGATAAGTCTAGCGATCGCGCTTGAAATTTTATCAGAAATGTTTTTAATGTCAATTGGTTTTATTTGGTCAATTCCTGGAGACTTTTGTGTTTGCATATTACGTATTATTTTGTATATATCTAAGGGTTTCGCTTTTTTGAACCGCATTGAAATATTTGCAGGTTTTGTATACAAAGTTTTAGGTAACAGTGGAATATTACAAGTAGGAAGAACGCCTCTAATATTTCTATCAAAGGCGAGAGCAAAATTGTCTGCTATCGACTTCACGTTCTGAGTATTGTTGAATGCTTCTAGTATTATGCTATCGAGGGATTTTTTGGTTCTGCCTGTTATTCTGTCAAGTAGTTGCCATAGTTTCTTAGGATCATTTTTAGTCTCTTGTATTTCTTTCTGTGTGCTTCTATTTTTTTGCTTTTGTATTTGTGTATTACATCTGTTTCTTAATTTATTATATGCCTGTTTGAGTATTTTATTGTTTATATCCTTTTTCCACTCCATAAATTTAGTATCTTTTAGCTTGCACATTTTGATGATTTTATTGTTTACCCAGTTTGCCGAATTTCTTTTAGAATATTTTACTTTGACTGTATATTTTCCTTGTTCGTAACATTTTAGAATTTTATTTTTTAAATTATAGTACAGACTGTTAGGGCAGTCTAGATTGTTAAATTCATTCCAATTAATATGGTTCAATTCTCTTAGAATTATTTTATGGTTAAATTTTGTAACATAACTTGGAGCAACCTGTATATGTGGAAGTCCGATACATGAAATAATTGTGAGACGGTGGTCGGCTAGTACAGTGCCGACCGCCGCGGAGAATGCTTCTTGAGTGCGAGATCTGAGAAAAATGTGATCTATACATGATTTAGATGTGTAGCCTTTTACAGTTTCGATTCTCGTGTAGTCTGAGATCCCACACTCAAGCCCATTCCCGTACAATATGTTTAGGTACTGACGACAAATGTTGTTTTGTGTTTTAATGTTTATATTAATATCACCTACTATAAGCAGGTCATAACTAGCTGCGTGACTTATTAACGTCTGTAGTTCACGTAAAAAGTTAGGTATACTGAGTGACGGTGGCCTATAGATTGCACACAGGTAGACGGAGTGGTTTCCGGAGGTTATTAATTTTCCAGTTATACATTCGCAATATTGCATAGTTTGTTTGTTTTCATGGAATTTGTGTTTATTGTGTACGTAAATAATTACTCCACCACCTTTACGCTCACTTCGCAACTTTGTGTGCATACTATAGCCATTTAGGTGAAATAAGGAGCTCACTCGTTCAGTAATACCCACCTCTGATAAAATGATTACATCGAGATCTTTTATGGAACTGGAAACGAGTAATTCTATATAATGAAAGTTTTTAACTATGGAGCGTATGTTAATATGAATACAAGTTAAGTTATTTCTATTAGGAATCTGGTTAAAATATTCAGAAAGGTCATTACAGTTATATAATTCTGTGATATTACTTGGCACTAAGATATCGGCCATTAAAGATAGATAATACGAAAAATTCAAGGAGGCGTTTACAATGTTTATTTAAACGGCGAGCTGCTTAATATCTTCGTCGGTTCTTATAATAAATACCTTCTCTTTTTCTGATTTCCGTACCATAATTTTTCCTTCTTTGCACCACACGTATTTATACTTATCTTTGCAGGCCTGTTTCGTTTTCCAGAGAAGATTTTTATTAAAATGTGTAAGTTCCTCGCGTACATAGATTTTTTCTTTCGCAATAGTGGCGTCGATTCCTTCTATTATGTTTGCTATGGTAATAGTCTTGGATTTTGCTTCTTGAATCCATTTATTCTTTGTTACTTCATCTTTCAATTCCATTTTAATTATACCTACTTTAGCTTGCGATGACGATACGCGTTTTATATTTTTGATTTCCGTCGCTTCCCTGTTAAGTTTCGTAGCTATCTTACCCACTATTTCCCTTATATTTTCTTTTTCTAGGTATGGAATTCCTGCGATTTCAATGTTGCATCGGAGGTCTTTTTGTTCTAGCTCATTCATGCGTTGTTGAAGAGCAGCCATTTTGTTTTCCATTGACCTATTTTTGTTCTCCAAATCATTACTCTTCTTTTCTAAGTTTTTAATCTTTTCCTTGAACGCTTCCATACACTCCAAACACTCGTCCACCTTATCACTGCAGTATTGAAGGGCAATATTAGTTTCTTTGAGCTCCCTTTTGATTATTTTATTAATTTCTTCTGTGAGATCCTTGAGTAACTTTTTCATATCTATAGGGTAGTTGTTGGATGATGCATCTTCGTCATCCTCTAGGTCGTCGGCTTAATTAAACTAGCGGATCCGGCAGTGTATTATCTATGCGGCAGTCGTCGTCCTGCACGATTACATACCGACATCAGCGCCACCTACCGTGGCGGCGTGGCGGTTGGTTATTTATTAGATGTTTTTTATGTCGTGTTTGTCGAAATAGGTTTTTTTTCATGTACTGATCCGATTTTATCAAAAATTAAAAAAAAAGAAACCACGTTAGTAATGGAATTTCATACAACTTTTCAACACGCTCTAGCGCGTTAACAATGAAATGCCATACATCTATTCAGCACGCATATTTGTTTGACAGTAATGACGTACTTTTGACTTTCGTTATGAGACAAACCAGAAAGTGCTTTCCGAGCAGGTGTAGTATAAACAATATTCAGCTGCACCGCCGAGGGTGGGTTATACGTCCGCTACGTGCATGAAGTGCATTAAAATTTTGAAAAAAAAAGTTATTTTATACCTTATGAAATTTATGCAGCAGAATTTTCACACTTTTAAAATAATAAAGAAAATCTTCAGCTGCACTTCTGGTGGGGGAAAGACCGTCAGTCAGCGTGATAAATATTTTGCGCGCTCAGTGCATTTAGCCTAGTAAATCTAGGAAAAACATCCTATAGTTTTAAAAATTGACCAAATTTGTAGAAAATTTTATATTCAAACTTTTGTCAGAAGTAATTATAAGGCTATATGTAGAGATTTTCGAGATATGAGCAAAAAACTGAAAAAGGGACTTCAAATATTAATTTAACCACCCTATAACATCTAAAGTAGTAAGCTTAGAGTAAAAATGACCATGACCAAATTTGTACAAAATTTTATGCAAAACTTTTTTCAGAAGTAATTATTTAATGCTATTCTTAGAGATTTTCGAGATATGAGCAAAAAACCACAAAAAGGACCTCAAGTATTAACTTCAACACCCAATAGCTCTTAAAGTAATGAACTTAGAGTAAAAATTAATGGAACCAAATTTGTAGAAAATTTTATACAAAAACTTTTGTTAGAAGTAATTATAATGCTATTCGTAGAGATTTTCGAGATATGAGCAAAATAAACGAAAAAGGGACCTTAAATACCCTTAAACACCCAATAGCTCCTAAAGTAATAAACTTAGAGTAAAAATGCAAGAGACCACATTTGTGGCAAATTATATATTAAAACTTTTGTCACAAGTAAATATAATGCTATTCGTAGAGATTTTCATGATATGAGAAAAAAACCGAAAAAAGGGACAAAATTAAAAATGGCGACCGGTTCCGCACCCCCCATATGGGGTTTTCTCAAAGAATACATTTGGCCAATTTTTAAAACTATAGGATGTTTTTCCTAGATTTACTAGGCTAAATGCACTGAGCGCGCAAAATATTTATCACGCTGACTGACGGTCTTTCCCCCACCAGAAGTGTAGCTCTGAAGATTTTCTTTATTATTTTAAAAGTGTGAAAATTCTGCTGCATAAAACAAGGTACTTATATAACTTTTTTTTTTTCAAAATTTTAATGCACTTCATGCGCGTAGCGGACGTATGACCCACCCTCGGCGGTGCAGCTGAATATTGTTTCTGTATCAAAAATGATTGAAACAATGATTTAAGACCATTTTTGTCCGGGATAAAATCACTCGGAGCGCTTTGATTTTCAAGCACTTTCACATGCTCTCACTCTTAACTCCACCACTGGTGCGGCAGCTGAAGTTCGGAGCTGTGATGGGTTAGGTCTAAACTATTGTTGTTAAAATTTCCAGTCGGTATAAAATGACTTTTAAAATTGAACTTCGACCTCCCGTAGTATTACTTATTTCTAAGCACAGACAAAGCCTAATGGTCTAAGATCCCGCTATACAACGACCTTCACCGAGATGTTTATTTGATGAAACGTATTTTATATTTAATTTAACATGCCAATAAATATATTGCTTATGGGTTGCCTAACAAATTTCAGTCCAGGATATGATTAATTAATAAATAAAAAATAATTTTTTTTAAACATTTCACCGGTTTGATTATTATTAGACAAATTCTATACCAATCGAAAGTATGATGCCCATAGAATATGCAAGATGATTTCATTATGAATTTGTCTAATAATCAAACCAATGAAATGTTTAAAAAAAAATTTTTTTTTTCAATTCTTAATTAATCATATCCTGGACTGGAATTTGTTAGGCAACCCGTATGCAACATATTTATTGACTTATTAAATCTATATATATAAAACAAAGTCGTGTTAGTTCGAACACTTATAACTCGAGAACGGCTGGACCGATTTTCATTGTTTTTGAAATTGATTTGTTATATTTGGGACCGTCCCGAATAGCAGAATAACTATTAAAAAAATTAAAAAATAGACATAATAAACATAAAATAAAAGAAAAAATAAACATAAACAAAATAAACATAGACAAATTAACATAGACAAAATAAATAAACATAGACAAAATAAACATAAAATAAAAGAAAAAACATTTTCCTATATAAAATGTTCACGGGTTTCGTAACTGTCAAACATCCCGTTGCGTGGATACGGTAAACTCTCTCACCCTCTCACCCGTATTTATAGTTATAATTATTCTGTACGTGTGTTTGTCACCTAACTCCTCCTAAACGGCTGGACCGATTTGTATGAAATTTTGTGTGTACATATATTTCAATGGGTATATTTCTGGATGGTTTGAAAACACAATTACCGGGTAGATACAGGTAGCCTACCGGGTCTTAGTAGGTGGCGCCGATGTCAGTATGTCACCGGGCAGGACGAAGTCTGCCGGGTCCACTAGTTAAATATAAAATACTTTCTGATACTTCATTGATACTTTTTGATCAATACATACGAGTTTTCTGAAAAGGAACTTTTATATAGAAATGTTTCTCAATGTGTCTTGATTCAGAGATTTCTGGAATGGGACAATAACATTTTTAAAAGTTCTTGCACAATTGACGGTATAAAGATACTGGGAGTATTTTAATGGATGACTTTCTAATCTGTGAGTTACAATGTAATATTTTAATCCCAAACGCGAGGCAATAAATCAAATTGGCACAAATCGTGCCCTAGGGACATATAAATCACGATACCTGACTCTAACAAACTCATTCGCCAAACCGAGCCCCCTAAAGTCCGGATGAACTGCTATCCCTCTGCCACCGTAGTAAGTCTCAAATGCTTTATCATCCTTGACAGAATCTTTCAAGACAATTAGGATGTGATTTAAATTTTTTATTTCCTCAGTCTTAAACGAGACCTGAAAAATAAATTGTTGACGTCAAACAAGTAGTGAAAAATACTAGCGGAAAAACTAGCGGACCCGGCAGACGTCGTCCTGCCCGCTATTAGCGCCACCTACCGGGTCCAATTTTTCTACTTATAAACCTTCCTCTTGAATCATTCTATCTATTAAAAAAACCGCATCAAAATCCGTTGCGTAGTTTTAAAGATTTAAGCATACATAGGGACATAGGGACATAGGGACATAGGGATATAGGGACAGAGAAAGCGACTTTGTTTTATACTATGTAGTGATAGTGATTATATATTTGGTTTTGGGTCAACCTGAAATTTCAGGTTTGTAACTTATTTCATCTATGAGCTAGAGACCTATGACCGGCGGATAGACGGACAGACAGACAGACAGACAGCAGGGTGACATTAATAGGACTCCGTTTTTACCCTTTTGGTACGAGACCCTAAAACACGTACCTACCTATGTGTGTACTTACATTTTGTACCTCTTTAATCTTTTCGGTATTCTTGTCAAGTCCCATATATGATAGTCCAATAATTGGTCCAACAGTATTCGACTCATCTACACAACACATAACCGCACAAAAATCTGGCTTTTCTGACATACTTTTTATTATTTCTCGATATTCTTGTATTGCTTCTTCGCTTTTAGGGATCCCTAGTAAAAAAAGTAAAACATTAACTATATCTGACTCTTGTCGAATGATAAAGTCCTGTTATCATTAAAAAACTTAACATACCTGCTGCAACTAGACAAGCCTCTTCTTTCATAAAGTTATTAACCAAAAAATCGATTGCTTCATTTGTTCGATCCAGAGGAAGATCTTGAATTCTTAATTTGATAATACTGCCATCTTTCCGTTTTGCTTCAAATCTCACCCAAGTTTTATAGCACTCACGTTTTTCAGACATCCTGACAGGGATTTTCACAGGAACAAATACTTAAAATCTGGGTCCAAATGGACCACCTTAGCGAAAGTATCAACGTCAGCTGCAATCGTGGGAATCGAATCCGCAGGGAGTCTTATTTTATAAGTCCAGACACGGATTGTTAGAGTTTATAAATTAATAAATTAGTCTTTCGTAAGACAATAGCGGAAGAACACGGGATCCGATAATGAAGAAGTTTCCTGAAGTTGAAAATATCATATTTAACATAATGGAATTAAAATGTAGATCAAAATAATAAAAAGTAAAAAATTGCCGAGAAAGTAAATAAATAAATGACGGAGAAATTAATAAATATAAGTTTATGTATTTATGACGTCATCGCGTCCAGACCGAAGTATTTTTTTCTATGTAAATTTATTTGTTTTACCATTTTCTCCGAGATTACTGAACCGATTTGCGTGAAATTGGTAAAACAAGTAAAACATAGAAAAAAATACCTTGGAACCGTCTGGATGACGTCACATGCTGGAGCGCCGCGTGAAACGAAATTATTCGTGAAAGCGCAAATTTAAAGTTCCATAACTATTTCAGTTTTTGAGATAAGTTAATGATATTTTCAGATTTTTGTTTTATTTTACTTATATTTTATAATTAATTTAAAAAATTGGAAACTTATCCATTATTATGTTTACTTTATCTTTTAGTACACCATTATAATTTTTTAAATTGTAATTAGTTTTTTAATTTTTTTTTCTAAGTTTCAAATATACGTACACTTCTTACACTAGAACAGGTCACGCCTATATTTTGTCCCGCCAAAATGTTGCAACTATTTAACTATCACAAAATTATATCAAACAAAAATTATATCGTTATGACGTTTTGTACGTTATTGGTATAATTTTAATCACCGTGTTTTATCAAAGTTGAAAATAAATACATCACGAAAAGGTTTTACTAGTCCCTGTTTTTAGATATGATTGCTTAAATGATGGACTCATAAATGAAAGACGTTATCTATTGATGAGAGCAACAGCACTTTATACAGTTTGGTTTGGTGATAAAATATAAGGCACCCCGTCCACCGCGCCGCATTCGCCCGCGGACCGGTTTTCTGTGATTGCGGAAACAGTCCCAGTAGCTAATTATAAGCCGCATCTTCATCTTTTATTTGAAACTAGAGGATGCCCGCGACTTGGTCCGCATGAATTTTTAAAAACCCACGGGAACTCTTTGTTTTTCGTAAGCTCCTTTGAGCTCATACTGTTAAAAGTCGCACATTAAAATGGAACTACAGTAATGAATATTAATTTATTAATAGCTCTTTCCTATCACTAAAGTTTTCCAATGAAAGTCTCATCAAAATCGGTCCAGCATTTCGGAGACAGACAAACACAAATAATGTACCCCAGATGATATTTTAATCCGGACGTTCAAAGGTTCAATCCATTCAGTAGTTTTTGCGTGATGCGTGCACAAACATGCAGACAAACAGACAAAAATTTCAAGAATAGCTTTTTTACGTTCCATTACTTATGCTTGACACGCCCCAGTTATTATTTTGCAAAAATCTTTAATGTACAGACACGGCAAGTCTACGATTTTATTATATGTATAGTTCAAAACAACAGATGTACAACAGTTGCTAAACGTTGCGAAAGTATTACAAGAAGGTAATTTAAGAAATAAGGCAGGTTATGAAACTTTTTACTTCGGCAGGGGTATCATTGTTCATCCAGAGTACAGGAGGATGGGGATAGCGAACGAGCTTATAAAAGTGAGGTACGTACTCATGTTGAAGGAAATACTTCTTTTAATTTCATTTAGGGCCTGTTTCACCACCTTAAGTGTTGCATAGCTTATTCACAACTTTTGTCTTTGTCACTTGACATAAAGTCAGAAAGTGACAAAACTTACGTTAAGGCTAACCGACACTTATCAGAATGTGGTGAAACAAGCCTTAAATGCCTGTTTCATCACCTGATAAGTGTCAAATAGCCTGAACGTAAGTTTTGTCACTTTCTTACTTTATGTCAAATGACAAAGACAAGAGTTGTAGATAGCAATCCGACACTTATCAGAAGGTGGTGAAATAGGCCTTAGTATCCTATTAATCATCATCATCATCATCACGATCAACCCATTACCGGCTCACTACAGAGCTCGGGTCTCCTCTCAGAGTGAGAAGGGTTTTGGCCATAGTCTACCACGCTGGCCAAGCGGATTGGCAGACTTCACACACCTTTGAGAACGTTATGGAGAACTCTCAGGCATGCAGGTTTCCTCACGATGTTTTCCTTCACCGTTAAAGCAAGTGATATTTAAATACTTAAAACGCACATAACTCCGAAAAGTTAGAGGTGCGTGCGAACCCACGACCTCCGATTAGAAGTCAGTCGTCCTAACCACTAGGCTATCACAGCTTTTTATCCTATTAATACATAGAAAATATGCGTTTAGTCTTAATATGATAAATATCTCATTATGATGCATTATTTTTATTAATCGATATCTTAGAATTGTCTCTCAAATTAGAGTCACACATTTTCATGAAAAGCTTTTCACTAAAAATAAAATGTTGGTAAACCATAACAATTTTTGGCATAATAATATAAACAATAAAATTTCTAAATATTTCTAAAACTTTGTGATAGTAAAATACTCTTAAATAATTATTAAAAAAACTTATTCTTAGCTATTAATTGAATACTACTAATCTATTGTAGTATACATCAGTTTAAAACTTGGCAGTTTCTTTTCAAACCACAGTCCGGTCTTTTTCTCCAATTCTTCCAGAGATATCTCATATGAGGTCTTCCAATCATTCTTTTCGGCTGCCTTTTGCGTCGCTATTGCGGTCATCCAGGCGCATGTCATTGATACTTTATGATCAATACATACGAGTTTTCTGAAAAGGAACTTTTATACAGAAATGTTTCTCAGAAAATTCGTGTCTTGATTCAGAGATTTCTAGAACACTAACATTTTCAAAAGTTCTTGCATAATTAACTATATATATAGATACGGAGAGTATCGTAAAGAATGACTTTCTAATCTGCGAGTTACAAAGTAATATTTTAATCTCCAATGCGAGACAATAAATCAAATTGGCACAAATCGTGCCCTAGGGACATATAAATCACTTGAGCGTAGGTACCTGACTCTAACAAACTCATTCGCCAAACCGAGCCCTCTAAAGTCCTTGTGAACTGCGATCCCTCTGCCACCGTAGTAAGTTTCAAATGCTTTATCGTCTTTGACAGAATCTTCCAAGACAATTAGAATGTGAAATAATTTTTTTATTTCCTCAGTCTTAAACGGGAGCTGAAAAATTTGACGTGAAAAATAGTGATAATTTTAATATAAGATCTTCGTCATTTTCCTCATTGTTGCCGGTCATGACCCACTTAAATTGCTCAAAGGTATTTATAGTATAGGTCATTATCATCATTATCATCATCAGCCCATACTCACTACAGGGCACGGGTCTCCTATCAGAGTGAGTAGGGTTTAGGCCGTAGTCCACCATGCTGGACAAGTGCCAATTGGTAGAATTCACACGCTTTTGAGAACTTTATGGAGAACTCTCAGGCATGCAGATTGCCTCTCGATGTTTTCCTTCACCGTAGAGATTATCTTGGCATAGTCCAGATCTTTACACAAGCTTCTCGACCGTTAGTATGGTATTTTGACACTTTCAAGTTCCAATTTTTGTATAGAAATTATACAATTCTATTACAAAGCAATAAAGAAACTTATGTTATTTATAGATTAGTTTTTCACAACCAGTTTTCTTGGAACTATTCCACGCGGGTATAATTTGTATAGTAATTATACACTAAGGTACTATAAGTTTTATTGTAACAGTAAAAAAATATATGTACCTACTTACATTTTGTACAATATCCTTAATCTTGTCGGTATTCTTGTCAAGACCCATATACGATAATCCAATAATTGGTCCAACAGTATCCGAATCATCAGCACAACACATAACCGCACAAAAATCTGGCTTTTCTGACATACTTTTTATTAGTTCTCGATATTCTTGTATTGCTTCTTCGCTTTTAGGGATCCCTAGTAAAAGAAGTAAAACCTAATATATCTGACTCTTGTCGAATGATAAATTCCGGTTACCATTAAAATACTTAACTTACCTGCTGCCACTTGAAAAGCCTCTTCTTTCATAAAGTTATTAACCAAAAAATCGATCGCTTCATCTATTCGATCCAGAGGCAGATCTTGAATTCTTAATTTGATAATACTGCCATCTTTTTGTTTCGATTCAAATCTCACCCAAGTTTTATAGCATTCACGTTTTTCAGACATACTGACACGGATTTTCAAAGGAACAAATATTTAAAATCTGGGTCCAAATAGACCACCTTAGCGAAATTTGTATCAACGTCAGCTGCAAACGTGGGAATCGAATCCACTTCTGTAGCTTCAGGGAGTCTTATTGCATAAGCCCAGTCACGGGTCGTTAGAGTTTATAAATTAATTGGTCTTTAATAAGACAGCAGTGGAAGAACACGGGATTCGATAGTTATTATGTTTGCTTTATCTTTTAGTACATCGTCATAATTTTTAAATTGTAATTTGTAACACTTTTAATTTTTTTTGAAGTTTCAAATATATTATACACTTCATAATAGGCCACTTGTCTTGCCAAAATGCTGCAAATATTAAATTATATCGATTACGTTATCACGCTATCGGTATAATTTTTATCACCAAATTAAAGTTGAAAATAAATACCTACATCATGATAAGGTTTTATTGCCCGCCAATTGACCCACATTGGAGCGGCGTGGTGGGTCTAAGCTCTAAATCCCTCTCTCCTATGAGAGAGAAGGCTTGTGCCCAGCAGTGGGACGTAAAAAACGCTGCAGTGGTGGATAAGGTTTTATTAGTCCTAGTGGCTAACAGTGGCCAATTACAAGCCGCGTCTTCATCTTTTATTTGGAATTATTACAATGCCTATCCCTATGATAATACCATTTATCTATTCAGTGATAATACCTATCCTCAATAGTATTAAAACTGAGATACAACTTTACACGTTTCATTTCGTATTTTATAAAATAATTCTTCTTCTTCGGCGCTACAGTCTTGACAGACTGGTCGTGGTCGTCACTTTTTAACCGACTTCAAAAAAGGAGGTTCTGTATTCGACCCGTATGTATGTATGTATGTATGTATGTATGTAAGTATGTTCGCGATTATCTCCGCAACTAATGAACCGATTTTGATGATTGTTTCAATATTGTTATCTACATACTTTCAAGAAGGTTTTAGTTTAATTATACAAGAGTTGTACGCATACAAACTAATCTTGTATAGATCAGAAGTTAGGTTAGGTTGGGTTAGAACATTATAAAACCACTCACCTATAGAATGACACATAAAATGTATATATCACAGGATATTTAATAATATAATTAATAATATATAGGTCATAATCTATTTTACATAGTTCTCATTTATATTATTATTATTATTACCTAATATAAAGAAAACAAATCACTAAAAAGCATAAAATAATTTTTTTCAAAGAAAAATGAACCGACTTCAAACGAATCGAACTAAAAAGTTTAAAATAATTTTTTATTCGTTTAGATTGACGATTAAACTACCTAACTCAAATGATATATAATTTTTTGAAGTCGGCGCCAAATGACTTCAAATTCACCTTCAAGTCGAAAATGTGCCCCCCGCGTCTCGGACAGCCTTACCCTTTGCGACTATTATGGTTCACCGCACGTTCGCATTCAAAAGTGGATACTCTGAGTTTACTTACACGAATTGAATGTGGTTTGGCGCCGACTCCAAAAAATTATATATCATTTGAATTAGGTAGTTTAATCGTCAATCTAAACGAATAAAAAATTATTTTAAACTTTTTAGTTCGATTCGTTTGAAGTCGGTTCATTTTTCTTTGAAAAAAATTATTCCATGACGACTTTCTTGGGAGGATAGTGCAGTGGTTTCCCCTTGCCTTCTGCACCAGACATTTTAGTAGTCATTTGGACTCCAAGGCCGCTGCAACCTCTTCTATCCGATAGTCCGGATAGGTGTGTGATGGATATACCGCCATTGATCGGTCGCCAGAGCCTCGTCCGTTGTCTAGCAGGGGGTACCACGAGCAGGTGAGGTTGACAGTTGAGGCCGACTAGATGTTATTGTCGTTCTCCCCCTTACCCCCCTATTATTATTTTTATAAAATAATAATAGTGCGTAAAAGTCAAATAAATAAAAATCTATTAAAAAATTATATACTTATTTAAATTTTACGTATCACTTAATATTAATCTATTGTCTTATACATGAACTTAAAACTTGGTAGATTCTTGTCGAACGTGAGTCCGGTTTTCTCCTCCAGTTCTTCTCTAGGAACTTCTGACATGGTCTTCCAATTGTTCTGTTCCGCTGCTTTTTGGCTGCCCTTCGCTGACATCCAAGCACAGGTCATCGGAATGCCGGTTTCAATGCAAAGTAACTCTCTGAAAAAAGAAAATTACCATTAGAGACCTAGTTTGCTTTATCTGCACATTTAGGTTTTTATAGTTTGAAGCATCTAATTTTCGAATGCGCGCTACTCCATACAACTATAGCCAGCGGCCCCAAGCAGAAACCTTGCAAAATTAAAATTGATCGTTACGATATAAATTAATTATTACTAATCACAATTGAAAATGGAGTCGTCATCCTACAAAATAGTTTAGTACTTAAATTAAATAAAGGTAACAATTTTACACACCAAAACTCGAAATAAATTAACGAAATAAATAATTTAAACTCGAAAATATTTTTTTTTAAAACGAAATTAATCTTGTTTAATTTTTTTGTTATAAAAGCCAATCGCACGTATGACGGTTTCCGTTAAAGTTATTTTACCACCAAAAATGCCATATTGGACTGCATAATTTAAGATACAGGAATGAAGGAACCAAATGACGATTTGTGCAACCAACTGAACTTGTTTTTTGGTGGGCAAGTTTAACTTTAACATTACTTAAAAATATGGTCTGACATATTGTAACTGTCCCTGTTGCTGTCATGTTTTTGGTATCCAAATTATTGACCGCTACTTTGAACCCATTTGCAACTCATTATCTTGATGATCACCCAACATTAGTGATTTGATCTTTATAAGCGGTAATAGCAACCGACCGTAAAATTAAATGACTTACCTTACTCTAACAAGTTGAACAGCCACACCTAATCTTCTGTAGTCTGGGTGTACAATTATACCTCTGCCATAGTAAAAAATTTCGTATTTTTTCGAGTCTTCACTATAGCCATCTAAGACGTTTGCAGCGTACAGTAGTCGCTGCATTTCTTCTGTCTTGAACTCCATCTAAAATATTATAATTATTTCTTAAATACCTAAGATATTTTCGATCTGGTTGAGTTGTGGATTCTTCTCAGCCCTAGGCGCGTAGTTTTATTTTTAAAAGTATCTGCATCAATGTATTTAAACAAATAGTGACACAGTGTCGGGCAATTAGAGATTAATGCTATCGGTTTTTAATTGATTGATAGATGACCGCTACAATATCTCAAGACTTTTATGTGTACCTTTACATAGTGTGCCTTCTTTTAAAAACAATGAAAATCTCGAATGCACCAACAAATCCCAATTTGAATAAATAGCGTGACACTGATATATATGTAATGACAAAATATGATAAGTGTAGATAAGATAATATTATGTTTTTAAACAGCATCATCATTGTGATATTTGGTATTCAAAACTCAAATGATACGATATGATGATACTGATAATTAATTTATTACTCAAAGGGGCGTCTCTTACGACGCGTTCACAATGTGGTTGTTTATTGACTTACTAGCTTCTGCCTTCTTTCTTTCTTTCTTTGTTTCAATTTCGGTTTTTCACAAATACCGAGGGAATCGTGGATTTCCGGTTCCCGTTCTCACTCCCTTTTCCAACCTTTATACCTACTTTCAAGGAAGTTTACTATAGTAATCTACCTGTATATATATATATATAACCTGTATATATATAGCTGTAGCAATAGATTTCGGTTTTTTCAAAATCCTGTGGGAACTGCGGATTTTTCCAGGGTAAATGCATGTTGCATGTTATGACAGCAAACTATTGCAATCATGTGTTATGTGAGCGTGATGTACCTAAGAACAATCATCGCCATCTATCGCGTTTTTGGAAGTCTATATGTATTTAATTCCGACAGGAAAAATTTTTCGCCTATATGTTAAGTCAGGGCATAATCTATCTCCATTCAAAATGTCAGCAAAGTCGGTTCAGTAGTTGCAGCGTTAAAGAGTAACAAACATACACACACATACACACATACACACATACAAACTTTCGCCTTTAAAATATTAGTGTGATTCATTGAATCTACTCTGTTCAATTGGTCGCTGTTAACTATCGCAATTGCCCAATCTAAGTAAGGCGACGAACGCATTAAATGGACACTTACGTCTTTTATTATATCTTCAAATTTATCAGTATTCTTCATCAGCTGGACAACTGTTAGCCCCAGAATTGTTCCGACAGTATCGGAGTCATCGTCAATGCAACATACTATGGTGTGAATTGGTACTGTTTTGAAGAAAAAGGTCATCAACTCTCTATACTCTTTTACTGCCTCTTCGTTTTTAGATACGCCTAAAAAGAAAAACAATTTTTTCTAGTTTGGAAAGACTTTCTTAAGTAGAAAACTTCTTTTGTTCTTTAAGTTAAAAGATCTTTTTCTTCTTCATGGGTTAAAATGTAGAATGAACTTTAGAATGAACTGAAGATAAAATAAACCGGTCAAGTGCGAGTCAGACTCGCGCACCGAGGGTTCCGTACTCCAGAAGTATAAGTACAATCTGTTTTTCATTAGTTTGTCTTAAAAGGTAAGGTGCTAATTAAGCTAGGCCTCTAAATTGTATGAGCACTCATACAACTCAGAGGTCTTTCTTAATTGGCTCATCTATGTATGTATGGCGACACCCTTTAATTTCCAACTTTTTTTAGTTTTTGGAATTTTTCCTTTATTTATGCTGTAAGACCTGGCTTTTTGCCAAATTTCGTAATTCTAGGTCAAGTATCACAGATCAAGTAAAGGAAAAATTCCGAAAAATAAAAAAAGTTGAAAATTAAGGTAAATTTTGGTACTTACAAGTTTTCGTGAAAATATAAATTTGCCCATATCTTTTTATTTTGTGGACTCAAGACCTTAATTTTTATACACCTAATAGGGACCATAGACCTTAGTATCTGGTATAAATTTCAACTTGCTAGGTCCATCCGTTCCTGAGAAAATCGGTGGTGACACACGGACAGATGGACAGACGGACAGACAGACGGACGGACGGACAAGAAAGTGATCTTATAAGGGTTCCTTTTTTACCTTTTGAGGTACGGAACCCTAAAAAAACTAGCACAAATGGCAAAAAAGGTAAAATAAAACTAGCAGAGATGTAAGAACATTATCGCTTATCAGCCATCTTTAAAGAATAGTAAATTATAATACTTAATATCCTCTCTTAAGAAAGAAAAAAAGCCTCTTAAGAATAAAATGGACCGCACATCGTACAAACGTCTCCATCCTCAAGGAACTAAAGATAAATCAGAGGCTTTCGTCAATTGTGCAATTGCGAATCCTCAAGTTCTTTGGGCACATTACAAGGAAGAGTGGTACCATCGAACACCTCGTGGTACAAGGTCGAGTGGAGGGCACACGTCCTCGTGGGCGTTCCCCAACTAGGTGGACGGACTTAATCCGCTCCGCAACAAACACACCTGTCTCCGTGTGTGCACATAATGCCACCAATAGAAGTCGCTGGAGGGAGATCGCACGAGCAGCAGTGAAGGATTCATAGCCACGACCACTCTGTCAAGAGTGAACGATTGAGAAGAATAGAATAGAATAGAATAGAATAGAAAAGTTTTTTATTCAAATAAACTTTTACAAGTGCTTTTGAATAGTCAGATGAATCTACCACTGGTTCGGAATGCCGTTCCAACCGAGAAGAACCAGCAAGAAACTCGGCGGTTGCTCTTTTCCAAATTTACAATATCAATATAACAATTTTATGGTAAGTACATGATTGAATTGCCGTCTCGCGCATTGCTGGAACGAGTCAAATCCACGCCTTTTTATCATTTATATAAGTAATCATAATTTTATTCAGATAAACTTTCGGAAGCGTTTACGAATCGACAAATGAATCTACCACAGGTTCGGAATGGTGCTTACAATTCTACACATGTGAAGAAGAAAGAAACTTAATATCCACAGAAATCTAAATAAAATTTGATGGTTACTACAAAAATTTGAAATAAAAACCATTAAGTGTGCAAAGATTTTATTTTCCTACGGATTTTTGTAATTAGCCCAGTATAAATATGTTTATCTACATGGTTTGTCGTTATACCGCCATCATTTACATATTTATTTTACCGCGATTATTCACATTTTTTTTAAATTCATTATCAGGAGTTTAAGATATAGTATGAGTGTAAATAAAAAGGAACGTTATCGTTAAAAATTTTTACTCCTTTATAAATCTTCATTGTTTCGACAGTGCTCAAGGTCAGGTGTTAAAATAGAGATAAAAATAAACATTTTATATCTATTATATTTAAAAATAAAAAA
This sequence comes from Melanargia galathea, assembly GCA_920104075.1. NCBI lineage: Eukaryota > Metazoa > Arthropoda > Insecta > Lepidoptera > Nymphalidae > Melanargia > Melanargia galathea. Next base: position 27,286,472 of record OV049856.1, on the reverse strand, counting down.
AAGTCATGCTTCGTCATGCGCATATGATTTTCTTTCTAGCGACTGCATTTTTTGACTATAATTAGCGATCATCCTACTGTTTTATTTTTATAAAATGAAGTATATTTTTTATGCTAAACCACCTTATACCTAACTCGTTTGTTTTAAAACTTACACATCAATAGCTCAACAGGCTAGAGCTGGAATCGAAGGGTAGAAGATACAAACCCTACCCTACCCTACCCTACCCTACCACTATTGTAGCACCCACTCATACGAGCTTTACCCTTTATTTGGAGGGGAAAAAGGAAAATGAGTCATGTTTAACACGGTTCGTCGTCGACGTCTCAACCAATAGACGTCCACTGCTGGACATAGGTCTCTTGCAAGGATCGGCACAGAACACGATCTTGTGCCGCCTGTTTCCAGCGGCTGCCAGCGACTCGCTTGAGATCGTCCGTCCATCTAATTAACGCGGTTAATATATATTTTTTAAAACAAGCATACTTAGTACTAAAGCCTAGCCTATAGTCATCGCATAGTATAGACTATAGACGAATCGATAGGTAGAATCATTGATTCAATTAAATCCAGCCGTTGGGATGCTTCGAGGATATAAAGTATCCCACATGCACATACCTAGCCTGAAAAACTCAATCCAGCTGTCTCGTATAAATTGCGCGGATAAAAAATCTATATAAGCATACTACCTGAAGCTTTATGAACAGCCTCTTCAGGAACAAAGTACTCCATCAGAAATTCGTAGACATCGTTTTCGGCTTCCAATTGACGGTCTTCCAGACGTAGTTTAATAGTACTGCCGTCCGCTTTTTTTGACTCAAATCTGGTCCATATCTTACACGAACCGCCGGCATTTAACATTTTTGCACTGAATATTCAACTTTGAATATTGAAAAAAAAAACTTCAACACGAATGTGTCTCAAAGGGCTATGGATATTTACTGACTGACTGAGATAATAATTGTCGGTTCAACGCTCCGAAATACGAGTATAAGTCCACTGGCCACTGATGTGAAACTAGCATCCACTCTGTATTCTGACATAATACACATTCATGTGATTGTGATTGCGGTTTTCTATGTGTGCGTGAGCGTTTACATACGTATATGACGTAGCGTAGGTACGCGTCAATGTGTGAAAGTCGTCATGCAAGTGTATTCTGTGGTCTGTGGTGACTGGAGATGCAGTTATTATCTCTTGGAACTTTACGGCCAGGAACTATACAGGAAACGCATGCGATAAAGTTACGCACACAATAGTTCCACGGATTACCTATTATTTATTATTGCCCTGTGTATCCTTATCTCGGTGGTGCATTTGCATTGGTTTTATTAATAAAAATATAGGGTTAAATATGATAATATCCTTATAACAAATATACATAAATCATTATGTAGATTATTACGAAGGTGTTGTGTAATCAAAAATAGACAGTGAATAAGTTAGGCCATTTTTACGTAAGGTTTAAAAAGGGTTAAAATAAACGAATGAGACTGGCCGTTTTACGGAGAGCGCTCACGGAGCGGTTTGGAATCGCGCCCGCCGCGGCTGCGGGAGAGAGGTTAGAGAGAGCGCGCTCACGAGCCCGCTTGTTTTTGCGGGACCGCAGCCGCCGCGGATGCGGGCGTCGCCCGCCGAGTTGGCGGGCGACGCCCGCAAGACCGGCGGTTATAGTTATATATGAAGAGCTGGCGAACAAAATGTTATATTTTTTAATCCGATGGTCTTTGGCTTACTAAATAAGAATATCAACTTAATTTTACTTAAAACGGCCCGCAACTGTATCAAAATTGCATCCATAGGTCGTGGTTTCGATCATAACGGCATAATTACAATAAAGTTTCGAAATATTTGAATAATCGAGCAAGTTTTCGTTCAAAATGGATTAATTTCCATACTTTGTAAGATGTCAATCAAAATGATTATTTCTTTTTCAGAAGAAAAATTTGTTTTTTTTTACTAAGAATTTTTTTAAATTAAAAAGTTTATCATTTAAAAACTTTATTCACTAATAAAGTTTTTAAACAATTTATGTTGAAATTGGCCTAAACTAACTTACAAATGTCAGACTGACTTACAAATGATAGATTATTGTTGAAAATTAATTAGAATTTTTAGAAATGGTTTACGAATTATTAATGAAATTAATTGAAATAGGTTAGAATTAACTGACATTTGATTCATTCAGTGGCGCCGAACCGCCATCTTGAATTATTGGTATAAATACGGGTAATTCGAAGCCATGAATTAAGTCTCCTCCAAAGACTCAACCGACTATTAGATGCTTCAGCGTCTAGGTCGTGATATTTGATTGAGGGCTGCGATAGCAATCACACCCTCATCGAATAAATGCTGCCATTTTGGACTTGGCTGAGTGTAATTAATTAATTAGTATAAAATATATTTGAAAATAGATCTCAGTTAAACTAATCTCTGAGTTGATATAAATTGAGTTATGTGCGGGTGATAAACGCAGATATTTTAATAATAGTTTGATTTAGTTTTAATATTAATTGATAGTCTGCTTCTGGAGTTATGTGTTTACACAAACAAGTTATTGCTTGCAATATTAATTAATTATTGCTTTCGTTAACTTATATGAGATAGCAAACTGAATTTAACATATTATTATGTTCAATAAAGTCACAAACTACATATGGGTAAATAAAAATCCACACCAAAACTCACTGTAAGTATGTCATTCAGTTTAATATTAATATTTAATAATTAATAGGTTACCTGAATCAATACAGGCCATGCCTCTTCAAACTTTTAAAGTAAAACTAAAGAACTGGCTCATGGAGAAATGTTTTTACAATTTAAAAGAATATAGGTATGACATAAATTCTATTTATTGCAATTAATTTTATATTTATATCTTTAGAACGTTGACATGTATGCTACTTACGTCATTTTGTTTAGTCTTAAAATCAATAATTCAATTTGCACACTAATTTATTAGTTAAATGTGTTGGAAGACAATAAGCGTTAAGATCCATAATATTTGTACCACATTTTTGCAAATAAACTATACCGTTTTGTTCGCCAGCTCCTATAAGAAAAATGCGATCGCGCCCGCCAAAAAACCGCAGAGCTTGCGGGCGACGCCCGCAAAGCTCGCGGGCGCCCGCCTTCTGCGGGAGCCGCGAGCAACCGCCAACTCTGCGGGAGTAAATCGCGTCGTGAGTTTTGCACTCGACATTTGTATGAATTTCGAGTATTGCGGGCCCGCAACCGCGGCGGGCGCGGGTGCGAACCGCTCCGTGAGCGCTCTCTCTTAGAGGGTTTACGAATTACGATAAACGTTATTTTCTGCTTACTCTGGATTTTTCTCACCTTTTGAAAAATGTTTACTCATGTACTACCTACTCCATGTAGGTACTTATACGTATTAATTGTATGTTTTCTTTATTATTTTTCTCTTGAGTTGCTATTCACACAGACGGCTTGGAACAGCCGGACGTTAGAATTTGATAAGCATAATAATGTAAATGGATGCTCGACGAATAAGCTGTTGGCCTACTCTTACATACATACCTACACCTCGACATCTGGTCAGCTGGGCGTGGAATCAAGTACAGAAGATACGGAGCTCGAATGAACCCGGGTCTTTTGCCGATTGGGCGAGTTGAATGAAAGTCGAAATTAATTATGTAGGTAGATCGGACCGGTTTTGTTGTTCAATAAAAAATGCCGAATCGGACCACAATTGAACTATGCCCGTGCACAACATAATATTATCTACAGAGAGCGCGGTGGCATGCATACACAGATCAGGGAAAAGAGCGTGCATAAATGTTTCGAAGCCATTCGAAGATGTATGCTCTAGGTATTCTTCTAGTTTAAAATTTTGTATTTCTTAATCTATGTATTTCTGAATAGTACTTAAGCAGTATTTTTCTGTCTTTAAAGTCAACGGTATATTATCAAGCCTTTTTAGTATATTACCTACTTTATCCAAGTTTAAAACAATAGCGGTAAATCTGTTCCATTTTCAATTACACATTCGTTTGCGTTTTACTAAATGGTCTTACCAAAAAAAAATTATGAAACAGATGTTATAGGCGTGTTTGTTTTAAAAATCGTAAGTACTACAATTTATAATACAAAAACCGTCAAAAACCATATTGAGGTCGTCATCAGTTGAATTTTTTTATTTGTGGTAAGACCTCAAAATTATAATTCCTGTCCGATAGTAAATTCTGTAATTTATGAATTTCTCAAAGAGACTGATCCTTGCTGCGTACCTGCTTAATCCTTTTTTTTTTTTTTTTTTTTTATTTATTTATTAACACCAACAACTTCCATACATAACAATCAACTCTTATTTTATTATATACATATTATCAGTATGGTTGTCCATTACAGGCGTAAAATAAGAAATTACCAACTAACATGCACAACTTATAAACAATAAAATAAGAAACTTGAAAATTTCGAATAATGCAATATGAAAAACTACAACAAGATACTAAACTAACTAATTTAAACTAACTAATTAAACTAACTATTAACCAAACAAAATAAAAAAAGCCAAATAAAGAACTCAACATACGTAACCTCAGAATTGATTAAGAAGACCTCCCACGAATACTTTTCTTAAATTTTATTAATTTGTCATGGAAGATGTCAACATCACTTTTATGTAAATAGGGAACGACTCTCCGTCACACTTGGCATTAGGGTAAAACCCGGATAGATGCCGCAGTTGGATAGATGCCTCAGTGTCAAAAAACCTGACTTCCCAAACTCGCGACAAAAAATTGATAGTTTAAATAAGAAGCGCAGGCCCCCCAAACCTCAGGCCCCTACATACATTTGTATTAAAACAATTTGTTTCGCTTGTGCGTGTGATTATCTCCGCAGCGAACGCGGCAAATCCTTCAAAGTTTTAGAGGCGAGTATTTGCCGTTGTATAACTTTTGAAGTAAGTAGTAGAAGATTTTGTTATATTTTTTATTATGTCAATACACTGGTTCAATAAGTGTACACCTAAGTGTAAATAATCGCTCTTTAGTTTTTAGTTTATTTAATAAATAAAAGGGCATCTATCCATATCAAAAAGGATAGTTGCCTCGATTTTTCGAGGTATAGGTGCCCTTAGAGGCATCTATCCCCTAATATACCTATAGATATATCAAGTATTTTTTTAATATTTTTAATTTTCTTTTATATTTTTGTTTCTTTTTTCAATAAATTCCTGATAGTTTTAATATACTTCGGGGCATCTATCTCTTTCAGCCCGATCTGTCCAGTGGTTTGAGCTGTGCGTTGATAGATCAGTCAGGCAGTCAGTCAGTCAGTCACCTTTTCCTTTTATATATTTAGATAATAAAACCTTATGAAACTATGTATTTTGCTTATTTTTTTCATAGGGCATCTATCCTTTTTAGTATTTTCATAGTGGGGCATCTATCCACACAGGTAGGCATCTATCCTCAAAAAAAAGGGTCTGCGAAAAGTTGAATTCTGCAAAATCTGTAATCGTTAGGACAACAAAAACAAGTCATAATGGGACCCAAAAGATTAAACTAGCTATATTCATAAATAGTATTTGTGATAAATTAATATTTTAAAAGTTATGAGGCCATTTCAAAAAGTGGGGCGTCTATCCGGGTTTTACCCTATCTGATGCGGACCCATCTCAATCCGTCGAGATTACATTGTCAGTTTTCTTCGTTTTGCTTTTAATTTTTAATAATTCCTGTATGTTTTAAATTCAAGACATTTCCATGTAATTTACTACGTAACATACACGTAACTTTGACGTATATAATAGCGCGAAGTCGAATCGAAGATCGAGGCACTAAGTCTGATATCGATAGAGCATACTCTGACTCAACTCAGACTCAAGACAGAGTTAAAACGAGACATAAACATGTCCCAGAAGTTAGAGTTAAAAAGAGACAGATTTATATCTGTCTCTTTTTAACTCTAACTTGAGACTGAGTAGAGTCAGAGTACGCTCTATCGATATTAGACTTATGGTGAGATCTATAGAGTGTACTCTGACTCTATTCAGACTCAAGACAGAGTTAAAACGAAACATAAACATGTCCCAGACATAAATCTGTCTCTTTTAAACTCTAACTTGAGACTGAGTAGAGTCAGAGTACGCTCTATAGATCTCAGCCTAAGTATGAGATCTATAGAGCGTACTCTGACTTTACTCAGACTCGAGACTGAGTTAAAACAAAACAGATTTATGTCAGGGACGCCAATTAACATTCTATACATAGCCAGAATGCAACCATATCTTATGGTATACATAAGATGGTATGGCTCATGTATACATTGTAATACAATTTTTGAAGTCCTTAAATTTTTTTGAGCAACACAACTTTTAATAATTTTTTTCAAAGAAAAATGAACCGACTTCAAAAGATTCGAACTAAATGTTTAAAATAATTTTGATATTCATTTAGATTGACGATTAAACTACCTAACTCAAATGATATATAATTTTTGAAGTCGGCGCCAAATGACTTCAAATTCACTTCAAGTCGAAAATATGCCCCCCGCGTCCCGGACAGCCTCATCCTCTGCGACTATTAGTTCACCGCGCTCGCGTTCAAAAGTGGATACTCTGATTTTACTTACACGAATTGAATGTGGTTTGGCGCCGACTCCAAAAAATTATATATCATTTGAGTTAGGTAGTTTAATCGTCAATCTAAATGAATATCAAAATTATTTTAAACTTTTTAGTTCGAATCTTTTGAAGTCGGTTCATTTTTCTTTGAAAAAAATTATTTTATGTTTTTTAGTGATTTATTTTCTTTATATTAGGTAATAATATAAATGAGAACTATGTAAAATAGATTATGACCCATATATTATTAATTATTATCAATATTATCCTGTGACATATACATTTTATGTGTCATACTATAGGTGTATGGTTTTATAATGTTCTAACCCAACCTAACCTAACTTCCGATCTATACAAGATTAGTTTTTATGCGTACTACTCTTGTATAATTTGGAAGACCTTGATTAAAAATTAATTTACAATCTCTATGCGACTAGTTTCACATCCTTGCGGTTTGGCCTGGTATAGAATGGAAATACGCGTAACCATGCACAAACTCCAACTCCACTCTAAATGTAGCTGTTATTGACCTGGGCCCAATTTTTTTTTTGCAAAAGGTCAATGTTACGTAGGCGTAGCAGAGTGAAGTTTTTGGACAGAATAGCTATATCGGACTTCAGCAACAGGTCTGGCAATCTCAGAGAACATATTAGTGACATATGTGTACATTTACGTTTATAACTTCGTATATAAGAATGATAACTTGATGTGTTATACACTAAAACCTTCTTGAAGGTATGTAGATTACGATAGTGAGAAAATCATCAAAATCGGTTCATTAGTTGCGGAGATAATCGCGAACATACTTACATACATACATACATACATACATACATACATACATACATACGGGTCGAATACAGAACCTCCTTTTTTTGAAGTCGGTTAAAAAATGGAGCATTTTGAACTGCTTTCGACCTTAGAATAAACAATTTCTCAGTTCCGACGTACGAATAGGTATGCTTATATTATTTACTAGATGATGCGCACGGCTTCGCCCGTGTGGATTTAGGTTTTTAAAAATCCCGTGGGAACTTTTGATTTTCCAGAACAAAACGTAGCTTATCTGTAGAAACCCGTCCCCAAAACGGAAAAATCCCATGGGATCCCCACGATTTCGGAATACAATTCCTTACAGCATCAGGGTTGAGGAGTTGGATATATACCTACTCGAGTTCATTCAACGATAAAGTCTTTAATTGGTACCCCCAATATCAATTTAAATAACCGAAAGTTTCTAAAACCCATTAGTTTTGGGGATTAGGTCCCCTACAGCATCAGGATTGAGGAGTTGGAATCCAATTTTTTTATAGAACAGGCTCGCAATGTTTCTCTATCGATTAAAAAAAAAATTACGCAAATCGGTTCAGAAATCTCGGAGACATCGGTGTACATAGGTAGAAAAACACAACTCCTCCTTTTTTGAAAGTCGGTTAAAAAAGTAGCCTATGTTACTCCCTGGTTAATTCTCTACTTGTATGTGAAAGTCCCGTCAAAATCGGTTCAGCCGTTCCGAAGATTAGCCCGTTCAAACAGACAGACAGACAGACAGACAGACAGACAGACAGACAGACAGACAAAAATTTTAAAAACGTGTGATTCGGTTATGGTAGCGTTCAAATAACCATATGAGCTTAATATGAGGTAGTTATTTCGATATTACAGACAGACACTTCAATTTTATTTATTAGTATAGATTTACAAGTAATAAATTCCTCTCCTAATGCCCTCAATGACCAAACCTTGGGAAAATATGATAATTACATACTGCATAGCAAACCTAAGGTAAGGCACTTTGATTGTGGTGAATAATACCAAAGGTAATCATTATTCAGCGTGGTTACAGCTTGCTTTCGATGAAAATTTACGGCCTAAGAAGATCAATAGCGAAGGTAAGAGTTATGATTATTATTTAAATAGTAAAATAATAAAATTTTTGAACTGAAATCATCATCATCATCATGATCAACCCATTACCGGCTCACTACAGAGCACGGGTCTCCTCTCAGAGTGAGAAGGGTTTTGACCATAGTCTACCACGCTGGCCAAGCGGATTGGCAGACTTCACACACCTTTGAGAACGTTATGGAGAACACTCAGGCATGCAGGTTTCCTCACGATGTTTTCCTTCACCGTTAAAGCAAGATATTTAAATACTTAAAACGCACATACATAAGTAGTACACCAAGCCGATTCAACAGCACATCCCCACACGTTTTCTACTGGTGTATTCTTATATAAAAAAACAAAATTCCGTCAGTTGTCACCCCCAAGCCGATTCAACAGCAATTTGATCAGATTGTTCATAAAAAAGTGCGCTCGCGACCCTACCTGCCGGTATGCGGTCCATGACAAAAGCGCAGGTACCTGAGGCAGGCAACCCTTACGTACACGCAGGTAGTAGACCCTGCGGCAACTATGGGCTCTTGCTTTGTTATGGTTTGCATTATTACCCGACTTCATATAAAAGTGTATTACGAGCTATGAGTTTATCTTGTTATTTCATGATAATTATAATGAATGAAAAATAGAATTTTATATTTATTTATTTATAGATTTAAATATGATTACTAGCTAATGTATGTTATACAAGCAATGCGAACAATTTCAATTTCAACTAACCTAACCTTTATAGTTCTTATTATTCACTATTTAATTAATTACAAAGAAAATATACTCGAACTTAACTGTCGAGGAATCGAACCCAAGACACACTCAATTATAAGACCGCCTACTGGCAGTGGTCAGTTTGTCCATAAATTCATTTCACAAGTATAAATTGAAAATTTAAAAAACCCCTGACATTCGCCATCTTGGATTTGCATACTGCTATTCTACTAGTCAAACCCTTTCATTTGATACCCATACTCTTGAAACGCGGCTGTCGAGCCGGCTCGACAAAAACATGTCTCCCTCTGTTGCGGCTGTCGGACCGCCTCGACAAGACTATGTTATCCTAGTTTAGACCTTATAGTTAAAATTATTAAGAGAGTTGTGAAAAATATGTAATCTGTCATTTTGTAGCGGTGGCCATCTTGGATCGATTTTCATCAAATATAGCTAACAATACTTTTAATTAATTCACCTTTCAAACAAAAAAAACCGCATTCAAATCGGTTCACCCGTTTGAGCGCTATGGGGAACAGACACACACACACACACACACACACACACACACACACACATTATTTGCCCGACCTGGGAATCGAATCTGGGACCTCGCGATCTGCAGTCGAATATGTTAATCACAAGACCAACGAGTCAATTACATCATAACTTACTTGCACGTTTCAAAGAATTTACCCTAATAATAGAATAATTTATAGCTCTATGCACGAATCTACCTGTTCGATTTTTTTCTCCATTAGATTTATGCATTTTACGATCTCACCAACCCCTTGACACGCACAAACTTGTCTGATTTTTTATTACTCTTTTATTTATGATCCCATTATCTTCGGGCAGGTATGTAGACACGAAAAAATATTGCGCGCAGGTGCAAAGCATGTTGATGCAAGTCTAAAATCATGTGTATAATAAGAAGGCTCCATCCAATTTTTCTAACACAAGTTTACCCAGTGCCACATCGTTAGGATCTCAGTGTAAAATAAGTCTTAAATATTACTTAGCAGTCTAGAGTCATTGTGTTGTGAACCTGCATAGTCATCATGACGGTAAGTGTGTTGCACCAGTTATTTAAATAATGATAGCTTAAAATATTTTTTAATTACAAAAACCCGGGGGGCATGCCAAAATTGCTCTAAAAAGCCAACAGTTCAAATCATTTATAAGGCTTAACCATATTGTGATAATAAACCCTCGTAGTTTTAGTTTTAAGTTTTCGTGAGTAATTATCACCATTAAGTGTATCACTTTCATGTTCTTAAATTGACGTTCAAAAAGTGTACAGTTTACTAATTTTGAATAAAGTTTATTTGACTTGACTTTGTAACTAACATCTTGATTCGTTAGTAATGGACTACTTTTATAAATTGAAGTTAATTTAATTATTTTATGTTATTTTATTAGTTGAAATACCATCTTTTTATTTCAGGACTCGCAGAATGATGAATTCACCTATAAACATTACTACTATCCACTCAATGTGTCAGACGATCAAGATGCGAGTGATTGTGTGTCAAATAATAAAAAGACTGCTTCAAAAAAGAGCAAAACAATGGAACAAAACAATATAGATGTATTTTTTGAACAACCAAAAAAAAAGAAGAGAACTACTATTTCTTCAACGGTAGCGCAAGCGACTGAAGGAGGTCTATCGTATATCTCATCCAATGATGGTGATGGTGCCAGTGCAACTCATCTCATCAAAATAGATGTCTATGACATGAAGAATCTGAAAGGGGTTTCACCTCTTGAGTACTGGAAACATGCAGATTTACGATTAAAGTACTACGCGAATTCAGACGCTGATAAATTTTATCACGCCACTCGAGATATTATTTACAACATAACAAAGCAGATCGCAGGAAGAAATGATTGTAAAAAATATTTTGTCGACAGAGATGTCAAGCAATAAAAATAGCTATAAATTATTCCATCGTAAAAAATATAACTATTTAAAAGATAACATCGTTGCCTGCTGCAAATAAATAACAAAGTTAGTAACCCAGGTCACTTAACGTAAATATATTTCAAAATAATATGTACTCTCCCTACTATTTTGCCTGTGAACACAGCCGAAACAAATTATAAAAGAGTCCTGTTCTAACACACTCAAGTCATATTCCATCTCGCCATCTACAACAATGCTGTGTCAATTGTGTGCCTTTAACGACTCTGTTGACGATGAAGAATTGCTGGCAAATTGTGAAGAAGCAGAATTGAACGCTAAGTTAGTTAACATATGTGTGGAAGTCGAACGAGATCAAGTTTATGCGTGAGTATTTTTTATCCATCATTTTTTTTCTCCATGAACAGTGTTTATTTTAATCTATTATATCCCAAACGGTTGATCGAAGATAAGGTGCATGACTATAATTTTTTATTAATGTAACGGCCACCATCCCATACACCCTCATCCCCTGACTAGTTCAAACTTGTTTAAACACAACGCTGATGGGGAGGGGCTATTTACGTATAAATACTCGGCTTTATTGTTAGCTACACTCATTCAGAGCGAAGTTGTGATAGAAAAATATTAATCATGGAAGCTTTTTCCAATGATGAAATAAGTGTATTTACTAAATCATTTGTGCTAAATAAGATGCACCGATACATACGGTTGTGGTATATCTCTGAAAAACTACCTAGATGGATGTTAGATGACCCAGAGATTAAACCGTTTTATACACCATGTAGTGGTCATCGTATCTCCATTTGTCCTCTTTCGGATGAAATTGACGGTGTATTTCCTATGAAAGCATATTGTAATATGTGTGCTACAAATGGTAAATATTTAAATAAAGATTAGTGTAACGTTTTGTTTTATAGAAAATATGTTTTTATAATTCTATTTTTGTTTTTCAGTTCAAAGCAAACTGGAGCCGGAGTGAAAAGAGAGGCTACTGCAGTCACACAGTCTACGAGTAAGCGACCATGTTCTCAAGAACCTTCTACATCTACGGGGTTTTTAACGACATCAAGATCAGTGGAGGAAGAATCGTCCTCATCTGTAAGTTCTACAAAATATCATAGTGTCGAGTGTCCTTACTGTAAAATAAATGTTAGTCAAAAGTACTATACCAACCACCTTAAAAGCAAGAAACATATGAATAATGTACTTCTTAATAGTTCGGTACAAAACTTAACCAACGTGCAATTAATAGAAAATGCTTTTGGTCGACGGATAGCAACATACAGGATTTCCAATAATAATTCAGAATTTGAGACGCCGGAAGCTTTTTTAAATTCCATTAAAAATACTGTTCATGACTTGCTTCATACGCTTTTAAAAGAGCACACTTTTATTAAAGTTAACTTCATTTTAAACGGGGACTTTATTCAAGCATCAAAAAATTTAGAAAATTCATTTGACTTTCAAACGTGTAACTATACATTCTGTTTAGGTGATGAAATTAATACCATTTACTCGGATTTATTAGCTGAAACTTCGAGTAAAGTTTGTAATTTTGAAAAGAAAGATAGTGGTTGGAGTCTTAAAAAAATAAATTATGTGGATTTAAATATAAATAAATTAAACCCGTTAAAAGGGAACTCTTATATAGATTTACCAATAGATATCAAACATAAACATGCTATTATTAATGTAAAAAATAATGACAATAGATGCTTTCAATGGGCTATACTTTCCGCTTTGTATCCAGTCAAAGTGAATGCAAACAGAGTGACTTCATATATATCGAAACAAAATTCTTTAGATTTTACAAATATTTCATTTCCAGTACAATTAAAAGATATCAGTAAATTTGAGACATTAAATAATATTAGTATAAATGTTTTTGGACTTGAACATGACACAAAAAGCAATTCTACGAAGATTATTGGTCCTCTCTATTTCACAAAATCTCGAAAACATAAACACATAAATTTATTATACATAAATAATGGTTCTAATGGTCATTATTGTTATATAAAAAATCTTTCCAGGCTAGTTGGCCAACAATTGAACAAACATCACCACGCCACATTTATTTGCGATGGTTGCTTACTATATTTTCAATCGGAGAGTAAATTAAAATCACATCAAAAGTTTGATTGTAATCATATTAAAACTGATATGCCCGATATCGCGAAAGCTAAATTAACATTTAATAAATATGAAAGAAAGCTCAAATTGCCTTTTGTTGTTTACGCAGATTTTGAAGCATTTCTAAATCCTATACAAGGATGTGATAATGATCCAACTACCTCATACACAACAAATTTTCAAAAACATGAAGTATATAGCTTTGGATACTATATCAAATGTACATTTGATGATAGTCTATCAATATATAAAACATATACAGGTACTGATTGTGCCAATGTGTTTATGGAGACCTTAAATGATGATATAAAACGAATTTATGATGAGCATTTAATTGAAGTTAATCCACTGCCTCTAACGATAAATGACAGCGAAAAATTATTTGCAATATCTACATGTCATATATGTGAAAAAGAATTAAAATCGGATCGTGAAATAGCATATAATAAATACACTGGATTTTTTGTAGGTGTCTGCCACAAAAGTTGTAGTAAAAAGTTAGAAACTCCTCAAGTTATACCGATAATTTTACATAACCTTAGTAACTACGATGCTCATTTCATTGTGCATGCATTGAATTTCTCAGAAGGTGCAATAAATGTCATACCTCAAAATAAAGAACGATATATTTCGTTTTCAAAAAAGACACAAATCACGAACAAACAAATTGAATTGAGGTTTATTGATTCTTTTAAATTTTTATCTAGTAGTCTAGAATCGTTAACAAATAATTTAAATGATGAAGATTTCATCGAATTGCGAAGAAATTTTCAAAGTGAAAAAGATATTTATTATTTAAAACGTAAAGGTGTATACCCATACGAATATATGACATCATTTGACTCCTTAAATTTAACATCACTTCCAACACAGGATCAATTTTTCAGCACACTTACAAACAGTACTATTTCAAATGAAGATTATAAACATGCTAGAGATGTTTGGAATCATTTTAAATGTCTTAATATGAGTGATTACTCTGATTTATACCTGAAAACGGATGTGTTACTTTTAACAGATATATTTGAAAATTTTAGAAATGTTTGTATTAAAACTTATGATTTAGATCCTGCTCATTATTATACAGCACCAGGTCTTAGTTGGGATGCAATGTTAAAGTACACACAAATAACATTAGATTTATTAACAGATTTTGAAAAAATTGCATTCGTAAAATCAGGTATACGCGGCGGTGTTTCACAGTGCAGTAACCGCTATGCACAAGCTAATAATAAGTACATGTCAAATTTTAATGAGAAAATTCAATCATCTTATCTCGCATACTTAGACGCTAATAATTTATATGGTTGGGCTATGTCTCAATACCTTCCTACGGGTGGATTTGAATGGGTAAATTGTGAGACTAATTTCAACATACCGATTGATTCTGATGTGGGTTATATTCTAGAAGTAGACTTAGAATATCCCGAAGCTTTACATGACTTACATACCGATTTTCCTCTTTGTCCAGAGAATATACTTGTTGGAGGGAGTAAAACTTTAAAATTAGTTCCAAATCTATTCGATAAAACTAAGTATGTAATTCATTATAGAAATCTTATACAGTGTCTAGAAATGGGTTTAAAACTAAAAAAAATTCATCGGATTTTAAAATTCAATCAAAGTCCTTGGCTACAAAAATATATTGATTTAAACACACAGTTACGTACATCTGCCCAATCTGATTTTGAAAAGGATTTCTATAAGTTAATGAATAATTCAATATTTGGGAAAACAATGGAGAACATTGAAAAACGTGTAGATGTCAAACTATGTACACATTGGGAAGATAAGGGAAAATCTGTTGGTGCTCAAAAACTTATTGCGAGACCTGAGTTTCATAGTGTCTCAATATTTTCGGAAAATTTGGTTGCTATACAATTGAAAAAAACTAAATTACTTTATAATAAACCTATTTACTTAGGATTTTGTATTTTAGATATTTCTAAAACTCTTATGTATGATTTCCATTACAAATATATGAAAAAGAAATATGGCTCAAGTTGTAAAATGCTTTATACAGACACAGATAGTTTCATATATCAGATTTTTACTGATAACTTTTATGATGACATTAAACCTGACTTAAATAAATACTTTGATACTTCGGATTACCCCTCTAATAATAGTTTTGATATTCCTCAGACAAATAAAAAAAAAATTGGTTATTTTAAGGATGAAAATAATGGTACCATTATGACTGAATTTGTTGGTTTGAGATCAAAAGTGTATGCTTTTAATACACAAAATAAATTCACTGCTAAAGCAAAAGGCGTAAACAAATCGGTTACCAAAAATTTAAAAATTAAGAATTATAAAACAGTTTTATTTGAACAAAAAAATGAGTTATGTGAAATGTATAGATTCAGATCGATAAAGCATATAATATTTACTCAAAAAAATAATAAAATATCATTATCACATTCAGATACTAAACGGTTTTTAATTAATAACTCTACCAACACTTTAGCTTGGGGTCATTACAAAATAAAGTCGATTACTAATGATTTGCGGTAAGACTCGATGTTATTTTTTAAGTAAGTAGTATAATGTATAGATGTATCTTTAAGTTATAAATTGTATAGAAAATTAAGATATAATTATAAATAAATGTATACTTAAATCAATGTCTTATTACTTTATTCCCCATTTCTATATCTAATTCAACTGAAACTACACGTATTTTTGAAGATGTATCACTTTCTCCATCCATTTACTGCTATAGTTGCCGGACCGAGTGGATGTGGTAAATCACATTTTGTGACAAATTTCTTGAAACACTGTAATGATATATGCAATACACGATTTTATCAAGTTTTGTGGTGTTACGATGAAATGCAGCCTCTATACAATCTAGAAAATGTAACTTACATTCAAGGAATTCCTGAAATGAGTATGTTTGATGGAAAACATCCTCGATTAGTCATAATTGATGATCTTATGAGGGAGTCAGATGGTCGTGTTGTTGATATTTTTACTAAAGGTAGTCACCACAGAAATTTAAGTGTATTTTATATCACACAAAATCTTTTTCATCAAGGGAAAGGGCAACGAGATATTTCTCTAAATACAAGTTACATAATTTACTTTAAAAATCCCAGAGACCGAACACAAATTCGTCATTTAGCACGTCAAGTATTTCCCGAGAATTCAAAGTTTGTTGAAGAGGCTTATAAAGATGCCACTACAGAACCTCATGGTTATTTAATGATTGATTTAAAGCAAAATACAAATGATTCATGTCGTTTTAAAACTAAGATTGATAATACTTCTAATGATTGTGTAGTATACATCCCTAAAAAGGGGTTTAAATATGGTTTGCATGACTCAATTCTTGTCAGTAGCAAATAATGGTTGAAGGAAGCACTACGCAAGACACGAAAAAGTTGAGGTGTGCATTACAAACATTTAAACCAAAATATCGTAAAATTTTACTTCGCTCTCTTAAGAAAGAAGAAATTAATCGTGTTTGTGAGTATATCAAAGAAATATTTAAAGAAAATACCCCCAATAAAGAGACAAGAGAATCGTCTGTAAAATTGAATTGCTTCTTTTCTACAAAGTTAATATAAATATGTATTCAGATTCACTGTAAAACAATGTCTGCACGAGTAAAAACACACAAAAGTTTACTAAAGGCTTTACACACACTTCAACCAAAATTCCGAACAGCCTTATTGAAAGTTTGTAAGGACGAGGAAATTAATTGTATTTGCGAGTGTATTTTTAATATACTAAATGGTAAACTACCTTTAAAGGATTGTGAGAAGACTAAGTTAAAAAAACACAAAACTATTCTCAGAAAATTGATAAAGAAAGGGGGAAATAAATCACGAAAACGTATTATCATTCAAAAAGGAGGAGCATTTCTGCCTATTATTTTGGGAGCTGTTTTAAATGGGCTGTTTAATTTAATATAAAAATGGAACACGCAAAAAAAATGGTTCTTATTGAACCAGAGGTCATTGAAAGACTAAAATCAAGAAATATTACATCTGACGATTCTTTGTCAAGATTAGATAAAGAAATGCAAAAAATACTGAAAAGTAAACTAGATGATCGTGAAAAATGGACGTTATACACGCAAATTTTACAAAGATATCTCCATATTACCGAAGGAGAGAGAAAACCAATTAAATTACCAGTCACTGTAGAGGACGATCGAAACTATGACAATAACAGTATATTTAAAAAGGAAATGAAAGACAATGATTCAGCAGTTAATGCGGAATCAGATGATGATAAGCACGTACTTGGGCTACCGATTGAAATTTTATATACCCCTACTTATATAAACAAACTTATACCGAAAACGTATAGAAAAAAAGGTGAAATATTGTTAAATACTCTGTTAAACAATAAAGAAAAAATTAGCTGGAAAAAGGATGGATTGATAGTCGTAGATAATGAAGTTGTAGATGGTAGTAATATAGTGGATCTAGTGAATTATACTCTAAGACCATTAAAACGCCCCAAGCCTAATGGATGGGAAAAATTTATCCAAACTATAAAAGGTATAGGGGTTCCCTTAATATGTATTGGTAACCCTCAAGCTTCTGAAAATATTAGTAATATATCACCAAAATCCAGAAGACATAGTTCTCCAATTGATGATAAAAGTCCAAAAACTTTAACATCATACAAACTAAGGAAAAAACAGGACGTTTGGGAAAGATGGAATCCATATTAGACATCAAAGATATATATTACGATGTGTCCAATCCTGCTGGTTATGGAAGCGCAGAGAAATTATCAAGAGCATTAAAAGGTAAAATGAATAGAAAGCAAGTGAAAGAATGGTTGCAAGCTCAGGAAACTTATACATTACATAAGCCTGTGCATCGAAAATTCCCCCGGAATAAATATATATTGTCTAATCTTAATGAACTTTGGCAAGCAGATTTAAGTGATATGCGTACTTATTCTCAATATAATGAAGGTTTTAATTATATTCTTTGTGTTATTGATGTTTTTAGTAAATACGCTTTCGCTAGAGCCCTAAAAAAGAAAAATTCTGAAAGTATAAAACAAGCATTTGAAAGCATATTTACTGAAGCTAATGCAACTCCCACCCACTTACAATCAGATAAAGGTACCGAATTCGTATCAAAAGATGTTAGACAATACTTTAAAAGTAAAAATGTAAATTATTACACAACCAATAACCCAGATATTAAAGCAAGTGTAGTTGAAAGATTTCAGAGGACATTAAAAACTAAAATGTGGCGTTATTTTACACATAAAAATACCTATACTTATATTAATATTTTACAAGATTTACTCTATTCTTATAATCATAGCTTCCATTCAAGCATAAAAATGTGTCCATTTGAAGTTAATTTTAATAACATTATGACAGTTTGGAATAATTTATATGGAAACATAAATAATAAAATCAGTGCTATACCACAGTCTAAGTTTTCGATTGGAGATCATGTAAGAATAACAAAATATAAGCACATTTTTCAAAAAGGATATGAGACAAATTGGAGTGATGAAATATTTATTATAACTGGTATAAAAAATACCATGTCCAGAGTAGTATATACTCTTAAAGATCTTCAAAGTGAACCTATTGTTGGTACTTTTTATGAGAATGAATTACAAAAAGTTACATATAGCCCCACCACTCAATATAAAATTGATAAAATACTACGGTCTCGCTACTCAGGTAACAGAAAAGAAGTACTTGTCAAGTGGAAAGGTTATCCTGATAAATTTAACAGTTGGATTTTAGAATCCAGTCTTAATCAGATAGGATGATGGAAGACAATTTTTATTTAACTTTACTTAGTAATAGTTCAATGGAATACTTCCCGGAAAACACGACGACCATGTTCTCAACAAAATTACCAAAATCACTTATTTTGGAAGGAGAATGGCACGTTGGAGTTGTTGAATTTCAATATCCTTGCACTATGTATACGGTTCGAGATTATGAAAATGTTATTTATACATCAAAGTGGATTACAATACCCGATGAAGATATAAGTTCATTAGTGCACTATAGAAACCGTATTCCTGTCATGAATTATGATAGCATTGATCATATTGTAGCTGAATTAAATAAAAATACCGATGCTGGAATAATGTTTAATTATGATGAAATAAAGAAGCAAGTATCGGTATTATGTACGAATACCTTCATTGATGTACTTAAGTTGTCAACAAAGTTATGTTTACAACTCGGTTTTGAACCAAATACAAACCTAATTCAAAATAAAACTGGAACATATCCTTATAATTTAAAATTAGGATTGCCATCTCAGTTGTTCATTTATTGTGATATAATAGAGCCACAGATTGTTGGAGATGTTATGGCCCCTCTTCTCAGAATCGCACCACTAGATCCAACAGTCTATGTATACGGGGCTAATAAAATGCATATTTTTTCACCACCTCATTATGTACCTGTCATGCGTAGAGAGTTCGATGTGATAGAAATAGATATAAGAACGAGTACAGGTCGAAAAGTACCATTCCAGTTTGGGACCACATGTATTAAAGTACATTTTAAGAGAATCAAGTGAAAACGTGTATTTAAAATGTCGTGCCCGTACTTACATTATTATTCTCATCAAGCTGGTACTGGTATTGGTGCAATTTATAAAGGTGCACCTTATCAGCGAGGTCATGGTATTGGTAGTTTTTTGGGTGGACTATTCAGATCTGTTCTTCCACTTTTGAAAAGTGGTGCAAAAGTTGTGGGTAAAGAAGCTTTGAATGCTGGTGTGGGTCTATTATCTGATATGTTAAATGTGCAACCTATGGATGAATCTATCAGATCACGTTTAAAAACAGCAACTTCAAATCTAAAACAAAAAGCTGACAAAAAAATTGATTCAATAATGAGAGGATCAGGATATAAAATTAGACGACAAAAAAGGAAACGTATCACTCCTAAGAATACTCTCAAACGGAGCGGTACTAAGAAAATTAAACAGAGTAATATTCAAGATATTTTTCATAAAAGTTAAAATTAAATAATGTCATTTTTACATCATAACTCCTGTGAATGCGTAAAATCTGAGTTGGATTTGTTTGCTTTACCATCAACTCAAACTAGTATTGAGGGAGGACAGTGGATTCATTACAACCCTATTTCATCGTTGACCGATGATGGACCCATTGAGTTTTTAGTACCTGGAAATGGAGATGATTACATTGATTTATCTCATACCCTACTTCACATAAAAGCTAAAGTTCAGAATGCTGATGCAACTAGCATTTCGGCGACGACTAATGTTGCTCCAGTTAATAATTGGCTACACTCACTTTTTAGTCAGGTTGACATATATTTAAATCAAAAGCTCGTATCACCTCCAAACAACACTTATGGGTATCGAGCTTACATCGAGACTTTGCTTAATTATGGTGCGGCTGCTAAGAAATCTCATCTTACTTGTGGCCTTTGGTATAAAGATACAGCCTCAAAAATGGATTCATGTGATGCTTCAAATCAAGGATACACAAAAAGAGAAGAATTAGCAAAGGAAAGTCAAACTATTGAAATGATTGGCCACATACATGCTGATATTTTTAATCAAGATAAGTTTTTAATCAATGGTGTCGAAATGCGTCTAAAACTAGTACGTTCTAAAGATACTTTTAATCTTATGTGTTCAACAGCAGATAGTAAATTCAAAGTGCATATATCTAGTGCTAGCCTTGTAATGCGCAAAGTTCGAATCAATCCCAGTGTATTAATTGCACATGAGAAAGTATTAGCTACTACAACTGCAAAATATCCTGTCACTCGTGCTGAAGTTAAAGTCTTAACGATTCCGTCAGGGATTCAGGGAAAAATGCTTGATAATGTATTTTTAGGACAAATTCCCAAAAGATGTATAGTTGGTTTCGTAGGAAATTCGGCCTTTAATGGATCTTTAAATACAAACCCTTTTAATTTCGGTAATCACGGACTTAACCTGTTCGGTTTGTATGTTGATGGCCAATCTATACCATCAAAAACATTAACACCCTCTTTTGATAATAATATGTTCACGAGTGCATATCATACTTTATTCTCTGGAACAGGAATTCATTTCTTGAATGATGGAAATGACATCTCTAAGGAGGAGTATAATAATGGATATTGTCTGCTTGCCTTTGATTTAACTCCCGATTTATCTGCTAATTCAAACTCCCACTGGAATCTCATAAAACGGGGTAGTGTAAGATTTGAAGTTCGATTTGAAAGAGCTCTAATTACAACTCTTAATTGTATTGTATACGCAGAGTTTGACAATGTAATTGAAATTAATAAAAATCGAGATGTTAGTTTAGACTACAATAGTTAAAAATGAATATAAATGTGGGTATTTAATTTTTGAGTCATTTGTTAACCACTCATTCAATCAAGAAGATTATCTTATTTGCTTTTAAATTTATTTCTATTTAAGTTTTCAATGAATACCACTGAGATTGGGAAATATTTAAACATAATCGATCCAAATATTCACTTCAATGTTTTTGCAGCAAATAAGATACCGATATATTTAACACCACCGGCTTATTTAATTTCCAATTTAGATCCCGATACAAAACCTGGATCTCACTGGGTAGCAATATACGTGGATACTAATGGTGTCGGTGAATATTTTGACTCGTTTGGTCGAAAACCAATGGATTATCATGAAATGTTTTTGAAAAACAACTGTAAGAAGTGGAGTCATAATAATAAAGTACTTCAGAACTATTTCAGTCCATTTTGCGGAATGTATTGTTTAGTTTATATATATTTCAAATATAACAACATCTCAATGTCACAATTTCTTAATATATTTTCTGATAATACTTTGTATAATGATCAACTTGTACAATATATGTTTATGA
Source organism: Melanargia galathea (assembly GCA_920104075.1). Taxonomy (NCBI): domain Eukaryota; kingdom Metazoa; phylum Arthropoda; class Insecta; order Lepidoptera; family Nymphalidae; genus Melanargia; species Melanargia galathea. The sequence goes on along the minus strand of OV049856.1, from coordinate 27,264,378 downwards.
CTTTATTTTTAAGGTAATGAAATAAAAAATATTGTTTTGAATAACTATTGTTTTATTTACATGAAATCTTACATACCATTTCTTAAAAATAAATCTTAAAGTAACGATAACTTAAGTGTACACTGTGATGAGAACGAATGGAGTGAATCTTGCTCAGAGTCTTCATAGTCTGTTGCTGATATTCGTATTCCAAATAGAGCATCTTCCCTCTCAATGAATTCAACCGGGCTGTAGAGACTTGGACTTGGACTGGAATAATGATTTTCATCTTGTGAGAACGAATGGAGTGAATCTTGCTCAGAGTCTTCATAGTCTGTTGCTGGTATTCGTATTCCAAATAGAGCATCTTCCCTCTCAATGAATTCAACCGGGCTGTAGAGGCTTGGACTTGGACTGGAATAATGATTTTCATCTTGTATGTCTTCCCACAACTCGATCTCGATATCCTCAAAAATGAGTGTATTTTCCTCTTCTACTTCTTCACATAGTGAAACCATTTCTTCATCATAAATGGTCTCGTTTAGTTCACACAATTGAGACGACATTGTATGGTTTGACGTAGTGAAATAGAATATGAAGTTCGTCTCTCAGGGCAAAACACTTTTATACTTTGCTCTGTGGACAAAGGTGGGGGACTCGGTTTAGGAATTTATTAAAAACTCATGTGTATGCGTCCATCATTAGGAATCCGTCTAAACATCTTTTAAATAGTTATATTTTTTACGATGGAATAATTTATAGCTATTTTTATTGCTTGACATCTCTGTCGACAAAATATTTTTTACAATCATTTCTTCCTGCGATCTGCTTTGTTATGTTGTAAATAATATCTCGAGTGGCGTGATAAAATTTATCAGCGTCTGAATTCGCGTAGTACTTTAATCGTAAATCTGCATGTTTCCAGTACTCAAGAGGTGAAACCCCTTTCAGATTCTTCATGTCATAGACATCTATTTTGATGAGATGAGTTGCACTGGCACCATCACCATCATTGGATGAGATATACGATAGACCTCCTTCAGTCGCTTGCGCTACCGTTGAAGAAATAGTAGTTCTCTTCTTTTTTTTTGGTTGTTCAAAAAATACATCTATATTGTTTTGTTCCATTGTTTTGCTCTTTTTTGAAGCAGTCTTTTTATTATTTGACACACAATCACTCGCATCTTGATCGTCTGACACATTGAGTGGATAGTAGTAATGTTTATAGGTGAATTCATCATTCTGCGAGTCCTGAAATAAAAAGATGGTATTTCAACTAATAAAATAACATAAAATAATTAAATTAACTTCAATTTATAAAAGTAGTCCATTACTAACGAATCAAGATGTTAGTTACAAAGTCAAGTCAAATAAACTTTATTCAAAATTAGTAAACTGTACACTTTTTGAACGTCAATTTAAGAACATGAAAGTGATACACTTAATGGTGATAATTACTCACGAAAACTTAAAACTAAAACTACGAGGGTTTATTATCACAATATGGTTAAGCCTTATAAATGATTTGAACTGTTGGCTTTTTAGAGCAATTTTGGCATGCCCCCCGGGTTTTTGTAATTAAAAAATATTTTAAGCTATCATTATTTAAATAACTGGTGCAACACACTTACCGTCATGATGACTATGCAGGTTCACAACACAATGACTCTAGACTGCTAAGTAATATTTAAGACTTATTTTACACTGAGATCCTAACGATGTGGCACTGGGTAAACTTGTGTTAGAAAAATTGGATGGAGCCTTCTTATTATACACATGATTTTAGACTTGCATCAACATGCTTTGCACCTGCGCGCAATATTTTTTCGTGTCTACATACCTGCCCGAAGATAATGGGATCATAAATAAAAGAGTAATAAAAAATCAGACAAGTTTGTGCGTGTCAAGGGGTTGGTGAGATCGTAAAATGCATAAATCTAATGGAGAAAAAAATCGAACAGGTAGATTCGTGCATAGAGCTATAAATTATTCTATTATTAGGGTAAATTCTTTGAAACGTGCAAGTAAGTTATGATGTAATTGACTCGTTGGTCTTGTGATTAACATATTCGACTGCAGATCGCGAGGTCCCAGATTCGATTCCCAGGTCGGGCAAATAATGTGTGTGTGTGTGTGTGTGTGTGTGTGTGTGTGTGTGTGTGTGTGTCTGTTCCCCATAGCGCTCAAACGGGTGAACCGATTTGAATGCGGTTTTTTTTGTTTGAAAGGTGAATTAATTAAAAGTATTGTTAGCTATATTTGATGAAAATCGATCCAAGATGGCCACCGCTACAAAATGACAGATTACATATTTTTCACAACTCTCTTAATAATTTTAACTATAAGGTCTAAACTAGGATAACATAGTCTTGTCGAGGCGGTCCGACAGCCGCAACAGAGGGAGACATGTTTTTGTCGAGCCGGCTCGACAGCCGCGTTTCAAGAGTATGGGTATCAAATGAAAGGGTTTGACTAGTAGAATAGCAGTATGCAAATCCAAGATGGCGAATGTCAGGGGTTTTTTAAATTTTCAATTTATACTTGTGAAATGAATTTATGGACAAACTGACCACTGCCAGTAGGCGGTCTTATAATTGAGTGTGTCTTGGGTTCGATTCCTCGACAGTTAAGTTCGAGTATATTTTCTTTGTAATTAATTAAATAGTGAATAATAAGAACTATAAAGGTTAGGTTAGTTGAAATTGAAATTGTTCGCATTGCTTGTATAACATACATTAGCTAGTAATCATATTTAAATCTATAAATAAATAAATATAAAATTCTATTTTTCATTCATTATAATTATCATGAAATAACAAGATAAACTCATAGCTCGTAATACACTTTTATATGAAGTCGGGTAATAATGCAAACCATAACAAAGCAAGAGCCCATAGTTGCCGCAGGGTCTACTACCTGCGTGTACGTAAGGGTTGCCTGCCTCAGGTACCTGCGCTTTTGTCATGGACCGCATACCGGCAGGTAGGGTCGCGAGCGCACTTTTTTATGAACAATCTGATCAAATTGCTGTTGAATCGGCTTGGGGGTGACAACTGACGGAATTTTGTTTTTTTATATAAGAATACACCAGTAGAAAACGTGTGGGGATGTGCTGTTGAATCGGCTTGGTGTACTACTTACATAACTCCGAAAAGTTAGAGGTGCGTGCCCGGGATCGAACCCACGACCTCCGATTAGAAGTCGGTCGTCCTAACCACTAGGCTATCACAGCTTTACTAACTAATACTCACTAACTGAAATACTTAATGATTTTTAAAATAATAAGTAATGTTTTTTTTAGATATAGGGGACTTGTAAAGTATATCGATAACTGAATTGTTCTGCAATTATATATTTTAGAATGAGAACTTTTATATTCGTTACTTAATTTTAAGTGAAATTTTAGTGAAGAAAAAAAAGTTTTTTTTTTTCAAAATTCTAAGTAATAGTATTTGAATGTAACTAGTTATCAGAGTGCATTATAACTGTATTTAAGTAACTTTTATACAAGTGTAAATTGAAAATTTAAAAAACCCCCGACATTCGCCATTTAGTGGCGGCGGCCATCTTGAATTTGCAATAGTGCTATTCTACTAGTCAAGCCCTTTCATTTGATACCCATATCAAGGGAGTTGTGAAAAAATATATCATCCGCCATTTTGTAGCGGCGGCCATCTTGGACCGATTTTCATCAAACATAGCTAAGAACACTCTCGACTAATTCACCTTTCAAACAAAAAAAACCGCATTCAAATCGGTCCACCCGTTTGAGCGCCACAGGGGAACAGACAGACACACACACACACACACACACACACAGACACGTCAAACTTATAACACCCCGTCGTTTTTGCGTCGGGGGTTAAAAATGAATGATGGCATCAGCTTCTTGAGGCGAAGCATCTTGTCGACCTAATTGCTCATGGAGACTCCTCGAACGTCACTTGCAGGCACTTTGAAGGGTTATTCTACTTCTTAGAGCAGTATGTTAATCACTATAGAAAGCCTGCCTCTAAAATATTATTTGACGTGATAACGTCTAAATCGATGAATGCCGGCTACACGTACGAAAAAGCAGTGTCACGAACCGTATATGCAAGCGAGAGCGTGGAACGAGCTATAGAAAAGGCATGATTGGCCTAAGCGTTCGGCTTGTGACGCATCTATCTCTCTTTGTTTTCTTATGACGTTAACACGTAAAATTATCGTCCGTAAATCGACTTTACAGAGTGCTTAGTCTAAGTTTGAAGCGCTCCAAAACTAAAAGTATACTAGAAGTATACTATTGATCGAATCACAAATGATTTCAGAGCAAAATGAACCCAAAGACTCTTACTTTAGGTCCATTTTACTCTGAAGTCATGGTGATTCGATCAATAGTATACTCATAGTATACTAAAAAGTTTTGGAGCGCTCCAAACTGGGACTAAGCACTCAGATGACCAATTTTTTTAGTAACTTTTTTTTTTCATTTTTTGTGTCGCAGGTCCCGCATGCGCTGGTTCTCAGTGCTGGTTAAATTTGATGGCCTCGGTGTGCTCTGGACGCGTCTGCTCGATCCTATTTAAAAATCACATAAGAAGCTATTGTTTTCCCGCGATTAAAAGAAGCCTAGTAGGTAAGTAGTCTGCCTAATAAAAGTCCCGTCAAAATCAACTTAGCTCTTCTTAGAATAGACAGACACAAGTATAAATTAAAAATTTACAAAACCCCCGACATTCGCCTTTTGTGGCAGCGGCCATCTTGGATTTGCAATAGTGCTATTCTACTAGTCAAGTCCTTTCATTCGATACCCATATTAAGGGAGTTATGAAAAAATATGTAATCCGCCATTTTGTAGGTAGCGGCGGCCACCTAATTCACCTTATCGGTAATTCACCTTTCGCCACAGGGGAACAGACAGACAGACACACACACACACACACACACACACACACACACACACACACACACACACACAGACACGTCAAACTTATAACACCCCGTCGTTTTTTTCGTCGGGGGTTAAAAACTGAAATTTATAAATAACCATGTGAGTAAAGTGCGGTTGTTTCGAATTCACACACAAACATTTCAAATATATGTATTTCTATAGATAACAATGTAATATCTTTTATTAACCCCCGACGCAAAAACAACGGGGTGTTATAAGATTGACGTGCGTGTGTGTGTATATGTATGTGTGTGTGTGTCTGTCTGTTCTCCTGTGGCGCTCAAACGGGCGGACCGATTTGAATGCGGTTTTTTCGTTTGAAAGGTGAATTAGTCGCAAGTGTTGTTAGCTATGTTTGAAGAAAATCGGTCCAAGATGGCCGCCGCTACAAAATGGCGGATTACATATTTGTTCACCTTAATATGGGTATCAAATGAAAGGGCTTGACTAGTAGAATAGCACTATTGCAAATCCAAGATGGCAGCTGCCACAAAATGGCGAGTGTCGAGGGTTCTTATAACACCCCGTCGTTTTGCGTCGGGGGTTAAAAAACAACTTAGAAGTTTGAAAGGAGTAGACACGAAAACTAGGCATTCAATTTATTATTATTATTATTTTTATTTTTATTCCGTATAGTACCAGGTATAACAATCATTCATCAAATAGTATACAATAATTAATTATTCATAAAGTACCTATACAATAATTATTGAAAAAAGATGTTATTGTTTAATGCATCGCTCCGCTCTGGGTGATCTATGAGCGTAAAATGGTTCGGGAAAAGTTTTATTGTTATGGAACACTTAGTTTTAATGCGGGCGGGAATAGAAGAAAATATAATATTTTATTTTCTACTAAAATGCACCGCAGCCAGCTGCTGCGTCTGTCTTATATCATTTCCCGGATATGAAAATGTGATTTATTACTTTTTCAACGCGAAATAATTATAATATTTTAGATTCTCTAGGTAATTCATTTATTTTGGAATTGATTTAAAATGCTTTTAAAAAATTAAATGAATCTTAAACTTAGAAGAAATAAACTATTATTGCTATTAATACTAGATAGACGATGAAAACCAAACCACTAAGGCTTGGTTTTCATCGTCTATCTATCCCATTTTCATGAATTTCGTGCGACTTAGCTACTAAGAATTGATTACTTAGATACAGCATAAGTTTTAAATAAAAAGTTTCCAGATTTATAGATTAAAAATTGTTCTTTCTTTGAGTATGAGCAAAATCTATATCACAGCATCAGGTTCAGCATGTAATACCTATGTTGAAAAAAAAATGCAATTTAATTAAAAGTAATTTTCATAACAAGTATGAATTAAAATAATTAAAAACCCCCGACATTCGCCACTTTGTTGTGGCGGCCATCTTGGATTTACATAGTGTTATTTTACTAGTCAAGCCCTTTCATTTGATACCCATATTGAGGGATTTGTGAAAAAATATGTAATCCGCCATTTTGTGGCGGCGGCGATCTTGAACCGATTTTCATCAAACATAGCTAAGAACATTTCCGATTAATTCACCTTTCAAATAAAAAAACCGCATTCAAATCGGTTCACCCGTTTGAGCGCCACAGGGGAACAGACAGACAGACACACACACACACACACACACACACACACACACACACACACACACACACACACACACACACAGACACGTCAAACTTATAACACCCCGTCGTTTTTGCGTCGGGGGTTAAAAATGAAAGGGCTTGACTAGTAGAATAGCACTATTGCAAATCCAAGATGGCCGCCGTCATAAAATGGCGAATGTCGGGGGTTTTAAAATTTTTAATTTATAAGGTCTTAAGTGAGCGATGTTTATTGGCTAGGTTTAGTTTTTATTTTTGTTCGCTTTTTTACGCAGTCTGTTTTTTTCAATATTGTTGAGTATTGAAATCATCATGATCAACCCATTACCGGCTTACTACAGAGCACGGGTCTCCTCTCAGAGTATAATCTTCCGTATATTATTATCTTTGATCAAAGACGTTCTCGGAGTCACCAAGTAGAATTTCATACGGGCGTAGCAGCCGTCAAAAAGTAGTTCTAAGTTTGGCTGAGAAATTGGTCAAAGCTATGCAAATGAGGGTGCGATACAGGGCCGGATTAACCCTATCGGGGCCCCTAGGCAATGCAATTCTCGAGGCCTCTTTCCTTTCTACGTTTGTATATACTTCCTCCATTGAGAATTTTCTCAAAAAAAAAATAATTGTTAGATGAAGCTTTTTTTTTCTTGTTGCGTGGCCCGCATCAACTAGGGCCCCCATCGACTAGGCGCTCACGGGGCCCCCGTGGGCCCCTAGTCGGTGCGGGGCCCCTAGGCAGTTGCCTAATCCGCCTTCTGGATAATCCGGCCCTGGTGCGATAACGTATAAAAGGTTATTAAACTATTACGTATTCATGGAAAGTTAATCTTTGGGAGCAAACAGTGCTATCGTTTAGCTCCACGCATAGTTTGCGAAGATTTTACCACTTTGTGTAATGAAAAGGATAGATTTACAGTATTCATTTATTATGCGAGCTTTGACATCAATTTTTAGTTGGATTTATTTTCTTTTTAACATTTTTGCTATTTAATTGCGAAATGGAAAACGTTGAGATGTTTTCTCTTTCAAAAATCCCTGAGAACCGGAAGACCGAAGTGTTCGAACAGTGCGTGTTTCCCGTAATTGTTTGCAGGAGTTACGGGGGCAAACAATAAGAGCATAATATGTAAATCACTACATAGTATAAAACAAAGTCGCTTTCTCTGTCCCTATGTCCCTATATATGCTTAAATCTTTAAAACTACGCAACGGATTTTGATGCGGTTTTTTTAATAAATAGAATGATTCAAGAGGAAGGTTTGTAAGTAGAAAAATTGGACCCGGTAGGTGGCGCTAATAGCGGGCAGGACGACGTCTGCCGGGTCCGCTAGTAATGAAAATATAACTGAATACCTAATGAAAACATTGAAAAGAACCTCACAAGTCTTGATTTATTATTTCGTAGTAAAGCAATAACATTGAATAATCCGATCACGTTTCGGTGAAAGACTCGAAAGTAAGGAAACTAGAGATTTATAGCACAGACGCCAACTACTCGCACTTTTTTACTTTTTTACTCACAGTGCACGGAATAAAAATATGAGTAAATCTATCAGATTGACCCACTTATCATTTTTTATTTTTTTCACTGCCTTTAATTGAATATATAAATGTAAGGGGACCGCTATCGAAAACTTAGCGCTATTATAATACTAGGTACCTAAAAATAATCTACCATTAACTCGATCTTAAACTTGTAGTTTCAATGGTTTAGTAAATCGATACTAGCATTTTACACCGTCTTATTATTGAATTAAAATTAAATGAAAATAAAGATTATATCATTATGAATTTGTCTAATAATCAAACCAGTGAAATGTTAATTTTTTTTTAAATTATTAGTTAATCATATCCTGGACTGAAATTTGTTAGGCAACCCATATGCAATATATTTATTGACATATTAAATTAAATATAAAATAGGTTTCATCAAATAAACATCTCGGTGAAGGTCGTTGTATAGCGGGATCTTAGACCATTTGATGCGTGCCCGAAAACCGACAAATCGCCGATCGCCACGATTGGTGACGACTGTGACGGCGATGTTCAGCGACTACTGGCGATAAACCCTCCACACGATCTTGCACGCATGTAATCGTCTACAGTCGCCGATTGTGAAGAGAGGAGGCTTTGCAACTACACGTATACAGCTAGGTAAAAAAGAGTAAACTTGATCCCAAGGTCGAAATGTTCCTTCGATGTCGCTATTGACCTTTGTTTGTACAAGGACCCTTCAGTATTCAGACCTGGCAATTCATCGACGTCAAGTGATTCGACATTGTGTATTGAAGTGTGTAAAGACAGTGATATAATACTTTTTTACCCGACTACAGCAAAGCCAAAAGGAAGGGTTATGTTTAGCAGTCTATGTCTATGTATGTATGTTTCTATCCAATTTTTGTATGAGACTCTGTGTGTACTTACCACCGTAGCGCCTAAACTACTGAACCGATTTTGATGAATGAGGTGTCTAATGTCTATTGATTCGTTGTTATGGTCCAGGTGGCATAGGCTACATTTATTTACGAAAAAATCGAAAAGTGACTTTCGAGCGGCTTTCTAGATTATTAAATTAGTTTCGGATAGACATAACAGATGGCGCCACTAGCTGCTTGCCCCGCGCTTTCTGCACACTAAATTATTATTAAATTACTAAGCGTAGTCGGGTCTTAGTTTACAAACGTTAATTATTAGTAAGTAAGTATATATATATAGTCTACCACGCTGGCCAAGCGGATTGGCAGACTTCACACACCTTTGAGAACGTTCTCCATAACGTTCTCAAAGGTGTGTGAAGTCTGCCAATCCGCTTGGCCAGCGTGGTAGACTATGGCCAAAACCCTTCTCACTCTGAGAGGAGACCCGTGCTCTGTAGTGAGCCGGTAATGGGTTGATCATGATGATGATGATGATGAAGTAAGTATAACATTTTCAGTGACCTTTGATTTTAGGTGTCGTCTGTGCTCAAAGTTATTAAACTACGAGTATGTGTTCCACTAGTGACTAGTCAGTGTACACTAGTGTGAACCTATCATCTAAGTATACACTAGTCATCTGCGCTAAACATTTAGGTATATTTTTAACCCCCGACGCAAAAACGATGGGGTGTTATAAGTTTGACGTGTCTGTGTGTGTATGTGTGTGTGTGTCTGTCTGTTCCCCTGTGTTCTCAAACGGGTGGACTGATTTGAATGCGGTTTTTTTTGTTTGAAAGATGAATTAGTCGAGAGTGTTGTTAGCTATGTTTGAAGAAAATCGGTCCAAAATGGCGGATTACATATTTTTTCACAACTCCCTTAATATGGGTATCAAATGAAAGGGCTTGACTAGTAGAATATCACTATTGCAAATCCAAGATGGCCGCTGCCACAAAATGGCGAATGTCGGGGGTTTTTAAATTTTTAATTTCTACTTGTTACTTAATGGATTCAGGTTCATAGCATATTCTGTTTCATCAAGCTAGCTATTACATTTGTGTAAGGCGCAAGGACCAACGGAGGCGACCAACGGAGATGACTGGTGCCGAGGCGCCATCTTTAAAATTGAATGTTAGCAAAACTTATGTCTATCTATCTGTTTGTCGGCTAATCTTCGGAATGGTGTAATCGATTACAAGAGATTTTTATAAGCAGAGGATTATCATATACCTACAAAGAGTGATTTAGGTTATTTTTTATCTTGGAAATATTTAAGGTTCCTGTGTACAAAATTCAAACTGTTCTGATTAGGGTCAACATATTTTCACGGCCTAACCATTTTGATGAAATAGAAAGAATTCCCATTGGTACACGGAATTTCTGTGTATATAAAGATATAAATATAAAGGCTATTTTAAGGCTAAAGCTACTTACGTAGGCGCTTTTACCCTGTGAGTCCGTGACATTGTTAGAGGGTAAAATTACAGAGTAAAATAAATAAATTTTCAACTAAGTTGAACGTAAATGTTTACACGAAATCTTAGCACAGAGTATGCTACATTACATTCATACAGAGTTTGTCACGTTCCCGTGTGGGGTTGCTGGTCCCCCATCGGGCGCGTCCCCCCGGTGGCGGATGGGGGAACGCCAGATATGGGAGGTACCGGGGAAACCCGGCGCGGACCAAAACCAGCAGGGGGTTGCCGCTTGGAGGATCCTGGTACTTCTCTGTTCATCAGAGTGGCCTGTGGAGACTCCGGGTGGCGACAATTGGGGGGGAGGCTTTCGGGCCGTGAGGAAGAAAACCTCGTTAAAAAATTACAGGAGGGGGTGGAAACGCCCTGCGCGGCGGGTCCGCTGGTCTTTTTGGCCGGTGGGCGCTGGCTTCGGCCACCGTCGGGCAACCCGTAATCCGCACTGAGCGGAACCGGGGGCCCCACGCACTGAGCGAGGGGCCGCGAGGAAGAAAACCTCTATAAAAAATTACACGAGGGGTGAACCTCTTGAGGGTCGCCTGCGGGTGTGGCCCTCTTGAGGGTTGCCTCTAGCGAGGAACTCCGGGTGATGGAATGGTGTATCCGTCGCCCGTTGAGACGCCTCGGGTCGGGAGGCGCACCATTATGTTCCTGGTGCGCCTCAGACGGTGTTAGGGGGCCTTTAGGTCCCCCGGTGGAGGGTCTGCCTCGGCGGACGGCGCCGGCTGGGTCGCGGATGATTGCGCAAGTGTACCCGTAACCCAGCCACCAGGCGACACGGAGGAACATCGCTGGGTTTTAGTGGGTATTCTGGCCATCGGCCTGCTTGAGTCCCACACTACCTTCCGAAAGCGGCACAGTCCGCTGCGCTGCTTCCGGAAGGTGTGCGTAAATGCATTTCCCAGCGTCAAAAAAAAAAAAAAAAAAAAAAAGAGTTTGTCACGTTCCCCGCAAACAATAGCTACCCGTATTTAACTTTCTATGCTTACTTTACTTTGAAAAGCTTATGATATTTTTGAAAAAAAAAAATAGTAAGTAGATATGTACTACAAAGTTACTGGTTTTAAAGTAAAACTTAAAACTTAGTCTATACAAGTCTATACAAGTGAATGTTATCAAGAATACTAGCTGCATTTCCGCGCTAAATTACTAGGCAAACAATCTATATACTTAGGAGAAATTAAACCAACTTCAATCTATACTAATAAATAAATTACTAATAAATAAAATTGAAGTGTCTGTCTGTAATTTCGAAATAACTCATAAATTAAGCTCATATGGTTATTTGAACGGTACCATAACCGAATTACACGTTTTTAAAATTTTTGTCTGTCTGTCTGTTTGAACGGGCTAATCTTCGGAACGGCTGAACTGATTTTGACGGGACTTTCACATACAAGTAGAGAATTAACCAGGGAGTAACATAGGCTACTTTTGTAACCGACTTTCAAAAAGGAGAAGTTGTGTTTTTCTACCTATGTACACCGATATCTCCGAGATTTCTGAACCGATTTGCGTAATTTTTTTTTAATCGATAGAGAAACATTGCGACACTGTCCTACAAAAAAAATGGATTCTAACTCCTCAATCCTGATATTGTAGGGGACCTCATCCCCAAAAGTAATGGGATTTAGGAACTGTCGATTATTTAAATTGATATTGGGGGTACCAATTAAAGACATTATCGTTGAATGAACTCGAGTAGATACATATCCAACTCCTCAACCCTGATGCTGTTAGGAATTGCATTACGAAATCGTAGGGATCCCATGAAATTTTTCCGTTTTGGAGATGGGTTACTACAGATAGGCTACTTTTTGTTCTGGAAAGTCAAAAGTTCCCACGGGATTTTTAAAAACCTAAAACACGGGCGAAGCCGTGGGCATCATCTAGTATACCATAAAATTTGAAGAGTTGCCTCGATTTCTCATCCCATCCCCAGGATCCCATCATCAGATTCTGACCTGATGACCATGAGACTACCTGGGATGTATACCCTTTCAAACAAAAGAAGAATTTTGTACACCGGTCCAGGCGTCTTTGAGTAATCAGCGAACATACATCTATACTAATATAATAAAGCGGAAGAGTTTGTTTGTTTGAACGCGCTAATCTCAGGAACTACTGGACCGATTTCAATAACTCTTTCACCATTGGATATGTACGTAATCTTTGAGTGCTATAGGCTATAATATGTACCACAGGCGAAGCCGGGGCGGACCGCTAGTTACAAAATATTCCCACTAATAAGCTAATATGAAAACCGTTAGTTTGCGGTTGACGGAGTTAAAAATTTATCGGCATTTTTTAATTGGCGGCTAAGCGAGACTGCCCTCAATAACCGTTGACGAGGCTTTGATGCGTTTTTCCTTTTGGAAAACTGTTGCAAAGTCAACTTATGAAATGTGCATCATATGGCAGGCGCGCGGCGTGTAGAATGTAGGCGGTCGCTTTTGAAGCTTTATATTTCATATTCCTCAGAGTTACATACTTTATTAAAAAACTAGCAATATTCCCGCGACTTTCTCCGCATTTTTATCGAACTTTTACTCGTATAAAAAGCTTCCTAAGTCTAGCTTTAGATGCGAGCTATCTCATTGTACTATTTTTAACCCCCGACACAAAAACGATGGGGTGTTATAAGTTTGACGTGTCTGTGTGTGTAGTGTGTGCGTGCGTGCGCGCGTGCGCGTGCTCGTGTGCGTGTGTGTGTGTGTGTGTGTGTGTGTGCGTGCGTGCGTGTGTGTGTGTGGGCGTGCGTGCGTGTGTGTGTGTGTGTGTGTGTCTGTCTGTTCCCCTGTAACGCTCAAACGGGTGGACCGACTTGAATGCGGGTTTTTTTTTGTTTGAGAGATGAATTAGTCGAGAGTGTTGTTAGCTATGTTTGATGAAAATCGATCTAAGATGGCCGCCAGTACAAAATGGCGGATTACATATTTTTCACAACTCCCTTAATATGGGTATCAAATGAAAGGGCTTGACTAGTAGAATAGCAACTATGCAAATCCAAGATGGCTGCCGCCACAAAATGCCGAATGTCGGGGGTTTTTTTAACTTTAAATTTATACTTGTTTTAGAAATATTGTTACTAAATAGGTACAGTTTTTATTTTCTACGCAGGAATCCTCAATATTGTCTGTGAAGTGTATTATTACTAGCGTTAAATTATTATTAGCTTAAGCATAATGCGATAGCTTATACGCATAAATGTGAAAGTATTAATGCACGGATGATTCTTAGATTTAAATGAGTCCTAATAAATCAAATTGATTCAACTTCCGAAGGCATGAGTGAACTATACGATCAGCAGGGCTATTCTGTAAAGCCATTTTCGAATTATAGAGAGTGAATTCGAGATGAGTTTGCTAATTTGTACTCTGTAAAACTCGATAGTACAGTACGGTTAGTCTAAGATTTTACACATATAAATAGTTTTGCGACTCGTTTGCTCACTCGTTTTGAGAAACTGAACCCAAACACTCTTATTTTAAAGTCGTAATTCCATAGTTCGAATATGTATTTTACAACATTTCTGCTTGGGGCGCTCGCTGTGTTCGAATGCTGAATGTATTGGCGAACTCAAACCTTAATACAAGCCATTTTAGGTCCATTTTACTCTGAAATCGATCAATAGTATACTAAAAAGTTTTGGAGTGCTCCAAACTTAGACTAAGCACTCTGGTCTTCTCACTCAAACTCACTTCACTTCGCAAGTGCGTAGCAGATGTTAACAGAACTAGTGTTGCGCTCGGTGCGCGAGCTGCAAGCAGCTCGCGGGCCTTGTAGTCTCTTCAATATTCATAAAATAAAGAAATGGGAGGTATACCAAACACCAGAATATTCTGGAGAGTCTCTTGAAAGATAAAAAGAAATATTGGTATCACGTTTCGTATCTTCTTTGAAAGGACACTAATGAGTTCTATGCATGCGTTTAGTGGGAAAAAAAGAACAAAAATGTTCGGGAGAGCCACTTGAAAATTAAAAAGAAATTTTGTATAGCCACGAATTTTTTTTGCTCCGTAGCTATCTTTTTTTTACTGGCTCACCAAAGGGCCTAAGGTCTTGAACATTTTTAGTTTCAGGACCACGCCTCTATGATTGATAGTTTTTGAGGGCCGTTAGGGTACTCTGGTAATTTTTCCACATTCACTACGTTATGTATTTTTTGTGAAAAAAAATCTTTAAGTTCTATTTATACGTGTAGTGGGGGTAAAAAGTTTCGTACAAAAATGTCTAAGAGAGCCTCTTGAAAAGAACCTAAAAAATTTGTATGGAGAAAAAAATTTTTTGTTCGGCGGCCATCTTTTTTTTACCGGTTCACCCAATGGCCCAAGGTCCTTAATAACATTTGTTTGGGACCATGCCTGTATGACTGGTAGTTTTAGAGGACCCATGAGGTACCCTGATAAATTTTCCACATTCATGACGTTTCATAATTTTCCTGAAGGAATACTCATAAGTTCTACGTAAATAAATAGTAAGGGGAAAAAGTTCAATGCAAAAATGTTCTGGAGAGCCTTTTGAAAATTAGAAAAAAATTGTATGGACACGAATTTTTTTTTGTTTGATACCTATCTTTTTTTTACTGCCTTACCAAAGGGCCCAAGGTCTTGAACATTTTCAGTTTCAGAACCATGCCTCTATGATTGATAGTTTTTGAGAGCCGTTGGGGTACTCTGGTAAATTTTCCACGTTCATGACGCTTTATAATTTTTTTGAAGGAAAACTCAAAAGTTCTACGCATATAAATAGTGATAAGAAAAAAGTTCCATACAAAAATGTTCAGGAGAGCCTTTTGAAAATTAAAAAAAAAAAATTTGTTGGGCGGCCATCTTTTTTTTGCCGGTTCATCAAATTGCCCAAGGTCTTTAACAACATTTGTTTGGGACCATTTCTGTATAACTGGTAGTTTTAGAGGACCCATGAGGTATCTTGGTAATTTTTCCACATTCACTACGTTTTGTATTTTTTGTGAAAAAAACCTTTAAGTTTTATGTATACGTGTAGTAGGGGGGAAAAGTTTCATACAAAAATGTCCAGGAGAGCCTCTTGAAAAGAACCCAAAAAATTTGTATGGAGAAAATTTTTTTTTGTTCGGCGGCCATCTTTTTTTTACCGGTTCACCCAATGGCCCAAGGTCCTTAATAACATTTGTTTGGGACCATGCCTGTATGACTGGTAGTTTTAGAGGACCCATGAGGTACCCTGAAAAATTTTCCACATTCATGAAGTTCCATAATTTTCCTGAAGGAAGACCCATAAGTTCTACGTATATAAATAGTAAGAGGAAAAAGTTCTATACAAAAATGTTCTGGAGAGCCTTTTGAAAATTTAAAAAAAAAATTGTATGGACACGAAATTTTTTTTTGTTTGGTACCTATCTTTTTTTTACTGGCTCACCAAAGGGCCCAAGGTCTTGAACATTTTCAGTTTCAGAACCATGCCTCTATGATTGATAGTTTTTGAGAGCCGTTGGGGTACTCTGGTAAATTTTCCACGTTCATGACGTTTCATAATTTTCCTGAAGGAAGACCCATAAGTTCTACGCACATAAATAGTGAGGGGAAAAAAGTTCCATACAAAATTGTTCTGGAGAGCCTCTTGAAAATTAAGAAATTTTTGTATGGAGACGAAAATTTTTTTTGTTTGGTGGCCATATTTTTTTCACCGGTTCACCCAATTGCCCAAGGTTTTGAACATTTTTTGTTTGGGGATGGTACCTCTCCGACTGATAGTTTTCGAGATCCCTTAGGGTACTCTAGTCAGTTTTCCACGTCCAGCTCTCTCTATAATTTTGTAGACCTAAATTTTTTGAATTCTACACACACGGAAAGTATGGTGAAAAAGTCCCATACAAAATTGTTCAGGAGAGGTGATCAATACGTAACTTCAAGTAGCTTTATATATATAACTAGTACGGCGCGTGGGTGCGCGGCCCGCAAGCGGACCGCGAGGATTCGAGTAGTTTTTGTTTGAGCACGTCCCACCTATCTTCAATACCCTCGCCGTGCTCTTCATCCGTCTCCAAAGTCTTCGATCATCAGCTCTTTCCGTATTTTTCCTCCGCATGAATTTTTGTTTTCTACACGAAACCATCAAAAATTTTTTTTGTGTAGAAAAATAAATTCCGCCATCTTGTTTTTTAGTTCTTGATCATATTTTTCAAAGAAACCACTCTTCCATCTTTTATACTTGGTGAGATAGACACCGACGAAATTTGTATAGCCGCCATCTTGAATCCGCCATTTTGGTTTTTTTTTTTCACCTCAGTGCCAATTGGATGAGGTTCTGAGTATTTTTTGTTTGAGCAGCCCCCATCTATCTACAAAACTCTGCCCGGGCTCATCAATCATCTTCCAAACCCTCAATCATCATGTCTTCCCATATTTTTCTTTGAGATTTCTCCAAAGAACCGCATCAATCGCCTTGCATACCTAGTTCACAACTTTATACTCTCTCTCAATATTCGCCATACATTTTCTATGGAAAAATAAAGTCCGCCATTTTGAATTTTTTTTGTATTCATCGAGTAGACCTTTGGATCCTGATCATGTTTTGCTAAGAAACAACTCTTTCATCTTTTATACCCTTCGAGATGGACACCGACGAAATTTGTATGGCGGCCATCTTTTTTTCGCCATTTTGAATTTTTTTTCGGCTCACTGCCAATTGGATGACGTTTCGAGTGACATTTGTTCGAGCACCCCCCACCTATCTTCAATACCTTAAGCGTGCTCTTCAACCGTCTCCGAAATCCTCAATCATCAGCTCTCTCCATATTTTTCCTCTTAATGAATTTTTGTCCTCTATACGAAACCATTTGTGAAAAAAAAATTTTTCATACAAAATTTTACAGGAGAGGCGATGAATGAGTCAGTGAATCAGAACGAACAGCTATATATATATTAATATCAAATCAAGGTGAAGTGAGTTTGCTTTCGAAGCGAGTTATCTCACTTGAGTGAGCTTCGATATCGAGATGGTATTTTAGAGAATAGCCCTACAGATTGTGAACAGAAACGAGTAAATCACCACGGAGGCGAATGGCACGCGAGGGAAATTTTGTGAATTGTTTGAACTATTGTTTGGTTTTGCAAACAAGGGTACCTACCTAACTAATGTTGAGAAGACAAAGTTCTTCTGTTACCAACTTACTGCCTTCTTTGCTAATAAAATTTGAATTCAAACCATTTATTTGCACGATTGCGGCTACTGTTAGGTAGATAGATACAATCCACGATTCGCCATATTCCACTTTTTTGCTAGCCCGATGCAACACTCAAAATCATGACCATTGACCACATAGATCGCAGCCGCAAAGTCTAGCTACTCTACTAATCTAGCTGTGTGTTGTTGTGTACTCAGGCAAAACTACTTAGGTAGGCAATGTACATTTATTTTATTGAGATGAAACAACATGCGTTTCATGCAACGCAAATTGCGATCCATTTTAATAAATAATCACAATCCACAACAATATTATAAAGGCGAAAGTTTGTGTGTGTGTATGTTTGTTCCTCTTCTCCGCCGCAACTACTGAACCGATTTGGCTGAAATTTTGAATGGAGATGGCAATTTTAATTAACTCTAATAATGGTTTCTCCGCGGTATCGTACCGGAGCGCTAAGTAGCTTGTCGGTACGTTTTTCCGGTACCTAACTAACCACGACCGAAACTTACTAACTGACGTCAGTCTTCCTTTATAAAATTAGTGACATTAAATTCCCAATCCTAGACTGAATCGATAAAACCCTTAAAGGTTTACGTCGGAATTCACCAACCTTTAAAGTTCTAAACCGATTATATTGTATGAATCCCACATCGACTCAGTGAGCAATCCTGGATACAGCCTATTCATACAAATTGTGGACATATTTTAATGAACTAAAAGACCCTGAAAATTATAATTAAGGCCTATTCAGATCTTTCCTATCGTTTTTTGCGGTCTGTCAGTTCTGAATAGGTATCCTCAGAGAAAGTAGGTAGGTATACTCAGGGCCACACTTTATTAGGGCGAAAACGTACGACACATTACTTCACCAAATCGTGGTATTTTTATCGTGTGTGTGTGTGTGTGTATGTGTGTGTGCGTGCGTGCGTGCGTGCGTGCGTGCGTGCGTGCGTACGTGCGTGCGTGCGTGCGTGCGTACGTGCGTGCGTGCGTGTGTGTGTGTGTTCACCGCCATCGCTACAAAATGGCGGATTACATATTTTCACAACTCCCTTAATATGGGTATCAAATGAGAGGGCTTGACTAGTAGAATAGCACTATTGCAAATCCAAGATGGCCGCCGCCAAAAAATAGCGAATGTCGGGGGTTTTTTAAATTGTTATTTTACACTTGTTAACGCTACAGTGTAATGTGCTTCGCATACTTCCTTGTATTTCACATAGCACACGCGCATGCGTTCAGTGACTGACGTCCTACCGGTTGCTGTCGCCGATCGCTGCCATCGCGCTTTGTATCTGTTCAAGTCTTTATTGTATCGCCAAAGAGCCATGCTTACAGTGATGTAGGTATGATCTGCCTCAAATGGATACAGTCGTGCGGAATAAAATAAATTGTATGGCCAAAGTATTCTTTACAATTCCTACAGATACCTATTAGGGTAGACTGGGTACGGTTGAAACGGTGGATGGTTGAAACAAAGCGAATATCTCGACACCGTGTGTGATGAGGTTGATGGTTACAAGGAAAGAACGAAGCGGACGACAAGTCCAAACACGAATTTTGGTGTTGTGTCACCCTTCGCGCGCTGTACTTGTAGATAAGAGGCCTCATTGTGTTTTTTGACGTAAAAGTAAGTATTTTATGTCCGTACATTTTTGCAATTATAATGGTTTTATTAAAGTTAGAGTACTGAGAGTTTTGTATCGTTTTTATTGAAGTTTGTAGAATATGGTTGTATGATTAGTGTTTATTTAAATTTATTATTATTCTTACTGCGAACAATTTTATACCTAGAAGGGGGGTTGGGGACAGTTGAAACATTTTTTGTGGGTACGGTTGAAACAATTTATTTATTTTATTTTCTTGTTTCAAAGATGCCAAAGGGAGACTACGAGATGTCAAGCTAACTTGTCGACGTACAAGTAAGCATAAGAAGGTGTAAAAGCCGGATCTTAGTTTAGACACAGAAACAGCGGCAGAAAAGAATGGACTGAACCACTGTTCCCAGTTGAGGTATACAATGTACGTAAACGAGATGCGACTGGTGGCAATGAAAATCAAGAAATGGGATATAAAGCTCACAATCGAGTGTTTAACCAGGAACAAGAGCGTGAACAATTTAAATATTTAATTAGATGTGCAGACATATTATATTTTTGCCTAACTAAAAAGGATGTCTAACTAAACTATGCTAAACTAAAGGATATATAACTAGAAAGTTGTAAAATGTTATTAGACGATGAATAAAAAAGTTCATTTATTATATTTTGTATTATTTGCATGTGTTTCAATTGACCCCAGGCACTGTTTCAACCGACCCTGGCATGGGGACGGTCGAAACAGTTTCCCATTTTTTTAAGGTTTGATTTTACACATAAAATACAATACAGTGATCGCAAATAACATTGCCCATTCGTAGACAGATATGTGGTCTTTTATTTGATATATTTCTTTCAACGCTCGCTTAACTATTCCCGACGAAATGGACGATTAACGCTAAAATGTTTCAACCGTACCCAGTCTCCCCTACTTAGTGAAAGTCATTTCAGGTCACAATGCCTGTTGTTAATCGTCGTTTGTATTGTTATACTATTAAAGAAAGAACGATGATAAATCACAGTTTTATTTAAATACTAGATGATGCCCACGGCTTCGCCCGTGTGGATTTAGGTTTTTAAAAATCCCATGGGAATTTTTGATTTTTCAGAACAAAAAGTAGCCTATCTGTAGTAACCGGTCCCCAAAACGGAAAAATTCCGCGGGATCCCCACGATTTCGGAATGCAATTCCTTACAGCATCAGGGTTGAGGAGTTGGACATGTACCTACTCAGTAGCTGTACCTAATCAGAGTTCATTCAACAATAAAGTCTTTAATTAGTATCCCCAATATCAATTTAAATAACCGACAGTGCCTAAATCCCATTAGTTTTGGGGATCCCCCCCTACAGCATCAGGATTGAGGAGTTGGAATCCAAATTTTTTGTAGGACAGTGTCGCAATGTTTCTCTATCGATTAAAAAAAAATTACGCAAATCGGTTCAGAAATCTCGGAGATATCGGTGTACATAGGTAGAAAAACACAACTCCTCCTTTTTTGAAAGTCGGTTAAAAAAGTAGCCTATGTTACTCCCTGACTAATTCTCTACTTGTATGTGAAAGTCCCGTCAAAATCGGTTCAGCCGTTCCGAAGATTAGCCCGTTCAAACAGACAGACAGACAGACAGACAGACAGACAGACAAAAATTTTAAAAACGTGTGATTCGGTTATGGTATCGTCCAAATAACCATATGAGCCTAATATGAGGTAGTTATTTCGATATTACAGACAGACACTTCAATTTTATTTATTAGTAAGATAAGATAAAATTAAATCGCATAGAGATGCGAATTAATTTTATATTACCTAACTAGATGATGCCCACGGCTTCGCCCGTGTGGATTTAGGTTTTTAAAAATCCCGTGGGAACGTTTGATTTTCCAGAACAAAAAGTAGCTTATCTGTAGAAACCCGTCCCCAAAACGGAAAAATCCTGTGGGATCCCCACGATTTCGGAATACAATTCCTTACAGCATCACGGTTGAGGAGTTGGATATGTACCTACTCGAGTTCATTCAACGATAAAGTCTTTAATTGGTACCCCCAATATCAATTTAAATAACCGAAAGTTTCTAAAACCCATTAGTTTCGGGGATTAGGTCCCCTACAGCATCAGGATTGAGGAGTTGGAATCCTAATTTTTTACAGAACAGGGTCGCATTGTTTCTCTATCGATTAAAAAAAAAATTACGCAAATCGGTTCAGAAATATCGGAGATATCGGTGTACATAGGTAGAAAAACACAACTCCTCCTTTTTTGAAAGTCGGTTAAAAAAGTAGCCTATGTTACTCCCTGGTTAATTCTCTACTTGTATGTGAAGGTCCCGTCAAAATCGGTTCAGCCGTTCCAAAGATTAGCCCGTTCAAACAGACAGACAGACAGACAGACAGACAGACAGACAGACAAAAATTTTAAAAACGTGTGATTCGGTTATGGTAGCGTTCAAATAACCATATGAGCTTAATATGAGGTAGTTATTTCGATATTACAGACAGACACTTCAATTTTATTTATTAGTATAGATAGTCAAAAGTAACTATGTCATAGAGATGACATAGTTACTTTTGAATACTAATAATAAAGTTTTTCTGACCGAATATCGATCTTGGCGGCCAATATCAAAGCAGATTAGCCAAATACGCAGAAAATATTATAGTGCATAAGTGTATGCGCAAAAACACGTGCATTCTCTATTCCCTAATTCGCATATTCCACTACTACCACCACTACAGTCTTTTAACGTTCCACTGCTGGACACAGGCCTCCTCTCTCATAGGAGAGAGGGATTTATAGCTAAGACCCGCCACGCTGCTCCAATGCGGGTTGGCGGACTTTAACGACTATTGTCACATGATAGTGATAATAACCGGGACTTAACGTGCTCTCCGAGGCACGGGGGTGAAACACCGCCAACTACCAACTCCGGGCTGGCACTGAGAATTTCTTCACAGAAATACCCAATACCTAACAAATATTCGCCCGACCCGGGAATTGAACCCGGGACCTCGTGATCTGCAGTCGAATATGCTAACCACTAGACCAACGAGGCAGTTTGGCAACTCTCATATTCCGATGAGACGAAATCCGACACTCTCTTCGAGGCACGCGGGTGTGGCTCGACCATTACTTCCCATCGACGTAGAATTTCTGATTTCGTGTGGTGCAAATATAGGTATATTTTTCGCTGTAAAATGTACAAAATGCTAAATATCTAGATCTGGTACGAAATTCTTACTCTATTTCACCCAATTAATGACAGAAATTGAACGGTGAAATTCTGAAACATTCCATAAGGCCACATAAAATAGTTTCGTGGTTTTGTTTTGGATATTTGTGTAGGGACGGAACTTGCAGAAAGTAAGTATAGAGTTAAAAATTAACCGCAATTCATCGTATTATTTTTTTGTAATGAATGGTTAATTAATCAATTTTTCACCAGCTCTGAGAGAGAATAAATAAAGGCCAATAAAATATTGGATTGGTACCGGTTTATTTAATGGACGAATTCAATTATATCAATTTCCATTATCACAAAAGAATTTTTATTAATCCAGTTCAGATACAAAGAAAACGTATCTTTAAAAATTGGTCTGAAATATACGTTTTTAACCCCCGACGCAAAAACGACGGGGTGTTATAAGTTTGACGTGTCTGTGTGTGTATGTGTGTGTGTGTCTCTCTCTGTTGCACCGTAGCGCGAAACGATTTGAATGCGGTTTTTATTTGTTTGAAAGTTGAATTAGTCGGGAGTATTCTTAGCTATGTTTGATGAAAATCGGTCTAAGATGGCCGCCGCCACAAAATGGCGGATTACATATTTTTTCACAATTCCCTCTCAATATGAGTATCAAATGAAAGGGCTTGACTAGTAGAATAGCACTATACAAATCCAAGATGGCCGCCGCCAAAAAATAGCGAATGTCGGGGGTTTTTTAAATTGTTATTTTACACTTGTTAACGCTACAGTGTAATGTGCTTCGCATACTTCCTTGTATTTCACATAGCACACGCGCATGCGTCCAGTGACTGACGTCCTACCGGTTGCTGTCGCCGATCGCTGCCATCGCGCTTTGTATCTGTTCAAGTCTTTATTGTATCGCCAAATAATAATAATAATAATAAGTCATTTATTTCAGGCAATTCAAGGAGCCCATACAATAGAGTAATAAACATCATAGTAGTCACATTGCAATAATCAGGATACATTAAAAATTACAAATTACAAATAACATTAAATTAAATTATAGAGACATTAAATTAGATTAGGTACAATTATATTACAAAAATAAAATATTCATTCAAAGTGGGCCCCGTAACTTAGTCCCTGTGTGCAACGTGCAGTCTGCAACAGTGATTCACGTAGGCACAGTCGAAACGATCCACCAGCGCGGCCAGCATGCTGTTGGTGCTCTCCCGCACGCGCCGCACCAGCGACGCGCCTCGCTTGCGCATTATTGCATAGAAACAGTCTACGCGCGCTTCGGCAAACATCGCCGATGCGCTGCAATAGCGCGGGAGCCCCAACAACATCCTGAACGCATTGTTGTACTGGACCCGAAGGGCGCTGTACGATCTTTGCGTATAGGTAGTCCACAGGCTGCAGGTGTAAAATGATGTGCAGTAAGCCCTAAAAAGAGTAATCTTAACATCTGTGGAGCACCGTGCAAACCTGCGGATCACCATATTAGCTCTTACCGACATCGCCCTTCGTTCCCGTTCAACGTCAGCGTCGTCCTTCAGGGTAGGTGTTATTAAATGACCTAGATATTTAAAAAGTTCAACCGTTTGTAACTGTGTTCCATTTAACTTTATAGGTGGTACATCCGATACTTTTCTAGGTCCCCCCTGAAAGACCATACACTGACTCTTTTTAACATTATAAATTAGACCGTGTTCAGCTGCATAGCCCTCACAAATACTCAGCAGCTTTCTGAGTCCACAGACCGAGGCGCTCAGCAGCACCATGTCGTCCGCGTAGCTTATATTATTGAAACAGACGTCATCTATGTGACAACCGACATGCTGCTCGCTGAGCGCCTCGATCACACCATTAATGTATAGGTTAAAAATAGAGGGTGAGCTCAGGCCGCCCTGCCTCACGCCACACTCCAACCTGTACGGCTCCGACATGGTACCCGCCCATTTCACGTTGTTCACCTGGTTCCCGTACCAATACTTAAAGATGTTTATAAGTTCTTCCGGTATGTTGGATTCTTTCATCTTTTTCCATAGGATATCATATGCGACCAGGTCGAAAGCCTTGGAAAGGTCAAGGAAGCAAGCGTAAACTGATGTATTTCTCACAGTATAGTATTTGACAGCACTCTTCAAACACAATATCGCAGTCTCTGTGGAAAGTCCCTGCCGAAAACCAAACTGGTTATCATGCAGTTGCAAGTACCCATTCAATTGTGAATTAATAATGCTGTCGAACACTTTCGCTACAATAGTAGCCAAGGATATAGGCCTATAGTTACTTATGTCTGATAAATCACCATTTTTATTTTTCACTACCGGTACGACAATAGTCTTCATCATGTCTGTAGGTAGGTATGAGTGCGATATGCATAGGTTGTAGAACATGGCCAACACTCTGTACATATGAGGTCCAGCGTGCTGTACATGCTCCACACTCAACCCATCATGGCCAGGGGACTTACCCTTTGTAATTGATTTCACTGCATTCGATACGTCCTTGGCCAGTATTCTGGTATTTACACAATCCCCACTAACCCCACTTGATGTCTGTGACAATGAAGGTCCTAATGGTGATTTAACGACAAAGTTATCTTTAAATTTATCTGCAATTAATTTGGGATCATTCGTTCCGTCCACACTCACAGGGAGACCAGGCCGACACATCAGCTGATTTGTGTGTTTCCAAAAACCTCTAAAATCCTTCGCGCAGTGCTTAGCGGCAAGAATGTCCATTTTTAATTGGTCCTGATGGTTTTGGCACCATTTTAATCGTGACTTAAATATTTTCCTACTATCGCACATCTTTTGATATATAGGTCCAGTGGAAGGACTCCCCCACCATAACCATTCTTGAAAACATGCCCTGGCCGCCCTGTGACTGTCGCTGACGTGCTTATTCCACCCTACTATTGGTTTAGATCTATATTTGCACTGCTTACGCTCACTTCCCCGCCCCGCCACAGCCGCCTGTGATAACGCGAGCACAATGTCGGAATACAGTTTATCAATAAGTAAGCAGTGAGCTGAGTCGTTGCAGTACCGATCAGCACACTTTTCAAAATCACAATGAAAATCAATTAGTCGAAGGCGTTTATGGCATTCATTACGATAGTGTGAGATTTGGTTTGCTGTTTTTTCTCCCCACCTCACTTTATTGGCACTTTTATCAGAATTAACTATTATTGGAGTCAAACATTCCAGATTACATACCCAAATTACAGGAAAATGGTCTGACCACACTACGTCATACTTGACATATACATTGCACACAGAAACAGCAGCTGATTGCGATCCAACACAATGATCTAGCCATCGCTTAGACCCACATCTTTGATCAATGTAAGTGAATGTGTTAGACGCCAAGCCTAACATATTTACGTCAATAGGTACCCATTTGAACTCGTCACATAAAATATTTAATTCATTAAAAAATAATTCGCCGGGATGAGCATTAAAATCCCCAAAGAAGCCAAAGAGCCATGCTTACAGTGATGTAGGTATGATCAAAGTATTCTTTACAATTCCTACAGATACCTATTAGGGTAGACTGGGTACGGTTGAAACGGTGGATGGTTGAAACAAAGCGAATATCTCGACACCGTGTGTGATGAGGTTGATGGTTACAAGGAAAGAACGAAGCGGACGACAAGTCCAAACACGAATTTTGGTGTTGTGTCACCCTTCGCGCGCTGTACTTGTAGATAAGAGGCCTCATTGTGTTTTTTGACGTAAAAGTAAGTATTTTATGTCCGTACATTTTTGCAATTATAATGGTTTTATTAAAGTTAGAGTACTGAGAGTTTTGTATCGTTTTTATTGAAGTTTGTAGAATATGGTTGTATGATTAGTGTTTATTTAAATTTATTATTATTCTTACTGCGAACAATTTTATACCTAGAAGGGGGGTTGGGGACAGTTGAAACATTTTTTGTGGGTACGGTTGAAACAATTTATTTATTTTATTTTCTTGTTTCAAAGATGCCAAAGGGAGACTACGAGATGTCAAGCTAACTTGTCGACGTACAAGTAAGCATAAGAAGGTGTAAAAGCCGGATCTTAGTTTAGACACAGAAACAGCGGCAGAAAAGAATGGACTGAACCACTGTTCCCAGTTGAGGTATACAATGTACGTAAACGAGATGCGACTGGTGGCAATGAAAATCAAGAAATGGGATATAAAGCTCACAATCGAGTGTTTAACCAGGAACAAGAGCGTGAACAATTTA
This sequence comes from Melanargia galathea, assembly GCA_920104075.1. Classification (NCBI taxonomy): domain Eukaryota; kingdom Metazoa; phylum Arthropoda; class Insecta; order Lepidoptera; family Nymphalidae; genus Melanargia; species Melanargia galathea. The sequence goes on along the minus strand of OV049856.1, from coordinate 27,237,772 downwards.
AATATTTAATTAGATGTGCAGACATATTATATTTTTGCCTAACTAAAAAGGATGTCTAACTAAACTATGCTAAACTAAAGGATATATAACTAGAAAGTTGTAAAATGTTATTAGACGATGAATAAAAAAGTTCATTTATTATATTTTGTATTATTTGCATGTGTTTCAATTGACCCCAGGCACTGTTTCAACCGACCCTGGCATGGGGACGGTCGAAACAGTTTCCCATTTTTTTAAGGTTTGATTTTACACATAAAATACAATACAGTGATCGCAAATAACATTGCCCATTCGTAGACAGATATGTGGTCTTTTATTTGATATATTTCTTTCAACGCTCGCTTAACTATTCCCGACGAAATGGACGATTAACGCTAAAATGTTTCAACCGTACCCAGTCTCCCCTACTTAGTGAAAGTCATTTCAGGTCACAATGCCTGTTGTTAATCGTCGTTTGTATTGTTATACTATTAAAGAAAGAACGATGATAAATCACAGTTTTATTTAAATACTAGATGATGCCCACGGCTTCGCCAGTGTGGATTTAGGTTTTTAAAAATCCCATGGGAATTTTTGATTTTTCAGAACAAAAAGTAGCCTATCTGTAGTAACCGGTCCCCAAAACGGAAAAATTCCGCGGGATCCCCACGATTTCGGAATGCAATTCCTTACAGCATCAGGGTTGAGGAGTTGGACATGTACCTACTCAGTAGCTGTACCTAATCAGAGTTCATTCAACAATAAAGTCTTTAATTAGTATCCCCAATATCAATTTAAATAACCGACAGTGCCTAAATCCCATTAGTTTTGGGGATCCCCCCCTACAGCATCAGGATTGAGGAGTTGGAATCCAAATTTTTTGTAGGACAGTGTCGCAATGTTTCTCTATCGATTAAAAAAAAATTACGCAAATCGGTTCAGAAATCTCGGAGATATCGGTGTACATAGGTAGAAAAACACAACTCCTCCTTTTTTGAAAGTCGGTTAAAAAAGTAGCCTATGTTACTCCCTGACTAATTCTCTACTTGTATGTGAAAGTCCCGTCAAAATCGGTTCAGCCGTTCCGAAGATTAGCCCGTTCAAACAGACAGACAGACAGACAGACAGACAAAAATTTTAAAAACGTGTGATTCGGTTATGGTATCGTCCAAATAACCATATGAGCCTAATATGAGGTAGTTATTTCGATATTACAGACAGACACTTCAATTTTATTTATTAGTAAGATAAGATAAAATTAAATCGCATAGAGATGCGAATTAATTTTATATTACCTAACTAGATGATGCCCACGGCTTCGCCCGTGTGGATTTAGGTTTTTAAAAATCCCGTGGGAACGTTTGATTTTCCAGAACAAAAAGTAGCTTATCTGTAGAAACCCGTCCCCAAAACGGAAAAATCCTGTGGGATCCCCACGATTTCGGAATACAATTCCTTACAGCATCACGGTTGAGGAGTTGGATATGTACCTACTCGAGTTCATTCAACGATAAAGTCTTTAATTGGTACCCCCAATATCAATTTAAATAACCGAAAGTTTCTAAAACCCATTAGTTTCGGGGATTAGGTCCCCTACAGCATCAGGATTGAGGAGTTGGAATCCTAATTTTTTACAGAACAGGGTCGCATTGTTTCTCTATCGATTAAAAAAAAAATTACGCAAATCGGTTCAGAAATATCGGAGATATCGGTGTACATAGGTAGAAAAACACAACTCCTCCTTTTTTGAAAGTCGGTTAAAAAAGTAGCCTATGTTACTCCCTGGTTAATTCTCTACTTGTATGTGAAGGTCCCGTCAAAATCGGTTCAGCCGTTCCAAAGATTAGCCCGTTCAAACAGACAGACAGACAGACAGACAGACAGACAAAAATTTTAAAAACGTGTGATTCGGTTATGGTAGCGTTCAAATAACCATATGAGCTTAATATGAGGTAGTTATTTCGATATTACAGACAGACACTTCAATTTTATTTATTAGTAAGATAAGATAAAATTAAATCGCATAGAGATGCGAATTAATTTTATATTACCTAACTAGATGATGCCCACGGCTTCGCCCGTGTGGATTTAGGTTTTTAAAAATCCCGTGGGAACGTTTGATTTTCCAGAACAAAAAGTAGCTTATCTGTAGAAACCCGTCCCCAAAACGGAAAAATCCTGTGGGATCCCCACGATTTCGGAATACAATTCCTTACAGCATCACGGTTGAGGAGTTGGATATGTACCTACTCGAGTTCATTCAACGATAAAGTCTTTAATTGGTACCCCCAATATCAATTTAAATAACCGAAAGTTTCTAAAACCCATTAGTTTCGGGGATTAGGTCCCCTACAGCATCAGGATTGAGGAGTTGGAATCCTAATTTTTTACAGAACAGGGTCGCATTGTTTCTCTATCGATTAAAAAAAAAATTACGCAAATCGGTTCAGAAATATCGGAGATATCGGTGTACATAGGTAGAAAAACACAACTCCTCCTTTTTTGAAAGTCGGTTAAAAAAGTAGCCTATGTTACTCCCTGGTTAATTCTCTACTTGTATGTGAAGGTCCCGTCAAAATCGGTTCAGCCGTTCCAAAGATTAGCCCGTTCAAACAGACAGACAGACAGACAGACAGACAGACAAAAATTTTAAAAACGTGTGATTCGGTTATGGTAGCGTTCAAATAACCATATGAGCTTAATATGAGGTAGTTATTTCGATATTACAGACAGACACTTCAATTTTATTTATTAGTATAGATAGTCAAAAGTAACTATGTCATAGAGATGACATAGTTACTTTTGAATACTAATAATAAAGTTTTTCTGACCGAATATCGATCTTGGCGGCCAATATCAAAGCAGATTAGCCAAATACGCAGAAAATATTATAGTGCATAAGTGTATGCGCAAAAACACGTGCATTCTCTATTCCCTAATTCGCATATTCCACTACTACCACCACTACAGTCTTTTAACGTTCCACTGCTGGACACAGGCCTCCTCTCTCATAGGAGAGAGGGATTTATAGCTAAGACCCGCCACGCTGCTCCAATGCGGGTTGGCGGACTTTAACGACTATTGTCACATGATAGTGATAATAACCGGGACTTAACGTGCTCTCCGAGGCACGGGGGTGAAACACCGCCAACTACCAACTCCGGGCTGGCACTGAGAATTTCTTCACAGAAATACCCAATACCTAACAAATATTCGCCCGACCCGGGAATTGAACCCGGGACCTCGTGATCTGCAGTCGAATATGCTAACCACTAGACCAACGAGGCAGTTTGGCAACTCTCATATTCCGATGAGACGAAATCCGACACTCTCTTCGAGGCACGCGGGTGTGGCTCGACCATCACTTCCCATCGACGTAGAATTTCTGATTTCGTGTGGTGCAAATATAGGTATATTTTTCGCTGTAAAATGTACAAAATGCTAAATATCTAGATCTGGTACGAAATTCTTACTCTATTTCACCCAATTAATGACAGAAATTGAACGGTGAAATTCTGAAACATTCCATAAGGCCACATAAAATAGTTTCGTGGTTTTGTTTTGGATATTTGTGTAGGGACGGAACTTGCAGAAAGTAAGTATAGAGTTAAAAATTAACCGCAATTCATCGTATTATTTTTTTGTAATGAATGGTTAATTAATCAATTTTTCACCAGCTCTGAGAGAGAATAAATAAAGGCCAATAAAATATTGGATTGGTACCGGTTTAATTAATGGACGAATTCAATTATATCAATTTCCATTATCACAAAAGAATTTTTATTAATCCAGTTCAGATACAAAGAAAACGTATCTTTAAAAATTGGTCTGAAATATACGTTTTTAACCCCCGACGCAAAAACGACGGGGTGTTATAAGTTTGACGTGTCTGTGTGTGTATGTGTGTGTGTGTGTCTCTCTCTGTTGCACCGTAGCGCGAAACGATTTGAATGCGGTTTTTATTTGTTTGAAAGTTGAATTAGTCGGGAGTATTCTTAGCTATGTTTGATGAAAATCGGTCTAAGATGGCCGCCGCCACAAAATGGCGGATTACATATTTTTTCACAAGTCCCTCTCAATATGAGTATCAAATGAAAGGGCTTGACTAGTAGAATAGCACTATACAAATCCAAGATGGCCGCCACCACAAAATGACGAATGTCGGGGGTTTTTTAAGTTCTTAATTTATACCTACTTGTCTTGTTTAATTCGGGATTGCAAGCGTCGTAGCTTATTTACGTAGACTATTTTAAGTAGAAATACTGCATTTGATTTTACAAATTATAGTCAGAATCTAAATAAAACACGAATAGGTAATCAAAAATCAATATATTTATTAACTTATATTTTAAGAACTTTGGTTAATTGAGGTTTAAGCAACAAGTTACATTTTAATTGACTTTTTTGACTTCTTCTTAACAATCTTACGAAAAACTAATAAATATATTATATTATATAAAAAATAACAAACTTATAAATTATAAATTATCTTCATCTACTTGATATTCTTGAGCAAAACAGTCTGCATATAAGTATGTGCAATGTTCATTGCACAGTAATTTAGAGCATCTGCAACACCCTTTTTTTCGTGCGTCTATTTTTTTTTTTGATGGACAAATACTGCATATACCCTCCTTTATTGAAGATGATGCTTGTTCTGTGGGTACAAACCGAGCTATTTGGTTCCTCAAAGGAGTATTTAATGTCATAATTGAAGACCTTCTGGTCATATATGGCTTAACTAGGACCATTGCTATTTCTTTCAAATATTGTCGGCGTAGCATTAATACGTGGCACATAAATCCTGAAACAATAAACATTTTTTTAAGGAAATAAATAATAAAATACAAAGTGAATTTCAATGTAACAAAAATATTTGACACAATTTTTACTTACATGAGTGGGCGCGCGCTGAGCAAAATGCCGCCTCGCGACGACCGATGGTGACAACAACCTCTTCTAGCGGCTCCCCGCGCATTGATTGCATCCCTCCTTTCAGCACGGGTGGTGAACAATAGTGGGGGCAGCTACTCAAAAGCGCATTCTCCGAGAACAACTATTTTACGAATTATTAACGTTTTTTTGACGAGGGCGGCAAAATGCTCATAGCGCGCCCACTCAAGGGTTAAGTGGCCCAAATTCCACCTATGTCAAAGTCAACCTCACCTGCGCGCGGTGCACCCTGCCAATATGTTAACGAGGCCCTGACGCTCTTAGTCCCCTCTACGGGTCGTTGTGCCTGATACCATACAACGTAATCTAGATGGTATCACCGCTTTGCGGTAGGATTCTACCCCGAATCCGCCTGGCTAGCGACCACACTTCAGCCGTAATCTACCGCAAAACATCCGATGTGTTCCGGCAGCGAGCTGAATAGCCAGTCCCTTTCCTCAAAAGCCGGCAATGTTATACATATATAAGTTCCTAATACCAATGTCCAGCAATGTACCGCGTCTATAGTGACTTTTATGATGAATCAATAATAGATTCTATTGAGGAGAGCCGACAAAAAACTAAACAGCTACACTTTTCAAGATGCAAAATACTTATTACAAAGAGCTTTAATATACAGTGTTTAAGTGTAACAAATTTGATTTTATGTATTGTGTAATTTATAATATACTTAATATATAATTTATATAAATGCAAATGATAATATTATGTGATTTATACAGAAAAAAGTATAGCCGAACTTCTGTAAAGGAATAAAATTTTGAATAAATAGTTCTTTCTCTAATTTTATTAGAAAACTATATTGGCAAAAATGGTCAGAGCAGGTCACTAGTATTATAGTTGTCAGATTATTGTTGAAATTCAATTAGAATTTTTAGAAATGGTTTACAGATTATTAATTTCATAATGGAAATATGTTAGAATGAACTGACATTTGATTCATTTATTGGCGCCGAACCGCCATCTTGAATTATTGGTATAAATACGGGCACTTCGAAGCCATGAATTCAGTCTCCTCCAGAGACTCAACCGACTATTAGATGCTTCAGCGTCTAGGTCGTGATATTTGATTGAGGGTGGCGATAGCAATCACTCCCTAATCGAATAAGTGCTGGCATTTTGTACTTGGCTGAGTGTAATTAATTAATTAGTATAAAATAGATTTGAAAAGAGATCTCAGTTGAACTAATCTGTGATTCGATATTAATTAAGTTTGTGCGGGTGATAAATAAAGATATTTTAATAATAAGTAGTTTGATTTAGTTTTAATATTAAACCTTATCCTGCTTCTGTAATGATGATGTTTACATAGTATAATACTAGCGACCTGCTACTATCTCCCCGATACATTGTTTTGGCAATCTCAAAGGCAGCGTTTTCGATGAAAACTCCCAGGCGGGTTTGACTTTTTCAAAACAATTATAATCATATTTCAACCAATTTCAACAAAACACACGTGTTAAACCAACATCATCAGTCATGATCTCTATCAATTGGTGGAATCCGCATGAAACTAGTAGTTTTTAGTTTATCGCGAACAGACAGATAATCAGACAGACGCGGCCGGGGATTTTTTTAATATTATGTAGTGATAATACTTATAACTTTTAAATTACTTAATATCTGTATTCAATAGGTAGTTAATACCACCTAAAGATGGTTACCACGCGCGCGTTGTACAGCATAGCATTGTAAAGAGTTATTTGAGTAATAATAATTAAAGACCAGACCATGTTGGTCTTCGCATACAACTTTTAAGTAAAATTGTATGGAAAATTATATTTGTAATTTCAAAGGAATCCAAAGCTTTTATTGCGAAAATGATTGTCGTCCCATTTCGACAAAATCAACACGATTTTACACAGCTTTGATCTGCAAGAGCAATTAGTGATATTTGATTTCGCCTTTGAGGCATAACTAAGTAAAAACAAAAATTTGAAATACGAGAATGTTTCATATACATTCTTATTTGTTTATTTTATGTATTTATTTATTAAGGATAGCCAACGGAGTTACATATTAGATATTATGTTAAAACAAAAATTCTTAGGTACTAGGTACTAAGCAGACATGTGACTCTAATTACAGGCAGTCACAGCATGCAAATTGAGACAAGTCGTCCTTTAATATAATTACTAAATACATACTATTTATTACATACCACATAAATAGTATTTATTACCTACTAGATGATGCCCACGGCTTCGCCCGTGTGGATTTAGGTTTTTAAAAATCCCGTGGGAACTTTTGATTTTCCAGAACAAAAAGTAGCCTATCTGTAGTAACCCGTCACCAAAACGGAAAAATCCCGCGGGATCCCTACGATTTCGGAATGCAATTCCTTACAGCACAGGGTTGAGGAGTTGAATATGTACCTACTCTAGTTCATTCAACGATAAAGTCTTTAATCGGCACCCCCAATATCAATTTAAATAACCGACAGTTCCTAAATCCCATTAGTTTTGGGGATCAGTTCCCCTACAGCATCAGGATTGAGGAGTTGGAATCCAAGTTTTTTGTAGGACAGTGTCGCAATGTTTCCCTATTGATTAAAAAAAAATACGCAAATCGGTTCAGAAACCTCGGAGATATCGGTGTACATAGGTAGAAAAACACAACTCCTCCTTTTTTGAAAGTCGGTTAAAAAAGTAGCCTATGTTACTCCCTGGTTAATTCTCTACTTGTATGTGAAAGTCCCGTCAAAATCGGTTCAGCCGTTCCGAAGATTAGCCCGTTCAAACAGACAGACAGACAGACAGACAGACAGACAGACAGACAGACAGACAAAAATTTTAAAAACGTGTGATTCGGTTATGGTACCGTTCAAATAACCATATGAGCTTAATATGAGGTAGTTATTTCGATATTACAGACAGACACTTCAATTTTATTTATTAGTATAGATAGTAATAAATTTGAAAAATTGGTTGGCAGAAAAAATCCTACTTAATATTATAAATGTGAATATATTAATATTATAAATGTGAAAGTGTGGATGTTTGGATGTTTGTTACTCAATCACGCCGCAACTACTGAACTGATTTGGCTGAAATTTTGAATGGATATAGCTTATGCCCTGACATAATTGATAGAGTGATTCAAGAGGAAGGTTTATAAGTAGAAAAATTGGACCCGGTAGGTGGCGCTAATAGCGGGCAAGACGAGCGACGTCTGCCGGCTCCGCTAGTTATCACTACATAGTATAAAACAAAGTCGCTTTCTCTGTCCCTATGTCTCTATGTATGCTTAAATCTTTAAAACTACGCAACGGATTTTGATGCGGTTTTTTTAATAAATAGAGTAATTCAAGAGGAAGGTTTGTAAGTAGAAAAATTGGACCCGGTAGGTGGCGCTAATAGCGGGCAAGACGACGTCTGCCGGGTCCGCTAGCTATGTATATAAAAATCAATGCAACTTTTCGTTGTAATTTTATAACTCAAGAACGGGCTCACCTATCCAAACCAAATGTTTAGGCTTTGTTCGGACTATTTAGTAGATGGTTTATGTTAAGTTTGCACAAAATCGGTCGAGCGGTTCTTCATTTATCACATTTTTTAAGCCCACGCAGATAAAGTCGTATTAGGTTGATTTTATGTGGAAAAAGAACTTACTACGATTACGCACACACTTACATTACACATTACGAAATTCTTATTTTAGGTAACTACACTGTATGAGCTTACTTTAGAATCATACTCATACATACCTTCATTAAAAGTTTTACCTCCAAAGTTGTCTCATTATTATACCAGCAGATTTATTACAATTTTAACTTTTCGAAAGTATTTAATATTTTAAAATTTCAACTCCAGTTTTCTGTCACTGTATACTTAATGTAAAAAGCCCTAGATTTGGTATTCAAGCCACGCGTTTCGCGTAGAGTCGCGTCACGTCGCGTTGCTCGCGTAGGTACTCCATCAGGCAAATAAAAATTACTTATATTATGTACGAATGTACATTTTGATAAATAGAATTATATACTTATACTTTAAAGTTTTGCTGTAATAGTTACCGAACAATTTAGCTTTAACAAAGTGCGTCGAAAGTAACCCCCCGAAAAGACCCCGAGTAGCGTGCGTGCGTGCGTGCGTGCGTGCGTGCGTGCGTGCGTGCGTGCGTGCGTGCGTGCGTGCGTGCGTGCGTGTGTCTGTCTGTTCCCCTGCGGCGCTCAAACGGGTGGCCCGATTTGAATGCGGTTTTTTTTGTTTGAAAGATGAATTAGTCGAGAGTGTTGTATGTTTGATGAAAATCGGTCCAAGATGGCCGCCGCTACAAAATGGCGGATTACATATTTTTTCACAACTCCCTTTATATGGGTATCAAATGAAAGGGCTTGACTAGTAACATAGAATTATTGCAAATCCAAGATGGCCGCCGCCACAAAATGGCGAATGTCGGGGGTTTTTTAAATTTTAAATTTACACTTGTTTTTCCAGGTGTTAGATCGATGAGGACTTTTCACATTTCATTTAAATAGTGTTTCGAACAATCCTACTAATTTTCAGCCAAGTTTGAATAAACTGCGTGTCCAGGAGTAAATTTTTTTCCAGGTGTCGGATCGATGAGGACTTTTCACATTTCATTTATAATAGTGTTTTGAATAATCCTACCAATTTTCAGCCAAGTGTGAATTATTGTAACCTCACCCCTATTTTGTGGTCTATTTTGACCGGGCTACTTGTTCGATGCATGTTGCATCATCACGTGAAATCTCAGTCTGCATTATTAACTTGTTCTTAGTTACCCTTTGACCCTTTTATACTACAGGGGAAAATACAATAATTTTAACCTATTTTGGACTCTACTTGTCCAACCGGAATTCATAAAGTTAATCGCTCAACGGCTGTGGCGAAGCCTATTTTGTGGATACCAAGCGGTTAAAGTAAACTCAATTTTAGTAAAATATGAACTTCTCATACTTAATATCTTTGTTCGTAAAAATATTGGAACTTACTCAACTTTGACAGAACGTTCAGAAGAAAATTTTCTACCATTAAGTCGGTGAAAAATGTAAGAGTTATCGATTTATCACAGCTATGGAGTGGAAATATATGTAATACTCCATAAGAAATAACGTTACATTTGAAGCACTGTGATTTTTTTTCCTTTTCCCATTTTCAGAGTGCTTTTATCTAATCATTATTATTCTATTTCCATTATGTCGTGCATAGGTAATACTCAATAATTATTTACTAACTACTTCTTAAATAACCTTTTTTCAAGCAAGGATTTTGCAACCATGTAAACCATATTTATGAAACTTCAAATAATAATATTGCAATGTTTTGATTGTACCACCAGTCGGGAATGCAGTTTCTACTGAAACAGAGCCGGTAAGGAACTCAGTACCTATTTACTCAATGAAGCAAAGGCATAAAGATTGCCCTAAATCTGTGGAACGCTTGGTCCTATTTGACTACATGATATAGCGTAAAGACTAAATCCACGAAAAAGAGTAGTGAATAAAGGAAAATAGTAAATTGTAACTATAACAAGTACATAAAACAAGCCATTTTATCCGAGTCAGTGGATATTTAATCTGTTGAGGATAAAATGGGTTTCATGACCGAGTTTATACACTCTGCTTTTCACTTCGATTCCGTGGAAATAAAACAGTGATATTGTGAGAACATATTATAAGTAAAAAGATATATTGTAAGTAGGTAATTAAATGTTTAAAATGAAATTTAAATAATTTTGTATGTTTAATGTAGTCGTCTTTTCCAGCATGATATCTATACTGCCTAATCTTAAGTACATTTTTCATCTAAAACATCAGCAGTCAGCTAGCCAGTCAACTGGACACTATGGAAATTCTATTTTTCTTGTCCCATCAGATTCTGGTTTACATAAAAACACTTTTTGCACAAAAACATAAAAACAGTTTTAATCCCATTTTAGTCCGTTCACATCTAGCATAAACAAAAATTTTTAGAGCATGAGCACTGAGCAGTGAAGATCATATTTTTGTATAGCACATGTAGGACAATACCTACAAAGATTTCCGTTGAACGGTTTTATTATATGTCTGAGACAAAAATTTTACGATTAGGGTTTCCTTCTTCCACCCTGCGCGATCTAAAAATATATTTACGGTCATGTTTTTACAACACGTCGGCACTTAAGTGACTAATTTCAAAGGAACTGACATATTGTTCTGGAAATCGCTTTTTCCTTTGCACGCGTTTTGCACTTGTGATGGCCTCAATTTTTATTTTTTTTGTAATAAACCTTATTTCAGAAATTTTAAAGGTGAACTGGGCATGTGCTATACTCGTAGGTAGTACTTATACTTTAGTAGATATTATCTACTAAAGTTACTTATTTACTAACAAGAAGAATAGTATAGTCATCGGCACGGATCTAGAGGCATGACTTTGAATGCGCAGAGTTATATTCAGTCTGTTTCGCGGTGCGAAGCGAGGTGCGACGGCTGGGTGAAGCATCCGTGATTGGTTCACTATCATATCACGTCATAATCTGCCCTCCGCATTGGTTAACGCCGTCTTCGTAGAATCTACCGCACCAACAAGAATCATTTTAGGATGAGTCAGTTTGCGTGCGCTACTATTTTACCCATGTCTCTAGAACCGTGCCTTTGTCTACAGGAAGAGTTATAATTTTATGTTAAAATCATTTATATTAATGAAAATTCTATGATTACCTACCGGAGTGTACAGAAGAATAAAATAAGAGTTGTTTTTCTAGCCTATTCTATTACAGAGTTGAATGACACACCAATAAATTGGGTTTTATCATCAAAGTTCCAAACGAGACGGCAATACGTATATATACAAATACCAAAAACAAGCAATTATTTACACAACTTCGCAAATAACTAACTAAGTAACATTATTAGATTACCAGTTGTGATCTAGGATAGTATGGCAGAAAAAACGGCTCGACTTAAGGCAAATTAAGACTGCTTAAATAGATATCATATTTCGTTCGTCTCGATTAATCTCACGGCTTGAGGCTGCTTTGAGTTAACAAAATTTTGTTCAGCGAATTTTGCCTCAATTTTGCCTCGGCGTGCTTTAAGTTGAGGCAGCGTCATCACTTGCGAAAACGAAGCTTATTAAGAAGAAGATAGAAGTTATTTTTGCTAGGGATTAGTAAAACCCCTTTATTTTAATCAGGCCCAAGTTTAAGTCAGGCACGTTTTAAAATGTATACTTACTCATTCAATATTATAAGACTTATAATATTCCCGAAGTTTTTTATTTGGGCGATAATTTAGCATGACAAAGTGGGTAACTCCTCTCATAAATGAAACTTCTAACTTTCTTATTTTTTACGATCATGTTTTTTGCATTTACATTCAGAGAAAATATACTGTATTACGTAGATATAGATACTTTACAATCAATTACATAATTAATGAAATTAATTTTACGAGTATATAATTATTATTGTCAAAAAGACATTTCACCTACATATTTTTAGCACCGTATAACTGATAGATACAGATTCTTATAGTTACTATCCAACTTTTACCTCACTATTTAGATGTTTTAACTTAAACTTTATTTAATTTCGAGTATATATACTTAAATTATTACTAGTATTGTCCACATGTTCAACAAATGTTCAATTATTGTCCAGTATCAATTAGTACTTATAATCGTACACCGTAAATGTCTCGAAGTCAAATCAGCATTAGTGCAATTAGATTAACAGTAATTGCTAGTTTGCTCAGGATAAACATTGAACTATGTTGTATTATAGTATAGCGCATAGTGTTATGCAGTAAACAAATAAACAATAAATGACCTCTTTGACGAGATGATTATACAGCAGTTGCAGTAGTAGTGCCAATCTTTGAGTGCCAATACTATTAAAGCCTGAGTTATTTTATTAAAAAATGTTTTTTTAGAAAACGTATATATGAGAATAGATCCTTCTCCACTTTTCTCTAGCATGACTAGCATTCTAGCATGACTAGCATTCTAGCATGACTAGTATTCTAGCATGACTTTCGAAAATGTTAAAAAAAATACGTGCTGCATTGAGAACCTCCCCATTTTTGGAAGTTGGTTAAAAATTATATTATATCAATCAATAACGATATCGTCTTGGCTGATTCTGGGGTCACAGGATTAAAGAGCGCCTCTCCGATGCCAAACACTTCAGTCCGCCTGCGCTAAGTTTTCATCGTATTTTAAACCGATGTTTGTTTATTGAAGTAATCCGTCGTAAAGTGCGGTTTATCGAATGTGCTGTGAACCATTTGAGTCAATGAGGTTGACTTTCTTAATTTCATAGTTTTTTCTTAGATTAGTCCACGTTTAGGATAACGTCGTGTTACCTACATTTCATTTAATATAAGTACTTAGTATTAAATCAAAAACTAAAATATTTAAATATGTTTTTGTATCGCGTATTTGGTTCCTATATTTTGCAGCAATTTTAACCGCGGTTGCTGCAAACGTTTGCACCGAAAGACGGTGGGTTTCAAAACGGCAAACTCTGATCAGAATTATATATACCAATACTATTATATAAATAAAATATATTATATAAATAAACAGTCTCAGCACTGTATTAACACAGCTCCGTTTACGCGTCACTACGCAGGAATATATGCTGTCATTTCTTGTTACCATCGAAGTAAATATGGTCACATGACTAGATATCCCCACAGAGAGGAAGCTTCATAAAAACGGCCCGCTGTAGATACACTCACACATGAGCTCTCACCAACGGTTCACGGACGCCCGCGTCTGACCTCCTACCGGCTCAGTTGGATGACAAACGTACGCTATGTGTGTGTGTGTACCTACAGCGGGCCGCTTGTATGAAGCTTCCTCTCTGTACGGATATATCTACTCATGTGATATGGTAGCGTAATGACGTGGGCTAAGATAAACGAGTGTTTGGTAAATAGGGGAATGTTTGAAGATACGTAAGGAGACGAACAAAGGATGCTTTTTGTGATAAACAAGATGATGCGCGCAACTTCGTCCGCGTGGATTTAGGTATTTAAAATCCTGTGGGAACTATCTGCTTTTCCGGGATAAAAGTTGCCTACGTCAATTTCCGGGACACAAGCTACCTCTGTACCAAATTTCGTATAAAACGGTTAAATGGATGGACCTTTAAGAATCCCGTGGGAGCTCTTTAATTTTCCGGGACAAAAAGTAGCCTATGTCCGTCTCCAGGATGTAAGCTAACTCTGTACTTTTCATCAAAATCAGTTTAACTGTTGAGCCGTGAAAAGCTAGCAGACAGACACACTTTCTTATTTATAATATTAGTATGGATATAGGAATGAGAATATTTAGGGTTAACTGACTGATTCGACTCAGCTACGCTTTACCTTTTGTAAGTACTTTGTTTGTATACTAAGTATTAGAAGTACAGAAGAGATGTGGTACTGTGACGTTATTTAAAAGTGGTTGCGACTGAAGCAGTCCACATTGCACAAGAAGTCTGTTCTGCGGACCATTTGTCTTACACATTACCTAGCATGAGCTTCACTCAGGCGTTGACCTAATACAACGTGAATGCGCGATCATCGCAAGTTCGCGCGAATTTTACTCGTACGAACTCGCGATCAAACATCTCGAATAGGTGTCCTAATAGGCATTCGCGCGATGGGTTCGCGCGAATGAAATATTTGAAAATCTATTCGTGCGAACTTAGTTCGTACGAACTCGCGATCACACCCACACGCACACACACACATACACACAGACACGTCAAACTTATAACACCCCGTCGTTTCTGCGTCGGGGGTTAAAAATTAACATAAATGGATATTTTGTATAGATTGCGCTTATTTAAACCTAACAAAACACAAAATAATTGAGAATGGTCGACTTTTGGAATCCTCCACATTCTGATCCGAATAAAATTAAATAAGATCATGAAATTCGCCGGCCGAAATTTCTATACGGGAAGCGGCGAGGAAATATTCTCGTATGAGAATTTCTGTTGAAATTAGATTTCAATCCACTTGTAAGCAGCCGCGGGTGAATACAAAATACAAAATTAGATTCGGAAGTTCATCGAAGAGTTCGTTGCAAACAAAACAATTATCGAAATGGAAACAGATTGGTAAAGAGAATATACTTAATCAGTTCGCTAGATATTTACGGACAATTTTTTAACCAAGAACTGCTTTTGTGAATCCCTATACAACCTACCTTTTGTTCGTGTGCAAATATTCACTACTTTTGGATATAATATGAAGAACGTAATATATTGTTCCCACCCGTCGCGTC
The DNA here is from genome assembly GCA_920104075.1 of Melanargia galathea. Taxonomy (NCBI): domain Eukaryota; kingdom Metazoa; phylum Arthropoda; class Insecta; order Lepidoptera; family Nymphalidae; genus Melanargia; species Melanargia galathea. Next base: position 27,222,614 of record OV049856.1, on the reverse strand, counting down.
GCTTTAGTTCATTCAAAGGGAGCGAGGGAAATGTTTTTAAGCTGCCATTTGAAATCGCCCAGTAGGATTATAACCCGTGCTCTATGCAAACGGAAGTTTCGTGAGTTTGTCAACTAACTATACGACTGCGACACAATTAATTGCCTAAATAGCGCAACGGTCAGGTCGCGGACTGAAAACCGAAAGATCGAGGGTTCAAATCCCACCCGATTATGACGAATATTAGTTACGTACAGTAAGGCTAATATTCTTTAAAAAAATGACTAACATTTTGTTTAGAGCCTATTATTATAAACAAGTATAAATTAAAAATTTAAAAAAACCCCCGACATTCACCATTTTGTAGTGGCGGCACTCTTGGATTTGCAATTGAATTTGCATAGTGCTATTCTACTAGTCGAGCCCTTTCATTTGATATCCATATTAAGGGCATTGTGATAAAATATGTAATCCACCATTTTGTAGCGGCGGCCATCCTGGACCGATTTTCATCAAACATAGCTAACAACACTCTCGACTAATTCACCTTTCAAACGAAAAAAACCGCATTCAAATCAATCCACCCGTTTGAGCGCTACAGGGGAACAGACAGACAGACACACACACACACACACATACACACACAGACACGTCAAACTTATAACACCCCGTCGTTTTTGCGTCGGGGGTTAAAAATAGACGTATGTAAATGTGCGTTGTTTGCGCGTAGAAAATACGCCGTGTGCAGTTGTATGTAGGTTCTACGGTGCAAAATAGATAGAGTTAATCTAGAGCTACGAATAGGTACAATTACTGTGCAGTTTTTCAGCAATTTTAATTTGCGAACTTATGGAAAACATTGTACATATTTACGGAAACAAATATGATAATACAACCTTACCAAGTCTACAATGTAACCGCGGACCCACATGGCATTTCCCCATGTCATTAAGTATAGACGATCTCTCTTTTTTACCCGACTACAGCAAATCCAAAAGGAAGGGTTATGATTTTAGCAGTCTATGTATGTATGTACATATGTATGTTTTTATCAGATTTTGTATCAGATTCTGTATGTTTCACCCTATCGCTTAAACTACTGGGCCGATTTTGATGACTGAGGTGTCAATTGATTCGTCTGGGTGACATAGGCTACATTTCATATGCCAAAAGATCGAGAAGTGACCTTTGCGGCTTAAACAAGAATATTAAGTTATTTTTGGATAGACATAACAGATGGCGCGACTAGTTGCTTGCCCCGCGTTTCTTTCGTCGTTGAACACACGTTTTTCTGCACACTAAATTAGCAGTCGGGTTTTAGTTTACGAACTTTATCTCTTGTTCTTCTCACCTAATAAAGATCACTCACGATAATGGTCTAGGATCCCACCTTAGAAATTTCTACCCTCATCTGTTATTTAAACGAATTATATGTCAAATGAAAGATTATTTTATTCTTAATCGAACCGTATTTGGTTGCCTGGTCAAAAGTGGTGCTAAATCATGGTTGCCTGGATTTTAAGATATAAAATGTTCGGTGCGAGTGTTGAAAGTGACAGAAAAGTGTTGCGCGCGCAATTTCATTTGACAGACAAAGATGCAGTGAGGCAGGCGTGCACTCGGCAGGTGCTTAGTCTATACATAGATTAAAACCATAGACTTTCTGTGCCTGTCCATTAAAGATATTTACAAAAAAATAAGTGAGTGACGTAAGGAATAAGTAATAAAACGTAAAAAAGCTGTTTTTGAAAATTTTGTCTGTTTGTCTGTATGTTTGTGCATGTATTACGCAAAAACTACTGAATGGATTGAAATGAAACTTGGCATGATTTAAGTTCATACTACATAATAGCTTATAGGATACTTCTTATCCCGAAATTCAGCACAGTTCCCTTGGAAGAGGGGATGAAAGTCAAAATGTGTATTTTGACTTTCATCCTCTCTCCCAAGAGAACTCTGCTGAATTTCGGGATAAAAGGTATCCTATATGCTATTATGTAGTATGAACTTAAATCATGCCAAGTTTCATTTCAATCCATTCAGTAGTTTTTGCGTAATACATGCACAAACATACAGACAAACAGACAAAATTTTCAAAAACAGCTTTTTTACGTTTTATTACTTATCCCTTACGTCACTCACTTATTTTTTTGTAAATATCTTTAATGGACAGGCACAGAAAGTCTATGGTTTTAATCTATGTATAGACTAAGCACCTGCCGAGTGCACGCCTGCCTCACTGCATCTTTGTCTGTCAAATGAAATTGCGCGCGCAACACTTTTCTGTCACTTTCAACACTCGCACCGAACATTTTATATCTTAAAATCCAGGCAACCATGATTTAGCACCACTTTTGACCAGGCAACCAAATACGGTTCGATTAAGAATAAAATAATCTTTCATTTGACATATAATTCGTTTAAATAACAGATGAGGGTAGAAATTTCTAAGGTGGGATCTCCTACTATAAATTTCGTAATAAGTGGATAAATAGTCGTATGGTTTAAAGTGGCCTATCGGTGTTGGTAATGTATTATGAACAATAGCACTGGTCCATAAACGGGAATAGCGGAGTACAGTGAATATGACAAGAGTTCTAGACAGTTTTAACTGCCTAATTTGGGGCAGATGGCCATTTAAAATTAAAAAAGCATTTGTATGGGTTTTATGCTCATACTCGTAGTATTATTTGTTTAATAAGCGCTTTTAGAATTATTATAAAAAATCTGCTTTTGAAAATGTGGAGAGAGACTTAATGAACGATTAGTTGGCCTACGTGATATAAATAAAGCTTTCATTTCACCTACGATTATGTCCACAATCTCCACATAGAAGCTGAATACGTCTTAGAACGCATTACATGCCGCACGCACGAAAAAGCATGACTCATTGTCACGCACCGCCTAGCCGAGCGTGCAAGCGTGAGCGCAGAACAAGCGTTAGAGAGGCATAGCCGAGCGTGCAAACGAGAGCGCGGGACAAGCGATAGAGAGGTAATGCTTTCTTCTGACGTTATCACGTAAAATTATCGTCCGTAAACCGACTTTACAGACAACCAATTTTTTTTATTAAATTTTACGTAAAATAAGTAGAAGCAGACAAATGCTAGTTTTTAACCCCGACGTAAAAACGACGGGGTGTTATAAGTTTGACGTGTCTGTGCGTGTGTGTGTGTGTGTTTGTGTGTCTGTCTGTTCCCCTGTAGCGCTCAAACGAGTGAACCGAAATCGGTTCACAGTATGCGGCTTTTTTTTGTTTGGTAAGTGAATTAGTCGAGAGTGTTGTTAGCTATGTTTGATGAAAATCGATCCAAGCTGGCCGCGCAATATGGCGGATTACATATTTTTTCACAAATCTATTAATATGGGTATCAAATGAAACGGCTTGACAAGTAGAATAGCACTGTGCAAATCCAAGATAGCCGCCGTCAAGAAATGGCGAATGTCGGGGGTTTTTAATTTTTAATTTATACTTGTAAATGGATATATCTAATCTAGGTCGGTAGATGTACGAGACGTCAGCTAACAGTCAAGTAGCGATAAGCTAATACCCGGCGCTCACACCAGTGGTTACGCGAGTAGATAGGTACAGAGAGGAAGCTTCATACAAGCGGCCCGCTGTAGGTACATTCACATTTCACACATAGCGCTGGTGACGCACACACGAACTCTCACCAACGATGCACGGACGCTCCGCTGGGGGTCAGTTGGGTGACAAACGACAAGTAAGTATTGAATAGGTATTTATAAAAATAGGTATTTTTGGACTTTGTTAGGAAGCTTCCTCTCTGTATCTATCTACTGGTGTGCTAGTGGTTACGCGCCGTGAACGTGGATAGGGGATGAATCAGCCTTGCGGTTTTGTGTGAGCTCTGCGCTCGCTTCACTAGGGTAACTTTGTTATCAGTCAGACGTCGAAATGCTAGAATGTGTGTATTTTAGAGTACCTACAGTATAGTTCCAGTTTGCACAGTTCGAAAACTTTATTAATACTACTGATCGAAACACAATGACTTCAGAGTAAAATGGACCTAAAGTGGCTTATTTCAAGGTTTGAGTTCACCAATACATTCAGCATTCGTTTACAGCCAGCGCCCCAAGAAATGTCCAGTCAGCGCCCCAAGATCGGTTTTTAACCCCCGACGCAAAAACGACGGGGTGTTATAAGTTTGACGTGTCTGTATGTGTGTGTGTGCGTGCGTGTGTGTGTGTGTGCGCGTGTGTGTGTGTGTCTGTCTGTCTGTTCCCCTGTGGCTCTCAAACGGGTGGACCGATTTGAATGCGGTTTTTTTTGTTTGAAAGGTGAACTAGTCGAGAGTGTTGTTAGCTATGTTTGATGACAATCGATCCAAGATGGCCGCCGCTACAGAATGGCGGATTACATATTTTTTCATAACTCCCTTAATATGGGTATCAAATGAAAGGGCTTGACTAGTAGAATAGCACTATGTAAATCCAAGATGGCCGCCGCCACAAAATGGCGAATGTCGGGGGTTTTTTAAATTTTCAATTTATACTTGTGTAGGAATTAAGTTAAGTAGTTTATAATTTCGTATTTGTAAAAGAATTAATAATAAATTAAAAAAAAATGTAAAATAAATTTTCCAAGTATTGCATTACGGCTTTAAAATAAGTCTTTGGGTTCATTTTTAACCCCCGACACAAAAACGACGAGGTGTTATAAGTTTGACGTGTCTGTGTGTGTGTGTCTGTCTGTTCCCCTGTAGCGCTCAAACGGGTGAACCAATTTGAATGCGGTTTTTTTGTTTGAAAGGTGAATTAGTCGAAAGTGTTGTTATGCATAAGGGGGTATCCTACGTCAGTGACAAACGCGACAACGCGACATGATACGACGCGATGCGAAAATATCAGACAGCAGATGAACCTGCACGTGGCCTACGTTCTCGCGTGGACAAGTTTGTAATTTTATATGGAGAAGAATCGCGTCGCGTCGCGTAGTATTCGTCGCTCTCGCAGGACACCGCGTTTCATATTATAGTTTTTCGATTTGTAGTATTTGGTAAAGTTTTGCGGGTGTTCAAACTGAGACTAAGCATACAGATGCTGTAATACTAGGCTGTATGTGTTTTAGAATTCAGAAGTTGAAATGCTGGACTTTATGGGTTTTTTTATAAATCATCGTCATCATTATCAACCCATTACCGGCTCATTAAAGGGCACGGGTCTCCTCTCCGAATGAGAAGTAATTCACCACGCTGGTCAAGTGCGACCCAACCTTATGGAGTGCCAACTTTATGGAGAACTCTCAGGCATGCAGGTTTCCTCACGATGTTTTACTTCAGCGTTTTGATTTGATTTTCAGATGTTTTACTTACTTGAAGCAATATTGAATTGCTTATAACGCACATAACTCCGAAGGAGTTGCGTGCCGCTGCCGGGAATCGAACTCGGTCCCTCCAAAAGGGAGACTGAAGTCTTAAATCACTTGGCTATCGCTACATTTTTTTTAAATATCTAATAGAAATTCTAGGCTGTATGTGTTTTAAAATAGTTTGTAACAACTCTAGACTGTATATATCTGTATGTATATGTCTTAGAATGAACCTATCTTCCAAATTTCAAGTTGATAGTAACAATAATATAATTAAAACTTCCCACTAAAACTTTCATCCCCTATTTTACCACTCTTAAGGGAAGATTTTTCAGAATAAAAAATACAGGTTTTTATTATTTAAAACTAATAATCTAAATGCCGATTTTCAGGTCTGTAACTTTAAAAAAACAGGACTTTCATACAAATTTTCTACCCCCATTTTGCCCCCTTAGGGGAGGATTTTAGGGATATTGAATAGCCTATAACCTCCCCCAAAATATGAACTACTAAATGCAAAAAGAATTTTTCAAATCCGACAGGTACTTTCAGAGATTAGCGCGTTCAAACAAACAAACAAACTCTTCCGCTTTATTAAATTAGTATAGATAGGTGTTTTAGAGGTAAGTATTGTGTTTTAAGTTTGGCTATTGTAATTTTTCTTCATACATACCTACTTCCAGTACATACCGAACGTACCTATCGCAGTTTGATTGTTACTTATTTACGCCTCAATTTCTCTATCGATTCAATAAACAAAAGGTCCCTTTTGTTAAGAAAAAATATGTCAGTCCTACAGGAAAACAGAAAGAGGAAAAAAATACCTCCGTTATTATATTTCACGCTGAAGAACTGTAATTACCTGATACGCTTGGAGATTTTTCCTAATCGATATTGCTTTTTATTGATGATGAGTCATAAAACAATATTAATTACACGTTGCAGGTATATAGTCTGTTCGTTTTCTTAAGGTCGCCTTTTGTGTCTTGCCGCCTCCGCCGCGCGGTGTTTTGCCAAAGATACCGCCGTGACTTCAAAGCATGCCGCGCGGGGTGTACAGGCACAAGGGGTTTTGGCGTTTTATACCTACTCATATTTTTTCATTAAAATTCTCTTTCCTTTTTATATTTTTTGATATTCGTATTTTATTACAATATAACCATAAACATAAAATATAATATTCTCATGAACACGGGTCTTCTCTCAAAATGAGAAGGATTTTAACCATAGTGTACCACGCTGGCCAAATGCGGATTGGCAGACTATTCGGAGATTCTGTTAGAATAGAAAAAAAATTACAAACAGAAAAAAGTTATAAAAATAAAAGCAGAATACTAAGAGCACCTGCGCCTGTACCGACACTAAGTTACCGAACGAACTATACTTATGTTATGATATTTGTATTGCCTCATTGTAAGGCTTAGATTTGCAGAGCAAATAGAGAAACCCAAACCGAAGAAAGCGGTATTCTTCCTCCAACAGTAGTCATATTATAATGCCATTTATCTTTTAATTACTCTGTTTTCATTAGGGCGGGTTCCTCAGAGGCATTTAGCAATTAAAACTAGCATCAAACTAGAACGGCAAAGTTCCTGCCATTCCTCCTAGTTTTAATGGCGCACTTGTAATCAGCGTTATTAAAAACAAAACCGTAAAAACTACAACTTTGGAGTTCCTCCCGAGTCGACGGTTTCTTTAATCAAAGTTAAAATATTCCAGTTTAAGAGTCCAGTAAACAAACGTAATGAATTTAAATGAAACAGGAAGTTCCACGACAATACATCAGAATCAGATTTTTATGTGCATGTGTATGTGTGTGTATGTGTGTGTGTGTGTGCGTGTGTCTTTTCCCCCGTAGCGCTCAAACAGGTGAACCGATTAAATGCGGCTTTTTTGTTTGAAAGGTGAATTAGTCGGAAGTGTTCTAGCTATGTTTGATGAAAATCGGTCAATGGCCGCCGCCAAAAGGCGGATTTCATATTTTTTCACAACTCGCTCATTATGGGTATCAAATGAAAGGGTTGACTAGTAGGATAGCAGCACTATGTAAATCCAAGATGGCCGGCCGGCACCACAAAATGGCGAATGCCGGGGGTTTTTTAAATTTTTAATTTATACTTGTTTAAATAATGATGGTTATTTACAACGTCAACACCTTAAAACAAAAGTTGCAAGGGTTCCAAACGCGCCCTGGTCTGAAAAGAGCCCACAACAAAAACCGCAAAAAAGTCCCCCCGCATAGGTAAACAGAGCGGTACAAGAAGTATAGGTAATTTACACTTATGTCAGTAGATTTTGGTGGAAGTGCGTATGTCCATAACGGATTTTTTAACCGGCAAACTATTCCCTGGAGGATCAAACGGACCACAAAATATGATATCCGCAAATTTCACTTACAAACGATTTTCGCGTCAGCGCTCCAGAGCAAAAAGCGCGGGCCCACCAACAGAATACAAATGTGGTGTGAATATTAAATTCCAACGATTTCATACGTCCAAAGCTTGTAAATTATCTTGAAATCGTTTGTGAGAGAGTCCCTGCAGTTTTTGTGACAATAAATTTGACAACCTCCCTGGCGCAGTGGTGAGCGCTGTGGTTTTATAAGTGAGAGGTCCCGGGTTCAATTCCCGGCAGGGGCAATTTGGGATTTTGTAATTTCTAAATTCTCTCTGGTCTGGTCTGGTGGGAGGCTTTAGCCGTGGCTGGTGCCGTGCCGCCAAGCGATTTAGCGTTCCGGTACGATGCCGTGTATAGAAACCGATCAGGGGTGTGCATACCTCTTCCAAGTTAGTCCGCTTTCATCTTAGACGGTTATTAGCATTATCATGTGACAATAGTCGTTAAAGCCCGCCAACTCGCATGGTGAATCTAAGCTCTAAATCCCTGTCTCATATGAGAGAGGGGGCCTGTGTGTGTGTGGGACGTAAAAGTCTGTAGTGGTGGGCGGTGGTGGGTTGCTGAAGATCTAACCGACAGGTAGATTCTGGAGCCGTAGCTATGGCACCAATTTGACTGGAAAATACGAATGTACATCGATTACGATTCTGAGGGTGGTCTGTTGTGCGATCGATATCATTTGTGTACAGCGGCTGGCCGGAGGGGTGCACAATGAACACAAATTGTGACGTGCGATGTATGAAATATGCCGACACTCGTAAATAGCTCAGTGTGACCATTTGTGGCAGATTTCTGCCATTTGGCTCCGAAATAACTCCGGCAGAATAAACTGACGATTTAAGAAAGTGGCAGATTGTGGCAGATTTCAAGGAAATGTGCCACAATCTGCCACTTTCTTAAATCTACATCACATCACAGCTTTTTCACACTGAAATAGCTGGTTAGATTTTTCTTAGTACGTTTCAATCTATAGAAGCTAGTAGATTAGGGATTAGGGACCCCGCAAAGTTAAGTAAAAAATCAAGATTGTAATTATTATCATACCTACCTTTTACGATTAAAACTCTACCTTAGTTAGTTGAAAGAGAAAGAGCAATGTCCATTAAATTAATATTCTTAAAAAAATCGACATGATCTCGACTTAACAATTAATACATGAACTATGAAAGTTGTAAAAACTAGATGTGGTGAAAAATTCAGAAGCAGAGTACACAATTTTAGTACAGGAAAATAATTCAGAGATGTCGCTTTGCGTATAGTAAAAACTTAATTATCTCCAAAGGGACATTATAACGTTATAATATGTTTAACTTTTGCGAATAAATATTAGGTTAATTAGGTAATAACTAGGTAGGTACACCAAATAATCTAAAACAATTAATTTATTTAATGTAAGTACTTTCGCATGTATTTGAAGCTGATTATATCAAGATCCTCAAATAAAACACTGTTTATACAGAATCCACTGTATGTACCTATCTTATTACTTACAAATATTGCAGACTTCTCATTCACGAGTCACCTAGGCCTTAGTCCAGCAGTGGACGTACGTAGCTCGAGCTCGACGATGACCTACTTGTTTTATAACCTTAACTGCTACCATTCTCTATAGAGTCGTTGAAATGAGAAAAAATATCTGAAAAGGCGGGCGTATTATATCACATAATACTCGTATCTCCTATTGCGGAAAACTTCTCTATACCCGAGGGACGACAAAATATTTTCCATTCAACAAGTTATTCGGGAAAAATTACGGTACAAAGTTGGCGTTAATATCTTTTTAAGCACGAAACATACAGAAGTCGGGAGGACGCGGCCCGACGGCGGTCCGGGGTCAAGTTTTATTTTTTAACCCCCGACGCAAAAACGACGGGGTGTTATAAGTTTGACGTGTCTGTGTATGCATAGGTATGTGTGTGTGTGTATGTGTGTCTGTCTGTTCCCCTGTAGCGCTCAAACAGGTGAACCGATTTGAATGCGGATAGCCGCCGCTACAAAATGCCGGATTACATATTTTATCACAACGCCCTCAATATGAGTATCAAATGAAAGGGCTTGACTAGTAAAATAGCACTATGCAAATCAAAGATGGCCGCCACCGCAAAATGGCGAATGTCGGGGGGTTTTTAATTTTTTTATTTATACTTGTTCAACAAACATGTTACATATTATGAAAACCGGCCGCGGGTAGGTATAGTCCGAATCCCTTGATGTTTTCTGATGATGTTATCCACCACCACCACTACAGCCCTGTAACGTCCCACAGCTGGACTCAACCTCCCCTTTTGTAGCAGTGATTTAGAGCTTAGACCCGCCACGCTGTTCCAATGCGGGTCGGCAGGCTCTATAATATTTTACACAATCTTGTAGCAAGGAAGGAAGTAGCATTTGTGTGGAACAAATCGCGTCAGCCGTGCCAGTTGCTCTATCTGGCAGAGGCAATTTAATTTTTAGTTTTCATAAACAATTGTAACCATAGTTCACTTGCATAATGGTATAGGTAAAAAATTTTTATAAATTGTTATTACCAATTACTTGTAAAATAAAATTACTTGTAAAATTTTTGACATTGTAGTGTTATACAGTGTGCAAACTTTTAGTAAGTATGATAATAAATATTGTAAGTATAATAGGTCTGGTTAAGGGTTAATAATAAAATTCGGCTACGAGTGAGTGACATGCATGCGTTCGCAACATAGCAAAGCTGCACGAAATTTTGCGCTAATTATTATCGCTGCTATTGAGGTTGAAATCTATAGAGCGTCAATAGAACATACTCTAACTCTACTCCGACTTGAGACAGATTTAAAACGGGACATATTATATATGTCCCTGATATAAATCTGACTCGTTTTAACTCTGTTTAACTCTGAGTAGAGTCAAAGTACTCTCTATAGATCTCAATCTAAATATTCTCGACCTACTCCCAGTCCGGCTTCTGTGTGTTTAGATCTTTAGTAGTACCCCGGCCCCTACCCGGCCCGGGGACAGCCTGAACATTTTAATGGCCGCGTAGAAGTGGAATCACACGAGCAATCTGGTTTTTAATATCTTTTACGGCCTAGGGGCGAGCGCAGGCTAACGTCGCATATTAAGTACAGGTTATAATGTTACCGCTAAACTTAGCGCTATTATTGTACTACCTAAACACAATCGAAAACTAATAACAATTTGTCATATGTATACTTGTAGTATTAGTGGCTTAGTATTTTTCAAACCAGCAATATATGTGCACAACGCGGCGACAACTTTAGATTGATTGAACCCAACGCGCGTTGACCTCTAGCGTCAGCAGATTGCAATACATTGCGAACTTTTAAAAAATTCATAAATTGTTCCATTTTTTTTAATTTTTTTTTCGTCGTGGTATTTTGTCAATATAATCATTACTTCTATTACCTATCTTCATTTTCGATCGCGCGCGCGATGCCTATTGTTATGAGTAGCTCATATTTTTTTTTAGTTTTTATGTTATTTAAAAAAAAAAAACAAATTATAGGTATATGTTTGGACTTTTCTTTCGCCGCACTGATAAATAAGGAAACAAGCTAAATGGTTTTTTTTTAAATAATTACATAGTGGAAACAATCTTGTTTATTTTGTATTCTGTCTCAAGTCTGAGCCCGGTGTAAAGGTATTTCGCTCGCAGTTACCACCGCATGTGAAATATTTTCCGTAATTTGGGACCTCACATTTTCACTTATTCATACTTAAAATTTACCCCGACAGATAAGGAATAATATTTTTTCTCCTTTAACTTATTCAAGCTCGAAACTCGCCCTGGTATAATGTGTATACCAAGTCATTTTACGAAAATTAGACATATTTTAATATTAAACAAGTATAAATTAAAAAGTTAAAAAAAAACCCCGATATTCGCCATTTTGTGGTCTCGGCCATCTTGGATTTGCATAGTGCTATGCTACTAGTCAAGCCCTTTCATTTGATACCAATATTAAGGGAGTTGTGAAAAAAATATGTAATCCGCCATTTTGTAGCGGCGGCCATATTGGATTGATTTTCAAACCTAGTTAACAACACTCTTGACTAATTCACCTTTCAAACAAAAAAAAACCGCATTGAAATCGGATCACACACACACACACACACACACACACACACACACACACACACACACACACACACACACACACACGCACACACACACACACACACACACACACACAGACACGTCAAACTTATAACACCACGTCGTTTTTTCGTCGGGGGTTAAAAGAGCTAGAATGTACAGAATATCCTCTAACCTGCATATACCTATAAAACAGTACAGTATAGACTGACAGACAACGCACAGTCTAAACCAGTGGATCTAGAAATTTCAATATTAAGCAGAAACTACAGTGACCTTTCAAACTAGAGTGAATAGGCATTTTCTAGGCAAGCGCTCCAACCTTAGGCTGCATTTTCACTTACTATCAGGTGTGACTAGTCAAGCGCTAATCTATATAAAAAAAGAAAAATATCCTAGAGGTGCACTGAAGTGGGATTTTTCGAAATGCCATCCCTAAATGTATAAGGATAAAAGGTTGTACGAAGAATGAAGATATATTTTATTCATCTACGCGTACCAAGTCGTGGACTACTAAGTTATATATTTATCATCCAAATTCGTAGTGTTATTGAGTAGTTGAATTAAGGACGCTCTCTTCACGCGCTTCTACATAAAAACGTATTACGCCTATTATTCTAATATTTGTCGCAATAGGTCTAAAGTTAAGCCAGATATCAATTTACATCTCCATTACCTATGCCATAAAATAAAAATATTAGTAAAATTATATTTATTTTGAAAGTTATGACGCTTGAAATATCACTATTTTTGGGCAAATTTTGGGGCAACTTCGTGCGTAAATAAACTACTTATATAAGAAACTAGAAAATTGTAAAACGACCGAAGTCTTATCATAGGTTACTTCATAATAATTACAAATGTCTTTAGTTCATGTAAAAAATTGCCAAATATTTGCTAAAATAGGCGAAATTCCAAACCTAGATTTGCATCTTTTTACTTTGCCGTTTTTCACTAAAAATCATGATATCTCAAGCAAAATTTAATTATTTAATTAATTTATTATTTATTTATGTATATATTTTTAGTACTCTTCTTTACTGAAGACGTCTCGCTCTCTAAATGCAGAAATCACTGTTTTAGACTCCACTCACCAACGATTTGTCGCGCCCATGGAGAGGGCTCTTAAGACTAATATACAAACAGATGCAAATCAATTGCATCTTTTTACTTTGCCGTTTTTCACTAAAAATCATGATATCTCAAGCAAAATTTATTTATTTAATTAATTTATTATTTATTTATGTATATATTTTTAGTACTCTTCTATACTGAAGACGTCTCGCTCTCTAAATGCAGAAATCACTGTTTTAGACTCCACTCACCAACGATTTGTCGCTCCCATGGAGAGGGCTCTTAAGGATCTCAATTGTGAATCAAAAATTAAAATGCAAATAAGGAAAGAAAGTAGAAGCTTTTTTTCTAAAATGCGAATAGTAGGTAGCATTGAAAGAAAATTTCTCAACTCTATACCCAAGTCGGAGCTTGCCCTAATGTAGATGTTTTGTGGCCAGATGGTGTGCTCAGGTGAAATATTGCCAGCAATTTGGATTCTCATTTTTTCTTTTCTGTCTTATTTTCAGCATACGAAAAATCTTCAATCTTCCTACGTTCACGAAGATGGCTGGAAATATACCTATAAGGACTTTTACACTTTGATTATCCATTCAGTTTTTTTAAAGAATAATACTTATAAGGAACTAAGTGTGCAAAAGTAAAGTTGAAGGAAGTTTGCAAAAGTAATCCGCGCAGTTTCGGTTATTTCGTCGAGCTATTGAAACTAAATTGAGTTAGATTAAAGTCGCAACCAGCGCTAATTTTGTTTGCGTTGTCTATATACAGAGTAGGTACTCTTGACTATATATATAGTTATGCACAAAATCAAAAATATGCTAATGAAATACATAATTTACGATAATATTCTACTGACCGACTTTCAGCCACGATAGCCAATCTCAACGGAGACTAGTTAACGATTAGTGCACAAGAGTATGCAAATACAAACGCACACTGTATTCGCTTATTTTAATAGTCCAATGGGACGGAGTCTGACACTACCAAAGATAGGTCAGGCGCAGGACCGACGGATCTACGGAATCTCCGAGGCACGGGGGTGGCAAGACCGCAGAATTCCCAACTCCGGGCTGCTACCAACTGCAGAGAATATCGTGATAATAGAACCTAATTTAAGTATTTATTTATCTCAGCCTAGGACTTAAGCCCAGCATCTCATGATCTACAGCCGAACAAGCCAGGCGCTAGGCGAACGAAGCCACTGGGCGGGCGGCAACCGGCGGCAACGAACATTCGTATAATCCCCATATACAGTAGGTACGAGTACTTATTGATATAAAGCTCTGAAAAGTTCGCTCGAAGCGCGTCATACACGCACAGCTAATCGCGACGCGCGGGAATCAATTCAATTTGTCCATCAATATGAGCTACTTAGTTCACCTGTAGCAGGTACACGGGCTGAGGCAGGGCGGGCGGGACAACTGGGAACAGTGCACCCGCTGCCTCGGCGATACGCGGACGCCGGCGCGCCCTCCCTGCACCCACGCGAAACTTACAGTGAACGTTTTTTTCAAACCTAGTTAGTGCCAGTTCTGAAACTATCTTGTGCTCTTCGGTTAACGTCGGGAATATAATTTCAAAGGATATTCTTGTTAGGTACGTAAGATTTTTTTAATGAATTATATATATATTTTTTTGCAATTATGTACTATCATGTACGCGCACATGCGCTTTTTAAGCTCGTTTAATTTCATAAACGAGAAAACAGCACTATACTATTTTTAACATTTAATATTAAAAAAATCGAAAACGGTCGCACATTAAAAATAATTTCCGTTTCGCTTGTATTGGGAAAGAAAATTATATCGCATGTTTTTGAATTGAAAGTATGAAAATCAAACCTCTAAAGGTTTTTTCTAAAGAAAGAAACCGCGAGCATACTTTCAGAGAGCAAATAATTATTACAGAGAGGCAGTCTGAAAAATCGCACCCATTTTTTTTCTCCAGAGTGAAATAGGTAGATGTTTACAGTTTAAAAGTATGTAGGATGGTAATTTACAGCCGCAACGTGCAAAGAATTCCAGTATCGTTTTCGTAACCATTTTAATTAAGACTTTTAAAGTTTAAAAATGTTCGCTGATTAAATCTTAAATTATTTTGAGTTCTTAAAAAATTTAGAGCTTGGTTTTTCATTGTATTTGTCGGTGTATTTTATTATATTGTATTGCTCTGTGTATTTGTGTTTCAGGTTTTTTTTTATTACTCACAACATAGGTAACATATTTATATGTTATAACTTGTATGAATTTTCACCTATAAAAGTCCCGTAAACATTATAAGATTAAAAAAAAACGTATGAATTTAATTAAACTGCTTATTATTAAAGAGGCTATAAAACAGTTTTTATTCAATCAAATCACGCAGAAATTAATATATTTTCGTGTGCTCGTTAAGCGCGATGACAACAAACAATGGAAAAAAATGGCGGCAGAATTGTACAGCAAAATGGACGTTTATAATTTAGAAATATGTAGGATCATAATTTACAACCGCACCGTGAAAAGAATTCACTTTTTGTTTGTACCTACGAGTAAATAAAAATGTAACATGTTAATTCGGGCTTGTGAAATAATCACGGCGAACAAAAGGGGCTTACGTGGATTTAACTTGTTGCATACACCGTTAATGTTACGCCATTTTGTAAATTACGGCTTCATTTATTTAAGAGTCCGCTGCTAATTTATTAACGTGTGTACATATTTTATGGTTTAAATAAACAAATGGTTAGAGAAAGTGACCAAATATAAAATTAATTACCTAATTTCTCCACTATAATATTATTATAAACATATATATCATTTTGTTTCTCTGAACGAATATTACATACTTTCAGTAATAACAGCTCCTATTTACCGATTTGAAAAAAATAGTGAAATGTGTTTCAATCAGAAACAATACACTATTGAATCTCATATTTATACCTCTTCGTTCTCTTTTCTAAAATGTCGCAATCTGCGTTTTTCTTTATATTGACTTCTCAAGTTTTTAAAGGGATTTGAATGCGATTTTCACTGTCATTTACTTCGAATAATTTACGGTTCATTTCTTTTCTTTTACTTTAGTTCATTTCTTTCACTTCAACATTCTTCGCAGACGCAATCGTTTACAACTGTTAGTCGTAATAAACGGTATTTTGTTATACATCTATACTAATAAATAAAATTGAAGTGTCTGTCTGTAATATCGAAATAACTACCTCATATTAAGCTCATATGGTTATTTGAACGCTACCATAACCGAATCACACGTTTTTTAAATTTTTGTCTGTCTGTCTGTCTGTCTGTCTGTCTGTCTGTCTGTCTGTCTGTCTGTCTGTCTGTTTGAACGGGCTAATCTTCGGAACGGCTGAACCGATTTTGACGGGACTTTCACATACAAGTAGAGAATTAACCAGGGAGTAACATAGGCTACTTTTTTAACCGACTTTCAAAAAAGGAGGAGTTGTGTTTTTCTACCTATGTACACCGATATCTCTGAGATTTCTTAACCGATTTGCGTAATTTTTTTTTTAATCGATAGAGAAACATTGCGACCCTGTTCTATAAAAAAATTTGGATTCCAACTCCTCAATCCTGATGCTGCAGGGGACCTAATCCCCAAAATTAATGGGTTTTAGAAACTTTTGGTTATTTAAGTTGATATTGGGGGTACCAATTAAAGACTTTATCGTTGAATGAACTCGAGTAAGTACATATCCAACTCCTCAACCCTGATGCTGTAAGGAATTGTATTCCGAAATCGTGGGGATCCCACGGGATTTTTCCGTTTTGGGGACGGGTTTCTACAGATAAGCTACTTTTTGTTCTGAAAAAATCAAAAGTTCCCACGGGATTTTTAAAAACCTAAATCCACACGGGCGAAGCCGTGGGCATCATCTAGTATGTATTATAAGTCGTAATATTTTGTAATACATACTCCACTTAAAATAACGTTAATTAACTATAGCATATTCGTACATCTAATGAGAACATGATATTTTCAGCGTTCGTGTGGTTTCAGCTAACTATTAATTACACCTATCCCAATATTTTATTTGCTCACACATATTCCATGATTGTAGTCATCATCACCGCATAATAAAAAACAAAGTCTGTACGTCGCATCAGTCAATCAGAAATATTAAGATATATTATTGGGCAAATCCCCCGACTAAATGGACTGACGTCATCAGACGAAATGCTGGATACAAGTGAAGCAAGGCCGCGCCGAATGGAAATCTCTATCAGAGATACCTATGTGTTCGCAAATCGAAGTTGACGAAGTTAATATTCACTCCTTTATATCGTCCAACTATTTGCGTCTTTGGTGACCTGGAGACCAAAAACACCTCGAAATAAAATAGAGAGATAGCAACCCTTATTATATTCCTTCCAATTGTTTCTGAGTATGCACAATACTAATCGAAAACTTGGAAACTAGGGGCTTAGCAATAGTTATATCATAGTGATTAATTTTCCGATCTGCCGAAACTGAATCTACTTAAAAGACAAACGCTAACTTATGGAAACAAAGGGTTCCTTAGCAGAATCCCTAATCCGAGTTTGGCCCGAACCCAAAACTAAGTTGAGATTAGATATGACCACAGACAGCCCCGTGCGACTCATTTTGTATATTAATTTTTTCGCTCAATATTATACCATGGGAATGATTCTATGCTGGTTCATAAAGCTGGAGAGCCGTAGATGGAAACAAACTTACAGTCATCATCATCATCATCATCATGATCAACCCATTACCGACTCACTACAGAGCACGGGTCTCCTCTCAGAGTGAGAAGGGTTTTGGCCATAGTCTACCACGCTGGCCAAGCGGATTGGCAGACTTCACACACCTTTGAGAACGTTATAGAGAACTCTCAGGCATGCAGGTTTCCTCACGATGTTTTCCTTCACCGTTAAAGCAAGTGATATTTAAATACTTAAAACGCACATAACTCCGAAAAGTTAGAGGTGTGTGCCCCGGGATTGAACCCACGCCTTCCGATTAGAAGTCGGTCGTCCTAACCACTAGGCTATCACAGCTTAACTTAACTTACAGTACATAATATTAATTATATTATTAAAACAATCACAGTTTATAGAACTTTTGCAAAATGTAATGAGTATCTGTTGGTTTTTTTTGGAATAATCCAGTTATTACAAAAATAAAAATAAGTGTAATATCCTTCTATGATAAAAAGAAAGTCGAATTTATACCAATAATAGGTTCTCATTTTTTAGTTAAGGTACCTACTTGTTGGACCGCATAATTGCCAGGCCTATGTTAACATCGGTTCATGTAGTAAGATCCGTATCTGTAGTAGGTATATACCTACTAAGGTTTTAAATGAACTTCATGCAATACGTCTTACAGGTGAAACGTTCCGGGTTCTATTCATGATAATATCACACGAGTAGATAAGTACAGAGGGGAAGCTCCTACAAGCGGCCCGCTGTAGGTACACTCACACATATGCGCACGTTTGTCACCCAACTGAACCGGTTGGAGGACAGAGCGGGCGTCCGTGAACCGTTGGTGAGTGTGTTTGCGGCCCGCTGCCCGCTGTAGGTACACCTACAGCGGGCCGCTTGAAGAAGCTTCCCCTCTGTACTTATCTACTCGTGTGATAATATGGGCAATTCAGGAATTTTTGATTCTAAATGGCCTCCACTCTTGTCATCCTACTGTCAAAGATTTACCGTTACCAAGTGAATTACCGTTGCGAACGATGCTAATTTGTATGGGGTTTAGTAAGCCCTCCCAAGCAAGGCTGCGTCAGCCCACTTCTACCTTAGACTACGCAATGCTTAACTTGTTAATCAATAAGAAAATGACCATGCTAAACTATTGATAGTTTCTCATGAGAGGATACGGCTCGGTACGGTGTAGCATAAATCCACCGTAAACTGAAATTTTAATTAATTTTGTACAGTTAATTTGTGCGAGTTAAAAGAGAATTTATATATAAATCCAGTTTTTAAACTTTTTAATACTGCTATCAAGTTTCGAACAGTTAATTAGTGCTGAATGGCGATGTAAAATGAAAATTTAGTTATTATGGCACGGAGGGTACGAAAATTTCCCAGAGTTTCTCGAATTAATGTCAAGGTATTTTCTGTTCTTTTTATTAGTAAAATTCTCGTTTAGTGAAGACATTTTTTTTTTGTTAAACAAAAAATATTAATCGAAACAAATTGGTAACAAAATATTTTGTGAAAATAATAGGTTTCGTTTATTCCAGGCTTCTTTCTTATTTCAGGTTTGTTAGTTTGCAATTTTCAGTGGCTGGTTTTTTAGATTAAAAGCGATCGATCAGCGTCGATTTTTTTAATGAATAGAATTGAAGTGTCGAAACAAAAATCTATATAAATAATGAAGCTCATAATGTTGTTTGTCTGTCTGTTTGTACGGGCCAAAGCTTGAATTCTGGGAAGCACATAACTTGCTTTTTATCGTGGTACGTGAGCGAAACCGGGGAGAGATGCTAGTAGGTACATGATAGATAAAAATTAATGATAACATATAACAATCACATACGGCTCTGGCAGAGGTTCAAATAATGCGGTAAGACTTTAGTTTTCATTAGTCCGCAAATTCTTTCCTTTTCTTTTCTTTCTATTAATTTTGCCTTCGTAAGATTTATTGCTCTGAGTATTTCTGTGTTACATTTTCTTTTGCGGTTTTCGTTCCTATAGAATATAATAACCGTCCATAATAATTAATAATAATTTACTGACACTTAATTACGAACTGGGAATTATTTCCGATGAAAAGTTAGCCCATGACTGCGATGTCATCTGGTGGTAAGTGACCATGCAGACGCAAGTGGGCTAACTTGGAAAGGATGTGTTAGATTGATCACACTGAGTGCTTAGTCTCAGTTAGGAGCGCTCTACAACTTTATAGTATACTATAAATGAAACCAATGAGCAAAATGAACCCAAAGACTCTTATTTTAAAGTCGTAATTCAATAGTTCGAATATTTATTTTACAACATTTCTGCTTGGAGCGCTGGCTGTTTTCGAATGATGAATGTATTGGCGAACTCAAACCGTAATACAATGACTTCAGAGTAAAATGGACCTAAAATGTTCCATTTTACTCTGAAGTCATTGTCATTCGATCAATAGTATACTATAAAGTTTTGGAGCGCTCCAAACTGAGACTAAGCACTCTGACACCTACCTCTTTTGATTTTCTACGTGACAACGTACCGTCTAACTAATTAAAGAAAAATTAAAGTGACTTCCATATACCAAAATAATCCAGGCCATCGCCAACACGTCCATATCTCGGAAACTACAGAACCGATTTTAATGAAAATTGCACAGTGCCCTTGTTAAAGTAAATGTATGCGAATATAGAAGAAGAAGAATAAGAATGGTAACAATCCAGTTAATCATTTCGGAGAAATCCGCGTACAAACATACATAGAATACAAACATACTAACATTACGTATACACCTATGAAATATATTAGTATATTTGTTTTGAAGCCAACATTATCTTGTGAATATTTTGTAGTTCCAATAATATTACATACATACGTGTTGAATTGATAACCTCTTTTAAGTAAAAATGTATTTCGTATCTGTATGTGATTGTACATACACTGCAGTAGCGTGTTACGGCTCATAAACGCTAGGGGCGGTGTTGTCACATCCCTCCCCCGTAACCCTCCATTACATGTATGTGTTTTATTGACATTATGAAAATCGTCGCGTGAAATCCCCGGCTCTGTGAAAATTCAAACCATCATAACAATGTTTATGCTATTGGATTCGTAGCGAAAACGTGTATCAAACGATTGCTTTTGATGGCTAGCAACCGTGGGTTCATGGTGCCTATGACCTTTTGTTGTTTTGTTTCTTAACATAAATCACCCCCGAGACCTCTCGAGCGCGGCCTATACAAACGAAGTTTGATTCTCATTTTAATATTAATTATTATTATTAACCAATCAAAGTCAATTAAATTTTATAGGTACACACAACACCTGTAACACACAATCCCTATCTGAACAAAGTTTCAATTTAACAGCAAAATCCCCACTAACAAAATGATCCGACATTTATTGAATTCATTTGTTACAAAAAATGTGATAAATGAAGAACCGCTCGACCGATTTTGTGCAAACTTCACATACCTAACCATCCACTAAATAGTTCGAACAAAGCCTACACATTTGGTTTGGATAATAGGTGAGCCCGTTCTTATAGTTACGTCTACTTATCTAGCGGACCCGGCAGACAAAAACGGACCTCATGTTCCATGATTTATAAAAGTTTTATTAAGTAAGTACGGAGTATCTAATACTGATTTAAATACTGAGTTTCCATTTCGGTTACTCCGCACTGTAAATGAATGCAAAAACTCGAACTTTGGAGAGTTTAGACGCATTTTTCTCTGTTGCATAACGCTTGGTAAACCTAGTCTAGCTTGCTCAATTTTGCTTATTAGGTATCAATAAAGTTATAGTTAACGAAGTATATTTAAAGCCGTTCCTGAAATCGCATATGTTTTACTTCCTACACAAGTACTAGTAATTCTGCAACCAAATTACCGTCCGTGTGCCAACACAAATTGCTTCAAACCTCTATTATATCGTGATAAAACTAACCAAACCCTATTTGCTCTAATCATGATTTGAGTGAATTGTTGGCTTTGAAATCAATTCTAATATAGAATTTACATTATCCAGTTTAAGACACGCAAAATATGATTATTGATTAAATGCATACCTACTTGATAATAAAGTCTAATGCACTTTGAATATATCTATGAGGACTAATATCTATGTTGGCTTCAATACCACTCTATTAAGAAATTCGTCATATACCTACTTATATACCAACTTTTGAATTAATCCTACTAATATTATAAATGTGTGGATGTTTCGATGTTTGTTACTTTATAACGCCGCAACTACTGAACCGATTTGGCTGAAATTTTGAGTGGAGATAGACTATACCCTGACTTAACACATAGGCTACTTATTCTGTTATTCATAGGCTTTTTTCTTGGACAATTCACAGTTCAAGTTTAGTTTGTGAAAAATCTAAATTCACGCGGGCTAAGCAGCGGGCAGAAGCTAGTGAAATATAAGATAAGATATAAGTGGGCTTTGAGATAAGAGGTTAAAATGTAAAAATAAATAATTTTGAATTTGAATAACGAACCCACGGGATTTTCATAAACTTAAATCTACGTGGGCAAATTCACGAGTACAAGATCGTTCTTGACGTAAAAATAACCTGCAGTCAAAGAGACGGACGTATCGATGAATCCGGGAAATAGTGGTGGGCGCACGGTAATCTTAATTTTCCTTAGCACAGTACGGTTAGTCTAAGATTTTACACATATAAATAGTTTTGCGACTCGTTTGCTCACTCGTTTTAAGAAACTGAACCCAAACACTCTTATTTTAAAGTCGTAATTCCCTGGTTCGAATATGTATTTTACAACATTTCTGCTTGGGGCGCTCGCTGTGTTCGAATGCTGAATGTATTGGCGAACTCAAACCTTAATGCAAGCCATTTAAGGTCCATTTTACTCTGAAATCGATCAATAGTATACTACAAAGTTTTGGAGTGCTCCAAACTTAGACTAAGCTCTCAGATTAATAAAATCTAGTAAGGACAACCACTATAGGAGATCTAATAGCATAAGTTTTAGGCTAATATTATAGACTTAACCCACTGTCAATCTATTTTTTTGGAAATAAATGATTGAATTAATATTTGATTAATTCAATCCAAGTGAACGGAGTCATAACCAAAAACTAGTAATAATATACTATAGAATTTCTAATAAGTATTATGTAGTTTTTTATTAATTTCAAGGAACCATTGTATTTCTGTTAGACGTAGACTGGACGCAACTATAGGTAATTCATTTTGTATATAATATGTAACTTACAACATCTGTACAATACAATACAACTATTATAATATATATCTATAATTCTTGTGTACGCGTGTTTGTCACCTTACTTTTTCATCCAAATCGGTTCAGTCGTTTAGGAGGCTAAACGACTGAACCGATTTGGATGAAATTTTGTGTGTATATTTCAGTGGGTTTCTGGATGGTTTGAAAACATAATTTTACCCGGTCGGTGGCACTGGTGTCAGTATGTCACCGGGCAGGACGACGTCTGCCGGGTCCGCTAGTAATTATAATAAAATTCATCTTTATAAAGAATTAAACACAAAACAAACATAGACAAACCTACTCAAGTTTTCCGTTTTTTTGGATTAGCTATTGCAAATAACATGCGCATATTGCAAGTAATACCTTGCTAAAAATAGTATATTCCAATGTGTTTTATCCTCGTTGTTCGTACTACACTGACATTATACATATGACATTAAACTAAAAAAAAATACTATTCCCACTTCGAAACCCCCATATAGAGTACCTCTTAAACTAAGACCTAAACTAGAAGAAGAATTGTTCAGACTGGAGGGTTTAGGCATTATAAGTAAAGTAAATGAGCCTTCTGAATGGGTTAACAGACTAGTTATTATTGAAAAACCTGATAAAACTATTAGAATATGCCTCGACCCAAAAGATCTAAACAATGCTATTGTTAAAGATTACTGTTATATACCTACCATTGAAGACTTGTCTACAAAGTTAAAGAAAGCAAAGTTCTTTTCAGTGCTAGATCTTAAAGATTCATTCTGGCATATTGTTTTGTCTGAAAAGAGTTCTAATTATTGTACTTTTGCAACCATGTTTGGCACATATAAATTCAATCGTTTACCTTTTGGTATATCTATTGCATCAGAAGTATTTCAAAAAATTTTATCTGAAATATTTGGCTCTATAGATGGTGTTGTAAATTACATTGATGACATACTTTGTTATGCTGAAACGGAGGAGCAGATGAATAAAATTTTATCTCAGGTATTTGAAAAAGCTAGAATATATAACATAAGATTTAATAAAAATAAGTTTCAATATATGTTGAATCAAGTAAAATACTTGGGACAAATTTTTGAAAATGGTACAGTGCGTCCAGACCCAGATTCAGTAAAAGCAATAACTGAATATGATATTCCAAAAGATAAAAATGATTTACAAAGATTACTAGGTCTCATAAACTATTTACGTTCCTACATTCCCAACCTTGCCTCCATAACTAGTCCTCTGAGAGATTTGTTAAAAAAAGATGCTATATTTGACTGGCAAAAAATACACACAGACTCTTTTGAAAAAATTAAAAAAATTTTATCTTCATCCCCTGTTCTACATACATTTGACCCGCATAAAGATATAACTATTCAGACTGATTCAAGTAAAACAGGAATAGGATGTGTGCTTTTACAGGAGAACAAACCAATATATTATGCTTCAAAATCTCTAACAGAGACTGAAATAAATTATGGACAAATAGAAAAGGAATTTTTAGCAGTGCTGTTTTCTTGTAAAAAATTTCACACATTCATCTATGGAAAAAACATTGTTGTCCAAACAGATCACCTACCTCTAATTTCAATAATGAATAAATCTCTATGTGACATTCCATCAACTAGATTACAACGAATAAAGTTAAAATTAAGCTTATATAATATTACTTTAAAACATGTACCTGGCACACAAATGCACATTGCAGATGCATTAAGCAGAGCTTGTTCTACTGCTGGTACACAACACGATTGTGACAGTGACCTCAATGAAATTGTACACAGTGTAAATGTGTCTGACGACATACTATGCCAAATTAGGCAAGAAATAAGTAAGGATCCAACAGCATCAAAATTAATACAATTTCATAAAAATGGGTGGCCGAAGTCACACACAAAAATACCCACAGAGTTAAAATACTTTTATAACTTAAAGAACTTGATTTCCATTGAAGATGGTTTAATTTTTATTGACAATAGATTATATATTCCTGAATCTTTACGCAATTTAATGCTTAACAAAATACATGAATGCCATTTTGGAATTACTAAAACAATAGCAAGAGCAAAAATTTTATTTTTTTGGAATAAAATGAATTTAGACATCAAAAGTTATATTGAAAACTGTATAATTTGCAGAAAATATTCAAATAATAACATAAAAGAGCCAATGGTCATAAGAGAGCAACCTGAACTCCCTTTTCAATATGTATCAATAGACATATTGCAGTATGGTAATAATGACTATCTTTCTCTAGTAGACCATTATTCAAAATGGATTGAATTGCATAAATTGTCAAATAAAACAGCTGAAGCTTCAATTACTATCCTGAAGGCCATATTTTCTACTCATGGTATACCAGAGATAATATATTCAGATAATATGCCATTTAACTCATTAGCTTTTTCAGACTTTAGTAAAGAATGGCAATTTAAGCAAATTTTTTCAAGTCCTCATTACCACCAAAGTAATGGTGCTGCTGAAAGAGCAGTAGCAATATGTAAAAATTTCTTAAAAAAATCCAATGAAACACAAACAGATATAGAGCATTTTTTATTAGAATATAGAAATACTCCAGTTCTTGGTCTAAGTGTATCACCAGCTCAATTATTATTCAATAGATTATGCCGTACAAAACTTCCAATTAAAAAAACATTATTAAAACCTAAAGTGAATCCTGAAATGAAAAATACATTATTAAAAAATGCTTTAAAAAACAAAAAATATTATGATCAACATACAAAACTCAGAACAGACACATTCAAAGAAGGGCAAAAGGTAGTATACAAAGAAAATGAGCATAGTAATATATGGAAACCAGCTACCATCTTCAAAATGAATGAGAATCCCCGATCTGTGACTATAAAAGACAACATGGGAAATCTTAAAAGACGAAATACATGGTTCATTAAAAGAGATGGGGATCGGGATAGAACACTTGACAAAATATGTACACAACCAGCCTGGTCTCAAGTGGCTGTACCTGATGAACCAACTGCATCAATCACTCCTGATGTTCCTCCTCCTCCAGTTCAGTTAAGAAGGTCTAATAGGGATGTTAGACCTCCTTCCTATCTGACAGATTATGTATTGGACAAAAACTAATAAATATCTATCCTCATTTTAAGTATAAGTAGTTATGTAAGTTCAAATAATTAAAATGATTAATTTTGTTTAATGACTCCTTAAAAAAAGGGAGATGTCACATATCTCATTTAGTTACTTGTGATTATCTATGGCTATGAATGTCTATGTATGTAGGGTCTATGGTTAGACTCTATGAATCTATGATGGAAGACTAGATTAATAAAGATGGACGTTACTTAATACTAACGAGTTTCATTTATTAAAATATAAATAATACAATATGAACAAGGTTTTGAGGTCATGAGTGAAAAAATGTACGAATGTCGTGGGCTGATTGAAAAAAAACATGGCTTATTGGAAAAAGCTCTCACTGATGAACTCGGAATTCGATCTAAATGTAACGAGGATATCATTCCCTAAGGATCTTTATAATAAATACATTGCAGAACATAATATTGTTGGTATATTAAAACATACTTAAAAAAAATAATAAGAAAGTACATAACACTGTATGTCATCTGTTCTCAATTTTGATCATATAAATCACTATCACTACATAGTATATAAAAATTCTTTTCAAAAAACCGACTTCAAACGCCACTACAAAGTATAAAAATAATTTTTGTTTGTACACAATGACCTTCTAAAGGTCATTGTTTGAACACATATGTTGAAGTTGGGCGAGCGTTGCACGTCGGTTTCGTCGTTTTTTCTTATGCCCGCCCGACTTCAACATACGTGTTCAAACAATGACCTTTAGAAGGTCATTGTGTACAAACAAAAATTACTTTTATACTTTGTAGTGGCGTTTGAAGTCGGTTTTTTGAAAAGAATTTTTATTTTAAGCTTTTTAGTGTTTCACATCCATTCATAATCGACAGTTCCTTAATCTCCACGGCTTAGGAGTACAGTATCCTGCAGCCGTAGGATTTACTTCCTACCTACAATATGAATTATTCATAGTGGACTGCTCCCTAATCTCCATAGTTATGTGGGCAGTACCTTGCAGCATCAGAACTGAAGAGCTTAGACCTGGAGTTTAGTGATGTAGTCTATGCTTGATACACTTAATATGAATTCATAATGAATATTGCCACAATTCCCATAGTTTAGGTGGGCAGTACCTTGCAGCATCAGAACTGAAGAGCTGGGACCTGGAGTTTAATGATATAGTCTATGCTTGCTACCCTTAATATGAATTCATAATGAACATTGCCCCAATATTCATAGTTTAGGTGGGCAGTACCCCTGCAGCATCAGGATTGAGGAGTTGAAGAAAAAAATTTTTATGGGACCATTTCGCGAACTTCCTCTGTCGATTAAAAAAAAAATTACGCAAATCGGTTCAGAAATCTCGGAGTAATCGGTGTACATACATACAAAAAAAAAAAAAAAAAACATACGCGCCGAATTGAGAACCTCCTCCTTTTTGGAAGTCGGTTAAAAACAAAGTCGCTTTCTCTGTACCTATATCCCTATGTCCCTATGTATGCTTAAATCTTTAAAACTGCGCAACGGGTTTTGATGCGGTTTTTTTTAATAGATAGAGTGATTCAAGAGGAAGGTTTATAAGTAGAAAAATTGGACCCGGTAGGTGGCGCTAATAGCGGGCAGGACGACGTCTGCCGGGTCCGCTAGTAATTAATATACAATAATTGCAGGCGCATACATAAAAATTTTCGCCTTGTATGTTTTCAAGGTACCTACGCCCCAGAGAGAAAACCTCCAAAGAAAAAAGCACGTATTAGATTTATCCTCTATACTACGGTACAAACCAGGTTACGAGGTCAAGAGTGGGAATCTATACTAATATAATAAAGCGGAAGAGTTTGTTTGTTTGAACGCGCTAATCTCTGGAAGTACCAGTCGGATTTGAAAAATTCTTTTTGCATTTGGTAGTACAATTTTCTGGGAAGGTTATAGGCTATTTAGTATCCCTAAAATCCTCCCCTAAGGGGGTAAAATGGGGGTAGAAAGTTTGTATGAAAGTCCTATGTTTTTAAAGTTACAGACCTGAAAATCGGCATTTAGATTATTGGTTTTAAATAATATAAACCTGTGTATTTTATTCTGAAAAATCTTCACTTAAGGGTGGTAAAATAGGGGTTGAAAGTTTTTATGTTAAGTTTTAATTATTGTTATTATCAACTTGAAATTTAGAAGATAGGTTCATTCTAGGGCTTAGATATCAGCCTAGAAAAGATTTCACGAAAATCCTCCCCTAAGGGGGTAAAATGGGGGTAGGAAGGTTATATGAAAGTTCTATGTTTTTGAAGTTACAGATATGAAAATAGGCATTTAGATTATAAATTTTAAATAATAAAAACCTGTGTAAGTTGTTCAGGAAATTAAGGGTGGTAAAAAAGGGGATGAAACTTTTTACGTGAAATTTAAGTTATTGTTATTATTAACTTGAAAGGAGATGTCCCAAAATTGCCCCAGAGTCGTTTTAAGTTTGTATAGTGAAAAATACCAAGAGACCTAACTATATAACTCTAATAAAATTACTTTATAATTATTATTTTGAAAGACAAAAATAGAAACCTACGAACTAGCAGCGTTTTTTAAAATCATTCTAAAAAGAAGTATTTTTATTTCCTGTTATTGTTTACTGCCATTTTATTTACAGCTATAGTCTGATTTTTATTTTACGTGACGTTTGATGACTTTTAATGTTGCTAGAGATAAAACAGTTCCCACAAAAGAGACAATAAATTCAAAACTTACGTAAATAAAAATCAATTGCCTCATGTAGATATGACAAATGCCTGACAGTACTTCAGGTATTTTAGTTAGGGGTAAAATCGAAATTCAGTTAGTAACCCTGTTTTTGATACAAATCAAATAACTCATTCTATTTTTGACATGTCAAAATAACAGACAGTTGTTGTCATGACAACAACTGTCTGTTGTTTTTAAATGACAACTGTAATTAAAAATCAGACTATAGTGATGTCCGATACAATACAAGCAAGTACTCGATACTTTTGGTATCGAATCACTAGTTTCAAGTCTTACTTGGTATCGGAAGAAAAGTATCAATTCGAATCGATGCGCAGACGAGTTTCTAATTCTTTTTTTTTCAAAAAAAAAAAAAGAACCGACTTCAATCGATTCGAATTGATACTTTTCTTCCGATTCAATTCAAATCAATTCGAATTCAAAGTTTAAAATAATATTTTATTTATTTAGATTGACGATTAAACTACCTAACTCGAATAATATATAATTTTTCGAAGTCGGGGATAAATGACTTTATTTATTTATTTTATTTATTTATTTAATACTTTATTGTACACCAAAAAACAAATTTGACAAGAAACATTTTAAAAGAAATAGGTACAATGGGCGGCCTTATCGCTTAGAAGCGATCTCTTCCAGGCAACCTCGTTGTGGAGAATATAAAAACTAGAGAAGTGTATAAGGGTGTACGCTAAAATATTTCATACTTCATATTTTTCTAGTTGAAAGTGTGCCCTCCGCATCCCGGACAGCTTCGCGCTCCGCGGCTATCATGGTCACCGCGCTCGCATTCAAAAGTGGATACCTAATCTGACTTTACTTGCATTTACTTTTACATTTACTTTTTATTTAACATGAATTGCATGTGGTTTAGCGCCGACTTCAAAAAATTATATATTATTTCAATTAGGTGGTTTAATCGTAGTATCGTTAAATCGTAGTAGTCATATACCGGATACATACTCGTACATACGGGTCGAACACAAAACCTCCTTTTTTTGAAGTTGGTTAAAAAAACTGGCCACATGCGGTGTGGTCTACGTTTCAAATAAAATAACGAAACTACTTTTAGGTTTTGACATTATTTTAAATCTTTAACGTTTGTCAGTGAATTGACAGTGATCGAACTATATTTTTGGCTCGACTTTTTTGTACAATGTGTATCATTCCACCAAACCGTACCGAATGATATTGATCGATAAAATTAGCAACTGAATCGTATACCATTGTATCGATCTACATAAGTATCGGATTTGGATCGTGACGAACATCCCTATACAAGGAACTTCGTTGAGCTGCATGTTTGCGCTTATGTGATTTTCTTGTATTCTACCAATTTTACTCTATTTTGTGTAATTCTTCCAGTCTGCGTCAAGTAATTGACCACTAGTTCATGCTCCGCAGTGCTAATAAGTTTGCATTAGAACATTCGTGAGCGAAACGTGAATTAGAGATTTTGACTCTGTTGTGTTGTGACATTTCGGCGGCAATGGCCTTTCATAATCGTTCGATAATTCTATCTCGAAGAGTGCTTGGATTAATATCAGCAGTTGGACAGTTCCAAATATCACTAAGTACGCCGTTAAATACCAAATAATACTGTGTTCGTTAAATTATCTGTAGCAAAATATTTTTTACTAACACAACTTCTCAAGTAGGATATTTTTAGTAGGATGTTAGGGTACTCAATAAGCAATAACCATACTATCTAGGGTCAAGAATACTATTTATTATTAATTTACACAGAAAAACCAATCCAAAGGTAAAAGTTTCATCGTGACGCATAAACTTTTTTTTCTGGGGCAAACAATGTACTGGGGAGGGGCCATCTCCTTTAAAAAACTAATTACAATTTAAAAAATTATAATGGTGTACTAAAAGATAAAGTAAACATAATAATGGATAAGTTTCCAATTTTTTAAATTAATTATAAAAATTTAAGTACAATAAAACAAAAATCTGAAAGAATCATTAACTTATCTCAAAAACTGAAATAGTTATGGAACTTTAAAGTTGCGCTTTCACGAATAATTTTGTTTCACGCGGCTCTCCAGCATGTGACATCATCCAGACGGTTCCAAGGTATTTTTTTCTATGTTTTACTTGTTTTACCAATTTCACGCAAATCGGTTCAGTAATCTCTAGAAAATGGTAAAACAAATAAAGGAGATGTCCCAAAATTGCCCCAGAATCGTTTTAAGTTTGTATAGTGAAAAATACCAAGAGACCTAACTATATAAATGTAATAAAATTACTTTATAATTATTATTTTAAAAGACAAAAATAGAAACCTACGAACTAGCAGGGTTTTTTAAAATCATTCTAAAAAGAAGTATTATTATTTCCTGTTATTGTTTACTGCCATTTTATTTACAGCTATAGTCTGATTTGTATTTGACGTGACGTTTGATGACTTTTAATGTTGCTAGAGATAAAACAGTTCCCACAAAAAAGATAATAAATTAAAAACTTACGTAAATAAAAATCAATTGCCTCATGTAGATATGACAAATGCCTGACAGATACTTCAGGTACTTTAGTTAGGGGTAAAATCGAAATTCAGTTAGTAACCCTGTTTTTGATACAAGTCATTCTATTTTTGACATGACAACAACTGTCTGTTATTTTTAAATGACAACTGTAATAAAAAATCAGAGTATAGTGATGTTCGATACAATACAAGCAAGTACTCGATACTTTTGTTTCGATACCGAGTATTTTTGGTATCGAATCACTACTTTCAAGTCTTACTTGGTATCGAAAGAAAAGTATCAATTCGAATCGACGCGCAGATACGAGTTTCTAATATTAAAAAAAAAAAAGATTTTCAATTGATTCGAACTAAAAAGTTTAAAATAATATTTTATTTATTTAGATTGACAATTAAACTACCTAACTCGAATAATATATAATTTTTTGAAGTCGGGGATCAATGACTTTCATATTTTTCTAGTTGAAAATGTGCCCCCCCCCGCATCCCGGACAGCTTCGCGCTCCGCGGCTATCATGGTTCACCGCGCTCGCATTCAAAAGTTGATACCTAAATCTGACTTTACTTGCATTTACTTTTACATTTACTTTTTATTTTACATGAATTGCATGTGGTTTGGCGCCGACTCCAAAAAAATATATATTATTTCAATTAGGTGGTTTAATCGTAGTATTGTTAAATTGTAGTAGTCACATACATACTCGTACATACGGGTCGAATACAGAACCTCCTTTTTTTTGAAGTTGGTTAAAAAAACTGACCACATGCGTTGTGGTCTGCGTTTCAAATAAAATGACGAAACTACTTTTAGGTTTTGACATTATTTTAAATCTTTAACGTTTGTCAGTGAACTGACAGTGATCGAAATATATTTTTGGTCCGACTTTTTGTACAATGTGTATCATTCCACCAAATCGTACCGAATGATATTGATCGATAAAATTAGCAACTGAATCGTATACCATTGTATCGATCTACATAAGTATCGGATTCGAATCGTGACATCCCTATACAAGGAACTTCGTTGAGCTGCATGTTTGCGCTTATGTGATTTTCTTGTATTTTACCAATTTTACTCTGTTTTGTGTTATTCTTCCAGTCTGCGTCAATTGACCACTAGTTGATGCTCCGTAGTGCTTTAACACAAGTTTGCATCAGAACATTCGTGAGCGAAACGTGAATTAGAGATTTTGACTCTGTTGTGTTGTGACATCTCGGCGGCAATGGCGTTTCATTATCGTTGTGCTAATATTACTTTCGATAATCCTATCTCGAAGAGTGCTTGGATTAATATCAGCAGTTAGTTCCAAATATCACTAAGTATGCCGTTAAATACCCAATAATACTTTGTGTTCATTAAATTATCTGTAGCAAAATATTTTTTACTAACACAACTTTTTAGGTAGGATATTTTTAGTGAGATGTTAGGGTACTCAATAAACAATAATCACACTATCAAGGGTCAAGAATACTATTTATTATTAATTTACACAGGAAAACCAATCCAAAGGTAAAAGTTTCATCGTGACGCATAAATTTTTTTTCTGGGGCAAACAATGTATTGGGGAGGGGCCATCTCCTTTGGAAGTTAGGTTCTTTCTAGGGGGTAGGTAGGCATAAGCTAAGAAAAATTTGACGAAAATCCACCTCAAGGGGGGTTTCCTTTCAACATATTATTATCATCGGACATTTAACTACAGATTGCCGTGATTTTTTGCAGTCGCATTTTTTTAGTTGAGGACCTGGAAAGTGACAGACTACTATTTTATCCCGGGGAAACAAAGGGTTCCCGTTTAAAATTGTTTAACGCGGACGAAGTCGCGGGCAACAGCTAGTGTATTATAAAACAAGTTTAAATACATACATACGTGCTATCTGTACGTATGTAGGTATGTATTTAAAACTTGTACAAGTAATGCTAAGTTTAGATATTGTTTTCAAAGTGTTCATTAATGAAAAATATTCTGGATGTTCCGCAGAGCGATTTAAGCGTTCTGGTACGATTCCCAATAAGAACACTAAATGAAATACGTTACGTGGAAACTGAGGGTTTAACTAATCTGCCAAAGCCCTCCCGACATAAATCGATTAAATTTCTGTATCGCATATAAAAAACCATTCAGCGTTTTTTTTTACATTATCCTTTTTTAAGTAGATATACGAATACCTTATACATATTTAAGTAGCTACTTAGACACAACAATGATATTTACGCTTGATCAATGATATATAGTAAAAAAACAGATAGGTATGAATTGTTTAACAAACTATGCAGTACGGCTTTCATAAATACTTTAATCTTTATGATTTATCCGCTGTACGCAGCCACAACATGGTTTTGAGGTCAAGAGCTGCGAATGTATCCACTCTGAACGCGGGTTTAGATAAAGCCGTATCCAGATTGATGAAGTGAGCAGCAAAATATTTTTATGGCTGACTTTAATGTTACATCTATTGCTTCAAAATGTCAGTCAGTCTCCATCTTATTTATTAGGATGTCAATCTTAATAAAACATGTTAGTTCCTACAACTGCCGGATAAAAATATCTCGGTTCACATGATCTTAAAATATACTAATATCTGTATGTATACGAATAAATAAAACTAAAGTTTCTGTCTGTGTTTTAAAATAACTTTGGAATGGCCCAAACGCATGTTTTTGTCTGTGTGTTTGACGGGGCTAAACTTCGAAACGGTGGAACCGATTATGACGAGTTTTTTACAGGCAGGACGAGTATCTCGGCTACTTTTTATCCCGAAAAATCTCCGGAAGAATTTTGATAATTTCTTAATAACCTAAAACGCTGAAGACGTCACTGGCATCAGGTTGTTTTATTAAATAAAAGACTCCAAAACGCATTTTTTCTACAAGTATAAATTAAAAATTTTAAAAACGTCGGGGACATTCGCCATTTTGCAGCAGCGGCCATTTTGGATTTACAATTGCTATTCTACTAGTCAAACCCTTTCATTTGGTATCCATATTAAGAGAGTTGTGAAAAATATGTAATCCGCCGTTTTGTAGCGGCGGCCATCTTGAACCGATTTTCTTCAAACATAGCTAAAACAACACTCTCGACTAATTCACCTTTCAAACAAAAAAAAACCGCATTCAAATCGGTCCACCCGTTTGAGCGCCACAGGGGAACAGACAGACACGCACACACATACACACACAGACACGTCAAACTTATAACACCCCGTCGTTTTGCGTCGGGGGTTAAAAATCAACACACTTTGTAAGCTAAATTCCCTCACCTACTTACCAGGGTTACATAAATTGTATGGCGCCTGTAAAACCTCACGTAACGCGCGAAAGCCATTTCTCTGAGCGTAAGCGCCGTGGAGATGAAATTGGAAAAATATATTCACTTATAAAGAACCCTTGCGAGTGAAATCGCTCCATAGATCAGGGCGCAGGATCCAGAAATGAGTCTACAAATGAGGTGGAATTGAGATCGGAAGGTGGGATTTACGATTTTGTAAGGATGTGACATCTCTCTCATGAATTTCACGACTATGTTATTCAGTGACTGTGGACCCTTTGCTCTTTTACATTAGAATAAACACGAATAACTTACGCTAATATACAAAACTTTTTGGGCTTTGAAAGGCGAAGCGTTTTATAAACGCGAATCCCAGCTTCTCGGGTCTCAATTGCTCCTCATTTGGAGACGCGGTGTGGCCTTTTTGGTTGCCTTGATAAATAGAGTAATCCAACTCGCGAGGGTTCTTTGTGAGTGAATATGCTTTCTCAATTCAGCTCTAACGGCAGTCACCATTAGAGCAATTGCCTAGTACGAGCTACGAAGTACATAATGCCATTATATAACTTATGTTACCTTGAAATCAGATGGAGACTGGTACTATGTATAAGCGCAAAAAACATTAAAGTATTTGAAGATTTTACAGCCGGTAACTTTTCTATAAATTGGTGTAAAATGTTTGAAAATTTGTGGGATCACATTTGATTAAACAAGTAAAGAGACAAATCAGAATTTTGTGTTATTTAATATAATATTTTAGGACAATAGCATCAGTGGCAGTTATATACTCGTGACGCCAATGGTTTTACATAACTTTTCAATTCCTGGCTGCTACTGAGAATTTCTTAACAGAAAAATGCTTTAACCTTTTTTTGCCCAATCTGGGACTTGAACCCTAATGCGTTATGATCTACAGCCGAATAAACAAGCCATTAGATACACGAGGCAGGACAACTGTTGTTCTAGATATATCACAGTGTTATTGGTGTACCCTTTGTTAAAGATTATTAAAAGCTAACAAGAAACGAACTACAACGATACAAACAAACGAATCTTTAGTTATCAAATAAGGCACGAATGTTGTATGAATTTTGTAAGATTATAGCTTTGAGTCATAAATTACTGCAGTCGCATTTATTTTTAAGTTACGCATAATCTGTCGTACTAAGTCCTCCCACAAGAAGTTCCATTTCTAATAATCGCTAGCAAATAGCTAACGCTAATTTTTAAACCATATACTTACTGTGATAATTTATTTTCATTGCCGCACCAGGAATCACGGATCATGTGCAGACACGTCGCAAACATAAACATAAATTGAAAATACATACACTGATACATGAGAAAAATCCTCAATCGATGTAAAAAATACATCAGGGGCAGATTATCGGAAATATTTCCAAGTCATTACACCTTTGACGCGGTCCCTTTTAATGACTGGTGTGAGTGACGGTACAAAATAACATATTATTTATCTGTAGAAATATTTATGTAATTTTTAATTTTATTTGTAACACTGTAGAGAAATTGTAAGTTTATTTTAGTAAGTCAATTGTTATTGTTAGTAAGAAAAATGTATGTTTTGAGCATTTTGTACATATGGCCTTAAAGGACCAGCATCCAGGCCGTAAATAAACGAAAAAAAATGCCATTTTATTTCACGATCTCAGAAGATGATACAATTACTTCATTGGAATTATAATTCAGTGGGTTCTGAGATCCTTCTGCATGCGAAATAGGTTTAACGTCTATTTTCACCAGTCATATTAGTAACGAGCGGATACCCGCGACTTCGTTCGCGTGGATATTGATTTTAATAATCCCGTGGGAATCATTTTGTTCGCCTTTCACCTTTGAGCTTTACCTTGCTAAAAACTGTTAAAAGTTCACTGGCGGATGTTTAGGTACATCAAAATGTAAACATCCGCTAGTCCCATCAAAATCGGTCCAGCCTTTCGGAGATTAGCCAGTAGTCTTTAAAGTACCTACTTTCTAACAAAAAAAGAATGAATGAAATCGGACCACCCGTTAACGAATTACAGCTAAGTACACATTTTGCCTTTCATCCCCTCTCCCAAGGGAACCGTGCTGAATTTCGGGATAAAAAGTATCCTATATGTTACTCCATAGTATTAACTTAAACCATGCCGAGTTTCATTTCAATCCATTCAGTAGTTTTTACGTGATGCGCGCACAAACATACAGACAAACAGACAAACAGATAAACAGACAAACAGATAAACAGACAAACAGACAAACAGACAAAAATTTCAAAAATAGCTTTTTTACGTTCTATTACTTATCCCTAACATCCCCCAGTTATTATTTTGCAAAAATCTTCAATGTACAGATACGGCAAGTCTACGATTTTATTATATGTATCTATACTATAATAAATAAAATTGAAGTGTCTGTCTGTAATATCGAAATAACTACCTCATATTAAGCTCCTATGGTTATTTGAACGATACTATAACCGAATCACACGTTTTTAAAATTTTTGTCTGTCTGTCTGTCTGTCTGTCTGTCTGTCTGTCTGTCTGTCTGTCTGTCTGTCTGTTTGAACGGGCTAATCTTTGGAACGGCTGAACCGATTTTGACGGGACTTTCACATACAAGTAGAAAATTAACCAGGGAGTAACATAGGCTACTTTTTTAACCGACTTTTAAAAAAGGAGGAGTTGTGTTTTTCTACCTATGTACACCGATATCTCCGAGATTTCTGAACCGATTTGCGTAATTTTTTTTTTAATCGATAGAGAAACATTGCGACACTGTCCTACAAAAAATTTGGATTCCAACTCCTCAATCCTGATGCTGTAGGGGATCTGATCCCCAAAACTAATGGGATTTAGGCACTGTCGGTTATTTAAATTGATATTGGGGATACCAATTAAAGACTTTATTGTTGAATGACCTCGAGTAGGTACATGCCCAACTCCTCAACTCTGATGCTGTAAGGAATTGCATTCCGAAATCGTAAGGATCCCACAGAATTTTTCCGTTTTGTAGACGGGTTACTACTTACTACAGATAGGCTACTTTTTGTTCTGGAAAATCAAAGTTCTCACGAGATTTTTACAAACCTAAATACACACGGGCGAAGCCGTGGGCATCATCTAGTAGATAATAAATCGACACTGACAGATTATCGTGTTTTCTGTTGCACAGAGGAATAGTAAAGATTCAGACCTCCAAAAACTAACTACTTTCAGACTGACGTCAAGGTTTCTCAACCATAGGCCCGGCGCACACCGAGCGCAGAGCAGCGCAGAGCATTTTCTAAGAACACTGAATAATTAATTTTACGACTGTCGACATACGGTCAATAATTGCATTCCAAGAATAAATACGCGCGCGGAGCATCGGATCGCCCACAAGAGCATGCGCGCGAGTGCTCCGGTTGCCACCCGCGCTGCTCCACACCCACCGCGCTGCTCTGCGCCACACCCACCACGCTGCTCTGCGCCGCGTCCACCGCGCTGCTCTGCGCCACACCCACCACGCTGCTCTGCGCCGCGTCCACCGCGCTGCTCTGCGCCGCGCTCCAACACGCTGCTCTGCTGGACTGAGCGGCCGCCAATTGCCCTAAAGAATAGACATGAGAACGAGAGAGAGAGAATGACATGGATACGTTCAGAGTAGCTGCGCGCCGCCGCGCGTTGCTCCGTCCGAAGGCTCTCGTGTCTCTTGGCGCCGTTCGGGGTTGCCTGATCCGCGCGCGTGACTCAAGAAAAATGCGCTCCGCCGCGCTGCGCTAGGTGTGCGCCGGGCCATAATAGTACACCTACAATTTTCTTAGTGAACCCGAACCATAATATACGAACAGAGAAAAGTGTAATGCATCTATAACTTGGTTTGCCACGTATTGAATAAATCTACTATATAAAAATAAGTCGGGTTTTCCTTCCTGACGCTATAACTCCAGTGTGCTTAGTCTAAAGCGGAGCACTCGAAAACGAACTCGAAAACTATTGATCGATTTCAGAGTAAAATAGACCTAAAATGTCTTGTATTAAGGTTTGAATTCCCCAATACATTCAGCATTGTTCGAATGCTGAATGTATTGGCGAACTCAAACCTTAATACAAGCCATTTTAGGTCTATTTTACTCTGAAATCGATCAATAGTTTTCGAGTTCGTTTTCGAGTGCTCCGCTTTAGACTAAGCACACAGAACGCACGAACCGATTTCCACGGTTTTGCATTCGTTGGAAAGATCTCGGGCTCTGTGAGGTTTATAGCAAAGAAAAACAAGTGAACGAAGTCGCGGGGATCAGCTAGTATTTTATAAAATGAACGACGTTCCTTTCCTTTTACATAGTTCTAGAGTCTAGAGGTATGTAAAAGGAACCTAGTAGAGTGTAGACCTAAAACGGTAACCGAACTTTCGGAGGCAACTTCGCGTAGAGTATAATATTATACTCTACGCGAAGTTAAGTACGAAGGTGCTACGGATATATTATATTCGTAGCAACTTCGTAGCACAGATATAATAGGTTGGTAGTAGTTTTATACGGCGTTTTTAGTCTTATGCAATTAGAAAACTACCAACTCCTCATATTTTGGCGGATGCAAGCTGCAGTGAACAATACTTTGTTTGCAATTCTGGATTCCAAAATTTTAAAACCTTAACAAATTCG
This sequence comes from Melanargia galathea, assembly GCA_920104075.1. Taxonomy (NCBI): domain Eukaryota; kingdom Metazoa; phylum Arthropoda; class Insecta; order Lepidoptera; family Nymphalidae; genus Melanargia; species Melanargia galathea. The sequence continues at coordinate 27,183,625 of OV049856.1, read as the reverse complement.
ATTCTTTTATATGTAACTAGCGGTCCGCCCCGGCTTCGCCCGTGGTACATAATATATAGCCTATAGTACTCAAGGATCACTTACATATCCAACGGTGAAAGAATTTTTGAAATCGGTCCAGTAGTTCCTGAGATTAGCGCGTTCAAACAAACAAACTCTTCCGCTTTATTATACTAACTGTTCCCGGCATGCGTTGCAATGCCACGCCACGTAAAGTATGATTCAGGAACACAGAAAACAAACAAACAAACATTCATTTTTATATACCTAGATTTTTTGGGCCAGGAATCTTCCCGGGTGTATGCAAAATATCAAAGTTTCATCATAATCGGATGAATAGTTTAGGAGTACATACAGATAAACAATTATTTATATATATATACTAGCTGACCCCCGCGACTTCGTTCGCGTGTTTTTCTTTGCTATAAACCTCACGGAGCCCGAGACCTTTCCAACGAATGGAATGAATTTCTCGGTTGGAATGGCATTCCGAACCAGTGGTAGATTCATTTGACTATTCAAAAGTACTTGTAAAAGTTTATTTGAATAAAAAACTTTTCTATTCTATTCTATTCTAATGCAAAACCGCGGAAATCGGTTCGTGCGTTCTGGAGTTATAGCGTCAGGAAGGAAAACCCGACTTATTTTTATATAGTAGAAGATAGATTTGTCATAAAGACAAAAATGCTCATTTAGGTTTGGACAATGGACATCACTGTAAGTAGCAGTCATACACCGCCGCGGCCGTGCCAAAAGCGGTAACCAAACATGTTATACTCGCACCATAAAAAAATTAATATCCATACGCCACATGTTTTCAATATCCGATTTGACGATCCTAACGGCCTTATAATAGCTGGCATACAGCGATTTTAATAAAATATCGCCAGTCACCATGACTTTCCGAACGTAAATAAAGAGACTACTTCGCCTGATTTATTATTCCGTGCGTACACAAAAGTGTTCGAGAAAACCTTTTTATACAGATATTAGATTTTTTTGCCATATTCTTTTCACGTTTTTATTTTGTGTGATTTTTGTGGTGTATGGTATCCCTAAAAGTTAGTTTTTAATTGATTTCCACACTGTCGTATTTTGATTAAAAGGCAGTTAAGCCTCAGTTGGTCGTTTTTATTTTTATAATCAACATTAAACAACTTTAAATTCTCTATTTTTTGGTCCAAGAATCATTTTTCTATCATTATTACTTTCAGAGATAATATTATGTTTAGTATATGCTGTTTGAGTTTTTTTAATCTTCTTCTTGAGTTATATGTCCCGCCTAACTGCCTCGTTGGTCTAGCGTGTTCGACTGTGGATCACGAGGTCTTGGGTTCAATTCCCGGGTTGGGCCAAAAAAATAAATTATGAGGTACTGGGTTTTTCTGTCAAGAAATTCTCAGTGCCAGCCTGGAGTTGGAAGTTGGCGGTATTAGATACACCCCCGTGCCTTGAAGAGCACGTAAAGCCGTCAGTCCTGCGCCTGATCTCTCTCCGGCCGTGTCGCATAGGTGTCCCATCGGACTATGAGAGTGAGTGAATAGAGAATGCACCTGTGTGTGCGCACACACTTGTGCACTATAATATATCTTGCGCAGATGGCTAGTCTCCGCCACAGTTGAGATTGGCCGCCGTGGCCAAAATTCGGTCAGCAGGACATTATTATTATGTCCCGCCTATTAACCTAATTATTGATACGGTATCCTAATTCGTTCACAAAACTTTTCAACCATACCTTTGTAATAATGGGAAAGTCTCTTAAGAGCACGCAATATATATTACTAGAAGAAAACCCGGCTTCGCTCGGGGGACTCATAATACACATCTAGGTAAAAAATGTAGGTAGATATTTCTGTAGTCATCGGTTCTCAGGAATATTAAAGGAAAGCAAGGCATAGACTCGTATAGCTTGTGTTGTTGTGTTGTTGTTCATTGTGTTTAATAAATATAGTAGGTAAATAAAAACTGCAAATCTGGTAATAAGTATTATTTTTCATTTTACTGTACTTGGTGACCTGCACCATTAACTTACCCGAAAGTCATCAAATAAATCTTGTGATTTGTCAGGTTGTATTGTAGAGGCAGCTAGTGATTTAACAGATGCAACAGAAGCAGTTTAATTTTTTGGAAAAATGTTTGACAGTGCCCGAGCCTTGGTTATTCATAACTCGCAATAATTGAGATTATCTGCAAAAATATATTATACAATTAATAATGTCTAATTGTATAGTAAGAACCAGCCAAGTTCAAGTTGAACTTGCGCCTGAAGGGTCCATTCCATTATCAAGAAATAGTGTATGTTTCTGTATGTGTTCATGACACCTCAACACAGGCTATGCATGTCGTCGTCGTCTCAACCAATAGACGTCCACTGCTGGACATAGGTCTCTAGCAAGGATCGCCACAGATCACGATCTTGTGCCGCCTGATTCCAGCGGCTACCAGCGACTCGCTTGAGATCGTCTATCCATCGGGTCGGGGGTCTACCAACGCTTCGTTTGCTGGTGCGAGGTCGCCATTCAAGCACCTTGGGACCCCAACGTCCATCGGTTCTTCTAGCAATGTGCCCCGCCCATTGCCACTTCAGTTTCGCGACTCGATGAGCTATGTCGGTAACTCTGGTTCTCCTGCGGATCTCCTCATTTCTGATTTGATCCCGCAGGGATACTCCGAGCATAGCTCTCTCCATCGCCCGCTGAGTGACCCTGAGCCTTCTTATGAGACCCATTGTTAGCGACCATGTCTCAGATCCGTAAGTCATCACTGGCAACACGCACTGTTCGCAGACTTTCGTCTTCAGACACTGAGGGATGCATGTGGCCATTTATTATTATTTGTTGGGTTATAGAGAAAAAATATTGAGCCGCTTACCGAGTATAATGTTGTCGCATTCCACACATCGACTGCACATTTTAATTTCAGCGTAAATATATAATCCATGTGCTCTTGAATGGATACATAAATTAGTATGAAAGACGTAGCGCCTTAAAATTGTAAAATTACAATTTACATACTTCCTAATATTATTTTCTAAGATTATTTTTGATTTAGCCGATTTGATTAAAGAACAACAATTTCATTTTTTATTTTTAAAATTAGTAAGTACCTACTTATCTACCTGCCAAAGTAGAGAAAAAGGCTGAGTGCTTTAAAACAAAGAGGTTTACACAGAATAAACGTTAAAACTTGTATTTTGTTAATTTTAATTTGATTTGTTTTGACAATGAACGAAGCTATATGAATCTATGCCTTGTTTTCCTATATATTCCTTGAGAACCGATTTTATTTTTATAATTATTCCTTGAGAACCGATGGCTACAGAAATATCTACCTACATTTTGTACCTAGATATGTATTATGAGTCATTGTCTCAAAAGGGCTAGAACCCAGAGCCGTGAAACCAGTTAAATCAAATAAAAATTAAAAAAAGATGTGTCAAATTGGCGAGTCGTATCCATGGCGACTGCGGTTTGTTTGGATGACAAACGTGATTTGTTGTTTGTCAGTGCCGTTAGAATTTAATGAAATTCTCCATAATCCGAATTTTGCGGATATATGTTGTCGACTCGAAATCAATATTTTTTCATGCCCTGTTATTCTTATAAGGTTTCGATCGAGTCTACCGTACCCCTGCACGAAATCCTACTTAATATTATAAATGTGAAAGTGTGGATGTTTGGATGTTTAGATGTTTGTATGTTTGTATGTTTGGATGTTTGGATGTTTGTTACTCAATCACGCCGCAACTACTGAACCGATTTGGCTGAAATTTTGAATGGAGATAGCTTATGCCCTGACTTAAAACATAGGCTACTTTTTATCCCGGAAAAGTATTCCTGTGGGACTAAAATAGATATAATCTTCCAAAAACGCCATAGAGGGCGCTGACTGTTCTTAGGTAAATCACGTTCACATAACACATTATTGCAATAGTTTGCTGTGTTGCATGCATTGGCAACACATAGGCTACTTTTTATCCTGGAAAAAATGCACAGTTCCCATGGGATTTTGAAAAACCCGAAGTCTATATCTACAACTATAGGTAGATTATTATAGCGAACTTCCTTGATAGAAAGTATAAAGGTTGGAAAAGGGATCGGGAACGGGAACCGGGAATCAACGATTCCCTCGGGATTTGTTCAAAACCGAAATTTACGCGAGCGAAGCTGCGGGCAGAAGCTATCACACATAATCACAATACCAATCCTACTAATCCTACTATCCTACTAATCCTCCTACTATCCTACTAATATCATAAATGTGAAAGTGTGGATGTTTGGATGTTTAGATGTTTGGATGTTTGGATGTTTGGATGTTTGGATGTTTGTTACTCAATCACGCCGCAATTACTAAACCGATTTGGCTGAAATTTTGAAAGGAGATAGATTATACCCTGACTTAAAACATAGGCTACTTTTTATCCCGGAAAAATCTACAGTTCCCACGGGATTTTGAAAAAAACCGAAATCTCTAGCTACAACTATAGGTAGATTACTATAGCAAACTTCCTTGAAAGTAGGTGTAAAGGTTAGAAAAGGGAGCGGGAATGGGAACCGGAAATCCACGACTCCCTCGGGATTTGTGAAAAACCAAAATTCTCGCGGGCGAAGCCGCGGGTATTCTCTAGTTATTAATATAGATTGTTAAAAAAACCTATTTGTACAATAACCCACAATACGAGTAGGTACCTATTATGTAAAAAGAGAATTCCCCGAACCACTAATGAGAGCATAAATTCTATACGAATTATTTGCGGATTTCCAAAGGGAAAAATGAAAATGCCCAATGATTTCAGGTATAGGGCTTTTCAGCGTTGTATGAAAATAATATAAAATCCCATTTCGTACGAATAGATTATAATGTCCTCCCGACTGACCAATCATAGAGGCTGAGACTAGACATGTACGCAGGAGTTACTATAATACGCAAGTTTGTGCCCGAGTGCCCTCTCTATTCCCTCACTCTTATAGTCCGATAGGACGGCAGTCCAATACGACTATAAAGAGATCACGTGCAGCACACACGGCTTTACGTATACTCTCACTGGGGTGTATCTAAGACCGCCAATATCCCAACTCCGGATTGCTACTGAGTATTTATTAACAAAAAATAATTTTTTTTGGTCCGAACCGGGATTCGAACCCGGGACTTCACAATCCGCAGCTGAACAAGCTAGCAACTATACCAATGACGCATAGACAAAATTAAAAAGTTTTGAACATTGGAAATGCTTAGGGAACTTTTACAAAACCCAATACATTTTTTTGGCACAAATCGAATCCCGGGATTCGAAACCGGGATCTCACAACCCGCAACTGAACAAGCTAACTACTGTACCAATGAGGCATATTCAAAATTAAAAAGTAGTGAATATACGAAATGCATACGGTTGTATAACGCAACTATTATTTTATTGTAAGAGCAAAGAAAGCTCTTACATCTATTAATTTTAAAATAATCTGTTTACAAGCTCTTTAAGACTCGGCTTAGCTACAGTCTTAACCTTACAGAGACGCTACTATTAATAGCAGTGATGAAATAAGATTTAGACAATATCCATTAGCTTTGCTATAATCCAGAACAAAGTTTGTTTCTTGCAGGTTTTAATAAAGTAAGATTTTCGCAACAGAATATCACTTTGCTTCAAGTGAATACTGAAACATTCAATATCAAGTTATCTATATAATATGTATAATATATATAAAACCGGCCAAGTGCGAGTTGGACTCGCGCATGAAAGTTTCCGTAACATTATCTATATAATAACAGCAAAAATATAACGTTTGTTGTAGGGTTGCCCCCCTTAAATATTGATTTTATTTTAATTTAATTATTCATTTTTAAAGTGAATATATAACTAAATATTCTGTGAATATTTGAAAGGTCTTCCTGTTGCCGTTATCAATATTGAGCAAAATTGAGCTTCAGTGAATTAATGACCAATGATTATATATGAATACGTTTCAGAATTTTTTGATTTTTAAGAAAAAATATGTTTCGGTCTATTCGATATTTACCATCAATTGTATTGAATTGAACACAGTAATCATTTAACCGGATTCAAGCGCATGAAACAACCGATAATGCTCTGATAAATCCCCACTCGGCAACACAAATACATACCTATTGGATAAACTAAAACGAAGTGGCGTTGATGGATAACATGATAACTAAAAGCTTGTGTGCGCGTCACTGTATCACCTATTGTACAGTCGAGGGTATTATATGTACAACAGATCAAAATTTAAATGATAACAGAAACTGAAAAACAAGCTATAATTTAGGAAAACTTAAACCGACTTTATACCGGCACTACAGAGCACGGGTCTCCTCTCAGAGTGAGAAGGGTTTTGGCCATAGTCTACCACGCTGGCCAAGCGGATTGGCAGACTTCACACACCTTTGAGAACGTTGGAGAACTCTCAGGCATGCAGGTTTCCTCACGATGTTTTCCTTCACCGTTAAAGCAAATGATATTTAAATACTTAAAACGCACATAACTCCGAAAAGTTAGAGGTGCGTGCCTGGGATCGAACCCACGACCTCCGATTAGAAGTCGGTCGTCCTAACCACTAGGCTATCACAGCTTATATACACGACTTTATATACTTTAAACATATATACCGAAATAAAGAATTGTCCATATTTTGAAAACTATTGAAGCAATTTTGCTGAAACTTGCATACTACTAAAAAGCTAATAGTCACAATTCGATAATAGTTTTAGAGAAATTCGTAGACAAACACACACCTATACAATTTTGTATTTGTTTGGAAGCCCTTACAGACTATAATATAATATGTGAATATACTTACTCCAATAACATTACATACCTACATATCTCTTTGATAATCTCTTTTTTTTAAAGTCGGTTAAAAACTAAAAAAAAAGAAATATAATATTAGTATAAGCAGATACATAAATACGTATTACGCAATCCTTAATGTTATGTAGCTTTAGTAATATTATATCTTTGGTGGAAAATAAAAACGAAAAATCTGACCGCTAAGATTTTTAAAAGAATATTAGCCATGATGAATATAACTAATATTCCCCTTTCCCCTCCAAATAAGTGAAAGCTTGTGTTTGGAGTGGGTACGACAATAGTGTAACGGGTGGGGTTAGAACCGTTGACCTTTCGGTTTTCGATCCACGCCCGACGACCGTTGCGCTATTGAGGCTATAAACATTAAGGCCTAGGAATATTCGCGCGGTTTAGTTTTCACGCGAATATATTTTTTTAATATATATATTTTTAATATATATATTTTTTAATATATTATAACAATATATTTTTATATATATATATATATGTATATTTAATATATTTTTTTCGCGAATTTTAATTCGCAAGTGCGGACAGCTTCATACATTTCCATAGGTCACAGAATAGTGCGAAAAAATTCGCGCAAATATATTTCGCAGTGCGGCCTAGCTCTAACCGTGGGCGGAATATTTTATATTCCCATGACACTCGTACGTCTCATTGATCGCTTTTAACAAGTCACAAAGTAGAAGTCGCTTTTGTCAAACAGACCTTGGCGTGGAGTTATCTTCTGACCGGATTACATTCAACCGGCGTCTAGCTTCGACCGGATATTATCCGGATATGATCGGAACGGATATTTGGGATTTTTAGGACTCAATATGACCCATATCAATTCATCTTTATCTGAATATTTTTGTAAGAACTCTGATTTTCTAATATTATACTATAATATTTCATACAAAATAAGTATAATCAGTACCTAGTGACATTAAAAAAGATTTTTAAGTGCCTTTCAAGATTTGATCTGCGTAGTGTACATTGTACAACTCGCCACTTGATTTAGAGAGAAATGTCTATAGAGATCACTGATCAGTTTCTATAGAGAAAACGGACAAACTCTAGGAGATCATTTAAAAACTATAAATACTTTAAATTAAAAAAGTGGTTATTAGATTAACCCAATCCAGTGATTGATTACTAACAAATAACTTATACTGGAACCTCAAATATAATATTTAAAAATCCAAATCACACTTATTTATTTTTAAAATTACAAAAATAACGATAAAATCCAATTAGAGTAAGGATGTATTTCAAATTTTATTTTTGTGTTCCACAAATTGTTATTTTTTTTGGCTGATGTTACAAACATCAAACCCAAAAGTGTATCTTACGATATATATGATATTCCTTTGATGAATAAAACGTTTCGAAACAAAACGTTTGAACCATTTGTCTTACAACAATTCCCACTTAATATGAGTTTGTTAAACATACTCTAAACAGTATTTACTGAAATGTTTGTCGGTTTCAATTTGAACTACACTATTTACGATTTAATACAGTACTGCATGTAGAATATACAGAAATTAGAACATAGAGAGGAAATTGGTTAATTTAAATTTGCAGAACACTTTACAGCTAGAATACACGTAACTGCCACGAGATATTTGTATTCAATATGTTAACTATATTTTAACGTTTAAATTCCGAATATAGGGAGGACAGTGGTACATTTGCAGGTATATAAAACAGTAAGAATACAAGTAATTGCCACGAGGTCTTTGTATTCAACATGTTTACTATAACTGGCGTTTGAACTATCGTGAATTATTCTCATTATAACTACATACATAATTCAACGCTTTGATTCACGTGGATATTACTCCAGCATAAGAATATTATGTAGCGATAATGTTTACTACGAATAAAATATAATATAATAGTAGTTAAGGCAAAGAGTAAACTGTTGCACTTTGGCACTCACAATATACAGTACGTACCTATGAATTACAGAAATGGATCTATGGAAATGGAAATAGCAGACTTTGTTGATCTTTCGGGCCCGTACTGCAAAATTTATTCGCGCGATTTTTTTCGCAGAATTTTGCGACACATGAAAATGGAAAAAAATATATAAAATACGGAAAATAAACCACGCGAATAAAAATCACGCGAATAAATTTCACAGTGTGGGCCCAGCTGCTCACCACTGCGCCAGGGTGGTCGATGAGAATTTTGAAAAGACGGCACTATAAAGTACGTAGGTGATATCAAGGTTTACCAAAATTTAATTGCTGTCATTTAAAACAGCAGCGTAAATAAGTAAATTAATTACGTAGCTTGTTAGATTTTTTATTTAGATTAAAATCTTCGCTGAGAGGATTATATACCGTGTTCCTTTTTGGTAAATAATTGATTTTCTCATTACGGCGCAAACGATTCAGCACCAAAGAGAATACTTTACGCCGGCTTGGCCAAATTGAGATGAAGTAGTGAAATTTGCGGGTTAACATTATTATAAATTCTTATTGTGAACGTATTTCGCGATAATTGCGGGGATCTTCTTAATTAGCACCTGTTCTAATATCTGTCTCTCTGTTGTAAAATATGTTCAATCATCATAACAAGTATCTATAAATTAAAAATTTACTATACACACACACGCACGCACGCACGCACGCACGCACGCACGCACGCACGCACGCACACACGCACACACACACACACACACAGACACGTCAAACTTATAACACCCCGTCATTTTTGCGTCGGGGGTTAATAATTCGCGAAATAAAAATCGGTAGTACCGAATTCGCGACCTTAAAATAAGGGAATTTAAGTCCACTTTACGCTGATGTCATAGTGTTTCTATACTCGAAGTGTATCAACGTTTTGAGATGTGCAAAGTCGTACTAAGCATACAGTACAAAAAATAGGTGTGGCACTCGGGGTTATTGTATAAGCATATTTATCAACTTAGCATTTTTTATCAACTTATGCAATTATAATTATTTATTTATTTTATTTATGAAGTATTTTTTTCCCTTTGTATTTTTTTTAAATTGCTATACTTGCATATTAAAATATATCAAAATGTAAAAAAAAAGCAAAGTACAACGAAAACGCGAGTGAGATTCGAACCTGCGACGCCGTACTTTATACGCTATTATAGTCTATTTGAGGAGCGTTGTTTCAAAACTCATTTTGTCCAAAAATGTGTATTTTTCAAAAATAGCCGTTTTTAATTTATGCCTTTTTCTTAAAGTTATATGTAGAAATAAATTTACCATGCTAAATATAAAGCATAATATAGCATGTCTGAATAAAAAAACAAATAGTGTTCTATAGTTTTTTATTAAGTTAATTAAGCATAAATATTGGACAAAATATGTTTTGAACCATTTGTATGGACATAATACATTTTGAAACACTGGTTTATGGACACAATACATTTTGAAACACTGGTTTATTTTCAAAGCATATTATGTATAAAGAAATGATTCATATTTTGTCCAATAATACCTACTAAAAAATAAAAAAAACGCTTATGGCCTATATTTTATGCACAGAGTATGCATAAAATAATGTTTTCACTGTATTAAATCAAATTTATATATAGCACAACATATATTAAATCTTGAGTTATTATGAATGCATGGAATTATGAATGACAAAATTGTTCAGTTCAGGTTCCTTTATTTCATAACTGAAACAAAATAAATTCATATTGTAGCCAGAATCTTATAACTGCCGATAAAATACAGTTAGAGTCGTATAATAGTACAAAGAAACAATAAAACGATAATTTAAATATTCCTCGCCTCTTTGTTTTGGTGTTTTGTGTCTTTTTTTCTTGAGCCAACTGAATGATTTCCTACTAGGACTCCTTGCTCCATGCTTGTGCAACAATATTAAAACAATTTTGTTTAAATTACTAAGGGCCTGTTTCACCACCTTCTGATAAGTGTCGGATTTTCGGATTATGTCAAATGACAAAGGCAAAAGTTTTAGATACTTACCTTTCTTATCAGAAGGTGGTGAAACAGGCCATTATTTAAATAATCGTACAGTTTGCCGCCACAGACAGACCATAATAAATTGTTATTTTGCTAACAGGTGGACAGACTATGTTTTGAAACACCACTTCACACGGACAAAACATATTTTGAAACAGCGCCTCATTTTGACATTCGATTATTTACTTGACAAATTCGGTTTTTATGCACTAACTTTTGCTAAGTTAGTTACTCTTGCATTTTAAGGCCATATACAACGAAATCTCTTATTTTGATTACTATGGACAAAATAAGTTTTGAAACAACGCTCCTCATTTATTCGCCCGCTGCGCCACTCACATGCACTGGCGATGTACCAAAATTTTGAATCCTAATCCTATCTCTGTGTTGTTAGGTTATTTTCGTTACGGAATTTGTGAATTCGGTCCCCACGCTCAAGGCCCGCGATAGAAGCTATGCAATAGCTTAAAACATGCTGTGAAGTGATTTAGCGTTCCTTTTGTATCATGGATTCCCGCAAAATATTATCTTCTATCCAGTGCTGAATATTCTTTTCTTTTTTGTTTCAGATCTCCCTGTCAGTCGTAGTTCTACAAAGTACCTATTTTTAAAACTCCACAACTCCACAAAGTGTAAAGTGCTCGGCGTGATCAAGATTCTCGTAGATTTTCAACTCTCCTAATAATATAGGTAAGGCCACCGACTAATTATTTATTACTAGCGGTCCGCCCCGGCTTCGCCCGTGGTACATATTATATAGCCTATAGCACTCAAGGGTCACTTACATATCCAACGGTGAAATAATTTTTGAAATCGGTCCAGTAGTTCCTGAGATTAGCGCGTTCAAACAAACAAACTCTTCCGCTTTATTATATTACTAGATGATGCCCACGGCTTCGCCCGTGTGGATTTAGGTTTTAAAAAATCCCGTGGGAACGTTTGATTTTCCAGAACAAACAGTAGCTAATCTGTAGAAACCCGTCCCCAAAACGGAAAAATCTCGTGGGACCCCCACGATTTCGGAATACAATTCCTTACAGCATCAGGGTTGAGGAGTTGGATATGTACCTACTCGAGTTCATTCAACGATAAAGTCTTTAATTGGTACCCCCAATATCAATTTAAATAACCGAAAGTTTCTAAAACCCATTAGTTTTGGGGATTAGGTCCTCTACAGCATCAGGATTGAGGAGTTGGAATCCAAATTTTTTATATAACAGGGTCGCAATATTTCTCTAGCGATTAAAAAAAAAATTACGCAAATCGGTTCAGAAATCTCGGAGATATCGGTGTACATAGGTAGAAAAACACAACTCCTCCTTTTTTGAAAGTCGGTTAAAAAAGTAGCCTATGTTACTCCCTGGTTAATTCTCTACTTGTATGTGAAGGTCCCGTCAAAATCGGTTCAGCCGTTCCGAAGATTAGCCCGTTCAAACAGACAGACAGACAGACAGACAGACAGACAAAAATTTTAAAAACGTGTGATTCGGTTATGGTAGCGTTCAAATAAACATATGAGCTTAATATGAGGTAGTTATTTCGATATTACAGACAGACACTTCAATTTTATTTATTAGTATAGATTAAGTATAGATGATCCCGATAGTCAATAAGCGTTAGCTTTAAAGTTTTGACAAACTTTCATATTACCGTAGCTAAGAGTTATTTTAAGTTTGCCAGCTAATACGGAAGTTTCACTTTAAATATGCTTTTAAAACTTAAAAGTAACTTTCAGTTGTAAACTTTAAAGTAAACGGAGGAAGAAGATGTTTAGAAAAGTATAAAAAAATCTTTCCTAACTCTAAACAATCGTTTTTCTTTTAAAATTCTTGAACCAATTTTAAACTGGCTAAGTATAGAATTTATAGAAAGGGTACGTTCACATGTGATCCTAAGGTCTCCGTATTTAACCTTTAAGTACCGACGTGTGGTCTGACAGACACCTCGAGAGGTCGAAAAGTCTGATTACCTACGTTAGCGACAAAGTATCCTCCTGTGCTTCTCTCTACCCCTCGGGAAGTCGCCCAGCAGCGTTCCTGCAGAGTGGCAGTGTTGGCGCGTACGATTTTGGTAAGTTTTGATTTTTATAAGATCACGAGTGGTCTGTCAGACCACTCGTCGGCACTTATGTAACTTTTTTTGGATGTGACTTTTTTCAGATTATATTGTTTTCTCTTTTATTTTCAGTCAGTTATAACAATGGATCATCCAGGTTCTTCAGGCATGAAACGGGTACCCACAAATAAAAATAAAAGTGTTCCTGTACGTAAGAAAAGATATCAAACACTGCTTCAATATAAAGACCACCAAGAACGATTAGTGGAATGACTAAATGAGATCTCAGGGTCCGAATCTGAGGATATCTACCAAAATTTTACTGCTGGAGAGTGACCATAATTCAGCACCTGAACAGACTGTGATAAGTGTATGAAACACGTGTACCTACAATGCAGTAAGCATATGCAAAGACTGTTTGTAAGCTTTGATAATTCCTACAATTTGAGACCTTGTGATTTTTGAGAAAACGGTTGATTAGTAAGGGTTCTTTTATTTTTATTATTTATCTAGCTATTAATCTTTAAGAAAATAAATATTTAAAAAAAAATAATAGTATTACTTATACATATGAATTACTAAGATAAAAGTCAATTTTTTCTAACGAAGAATCTATGATTGCTATGTTAATGTTTATAATTAGTAATAAATGTGAAAACGTCTATATTTTGTTTTACTTATACAATAACTAGATATTTAACAATACATAGAAACATTTTTTTTAGAAGAATAATAAGAAACACAAAAGTTTTCGATTGAAAAACTATGGTGGTCTAGCAGACCTCACGTCGGTACTTATGTAACTAAAATGGTATGTCGGTACTTAAAGGTTAAGTTTTGCAGAGGTGATAATTAGTTATTTGCACGCAAAAGTGATGTTCTCGTACCTACTCGCATCGATCGTCGATCGATCTCTGATCTAATACTGCTGGAATAGCATGCAAGCGCGATCGGTAATGATTGTGGAAGTGTTTTGTGGGGAAAAAATTTAAGCGTGGCAACTGTAATATAGACATATTACAGTTGCCATACTGATCATCAGTAAGATCGATCGCATGAACGGATGATCGGACTAATAATATAAAAGTCTAATAGTATAACTTAAAAGTCTCGTGATTGACGCAACGATCGGTGATGATCATATTCAGCGAAAGGATCAGTTGGTGTGGACATACCCTTACTTTATGAAAAAAAAAATTCTCAAAATATCTCCAAAACCTGAACAATCCTCTTACGGAAAAAATGCCGTTTCTATTTTTTAATAACATTCACTTTCTTGACTCAGCTAATGGCTCTCGGGTGTGCCAACAAAAATAACCATTATTTTCTCTCCACATTTACACAAACATATTTTTTATCCACCCCGAGTTCACAAATACCAACTTATCCCGATAGTATGCAGCGTGACGAAGGCGTCAACACACATAGTCAGCTGACGTGTTTAACTTGGCTGCGAAAAGTTTTTTTTTACAAGTACTTTTTTTACAAGTAGGTACTGCATAAAAGCTTTCACACTGCGAATACACGCGTTGTAACCGTGCTCCAGAATTCACTCTGTTACGTGCTTTTAAAGAGACTGACAATTCTCTTCACACCACACGTATTGGCTATAACCATTGACCCATATATTGGCCAACGTGAAGAGGAGCCAGCGCCTCCAAACTGGTCTCCAATACTGTTGGCCTAACATGTAAGGTCAACAAAATAGCCCCAACACTCCTAAAATGGCCCAAAAACTCGCGCCAAAGTTCAAAGTTGACCCGTCTGTGTCGTTTTTATTTAAATACGCGCCAATACTCGCTATGCATTTATGTATATACGTTTAGACTTGTCAGAGCCTTGTGTAGACCTTGCCTTATAGAGTTCCTTTTGTTACATATCGTGAAGGCGTACGAACGCGATCAGCGTGATGTCCCGCCGTTTCCGTCCCGCGTAGCTCTGCGTTTCCTGTCTGTTCAAGCCCTTACATAAACATATTTTATCCGCCCTACCCACAAATAAAAACTTATCTCGATTGCGTGACGACATAAAGGTTTTGTTCAAGAGGTGAGAGCTTACAATATAATACAATCCTACGTATTGATGATATTTTATTTTAAAAAAAAACTATAGATAGGACTGCCATACCACAGGCCATACTTCACGTAGATAAAATGCTCCTGTCAAAGTTATCAGTGTATAAATAAATCTAGGGTTTCCCCAATTTATAAATATACGTAGTAGATGCAAGCATAGCTATTGGCTCTGATATTGTGAAGGTGTAATAATGATTGGACCAGCTTGGTCCCCGGGCTAACCCTGGGCCACCAGCCCGTATCCAATAACTAATACGATCCTTCCATTGTTACGGTCAGGAGCATAGCACTCGCCCACCGCACTCTTACAATACCATCAGTTATAATCGCCTGCACGTGCAATGAAATGAAATCACGGAATGGCAAGGTGTATTGTCAAGTTAATCGCTACGGAAGCGGTAGATAAGGCCGGCGATAGCGCGACCTACTTACACTGCCGACGACAATTGTGCAGCTTTCTTTAGCTGAAAGGCCGTATCAAATCAGAAGCGGCTGGAAGATTTCTCTTTCAAAATGGTTTGACAGACTTTAAATGTTTCTATGTGTCCATAATAACCTTAAAATAAATAACAAATATCATCATAATAATTCATGGTAAGTAGTTGACTATTACTCAAAATAGATTAGATAGATACTATTCAGTATCACTTCATAAAATGTTTAAACAGAAAAATAATTAATCTATCTTCTATCTATCTTCTATATTCTATATATCTATATTCTATATACATATAAGGTAAAGTCTCCTTATTCCGTGGTATTTTCATAAAAACTCGAAAGAACGTCAAAAATTAAGCATTTCCGAAGCCTTTCTGAAGAACTGGCTATTTTTGTCAGAAGCGTTATTTATTTAACTCTTGAAATATCCTAAAAGGACAACAATTACAACTTGATTTAAATGTAAAATTAAATTAAATATGAAGAAAGTCCGAATGCTCCAATTCCGAGGTAAAAATCCTAATTCCGAGGCAAATGGCTCCTAATTCCGAGGGTACAAAATACAAAGGGAAACGAGTAGAATGAATTCTACATGGTGTTCAAAAATGAACTGTATTTATTAATAGATTTCAAAATCAATTCGATACGTATGTAATTGTTTAATTATGTCTGTGTGTAAAATATTAATATATTTATATTATTAATATATTAATATATATATAGCTGTTCGTGCTGATTCACTGATTCACTGACTCATTGATCACCTCTCCTGAACAATTTTGTATGAAAAATTTTTTTTTCACTAATGGTTTCGTATAGAGGACGAAAATTCATTCGGAACAAAAATATGGAGAGAGCTGATGATTGAGGATTTCAGAGACGAGCTAATGGCACGCTAAAGGTATTGAAGATAGGTGGAGGGTGCTCGAGCAAATGTCACTCGAAACGTCATCCAATTGGCAGTGAGTTGAAAAGAAATTCAAAATGGCGAAAAAAAGATGGCCGCCATACAAATTTCGTCAGTGTCCATCTCGGAGGGTATAAAAGATGGAAGAGTGGTTTCTTCGCAAAAGATGATCAGGATCCAAAGGTTTACCCGATGAATAAAAAAAAAATTCAAAATGGCGGAATTTATTTTTCCATAGAAAATGTATGGCGAATATTGAAGAGACTACACGTTGTAAACTATGCAAGGCTTTGATGCGGTTCTTTGGAGAACTCTCAATGAAAAATATGGGAAGACATGATGATTGAGGGTTTGGAAGATGGATGAGGAGCCCGGGCAAGGTATTGTAGATAGATGGGAGGTGCTCAAACAAAAATTACTCAAAACCTTATCCAATTGGCACTGAGCTGAAAAAAAAAACAAAATGGCGGATTCAAGATGGCGGCTATACAAATTTTGTCGGTGTCTATCTCACCAAGTATAAAAGATGGAAGAGTGGTTTCTTGGCAAAAGATTATCAATACCTAAAGATCTACTTGATGAGCAGAATGATTCGAAGAAAATATATGGAGAGTGATAATGATCGAGGATTAGGAATATGGGAGAGAATAGGTGGAGGCTGCTCAAACCAAAATACCCGAAAGCGAAACCTCGCGGTCCGCTTGCGGGCCGCGCACCCACGCGCCCTACTAGTATATTATATAGCTGCTCGTGCTGATTCATTCACTCACTGACTAACTGACTGATTGATCACCTCTCCTGTAAAATTTTGTATGAAAATTATTTTTTTCACAAATAGTTTCGTATAGAGGATAAAAATTCATTCAGAACAAAAATATGGAGAGAGCTGATGATTGAGGATTTCAGAGACGAGCGATGGGCACGCTTAAGGTATTGAAGATAGGTGGCGGGTGCTCGAGCAAATGTCACTCGAAACGTCATCCAATTGGCAGTGAGCTGAAAAAAAATTCAAAATGGCGAAAATAAGATGGCCGCCATACAAATTTCGTCGGTCTCCATCTCGCAAGGTATAAAAGATAGAAGAGTGGTTTCTTGGCAAAAGATGATCAGGATCCGATGGTTTATTGGATAAATAGAAAAAAAAATCAAAATGGCGGAATTTATTTTTCCATAGAAAATGTATGGCGAATATTGAGACAGAGAAGTTGTGAACAATGCAGGCCTTTGATGCGGTTCTTTGGAGAACTCTCAAAGAAAAATATGGGAAGACATTATGATTGAGGGTTTGGAAGACGGTTGAGCAGCCCGGGCAGGGTATTGTAGATAGGTGGGAGGTGCTCAAACAAAAATTACTCAAAACCTCATCCCATTGGCACTAAGCTGAAGAAAAACCCAAAATGGTGGATACAAGATGGCGGTCATACAAGGCCTTCGCATGATTTTTGTCTTCTATACGAAACCATCAATGAAAAAAACAATTTGTACAGAAAAATAAATTCTGACATCTTGATTTATTTTCTATCCATTTAGTAGATCTTTAGGTCTTGATCATATTTTGCCCAGAAAATACTCTTCCATCTTTTATACTTAGTGAGACATCGACGAAATTAGTATAGCCGCCATTTTGAATCTGCCATTTTGGGGTTTTTTTCAGTTCAGTGCAAACTGGATGAGGTTTCGAGTAATTTTTGCTTGAGCACCTCCCACCTATCTACAATACCTTGCCCGGGCTCCTCAACCATCTTCCGAACCCTCAATCATCATATCTTCCCATATTTTTTTTTGAGATTTCTCTAAAAAACCACATCAAAGCCTTGCATAGTTGAATGGAAGCAGGCGTTACTTTGCGGAATTCCATGATATACAATGAATATAAAATTATTTTGCTATAATCCGCTAACAGTGACAAATTTGTAGGCACAACACCACACAATCTTGTAGGCACAACACCACACAATCTTGTAGGCACAACACCACACAAATTCACCACAAAACAAACTCGACGATCGTTTCGCTCCGACACCGGAGCATCTTCAGGAGATGTCGACTTCACAACGGACGATTGCAAAGTGAGTTCGTGTCGAATGAGCGGTCTTATATATACTATCCCCGCTTAGTCATCTACCCTCCTTTCTCTTTCTCTCTGGCCACGCCCCCTAAATATGTTGAGCAACGGTGAAGATGACACATTTATTTGCTCATTCAGCAATTCGACACTTCTACCGCTGTGCCCAACTATTTCCAATTGTTCCAACACGCACAGTCTTAAACTTTTACAGCATGTGTGTAAAATTTCAAATGTATGACCCTCGTCTATCCTATGTCCACTATCCAAAAGATGTTTTGCGAAATGAGATCTTTGAGGCTGGTTGTTTCTAAAGGCAGCCATATGTTCTTTATATCGAGTTACAAAATTGCGCCCAGTTTGACCAACATATATAGCACTACATTCGGGGCACTTGAGTTTGTACACACCTGACTTTTGTCCATTATTTAATTTATCTTTACCATTACAAATTCTTCTGAGCGTATTATTTGTTCTAAAAGCAGCGTGTACATCATGTGATCTAAGAGTCCTAGCAATACGCTCAGATATAGGTTTCATTCAGGCGCTGGATATAGGTTTTTCTTGACCTGCACTAACTGTTGTTTTCTAAGTATATTATTTACAATATTAGGGTTATACCCATTTGAACGCGCCATGTGATAAATAATATTTAATTCTTTTTTATAATTGTCTTTTGTAAGAGGAACGGACACTAATCTGTGTATATAACTATGAAAAGCTGCAAGTTTATGTTGCCAAGGATGGCATGATGATGCGGGTATGGTTGTGTCTGTATATGTAGGCTTGCGGAAGATCTCAAATTGATGTTTATTATTGACACGACTTATAGTTAAGTCGAGAAAATTTAGTGACTTGTTTTGTTCTATTTCCGACTTAAATGTAATTTTGGGGTGTATTTTATTAAGTTGCTCAACAAATACATCCAGTTGTCTCATTGTCCCTGTCCAACATATAATGATGTCATCGACATATCTGTAGTAACTTTTTGTAGTAACTAGCTGCAAGTTTATGTTGCCAAGGATGGCATGATGATGCGGGTATGGTTGTGTCTGTATATGTAGGCTTGCGGAAGATCTCAAATTGATGTTTATTATTGACACGACTTATAGTTAAGTCGAGAAAATTTAGTGACTTGTTTTGTTCTATTTCCGACTTAAATGTAATTTTGGGGTGTATTTTATTAAGTAGTCAACTAAACAATTTGCGGCAAAAATTAGATTAACTGTAAATAAATCTGAGTACATCTTTCCGAAAACATCATCTAAACAGAAAGTAATTGTGATGAACCCACATGCGCCAACTATGTACGGCTTGCCAAAGATCCACAAAGAAAATATTCCAATACGTCCAGTTGTTTCGTACGTTAGCGCACCGGCATATGAATTGGCTAAGCAGTTAAATAACATTATAAAATCAAAGACATCCTTTCAGCCCACATTTGCACTGAAAAATAGTATTCAGTTGGTAAATAAAATTAAAGATATGTTACTGCCGGTCCGGTGTAAATTATTATCATTAGATGTGGACAGTTTATTCACTAATGTACCAGTTAAAGAGACCATAGATATTTTGACTAAATTACTTGAAATGAAACGGCTACACCCTGGTGATATATTAGAATTGGTAGAATTAACACAAATATGTATGCAACAAAATTATTTCAAATTCAATGATAAGTTCTACCAACAAAATGATGGGTTAGCAATGGGATCTCCTCTAAGTCCATTAATGGCAGAAATTTTTATGGATAATTTTGAAAACAAACATATTGTAAAAAATAGTAACATTCTATATTACTACAGATATGTCGATGACATCATTATATGTTGGACAGGGACAATGAGACAACTGGATGTATTTGTTGAGCAACTTAATAAAATACACCCCAAAATTACATTTAAGTCGGAAATAGAACAAAACAAGTCACTAAATTTTCTCGACTTAACTATAAGTCGTGTCAATAATAAACATCAATTTGAGATCTTCCGCAAGCCTACATATACAGACACAACCATACCCGCATCATCATGCCATCCTTGGCAACATAAACTTGCAGCTTTTCATAGTTATATACACAGATTAGTGTCCGTTCCTCTTACAAAAGACAATTATAAAAAAGAATTAAATATTATTTATCACATGGCGCGTTCAAATGGGTATAACCCTAATATTGTAAATAATATACTTAGAAAACAACAGTTAGTGCAGGTCAAGAAAAACCTATATCCAGCGCCTGAATGAAACCTATATCTGAGCGTATTGCTAGGACTCTTAGATCACATGATGTACACGCTGCTTTTAGAACAAATAATACGCTCAGAAGAATTTGTAATGGTAAAGATAAATTAAATAATGGACAAAAGTCAGGTGTGTACAAACTCAAGTGCCCCGAATGTAGTGCTATATATGTTGGTCAAACTGGGCGCAATTTTGTAACTCGATATAAAGAACATATGGCTGCCTTTAGAAACAACCAGCCTCAAAGATCTCATTTCGCAAAACATCTTTTGGATAGTGGACATAGGATAGACGAGGGTCATACATTTGAAATTTTACACACATGCTGTAAAAGTTTAAGACTGTGCGTGTTGGAACAATTGGAAATAGTTGGGCACAGCGGTAGAAGTGTCGAATTGCTGAATGAGCAAATAAATGTGTCATCTTCACCGTTGCTCAACATATTTAGGGGGCGTGGCCAGAGAGAAAGAGAAAGGAGGGTAGATGACTAAGCGGGGGTAGTATATATAAGACCGCTCATTCGACACGAACTCACTTTGCAATCGTCCGTTGTGAAGTCGACATCTCCTGAAGATGCTCCGGTGTCGGAGCGAAACGATCGTCGAGTTTGTTTTGTGGTGAATTTGTGTGGTGTTGTGCCTACAAGATTGTGTGGTGTTGTGCCTACAAGATTGTGTGGTGTTGTGCCTACAAGATTGTGTGGTGTTGTGCCTACAAATTTGTCACTGTTAGCGGATTATAGCAAAATAATTTTATATTCATTGTATACCTTGCATAGTTTACAACTTGTAGTCTCTTCAATATTCGCCATACATTTTGTATGGAAAAATAAATTCCACCATTTTGGTTTTTTTCTATTCATTGAATAGACCTTTACATCCTGATCATCTGTTGCTAGGAAACCACTCTTCCATTTTTTTACCCTCCGAGGTGGACACCGACGAAATTTGTATGGCGGCCATCTTTTTTTCGCCATTTTGAATTTTTTTCAGCTCACTGCCAATTGGATGACGTTTTGAATGACATTTGCTCAAGCACCCCCCTCCTATCTTCAATACCTTAAGCGTGCTCTTCACCCGTCTCCGAAATCCTCAATCATCAGCTCTCTCCATATTTTTGTTCCGAATGAATTTTTGTCTCCTATACGGAATCATTGGCGGAATGATGATGATTGAACTGGGAACAAAGCGGGATAAAAATAAATGGCGAAAACTTGTCACATCTGAGATTTGCAGACGACATTATAATCTTTTCTCCAACAAAGGATAATCTCGAGAGGATGCTAAATGAACTGGATGTAGAAAGTCGAAAAGTAGGATTGATTATGAACACAGAAAAAACTAAGGCTATGACAAATGGGACGAAAGTGCCTATAACAATCAAGAACAACACAATTGAATATGTTGAAGAATATATATATCTGGGCCAAATTATATCAATAACAGACTTAGCAACAAAAGAAATAGAAAGACGTATAGGAAACGCATGGAAGCGATTCTGGAGTTTCAAAGAAATACTGAAAAATAAGGATGTAAAGATGGTCATTAAAAGAAAACTCTTCAATACCTGTATTCTACCAGTACTAACTTATGGATGTCAAACCTGGTCTTTGACTAAAGCCCAAAAGAAAAAACTCGAATCATGTCAGAACGCCATGAACAGAAGCATGATGGGAAAAAAATTATCAGACAGAATAAGAACAACAACAATAAAGAAATATACAAAAACAAACGATGTATCACTCACAATAAAGAAACTTAAATGGAAGTGGGCTGGGCACACAATTAGAGGACAAGATAAATGGAGCAAAATAGTAATGCACTGGTACACAGGACATCTAAAAAGAAAAAGGGGCAGACCACTACAAAGATGGGTCGATGATATCCGCGAAATAGCGGGTGCCACATGGTCCAGAACTGCTGGCGACAGAAATTTATGGAGGAAATTGGAGGAGGCCTTTGCCAGAAAGTGGCAAACAGACGAATTATAGGTTATCGAGGCATAAGTAATATAATTACATTTAAGTGTTATAAATAAGTTAGATTAGTAATATGTAGTTTAATTGTATGTTTAAATGTATTTTGTAGTTTAAATTGTAATCTTATACCTATTATTAGCAACAAACGTATTACTGTAAAAAGGAAACATGTCTGAATAAAGGCTTATTTATTTATTTATTTATTTATACGGAATCATTAGTGAAAAAAAAAATTTTATACAAAATTTTACAGGAGGGGTGATCAATGAGTGAGTTAGTGAATGAATCAGCACGAGCAATAATAAGATAAACGTTTTAGAATATGAATGTTTGCATGACTGAACGCGAATGATACTTGGTGTAACTGAAACCATACTGAAATATTGTGAGCATCCTGTATTTTATTTCTATACATACCACATAATTAGAGGCTCATAGAACCTTATTCCGAGGTAGTATTTCTATCCATACCACATAATTAGGGGCTCATAGAACCTTATTCCGAGGTAATACCACGGAATTGAGTTTTGTAACAAAAAACACGTTTCCTAATTCCGAGTGTTAAAAAAGAAAAGATTTTTCCATAATAAACAAATAATTTAAAGCTTAATTAGATTATCTTCGTAAATATGTACAATACTCTCTGAAAATTGCATCGAAATATGTATAAATTTAATTTTCTTTTAAATTAATTTTCTTTAGCTTTCCCATACAATCTATCAATAAATTACCTAAATAGGTAAGCTTTGACACGGTATAGTTAGTGATTGAGACGCCAAAGTGTACCTCGTAATTAGGACTCTGTAACCTTATTGCCTATTTAAATATTCAAAACCGAAACAAGAAGTATTTAACATAAAACGACTCTAAAAATTGAAAAAGTTATGAAGTCTATGAAATCGCAATTCCGCGGTATACCACGGCGTTAGGAACCGGCTAAAATATTTGGCACCTAACGCCGAGGTATTTTCAAAACCTATTTTCACCTTAATTTCTTTACAAATATTCACAAATGTTGATTGTTTTCGATTGAAAATATAGTCCTTTAAATATTCAAATCTAAATAAAAACAAATAAAGCTCAAAATTAACGGATAAACACTATTTAAAAAAATGTAGGTATTTCGTGCGCGAGGTCCAAAATGTATGAAACATGCGTTCGGACCGGCTGCTAGTGTAAAACTTGCCGGTTATTTTAAAACATATACATATAAAACCAACAATTTCTTCATTTATCTATGGAATGATAAACTATCAATTGATTAAGATATGTTGCAGTAAAAAATAGCTTGGTGATCGGTTGAAAACGCTGTTTTTCTATATACCTCGGAATTGGGTGCCAATTTTAGAATACCACGGAATAAGGAGACTTTACCTTACATAATATAATAAAATCGTAGACTTGCCGTATCTGTACATTGAAGATTTTTGCAAAATAATAACTGGGGGATGTTAGGGATAAGTAATAGAACGTAAAAAAGCTATTTTTAAAATTTTTGTCTGTTTGTCCGTTTATCTGTTTGTCTGTTTGTCTGTATGTTTGTGCGCGCATCACGCAAAAACTACTGAACGGATTGAAATGAAACTTGGCATGATTTAAGTTCATACTATGGAGTAACATATAGGATACTTTTTATCCCGAAATTCAGCATGGTTCCCTTGGGAGAGGGGATGAAAGTCAAAATGTGTACTTAGCTGTAATTTATTAACCCGTGGTCCGATTTCATTCATTCTTTTTTTTGTTAGAAAGGAGTTAGTTTAAAGATTACTGGGTAATCTCTGAAAGGCTGGATCGATTTTGATGGGACTTTCAGTGGTAGATGTTTACATTTTTATCTACCTAAACATCCATCAGTGAACTTTTAACAATTTTTAGCAAAGTATGAGCTCAAAAGAGCTTAAGAAAAACAAAAAGTTCCCGCGGGATTTTTAAAAACCGATATCCACGCGAACGAAGTCGCGGGTGTCCGCTTGTCGCTTAATAAACCGCAGAGTTAGAAAACGAAACTTACTTAGAACTACTTAGAAGTTAAAACACGAAACTTATCAGTTAAGTATCTGAATTTATTTATGCGATTGCGTGGCAATTAAAGGGTTTCGTGTTATTATTACCACATAATTATGTAGGGTTGGAATAGGGTGTTAAGTTGTCAACTCTGTGATCGTAGAAAAAGATAAAGCACAACGATACCGCGACCTATGGTTTATAATACGAACAACAATATTTTACTCGGGCTTTCTTAAGCTGATCACCACATTTTCAGTACCAAGAGGAAATGCGAACAGAAAAAAATAATTAAAAAAGTTGTTATAAGCTGTGGCCTGTGTGACATCCGACATAAGCCAAGGAACGTATTTTTATATTCTAGAATTTTATACAAAAACTTATATATTCTGTATCGCTCACTCATATAAGCAATGAAACGCGCTGCGCCAATGAGGTGCGTTTCATCGTCACGCCCAATTTGTTCGTTTCGCAAACCTCCGACAAGAATCCTCGCTTCTAAAAAAAAATTAATATGCATTTAGTTTCCCTTCTAAAAGCTTTGTTTAAAATAAGATGTAGGTAAATAATTGCACAGTAACAACAGCCCCGAGAGATGAGTACGCAAAAAGAATATAATATGGCGCAAGTTGAAATCGTCAATCGCATTTTCAGTGAATACTTAAAATGCGTATCTATGGAGAGCACTGTTGCCTATAACACAGCCTATCTTAGGGACAGTTGGTTTCTGTATAATATGTACCAACATTTTTAAGATTATTATTAGTTTTTTTTAGATTTACCTATTTATTGTACAATTAGAAATGGACTGAAAATGACATATTTCAAGACAGAAACGGTTGTAAGAACTTTCTTGTTGTAAAAGTTCTCTGCAATCTGCTCTGATGTAGAGTTTGTGCCTCAAGACTGAATGTTAATGCAAAACTTGCGTAACAAACGCTAAGCCTTGAGGCACTCCTTCACTAACGAGTAATCGAGTAAAGCCTCAATAGCGCAACGGTTGTTGGGCGCGGATCAAAAACCGTAAGGTCGATGGGTCGAACTCCACACTATTGTCGTACCCACTCCTAATACAAGTTTTTACTTAATTGGAGGGGAAAGGGGAATATTAATAGAATAGAATAGAATAGAAAAGTTTTTTATTCAAATAAACTTTTACAAGTACTTTTGAATAGTCAATTGAATCTACCACTGGTTCGGAATGCCATTCCAACCGAGAAGAACAAGCAAGAAACTCGGTGGTTGATCTTTTCCAAATTAACAATATCAATATAACAATTTTGTGTTTACATGATTGAATTGCCGTCTCGCGCATTGCTGGAACGAGTCAAATCCACGCTTTGTTATCATTTATATTATAATCTTCAATTGCTTATTATGCTTTTTTCATGAGCATACTTTTAATAGAGTTTAAGAAACTTGTGTAAAGGCAAGTCTAAGATTGCTTGTGGAATTTTATTATAGAACATTACGCCCATTCCCACAAACGACCCGCGGACCTTTTTGAGGCGTAACTGAGGAATCACGAGCCTATTTTTATTTCTTAATTGCCTGTCGTGTAATTCACACTTTTTTATTGTAACTGTGAATGTTTTGCCTAACAAAAATTATATTGTTATAGATATATTGAGAAGCTACTGTAAGAATACCTATTTCTTTAAATTTCTCTCGAAGGGAATCCCGCGGTTTTAAATTATAAATTGCGCGAATTGCCCTTTTTTGTAAAATGAAATTTTTTTCAATATCAGCCACTTTACCCCATAGTACGAGTCCATACAACATAATACTATGGAAATATGCAAAATAAACAATTTTTGCAGTTTCTATATCTGTTAACTGTCAAATCTTCCTAACAGCGTAAGCAGCAGAGCTGAGCTTGCCAGCAAGTGTTGCTATATGGTTGCCCCATTGAAGCTTTGCATTTAGGGTTATTCCCAAGAACACAGTTGTGTCCTCAGTTTTCAATGGCTCACCACTTATCTTTAAATTGTTGCTAGTAACCCTTGTATTGGGCAATAAAAACACACACACATCGACACACTTGGTTTTTTATGCATTTAAAAGTAGATTGTTTGTAGTAAACCAGTGTAACCAACTTGAGATAAAGTATTATTTACATCGTCAAAATTGTCTTTAGTCCTATCGACTTTAAAAATCAAATACGTATCGTCAGCAAATAGCACTATATCGCAAGCATTTTTGACAAAATGTGGTAAGTCATTAATATAAACCAGAAACATGAATGGACCCAGAATAGAGCCTTGGGGAACACCCATTACTGAGGCTGATCCGGACGACTTGACATCATTGATACATACTCTTTGTATGCGATCACTGAGATAAGAGGCAATAAGACTGAGTGCAGTCTCCTTATAAACCATAGTGGCTTAATTTTCGTAAGAGTCTCGTGATAAACGCAATCGAATGCTTTTGACAAATCACAGAAAATACCAATGGTATTCTGTGATTTCTCCCATGCATCGAAAATATGCCGTAACAGCCTTGCGGTTGCGTCGGTTGTTGAACGACCCTTAGTAAAACCATACTGCTCAGAGTGAAGTATTTTATTTAAATTAAAGTGCAAAAGCAGTTGGTTGAGCATAATTTTCTCAAATATCTTGCTGAGAGTTGGTAGAATCAAGATCGGCCTATAGTTATTTGGGTCACTTTTGCTTCCCGATTTAAATAGAGGTATCAATTTACTATATTTCATTAGGTCTGGAAAAGATCCCGAATCTATGGACTTGTTAAAAATAACAGCAAGATATGATGCAATAATGTAAATAAGGCAGTAAGTTTAATCGTTGTACATTACATATTTTAAAAATAATCCTAATACGTAGATCGCGGGCTTTCAACGAAAAGATTAATAGTTTCTCCTTTTTTGTGGAAAATGGACACACGTTACCTGAGAGCAACAAGTATATTACCAATGTTTCATTTCCGGGAGAAAAGTGATATGAATAACGCGATTCCGGCGAATACCGTTCGTGCAGAGTTTCTATTTCCGCAAGAAAACGGAAGTTAGGTAAATGATCAGAATATTCTTAATGCCCGTAACTGTTTTTTTACTTTCCGATACAGAATTTCCGGTTATGCACGCGAGTAATGTGAAACGTCTATTACATTTAAAATAGGATGGTAAGCAGGTAAGTGGTAGCAAGTGGTAGGAAGGTAAGTAAAAAATCACAACTAAAAGTAGTGATTTTTTTAGACCAAAAGGGTTTACGTTTTCAATATCTCGTTATTTGGATATGTCAATAAAATAAAAAATAATTTGCAATTTTTATTGTTTAAAATTTTATTCAAAGAGCCTGACTAACTGCCGCGGTCGTATGCAGAAAACAGAGATAAAATTATATGTATAAACATAGAAAAAGTTATATTTAAGTGTTTGATTCGAAATCGATGTAAAAAAAAGTTATTAAATATTTAAAAAAAAAAACAGTATGTACATACAGCTGCAGACAGCACACGTTTGAGCTACGTGATCACAGGTATTTATTAATACGCTGTCTATTTTACTAAGCATTTTCAAATACCGAAACTTTTTCAATTTTTTCGTGATTTACATGACCCACAAGAATGCGACCTATGACATTGTAGATCATTGTCGTATTTGAATACATACTGTTAATTTCATTTGTGTCCACCGTAGGTATGATTTCCATACAAAGTGCCAGTTTGCATTCATACAAATCTTTGCATTCAACTGACGAATACGTAATCCACTCTTCCTTAAGTTTGTTAATGGTCCGTATAAAAAGCAGATGTTCTGTACACGTAATGCTGAAAACAGTTGGTTCATCGTAAATCCCCGGAATGACTAAAGATTTCTCGACGCATACTACAGCCGTCATTCCGTTCACGTCTATGCAAAAATGTTGAAATATTTTTACATAAAAAAAATGTTCCTGAATATTTAATAGTTTTCTTGAAACCAAGAGTGCGCTTGTAGCTCCAGCGATGAATTAAAAAGTAATTCTCGAGCATATTACTGCCGAGTTACTTCAGTATTTACTTCAACGTCGCTTGCCTTCTATGCCTCTACCTACTTCATATAATATGAAAATAGGGCCGCAATTTATTTTATGGTTTTCCGTTTAACTGATTTAATATTTTTATTATTATTTAAGATACCCTACTGGATTCTGAGAACTTATCTATACATATAATAAAATCGTAGACTTGCCGTGTCTGTACATTAAAGATTTTTGCAAAATAATAACTGGGGGATGTTAGGGATAAGTAATGGAACGTACAAGTATAAATTAAAAATTTAAAAAACCCCCGACATTCGCCATTTTGTGGTGGTGGCCATCTTGGATTCGCATAGTGCTATTCTACTAGTCAAGCTCTTTAATTTGATACCCATATTGAGGGCGTTGTGATAAAATATGTAATCCGCCATTTCGTAGCTGCGGCCATCTTGGATCGATTTTCATCAAACATAGCTAACAACACTCTCGACTAATTCACCTTTCAAACAAAAAAAAACCGCATTCAAATCGGTTCACCGGTTTGAGCGCTACAGGGGAACAGACAGACACACACACACACACAAAAACATACACACACACACACACAGACACGTCAAACTTATACCACCCCATCGTTTTTGCGTCGGGGGTTAAAAAAGCTATTTTTGTCATTTTTGTCTGTTCGTCTATTTTCTTTCTATTTAAATTGAATTTTTCCACAGCATTGTCAGTAAAACTTCATCTTTCTGTAATCATTCAATCTGAGCGAAATTGCCAGAGATAGCTCAAGAACGTAATGACAGCTGTAAAACGGATAAAACTGTTTTACAACTTACCACAATGATGATCACCCATTACGCACGCGCGAAGCGCATCTTCTGAACGTGAATTCAGAATTTTCTCATCAGTACGAGCCCGAAATGCTAAGTGCATTTCCATTTTCAACAGCTACTGAGACATGCATCGCGGCGCATATGCGGCGCGTCCGTATTATACCTGCGTCGCACTTATAAGCATCTTAAATATTCTTTGCTTATAAGCGAAATTCCCTTACCTTTAAAATGTCTCAATTTAGCTTAACTCAGGTAATCAATTTTATAGCTCCTTAATAGGTAGACATTTCTAGGAGATAGTAATTATCTATTCTTGATGCCACCAGAAAATTGTTATTAGGCTTGAGGCCCATTGGCTACTATTGCTTGAGCGGTCACTAATTTAAACAAGTATAAATTAAAAATTTAAAAAACCCCCGACATTCGGACATTCGCCATTTTGTGGTGGCGGCCATATTGGATTTGCATAGTGCTATTCTACTAGTCAAGCCCTTTCATTTGATACCCGTATTGAGGGTGTTGTGATAAAATATGTAATCCGCCATTTTGTAGCAGCGGCCATCTTGGAACGATTTTCATCAAACATAGCTAACAACACTCTCGACTAATTCACCTTTGATACAAAAAAAAACCGCATTCAAATCAGTCCACCCGTATGAGCGCCACAGGGGAACAGACAGACACACACACACGCACACACACACACACACACAGACACGTCAAACTTATAACACCCCGTTGTTTTTGCGTCGGGGGTTAAAAAAAAACAATCACAATTCGCAATATTTTGTCAAAATTTCTCATGACATTTATTTAATAGTAGGGGAGCCCAAGAGGGGATTTTGGATTTACTCGAGTGCATCAGATTAACATAAGGGAGGCATTCTTGCATACTGCTGAGTACCCTCTACCATATAAGCCCATTACCTATATATAGAGACCCGCGAAAAAAAAAACGATGGTCTTAAATACTCAGAAATGTCAGATTAAGGTATAGTGGGTTAATTACGAGCTAAAAAAAAGTATATTTAGAAAATCAGACTATTTGAACCTAACGTACGAGAATGGGAGCGTTCAAAGCTGCAAAAAAACGTTATCTTGACATTCTCAAATCTCGAGAGCGGTTGAATTTGTTTGTATTTTGAAGGAAATTATGTAAAAATAACAAAAAAATAAAATCAGCCGATTTGCACAAGTCGAAGTTATAAAAATCGTCTATTGAAGATGAGAGCGTGCAGCTAGAAGCTTTCATCACCACGGAAATGGAAAACCTTATTATAACCTTTTATTCTTCCTATCAACTGATCTACAAAATCTAATAGGTCCCGACGACGCTCGAGTAAATCCACATTTAGCATCATCGGCTCCCCCACCATAATTAATGATTATAATAACTTAAAGTTCAATGAAAATTATATTATGAAGGTTCCATACGAAATAGATACCATCTTTAGTACCTACTTCATTACTCAGGAAAAAACTTTTTTTTTTAATTTCTTAATTCTAATAAATTGCCGCTCCATCAATTTTAGCCTGCCCAGAACATTACCGTAAGAACTTCGAAACTTATTAAGAAGTCTGAAGATTAGGCTACTTAAGGCTTTTCGAAAAACATCGACAACTTGTGTCTAAGTTTGTTTTAAGATCATTAAAAGATCAATGCTCCGGCCAACTTGTATCTAATAATGAACACATTCCAAATTCCAATTATCACAAAAGTAACTTAGTAGTTAATAGAGAGAATTAAGCCCAAATTAGACGATTAATTTTTCGGGATTTTTGCTTTCATTTTCGAGGCTTCATCGATGAATCATCCAAAATGAGGTGTATGCCCCGTTGACCATCCGGCTTGACCAAGTTGGTCTGAGGGGAATTCGTATTCCCCCGTTGACCTTTCTAGATTATTAAATTAGTTTCGGATAGACATAACAGATGGCGGCACTAGCTGCTTGCCCCGCGCTTTCTGCACATCAAATTATTATTAAATAAGCGGACACCCGCGACTTCATTCGCGGAGATATATATATTGGTTTTTAAAAATCCTGTAGGAATCATTTTGTTTTTCCTAAGCTCCTGTGAGCTCATATCGTGCTAAAAACTGTTAAAAGTTCACTGGCGGATGTTTAGGTAGATCAACATGTAAACATCCGCCAGTGAAAGTTCCATCAAAATCGATCCAGCCTTTTAGAGATTAGTCGGTAATCTTTAAAATATCTACTTTATAACAAAAAAATAATGAATGAAATCGGACCACGCGTTATTGAATTACTGCTAAATACACGTTCTGACTTTCATCCCCTCTCCATAAGGAACCGTGCTGAATTTCGGGATAAAAAGTATCCTATAATGTTACTCCGTAGTATGAACTTAAATCGTACCAAATTTCATTTCAATCCATTCAGTAGTTTTTGCGTGATGCGCGCACAAACATACAGACAAACAGACAAACAGATAAACAGACAAACAGACAAAAATTTCAAAAATAGCTTTTTTACGGTCTATTACTTATTCCTAACATCCCCCAGTTATTATTTTGCAAAAATCTTCAATGTACAGATACGGCAAGTCTAAGATTTTATTATAGGTATGTATAGATAGATGTATAGAAGATAGAAGATGTATGATTACTAAGCGAAGTCCGGTTTTAGTTTACGAACTTTAAAGCTTAAATGATTGTTGCAGCAAGCATAATGTTTTAGTCAATCACCTTAATTGGACTGTAGCAATTATTGATGCAACAGTGAGACAATTAAATCTTCAAAATATACCCACCCAGTCAATTCATATCACTTTAATATCTATAATATAATAAAACTGTAACAGATCCAATTCTGTACATTGAAGATATTTTGAAATTTTTTATTGAAGGGCACTCCATAATCGATACTGAAGCCAAAACTGCAATTTTTTTCATTTTTGTCTGTCTGTCTGTCTGTCTGTCTGTCTGTCTGTCTGTCTGTCTGTATCTTGGCCGCGCATCACGCCGAAACTACTGAACGGATTCAAATGAAACTTGGTACGATTTGAGTTTATACTCCGAGGTAGGACATAGGATACTTTTTATCCCGAAATTCAGCACGGTTCCCTTGGGAGAGGGGAAGAAAGTTAAAACGTGTATTTAGCTGTAATTCATTAACGCGTAGTTCGATTTAACTCATTCTTTTTTTGTTAGAAAGGTAGTACTTTAGGTATTGTCCCGTAAATATTTCAAGGTCATAGGTTTTTTAGTTCAGAAATGACAGACATTTATTGGGTTCAAATAACTTGGGACCCGGATCTTTGAACGTACGGCTATTTTAAACTGGAGTGCGTTTAAATTTATGTTTGTCGATCTGTCTATATGTTCCAGCTAATTACGGAAACGGCTGGATCAATTTTGATGGAACTTTCAATGGCAGATAGGTGATGTTATAAGGAATAACTTAGGCTACATTTAGTTTAGGTACAAAAAAGGATTATGGGATCCAATCCGATCCTATATAAAAACCTATATCCACGCGGACGAAGTCGTGGGGGTCGGCTAGTACATAATATTATTGGTAATTTAGAGCGATAGGTTTTTTGCAAACGGATGCTAAATTATCGACTAAAGTACAAGCTACACGTTCACTCTTATTTTTCAAATTCCAGTTGCATATTTAAGTTTCTCTAGATGAATCACATAAAATGTATAAACTCATAACTTTTTACTGAAGAAATTATGCAAACTTTTATCCTTTCCAAAAGCAGCTGGCATTGCAACTTTAGAGTTTAGATTACTTTAAAAATAAAATATAATTTCGTCGTAAGCAACATAAGCGCTTTCTTTGTAAAGCGTGATACACACAACGCGAGACGCGACGACCGTTCGGCACTGTGGTACTGCAACTTGTCCATAGAAGTTACAGCAAGAAATTATAATGCGATGCGCGCGTTGTAGCCGCGCCACTGCAGTCGCGACATCGGCGACACGCGCACAGTCGTTTTTAACCCCCGACGCAAAAACATCGGGGTATGTCAAGTTTGACGTGTCTATGTGTGTGTGTGTTTGTGTGTGTGAGTGTGTGTATGTGTGTGTGTGTGTGTGTGTGTGTGTGTGTGTGTGTGTGTGTGTTCCACCGTAGCGCTCAAACGGGTTTTGAAAGGTGAATTAGTCGGGAGTGTTCTGTATGTTTGATGAAAATCGGTCCAAGATGACCGCTGCTACAAAATGGCGGATTACATATTTATTCACAACTCCCTCAATATGGACATCAAATAAAATTGACTAGTAGAATAGCACTATGCAAAAATTAGATGACCGCCACCACAACATGGTGAATGTCAGGGGTTTTCAAAGTAATTTATACTTGTATGTGCTTCATAGTAAACCGTTCTTTGTTCGCGCGTTCAGTGTGAAAAGCCGCACAATCTCCGCCACCGACGCGCGTTTTGTGTGTTTCAGACTTTAATACTTTCTCTGTACATAATTGTAAGTACTTTTCTTGAAATAGCTCCTCATAAACCGGGCTCGTATATCGCTCCGTCGACAAATTAAAAAAGGAATTCTTGAGTATGTTACCGCTTAACAACTTCCTACTCTTGTTAGAGTACTTGAATTTTTATGAAAGAATTTATGAAATACGTCAGCAAGGAGAAAGTAGGGAAAAAAGAGTAAAAGACTTGCCTTTAATAACTGTCGTTTCTCTTTTATATTGCAAAGAACAATTTTAGTTAAGGCGCTTTATTTTTAAGACTATTGTATCTGGTTCCCATATTAAAAAGTGGACCATAAGTTTATTCGACAGATTGATTCAGCAAAAAGATTGTAAGGCATGGTTTATACAAAAATGGCGAGCACAAATTGTTTTCTCCATTATAGACAAATACAGAAATCCGGAAACACAACATTGCATATCGTTATCGACAGATGCAGATGCCCAAAATAGTGGGTCTTCAATAAAATAACAAATGCACTCACTCACTTTTGATTGATTGACATATGTACGAGTAATACGCGAGTTTAGCTTTGCATTTCAACCCGATCTCCAGAACCGCAGATATCTCTGGCTGAGCCTATTTCGGGAACAGACAAACAGATCACACCAAGATCAAAACAAGTTTAGGATCGGAATTTCGCGTCGGGAATCTTGCTCGATACGCTTCCGGGCGCGCTTATGTAGGTCTGTACATACAAATAACAGTAGAGTATAGTAAGAGTATAATAATAATTAGAGTCTCAAAATGAGTATTAATTTTATTCGTTTAACAAAACGTAATAAAAATCGGTCAAGTGCGAGACAGACTCGCGCACCGAGGGTTCCGTTCTCCAGAAGTATTTATCTGTTTTTCATTAGTTTGTCTTGAAAGGTAAAGTGCTAGTTAAGCTAGGCCTCTAAATTGTATGAGCACTCATACAACTCAGAGGTCTATCTTAATTGACTCAACTATGTATGTATGGGGACACCCTTTAATTTCCAATTTTTTTTAGTTTTTGGAATTTTTCCTTTATTTGTGCTGTAAGACCTGGCTTTTTGCCAAATTTCGTAATTCTAGGTCAACTGGAACTACCATTTAGGTTTTCGACCCAAAATCTATAGGGTACTTCCGGTTGACATAGATTTGTCAATTTTGGCCAAAAGCAAGGTCTTACAGATCAAGTAAATATAAAAGTGATCTTATAAGGGTTCCTTTTTTTACCTTTTGAGGTACGGAACCCTAAAAATTAAAAAAATAAGCGCACACATTTGTGAGACTTATCACTCGTATGGTATAGGCACAGTTTCTTTAAACTGTGGTATAGGTACGTTATACGCATAGGTACGTTGAGCGCATAGATTGGTAGCGAACCAGTCGATTGCGCTTGTTTCAAAGTCAATATCTATCTTCTTCTATACATATAATAAAATCGTAGACTTGCCGTATCTGTACATTAAAGATTTTTGCAAAATAATAACTTGGGGATGTTAGGGAGAAGTTTAGGATGTTTGTCTGTTTATCTGTTTGTCTGTATATTTGTGCGCGCATCACGCAAAAACTACTGAATGGATTGAAATAAAACTTGGTATGATATAAGTTCATACTACGGAGTAACATATAGCATACTTTTTATCCCGAAATTCAGCACGGTTCCCTTGGGAGAGGGGATGAAAGTTAAAATGTGTACTTAGCTGTAATTCATTAACGCGTGGTCCGATTTCATTCATTCTTTTTTTGTTAGAAAAGAGATACTTTAAAGATTACTAGCTAATCTCAGAAAGGCTGGATCGACTTTGATGGGACTTTTACTGGCGGATGTTTACCTTTTGATCTACCTAAACATCCGCCAGTGATCTTTTAACAGTTTTTAGCAAGGTATATGAGCTCAAAGGAGCTTAGGAAAACAAAATGATTCCCACGGGATTTTTAAAAACCAATATCCACGCGAACGAAGTCGCGGGTGTCCGCTTGTCTATAATAAGTTAAGTCAAAAATTGGATTGGCGGTCAGAATTTAACTTTCGTCCATGCCTTGTCTCCATTCAGCCACTGGTCCCGGTTTGTAACGGTAATATAACTAAAAACCAAAAAATTATAATTAGTACCCTTTATTGGTTTTCTCAGACCTGCTAAAGATCCTAAAAGCTATTGAGCAAAGTTAATACACTGGGTTGAGTTTAATTACGTATCGACCCTATCGCACCATTATCCCTAATTTGATCGGCAGTGACCATGACTCTTCTGAACGTTACGACTTACGAGTTGGTAATAGGGTTTTATTTTCAAGGGGTACCTATTATTATGCGATACAATAGAATGTTTTTATACGTTACTAGCGGACCCAGCAGACGTCGTCCTGCCCGCTATTAGCGCCACCTACCGGGTCCAATTTTTTTACTTATAAACCTTCCTCTTGAATCACTCTATCTATTTAAAAAAACCGCATCAAAATCCGTTGCGTAGTTTTAAAGATTTAAGCATACATACAAGGGACATAGGGACAGAGAAAGCGATTTTACTATGTAGTGATAATAGCCATGATGAACATGACTAATAATTTCCCCTTACCCCTCCAATTAAGTGAAAACTTGTGCTAGGAGTGGGTACAATAATAGTGTCAAGCCCAAATTAGACGGTTCATTTTTCGAGATTTTTGCTTTCATTTTCGAGGCTTCATCGATGAATCATCGAAAATGAAACGTCTAAGCACCGACCGTTCATCGTTCACAGGCACTTTGTCATAGTAAATATAGTATAATGCACCGTTCACCGCAAAAATGAACGATGAACGGGGCACCGCGCGTCGGTCGACCTCGTCGAAAATATCTCACTTAGTGAGAAAACTCAAGTAAGTCAATGCACCGATTCTTAGATATAAGTTAAGATTATAATAATGTCACTTAATAGCTTCACTCATTAGGCCAGACCGTTACTTTAACTTTTGTAAAATTTCCATTAGTAGAACTTACTTTACGATGAATGACAAAAATAACAGTTTTTCATTATTTCAATCTGAAGATACCTATGTACTAATTCTACCGTAGACTGTAACGTATCCGACGTAAACCTTGTATGGAGCACTCTTGTAAATATAAAATGGAATTTTTCATTCGCATTTGCATTTTATATTCATTGAGTCGGATCGGCGATGTGTACGCTCAGGATTATAACCATTTATGCGATGACGTCAATGTTTTAATGAGATCAACATTTTTATATAGATCTACTACTTTTTTCTGTAATAATGTTTTTATAATCAACATTTTTCATTTATTGTTGATAACGTAAAATTGAGATCGAAAGTGTTACTTTTATATTTACAAAAGTACATTTATATTTTCTATCTACGGCATTATTCTTGAGGTCATCAGCATTTCTTTGATGGGTCCGATGCAGCCGATTCTTGATGCTGATATGAGCCTCTTTTTATATAGGTACTTTTGCAGCTCTTGCGCCTCTTAGGCTTTTGTGAGTCTTACAGATCATCTCATACTATACGATCCTATATACGTCCTTTTACTGTCAACATAATTTAAAGTCATCAATTAAAATTTTAGTACACAGAATAGTTAAGGAAGATAAGGGGAACAGAATAGACGTTGGGATCCCTAGTTGTTGGAAGTTAGTAACCTCGAGAAAGCGCAATGTGGGCAGACCCCCACTAGGTGGACAAATAACATCAGATAAGTTGCAGAAAGACGGTGGATACAAATGGTACAAAACCGATATGTGTGGAATTTCTTCAAGAGACTTGTGCCCAGCTGTGGACCTCCGGTTGACGACAACGTAACACTAGACTATTGTCAGATTATTGTTGAAAATTAATTAGAATTTTTAGAAATGGTTTACAGATTATTAATTTCATAATGGAAATAGGTTAGAATGAACTGACATTTGATTCATTCAATGGCGCCGAACCGCCATCTTGAATTATTGGTATAAATATGGGCACTTCGAAGCCATGAATTCAGTCTCCACCAGAGACTCAACCGACTATTAGATGCTTCAGCGTCTAGGTCGTGATATTTGATTGAGGGTTGCGATAGCAATCACACCCTAATCGAATAAATGCTGCCATTTTGGACTTAGCTGAGTGTAATTAATTAATTAATTAGTATAAAATAGATTTGAAAAGAGATCTCAGTTAAACTAATCTGTGATTCGATATTAATTAAATTTGTGCGGGTGATAAATAAAAATATTTTAATAATAGTTTGATTTAGTTTTAATATTAAACCTTATCCTGCTTCTGTAATATGATGATGTTTTACAAATTCAGAAGCGGGATTCGAATCACGTTGCCTTGATTTTGCTTTGCCATCTACACAGTTGTGTTTAGTTTGTTTAAGAAAGTGATTAATTTGAAGTAAAGTTGTAGAAATAACCGCAGAATAATGAAATACCCGCACTTGAGATGAATGAATCGTTTGAAATTAGAAATAATTTTTGATTAGTTATTTTGAAAGGTTAGACGCCGCGCCGCCGAGTTTCTTACTGGTTCTTCTCGCTAGGTTGCGGCATTCCGAACCAGTGGTAGATTTGCTTTGTTTTGTAAATGAAAGTAAAAGTAATTTCAACAGTGAACATTTTCAAAATAATGTGTTTATGATAATGAGATAACTGATAGTTAATGAATAAGATTTTAAAGTAGAAATCGAATCAAATAGAAGTTTTGATTAATGGAGTTACGAGTTAAATTAATCTGAGAGTTCGGTTATGAATTATTTTGAGTTATCAGTTTAAAAAGACATTGACAGACTTGACTGAGGGCATGACCGCCCGCAATTTACTGAGGGCAGACAGCCCATGACCTAAGTGAGGATAAAATCACCCGTGATCTTAGAAACGACGGCAAAACGCCTGTGACATTGACAATGGGCAAGACCGCCCGCGACATGAATAAAGTAACTTTTACTGTGATTGATGAGAAACACGGGGACGTGTTAAATATAGGACGGCCGAACTGTCAGATTATTGTTGAAAATTAATTAGAATTTTTAGAAATGGTTTACAGATTATTAATTTCATAATGGAAATAGGTTAGAATGAACTGACATTTGATTCATTCAATGGCGCCGAACCGCCATCTTGAATTATTGGTATATGTAATGTTTCAGGATCCAATGAAACACACTTTCTGATTATCCGGTAGGCCATGTTTTGTATGTAAGCCCGAGCACGTCTGTCGCCATTCTCTGTCGGTGTGCGACTGGCGCCCTCTATCGTCACCTGCATACACTACACCCCTCCTTTATTTTTATTTTTATTCAAATAAACTCTTACAAGTACTTTTAAATCGTCCAATGAATCTACCACTGGTTCGGAATGCCGTTCCAACCGAGAAGAACCAGTAAGAAACTCGGCGGTTGTTCTTTTTATAAAAGTAACAATATTACAATTATTATATGGCGGTTAACTAACCAAAATGTTTTTTTTTAATATTATTATTACATATTTACCGTAAAGTTTAACAGAACAGCTTTGATTTTTACTCTATTTTAAATGTGTGTAACAATTACATAAACGTAGTTGATGACAGTAGACGACAATACAAAATACATAAATTAAAACGCTTTACTCTAGATCATTATTCTACTATTTATACTAACCAAGTAATGATATGATTATGATTGTGTTATTTTTGATTAGGTACAATTTCCACCCATATTTTCCCCTTATTTTCAGGTTGATATCTGTCGCTTTCCTTGATCGCTTTCCTTTAGAGATCCACATACTCCTTCCCTTTTTCCTTTATTTGCAGATATCAGTCTCTCACTCATCTCTATCACTCTTGTATTGTTTTGTATTCCATGTCTGGGCTGCTGGAATCTTGCCTCTTCTTTTTCTTCTTCAAAACGAGAACCATTGGTGATACCCATGGTGAGGTTCCATTCACTTCCTCAATAATATCCGTATCCTTCAGTTCCTTTAATGTTCCTTCTGTACGGTTGGGTGACTGGTTTTACTTAATTTTCTTTATTTTATTTGTTTGTGAATACAGTGTTATATAGGGTGTTATTACAATATAAGTACCTTGTATTCTACCACAGCGTGGTGTACAAATGAATTGTAGAATTAGTTATATATCAATTAGCATTTAACTTAGTAATACATACGTGTCTATAGCGAATCCAAAATGACACCCTTACGTCATAAATACAATTTTACTTACACAGCACAGTCACTAAACGAAAAATAAAACAAGAATAAAATTACTTAATTAAAGTTGAACACCTATGTCAAATAACAATGCGGGTAGTAAGGAAAATGTCATGTTAATGCTAATTAGTTAGTGTCATTATTCATAGCGTCAAGAAGGTTATAAGTATACTGTCATTCAGATT
Organism: Melanargia galathea; assembly: GCA_920104075.1. NCBI lineage: Eukaryota > Metazoa > Arthropoda > Insecta > Lepidoptera > Nymphalidae > Melanargia > Melanargia galathea. Next base: position 27,143,481 of record OV049856.1, on the reverse strand, counting down.
TATAGCGTCAAGAAGTATATATTCTATATACCCCTGGAGACTGCGCCTTAAACATTTCAATTTTTCTTTTTCCAATTTCAATCTCATGCTATACAAACTATAATTAGTAATTAAAATAATTAAAGTAACTATAAAGTTTTAGATTATAAGAGTTTATATAATACATTACATTATATAATTTCATTCAAATATCGTAAAATAGAAACATACCCATTACTAAATTGAACAAATAAAAAGTCATAATATAAAATGTTGACCATTATTCTTATATAAAAAAGTAAAAATTTATTATATATTTTTATAAGTGATTACCATTACTTTTAACAAATATTGTAATTCAAATATTCATTGACTGAATGGAATTGGACTCCTGATTCGAGGCCTCCTGATTAGAAACTCCTGATTTGGAGTCCAATTTTAAGCACGCTTAATTGAATCGCATAATAAATGCTTTGCCTAATAAATTGTCTGCCATCTCTGATGACTTATACAGTACAGTTTATACTTTTGACAGACCGGACATAGTTCTACTACGTTCAGCCGATAAATTCTTTATCTACTTCTACTTCCTTTACATTCAAAGCCGCCATTAGTTTATGGAATGAACTTCCTTCGCAATTATATCATGTATTCGCAATTATATAGTATTTACTGTAAGAATTATAGTCAGAATTATTGTAATTCAAATCAAATCAAATAAACTTTATTCAAAATTGATACACTGTACGCCTTTGAACGTTAATTTAGGAACAGGCCATGGTGATAATTACTTACGGAAACTTAAAATTAAACTACGAGGGTTCCAAACGCGCCCTGGTCTGAGAAGAGCCCATAACAAACTCAGCCGGGATTATATATATTTTTCAGAACAATCTGTGTCCATTGGTTTCTGTCATCAAAAATATTTTAAGCTATAGTAAGATTTTTCAATTAATTTGCGTTAAATGTAACCCTTGAACATATTGAGAGATATATTCAAAATGTTCTCTGGCAACATATTATAAAAAGTACAGAATTACCAACAAATGATTTTCCAACTTTTCGCAGTCTAGTAGTGGGCAGCAAAAGTTTATCTTTATTTCCAAGATTAATGTTATGCAGACAGTCACTTTTCCCTTACATTTGTTGATATTTTTGTACACATATATTAAATTTTCAAAAAAATATATTGGTTATAAACTGTCATAATTTTAACTTCCTTGAACCTATCTCTCAGTGACTCTCTGGGACCCATATTATATATGGCACGAACAGCCCTCTTCTACAGCACGAAAATGGAATTAATATCAGCAACATTACCCCATAATAGTATGCCATATGACATAATACTGTGAAAATAACTAAAATAAACTAACCTCGCCGTTTCAATGTCAGTCAATTGGCGAGTCTTTTTAAACCGAGTGAAGATGAACTCAGGGTCATATTGTTGCCAAGAACCCACAGCTAAAGTCTGAACTGGCCAACCTAAACAGCGCTCACGCTGTGGTGCCAGCGCCTGGTAGCATTGAAACTCATGGAGACGCATTGGGAAGAATCTCTATGCTGGACCATGAACTGAGCAGATCTCAAAACCATTCATGACTTTCAGTCACAAATAAAATTATGAAATATAATAAACAATACATAAAACAACAATTCTTACAACGAGCTGCTACAATGCGGGTTGGTGCGCTTCTCAACAAGTATTGTCACATGATAGTGATAATAACTGGGACCGACCGCTTAACACGCTCTCCGAGGCACAGGGGCACAACACCCCCAGCCTCCAACTCAAGGCGGCATTGAGACAGAAAACCCAATGCCCATCAATCATTTGCCCGACCAGGGAATCGAACCCGGAACCCCGCGATCCGCGTTCGAACATGCTAACCACTAGATCCACAAGGCAGTAATTATCCTTCGTGGCTCCCTACTGCTTACTCATTGCGTGACCTTTAAGTGAACCCTTACCACAACTATGATTAGTCTTTTGAAACCGTTATTTCAAAAATTTTATAATTGAACTATCAGTCAGCTTTTCTCTTACTCGATAAATCAAACTAAAATCTGATTCATTTAATCTATACTTTAAAACCTTAATGATTAACTATCAGTTCTCTCAACATCACATCAGCTCATATCAAATCTGTTCTAAAAATACTTAAGGTTCAAATTACTTTTACAGTTACATTTTCCAAACTAAACGAATCTAATCTTGGTTTTGAATGCCGCGTCTATAACTATTCTAAATATTTGTCAATCAAATGTTCCTACTAAATGCAATCCAACTACACTTCTTTAGCTCTAATCGTGTAAGCATTCATCATACTGATAAACCCTTTCACAATCTAAAACTTCTTCACGGCTTTTCACAGCCGGTGAATTCGAACTTGATCACTTCCCAACATCAATGAAGATGTCAGGATATCATGTACGTAATATTCTAACGAAATCAAACTATTATTTAAAAATCTATATTTATCACCCGCAAAACTCAGTTAAATCGAAACAGAAATTAGTTTAACCAAAATGTCGCTTCATATTTCTTTCCTAATTAGTTAATTACACTCAGCAGCCCAATATGGCAATACTCACTCGATTAATGTGTCAGTTCCATCTCAGCTATATCAATTGTGAAATGAAATTTAATAATCTTTAACCATTTCTAAACATTTATATCAACTTTCAACAAGAAGCTCGGTCGTACCGTATTTAAATATAGGATAATAAATACAACATCTAAGACAAAATTTAAAATGTCAGTAGGTCGGTACAATGTCTTTAAACGAGCTGTAATAGGCTAGTCGATATTGTGTACAGGTTATGGATTTATGATGAAATTATAAATTGTACACCGACCGAGGTTGATTCACCGTTACAGTCGAACTTTTCAATGAAAGGAATGACACATTTTTTTTCTTTATTTTGGGCGGCCTGGGACAATCAATTTAATGAGTTAGATAACTGTTATCTGTCGTCTTGTGGTAATCAATTAAATGATTCAGGTGAATACCTGCCGTTCTGTGATAATCAATTTAATGATTCAGATAATATTATCCGTCGTACGGTAATCAATTTAATGATTCAGATAGTATTATCTACTGTTCTGTTTTTAATACATACGCAAAGAACATGTCCAACTTAATCCAATTTAATGGAAGCAAGTTGCCACACGAAGAATTTCCAATTTAATGGAGGCAAGTTGCCACACACAGAACATGTCGTCCAATTTAATCCAATTTAATGGAGGCAAGTTGCCACACGAAGATTTCCCAATTTAATGGAGGTATCTTTGTACCAAGTATTCCCAATTTAATGGAGGTATCGTGTACCAATAATTCTAATTTAATACAAAGTTACCCTAACTTTGTACCAAATTTACCGCTTTATTTATTTTTCCCATGTAGGTTGCAGGTACCCGCAACTCTTATGATAACAACACTACATCTTTCTTTCATAATTAAAACCTCAATCCGATGGATTGTGTTATTATCTGAGTGCAAACAAAACCCCAAACTAGTGACACTCCGACGTTCCTCCGACGTCACAACCTGATATGTCTATTAACATGACTTATTAATATCAACACGATCTAGATAGTGACTTCGTCTTCTTTGACGGTTGATCTGTTAAGAGCTGCTATGCCCATACTACAATTGTCTTTGATTAAACATGGAGTGTTTAATCAAAAGATAAGCTTAAATATCTCTCTCTTTATCAAAAGGTGGTACACATCAACAACATTTTATTGTGTGTAGGTACTATAATGTTCTGTGAGCATGTAATTAAAACTGCGGTTTTTTAGCAGACTTGCGTGTTGTAATCACGTGTGGTAATTACTCAAAAAATGGTAAATATAATAGTACAAAATAATTTGTAGGTACTTTTGTCGAACATAATACTTATTGTTTTTTTATTAATTTCGAATATGAAACAAAAACTCACCGAAATCCAGTATTATGTTAGCCACTTTTTATTCCACCTTCCTTTCCCTTTTTCTTATTTTGTTTTTTTCCTCGTCGCCACATGTAATGTTTCAGGATCCAATGAAACACACTTTCTGATTATCCGGTAGGCCATGTTTTGTATGCAAGCCCGAGCACGTCTGTCGCCATTCTCTGTCGGTGTGCGACTGGCGCCCTCTATCGTCACCTGCATACACTACAGTATAAATATGGGCACTTCGAAGCCATGAATTCAGTCTCCACCAGAGACTCAACCGACTATTAGATGCTTCAGCGTCTAGGTCGTGATATTTGATTGAGGGTTGCGATAGCAATCACACCCTAATCGAATAAATGCTGCCATTTTGGACTTAGCTGAGTGTAATTAATTAATTAGTATAAAATAGATTTGAAAAGAGATCTCAGTTAAACTAATCTGTGATTCGATATTAATTAAATTTGTGCGGGTGATAAATAAAAATATTTTAATAATAGTTTGATTTAGTTTTAATATTAAACCTTATCCTGCTTCTGTAATATGATGATGTTTACACTATCTACTTATTAGGTCCATATTATCTCGCTGAGATAAAAAGGCATTTTCAAAGTATTACAAAAGGAAAAGGTGACCGACTGACTGACTGACTGATCTATCAGCGCACAGCTGAAACCACTAGACGGATCGGGCTGAAATTTGGCACACAGATAACTATTATGACGTAGACATCCGCTAAGAAAGGATTTTTGAAAATTCAAACCGTAAATGGGTTAAATAGGGGTTGAAAATTAGAATGAGATTTGTATGAATCTACGCGAACGAAGTCGCGGGCATCAGCTCGTATATTATTTATACCTGATAGAAACCACATTATAATGTACCTATGGGCTCTTTTCCTATCAACTCATAAATACATTACCCTCAGACCTCTATATTTCAAGCAAAGGCAAGGTCTACAAAGACGCCAGTTTTTCTTATCGGAAACCCATTCAGGGGTAGTTTTAGAGCATAACTCATCCGGTAAAAGTATCCCAGCCCAGTCCTTCAAATACAGCGAGATTTTTATATGCACTCTTTTCCAGAACCTAAATAAAATAATTTATGCACTAAATGGCAGAGGATGTTTATAAAACCGTTTGTTTACACGATCGGCTCGCAAATCGCTGAAACTTTTTAACGTTCGGTACGTGACGTCACATATCAATGTGATAAACATGCAAAATTCAGAAGTCATAGTGGATTCAAGGTCGGGAAATTGAATATACGACATGGCAACATTCCAGCTATGCCATATCCTTGGGCGAGGCGAACTAATAGGTCATTGTGTTATTAAACAATCCACTGTAGAAATGCCTAAATATCAATTCATGTAAATGAGGCAAATAAAGCAATTTAATAAAATGTTAAAATGAACACATTTCATTGTTCGCGGTTAATTGCCTCATCTGGTGACAGAAGGGCTGGGTCATTTTTTACGCAAAGAATCAGCCTGGCTGTTCAATGCGGAAATGCAGCCTGGCGGGCATAATTTGTACAGGTAGTAATTTATTAGTTTAAAATAATGAAAGTTAAAATATTAGTTAATAGATATTAAATGTTTCCAATAATTTAATAAATTATCATATATTTTCTGACGGCCAACGTAATGTAAGTTAGGTTATATGAGCGACCGCGAGATTTAGCTTCTATATTATGTTTTTGGTCTGAATACTATCCAATTCTTACTAGGTAATATACTTAGCTCAAGGTAGTTTTTACACAAACTTGTTATTCAAGGTTCTTGTTATTCTCAAGCCAAGACGAAATACATACCTAACCATAACCATGTTCCAAATTCGTGACCCCAACACTTTCAAATTGGTTTAATAGTGAACATATTGCCAAAAATCCGATATAGATCACCTAATATATATTAACCTGTTTCGTTTATATACCCTCGTAGCTTTAGTTTTAAGTTTCCGTAAGTAATTATAACCTTGCCTATTCCCCTAAATTGACGTTCAAAAAGTGTACAGTGTACCTACTTTGAATAAATGAATTTCGAATTTTGATTTTTGAATTTTTCACCACCTACTGATAAGTGTCTGATAGCTTATTCACAACTTTTGTCTTTGTCACTTGACATAAAGTAAGAAAGTGACAAAACTTACGTTTAGGCTATCCGACACTTAATTATCAGAAGGTGGTGAAACAGGCCCTGAGTGCAGCGAAGTAAGTGATACCTCACGTTACGAAAATCAAATGAATATTTTGAAAATAATGAGGGAACCGACAAACACATGCGCACATATACACATAGACTTCCAAACATATTACTTCGAGTAGTCGAGTAAAACGAGCTACTCTAGCGGCACGCTATGATGGCCGGTTTGACGTTTGTCCGCTCATGAAGTTCCGTATTAATTGATAACGACTTTGAAGGAAATAATTGTATTACTTTATTGACGATAGTGATGTGCAGAGATTCATAAATTTTATCGAATGTAGTTTTAGGTTTAGGACTCAAAATTTATTTATTAAATTGATTTCTTAAATGTATACAAGTGTAGAAAAATCAGTTTGCACCATTTAAGAGGTGAATGTACTTGTGAATATGAACAATTTTCACTATGTGGACAAACCTGTGATTATGAAAGAGATGTGAAAATAGATAATATTATAGAAAACGAACATATAATTATTAATGTATGTGATGATAGCAGTGACGACAGTGAAAATAGTAGTATGGACGAATCTGATTAATTATGGCCTTTTGTGGCACCTTTTTTGGTATCTTTTGTATTCATATGTTTCTTGTGTGCATATAAAGTATGTATATTCATTTTCGTTCAAATATTCAGTTCGTTCAAATAAATTAAATAAACATATACATTTTTGTTTTATTAAACCTATTTAATCAGGTACAAAAACAAAACTTAATTGTTTTTTGTTCGAGAATAAATTGACATTCCACATCACTATTGTAATGTGTCAAACCGGCCTTCATAGCGTGCCGCTAGTGTAATACCTACATATGTATTATGTATTTATATATTACGATCGTATTCAGAGGCGTAGCTTATAAAAGATGGAACAGGTTTTCAGCAGCGGAACTCTCTGGCGGATTCACAAGCAAATTCTGATAGAACGTATGTATAAAGCAAGAGATTTAGTGCAATGAATGCGAATTATTTATACGACGGCATTGGTATATTTCTCTATCTGACGCCCGCAACTTCGTCCGCGTGGACTTAGGTTTTTACTCGATTCATCCATGTATGAGAACTTAGTAACTAGTAAAGTTTGTTGTCATTCTTGTGACTGTGGTAGATATGTCTTCGTATAAAATATAAGACTGCCCGTTAGCCTAATGCGTTTTATTTTTGTACATACAATTAGTGGCACTTGATGTTCACGACCTTCCTGGTGTAGTGGTGAACGCTGTGTGTCTTATAAGTGGGACGCCGCGGGTTCGATTTCCGGCAGGGGCAATTTGCGAATTTATAATCTCTAAATTGTCTCTGGTCTGATCTAATAGGAGGCTTCGGACGTGGTTACCAGTTTACGGGCAATATGGTGCCGCCAAGCGATTTAGCGTTCCGGTACGATGCCGCGCAAAAACCGATTAGGGGTATGGGTTTAGTAAAAACTGCCATACCTATTCCAGGTTAGTCCGTTAGACTGCATCGACTCTTACCATAAGGTGAAATCGTAGTCAAGGGCTCAAAATAAAAAACTTTTTCATTTCTTCTATCTTAAAATCTGCAATTTATTGAGTTTTACCCTAGCGCTGTAACTCTTGACTCCAAATTACATTAAGATGTAGCAAGCACCGAAATACATTAACGGATTTGTTTGATTACCCCAAGATTACCCCAAAGTCAACGCTCGCCGCTTACTCTCAAGATGAACGACAGTTTAATCGGCTCTCCTGACAATTTCCTGAAACGATTCCGTTTGTTGTTAGAATATAATTAATTAAATTTTGTATAATGTAAATTTCTCGGGTTTCTGCAAAAGGATCAAATCCGGTCCGTTCGAAACTTCAAGACAAGAAACTTTTATTTATCGACTAATTTTTCCGCTTGTTTTTATTAAATGCATAAAATACTAGTATGGCGCTTGGGTGCGCGGCCCGCTAAAGCGGACCGCGAGGTTTCGTTTTCGGGTGTTTTTTTGTTTGAGCAGCCTCCACCTATCTCTCCCATATTCCTAACCCTCGATCATTATCACCCTCCATAATATTTTTTCTCCGAATCATTTGTCAGAATGAGAGTTCTTCCATAAAAAAAAATTTGAAAAGGTACTGTATCATAAGTCTTGCATATAGTTCCCAACTTATATTCTCTTCAACATTCGCCATATATTTTGCATGGAAAATAAATTCCGCCATCTTGTTTTTTTTTCTGTTCATCAAATAATCACGTCTTGACCATCTTTTGCCAAATAACTACTCTTCCATCTTTTATACTCAGTGAAATAGACACCGACGAAATTTGTATGGCCGCCATCTTAAATCCGCCATTTTGGACTTTTTTTTCAACTCACTGACAATTAGATGAGGTTTCAAGTAATTTTTGTTCGAGCACCTCCCACCTATCTTTAATACTCTGACCGTGCTCCTCATCCGTCTCAAAAATCTTCAATCATCAGCTCTTTCCAGATTTTTCCTCGGCATGAAAACCAAAAAACCACTCTTCTATCTTCTATACTTGGTGAGATAGACACCGACGAAATTTGTATATCCGCCATCTTGAATCCGCCATTTTGGGTTTTTTTTCAGCACAGTGCCAATTGGATGAGGTTTCGAGTAATTTTTGTTTGAGCACCTCCCACCTATCTACAATATCCTGCCCGGGCTCCTCAAACATCTTCCAAACCCTCAATCATCATGTCTTCCCATATTTTTCTTTGAGAGTTTTCCAAAGAACCGCATCAAAGCCTTGGATAGTTCACAACTTGTAGTCTTGTAGTCTCTTCAATATTCACCATACATTTTCTATGGAAAAATAAATTCCGCCATTTTGAATTTTTTTTCTATTCATCAAGTAGACCTTTGGATCTTGATCATCTTTTGCGAAGAAACCACTCTTCCATCTTTTATACCCTCCGAGATGGAGACCGATGAAATTTGTATGGCAGCCATCTTTTTTCGCCATTTTGATTTTTTTTTCAGCTCACTGCCAATTGAATGATGTTTCAAGTGACATTTGCTCGAGCACCCCCCACCTATCTTCAATACCTTAAGCGTGCTCTTCACCAGTCTCCGAAATCCTCAATCATCAGCTCTCTCCATATTTTTGTTCTACTTCAATTTTTGTCCTCTATACGAAACCATTAGTGAAAAAAAAATTTTTCATACAAAATTTTACAGGAGGGGCGATGAATGAGTGAGTCAGTGAATCAGAACGAACAGCTATATATATATTAACTAGTATGGCGCGTGGGTGCGCGGCCCGCTAAAGCGGACCGCGAGGTTTCGCATTCGGGTATTTTTTGTTTGAACAGCCTCCACCTATCTTCACCCACCTTCCAAATCTCGATCAATACAACTCTCCATATTTTTTCTCCGAATCATTTGTCAAAATAAGAGTTCTTCCAAAAATAAATTACGCGATCTTGATTGATCAATTTTTTCATTAAATAGATCTTTAAGGTCTTGATAATCTTTTGCAAAAAAAAAACCACTCTTCCATCTTCTATACTCAGTGAGATAGTCATCGACGAAATTTGTATGGTAGCCATCTTGAATTCGCCATTTTGGAGTTTTTTTTTCAGCTCACTGCCAATCGGATGAAGTTTCAAGTGATATTTGTTTGAGCACCCCCTACCTATCTTCAATACCTTAAGCGTGCTCCTCACCCGTCTCCAAAATCCTCAATCATCAGCTCTCTCGATATTTTTACCCCGCATGATTTTTTGTCTTCTATAAGAAAAAATCCGTGAAAAAACATTTTGTATATCGAAAAATAGAGTCCGCCATCTTGTTTTTTTTCTGTTCATCAAGTAGACCTTTAGGTATTGATCATCTTTTGCAAAGAAATCACTCTTCCATCTTTTATACTTAGTGAGATAGACACTGACGAAATTTGTATAGCCGCCATCTTGAATCCGCCATTTTGGGATTTTCTTCAGCTCAGTACCAATTGGATGAAGTTTCGAGTAATTTTTGTTTGAGCACCTCCCACCTATCTGCAATACCCTGGCCGTGCTCCTAACCCATCTTCCAAACCCTCGGTCATCACCACTTTCCATATTTTTTCTCCGAATCATGTGTCAGAATGAGAGTTTTTCTATAAAAACAAAATTGGAAAAGGAACCATCTCAAAGTCTTGCATAGTTCCCAACTTCAATACTCGCCATACATTTTCTATGGAAAAATAAATTCCGCCATTTTGAATTTTTTTTCAATTCATCGAGTAGATCTTCCAATCCTGATCATCTTTTGCTAAGAAACCACTCTCCCACCTTTTATACCCTCCGAGATGGAGACCGACGAAATTTGTATGGCGGCCATCTTTTTTTCGCCATTTTGAATTTTTTTTCAGCTCACTGCCAATTGGATGACGTTTCGAGTGACATTTGCTCGAGCACCCCCCACCTATCTTCAATACCTTAAGCGTGCCATTCGCTCGTCTCTGAAATCCTCAATCATCAGCTTTCTCCATATTTTTGTTCCGAATGAATTTTTGTCCTCTATACGAAACCATTTGTGAAAAAAAAAGTTTTCATACAAAATTTTACAGGAGGGGTGATCAATCAGTGAGTCAGTCAATGAATCAGCACGAGCAGCTATATATATATTAATATGGCGCTTGGGTGCGCGGCCCGCTAAAGCGGACCGCGAGGTTTCGTTTTCGGGTGTTTTTTTGTTTGAGCAGCCTCCACCTATCTCTCCCATATTCCTAACCCTCGATCATTATCACCCTCCATAATATTTTTTCTCCGAATCATTTGTCAGAATGAGAGTTCTTCCATAAAAAAAAAAATTAAAAAGGTACTGTATCATAAGTCTTGCATATAGTTCCCAACTTGTATTCTCTTCAATATTCGCCATATATTTTGCATGGAAAATAAATTCCGCCATCTTGTTTTTTTTTTCTGTTCATCAAATAATCACGTCTTGACCATATTTTGCCAAATAACTACTCTTCCATCTTTTATACTCAGTGAAATAGACACCGACGAAATTTGTATGGCCGCCATCTTAAATCCGCCATTTTGGACTTTTTTTTCAACTCACTGACAATTAGATGAGGTTTCAAGTAATTTTTGTTCGAGCACCTCCCACCTATCTTTAATACTCTGACCGTGCTCCTCATCCGTCTCAAAAATCTTCAATCATCAGCGCTTTCCAGATTTTTCCTCCGCATGAAAACCAAAAAACCACTCTTCTATCTTCTATACTTGGTGAGATAGACACCGACGAAATTTGTATATCCGCCATCTTGAATCCGCCATTTTGGGTTTTTTTTCAGCGCAGTGCCAATTGGATGAGGTTTCGAGTAATTTTTGTTTGAGCACCTCCCACCTATCTACAATATCCTGCCCGGGCTCCTCAAACATCTTCCAACCCATCAATCATCATGTCTTCCCATATTTTTCTTTGAGAGTTTTTCAAAGAACCGCATCAAAGCCTTGGATAGTTCACAACTTGTAGTCTTGTAGTATCTTCAATATTCGCCATACATTTTCTATGGAAAAATAAATTCCGCCATTTTGAATTTTTTTTCAATTCATCAAGTAGACCTTTGGATCCTCATCATCTTTTGTGAAGAAACCACTCTTCCATCTTGTATACCCTTCGAGATGGAGACCGACGAAATTTGTATGGCGGCCATCTTTTTTTCGCCATTTTGAATTTTTTTTCAGCTGACTGCCAATTGGATGACGTTTTGAGTGACATTTGCTCGAGCACCTCCCACCTATCTTCAATACCTTAAGCGTGCCCGTCGCTCGTCTCTGAAATCCTCAATCATCAGCTCTCTCCATATTTTTCCTCTTAATGAATTTTTGTCCTCTATACGACACCATTATTGAAAAAAAAATTTTTCATACAAAATTGTTCAGGAGAGGTGATCAATGAGTGAGTCACCCAATCAGCACGAGCAGCTATATATATATATTAACTAGTATGGCGCGTGGGTGCGCGGCCCGCTAAAGCGGACCGCGAGGTTTTGCTTTCGGGTATTTTGGTTTGAGCAGCCTATCTCTGCCATATTTCTAACCCTCGATCATTATCACTCTCCATATTTTTCTCCGAATAATTTGTCAGAATGAGAGTTCTTCCATAAAAAAAATTTTTTGAAAAGCAACTGTATCAAATTTTGCATAGTTCCCAACGTGTAGTCTCTTCAATATTCGCCATATATTTTGTATGGAAAAATAAATTCCAACATCTTGTTTCTTTTCTGTTAATCAAGTAAACCACGTCTTGATCATCTTTTGCCAAAAAAACCACTTTTCCATCTTTTATACTTAGTGAGATAGACACCAACGAAATTTGTATAGCTGCCATCTTGAATCCGCCATTTTGTTTTTTTTCAGCTCAGTGCTAATTGGATAAGGTTTTGAGCAATTTTTGTTTGAGCACCTCCCAGTCCCATCTATCTACAATACCCTGCCCGGGCTCATCAACCATCTTCCAAACCCTCAATCATCATGTCTTCCCATATTTTTCTTTGAGATTTCTCCAAAAAACCGCATCCTTGCCTTGCCTAATTGAAAGCCTTGCATAATTCACAACTTCTCTCTCTCAATATTCGCCATACATTTTCTATGGAAAAATAAATTCCGCCATTTTGAATTTTTTTTCAATTCATCAAGTAGACCTTTGGATCTTCATCATCTTTTGCGAAGAAACCACTCTTCCATCTTTTATACCCTCCGAGATGGACACCGACGAAATTTGTATGGCGGCCATCTTGAATCCGCCATTTTGGACTTTTTTTCAGCTCACTGCCAATTGGATGATGTTTCGAGTATTTTTTGTTTGAGCACCTCCTACCTATCTTCAATACCCTGCCCGGGCTCCTCAACAAACTTCCAAACCCTCAATCATCATGTCTTCCCATATTTTTCTTTGAGAGTTCTCCAAAAAACCGCATTAAAGCCTTGCATAGTTCACAACTTGTAGTCTCTTCAATATTCGCCATACATTTTCTATGGAAAAATAAATTCCGCCATTTTGAATTTTTTTTCAATTCATCAAGTAGACCTTTGGATCTTCATCATCTTTTGCGAAGAAACCACTCTTCCATCTTTTATACCCTCCGAGATGGACACCGACGAAATTTGTATGGCGGCCATCTTTTTTTCGCCATTTTGAATTTTTTTTCAGCTGACTGCCAATTGGATGACGTTTCGAGTGACATTTGCTCGAGCACCCCCCACCTATCTTCAATACCTTAAGCGTGCCCGTCGCTCGTCTCTGAAATCCTCAATCATCAGCTCTCTCCATATTTTTGTTCCGAATGAATTTTTGTCCTCTATACGAAACCATTAGTGAAAAAAAAATTTTTCATACAAAATTTTACAGGAGGGGTGATCAATCAGTGAGTCAGTCAATGAATCAGCACGAGCAGCTATATATATATTAATAATAAAACCAAAGTTGGTCATTTCGACAAAGTTTAGTTAGAGAAGGCAAAATTGCTTATCCTGAAGGCCAACCAGTGGACAATGTATATTTTAGCTTTTGATAAATTCTAATTAAAAACCCTAATGGGTACAAGGTCAAATTATAAAATGGTATAAAAATGTACTTATATTCCATTATGAGTTTATAACCCAAAATAATTAAGGGGTATTTCAATAATAATTTTAAAACGAGTAAAAATCCTTATTTCTGAGCCTGAAAGCATTTAATTTTCACAACCAATAAAGTATAAAAAAGTTAGGTCAGTGATAAAACGTTTTGTAATAAAATTAGCATTCGCCAAAGAAAACTCCGAATAATATAATTTGTAATTTACTTAGGATATTTAGGGGTGGGTAATGATGCAGAATTTATTGTTATTCCGTAACAAGTTGTTCGCTTTCACAAATCTGAATCAGTGCTGTACATCCATTTTACCACCGGTTATTATGTTCTTGGTTTAAATACCTGTACAATTTACGCGCTAATGTTTTTTCAATGCAAGATTTAATTTTTTAATCTTTGAAAAAATGCCCGTAAAGAAAAATTATGGAATTACACAAAATAGAAGGAAAGGGAAATGCATTAAACAATGCATTATGACAAATTTATTATGGAACTAGCTGATCCCCGCAACTTCGTTCGCGTAGATATATGTAGGTTTTTATATAGGATCGGATCGGATCCCATAATTCTTTTATGTACCTAAACTAAATGTAGCCTAAGTTACTCCTTATAACATTGAAAGTTCCATTAAAATCGATCCAGCTGTTTTGGAGATTAGCTGGAACAAATAGACAGACCGACAAACATAAATTTAAATGCACACCAGTTTAAAAGCCGTACGTTCAAAGATCCGGGTCCCAAGTTATTTGAACCCAATACTGAGGTTGTAATGTCTGTCATTTCTGAATTAAAATACCTATGACCTTGAAATATTTACGGGACAATAAATAAAGCATTAACTTTCTAACAAAAAAAGAATCAGTGAAATCGAACAACGCGTTAACGAATTACAGCTAAATACACGTTTTAACTTTCATCCCCTCACCCAAGGGAACCGTGCTGAATTTCGGGATAAAAAGTATCTTATGTCCTACCTCGGAGTATAAACTCAAATCGTACCAAGTTTCATTCGAATCCATTCAGTAGTTTCGGTGTGATGCGCGGCCAAGATACAGACAGACAGACAGACAAAAATGAAAAAAATTGCAGTTTTGGCTTCAGTATCGATTATATAGTGCCCTCCATTAAAAATTTTCAAAATATCTTCAATGTACAGAATTGGATCTGTTATAGTCTTAATATATTATAGATAGATAGAAGGTAGATAGACATAAAGTGACAAAAATAGGAGAACTATTGTCTGATGTCTCATAGTTTTGTTTTAGAGCATTCCAATCGATACGCACGGAGTGCGTCAAGCCAAGTTCCCTTCTTGCATGCAGTGTGTATATTTACACGAAATATTTCGAGCTGTTTTGATCCCCCTTATAACTCTGGTTCGCGTGATAGTAATTTTACGAAATTTGAAATATAAGTTAAGCTAGTGAATTTGGTGATAAATTGAAAGTTAAAGGGGCGCTTTTCCCTGTTTTAGGCGATTTTGGCTCTTTTCCAACGAGTTTTAAATCAAGAGGAAGATTTTTTTACGCGCCCAAAAAAATATATATTGTAGATCAATTCTTTATCAACTAATTTTAATGTTTGAAAACACAAAAGGTATGATTTTGCTCGATCATAAAAAATTCCGAAGAAATGCTGATTTTTTACATTTTTCTAGTTTTATGTATAAAGTTTTGTCTAAAACTTTATACATAAAACTATAACTAAGTAAAATTATATCTAAATAAAGTTTATTGCATTTACTATAAGTTACAACGACTTTTTTTTTTTAAATAAAAATCCAAGAAAAATTCTAGCCATTTCTAGCATAAAACGGTCACGCGCAACGCTCTTGCCATGTACTCAGTGGCTCACAGGCCTTCATCGAGGTAGGAAGTGCGTCAGTTTTTGCCAGCCGCGCTCCCCGCGATTCATATTCGTAATTTCTCTAATTTAGTTATAATTTTTTTTTAAATTAGTAATAATAAATATTATTTTGTAAATT
The DNA here is from genome assembly GCA_920104075.1 of Melanargia galathea. Lineage (NCBI taxonomy): Eukaryota > Metazoa > Arthropoda > Insecta > Lepidoptera > Nymphalidae > Melanargia > Melanargia galathea. The sequence continues at coordinate 27,127,834 of OV049856.1, read as the reverse complement.
TGTGTCTTTTTAGATAGAGTTACGTATGTAATAAAAAGTTAGTAGAGGAAAATGTGAGATTTTGAAATAATGATATTTACTAAAGTAACCACAGTATACCTACTTAGGTATCAGTAACCAGTATGACCATTTTATTATATTTTGAACCTCCGACGCAAAAACGACGGGGTGTTATAAGTCTGACGTGTCTGTGTGTGTGCGTGTGTGCGCGCGCGTGTGTGTGTGTGTCTGTCTGTCTGTCTGTTCCCCTGTAGCGCTCAAACGGGTGGACCAATTTGGGTTTTTTTGATTTGACCGTGAGCTCGAGGCCCGGCGCACACTGAATAATGAACTTTACACTATTGACATACGGTCGCGCGGTACGGTACGCGCGCGGTGTTAGCAAGCAGCAGAGATACGTGCAAGGCTCGCCACAGTTCAGTATGGACGATGACGGATTTGTCACAAAACAGATCTGGTAACAAAACAGATCTAAAATAATGGTTGAGTTAATTTTAGAAGAAAACAAAACAAAAAATAAAAACATAATCTATTTTAAAAACTAGATGATGCCCACGGCTTCGCCCGTGTGGATTTAAGTAGGTTTTTAAAAATCCCTTTTGATTTTCCAGAACAAAAAGTAGCTTATCTGTAGAAACCCGTCCCCAAAACGGAAAAATCCCGTGGGATCCCCACGATTTCGGAATACAATTCCTTACAGCATCAGGGTTGAGGAGTTGGATATGTACCTACTCGAGTTCATTCAACGATAAAGTCTTTAATTGATACCCCCAATATCAATTTAAATAACCGAAAGTTTCGAAAACCCATTAGTTTTGGGGATTAGGTCCCCTACAGCATCAGGATTGAGGAGTTGGAATCCAAATTTTTTATAGAACAGGGTCGCAATGTTTCTCTATCGATTAAAAAAAAAATTACGCAAATCGGTTCAGAAATCTCGGAGATATTGGTGTACATAGGTAGAAAAACACAACTCCTCCTTTTTTGAAAGTCGGTTAAAAAAGTAGCCTATGTTACTCCCTGGTTAATTCTCTACTTGTATGTGAAGGTCCCGTCAAAATCGGTTCAGCCGTTCCGAAGATTAGCCCGTTCAAACAGACAGACAGACAGACAGACAGACAGACAGACAGACAGACAGACAGACAGACAGACAAAAATTTTAAAAACGTGTGATTCGGTTATGGTAGCGTTCAAATAACCATATGAGCTTAATATGAGGTAGTTATTTCGATATTACAGACAGACACTTCAATTTTATTTATTAGTATAGATATGTTGTAAAACTGATTTAATCTATACTGTGGCAAGGAATGCTCGAGCGAGGTCACTGCTCGATATCGGTCGGCGCGTCTTTAACTACGATATGTAGGTAATATTAGCGGGGGCTGAGGTAGCGCGCAAATACCTAAAGTTGCAAGACAACCGGGTCTTAAAATTTTTACGTAAAACCGTTTCTGAGATACAGAGATTTGAAAATCTCATAAAATAAGACCTACTCACTGAACCTACCTCGTGTTTCTAAAATCTAAATGATAGCAAAACCCGCATTGATATCACAAAAAAAATTTGAAAGTCAATTAAATACCTAAGCCAATTTAGGCACAGACAACTGACAAACGCAGATTATGACTACGTTATGTAGTATTTAGAGAAGAAATGTTATTAAACTTGAGTTTGTCGGTTCTGTAAATAATCCTCACCTACATATCAAGAGAGCTCTAGAGATTGGAATGAGCTTCTCAATATTCCAGTGTGTAATGTCAGTCAATCAAAATTGACTGGTATCCGATTTTCTATTTCGGCATCCATTATTTCTGTAAATCATGCATGCTGAATGTCTGTTTTCATCATATTATTATGATAACATTCCACGCGTACTTACAAAATATATCTCAAATGAAAAGGAGTTTGACTAACGATATTTCTACTATTTTCTTTAATCATCGGTCTTCCAATCAATCGTGATTCTTGGCAATCATGGTGTCATACCTAAAACCGCCTCCAATATATTGCATAAATAAAATGGTCGATTCTTTCTATTGACTGCTTGTATTCCTAATAGCTATATTAATTTTTCTATTATGTTAAACCATTTCAAAGTGTGGTTACACAGAAAATCCAGCAATGCAACAGAAAACCGATCTCCATTCAAAGAAGTTGACGTATTCAAGAAGATTGAACTTAGCAGCAACAAACCAGTAGTTTACTAAACTTTACGGGAATTGCCGATATTAAATCTACTTCAGAACTGGAAATACATACAGGGTATTAGGAGAATGCTTTCGGAAACGAAGACTGATGATTACTGATAAGATACTAAGAAATAAACGTGAAAAAAATTGCATTACAAAAAAATACCGGTATTGAGAGGTTAAACGTAACACTGTAATTGCAAAAAACAAAATATTTCCTTTATTTTTTAAAGTTAATAATGTAATTCAAATAAAATCAGCTGTCTACCGTTGTGCGCCTCGAGTCCCGCAATACCTACTCTATAAGGCAAATGGTTATTGGTTCTGGATTATGTTTAGGTAGCATAACAATAGCGCTAAGGTTTCGGAAGCGGTCACCTAAGCCCTGTCACAATATTATAACCGTGGAAATCAGAAATACAACTGGTTGAGACAGCTGTTTGTACATCATTAGTAACTAATACCATCACACCATCTATTTCTGCTACAACATTCATTGGGAAGTAATTTAGTCTTAAATGTCAGCTTGATGCTAAACAACTAACAAGGTATGTAGGTACTGGACTGTCTTATGTGGAGAATTAATGGAGCGAGACGTCGTTTCGAGATACTACAGAATGTAAGGTTATCACACTGTTTGGATAATGGATGCTCTTGCTGTGTTGATACTGCGTATATCCTATCTCTGCTCCAATCTGCCTAAAATTTCGTCTTCGTCGTGTCAGCCAATAGACGTTCACTGCTGGACATTGGTCTTACACAAGAATCCACATGATCAGCCATTGGTTTTCACTGGCTCCCAAGTGACTTGTTTGACATTTAGGGGTTTTCCAACGCGTTTTCGGTGCGACATCGTCTTTGGCTCCCCAATATCTATCGGTTCTACGAATTATGTGTCTAGTCTATTGCCAATTCAGCTTCTTGATGAGCTGTACTCCTTCTCTGGTTCTCCTACAGATCTCCTCAGTTCTGATTAGATCCCGCAGAGATATTCTGAGCATAGCCTTTCTTATCTTGTTGAGGCCCATGAGGTTAGCGATGTTTGGGATCCATAAGTCATCACTGGCAACACGCACTGTTCGAAGACTTTCTAAAGGTTATGTTAATAATAACACTTAATGATTATGTTATACCTAACACTTATAACTCGAGTGCGGCTGGAGCGATTTTCATGGTTATTGATTTGTTGTATTAAGTCCCGAATAGCATAATAACTATTAAAAACATTGGAAAATTGACGAAAAAATAAAATAAAAGAAAAAACAATTTTTCACGGGTTTCGTAACTGTCAAACATCCCGTCGCGTGGATATGGTAAACTCTCTCACCTGTACCTATATAATTCTTCCGTAGGTAGGTGTTCGTTATCTAACTCCTCCTAAACGGCTGGACCGATTTGGATGAAATTTTGTGTGTATATTTCAATGGGTTCCTGGATGGTTTGAAAACACAATTACCAGGTAGGTACAGGTAACCTACCGAGTCTCAGTAGGTGGCGCTGATGTCGGTATGTCACCGGGCAGGATGATGTCTGCCGGGTCCACTAGTATTATTCATACATATAATATTTTCTCTTTAAGTATATTTTTTGGGAACTTTTTAAATTCATGCTTTCAATTAAGTCAATTTTAGGGTTCCGTAGCCAAATGGCAAAAAACGGAACCCTTATGGATTCGTCATGTCTGTCTGTCTGTCTGTCCGTCCGTATGTCACAGCCACTTTTTTTCCGAAACTATAAGAACTATACAGTAAAAACTTGGTAAGCAGATGTATTCCGTAAACCGCATTAAGATTTTCACACAAAAATATAAAAAAAAACCAATAAATTTTGGGGGTAAAAATAATTTTGAGTTTCAGTTCTAAGTGTGGGGACTTCGAACTGAAACTAAAAATTATTTTTTTCATCAAACCCATACGTGTGGGGTTTTTATGGATAGGTTTTAAAAAATTATATTGAGGTTTCTAATATCATTTTTTTCTAAACTGAATAGTTTGCGCGAGAGACACTTCCAAAGTGGTAAAATGTATGTCCCTCTCCTGTAAATTCTAAAATAAGAGAACGATAAAACTAAAAAAATATATAATGTACATTACCATACAAACTTCCACCGAAAATTTATTTGAATGTTATCTAGTAAGTAGTTTTTTTTAATACGTCATAAATCGTATAGCGCAATTTACCTTATAGTTGACGCCAATTAAGATAGACCTCTGAGTTGTATGGGCGCTTGTCTTAAAAGGTAAAGTGTCAAATAAGCTAGGCCTCCAAATTGTATAATTTAGAGGCCTAACTTAATTGGCACTTTAGCTTTTAAGACAATTAAGGAAAAACAGATTGTACTTATGTATATACTTCTGGAGTACGGAACCCTCGGTGCGTGAGTCTGACTCGCACTTGACTGGTTTTTTTATTCAAGCTATTGGACTCCTCAGGAATAATTCGAAAAGTTTTGTCCATCTTCTTTTGCGTAGACCCCGAAGTCAATAAAATTTTATTAGGTAAAATTTTAATAAAACATGAAGTACTCAAACTCTACTCCAACGAATTTTCCAATTAGAATTTTTAAGAACCATTAACCCAGGAAAATTCCAACAGCAAGAGTTACTGAAGAGTGAAGACTACAATATTAATTAAGTCGTCGCAGTCTATAAACTTTAATAGACTAGCAGATGAGTAGTTAAAAATGAAAATTTTATTCATTTCTTTTTTGATTTTTCAATATTATTTTTAGTAATGTTATTATTAATATTAGTACTAGTACATAGGTATTATTACTAATACTAATATATCTATCTATACATATAATAAAATCGTAGAATTGCCGTGTCTGTACATTAAAGATTTTTGCAAAATAATAACTGGGGGATGTTAGGGATAAGTAATGGAACGTAAAATAAACTATTTTTGAAATTTTTGTCTGTTTGTCTGTTTGTCTATTTATCTGTTTGTCTGTACGTTTATGTGCGCATCACGCGAAAACTACTGAGTGGATTAAAATTAAACTGAGTATGATTTAAGTTCATACAACGGAGTAACATATAGGATACTTTTCATTCCGAAATTCAGCACGGTTCCCTTGGGAGAGGGGATGAAAGTCAAAATGTGTACTTAGCTTAATTCATTATTAAGCAGAGATCCCTATAAATTCCATTAAAACGGTTTCGATGTTTTTGTGGTATTTTTTTTTTTTTCAATTTCAATAGCACTCTGGAATCGCTGTTTTTTATTTAAAAGTTCTCATGTTATTAGGGTGTTATGTTTGCTTAGAGGACACATTACTGGGTCATTATTTTTTATGTTACTTTTTATTCCACTGTAGTTAGTACCTACCTAATGACTAAATAATTGGCTGTGTACGTTTACACTGCTATGTTTTAAGTGAAATAGTTTGCTTATTAGTGACTGAGTGAATTCGAATAGTCTATTTTATAACTTATCCAAATCGCAAGGTTTACTAGCCCATAACTAAAAATATTAGTGTAAAAGCGAAGAAAACTCTGCCAAACGATTTATTAAAAACCAAGATGGCATTATTAAATAATATCCTACCTTACCACACACTTATATTAGCTAAGAAACGTACGAAAAGAGCCTTGCAATTATAATTGTATAACACAATATAACTATATAACACAACGTTGTGTTATAAAATCTTACTAGCTTTTGCTCGCGGCATCGCCCGCGTGAATTTCGGCCCGCGAAAATCCTGATGCAGTAGTGGATTTCTGGTTCCCGTTCTCGCTCCCTTTTCCAACCTTTATACTTCCTTTCAAGGTAGTTTGCTATAGTGATCTACCTATAGCTGTAGCTATAAATTTGGGTATTTTTCAAAATCCCGCGGGAACTGTGGATTTTTCCAAGATATACCTATGTGTTAAGTCAGGGCATTATCTATCTCCATTCAAAATTTCAGCCAAATCTGTTCAGTAGTTGCGACGTTATAGAGGAACAAACATCCAAACATCCACGCTTTCACATTTATATTATTAGTAGGATATAACAACGGCTAGACGGTTATGACTTATGTACGCCGGAGTATGCCCGAATAGTTTCGAATCCATTCAGGACTCATAATCCTGAGCATATCCACGTGTTAAGAGGCCGTATTCCGAGCCGAGCTAACGAGTTTCGGCCCGAGTTTTAAATGTGTGCGTGTACCTCACAATGGCACCGTAAGCTGCACACACACAAAGACATGGTATACTTAAAAGCGGTCGGACTAACCTATATTGATACTTTGCGTTCCAAATTCAACGCGCTAATAAAATAAAATTTTAGATCTTAGTATATTTTATATTTGCTTTTTTTTAATGTTCGATTTAGGTAAGTATATAATTATTATCAAGATGTTGTGTAATCGTTTATACTTACACATAACATCTGTAAGAATTAAATACAGCTATATCACTACCCATATTATAATGCGAAAGTGTGTTTGTTTATTAGTTTATTGGTTTGCTGGTTTCTCCTTCAATCACGCTGCAACGAAACAAAAGACTATACGATCAATGCTTATTATATTGGTCAATAGTTTAATCTGGTTATTTCAGGTATACAGGTTGTTTTGATAAAGAAGTTCTCTCAGGTGTGCAATTATCTACTATGTAGTTGCTAATCTTAGGTCATAAATAAAATTTGCACGTGCTCAATTCTTGCAGGAACACTTGTTGTATTCGTATTTGCTTCTTGTAACCGAATTTTTATTTATTGTCAAGAATGGCCCGAGTACCCATAATATTTTATTACCAAAGACTTGATGAGTAGGTGCTAAACTAATATTTGTTCGTGTTCAAACTGTGATGTTTTTATTATATTCTTTTTTCTTGTACTAGTTGACTCGCCCAGGATTTACACATTTTCGTTTAGCCAATTTTGATGCAATTTAGTACACATATGGCTTACATCCCGAAGGTGGACAAAGGCTATTTTTTATCCTGGAAAATAATTTATTTTTCATAGAACACTATTTTATGTGTTTATTATTAAAGACATTACTATCTAAAATTTAGGTATGTAAGGGCCTGTTTCATCACCTTCTGATGAGTGTCGAATAGACTAAACGTAAGTTTTGTCACTTTCTTACTTTATGTCAAGTGACTAAGACAATCTGACACTTATCCGAAGGTGGTGAAACAGGCCCTAACTGTTTTCACTTAATTAAATTTAGTTGTGAGATAACTTATCTCCCTCTATTTAGTCCGATTAAAATAGACATTCAAGATTAAAAAAAATATTAGATATTATATAATATACTAGCTTTTGCCCGCGGCTTCGCCCGCGTGAATTTCGATTTTTCACAAATCCTGAGGGAATCGTGGATTCCCGGTTCCCGTTCCCCGCTCCCTTTTCCAACCTTTATACCTACTTTCAAGAAACTTTGCTATAGTAATCTACCTATAGCTATAGATATACTTTTCGGGTTTTTGAAAGAGAAATGTGTTCAATATGGTACTTATGATGAGATTTTGCATCTCTGATAGAATCGGACTGACACAAACTTTATCGTTAAAGTAAAATGAACCTTAACTGCCTTGTTTTAAAGCTCAAGTTCATCAACATCCAACACTCTAAACAATTAAAATCAGTGGTACTGAATTTTAGGTCCATTTTATTCTGACGTTATTGTGTCACAGAGGAGAAACGGAACAGAGTCAAAGCTTCTAAGAAGCGAGCAAAATTTATACCTATTCTGGTAGGGTTGGCACAGGAGGATACAATTTAATAAACAATAGTAATTTGTTCAACAAAATGGCAAATTTTGTTTTTGTTGTGATTGACTTTGCTATCGCATGATACATACAACTTTTCACTTCAATAGCGAGAAAATACAAGATGTAAAAGAAATATTTATTTAAACATTAAGGTATTTTAAACAGGGAGCTCTAAATATCGATTTTGAATGAAATTGGTCAATTAACAAAGAATTTCAAAATGGCGTCGACTTTTTTAAGTTTTGGTAACAGTTTCCTGTTTTGTGATCCCAGGGAGCTCTAAATATCGATTTTGAATTAAATCGGTCAATTAACAAAGAATATCAAAATGGCGTCGACTTTTTTAAGTTTTGGTAACAGTTTCCTGTTTTGTGATCCCAGGGAGCTCTAAATATCGATTTTGAATGAAATCGGTAAATTAACAAAGAATTTCAAAATGGCGTTGACTTTTTAAGTTTTGGTAACAGTTTCCTGTTTTGTGATCCTAGGGATCCTCAGATATTGATTTTGAACGAAATCGGTCAATTAACAAAGAATTTCAAAATGGCGCCGACTTTTTTAAATTTTGGTAACAGTTTCCTGTTTTGTGATCCCAGGGAGCTCTAAATATCGATTTTGAATGAAATCGGTCAATTAACAAAGAATTTCAAAATGGCGTCGACTTTTTAAGTTTTGGTAACAGTTTCCTGTTTTGTGATCCTAGGGATCCTCAGATATTGATTTTGAACGAAATCGGTCTATTAACAAAGAATTTCAAAATGGCGCCGACTTTTTTAAATTTTGGTAACAGTTTCCTGTTTTGTGATCCCAGGGAGCTCTAAATATCGTTTTTGAATGAAATCGGTCAATTAACAAAGAATTTCAAAATGGCGTCGACTTTTTTAAGTTTTGGTAACAGTTTCCTGTTTTGTGATCCCAGGGAGCTCTAAATATCGATTTTGAATGAAATCGGTCAATTAACAAAGAATTTCAAAATGGCGTTGACTTTTTTAAGTTTTGGTAACAGTTTCCTGTTTTGTGATCCCAGGGAGCTCTAAATATCGATTTTGAATGAAATCGGTCAATTAACAAAGAATTTCAAAATGGCGTCGACTTTTTTAAGTTTTGGTAACAGTTTGTTCTAAAAAAACTGTTCCTATTCACCCATAAGTCGTTCCTATTCACCTCATTCTCATCCCTATTAACCCCTCTTTCGTCCCAAAAGAACTTCGAGTATGAGATTTTAACATTATGTCATACAAAAAATATTTCATTTCAATATATACATATATCAACACATACTTATACCAAAACATAGCATTAGCTATGTATTAGCTCAGCATTGATCAGATCGGACCACTAATGAAATAAAACCTATGCACAAATCATCAAACTGAGTCGGTTGCGCTATAACTTTTATGTAACTTTTACGACAAGTCATTACACAGCTTTGCATGTGTGCGTGAGCTGCGTCGGGCAACAACACGTCCTTCCTCGAAGAGCGCTAAGCTCGGTATGGCATTCGTACTGTCTGCTGTGCCATTTTATTTGTAATAAATTTTAGGATACTTTGACAATTTTTTGTGGTCATATAAATAGTTTCTGGATTTTTTTTTTTTACAATTATAGCTAAATGAATCCTAAACTTTCGTGCTATATATTTTTTTTATTAGTGAAATTGCGATAAATCAAAGAAATTGGGGTTAATCTAATGCTTAAATTTTCATAAATCGTAGGTGCGGTTTTTATTTTTTATTTACTAATTTTGTATAAAACATAGAAAAACTAATTCCAACATTCCAATTTTGAGGGTGTGTTCATAATATTAGTATTTTTTTTCAGTCGCTTTCTACAATTTTTAGTACTTATATGTGTGACGAAAGTTTCACTCAAAAGCGTAAAACCAGTAAACGTCTTCCGCAAGAATTAAGATTTGAATAATATTTTTTAATAAAATTAATATTTTATTCCCAACATTCCATTAAAAAAGGATTGATCTTTAATATTTGATATTTCTTTTTAAAGTAATCATTATATCTAAAGCACTATGGTGTTCAAAAGTTCGTAAAAAATTACGAATCCGGGTACCGGCCTCTTAATAATGACACGGCGCAGGACATAATATAGCCTTTAAATAGACTATGATTACACAAGAGCTTTCTATGTTTACACAAACAAATGTACCTACAATATATCCTGTACTACAAACTAGGATTACCCACGACTTGGCGGCCCATATAATAGAAATACTAGAAGCATTCATACCAATGAATATAATAGATATTTTCATTTTTATATTTTTAAATGTGCCGCTCGCGGTCTCGTAGTCAGGAACACGTGTTCGGCGTTCACCGCGGAAACTTTGCAGATAAGAGCGGCCATTGCTACGATAACTTGTTTATGTGTTGCTAACGTCCGCCTATTAACAGTGCAGATAATGGTTTTTAGCGGAGAACGAAGCAAATATTTTTTTAATACTTTTTGCCCTTTGCTGAAATTTGGATCCATTATGGTTTTAGCGCACCAAAACTGGAACACTATTAGTGTAAGTACTTTAGTAGGTACCTACTACCTACTATAGTTGATAGTTACTTAATTTAAAAACTATACTGTTCTATATCAGAGTGCTTAGTCTAAGATCGGAGCACTCGAAAACGAACTCGAAAACTATTGATCGAATCACAAGTGAATTCAGAGCAAAATGAACTCAAATACTCGTATTTTAAAGTCGTAATTCCATAGTTCGAATATGTATTTTACAACATTTCTGCTTGGGGCGCTCGTTGTGTTCGAATGCTGAATGTATTGGCGAACTCAAACCTTAATAGAAGCCATTTTAGGTCTATTTTACTCTGAAATCGATCAATAGATTTCGAGTTCGTTTTCGAGTGCTCCGATCTTAGACTAAGCACTCAGATCCTATTCTAGAAGCTAACTATGAAGGTGAGATTGCCGCCTGCTATGGGTACGCCGTATTAATGCTAAACACCTAATCTCAGACTACCCAGATGGAGCACAATACTCGCTGAATGCGCCAACGCAATACCGAAGTGTGTATTGAATACATGCAACGACGCTTGTGTGCGTGTTAGAATAATGATGCCAGACTCACAACTTTTACCCGATTAATGGAAAAAATATTTTATACAGTCTAGAATGTTGCTTAGATAAATATACATGCATAACTTATAACTATATGCATATTAGTGGATACTCGTGTACGCCAATATGGCGTACCTTTTATTGACGCACTTGTTCACGCTGCTCCTTCTAGGTCGTATCGTAGAGCAACGGAGACCAATAGTAATTCTATGCGCCTAATGCTATGTACAAACTGATGATGATCTGCTGGGTTATTCTGTAACTTAGTTTAGCAACTGAAAATAGTTGCCAACGAATTAGTTTGATATACATTTCTGCTTTACTGTGGGAAATATAAAGTGTTTTCATAATTTCACACAGTAAAGCAGCAATGTATATCGAACTAATTCGTTGGCAACTATTTTCAGTTGCTGACTAAGTTACAGAATAACCCCCCTGATCGCCTATAAGATCGCAACGCATTTTAGATCTCTCCTTATTGTATAGTTTGGATAGAATAGCTTTTACAACTACATTACACAATATCGTATCAATGCTTTGTTCATAAAAGTCCATACTTGCCTACATTAACATACAAGGAAAATTTACAAAAGCCCAAATTAGACGGTTCTTTTTTCGGGATTTTTGCTTTCATTTTGGAGGCTTCATCGATGACTCATCGAAAATGAACGTCTAAACACCGACCGTTCATCGTTCCTTAGCACTGTGCCATAGCAAAATATAGTATTGTGCATCGTTCATCGCAAAAATGAACGATGAACGGGGCACTGTCTAATTTGGGCCATAGTATACATAATAATTACCATTAATACAACTTATATAATAGTACTAGCTGACCCCCGCAACTTCGTTCGCGTAGATATAGGTTTATATATATAGGATCGGATTGGATCCCATAATTCTTTTTTGTACCTAAACTAAATGTAGCCTAAGTTACTCCTTATAACATCACCTATCTGCCATTGAAAGTTACGTCAAAATCGATCCAGCCGTTTCGGAAATTAGCTGGAACAAATAGACAGATCGACAAACATAAATTGAAACGCACACCAGTTTAAAATAAGCCGTACATTCAAAGATCCGTATTCCAAGTTATTTGAACCCACTACTCTAGCGGCACGCTATGATGGCCGGTTTGACGTTTGTCCGCTCATGAAGTTCCGTATTAATTGATAACGACTTTGAAGGAAATAATTGTATTACTTTATTGACGATAGTGATGTGCAGAGATTCATAAATTTTATCGAATGTAGTTTTAGGTTTAGGACTCAAAATTTATTTATTAAATTGATTTCTTAAATGTATACAAGTGTAGAAAAATCAGTTTGCACCATTTAAGGGGTGAATGTACTTGTGAATATGAACAATTTTCACTATGTGGACAAACCTCTGAAATCGCAAAAAAATATCAATAAATTTTTAAAAATGGAATCTAATACGATCGTCACATAGGATCGCTGGCTAGCACAACTACTACCTCCGGCAAACTCGCGTCAATGCTCAATGCAAAACAAAGCAGTTTCGAATTGACGTTGCTTCGAAAAGTATAAACTGTCAGTGCAATGCGATTGTGATATAGTTTTGACCTGGCTTTGGATTTCAAATATTGATACTGCATTACTGTTGACCCTTGCTCGTTAATTTGGACTCTGTTCAAGCCCTTTGTTGTGGATTTCGTCGATATGACCGAACGTACGCAGAGAACTGTTCTAAATAGTCAGACACGTGAGTTCGTAATACGCCTTCGTAACTATTTCGATCGTGAAGCTCAAAATGGAGGGCCAATTTTACCTATAACGTCAGTGGTTGAACGCGTAGCTGATGCGCTTAATATTGGACAACGAACTGTTAGACGGATAACTAAAAAAAAATATGGCGAGACTGGCACAGAAGAAAATAAACTTCACACACCAAAAAAGAGAAAACGAGCAAAACCAGTCGTAGGCATCGATAGCTTTGATGCCGATGCTATCCGAAGACATGTTTACGGCTACTATTTACAGAAGGAGTATCCAACAAGAAAAAAGTTGGTGCATTCACTGAAGGAAGCTGGATTATTCTTCGGTGGGGAAAGTTCTTTAACGAAGATTTTGAAGACCATTGGATTTCGATACAAAAAATGTAACAAACGCAAAATATTGATGGAAAGATTTGATATAGCGATGGCAAGGTATACTTTTTTACGGCAAGTGAAAGAAATCAAAAATTGGCAAAATGTTGTGTTCTTGGATGAAACATGGCTTAATGCTAACCATACTGTAGGCCGTTCTTGGAACGATGACACAGCAGCATCTACTTCCAAAGTTCCTGTAGGAAAAGGATCGCGACTTATAATTTGTCACGCCGGAACCATCAACGGGTTTGTCGAAGGTTCTCTCATGGCTTTTGCGTCAAAAACCACTGGAGACTATCATGAAGACATGAATGGAGAAAAGTTTACTGAATGGTTTACCTCAATGTTGTGTAGCCTCCCTGAACCATCTATTATAATTATGGACAACGCCCCATACCACTCGATGCAAATTGACAAGCCACCTGCCCAATCCCAAAAGAAAGCTGATATCGTCGCATGGCTTCGTAAAAATGGCGTAGATGCAAACATGAATATGTTAAAAGCGGAATTAGTACGTCTTTTAAAAGAAAACAAACCAACCAAGATCCGATACGTCATTGACGAAATAGCATTAGAACATGGGCACAGAGTTATACGGTTACCGCCTTACCATTGTTAGTATAATGCGATTGAGTTGGTGTGGGCTCAAATTAAGGGATATGCTGCAAGACACAATACAGAACCCCCATTTACCACAAAAAAAATGCTAAAATTATTAGAAGAAGCTTGTGAACATGTGACTAAAGGAGACTGGGAAAAGGTTGTGAATAGAACTGTTAAATTAATAAGGGAAGATTATGAAAGAGATGTGAAAATAGATAATATTATAGAAAACGAACATATAATTATTAATGTATGTGATGATAGCAGTGACGACAGTGAAAATAGTAGTATGGACGAATCTGATTAATTATGGCCTTTTGTGGCACCTTTTTTGGTATCTTTTGTATTCATATGTTTCTTGTGTGCATATAAAGTATGTATATTCATTTTCGTTCAAATATTCAGTTCGTTCAAATAAATTAAATAAACATATACATTTTTGTTTTATTAAACCTATTTAATCAGGTACAAAAACAAAACTTAATTGTTTTTTGTTCGAGAATAAATTGACATTCCACATCACTATTGTAATGTGTCAAACCGGCCATCATAGCGTGCCGCTAGTGTAAATGTCTGTCATTTCTGAACTAAAAAACCTACGACCTTGAAATATTTACGGGACAACCAATAAAAAATTTCAAAATATCTTCAATGTACAGAATTGGATCTTTTACAGTTTTATTATATTAATAGATAGATTTCACTACCATGGTTGCAACCTCCACCCCTCGATCGAACAATAGGTACCTAGTTAACGATTATGTGCATCGTTAAACCGCTTTACGGCACTTAAACCCTTATCGAGAATTAATCTGGAACATAAAAATCTATAGGTACATACTACCTTTACAGTTTGTTTGATATTGTTAATTAACTGTTACGTCATAGTTGTAAGAATCTTCTAGAAACTTGTACCGAGACTTGTGTCATTGTTCATGCAAGATTTCTAAGTTCGTGTTTCTTTCTATCATCATGATCATCAACTTTTTGCATTGTTTATATAAAAGTAGAATAACGTTATAATATTTGTATTTTTTGACAAAATTTGATACGGAATTAGTATTAATTATGTATGTACCTATCTATAAGTATTTATTATCATACTTATTTATAAATTATAAGTTTAGTATTAGGTATTATCAGGAGGCCTTTTGAATTTTGAAATGTAGCAACATTTTTAATAATTTATTCCAGTGTTCATTCGCTGATTTGTTCCATTCACAAGAACAGAACTTGAACTATGCTTCAAACAGGAGGGCCATTAAAGCCTTTTGGATCAAGGCTTTTCGAGGAACATTCGCGACTTGTTTTAGTACCCATTGGGGAATATCAGATATATGTAAAATATTAAAAGAAACTTGTAACTATATTTTGTGCATTATTAAAAAAACTTCACTATTGTACAAACTAATAATACTGCCTTTAGTTTATAGAAATAGAGAGTTCTTCAATTCTATTCCGAAAGATAATAACTAATAGCCATTGAAATCGAAATTCTTTCAATGAATAACAGTATTTTTAGAAAAACGAAGTTTTTCATTTCTAAAAAGTAAAATTAAAAGAAATTATGAATAATAGAAAACTCAATTAAGATTTATCAAAACAAGTAATGTGATAAAATATTATTATTAATTTTGCGAACGTAAAAGCTCTTATTGTTTTAATGTCTTACAAAGATCTTTTATACAATATCAAAGCTTCGGGGTAACTTAGCTCGAGTAGGTATTATATTTTAACATATTAATCTACAGAACGTTACCAATACGTATAGAAAGTTAAATTAATAATTAAATATGCAAGTATAATAATACAATACGATTAAATAAATAATGCTGAAACTCTAGATTAGTATAATATTGTTAAGTTCAGAAGGATAATAATAGCCAATGGGAAATAACATCTTTCACCTGACATCACTTCTTTATCAAAGAACTACAGAAATTATTTTCCTCTACGAAAGATATTTTAAAATCTTTGCTCAAAGGAATAAGGAATCTAAAGATGATAAAGATATTGCTGCCCTTTCCCACAGGGACCATTATGAAAGAGATAGGAATAGATTTAGAGCTGTCATTTTAGTTTAGAGATTGTGTAAAAATCTTGAGGCCTAATTATTTTTACCACGTAAATTAGGCCCATTGTCAAAAATGTAAAAATGAAACATAACCTAGATATAAGGCATCGTTATAATTCATGACATACTCGAATTTATTTCAGAGATTGTGTAAAAAAATAGGTCCATTGTTGAAAATGTAAAAATGAAACACAACCTAGATATACAAGGTCATTATCATTCATGGCATCCTCGAGTACGCGCAGTGAAAACGAACAAAAATCGAAAACCAGGCCCCGTTCACGAGGAATCGCGCGAGTCATTATTTTGCCCCTCCAAAGTCATTAAAGTTGTTGAGGTTGTAATGAGACTCAATTCAAGGGCTGGGAGGCAACATGATTGCATTTTTACGACACGTTTTTTTTGCTACCATTGAGTACATTGAAAAAACCTTCAGCTACCTTTTTTATAGCCTCATGTTACAATCATTATTTTTTAGCTGCATACAATTTGACGTTCCCCAACTTTTTTTACCAAAGCTTTGTGCTTGGTAGAAGTCTATATTAAGTATCATTATTAGCATGTATTTGCATGCATGTTTAGGGTTTTTATAAACTTCCTTTCCTAATATAAATAAGCTGCGATGGTTTTCTGCTACTCCTGACATAATTTTCCTTAACTTTTTGTCAGCGTATGAACCAAAGTTCAGTATTCGGCCTATATATTATTATCATATCGATAGACGTTCGTAGCTGGACATAGGTCTCTTGCGACATCGTATATCGCTGGATGGCGCTAATGCAATCATTCTTACTGTTAACTCTATACCCCTACATTCAATGTACTCTGTGTTCTCTTACAAGGATTGCCACAGAACATGATCTTGGTAACAACTAGCTGCCAGCACTCACTTTTTTTTATACAAAAGGGGGAAATCCTCATGAACACCCAGAAGGGTAGTACCGGATTCTTGCCGGCTAAAACCCCCTTCTGTCTTCCTGTTCGCCGTGTGCCCGCCTTTCAACCTAAACACGGCAATATTGTTGTCTATTTATTTATTTCTCTTTAGAGCCTATTATGTTTTGCCAGCACTCACTTGAGATCATTCTATTGTGGGGTCCTCTAATACTGCGTTTGCCGTTGCGGGGTTGCCATTCGAGTATCTTGGGACCTCATCGTCTTTCGGTTCCTCGATTAATAAGTATCTTAAATACTGATTATTGACTGGTATTGTACATAGGTAGCCTTCTGATATCATCTTAGTCGAAGGCCAAGAAGAGGGTACGTTATAATGCACATCTGGGTTTCTTTACATTACGAGAATATCAACAACTGTGTCAAAACATCAGTACATTGCTATAAATTTTGTAATTTGTAAACAATAAGTGTATTTATGGAAAGACTTAATTAATTTACTTCTGGTCACTCATCTGTATTCCGCCCGCTAGAATCATAGAAGCTATGGATTCTGAGCTCCAAACAAAACGTTGAAGCCAAGTTTGGACAGGTCTGGAGTTGCTTTGTCTCGTTCTCACCTACTTAAATAGAGTGTGTGAGGTACAGAAAAACTAGAGAGAAAATATAGCCCAGGTGAATGACCTTGTCATTGTTAAAGATTACCGGCTAATCTTTGAAAGGCTGGATCGATTTTCATGGGACTTTCACTGGCGGATATTTACATTTTGGTCTACCTAAATATTTGCCCGTGAACTTTTAACAGTTTTTAGCAAGATACGAGCTCAAAGGAGGTTAGAAAAACAAAATGATTCCCACCGGATTTAAAAAAACCAATATCTACGCGAACGAATTCGCGGGTATCCGCTTGTAAATAAATAAATAATCAGTTAGTTGTGCTGGTTGCCTGAGATAGCCTAGTGGTTTGGACGACCGACTACTAATCGGAGGTCGTGGGTTCGATCCCGGGCACGCACTTCTAACTTTTCGGAGTTATGTGCGTTTTAAGTATTTAAATATCACTTGCTTTAACGGTGAAAGAAAACATCGTGAGGAAACCTGCATGCCTGAGAGTTCTCCAAAACGTTCTCAAAGGTGTGTGAAGTCTGCCAATCCGCTTGGCCAGCGTGGTAGACTATGGCCAAAACCCTTCTCACTCTGAGAGGAGACCCGTGCTCTGTAGTGAGCCGGTAATTGGTTGATCATGATGATGATGATGATGTGCTGGTTAACCAAAGTTGATCTAAGTCGACAACTGGATGAGTTTTAGAGACTCGAATTTGGCCTTTACCTTTTCTTCACGTCAACTGCTGAGACAACGCTAAGCGGTCAGGGTGGGAGTTGTCTCCCTCTCTTGAAAAAAATACGTATTCGAAGCTCCCCTTTTTAAGTCGATTAAGTATTCTTATTTCTTTTTCACAAACGGAAAGATGCTTATTATTTTTCGAGTGTGTGACAAGTAGGCTTGTAAGATGCCAATTATTTTAAAAGAATCTCCTACCCGTATATCATTGGCTCGCTTGAGAAAAAATTCGAGGACGAGAGTCCAGCTTTACAATATCATAAACGACATTTTATTTTCCAAAAAAATATGAAGTTTTGAGCGTTGGCGTTGTGGGTACAATCCGTGGCACGTAAGTCGAGCGGTGACCTTCAATGTGCAGAAGTCGAAAATGAGGTATCTCAGGATGTGAGGGGGTCGCGGGGAGGGTGTGGGGATCGTTCGTTAGCACTGATTAGCTCTCGCGGATCCCTCGTAAGAGCAGATTGGCTCTCCCAGACAGTATTGTGTCCCGCTCACTCGTACGACGCTGCGCGCACTTGAAGGTCACCGCTCGACTTACGTGCCGCGGGTTTATCTCACTTATCTTTTATGCCCTGGTATTCCTGGTAGAAACATGTCATAACGGTTTTATGGCTTAAGCCTGAATTCCTCCTCTCTGATATCGGTCGCGTATATCAGTCGTGCGGAGGTAGGTAGACATTCGTACTGTCAGCGTGGTCAGTGTTGTCAGCGTCGCAGTTTGGTACGCGCGACTGACATCATCGTCGTCAACCGACAGACTTTTCAGTTTAAATTACTCTTCTCTATGCAATAAACGAATAGATAGTCCATAGCTGAATAGTCTCTTGTAGGGACATCCACACGCCGCGGTCTTGTGCCGCTTGTATCCATTGGTTGCCTGGGACCCTTCTGATATCATCGGTCCACCTAGGGGGTCCAGCTTTGCGCTTTCCGGAACGGTACGTAATATTACGGTAAGTATGTAATATTCCGAAGGCAAAATGTAATTCACGAATTTTGCGTACTTATTCGGGTAGATAGGTATAGTTTGTAACGTGGACGCGAGCGTACATCTTTCCAGTCTATACAAGAGCCCCCCTACTATGCGACGGAGGCCCGGTCGACCTAACCTACCCGAGTCGGATTACCCCAAGTACCAGCTCACTCCACTCACTCTTGGACCCTAAGCACTGTATATTATGATGCGCGTGTGAGCAAAATGTATGTATATATGTATCAATATAACTGTATATAACAGTGGAACTAATGCGTTTTGACAAGATAACTTGAATAGTAATTTAAACTTAATTCAAATGAAGTAAAATAAAAGGGGGGTAAGGGAGTGCACCTCCATCTCAGCACTCCAATTGTCAACCTCACCTGCACGTGGTGCCCCCTGCTAATCAACAGACGAGGCTCTGACGACCGACAAATGGCGGTATAACCATTCCATATCGGCTAGACTACAAAAATGACAAGGGCCGATGTCGGGCAGCAGCGACATCGGTACAATAGTCTAGCCCTGCGATCGCCAACCCGCCTGCCCAGCGTGGCGATTAAGGGCATATCCTTGCACATGGATTTAAAAATGAAGCCACAGCCCCCAGTCCCCGGCAGCCCCGCTATTCCTAGCTCTGGCAGCGGTTACGGTAACGGCGGGGCAGGGGGTGTCAAGAATCTCCGGAAGAGATTCCGCTGCCAACCCCAACGACTGGACCTGGCAACGTATAACGCACGCACTTTGAGGACCGACGAAAAGATCATCGAGCTGGAAGAAGCAGTGAGCAAGTTGAAATGGGGTGTCATAGGGTTATCTGAAGTCCGAAGAGAGGGGGAGGACTCGATAATCCTTAAATCCGGCAACTTGCTTTACTACCGGGAGGGAGATCAACAATCCCAGGGTGGTGTTGGGTTCATCGTCCACAGGTCCCTCGTTAACAACATTGTGCAAGTCGAAAGTGTGTCGAGCAGGGTAGCGTACCTTATACTCAGAATAACCAAACGGTATTCGCTGAAGGTCATACAGGTCTACGCACCGACATCGACACACCCCGACGAGGAGGTAGAGGTCATGTATGAGGATATATCAAAAGCCATGCATGCCTCTAATACCTACTACAATGTTGTGATGGGGGATTTCAATGCAAGGCTGGGTAAGCGAAGCGGTATAGAGTTGAAAGTGGGACAATTTGGCTATGGGCGACGGAACCATAGGGGCCAAATGTTGGCCGACTTCATGGAGAAAGAGGGTCTCTATATGATGAACTCTTTCTTCGAGAAGCGGCCACACAGGAAGTGGACCTGGATGAGCCCCGACGGTTCTACGAGAAATGAGATCGACTTCATCATGTCTACCAAACGGCACGTATTCAATGATGTCTCTGTGATCAACAGGGTGAAAACCGGCAGCGATCACCGTATGGTAAGAGGCACATTGAATCTCAACATAAAGCTTGAAAGGGCCAGACTGATGAAGTCAACGCTCCGACCTTCTCGTGTCCATATCCTGAATCCCGAGAGCTTTCAACTCGAATTGCAAAACCGATTCGCTTGCCTGGCAGATTGCGATTCTGTGGACGAACTGAACAACAGGCTGGTGGAAACTGTCCATGCGGTCGGGTCTAAGTTCTTTAAGACCCACCGTAGAAATAGAACCAAAAAATTCTCAGCCCATACTCTCAATCTCATGGAACAGAGACATGAAATGAGACTGCAGTCTTCAGGAGACGCCCTTGCTTATCGGCAGATCAATAGACAGATCTCTAAATCACAGACACGCGATCTGCGATACTTTAACACCGAACGTATCAAAGAAACCATTGAGCGGAACAAAGGCTCAAAGGTGTTCGCGAGAGATCTGTCTATCGGTCAGAGCCAGTTGACGCGACTGAAGACCGACAGCGGTAGTTTCATTTCGTCTAAGCCTGAGATTTTGAGAGAGGTCGAGAAGTTCTACGGACAGCTCTACACGTCAACACAGAAGCCTGTTGAAGATTTGGCTAAAGATCCCAGAGCCAAATTGACCCGACACTATACCGAAGATATCCCGGACGTCAGTCTATACGAGATTAGTATGGCTCTCAAACAACTTAAGGACAACAAGGCGCCAGGTGATGACGGAATCACAGCAGAACTCCTGAAAGCAGGTGGAAAACCGGTTCTTAAAGTCTTTCAGCGATTGTTCAATTCCGTCATCGACAAGGGCATAACGCCAGAGGCATGGCACAGAAGCGTGGTGGTTCTTTTCTTCAAAAAGGGCGATAATACCCTGCTGAAGAATTATAGACCCATCTCGCTGCTGAGCCATGTCTATAAGTTGTTCTCAAGAGTCATTACGAATCGTCTCGCTCGTAGGTTTGACGACTTCCAGCCTCCCGAACAGGCCGGGTTCCGAAAAGGCTTCAGTACCATAGACCACATTCATACGCTGCGGCAGGTTATACAGAAGACCGAAGAGTATAACCGGCCACTTTGCTTAGCGTTTATGGACTATGAGAAAGCCTTTGATTCGGTGGAAACTTGGGCTGTATTGAGATCACTGCAGAGATGCCGGATCGACTATCGGTACATCCAAGCGCTGAAGTGCTTGTACGAAAACGCCACTATGTCAGTTCGTATACAGGACCAGACTACGAGGCCAATCCAATTGCAGCGAGGAGTGCGTCAGGGAGATGTTATCTCCCCGAAGCTATTTACCGCTGCGTTGGAAGACGTCTTTAAGCTTCTGGACTGGAGTGGACTTGGCATCAACATAAACGGCGAGTACATCACTCACCTACGGTTTGCCGATGATATAGTCGTGATGGCAGAGACTCTGGGAGACCTCAATACAATGCTCAATGATCTCAGCAGAGTTTCTCAACAGGTGGGCCTAAAAATGAACATGAGTAAGACGAAGATCATGTCTAATGCTCATGTTCCGCTCCACCCGGTAATTGTTGAGAACTCAGCACTCGAAATTGTAGACGAGTACATATACCTGGGACACACGGTCCAGCTAGGTAGGTCCAATTTTGAGAAAGAGATCAACCGCCGAATCCAACTCGGCTGGGCAGCGTTCGGGAAACTTCGAGATGTCTTTTCGTCCAATATCCCTCAGTGTCTGAAGACGAAAGTCTTCGAACAGTGCGTGTTGCCAGTGATGACTTACGGATCTGAGACATGGTCGCTAACGATGGGCCTCATAAGAAGACTCAGGGTCACTCAGCGGGCGATGGAGAGAGCTATGCTCGGAGTATCCCTGCGGGATCAAATCAGAAATGAGGAGATCCGCAGGAGAACCAGAGTCACCGACATAGCTCATCGAGTCGCGAAGCTGAAGTGGCAATGGGCGGGGCACATTGCACGAAGAACCGATGGACGTTGGGGTCCCAAGGTGCTTGAATGGCGACCTCGCACCAGCAAACGAAGCGTAGGTAGACCCCCCACTCGATGGACAGACGATCTCAAGCGAGTCGCTGGTAGCCGCTGGAATCAGGCGGCACAAGATCGTGTGCTGTGGCGATCCTTGCAAGAGACCTATGTCCAGCAGTGGACGTCCATTGGTTGAAACGAACGAACGAACGAAAATAAAAGAAGCCAACACTCTCTTAAAGCATCATATATTCAATCTTTTGTTACTTTGTTTTTGAATCTACCACCATTTCCAAGGGGCTTTTGTCTTAGAGAAGAAATGGCGAAACAAACTCTAGAGCACCATCTTTTGAAATAATAAACATTTATAATTTACAATAACACATCATAACACATAATACAATAATAATAAAATTATCCTAAAGTACTTAACTTTCACAACGTCGGGCATTGGGCAACCTGTCTGGCTCGCCAAGACTCCGCAAAGACTCGCAAAAGACTGCCGCGTCGGCACAGAACACTTGTATTTATACTATCGTCATTTGCTAAAATGGATACATATTTGACTTCCTTAATAATATTATTTTAAGGTATAATGACTATCATGACAAAGTATTACGACATAATCCAATAGTATATTGACATAATATTTGTTTTATTATAAAGATTTATTTAATAATTTGATGTATTTAACAACCACTCTGACGCAACTCGGTATATTTTAACATATTTTAGCCTATTGGCTATTTCACCATATTCCTCTCACGCGCGTCCACGTTACAAACTATACCCGAATAAGTACGCTTTCGTGTATTACATTTTGCCTTCGGCATATCACATAAATGCGAGCGTTTATAAACTGACGACCCCGTATGTAAACGGTGGATTCGCACAAAATGCCTGCGACATATAGAACAAAATGCCTTTTCGTTGAACTTCCTTTGAAAATTAGCTGAAGAGCTTTTGGCGTTAGCTATTCTAAAAAGCATCAATTCGGATCAAACGGAATAGTAATGAAGCATATCAACGACGCAGATGGGAATAGTTACTCACAGTATACTCTATATACACTCCTCCGTTTGTTGGCATAATGGAAGGAAAATGATCTCAAAGCTCCGGCATGCTGAGCATTGTGAGCAATTTAAATCTACATTTGAATCAATAAACTATAAAGATCAATGTTTTTAGTGCATTGTGTAACAACCTACCTATTTGTTTTGTGTTGTAAAATAGCAATATTCATCGAAAAGTATTTGAGTTAGTTGCAACTCTATAGAAAAAAATTTTGGCGGTCTAGTAACTAAACACAGTATAACATTACAAAGTTCTTTGCGTTGTTTTAAAATTAATCCGGTACCACCATAGCATTTGGTGCAACATAGAGTAGGACGAAAATAAACTAACAAGAGATAAAGTTCGTAAACTAAAACCCGACTACTAATTTAGTGACTAGTGACAGTGTATTCAACTGCGATAGCCTAGTGGTTAGGACGACCGACTTCTAATCGGAGGTCGTGGGTTCGATCCCGGGGCACGCACCTTTTCGGAGTTATGTGCGTTTTAAGTATTTAAATATCACTTGCTTTAACGGTGAAGGAAAACATCGTGAGGAAACCTGCATGCTTGAGAGTTCTCCATAACGTTCTCAAAGGTGTGTGAAGTCTGTCAATCCACTTGGCCAGCGTGGTAGACTATGGCCAAAACCCTTCTCACTCTGAGAGGAGACCCGTGCTCTGTAGTAAGATGGTAATGGGTTGATCATGATGATGATGATTCAACTGCGCACTAATGAGAATTCGAACGGAAGAAGCGCGGGGCAAACAGCTTGTAGCGTCATCTGTTATGTGTATCCGAAATTAACGTAATAGGTATTCTACTATAAGCCGCGAAGGTCATATAAAATGTAACCTATGCCACCCGGACCATAACAACGAACCAATAGACACCTCATTCATCAAAATCGGCCCAGTAGTTTAGGCGGTACGGTAGAACACACAGAATCTGATACAAAAATCGGATAGAAACAAACATACATACATACATCTGCTAAAATCATAACCCTTGCTTTTGACTTTGCCGTAGCCGGGTAAGAAGCAGAGCGGCATAAATCAACATTTTTGCATGCGAAAGTTTTAAAATAAATGTAGTATCGTATTTGCGGGCGTTCCAGTTACCCGCAGCAACCAGGCCACAGCCCTTAGCGAGTGTCTTGTATGAGGGAGCCTTGCGTTTCTATTGTATGAGTTGTGATGCCGCATTAAATAGGTAATAGTGAATAAGAAAATCAGGTCGGACGATTTCTTGTAGCTAGTGTTCGGGATGTATGTAAGTATATTCTTGTTTCTAGGCTTTCTCGATACCTTGTTCTTTCTTCGCTATCCATCGAACCAGAAGAAGCCGTAAAGGCTTGCCCTATTGTCCTTACCAACTTTGTAACTTCTAAGTAAAATTCTACAAATACAAAAAATATTATAACGTTATGTTCAAGCTAAAGCCAAAGATTTCTATAAAAAATCTTCTTTCAAGAACCGTAAGCAATTTCAAGGTCCATCCATAATTAGTGCAAATGCTCGATACAAAATCTGCGAATGTATCGCACTAGGTGTAAGTACTTGGAATGTAAAAGTAGTGAACGCTGTTAGTGAAAGGAAAAAAGTTCAAAACTTTTAAGTTAGTGAACAGTGGTCGTGTTGTGTAAGCGCGGACTAAAGTAACACATAATAAAAACGTATTTAAGGAACAAAGGGGACTGTAATAAGTATAAGTAATAATTAGTCATAACGAAAGTACGAAGTAGTTATATAAATTTCTAGTTATAAAAATTTCGTAAACTGGTCTTAATGGGGTCCAGGGGGGTTATTCTGTAACTTAGTTAGCAACTGAAAATAGTTGCCAACGAATTAGTTCGATAAACATTGCTGCTTTACTGTGTAAAATTATGAAAACACTTTATATTTCCCACAGTAAAGCAGCAATGTATATCAAACTAATTCGTTGGCAACTATTTTCAGTTGCTAACTAAGTTACAGAATAACCCAGCAGATCGGTAACAGCATCAAAGTGATGAGTGACGTGGTAACTCCGATAATCTAGAACGTTCCACTATGTACATACTTAATAAAGTTCAGTAGAATTTCTCGATCATCCTAATGCCTAAAACAATAGTATTTGCCTTCGTAGTTCAATATTGATTACTCACTTTATTGCTTCCAAGTTTATTGTGACCTCACTACCAATTTCTAAAGTTTGTAATTTAGACGGCAAGTTTGATTATACACAACTAACAATTGCCCCTGAGCTCTAATCGAGTAGCCGTTGGAATCGATTTCGGTTGTAGTGCACGATTTGATCGACTAATAATAGTAGTTTATGAAACGGTTGCATAATAGAGGTTATTAAAACACGAGTGTTAGTTTAAAAAACGAGCCGCAGGCGAGTTTTTTAATAGTATTACACGAGTGTTTTAATAACTAATTATGTAGAGTTTCATACACTACTTTATCTAAGCTCATCAATAGACCATCTTACGTATTTCTCTTACGAAAGTAGTTCTTACGAAAAGACTAAGAAATTAACAAAATTATTTATTATAATAAGTATTCATGTTTTGGATATTGCAATTTATAGATGTACTCAATTCTTCAGGGGAGAACGTTTTTGCATTTTTTCCCTTAAAGCCCTGCGATTTTCTTTTTAAAACAGCAATCAGTCTTGTGTATTTAATAATATCGATTTGGTTGTAGATACTCAATATACTTTTGAGCATTGAGTATTTAGCCCATAAGGACAAAGACTTAAATTTATTTGATAATTCTTGGAAATATGCTAGCATTACATTTTCTGAAAATGAAGTGGTTTTTTTCAAAATTTTCCAACTCATAAAATCTTGGTAACATTTATCGTAAATTTTCTTTGATTTTGCTGGCAAAAGATTATTTGTCATTCCCGATGCTATTTCCAGAATGTCTGGTGGAGTTAAATTCTCTTCAGTATCACTGCTAGACATTTTTCCGCGCAACAAAAATCACTTGCAAAATTTTGAGTTACAAAAACTGAATAGTAAATAAATAATAAATTAAAAATTTAAGTAATAGGCGCCAAAATTCAATTGTCAATTTCGAATGTGCGGTGCGTGCAGTGCGTCTATGGTCAATTATGGTAGCACTACACTCTGTCCTCTGGCCACATCTTGCTACCGCCACACTTTCGCAGTAGTAGTAATAGGGTAACTTTGATAGCGGGATAATCATTGTAAGTAACAAAATTAAACTAACTAACTATTGTAAACTAACTATTGTACCTATTTCTTTTAAAATGTTTCTTTTGTTTAATTTATGTTTTTTTGGTGTACAATAAAGTATTAAATAATAATAATAATAATAAACACCCGGCATGGCTCAAAAATACCAGAACCCAGTGCCTGTACTATAATGTAGAAAAAATTATTTTTTAACATTGTTTTGCAATAATTTCCTAACAAAGTAGTGTTATAATGAACTTTTTTAATTTTTTTTTTAAATATTATAGATGTAGGTATGTGAATAAAGTAGTCCAATATATGACACATTTTGATTTCATATTCGGAATTTTATGATATGAGAGTAGATAAAATAAATTACAGTAGACCCCTGGCTCATGACTGGACTTCTAAGTAAAGTTTCATTCTAAATAAATGTTATTGGAATTTAATCAAGTTAAATTCTGTAACTAATGACAAAGGATTTTTGATCTATTCATATTGCTGTAAATATTATTGTATCCTTATTATAGCAGGACGTTTTTTCAGTAACTTGCGGCACAGAATATTAATTATCTGCAGCATACTTATATACATATGTATAATTGTATAATTTCCTAAAACAATCTCTATTATATCAAATTACTGAGATGAGCCACTCATATTCCGTGTAAAAAGTTTTCTTCATTATAATGAACTGGGAGGAAATTATTCTTTAGATGAAAAGTAATCAGGTGAATTAAATTAGTTAGAGTGGGCAGCTAACTACGTATACCGAACCATTTTTAGCATTACCAAAGGGCAAAACGGCACCCTATTAGTGTCGTACCTAGATGGAATAAGTTTTAGTCCTGAAATTTTAATACCTATTTGGTGTAGAATGTTGACCTAAAACCGAATATTTATAGAAATTAATTTTCATTTTTCATGGGGGTTCCATTTAAATGAAAAAGGACCTGAAAACACTGTTTATTTTTTAGTCATTGTGGACCAAAATACAGGATAAAGGCTCATAAGAATAGGACAGATAAGACACAAAATAGGATAAATGTATATATGGGATGATTTGTGGGATGATTATAGATATTTTAGCACATCATTTAAATTTAAGGAAAGGGAAATAACGGCTGCATTGATCCTATAAGCAAGAGAGCAACGTCTTTAACCCAAATATTTTAACCCCTTAGTAGAAAAATAAAAACATCCATTTCCCTGGTCTTTTTAAGTAAGGATCGAGGAAACTAAGTAATGCTTAAAAATAGGACAACCACTTTACATCATATTACTTTTACGGCTAGTAATAGCGTTGAGTAATTACTTTTACGAGTTCCAACAATGTATTGTATTTGTTCTGAGTCAGAATTCTCGTCGTATTAAGATTTAAAACTTTCATCTCCTTAATGTACGAGTACTAAAATTTACCAGACCATGCTTTATATTTCCCAGAATATTTACGAATACAAGTTAGGTATTTACTTTTTGTCTTCGTGTTACTCGAGATTTAAGATTCAACGAATTAAGCTAGTTAAATTTTGGTGTTATATCAAAATAACAATGCTCTATCAACCCAAGATGATACTAATAATAGAGCATTATATTATTTTAGTCTTGTTCCAGTACATACTTGATGTTAGACCACCAAACTATTCCAATTTGAATATAGACACCAATACGGCTCACAAAGTATACCAAACTTCATCATATTCCTCAGTAGGTATTCCTCTCATTATAGCCACAAATAGAGAAACTATACGACCTGCTTTTCCCATCTGCTGAATACAGTTCATTACCATTGCACTTCAGAATTCAGCTACTGTCTAAAGGTCAGTACAGCGAACCAAATTCGAAGTAATAATATCAAAAGTGTGCAAGCGAAAATAATCTATATCGCGTATGCAAAGAAATCAAAATTGTATCGCAAATTATATTGCCAATCATGAACTGTTGAGTAACAAGTGGAACAGTTTTTGTATCAAAGAGTGCACTGAGCCGTACACTAGGGCACTAATGCAGTACTGTGTAGAATATTCTTGTAAAATAATTGGCATCTTTCTCAACGCCTCTGAGCGGTTGTCACAACTCACTCCACACGTCTTCTTCAGGTAGTGCTTGTTGATTTTAAAAATATTACAACTGATATAAATTATAATTGATCTGATAATTTAAGTATCTAATAGTTAGGAGAAGTTATGATAGGAGTTTTTTTATTTACTTAGTACAATTTAGCACAAGTGTAAATTGAAAATTTAAAAAACCCCCGACATTCGCCATTTAGTGGCGGCGGCCATCTTGAATTTGCAATAGTGCTATTCTACTAGTCAAGCCCTTTCATTTGATACCCATATCAAGGGAGTTGTGAAAAAATATATCATCCGCCATTTAGTAGCGGCGGCCATCTTGGACCGATTTTCATCAAACATAGCTAAGAACACTCTCGACTAATTCACCTTTCAAACAAAAAAAACCGCATTCAAATCGGTCCACCCGTTTGAGCGCCACAGGGGAACAGACAGACACACACACACACACACACACACACACACACACACACACACACACACACACACACACACACACACACACACACACACAGACACGTCAAACTTATAACACCCCGTCGTTTTTGCGTCGGGGGTTAAAAAGAATATATCTATATTTTTAAAATTATTATCTCGTAATGGCTACTCCAACTTACCTCTAGCATTATTTTATATGTTTCATGTTTTTCGTGCGCATCAAAATTCTAAACTTTCCGGAACACCACAATCTAATCTAATATTTTGATGCACCGGCCTTCTGGGAACGAGAATAGTTTAAATATGTTTGACAGGCTTATAACTTTCGGCTTAATGGCAATACCAACGAGCAATGTTATCGAGTTAGTTGTGAAATGTAGTAACTAAGCTACATCTGTGAACGTCATCAATCTTTGGTCGAATAGGCAACATAAACTTCAATAATTGTGGTCTCTCCTCTTAATTAGTTTTACTAACTTAGTTTATCATCAAGATCTTGATCTAATCTGACACTGAGTATATCATTGTTATGTGCTGGATCGCAAGGGAGGTGGGAGGATGAATTACTTCAATAGAAAATGAAAAATCAGCTCAGCTTTTGTGTTTCCGGCTTAGTAGTCAAGGTCAATCGTTTTGGAAGCGATAATTAAAGACTACCCACGAAATTTTTGAAAATCGAAATTCACGCGTACGAAGTACAAAGGCATCTGTGATTTCATAATAAAAAAATTAGCAGAGTGAGGCTAATGTGACGTAGCTGAAATGAGATCACTATTATAATAGTAACGCGAATTCTGTGCGTCTATTGTCTATGAGCTGCTTTAATCATTGCAATAATGCATTTTAAGCCAATAGCGCTATCGCTATTGGCTAAAATGCAGGTACACTGTAGCGTAGATTAATGATTAGTATTGTAATTTTTAGACGATCAATACACTGATTAAAACATTGTCGATGCAAATAACAATCGGTCGCTCAATATCTAGGAAAAATTAAAACAAAGGCAGTGTATATAAAAATGCTAAGCGGAAAACAGACGCATAAATACTAGTCTGCGCCTTCCCACTGTTTATCTTCGTCGGCCGTTACCATGATTCATGGTGGATCCGCCTCGCGCCAAGCTTTCGAAACAAAATGTGCACTCGATAAATCAAGCATCATAACAATCGATGCTACATCAGTTTAGCGTCGTGTGGATATAAATTGTGAGCGGAAAAATTATTGGTTGTCAAAAGCACATAAAAACATCGCTATATATATGTTGTATTGAAGTAACTCATTCATGATGAATCTAATGAAATTGTTAAAAATATTGATTATGATCTGTTACTGCAAGACTGTGCGTTGACATCCAGTCACTCGCACAAAAAGCTTTCGTTCAACGTTTACGATACGAACTGCTAAGGTTTCGAACACTCTTCTCGCGTCCGCATTTCCTGCCACGTATAACTTAGATACAAGACACTCAAGACAAAAGCGAATAGGCATCTTTTCAGACAAGTGCGCTCTGACCTAGACTTCAATTTTGCTTTTCATGCGTGGTTGTCTTCAAGAGCGAGCTAATCATACTATCAAAAAGTGACGCAACAAACCATTGTTTATAATATATTATATACCGACCAATATATCACTATATAGTTCACTCAATGGAAAGAACTACATTCGGTATCATTATAGATATAAACACCATTGGTTAAATACAATCCGCAACAGAACGAGACAAACCGTTATTGTAATTGTATCAAATTATCCAGATCAAAATCGAGATAGAATGTCTGTAGGACTACGGCTGACCCGCCGATCTGTTTGTTAATAGAAAGGAGACCATTTATCAGAAAACGATGTCTAACGATGGATTGATAAAGATTCTTCAAACTATCGTTAAATTAATCTCTCTCTTTCTCTCTTTTTATGCACTGAATGAAATTTCCTGAATTTCTCTCCAGATTTTCTCCTTCCAAATGAGTTTCCTTCCAGAAGGGAGAACTTTTCTTTCGCTATTATGGCAGTTAATCGCAGTTTTCCGATACGTTAGGTAATAAGAAAAGGAAAAGTTATCCTTTTTGAAAGAAACTGCCTTCTGGAAGGCGAAACTCAGAAGAAACGTCAGGAAATTTCTCTCGGTGTAAATCTTTTATTAATGTTCCGTCTTGAGAGAACCTCTATATTTAACAAAAGAACGCTGGTCCAATAAATATTGAAAGCGCTCTTGTTGTCTTCTAACTTAAAATGCTATGCATAAACTTGCCAATTAGATTCTTGGTTTACGGCTTTCAGGTGTGCCCCATCCGTGCACAAATTACCGGTTGCGAAGGCCACTTTTTAGAGGCGACGCCGTAAAGCTTTTACTGGCTCGTTCGAGATGTTATGTCAGTCAGTAGCAAAATGGCACCCTTCCGTACAAGATTACTTTCTTTACGCCTTTAAGGATGCGTATAGCGAGGGATTTGTGTTAACCCACAAATAGGATAGCTTCAGATGCGTAGCAAAGAATCTACCAGTAGAATTTTGTTTTCATAGCTGTAGCTGATTAGTACTTGTGAAGAAGAGAGTTCATCGAGTTGGGAGGCTGAAACAAAGCTGATTTTGAACAAAAATGTGAGAAGATACCACAAAATTCAAAATGCAATACAAATTAGGTATAGGTATCGTTTTAAAAATAAACTATAATAATAATAACAAAAAATACATGACTTTTTGGAAATTATAGTGATCTATATATACATAAAAATTAAATGAAATCAAGATGTTAGAGTAAGTAGTGTTTGAAAAAACTTCAATAGATAAAGAGGAGTTTTCAATAAATAATTTTCACAATGACCGAGCATTTGTCTGGCATGCGGTTGCCCGTATTAAATAGGTAGTGATCGCAAGAACTCGTTCGCATGATTCTGCTAATTTCGGAACCATCTCGAAACAAGACTTCTTACTTTTAAAATATACAAAGTGTAAAAAATTTACGTAAGTATTTAGTTTGGAGTTGTGAGAAAATACTTTTTAAAACTTAATTAAAATAGAAAATTAGTATTTTCTAAAAATATTGTTCCTTGAAGAAACACACACTAGATAATATTTAACTATTAAGTTTGTATGAAGTATTATAACTTATAAAGATATTCTATCCTAGATAAACAAGAGGTTTTTATTAGTTTTTGTTGGTTTAAAAAAATAAAGTTAGGATATGAAAAGAGTTTTAGTTCAAACAATCAAAAATATAAGTCGGTTACGAGTAGGTAGTTAGTAAACTTTCATAAAGTTTCCTGAGTTCTTCACGTTTAATTTTTGGATATATTTTTATTTTCAAACTTTACTTTTATCGTTATACCTATTATGAAAAAATGGTAAAGTAAGTACTTACCGAAAACTTTCCAGACTTAAAAAAATGTGGGTCGACAACTCTCCTCAGCAAACGCTTCGGCCTCAATTTTAAAGGTAAAAAGTCGAAAATAATTTTATCTTTTTGCAAGACGGCTTCGTTGTTACGAAACCAGTATAGACAATGGCAATGTATGAGTTGGCGAGTTGAATAGAGGGTTCCGTAGCTGCTATGGAAATAAGTGGAGCCATTTAGATATTTTACAATATTTACCTACATGTTAACTTTTTATTACATTTTCAATAAGTATTTATTTAATTTATCCTAATACTTTAGACGCTTTATATTAAATCTAAATCATTGATTTAACTTTATAGTTTTGAAAAACTAAACTACAATTATTGCATATACTTAGTATGTATTTTTTTTTACTATAATATTTTCTTAATAGCTTTAAAAATTGACCTTTTAAAATGATACTGTAACAGTGATGAGTTTAGTAGTAGAGACGTTATTTTGAGAATTTCAATTTAACCTTTCCAGATTAAAATTGTTGGCAGAACGATTTATATTGCTAATATTCCTTATCTAACTTTTGATTTTAGTTAGCTAAATTTACAAAATCCTATTCCATTTCGGAAAGAAGACAAAAACTTTTTTTGACCAGATGTATTGACAGTCGGGGCCCTTCCATAACGGAACCCTAAGAGCTGAATTTCACTCCGGTAGAGACGACTTGTAAAATATAAATGGCGCAGTAATGACAGGATGAAGTCGTGGAAATATTCATGTTGAGATGGTAAGGGTTGGTGTGACCTAGTTACAACATTTATATCGAACGAATGCGTCAAATATGCCACATATATCTGGATCGGATAGATTTCAAACCCTGTAAAAAATTTGGACATAATTGTATAGTCGGTGTATTGAGGAACGTAAATAGTCAAAAGTTTTTTTCTGTAAACTTTGAAGTACCTAGTAAATCAAATAATTAAAAAAAAAGTGTCTGTGTCCAATTCACACACGGCAGAAGTGAAACTTATATTCAACTTTTTCGAATGCTCCAATATATTATGTAAATATATGTATATTAAACATTAAAACCTTTTTTATGTTTTCGAAATAAAAGGGTTCAAAAACGGCAAGTAGGCGGAGAGCGGTCGTCATGGAAACCGATTTGTATTCTATTTCATTCTCTCGCAGGCTAAATCCTATTTGAATATGTATGTTTGTCCCTCTCTGGCACTTGTGCAGTGCCTTGAAACTCAAACGACCTCCTGTCACCTTATGGACTCCTGGTACACAAGAGAGGATTTTGGTGTCTCTTTTTCGTTTCATCGGTTTTCAAATGCAAAACTTAACTTAACTTTAAAAAACTTTTGACTCGTAATTATTTACGTTCCTCAATACTAAAGAAGTTTCACTTCATAAACAAATCCACGGTAACATTTAAGAGACTTTGGTAAGATCACGCATGGGTCTTACTCGGCCGGGAGTCCGACCTTTGTAAATAAAGTCCCTTTGTGCAGGATGTTATGTGAACGCGGGTCATTCCCACTCTGGATGTTTGGACACTTGTTGTGCTCGTATATCTATTGTTCGGATTGAAACGGGTACATAATATTTGAATTTTCTTATTTATCATGCTTATAAACACAAAATGCTGCTAAAACTTTTAATCAATTCACACTTATTTCAGGTAAAGTAAAAAATAAGTCTGTTCGTTTACTTACGGTCAACGTTCGTTTACTTACCACGTTCGTTTACTTACCACGCTGGCCAAGTGCGGATTGGCAGACTATTTGGAGATTCTGTTTTATTCTTAGAATAGACAAGTATAAATTAAAAATTTAAAAAACCCACGACATTCGCCATTTTGTGGTGGCAGCCATCTTGGATTTGCATAATTATATTCTACTAGTCAAGCCCTTTCATTTGATACCCATATTAAGGGAGTTGTGAAAAAATATGTAATCCGCCATTTTGTAGCGGTGGCCATCTTGGACCGATTTACATCAAACATAGCTAACAACACTCTCGACTAATTTATCTTTCAAACAAAAAAAACCGCATTCAAATCGGTCCACCCGTTTGAGCGCCACAGGGGAACAGACAGACACACACACACACACACACACACACAGACACGTCAAACTTATAACACCCCATCGTTTTTCGTCGGGGGTTAAAAAAAATTACAAAGTGTAAAAAATAATAAAAATAAAAGCACAATAATAAGAGCACCTGCGCATATGTGACACTATGTTACCGAACGGACCTTACATTATAAATACGAAGTTTAATAAAAAAAACTCATCTATCTTACTCCTACCGGCAAGAGGAAGTCCTGAAGCAATGAATTTTTTTTTTAATATACCGACATTGATAAAATATATCATAAGGTTGAAGACAGTAAGCAACTGCGATAAGCTTTACGACTGTGTACACTGTACACAACTCTTACAAATTACAAAACGCTTATTTTATCCCGAAAATCAGCAATCTCAAAAGGCAAACTCGTGGAGATTATTTGCCAAACATGCAGGAATCACTTGAGAATAAACATTGGAAGTTCTGGTTGTTAGAGTTTGCTTTCTCATTCACATGACTGCACGTCGGCACTTTGCCAAATGCACGCGTATTTGGGAAATTTAATCGCAAACTTTAGTCACAACCGCTCGTAATCTCTACAAAAGTTGATTGTTTAATGGATTGGACCGAAACTGTACAAAGATTGTTTGGATTTTTTTGGAAGTGGATTTCTCATAGCCTAAACTAACTTCGGAACAAGATGAAAATGGAATTTGCGGCATTGGAATAGAATCCTTATTTTTATGTAATCCCTTTACATACAAGAGATAAGAGTTAGTAAACCAGAACCTGACTACTCTTATAAAATAATAGAATTCGAACGGAAGCAGCTAGTGGTACCATCTGTTAGGTATGTCTATCCAAAACTAACGTAATATTCTTGTTTAGCCACGCAAAGGTCACTTCTCAATTTTTTTTGTAAATAAAATATAGTCTGTAACCCGGACCATAACAACGAATCAATTGACACCTCATTCGTCAAAATCGGCCCAGTAGTTTAGGCGCTACGGTGGAACATACAGAATCTGATACAAAAATCGGATATAAACATAGAGTGCTAAAATCATATGACCTTTCCTTTTGGCTTTGCCGTAAAAATAAAATATATGAAAATTCATGTTTTTGTCGAAAACGTCCAAGTACTCATTATCATTATCTTCATTGACCCTTCTGTACTCCAGTCTATCAAGTCATCCGTCTCTGTCCTGAACACAATATGCCCTCCAGTTTATATTGCGTCCGGTCAACTTCGTCCGGACAGCGCAGTTTTGGCCTACCAATAGATCTCCGTCCATCAGGCTTTGATGTCATGCCCCATCCCACATGTCCACAATAGCAATAAATAAAGACTATCAAGAAATTGCTGGTGGCAACCCTTAGGGCCAATTCACACACGACATAATAAAAATACCAGTAACGCTTGAAAAGCTCGACAAGGTCTGATCTGTTGTGAAATAGCCCTTACACAATGTGGCTAATTCTGTTGTACACAATATCTAAACTAAACTAAATTAACAGGTTTAAAAATAGTGCTATCCTTTTCCGCAGGTATCACTGTGAAAGAGATAAGAATATATTTAGCCCTGTCATTTTAGTTTAGGTTTAGAGATTGTGTACCTACAACAGAATTAGCCACATTGCGTATAACAGATTTAGCCACAATACCAGGTAAATAGTGCGAACCAGAAAACTGACGCTGAGAAATCGCGTGCCGAATCTAATTAATTGTTATTACTCTGGCCATTATGTAACTAAACCAAAAGTTTATTGCGCGAATAGTGGATTTCTTCAGAAATAGCACTGATTACATGCGCGATGACTTGATGTTAGTTTGTGGAACATTCGCGAATTAAACTTGCGTTTTAAATGTCACCACCACCATCATTATCAACCCATTAAGAATCCACTACAGGGCACGGGTTTCCTCTTAGAATGAGGGTTCAATTCACCACGCTGGCTGCAATAGCGGATGGTAGACTTCACACGCCGTTGAGAACATTATGGAGAACTCTCAGGCGTGCAGGTTTCCTCACGATGTTTTCCTTCACCGTTAAAGCAAGTGATATTTAATTGCTTAAAACGCACATAACGGATCGAACTTGGTCCCACCGAAAGGGAGGCGGCTGTTTTAACCACTAGACTATCACAGTTTTTAAATGTACACTTACTCAATCTGCATTTCTAGGCGTAATTGAAAAAGATATTTATCTTTGCAAATATTAATTAATGCAATGCAAATGAATCTATCAAAGCAATTTCTTCGAGCGGCTATATTTGTCTACATAGTTTTATTTCTGAATTCCATTTCACCCAACCAAGTCGTTTCATTGATACTGTGTACATATTTACAATTCGAACGCCTGGGAATGCAAATTTAGATTTCGTGTTTGTAGAATTTCTTCCTGTGCGGTTGTATTTATAATTTAATTTAGAAATATTTTGTAGGAGCTATTCTCGCCTCATAAATGAATGGATTGTGTAATGCTAATCCATAGAAATTTGTAAAATCGACAAAAGATGAAACATAAAGTGACGGGAAAGTAGTAAGAGTTATTTATTTAGAAATTAACTGAAGTTCATTTATATAGAAGATTAGATGATGCCCACGGCTTCGCCCGTGTGGATTTAGGTTTTTAAAAATCCCGTGAGAACTTTTCATTTTCCAAAACAAAAAGTAGCCTATCAGTAGTAGCCCGTCCCCAAAACCGAAAAATCCCGTGAGATGCCCACGATTTCGGAATGCAATTCCTTACAGCATCAGGGTTGAGGAGTTGGATATGTACCTACTCGAGTTCATTCAACGATAAAGTCTTTAATTGGTATCCCCAATATCAATTTAAATAACCGACAGTTCCTAAATCCCATTAGTTTTGGGGATTAGGTCCCCTACAGCATCAGGATTGAGGAATTGGAATCCAAATTTTTTATAGGATAATGTTCCAATGTTTCTCTATGGATTAAAAAAAAAATACGCAAATCGGTTCAGAAATCTCGGAGATATCGGTGTACATAGGTAGAAAACACAACTCCTCCTTTTTTGAAAGTCGGTTAAAAAAGTAGCCTATGTTACTCCCTGGTTAATACTCTACTTGTATGTGAAAGTCCCGAAAGATTAGCCCGTTCAAACAGACAGACAGACAGACAGACAGACAGACAAAAATTTCAAAAACGTTTGATTCGGTTATGGTACAGTTCAAATAACTATATGAGCTTAATATGAGATAGTTATTTCGAAATTACAGACAGACACTTCAATTTTATTTATTAGTATTGATATTGATATTGATAGGTACTCAACTAGAGTAGGTATGTACATGTCTTGTATATAAATGAAAATAAATGCCTATTCTAAGTACAATAAAAACATAGATTTCGTTGAGATCTTCGTTTTTATTACTTAACAAGCGGACACCCGCGACTTCGTTCGCGTAGATATTGGTTTTTAAAAATTCCGTGAGAATCATTTTGTTTTTCCTAAGCTCCTTTGAGCTCATACCTTGCTAAAAACTGTTAAAAGTTCACTGGCGGACGTTTAGGTAGATCAAAATGTAAACATCCGCCAGTAAAAGTCCCATCAAAATCGATCCAGCCTTTCAGAGATAAGCCAGTAATCTCTAAAGTATTTCCTTTCTAACAAAAAATGAAAATGAATGAATGAATGAAATTGAACCATCCGTTAACGAATTACAGCTAAGAACACATTTTGACTTTCATCCCCTCTCCCAAGGGAACCGTGCTGAATTTCGGGATAAAAAGTATCCTATATGTTACTCCATAGTATGAACTTAAATCATGCCGAGTTTCATTTCAATCCATTCAGTAGTTTTTACGTGATGCGCGCACAAACATACAGACAAACAGACAAACAGATAAACAGACAAACAGACAAAAATTTCAAAAATAGCTTTTTTACGTTCTATTTCTTATCCATAACATCCCCCAGTTATTATTTTGCAAAAATCTTCAATGTACAGATACGGCAATTCTACGATTTTATTATATGTATATAGAATATAGATATAGAAGATATATAGATAGAAAATATAGATGCTATGCATATTACTGCATAAGCTGGTATTCTGAAAGATAGCATAGTTCAAATAGAAACATTAAATTACATTTAGGAGCAGAAAATTCGGAGTTCATAAATATAAATATATTTAGTCACACTAATATTATAAAGGCGAAAGTTTGTGTGTGTGTGTGTGTGTGTGTGCGTGTGCGTGTGCGAGTATGTATATATGTGTGTGTATGTTTGTTACTCTTTAACGCCGCTCACATGATAGTGATAATAACCGGGACCGACTGTTTAACGTGCTCTCCGAGGCATGGGGGTGAAACACCGCCAACTTCCAACTCCGGGCTGGCACTGAGAATTTCTTGATAGAAAAACCCAATACATAACAATTATATACGTATTTACCCGACCCGGGAATTGAACCCGGGACTTCGTAATCTGCAGTCAAACATGTTAACCACTAGACCAACGAAGCAACGCATAGCATTGAACAATAAAAACGAAGATCCCGACCGAATATTGCACATAAAATCGTAAGAAACTACGAAGTCCTCACCGCAAAAGACACGCAACGCCGCGACCACGCACCGGCATCAGCCCGCCGCCGCCGGCTCGTCCACCGAGCGCCTAAACCAAAGGTTCCCAAACTTATTTTCTCATAGACCACTTTCAAAATTTAGCTGATTCCGGTGGACCCCCTGCAGCTACATTTCTACCATATTCCCAAAACTCGACGAAAAATGTGAAGATCAAATCTTGCGGCTGAGTTCCAACCACGAATTAATAGTTTTCGAAAAAAGTGAGCATTGATTGGTTGATTGTGCTGTGAGTGGATGTCAAAAAAGTTCCGTAAAGTTAAGTACTGAATATGGAATATGCAAGTTTTTACAAGTAACAGTCGTTGAGCTTCTTAAAATATTATCTGCCTACCTTGTTAGGTGAAGTCAAGCCAACATTTTAGGTCTTTACTATCGAAAGCAGATAAATTTTCGTGCCCCGCTTACGACTTGTGAACCCCCATTTTTTTATCACGCCAACGTAGATCCCCGTCGAGTCTCCCGTGGACCCTTGGGGGTCCACCTTGACCACTTTGGGAACTATAGGCTTAAACCTAACAATGGCCAGATGATTCAGAAATAGCCGGCCAACGTAAACAGTGCGGACAAAGCGATCGCCGCCGAAACAGGCGCACAACTCTTGACCTTCTGTGCCGGTTTATAATGTACTCCGCTTTAATAATAACTCCCGGTTTTTTACATCGTACACGCTATAAAACCTCTGTATTAATTTTTATTTGGTACATATGCTAACATACGCAGCGATCTTTTGTGCCTACTGAAAGAATTGAGTAAAAAAAAATTAGCAAATGCTTTCCTCAAAATGTTAATTGTTATCGAGTTGCTATAAATAAATAAAACAATATTCATAAATTTTTTTTTATAAACTGTAACAGGTTATATTAATGCACGCAAAAAGTTTTAAAAATTGTATTGATTTTAGATATCAAAAATTGTTTACAATATAATAATTGAAAACTTTGGATTACTCAAAGCAAAGAAATAATACAATTCACCTTGCCTCTATGCAAGATTTATGCGCCTGGAAGCCCAAGCAATAGATTATTATGGTTCAGACTTCAGAGTTCATGCTTTGAGTAAACTGGTTTTACCTGGAATAGCTAGAGTCCCCTTCGAAACACGGTTCCCTTGGGAGAGGAAATGCAAGTCAAAATTTGTACTCAGTTGTAATTTATTAACGCGTATTCAGATTTCATTTATTCTTTTTCTATTAGAAAGTAGGTACTTTAAAGATTATCCCGTAAATATTTTGAGGTCGAGCGGTGTTGTAGTTCAGAAATTGTAGACATCACAGCCGTATTGGGTCCAAATAACTTAAAACCCGGATTGTACAGGAACCATAGAATTAATATTGGTCTCCGCTGCGCTACGACCAGGAGCAGCGTGTACAAGTGAAGTGCGGCAACAAAAGGTACGCCATATTGGCGTACACAAGTATCCACTAATATGCATATAGTTATAAGTTATACATGCATATTTATCTAAGCAATAAAATATTTTTTCCATTAATCGGGTAAAAGTTATGAGTCTGGCATCATTATTCTAACACGCACGCAAGCGTCGTTGCATGTAGTCAATAACTCAATACATACTTCAGTATTACGTTGCCGTATTCAGCGAGCAGCAAAAGCCTAGTGGTTAGGACGACAGACTTCTAATCGGAGGTCGTGGGTTCGATCCCAGGGCACGCACCTCTAACTTTTCGGAGTTATGTGCGTTTTAAGTATTTAAATATCACTTACTTTAACGGTAAAGGAAAACATCGTGAGGAAACCTGCACGCCTGAGAGTTCTCCATAACGTTCTCGAAGGTGTGTGAAGTCTGCCAACCCGCTTGGCCAGCGTGGTAGACTATGGCCAAAACCCTTCTCACTCTGAGAGGAGACCCGTGCTCTGTAGTGAGCCGGTAATGGGTTGATCATGATGATGATGATGATGATGATGATTCAGCGAGCTACTTACTCTTCTTAGATAGTGCTCCGTCTAGTTAGTCTGAGACAGGAACCTTTAAGCGTACGGATTATCATGCTAACTGAAAGTCTTGTTTAATCTGAAACATAATTATTATTTCGATGTGTTTATAAGCGAACACACAAGCGGACAGTAAAAACGAATGGACTGTAACATCGCGTGAGAATTTGGGCTATCGAAGGGTAATGTGAATCGTAACGTTTTACTGCCACGTACGATGTTACGCACTTAGCCGGCCCTCTCACGTAGCCGCGTACGAATTATTCGAACATAAAACGTTACAATTCACTTATTACGGTACAAATGATATTATTTGTTTCGGAAATAGTTTTTAACAGTAGACAATATATAGGATGTTCTATTGGATGCTCTTCAAGTTTTTTTAAAAGAATAATCTGATGTAATCTGAAAATACTGAGAATAGTGTAAACCAGGAAGGGATATTTTTCAAATACTTCGTAGATCTAAGAGTTTAGTTCGCATATGGAATGGTAAATATGAATGGACCTAGCTTAGCGCAACCCCCGACGCAAAAACGACGGGGTGTTATAAGTTTGACGTGTCTGTGTGTGTGTGTGTGTGTCTGTCTGTTCCCCTGTAGCGCTCAAACGGGTGAACTGATTTGAATGCGGTTTTTTTGTTTGAAAGGTGAATTAGTCGAGAGTGTTGTTAGCTATGTTTGATGAAAATCGATCCAACATGGCCGCCGCTACAAAATGGCGGATTACATATTTTTTCACAACTCCCATATATGGGTATCAAATGAAAGGGCTTGACTAGTAGAATAGCTCTATGCAAATCCTAGATGGCTGCCGCCACAAAATGGCGAATGTCCCCGACATTCGCCATTTTGTGGCTTTGTGGCATTTTGTGGTTTTTAAAATTTTTA
The DNA here is from genome assembly GCA_920104075.1 of Melanargia galathea. Lineage (NCBI taxonomy): Eukaryota > Metazoa > Arthropoda > Insecta > Lepidoptera > Nymphalidae > Melanargia > Melanargia galathea. The sequence continues at coordinate 27,085,874 of OV049856.1, read as the reverse complement.
ATTTATACTTGTATTATTCATTCACCAAATCCGTTGTGATTACGATCGCAAACGAATCAAAAATATTAGTGAGATAAAGTTATGCTTGTAAGTTGTAACCTCATACATAAGAATGATAAGTGTGTTATATACTAAAAATGGTGCTAATTCTGTTGACCACAATCTCTAGTCTAAAATAAATTGACAAGTCCAAATCATAAGTGCTAGATATATTTTTCTCATAGATAGGCGGATAGCTGAAGTTATAAGGAGTAACTTATACCCGAATTACTAATTCCGTGGAATTCTGACAGCTGTCATTGTCATTTACAGATGAGTTATTTGTATGGAGAACAGGGTTACATCTACGAAGTACGATTTTACCCCAAACTACTTTAATTCCCTGTCATCATAAAAAACCCTACGCCGAATAATAATATTAGTCGTTTCGCCCTCAAATAGAAAACACCAAGAGTGGAAACTAGAAAGTGCACACTAACAACAATAGAAAACAAAAGAAGCACATTGAAAAAATTCATTCAAAAATGGAAGTCAAATGACATTCTCACCATGAAGTGTCTGTTAGGCATTTGTCATATCTACATGCGGCAGTTGATTTTTATTTACATAAGTTTTGAATTTTTTATCTTTTTTGTGGGAATTGCTTTATCTCTGGTAACATTACGAAATGTCAGAATTCCACGGAATTAGTAATTCGGATATAGACTACTTTTATTTTAAAAAAGAATAAGGGTCCCGCGCAATAAGATTAAAGACCATGAAATCCAATAATAAATAAAAACTTATATTATACTTACTAATAAATAAATAAATCTAAAATAGAAAAGCTATAGAAAAACCGCCGGGTTATAAAAAATATTTAAAACAAAAAAAAAAAAAAAGGAAACGCACGGCGAATTTCCAACAAAAAAATTATAATTCCAAATCAACTGTGATTGTCGTCGACAAGCTGTCGTTAACGCGAACAAGATTAGCTGACAAATCACAATTTGATTTGGTTCGTTACCTGTTGATTGCCTACAATTCAGTAATACATTTATTTTATTTTTTATCAACGTAGAAAAAATACATTTTTCAACCTAAGTATTGCGTGCCATTCCGTCTTTCATCTCTGTAATATTAAACGTAAGTATTTTGCGATGGTAAATAAATTCATGAATATAATATTTATGAATTGTAAGTATGTGGAATAAAAATATTTTGATTGTGATTTCTAAAACTTTTAGACATACAAAATTGTTTCTATAGACCAACAATGTTAGAAGTCATAAATCTAAACTTCACTAGTTTTGATTAAATAATATAAGTACATAACAAAACATATAATTGAGGATTTCAATAACTCTTGTTAGAAAATCTATAGCGCTATGAAAATGAAGCCACAGCCATTGTAACGGCAAATTGTTAATTTTCAACAAAAAAATTCCTGTTAAGATCCCGTTCTAATTTTTTAGTAAAGATTAGCATGTATGGTTGTATGTAACCTAATTTTCTAACTTTTATTTGGATACAAATTGTCACACATAATAGAGTAGTAGGTATAACCAAAAACTGTACAAACAATTAATGATCCTTTGGTATTAGTATTTAGCACGTCTGGTATCGCAGACGTCGGACAAAAATAACGTTAACCTATTGTGTAGTATACCTACACAGTATAACACTAGATATAGGTCGTTGTTCACTGCATACCACTATACGTAGGTATATTAGGTAAGTATATATCGATATTATTTCGTAGGCGTGCCATTCAAGACATGCGTTTCAGTCATTTCGATATGGTTCACTGACTTTGCAGCTTGCACGCACACACAATCTGCGAAGCTAGAATTGAAAAGCGAACAAATTGCTGCTTATTCGGTTGTATAAGTTATACAGGAAACATCGTGAAAATTACAGCACTACTAGCTTTTGCCCGCGGCTTCGCCCGCGTGAATTTCGGTTTTTCCCAAATCCTGAGGGAATCGTGGATTTCTGGTTCCCGTTCCCACTCCCTTTTCCAAGCTTTATATTATCTACTTTCAAGGAAGTTTGCTATAGTAATGTACCTATAACTGTAGCTATAGATTTCGGTTTTTTCAAAATCCCGTGGAAAGTGTGTATTTTCCAGGATAAAAAGTAGCATATGTGTTAAGGCGTGTGTTAGGGCATAATCTATCTCCATTCAAAATTTCAGCAAAATCGTTTCAGTAGTTGCGGTGTTACAGAGTAACAAACACACACGCACACACACACACACACAGACACACACACACACACACACACACACACACACACACACGCAGAGAAAAAGAACAGTTGAAGAAAGCCGGAACAGCAAAAGTAGATAGGTAATCTCGAAGGAGTCGTTATACACCAACGGCACAAGACGAATTGGTCGAAACTTTTAGTATTAAGGAAAATTTTGGCGGTCTACGGGCTGAAACCAACACACCTAGCTGGTAAATGTTTCCAAAACTCGCAATAGGAAATAGTTCTGGTAAAGAAACTACGAATTTGTACAGTTTTTTTAATTCAACTAGGTACAAGTTAGCTCTTGACTGCAATCTCACCTGATGGTAAGTGATGATGTAGTCTAAGATGGAAGCAGGCTAACTTGGAAGAGGTATGCATCCCTCGGATCGGTTTCTACACGGCATCGTATCAGAACGCTAAATCGCTTGGCGGCACGGCTTTGCCGATAGGGTGGCAACTAGAGATGAAAATTGCCGAAAGTTTCGGAAACTTTCCGGGAAACTTTCCAATATTGCCGGCAACTTTGGCAATATTGCCCGGAAAATTGCCAAAGTTGCCAAATTTCATAGGTTTTTTCAAATGTCATTTTCTATGACTATGAGCACATGAGGTTAAAAGTATTGGTATGTTCAGAATTAATACTAGTTAAACTTCATATAATATTGTTCATTATAATCAATTTCTAATTAATGATTAAAATATGAGAAGATAAAGTAAAATTACGACAATGGCTACTTCGGGATAACTGAACCCATGACTTTTTAAGCAATTCACTTATAATTTTTGTATGCATAGAAACAGGATATTGATACCTAATTTATTAGATATTAATTAAATGTGTACTATAATTATATTCAAACTAAATGATGCGCCGCGACTTCGTCCGAATGGATTCAAGTTCCATCTCCCGTTGATCTCGTGGGAACTCTTTGATTTCCCCGGATAAAGAGAAGCCTATGTCGGTCTACAGGTTACAAGTTATCGTTGTGCAAAATTTCGTCAAGATAGGTTCAGCAGTTAAGTCGTGAAAAGGTATTAACCTATATGCATATTGTTCCTCGTATCAACATTTTTAATTTTTTTACCCAGCAATCCTAAATATTTCCGGAACAAAAAGTAATCTATAGTACTTTTCAGGTCCACAATTATATCCATGCAAAAAAACAGGTAGATCCGTTGCTATGTTGTGGCGTGATTGAAGGACAAACCAACAAACATACACTCGCAATTATAACATTGGTTGGGATTATTTCGACACTTATTTAGCTTGATGTGTTACTTACTGATTTTGAAAAGCCTATTAAGATTAATTAACTGGTGTCTGATAGTGCTAAAATTGCTGAATGTGCCGTTGGATCGGAATGTAGGGTGAATGCTCCATAAGTCGACACTTTAACGGTTGTGTTACGTTTAAAAATTCGTAGACGTGTCAAACTAAGCAATTTCAGTACAATTTTTTTCTCTCTAATAAGTACTTAATGCTTGTGATTTTTGAGTCAAGTATTAATACCTTTTGGGGCTTTTTGAATAAAGAAGTATTTTTTTAATTTACCTATTTAAAAAAAAGTACTAATTTGCCTAAGATCGGCACCTTTGTGCTTTTCCAGCATTTGTGTTCTCAAAGTTGACCCTCAAATTGTATTTTACCCGCGACTTCGTCCGCGTAAATTTATGTTTTTCTTAATATTTATAGGAACCTTTCCTCGTTTTCATTTTATTTTTCCGCCAAAAAATACCCTTCTCCAAAATTAATAGAATTTTTGAATATAGACAATAGATAATAGAAGCAATTTTTTAAATAGATAACTAGCTTCCACCCGCGGCTTCGCCCGCGTGAATTTCGGTTTTTCACAAATCCTGAGGGAATCATGGATTTCCTCCCTTTCGCTACCTTTTCCATCATTTATACCTACATTTAAGGAAGTTTGCTATAGTAATCTACCTAATAAGTATGTGTAGCTATCGATTTTTAGATTTAGATTTAAAAACCCCCGACATTCGACATTTTGTGATGGCGGCCATCTTGGATTTGCATAGTGCTATTCTACTAGTCAAGCTCTTTCATTTGATACCCATATTAAGGGAGTTGTGAAAAAATATGTAATCCGCCATTTTGGAGCGGCAGCCATCTTGAATCGATTTTCATCAAACATAGCTAACAACACTGTCGACTAATTCACCTTTCCAACAAAAAAACCGCATTCAAATCGGTCCACCCGTTTGAGTGCTACAGGGGAACAGACACATTCACACACACACAGAGAGATAATTTTTAACTGGTTCACCGATATCTCTGAGATTACTGGACTGAAGTCGGTTTAATTGCACTAATATTATAAAGGCGAAAGTTTGTGTTTAACATCAAAGGCAGGAACGATGTGAAATGTCTAATTTTAAACTGGTTTTTTTTAATTGAAATAATTTGTGTGTGTGTGTGTGCGCACGTGCGTACGTGCGTGTGCGTGTGCGTGTGTGTGTGTGTATATATTTGTTACTCTTTAACGCCGCAACTACTAAACCGATTCACCTGAAATTTGGAATAAAGATATATTATGCCCTGACTTAACACATAGGCTGTATCTTTTTATCCTTGAAAAAAACCACAGTTTCCATGGGATTTAAATAATACCGAAATCTATAGCTACAGCTATAGGTAGATTACTATAGCAAACTTCCTTGAAAGTAAGTATAAAGGTTGGACAAGTATTACTTAAAAATTTAAAACCCCCTACAGTCGCCATTTTGTGGCGGCGGCCATCTTGGATTTTCATAGTGCTATTCTACTAGTAAAGGCCTTTCATTTGATACCCATATTAAGATAGTTGTGAAAAAATATATAATCCGCCATTTTGTAGCGGCGACCATCTTGGATCGACTTTCATCAAACATAGCTAACAACACTCTCAACTAATTCACCTTTCAAACAAAAAAAAACCGCATTCAAATTGGTTCACCCGTTTGAGCGCTACGGGGGAACGGACAGACACACACACACACACATACACACACACACATCAAACTTATAACACCCTGTCGTTTTTGAGTCAGGGGTTAAAAAGCGAGGAAATCCACTATTCCCTCAGGATTTGTGAAAACCGAAATTTACGCGGGCGAAGCCGGGAGTAGAAGCTAGTTTATTCTAAAATATAGCATTTTATGTGTTATCACTTAGCACAATGTGGTATTGCTATTAGGCTTCATCATCATCATCATGATCAACCCATTATCGGCTCAATACAGAGCACGGGTCTCCTCTCAGAGTGAGAAGGGTTTTGGCCATAGTCTACCACGCTGGCCAAGCGGATTGGCAGACTTCACACACCTTTGACAACGTTATGGAGAACTCTCAGGCATGCAGGTTTCCTCACGATATTTTCCTTCACCGTTAAAGCAATTGATATTTAAATATTTAAAACGCACATAACTCCGAAAAGTTAGAGGTGCGTGCCCGGGATCGAACCCACGACCTCCGATTAGAAGTCGGTCGTCCTAACCACTAGGCTATCACAGCTTAACCACTAGGCTATCACAGCTTATTATTATCACAGCTATTAGGCTTAGTTTTACATAATTAATCAAACATTAGGCTGTGAGCATAATCACCTTACTAAGCTTAACCCATTCATACGTGGAAACTATCTTATATACGCATATACATATATTCTTATATACAAAAAGAGATAACCATAATGATGTAGGAAATAAAAAAAAATACGATTTGTCGAAAAAAGTTATGGGTTTATCAATCCCGAATTATCATCTTCAACTTATTTTTAATTTTTAATTTATCAGTAATAAAATAAGCGTGAAAATAAAAGTTTTTCATTAGGTTTTGTAGATAAGCGAAAGAACTAACACCCTATAGGCTGCTTTTTCATCTAATTAAACAATTATGGACATAAAATGTAATTTTCTATTTACACGTTTTTTGCCAAAGTTGCTGGGAAAATTCCCAAAGTTGCCGGCAGTTTTGGCAACTTTCGGAATATTGCCGGCAATTTTCATCACTAGTGGCAACCAGCCACGGCTAAAGCCTCCCACCAGACCAGACCAGAGACAAATTAGAAATTATATCCCCAAATTGCCACTTCCGGGAATCGAACCCGGGACCTCCCACTTATAAGACTACAGCGCTCACCACCGCGCCAGGGAGGTCGTCAAACGATTAGTTTATACGTAAGTATCGTCCCATCGGACTATGAGAGTGAGGGAATAGAGAGTGCACCTGTGTATGCGCACACACTTGTGCACTATAATATCTCCTGCGCAGATGGCTAGTCTCTGCCTCGGTTGAGATTGGCCGCCGTGGCCGAAATTCGGTCAGGAGGACATTAATATACGTAAGGAAACGATTGTGGCTTCATTACAGCCCTAATGTTTGTTTGTAATGTAATGTTTGTATCTGTAACCTATTTGCCGCATTCGCCGGCCGACCTTTAGCGGGAATGTTCTTGACGAGCACCGACGAGCGTCCACTTCGGCGCTAGTATGCCTATTAGTCACCAGTGTGCTTAGTCTAAAGCGGAGCACTCGAAAACGAACTCGAAAACTATTGATCGATTTCAGAGTAAAATAGACCTAAAATGGCTTGTATTAAGGTTTGAGTTCGCCAATACATTCAGCATTGTTCGAATGCTGAATGTATTGGCGAACTCAAACCTTAATACAAGCCATTTTAGGTCTATTTTACTCTGAAATCGATCAATAGTTTTCGAGTTCGTTTTCGAGTGCTCCGATTTAGACTAAGCACTTAGCACACAGGTCGGAACTTGCGACGTTGTTTGCTGTCAGCTGGAACAGAGAACTACACAGAATGGAATTTTAAGAAACGTGGTGAAACATTTAGCGTCGACTGAAAAAAAAATGCATTTGGCTTTCATTTAAAGGAATTAAAAACTTAATCCTACTTATTAATAAAAAACACCCCTTGGCTTCTAAATGAAAGTTCATTTATCCTAAAACATTAATTTATATTATATAGTATTTTTGTGGTATTTTTCTTGTAATAAATCTATATCTTCTATCTATCTATCTATCTATATCTATCTATCTTCTATCTATTACATATAATAAGATCGTAGAATTGCCGTATCTGTACATTAAAGATTTTTGCAAAATAATAACTAAATTTCTAAAAACGTATTTTAGAAACAAAGGAGACTGTAATTAGTATAAGTAATAATTATAACGAAAGTACGAAGTATGAAGTATATACATTTCTAGTTATAAACATCTCGTAAACTGGTCTTAATGGGGTCCAGATCGGTAACAGCATCAAAGTGATAAGTGACGTGGTAACTCCGATAATCTAGAATGTTCCACTATGTACATCTATTATATCTATATGTTACAGCCAAAGTAATAAATAAGGATATTATGTATACTATCCAGCCATTATAAATATTATCAACTCAATTTGGATAAAGTAATAATTGACACAGAATTATTAAAATTATCTAGCTATTATAAATAATATTCAGCTATTTTATATAATATCTTGCAAGACTTGGATAAAGTAAGAAAACAAGGACTTATGTTTAACTGATCACCAGATATTGCAAAATATAACGTCAAATAAACAGTTTATACCACCCAAAAACATAGTTACTTCTGCAACAGCTTCGGCGCTGGGGGAAGTGCAGCCCCATCGCCCAGGTTGCGTAGCAAAGCCTAGGCACCCACGCTCACCACCGCAGCTTCGGCTTGCTGGACCTGCCTCATCCGCTACGGCTCGCGCGGGTGCCTGCGATTTTCTACGGCGGGCGGGGGCGCGTATTTACATAATATACATAGCCAGAATGTACCCATAGGATTCTGCTTATGTATACATTGTAATGCAGTTTTCAAATTTTGTACTACAAAGTATACACGAATTTTGTGTACTACTAGTATATATTTTGTAACGTGGACGCGCGCGTGCATCGTTCCAATATATACAAGGACAAAACGCAACCATACGATTTTTTTTTTTTCAAAATTAATTAGGTAACTGTTTGAACTTAACCGACTTATTGCTTTGGGTTGGGGTGCTCAGATTTTGTTTTGGACCACATTCTACCTAGGATCCAATAGAACCTAAGTGCCCGGCCTGCGGCCGGGCACCTCAATATTTATGTTCTAACCTAACCTAACCTAGCTTCTGTAAGTGGCACGCATCCACTAGTTCAATAATAATACTTATTTTCGTGAGGTACTTATCTTCTGAGGTGTCTCCGGAGAAATTACAACAGCTATGCATATAATGTTTCTATCATCAGCTTTGGCACGGTCTACATCAGGAATTTTAGGCTAGGTTAGGTTAGGATAGGGTAGTTTAGATTACGAGATCGTGGTGATCACGCCACACCACAAAGGAATGAGATGCGGGAGGGGAAGCAAGGCGGGCCGTATTTATCATTTTGACCAACGTTCATCTGCTATTATGAATAATGTCTGGTTTGACATGATATATTATGAATAATATCTGGACAATTTAGATATTATTAATAATTGCCAGTCATTATGAATAAAAGCTAATTAATTACTTTGGCTGTAACATATATACGTATAATAAAATCGTAGACTTGCCGTATCTGTACATTGAAGATTTTTGCAAAATAATAACTGGGGGATGTTAGGGATAAGTAATAATGGAACATAAAAAAGCAATTTTTGAAATTTTTGTCTGTTTGTCTGTTTATCTGTTTGTCTGTTTGTCTGTATGTTTGTGCGCGCATCACGCAAAAACTACTGAATGGATTGAAGTGTAACGTGGTACGATTTAAGTTCATACTATGGAGTAACATATAGGATACTTTTTATCCCGAAATTCAGCACGGTTCCCTTGGGAGAAGGGATGAAAGTTAAAATGTGTACTTAGCTGTAATTCATTAAAGCTGGATCGATTTTGATGGGACTTTCTTTGGCGGATGTTTATATTTTGATCTACCTAAACATCCGCCAGTGAACTTTTAACAGTTTTTAGCAAGGTATGAGCTCAAAGGAGCTTAGGAAAAACAAAATGATTCCCACGGGATTTTAAAAACCAACACTCACGCGAACGAAGTCGCGGGTGTCCGCTTGTGTTTAATATATTGTAATATCTGGAATACAAAAGTCAAACTAAACTTATAATACATATATCCGCTCACGCTTCGTCAAAAAGTCCGCCCCTGGTTGCACCCGGACCAAAAGTGCCCATCAGATTATAGCGGCATTGTCCCGCTGTATGGCAATGGACAACTTTTGGGCCAAGTAGCCCCCAGAGCGCGGATATATCACATAGTGTTTCATGACAAGGTTTACAATATAAAACCACTTAAAACTATAAAGTTGTCCCACAACGGTGGGGAATGGACCACACTCCGAATGATAATGCTTAGGGGAAGCATTCAACCAGAATGGTTTGCAACCAGAATATTTAGCCGGCAAGGTTTATCCGGTATATTTTGCCGGCAACGAAAACAAATCAGCCGCTTTAATTATTGAGTATCTAATAAAATAAAAATTATTAGCAAATTAACACTTTTTATCGGTCAACTAAGTATAATACAAATTATAATTACAAAATAGCTGCGAGATTTTACAATGGACAAGTTTCCAATATTTTTTTTTAATTTATCATAAAAATTTAAGTAAGTAAAATAAAACAAAAATCTGAAAGAATTATAAAATTGTCTCAAAAACTGAAAAAGTTATTGAACTTTAAAGTTGCTAATTTCGTTTCACGCGACGCTCTAAGCGTACTATAACGTCATCCAACCCGCTGAGAGGTATTTTTTCCATTTAAATTTACTTGTTTTACCAATTTATCCGAGATTACTGAACCGATTTGCGTGATTCTTTTTTTAATCGACAGCTGAGAATGTTTGCAAAATGGATAGATATTTTTGAAAACAATTTTTTTAATCTTTTTTTCGAAAAAATCTATGGACCATTTTGCAAACATCCTCCGCTGTCGATTAAGAAAAGAATCAAGCAAATCGGTTCACTAATCTCGGAGAAATTGGTAAAACAAGTAGGTAAAACATGGAAAAAATATCTCCGAATGGACGCTGTGACGTCATACCTACTCGAGTGAGAAATTTTGCGTTAAAAAATACATGAACGTAAATAATTAATTTCTTCTTCATTTATTGATGGATTTTTTTTTTTTTCACTGATTTATTAGCTTTAATCTATGTTTTAATACCATTATGTTCAAAATGATATTTTCATTGAGTGACAAAAAAAAATTAATCTGAGTAATTACAATGATTATTTAGCTATAGAATTAAACCCACCCAGAAACATTAACGTACCTAAAAATCTTTACTGTTCGTTATGATACAGAATATACAAATTATTTAGTGTTATGTTAAACGACGTGGTCGTCGTGGTAATTTTTTTATATAACCATATTAATTTTCTCTTGGATTTCCTAAAATATTATCTTCCTCTCCTTCCTTTGTTATGTAGGACATTGGATGGCCCCATAGGAAGACGCAACGAGAATTTAATAGACAAACAGAATACGATTAATCATCTCTGCATGTAACCAACTGGCTCTAATGGAATTGTTAGTTTGTCACACGCATGATTAATTTTCGCGGCACATATTTACACAGTCTCGTCAACATGATGAATAGTTCCAAATGGACATGACAATGCATCGGATCATCTGCATTTTATTTTTATTTTTAAGGATTGTAAAAATCGGTTACTTAGCATGGTTTAATCTAGTTGTGGTTGTAACGATTAATCTATACATCTATACATATAATAAAATCGTAGACTTGCCGTATCTGTACATTAAAGATTTTTGCAAAATAATAACTGGGGGATGTTAGGGATAAGTAATAGAACGTAACAAGTGTAAATTGAAAATTTAAAAAACCCCCGACATTCGCCATTTAGTGGCGGCGGCCATCTTGAATTTGCAATAGTGCTATTCTACTAGTCAAGCCCTTTCATTTGATACTCATATCAAGGGAGTTGTGAAAAAATATATCATCCGCCATTTTGTAGCGGCGGCCATCTTGGACCGATTTTCATCAAACATAGCTAAGAACACTCTCGACTAATTCACCTTTCAAACAAAAAAAACCGCATTCAAATCGGTCCACCCGTTTGAGCGCCACAGGGGAACAGACAGACACACACACACACACACACACACACACACACACACACACAGACACGTCAAACTTATAACACCCCGTCGTTTTTGCGTCGGGGGTTAAAAAAGCTATTTTTGAAATTTTTGTCTGTTTGTCTGTTTATCTGTTTGTCTGTTTGTCTGTATGTTTGTGCGCGCATCACGCGAAAACTACTGAATGGATTGAAACGAAACTTGGTACGATTTAAGTTCATACTAAGGAGTAACATATAGGATACTTTTTATCCCGAAATCTAGCACGGGTCCCAAGGGATAGGGGATGAAAGTCAAAACGTGTATTTAGCTGTAATTCAATAACGCGTGGTCCGATTTTATTCATTCTTTTTTTGTTAGAAAGTAGAAATACTTTAAAGATTATCTTCTTCTATATCTATACATATAATAAAATCGTAGACTTGCCGTATCTGTACATTAAAGATTTTTGCAAAATAATAACTGGGGGATGTTAGGGATAAGTAATAGAACGTAAAAAAGCTATTTTTGAAATTTTTGTCTGTTTGTCTGTTTATCTGTTTGTCTGTATGTTTGTGCGCGCATCACGCGAAAACTACTGAAACGAAACTTGGTACGATTTAAGTTCATACTAAGGAGTAACATATAGGATACTTTTTATCCCGAAATCTAGCACGGTTCCCAGGGGAGAGGGGATGAAAGTCAAAACGTGTATTTAGCTGTAATTGAATAACGCGTGGTCCGATTTTATTCATTCTTTTTTTGTTAGAAAGTAGAAATACTTTAAAGATTATCTTCTTCTATATCTATCTTCTATCTATACATATAATAAAATCGTAGACTTGCCGTATCTGTACATTAAAGATTTTTGCAAAATAATAACTGGAGGATATTGGGGATAAGTAATAGAACGTAAAAAAGCTATTTTTGAAATTTTTGTCTGTTTGTCTGTTTATCTGTTTGTCTGTATGTTTGTGCGCGCATCACGCGAAAACTACTGAATGGATTGAAACGAAACTTGGTACGATTTATGTTCATACTAAGGAGTAACATATAGGATACTTTTTATCCCGAAATTCAGCACGGTTCCCAAGGGAGAGGGGATGAAAGTCAAAACGTGTATTTAGCTGTAATTCAATAACACATGGTCCGATTTTATTCATTCTTTTTTTGTTAGAAAGTAGATACTTTAAAGATTATCTTCTTCTTCTATCCTCACTATCCTCACTATATTAATATTATAAATGCGAAAGTAACTCTGTCTGTCTATCTGTCTGTCTGTGATGCTTTCACGCCAAAACTACTGAACTGATTTGAATGAAATTTGGTACACAGATACTCTAGAGCCTGAGAAAGGACATAGGCTACTTTTTGATGTAAAAATGTGCTGTAAAGGGTTAAAAAGGGGGTTGAAATGTTGTATGGAAGTATCGTCTTTTTAAAGCTAAAAGCTTGAAATTTATTTTTTAGGCTGTTAATCCTTATCCTTATCCTTACTTCCTTACGTATATCCTTTCCTTACTTATATCCTTACTAATATTATAAATGCGAAAGTAACTCTGTCTGTCTGTCTGTCTGTCTGTCTGTCTGTCTGTCTGTCTGTCTGTCTGTCTGTCTGTCTGTCACGCTTTCACGCCAAAACTACTGAACCGATTTGAATGAAATTTGGTACACAGATACTCTAGAGCCTGAGAAAGGACACAGGCTACTTTTTGATGCCAAAAAAGGGCTGTAAAGGGTTAAAAAGGGGGTTGAAATGTTGTATGGAAGTATCGTCATTTTAAAGCTAAAAGTGAAATTTGTGAAAAATCTAAATTCACGCGGGCGAAGCCGCGGGCAGAAGCTAGTGTAATAAATAGATTCTATAAATAAATGACGATGAGGTGTCGTGCCTGCGATGGCACTACAGAGAACAGACACATTCGTATACCCACATTAGTTTATAATTATGTTTCTTTGTTCTGGTCAAAACTCTGAGCATCTAAAACTTCACTAGAGTTTCTCGCAACTTCGTCTGCAGTAACTCTGCGTTTTCCTAATATACCTAGTTAAAAAGTACCTTAGTTACATTTCCAGTATGAAAGTTTTTGAACTTTTCATTCAAATATAATAGATGTCCATTAATTTGAATGAAAGATCATTAAGACATTAATTTTACAATGGTTACAGAAAACAACATTTCAAATTCAAATCATTTAATCAAGTCATTTAACCAATGTGCTTCTTTTAAAACACATTTTCCCAACGAGCATTTATAGCGGCAATTCTGTGGTTGTAACGGCTGCAACCATAAAACCCATATCGGAGCCTGAGCACCACAGTAATGTTAATTGGCATGGGTTTACAGTGTTTGCTAAAACACTTTAACTAATAAGATAAATATTACGTTAGCTGATATTGTTTTACTAGAAACTAGAGATGTTTCTAATTAAAATTACATGCTCCACTTCATTTTTAACCCCCGACGCAAAAACGACGGGGTGTTATAAGTTTGACGTGTCTGTGTGTATGTCTGTGCGTCTGTCTGTTCCCCTGTGGCGTTGAAACGGGTGAACCGATTTGAATGCGGTTTTTTTTTGTTTGAAAGATGAATTAGTCGAGAGTGTTGTCAGCTATGTTTAATGAAAATCGATCCAAGATGGCCGCCGCTACAAAATGGCAGATTACATATTTTTTCACAATTCATTTAATATGGGTATCAAATGAAAAGGCTTGACTAGTAGGCTTGGCTTGGCTACAAGTATAAATTGAAAATTTAAATAAACCCCCGACATTCGCCATTTTGTGGCGGCGGCCATCTTGGATTTGCATAATGCTATTCTACTAGTCAAGCTCTTTCATTTGATAAGGTGCGTTGGGGTAATACCGGACGGATTTTCGACTAGTTGGAAGAGTGTCGCAAAAAATTTTTTTTCTCGAAATCCATACATTTTATATTAATGTAATATATCGTAAACGGTTAATGGTTAAACGTAGTTTAGCTCTGAAAATAGTTTGTTTATGTAAACTCAACGGTTTTTGTTTTTTACGTACGCAAAGTCAACACAATTTTTTTTATGACCACGATTAAGAATTGGCCACCAAGGGGTATGACCGGACATAAATTTAAAGTCACTTCTAGTGCTTGGAGAACAAAGTCTTAATAAGGAATACATTCGGTCTTTCCTATTCTAAAACATATTTGAATATGAATTATAAATGACTAGAAACAAAAATGTTCCAATCGATTCTTTCATTTTTGGTTTTATGCCATTCGAACTTACCCCTGATGTAAAAAAATTGTGATTTTGTGGTTCTCAAACTTTGGCATGCCACAAAGTAAGTAAAACGGTAAAGATCGGATGCATTTGCCGGTGCCCAGTGGGGAAGCCTGGTGTAGTAAGTACCTACTCAATTGTTAAATTTATTGTGTGTACAAGTTCATGTACGTGTAGCAGGCGCGTGTCTTATTATAAACAGGAAGGGAGTAGGCATAAAAGAGTCGATTAGAATCGGAATGAAGGTATAAGAACTTGATGAAGTAAAGCAAATATGACTAAGTGGAGCAGGATATCAGATATTTGGAAAAGAAAACTGAATTACTACTTAATACGTAAGGTCCCTTGCCTTTGGATAAAACTTTAGGCAACTCTATAAAAACTAAGAAATTATTAGCAATGTAAAATTCATTTTTTTTTCATTAATGGTACTTATTAGCCTAGTTCATGCTTGTAAGATAAGTAATTATAGTAACCAACTTTCAATAAACTTTTTTTTTTAATTGTCACATAATGTATCTTGTTATTAACGATCTATGAAAAGTACTCGTACCAGATTGAGTTTTAACTCTACTTTAGAATCTTACTATTACTCCGATTAATTAATCTTACTGTTAATCCGTTTTGGAATCTTACTATTACTCAGTAAAAGCAATAGCGAAAGAAACCTCGTACGGCAGAAACATTTATGATTACTTAATAAAAGTTTGACTATCACTGCCTTATTTGAAACTTGCAAATAACGGAAAATTTTCATCCGATCTTCACTTGCGAGGGGGTACACCGGATCTTCGCCAACATCAATGTTAGCTCTATTTGGATCAAATTAATCTCTTTGTGGCATCATAAAACTAACTATCCAGGCAAAATAATTACAAAAAAAGCAATATCTTCGCTAAAAAAGACAGATAAAAATAAAAGTTGAAGACCGGATTGACGAAAAAATTACAAAAATTACCTTGTTTTGTTTAATGGCGCATAGCACACGTCTGACTTGATGGAGCGATTTGCGGGAACCACGGGCCGGGGCCCAATTAAATGGCCTAATACACAATATTGCCCGCATTTAAAAATATGCCCTAATTCGTCCGAAATTTGAGTCATACGGTCTTAACCCACCTCCGATCTTACCCTAACGCACCTTACCCATATTGAGGGCGTTGTGATAAAATATGTAATCCGCCATTTTGTGGTGGCGGCCATTTTGAATTTACATAGTGCTATTCCGTACAAAACAACGATCGAGTTTTATTTTCCAGTAATCCTGAAAAAAAGCGTTCATTTCCTCGCACTGAATATGAAATCTGTAGCCTTGATTCGAGGTATTTAAACGGAATGTTTTCGACCGAGATACTTTTACGGCGGTAATTCAAACGCTATGAGACTGCCGCCGCCGCCGCCGCTATAAACTCACATCGACTCGCTCGCACGCGCCCATTATAATGTTAATTGCCATACCTTCACGGTGTTTGCTGAGGCACTCCCGTTAGTAAAATGCCGAATAAATGGATCTGTGACAAACGGTTTTCCCGTTTGTTTATCTAATTGCAGTACTTGTATATGAATTTTTCGTAACTGATTCGAGTTAAGTATTTAAACGAAATATCTTCAGAATAATTAGACCGAGATATTTTTACGGCGGTAATTTCGACGCTATGAGACTGCCGCCGCCGCCGCTATAAACTCACATCGGCTCGCACGCACGCACGTGATAAATGGTAAAATGTTTATCTAATTGCTGTACTTGTATGTAAATTATTCATGACTATTTGGAGTTATTTAAATGAAATGTCTTCAGAGCACATTCGACTGAGATACTTTAATAGCAGTAATTAAGACGCTATAAGACTGCCGCCGCCGCTATAAATTCACATCGACTCGCTCGCATACGCCCATGTAATGTTATTTGCCATACCTTCACGGTGTTTGCTGAGGCACTCGCATTAATGAAATGCCGAATAAATGGATGCTGTGACAAATGGGAAAATGTTTATCTAATTGCTGTACTTGTATGTAAATTATTCATGACTATTTCGAGTTATTTAAATGAAATGTCTTCAGAATAATTAGACCGATATACTTTTATGGTGGTAATTTCGACGCTATGAGACTGCCGCCGCCGCCGCCGCTATAAACTCACATCGACTCGCTCGCACGCGCCCGTGTAATGTTAATTGCCATACCTTCACGGTGTTTGCTGAGGCACTCCCGTTAATAAAATGCTGAATAAATGGATGCTGTGACAAACGGAAAAATGTTCATCTAATTGCAGTACTTGCATATGAATTTTTCATAACTGATTCGAGTTATTTAAACGAAATATCTTCAGAATAATTAGACCGAGATACTTTTATGGTGGTAATTTCGACGCTATGAGACTGCCGCCGCCGCCGCTATAAACTCACATCGACTCGCACGCACGCACCCGTGTAATGTTAATTGCCATACCTTCACGGTGTTTGCTGAGGCACTCCCGTTAATGAAATACCGAACGAATGGATGCTGTGACAAACGGGAAAATATTTATCTAATTATTGCTCTACTTGAATGTGAATTTTTCATAACTGATTCGAGTTATTTAAACGAAATATCTTCAGAATAATTAGACCGAGATACTTTTACGGCGGCAATTCCGACGCTATGAGACTGCCGCCGCCGCCGCTATAAACTCACATCGACTCGCACGCACGCACCCGTGTAATGTTAATTGCCATACCTTCACGGTGTTTGCTGAGGCACTCCCGTTAATGAAATACCGAACGAATGGATGCTGTGACAAACGGGAAAATATTTATCTAATTATTGCTCTACTTGAATGTGAATTTTTCATAACTGATTCGAGCTATTGAAATGAAATGTCTTTAAAATAATTAGACCGATATACTTTTATGGCGGTAGGTAATTCCAACGCTATGAGACTGCCGCCCCTATAAACTCACATCGACTCGCTCGCACGCGCCCGTGTAATGTTAATTGCCATACCTTCACGGTGTTTGCTGATGAAATTCCGAACGAATGGATGCTGTGACAAACGGGAAAATGTTTATCTAATTGTTGTACTTTCTTGTATGTGAATTATTCATGACTGAATCACATTATGTCGTATTTTTAAGGCTAACGTCGTCCAACGTCGATAGAACAGAATAGAACACAAAAGTTTTTTATTCAAATAAACTTTTACAAGTACTTTTGAATCGTCAATTGAATCTACCACTGATTCGGAATGCAGTTCCTATACCGAGAAGAACCGGGAGGAAACTCTGCGGATGCTCTTTTTTTTTTAAATAACAATTTAACAATTTAATGTTAGGTTCTTGATGGTTCAATGGTTCTTCGAGCTATTTGGCCCATAGCCACTTCAGCAAATCCATGAGCTATGTCGGTTACTCTGGATGTTCTACGGATCTCGGATTTAATGACATCAGAAGAATGACATAGACAAACTCTAAGGCATGCAGAGTGACTCTTTTTATCATAGTATAGTTTGTAACATTATCTTAGAACCGAATGGTATCACTGGCAACTTGCACTATTCAAAGCCTTTGCCTACTTTCGAAATCGTTGGAAATTCGCATCTGTTGCAAAGAGCTTTTATTCTAAAAAACTAATTATTTTACGTAGATAACGTACCTACCTTCATATTCATGTAAAGTCAGGAATTTAAGTAACATTACACCCTGGTTAATTACCTTACCGTCACAGTGTTTGCAAAGGCACTCCCGTTAATGAAATCCAAACAAAAACATTTCATGTGAATAATAAGGCCAACTTCCTATCAAAAAGTTTCGGCCATTAAAAGTACTGATATCAAAAATTATGACCAAGTCCTTTGCTAGGCTCGATAAATGAAACCATACAGTTTTAGAAGGTATATCTTCTTCGATCACCCTCAAGCTGTCATACCATTCCTAATGATCCTGTTAAAATATTTTTAAATAATTTATGTCTTACTAATAACACTATAATATGAAGCTCATTTGGGACTGAGAATAGTTTTATTGTTTTCAACTTGACAACATTTTTGTACTCCTTTGAATTTGTTTAATTTAAAAAATGTTGCCAAGTTGAAAACAATAAAACTATTCTCAGTCCCAAATGAGCTTCATATTATAGTGTTATTAGTAAGACATAAATTATTTAAAAATATTTTAACAGGATCATTAGGAATGGTATGACAGCTTGAGGGTGATCGAAGAAGATATACCTTCTAAAACTGTATGGTTTCATTTATCGAGCCTAGCAAAGGACTTGGTCATAATTTTTGATATCAGTACTTTTAATGGCCGAAACTTTTTGATAGGAAGTTGGCCTTATTATTCACATGAAATGTTTTTGTTTGGATCTCACTCCTTTTTTCTAAGTATTTCAAAGTTAATGCAATAAGTATAATGAAGTTGTGATGGCTTATAATCGAGTCTTGTTTCTCTCTTACGCTTCAGTATAATTAGGAATAGAACCCTATCACATTTTATCTACTCTCATATCATAAAATTCCGAATATGAAATCAAAATGTGTCATATATTGGACTACTTTATTCACATACATCTATAATATTTAAAAAAAAAATTAAAAAAGTTCATTATAACACTACTTTGTTAGGAAATTATTGCAAAACAATGTTAAAAAATAATTTTTTCTACATTATAGTACAGGCACTGGGTTCTGGTATTTTTGAGCCATGCCGGGTGTTTATTATTATTATTATTATTTAATACTTTATTGTACACCAAAAAAACATAAATTAAACAAAAGAAACATTTTAAAAGAAATAGGTACAATAGTTAGTTTACAATAGTTAGTTAGTTTAATTTTGTTACTTACAATGATTATCCCGCTATCAAAGTTACCCTATTACTACTACTGCGAAAGTGTGGCGGTAGCAAGATGCGGCCAGAGGACAGAGTGTAGTGCTACCATAATTGACCATAGACGCACTGCACGCACCGCACATTCGAAATTGACAATTGAATTTTGGCGCCTATTATTTAAATTTTTAATTTATTATTTATTTACTATTCAGTTTTTGTAACTCAAAATTTTGCAAGTGATTTTTGTTGCGCGGAAAAATGTCTAGCAGTGATACTGAAGAGAATTTAACTCCACCAGACATTCTGGAAATAGCATCGGGAATGACAAATAATCTTTTGCCAGCAAAATCAAAGAAAATTTACGATAAATGTTACCAAGATTTTATGAGTTGGAAAATTTTGAAAAAAACCACTTCATTTTCAGAAAATGTAATGCTAGCATATTTCCAAGAATTATCAAATAAATTTAAGTCTTTGTCCTTATGGGCTAAATACTCAATGCTCAAAAGTATATTGAGTATCTACAACCAAATCGATATTATTAAATACACAAGACTGATTGCTGTTTTAAAAAGAAAATCGCAGGGCTTTAAGGGAAAAAATGCAAAAACGGTCTCCCCTGAAGAATTGAGTACATTTATAAATTGCAATATCCAAAACATGAATACTTATTATAATAAATAATTTTGTTAATTTCTTAGTCTTTTCTTTTATACGTAAGATACCTATTGATGAGCTTAGATAAAGTAGTGTATGAAACTCTACATAATTAGTTATTAAAACACTCGTGTAATACTATTAAAAAACTCGCCTGCGGCTCGTTTTTTAAACTAACACTCGTGTTTTAATAACCTCTATTATGCAACCGTTTCATAAACTACTATTACGGTATGATTAGATGTGGTTTAATCTTCAATACATAGTATAAAACAAAGTCGCTTTCTCTGTTCTAATTGGGTGAATTTTTATTTTGTTCGTCTGTCTGTCAAAATCACAGATAACAGAAACTCCACTCCAGAGTATTTCCACTCAGTGGTCAGATTCAGAACTTAGAACCATACATACGGCTTAACTAAGAGAAGATTTTGAGTATTTGACTCTCATTAAGTTTAATGAATAGTATTAGATATTAGTGATACCTAGTAGCCGGAATCAACAGGACACCAAAGTCTCCTCCAAACCTCCAAAGTCGGCCACCCATCCATTTCCTGACTTGGGTCAAGGTTGCTTATCAAAATTATTAAGAAAATCGCGCTTCTGGTTTTATTGGCAAAGACGAATCTCAAACTACTGGAAGGAACGGGCTTAGGCACACAGATAGCTATTAATGTGGCGTACGACATCCGCAAAGAAAGGATTTTTGAAAATTCAACCCCTTAGGGGGTAATATAGGGGTTTGAAATTTGTGTAGTCCACGCCGACGAAGTCGCGCCCGCGACTTCGATAAAAAAATATACCTCTTGGCGTTTTATTATTTACCTACACTTTACTTTTTATTAGAACTCAAGACCAGTAAGATTGACCCCTTGCTAGAAAACTTAAAAAGTCACATCTCCCTAAATAGTGCACCGATTTCGATGAAACAAGAACCATATATAGCTTCGAATAAAGTAAAATACATTTATTAAAACAAAATAAAAATTTGTTCAGTATTTTTTGTGTGATGTGGGAACAGACAGATTTTTATATATCTTTGAATTGGTCAGTGTCTGATGCAACTTTTGGACATTTTTCGATTTTTTCCTTCATATACACACTAAGACTCATCTTCTTACCAAATTTCAACATTCCACATACACGGGAAGTGCGTCATAATTTTGATCAGTCAGTGAGTAGGTCTTGTTTTATGTGATTTTCAAACCTCTGTATCTCAGAAACGGTTCAACTTGAAAATTTGAAACTTTCAATTTATCATCACATCCACGAGTTTAACTTATATTTCAAATTTCGTAGGATTACTATCCCGCGAACCAGAGTTATGAGGGGGGTCAAAACAGCTCGAAATGGATCGTGTAAATAACACACTCATGCGACAAGGCCGGAGGAACTTGGCCTGGCGCACTTCGTGCGCCTAGATACCCCGTGTGGATAGCTGTGCTGACAGACTATGTTTTCATAATAAAATTGCGCTACATTATCTATGCATTATGTACCTATTCATAACATACATTCATAAGAAGGTTTAAAATCTCTGTTTTAAAAAACCAACATTTAATTTTTTTGCGACCGCAAACATCAAGGTATTTTTTTCCCGCTTTTCTGGGTATGTATGTGGGATTCCCCTATAATTTATTTATCCTGAAATTGTGGGTCATCTCAAATGTATTCAGCAGTTCAAAGTTAAAAAAAATAAATCAACGTGAAATTAATATGTTGATGAAATTAATAAATTAAACAAGTATAAATTGAGAATTTAAAAAAACCCCGACATTCGCCATTTTGCATAGTGCCACCTTGGATTTGCATAGTGCTATTCTACTAGTCAAGCCCTTTCATTTGATACCCATATTAAGGGAGTTGTGAAAAATATGTAATCCGCCATTTTGTAGCGGCGGCCATCTTGGATCGATTTTCATAGCTACTATTATACATTCTCAACTAATTCACCTTTCAAACAAAAAAAACCCCATTAAAATCGGTTCAACCGTTTGAGCGCTACAGGGGAACAGACACACACACACACACACACACACACACACACACACACACACACACACACACACACACACACACACACACACACACACACACACACACACACACACACACACACACACACACACACACACACACACACACACACACACACACACACACACACACACACAGACACGTCAAACTTATAACACCCCGTCGTTTTTTCGTCGGGAGTTAAAAACAAAATAAAAAAAAAGCAGTTCAAAGTGTATGTCTCGATAAAGGTGCGTCCAGACTTGAACATTTCACCGAACCGAACAGCGAACATTTCGGCGAACTTGTTACGCTCAATGTGGACGGCGCGCTTGGAGCGCTTGAGATGGGTTACTGCGTAACAGTTCGGCGAAAGTTTCGCCGAACTGTTACGCAGTAACCCATCTCAAGCGCTCCAAGCGCGCCGTCCACATTGAGCGTAACAAGTTCGCCGAAATGTTCGCTGTTCGGTTCGGTGAAATGTTCAAGTCTGGACGCACCTTAAGTCACCAACACTGTGGAGACCCTACGCAAACATAAAAGTGCGATACACGAGATGGGCCTTCTTTATGCACCCTAAAGGGAATTATGATGCTGTGAACACCGTACTTCGCATGTCTGTGAGCATCTTTATTGCAGCTTTACATGCCCGATTGAGGCGTTAGCATAAATTTTTTCTGTTCCTTACGCAAACATAATTTGCGATGTTTTATTTCAATACTTTCGGATTCTGACCAAAGAAAAAAAATACGTGGCAAGTACCTACGAAACGGGTTTTTGAGAAGTTGATTTTGACAAAGGAAGGAATTTTGTATTTTGACAATTTAAATAAATCGGCCAAGTGCGAGTCGGGCCTCGCTCTTTTAGGGTTCCATACATAATTATGAACAATATAATATTTTGGGTCTAAGAAACATTTAATTTTCGAGCTAGACATCGCAACAAACAGTGAAAGAAAAACCCAAAAAATGTTCGTTTGTTTTGGTCACAGCTTAGGTATAAACTATTTTATGAATCGTTGTTTCCAGTATTTGTTGTTTAAATTGAGCATATGGTACATAATATACCGAAATATCATATTCCTAACTAGTTTAGTTTGAGAGATAGATAATTTAACGCCACAAAAATTGTCTAAAACTGACAACTTTGACGGCCTCCCATTTCCTTATTTTTTGAGCAAAAAATTTAAAAAATATATATTCTTACTCTAATCAATGAGTTCTAAACAATGGTACCCCACAACTGGGGTAAAAAAAAACCGGCTCCGTTCTCATATGTATGGGAGCCCCCCTGAAAAATAATTTAATTCAATATTTAATTTTGGGTCAACGTTTTACACAAAATACCAAAATTTCAGGTTTGTAACTCATTTCGTCTGTGAGCTAGAGACCTATGACCGGCGGACAGACAGACAGGCAGCCATACAGACTGACAGACAGACAGACAGACAGACAGACAGACAGACTGACAGACAGACAGACAGCAGAGTGACCCCTTTGGGTACGGAACCCTAAAAACCCCTGACGTTCGCCATTTTGTGGTGGTGGCCATCTTGGATTTGCATAGTGCTATTCTACTAATCAAGCCCTTTCATTTGATACCCATATTGAAGGCGTTATGGTAAAATATGTAATCCGCCATTTTGTAGCGTCGGCCATCTTGGACCGATTTTCATGAAACATAGCTAACAACACTACTTGACTAATTCACCTTTCAAACAAAAAAAAATCGGTCCACCCGTTTGAGCGCTATAGAGGAACAGACAGACACACACAAACACAGATACGTCAAACTTATAACACCCCGTCGTTTTTGCGTTGGGGCCTTGGGGGTTAAAAATATGTAGCGGTTTATATTTCAGCTTGACAGGTATTTATTATGGACTCTTTTCTCAGTATGCCACCAGTCTTAACATACTCGTAGCTTTTATGAGAGACTCCCCGAAACACACTAACTCTGCGTGACAAGCGGTGAATGGGAATTCGTGACAAACATTATGATCTCGTTTAACACGAATAATATTAACACGAGCACAAGCCTGGAAGAATGTTATAATAGGCTCTTACATTTTCTTCCACGCCGGATACCTACCGTAAGGAATTGCCGTTGTTGTTTTTTTTTTCAACCTCGTCTTCTCAACTTGTACTTAACTTTTTTGTTTGTTTGTTACGCTTTCATGCCTAAACCTATGAACCGATTTTGACAAAATTTGGTACTGAGACAAATAGACTAGACCTTGGAGAAGGACAGGCTACTTTTATCCTTCAAAACCTTATAGTTCCCAAGGGATTTTTAAAACACCTAATTCCACGCGGACGAAGTCGCGGGCATCAGCGAATGATAATATAATTTCCAACAAAAAAAAATTTAAGCCAAAAAGATATAGAGAATTTCATATTCAACCATGAATATTTTCTACTTGATGCCAAATTCACTGCAAAACGATTTCAAAAATGGCAGTTATAGCGTTAGATGTTTCAGAGTGCTTAGTCTAAGATCGGAGCACTCGAAAACGAACTCGAAAACTATTGATCGAATCACAAGTGAATTCAGAGCAAAATGAACTCAAATACTCGTATTTTAAAGTCGTAATTCCATAGTTCGAATATGTATTTTACAACATTTCTGCTTGGGGCGCTCGTTGTGTTCGAATGCTGAATGTATTGGCGAACTCAAACCTTAAATACAACCTATTTTAGGTCTATTTTACTCTGAAATCGATCAATAGTTTTCGAGTTCGTTTTCGAGTGCTCCGATCTTAGACTAAGTACTCAGGTGATTGTCGTATTTGTCGGTTCGAAGGAAGCATAAAACGTAGAATTACGCGTAGGTACTAAAACGCGATAAAATATGCTCTCTATTCTGGAGTTATTTATGGAGTTTTTCACGTATAAAGTGATTCGATTGCTTACTTATGTAATTACTAGCTTCGTTTTTGTATAAATACTGTGAGTTCGTGCACGTGAATTTAGGTTTTTTTTTTTAATTTCCTTATTTAAGAATGGAATTTCGAAATACCCCGAAATCATTTTTTAATGTCAGACAAATTGCTTATGGGTCATGGTCACGCCTTATCATAATATAGTCTGGTAGAACACAACAATGAAAAAGACACGACAAAATAACTGGCACCTTACCAAATTGAAAACTCACTTAGGACTTTTCCTAGATGTCTGTCTTAGTCTGATTTAACCTGTGCCTTGTTTTACTAACGATAAGTATACAATTACGTTTTTTATGATCCATCTCGTTAAAACTGTCCTTGCCCAAAAACTTTTACCGCTTCGAATAATACAAGCTGTACTTTTAATAAAAAAGACATTTTGCAGTTTTTAAACCTAAAATTAAAATAGGTCACGGATAATAATTGTAAATTGCTTTGCATAGTTCTCGTCATAGCGCCTCAGTACTTAGAAAAACTCTGCAATGAGATTATGCATAAAACATACTCGTTACAAGATAAATGGAGACTTCAAGTAACGACCGGATTTTATTGAGGCCCGAGATACCGTATTTTCGTGTTTAATGCTTCCTATGGAACCGATGCGAAAAATATGATGGCCGTAATATCAAATCTTTCATGCTGTTTCTTTCGTATCTAAGATTTGGAAACGAAGGATTGGTCTGATACAAAATAACTTGCAAGATACTCGTAAAATATTTTCTTTGCATCGCTTCATGATGGACAATATGTGGACGAACGATCGCGAGAAATTCGCTGACAGTTGCTGGATACAAGGGGCACACGGTCGTGTTGTGGGGCTTATACTTGCAAGATATACTTGCTTATGTCTAGCAGTGTGCATCTATATAGTGAAACTAACTTAATATTCCAGTTTGGCTCTCGAACGTCATTTCTCGATTTTTTCACATATAAAATGTAGCCTATGGTCACCAGGACCATAGCATCAATGATAGCAACGAATCAATTGACCCCTCATTCATCAAAATCAGCTGAGTAGTTTAGGCAGTGTGTAGGCGCTACGGTGGAAAAAAAATCGGATACAAACATACATACATACATAGACTGCTAAAATGACAACCCTTCCTTTTGGCTTTACCGTAGTCTAGTCGCGCAAAAAAAATAGTCTACGTATCCATATTTCGACGTCCTTATCAATTCTTTCATAGGTAGGTTCTGTAGCTGCTGTAGGTATTAAGCATTTGGAAACAAAATTGGAAAAGCGAGCGATTACGCGAGCATAAAATGTGTAATATTTAAATCTATCTTATATAAAACAAAGTCGTGTTAGTTCGAACACTTATAACTCGAGAACGGCTGGAGCGATTGTCATGGTTATTGATTTGTTGTATTTATATCCGTCCCGAATAGCAGAATAACTATTAAAAAACATTGGAAAATTGACGAAAAAATAAAATAAAAGAAAAAACATTTTCTCATACAAAATGTTCACGGGTTTCGTAACTGTCAAACATCCCGTCGCGTGGATACGTAAACTCTCTCACCCTCTCACCCGTATTTATAATTATAATTTTTCTGTACGTGTGTTTGTCACCTAACTCATCCTAAACGGCTGGACCGATTTGTATGATATTTCAATGGGTTCCTGGATGGTTTCAAAACACAATTACCGGGTAAGTACAGGTAACCTCCCGGGTCTCAGTATGTGGCGCCGATATCGATATGTCACCGGGCAGGACGAAGTCTGCCGGGTCCACTAGTAATAATATAATAAATAAAACTATAAAATGAACTATAAGTGCTTTAAATTAATTAACTATCTATCAACGACATATCAACGATCATAAAAAATCAATCAATATAAGACATAAGTAGTATAATAGTATTCGAACATGTTGCCTCTAACCTTAACTATCCTGCACACATTCAAGAATTATTTATTTGATTAATATAATTACTTAGGTAGTTAAAACTAATTCAAGTGGCAAGTTTGTTTAGCATACAACTTAAAATGCGAATGATTCTTATTCACACTTGATTCAAAAGTTAAGAAGATTGTAGGGAACAGAAAACACGTACCGCGTACGTATACCGCAAGGGTGCTTCACACTTTCTTACTGACGAAGATAACTTTCATCTAATCTAAACCTTCATCTATAATATAATAAAACTGTAACAGATCCAATTCTGTACATTGAAGATATTTTGAAAAAAATTTTTGGAGGGTATTCTATAATCGATATCTACTGAAGCCAAAACTGTAATTTTTTTCATTTTTGTCTGTCTGTCTGTCTGTCTGTCTGTATCTTGGCCGCGCATCACGCCGAAACTACTGAATGGATTCAAATGAAACTTGGTACGATTTGAGTTTATACTCCGAGGTAGGACATAGGATACTTATTATCCCGAAATTCAGCACGGTTCCCTTGGGAGAGGGGAAGAAATTTAAAACATGTATTTAGCTGTAATTCATTAACGCGTAGTCCGATTTAACTCATTCTTCTTTTGTTAGAAAGATAGTACTTTAAGTATTGTCCCGTAAATATTTCAAGGTCATGGGTTTATTAGTTCAGAAATGACGGACATTTATTGGGTTCAAAGAACTTGGGACGCAGATGTTTGTACGTACGGCTTATTTTAAACTGGCGTGCATTTAAATTTATGTTTGTCGGCCTGTCTATTTGTTCCAGCTAATCTCCGAAACGGCTGGATCGATTTTGATGGAACTTTTAATGGCAGATAGGTGATGTTAAGGAGTAACTTAGGATACATTTAGTTTAGGTAAAAAAAAAAATTATGAGGTCCGATCCGATTCTATATAAAAACCTATATCCATGCGAACGAAGTCGCGGGGGTCAGCTAGTAATATAATAAAACTGTAACAGATCCAATTCTGTACATTGAAGATATTTTGAAAAAAATTTTTGGAGGGTATTCTATAATCGATATCTACTGAAGCCAAAACTGTAATTTTTTTCATTTTTGTCTGTCTGTCTGTCTGTCTGTCTGTATCTTGGCCGCGCATCACGCCGAAACTACTGAATGGATTCGAATGAAACTTGGTAAGATTTGAGTTTATACTCCGAGGTAGGACATAGGATACTTTTTTTGCCGAAATTCAGCACGGTTCCCTTGGGAGAAGGGAAGAAAGTTAAAACCTGTATTTAGCTGTAATTCATTAACGCGTAGTTAGATTTAACTCATTCTTTTTTTGTTAGAAAGGTAGTACTTTATATATTGTCCCGTAATACTTCAAGGTTATAGGTTTTTAGTTCAGAAATGACAGACATTTATTGGGTTCAAATAACTTAGGACCCGGATCTTTGAACGTACGGCTCATTTTAAACTGGTGTGCGTTTAAATTTGTTTGTCGATCTGTCTATTTATTCCAGCTAATTTCCGAAACGGCTGGATCGATTTTGACGGAACTTTCAATGGCAGATAGGTGATGTTTTAAGGAGTAACTTAGGCTACATTTAGTTTAGGTACAAAAAAGGATTATGGGATCCAATCCGATCCTATATAAAAGCCTATATCAACGCGGACGAAGTTGCGGGGATCAGCTAGTTATTAATATATCTGGTATAGATCGACCAGAATCTCATGAAAAATAGGGAAATTAAATTTTATAGTAAGCAACACTAGGTTAACTCGGCTGCCCTAGTGATAAACAAAGTAATTACATTCAGAACACCTTACCTGGGATCGTTTCACGAAACGAAAAATCAAGCAACTGCATTTTAAATACAAAAACAAAGTAATCAACATCCAATTACTTTGTTTTTGTGTTGTGCTTGTTGTTTACTTGGTTTTTGCATTTATATTCCGGGTTAGTGTGTGCAGTTACTTTGTTTGGGCAAATCAAATTTCAGTAAATGGTTCAAGTTATTTGAAATATTAAACTGTGGTAAAAAACTACTCGAAATAAAACTTTTGTTAATGCAAAAAAGTCAATTTCACAAAAAATGACAGTTACTTTGTTTATCGCTAGGGTAGCCATAGTGTTGCTTACTACAAAATTTAATTTCCCTATTTTCATGAGATTCTGGTCGATATATAACTAGAAAACGATTAAAATATAATTCAAATATTTTTATATCCAACACTAAAAGTATTTGACTTTTAAACTACAAAAATCAGCCAAGTGCGAGTCGGGCCTCGCTCTTTCAGGGTTCCGTACATAATTATGAACAATATAATATTTTGGGTCTAAGAAATATTTAATTTCCGAGCTAGACATCCCCAACTAGCACACTAGTGGAAATAGCAGCCTATTTTGCAACTTTTAGCTGTACTGTAGCGCTTTAGGGGTTCAGAAAGTGGTTTTAAGTTCTACTATTGCTTTCGTAACTGCTCATAGCTGTAAATATCACTAGGGGTAGCAGACACTGAACCAAATGCCACTTTAGGCTTTATAAGAGTTAATTTTACAACCCATTGCCGTCTATAGCTTTAAAAGAGAGTTAAAACATATATGTTAAAACTTAAAACTGCTATAAAGCTTCTATTGCCGCTGCTGTACGCTTCAGAATTGCATAAATACTTTAATTGCAGACTTTGTAACGGAACTGTATAAAAGACATATTTATTACTGTTCTGCCACTGAAAGTTTCATTGCAGAAGTGATTTGTATTTTTGCGCAGACTTAAGTAGCAATTTGATCGACTGTCTTACTAATAGCGATATTAAGGCTTCACAATAGAAGCAGGAGCGTAAAAGCTGCTTCTCATAGACGCCATTGTTTACAAGACAATTATTTATCATTACTTGAGAAATGTATAAGTTTTTATCACAATTTGTAGTAAAATATAACTAAATATAGAACCAGCAACTTACTAAATAAAAATGTAGTCAAGTATGTAATTTCAATATCGTGTAGGTATGTGATATAATATTATTTAAATAATAATATTTTACATATTTTACGATATTCTGAGGTAATTATTGAGGCGCTTTAAAAATACTCCAATAATATCAACTATTTGCACGATAAACTGATCTGCGTTTTTAGCCACTTGCTTAAAATACAAAATATAACTCAAAAACACTTAATACCTTGACTTCATTTATTATTTATTTGTATTCTGTAATAGTCTGACATTAGGAACAACAGATGTATTTAAAAATGAGAGACAAGGTGAATGGATGAGTGATCCTTATTCGTTCAGTTAAACCTGTCATTCATTCAATAAGCGCCACAAGATCTTTAGTGTGGTGTTAAT
Organism: Melanargia galathea; assembly: GCA_920104075.1. Lineage (NCBI taxonomy): Eukaryota > Metazoa > Arthropoda > Insecta > Lepidoptera > Nymphalidae > Melanargia > Melanargia galathea. Next base: position 27,055,670 of record OV049856.1, on the reverse strand, counting down.
TATTAGTTGCAGCTCCTGTAGCGCTTTTATGCCACTATTATGAAGCTCTAATGGAACTGGAGGTTGCAAAAAGTTGTGCCCCTTTGGCTGCAAAGCGGCCGCATAAGGTCTGCAGTGCACGCTCTGGCGCTTGAGCTTGGCACTTTTGGGAATAATCGGATTAGCTCCAAAGCTCTTAAGCAACTAGTTTGTGCTAGTTGGGCGGGGCCGCCTGCTTAATTAACGTGCTCTCCGAGGCACGGGGGTGAAACAACGCCAACAAACCGTGAAAGAAAAACCCAAAAAAATGTTCGTTTATTTTGGTCACAACTTATAAACTATTTAATAAATCGTTGTTTTCAGTATTTGTTGTTTAAATAGAGCATATAGTACATAATATACTGAAATATCATATTCCCAACTAGTTTAGTTTTTGAGATAGCCCCCGTCACAAAAATGGTCTAAAACTGACAACTTTGATGGCCTCCCATTCCCTTATTTTTTGAGATAAAAATTAAAAAAATATATATTTGTACTCTACTTAATGAGCTCTAAACAATGATACCCCACAAGCTAGGGTAAAGAAAAAATTTTTTTTTTCGGCTCCTTTTTCATGTATGGGAGCCCCCCTGAAAAATAATTTAATTCAATTTCTAATTCAATATTTGATTTTGGGTTAACGTTTTACACTAAATACCAAAATTTCAGGTTTGTAACTCATTTCGTCTGCGAGCTAGAGACCTGTGACCGGCGGACAGACGGACAGACAGCCGAGTGACATTAATAGGGCTCCGTTTTTTACCCTTCGGGTACGGAACCCTAAAAATGTTCAATAAAAATTTCTCTATAACCATTAATCATAATATTACTTAAAAAGCCAATTAATATCGTAATTATAGAAGTAACGTAAAACAGGCGTTTTTATGTAATAAGTATTTGGCGCCTGCTTACAGTTGTTTTTCGTGTATTGAATTTTATTACGAGAAATACAAGTATATAACGCGCGTTAAAGATAATGAATCGTATTACGTTCGTATTGGATTTAATCACTGGTCCGAAATATTACATTACTGAAAAAACCACGAAAAAACCAATAATATCTGTATACGAGTTATGTTTCATAATACTTAATATGAATAATATGTAGTTTCACATTTACGTATTCGTAAACAATAATAAAAAGGAATTTTTACAGAGGCTGCGGCCAACAGAATATAAATTCAAAATATTATTATGTTCCGAACTCAAAAGTCATTACAATAATATTTGTTCGAATATTACGAATAAATATTATAAAACAATCAATCCCGTTCTTCAAAGGGAACCATTACGTGTCGCTACTCAAATTTAAGTGCCACAAACGAATATTCCATAAACATTTTACAGCTTCCTTTGCAACAGAGCTTATTGGTATACCTACCTAGTTCTTGTTTCTTTTTTATATACCCACTAGTAAATAAATCAAGCATAAAATTTGTTTAAACAAAACGTTGTATATTGTAACGTGAGTTACCTCTTGTTAACGTGAGTTTTCACGGCGTCTTAACAAGAGACCTGACAGTTTGCCTAAACCCTAAACTATGGTAAAAAAAAAAAACATTTCATTGTTAATTAGGAATTCACTTTGGGAACACACTTTAGGAACTTCTTAGTACATAAATTTAATACTTCACTTTTAGAGATAGACAATTAATTCATTAGTGACTAAATGAAATGACAGCTCATTAAGATATTTAATGATAAAATTAGTTAATAGCTCATTAGACACAATTCAAGGAGAGATACACAATTAAACATGTAAAGAAATGTAATAAAAAAATGTGCAAACAAAGTAATTTGAAGGATTTAATTATTCTATTAGTAAAATCAACAATGATCAGATAAGGTCATTATTACGTTTGGAATACAATTTTATCCAAAGCCCAAAGAACACATACACCGATGTCACTCGATTGAATGAATTATATTTTATTCTCGGGCCATTGGGCGATAAGTTTTACAGCTAGTTTTAACCGTATAATTTACTATGTTTCACCGTGTACGACTGATGCTCGCATGACAGTTATGTGGATAATTCTCTGCTCCATCAATCACTCATGAGTCATGACTCACGACTCATGAAATTTACGATGTAGAACAGTACCCTTCAGGTTGCCTTCAAATGAAATTCTAATTCGATGGTATAACTTATAAGCTCTATTAATTTACTATACAATAGAATTTATGATTGAACTAAGTGCCTGCTTTGCGAGTTGCGACGTTTATAAAGACGCCCGTAAGCCCTCATACGCATTAGCGGTTGCGGTAGCGGTGCGGCTAGCCGCTTTTTATATTTTTATATGCAACCGCTCATTTTGTACGCACTAAGCGCTCGTACGCATTAGCGGTTGCGGTAGCGGTTGCATATAAAAATATAACCGCACCGCTACCGCAACCGCTAATGCGTACGAGCGCTAAGAGTAACAAGAGACATTAAAAATCAGCCAAGTGCGAGTCGGGCCTCGCTCTTTCAGGGTTCCGTACATAATTATGAACAATATAATATTTTGGGTCTAAGAAATATTTAATTTCCGAGCTAGACATCGCAACAAACCGTGAAAGAAAAACCCAAAAAAATGTTCGTTTATTTTGGTCACAGCTTATAAACTATTTAATAAATCGTTGTTTTCAGTATTTGTTGTTTAAATAGAGCATATAGTACATAATATACTGAAATATCATATTCCCAACTAGTTTAGTTTTTGAGATAGCCCCCGTCACAAAAATGGTCTAAAACTGACAACTTTGATGGCCTCCCATTCCCTTATTTTTTGAGATAAAAATTAAAAAAATATATATTTGTACTCTACTTAATGAGCTCTAAACAATGATACCCCACAAGCTAGGGTAAAGAAAAAAATTTTTTTCCGGCTCCTTTTTCATGTATGGGAGCCCCCCTGAAAAATAATTTAATTCAATTTCTAATTCAATATTTGATTTTGGGTTAACGTTTTACACTAAATACCAAAATTTCAGGTTTGTAACTCATTTCGTCTGCGAGCTAGAGACCTGTGACCGGCGGACAGACGGACAGACAGACAGACAGACAGACAGACAGCCGAGTGACATTAATAGGGCTCCGTTTTTACCCTTCGGGTACGGAACCCTAAAAACTTAAGGTTTTCAAGTCTGACAGGATTTTTCTTTTGTTTCAGATTCAATTCGTATACATTCCGCTACCATGGAGTCTGGTTCCCGATTGCTGAGCGAACAGTCCACGCACTCTTTGCCTATCCAAAGTGACACTTATCTGTACAGTTGAAGATCTTCCGAAGATGGTGAAATAGTAGTGTAGTGTTTAAGTGATAAAATGAGCTTATAAGTTAAGTGGATGTCGAGTGAAAGGGAGATGCCTTACTACGGGTATCGCGAAGGAGGGTCGGACTCGAGTGGGGGGTGCTCGGAGTCGGATGGGGGGGACTCTGACTCCGAAGGGGGGTTGAGCACGGAGAGCTCGGGGGGCCAGGGCCTGCCGTTCCCCGGCTTTACCCCGGTCGCCCTCAGGTACTTGACGCAGGACACGCGGCCGAGGAGTTGGTGTCTCAAGCTCATCACCAATCCATATCCTTTTCAATATATTTAAGAATTTAGAAGAAGAAAGATTTTACCATAAGAACTAGTAAGAACTACTTAGATCATAAAGAAGTTAGATCTGTAAGAAAATTTTAAGACTATATTTCACAGCCCTCCTACATCATACGAACTTAAACTGTGAGTAAATATGTTTCCATCATTTAGGTCCAGTTGCACATCAGTTGGTCAAAGTAACGTTACCACCGGTAAAGTTGAATTTGACCACCGAAAAAAAGCCACTTTCATTTGCTTGCATTAACTCACAAGTCTGGATATTTCGTGCTTTGTTTTAACCACGGAGGACAAGGTAAACGAGATAAATTTATGTCAGGAGTCAGGACATAATATAATTATGTCTGAGTAAATCTAATGCTCTATACGTAGACCTCTGCTTTAAATCCTCATATTGAATTAAAAAAAATACATATACCTACGATGTATGTATATAGAAATCCGACGAAACCACAAAAGCGTGTATTCTGACGCCTCGCTATTCACGCATCGCAAAGCCGTCATCAGCGCTGCTTGATAATATAACGTCTGCTTTTAACGTATCTACGCTTTTATGAGAGTAGAGTTACATTTTGTAATGTAACTCTATTCATACACTCAGCTTATATACATATTACGCCGCTACATAAACAAAGTGTCTGTTGTTGACATACGAGTATCCATATCCACACTAATCTATACATAATATAATAAAATCGAAGACTTGCCGTATTGCATTGAAGATTTTTGCAAAATAATAACTGGGGGATGTTAGAGATAAGTAATACAACGTAAAAAGCTATTTTTGAAATTTTTGTCTGTTTGTCTGTTTATCTGTTTGTCTGTTTATTTGTTTGTTTGTATGTTTGTGCGCGCATCACGCAAAAACTACTGAATGAATTGAAACGAAACTTGGTACGATTTAAGTTCATACTACGGTGTACTTTTTATCCCAAAATTCAGCACGGTTCCCTAAGGAGAGGGGATGAAAGTCAAAACGTGTATTTAGCTGTAATTCAATAATGCGTAGTCCGATTTCATTCATTTTTTTTTGTTAGAAAGTAGATACTTTAAAGATTACTGACTAATCTCTAAAAGGCTGGATCGATTTTGATAGGACTTTCACTGGCGGATGTTTACATTTTGATTTACCTAAACATCCGCCAGTGAACTTTTAACAGTTTTTAGCATGATATGAGCTCAAAGGAGCTTAGGAAAACCAAAATGATTCCTACGGGATTTTTAAGAAACCAATAATATATATCCACGCGAACGAAGTCGCGGGTGTCCGCTTGTAATATATAATACATTAAATGCGCAAGTAACTTTTTTTTTGATGTCTAATGAAAAGCAATGATGAGGTGGAACGCACTTGCCTAGAAAATGCCTATTCACTCTTGCTTTGACAACTCTATCTGTTCATGGCTTTTAACGAAATTTGGCACAGAGATAGCTTGCAAACTGGAAACACACGAGCTACTTTTTATCCCGGAAATTCAAAGATTCCCCATGGGATTTCCAAAAAACCCTAAGTCCACGCCAAACCACGAATGAAACCGCAATCTTCAGCCAGTACTTTATAGCTACCATATTTCCCAGAATAAGGTGTTTCTTCCACGATTATTTTTCTTTCCCTAAGGAACAATTTTTTGTGGTAAACAAGTAAATTGGTCAAGTTATCACCCACCGAGTGATTCAATATTCCATCCGGAATTCTGAACTGTGTCATGCTCTTCAAGCAAAAGAACAGAAGATCATCATGATCAACCCATTACCGGCTCACTACAGAGCACGGGTCTCCTCTCAGAGTGAGAAGGGTTTTGGCCATAGTCTACCACGCTGGCCAAGCGGATTGGCAGACTTCACACACCTTTGAGAACGTTATGGAGAACTCTCAGGTGTGCAGGTTTCCTCACGATGTTTTCCTTCACCGTTAAAGCAAGTGATATTTAAATGGTACTTAAAACGCACATAACTCCGAAAAGTTAGAGGTGCGTACCCGGGATCGAACCCACGACCTCCGATTAGAAGTCGGTCGTCCTAACCACTAGGCTATCACAGAACAGAAGATACTTCCGCAAAACTTTGATCAACTCGCCTCCCTTTGATGGTAAACGTAGACAGGAGATGGCTTTGCGTAAGACATGACAGATGACGAGACAAAGTTTCGGACACTTCATTATTTTTCTTTCGTGAGCATAAAAACAACGCAACCTTCGAAGTTTACATCCTTGACTCATCAGTCATTCCGTTTTTGACTGCCTGCCTCGCAGCTCTTATTTTGGTTTTATCTAATAAGCTGAGTGTATAATAATTAAGACTTCTTGAATTTTTTGTATGAATACGGATGCTTTGGCAATAGGAATTTAGTCTTCATCAGCCTCATTTAACAACTACTTACATTACCTCAGTGCTAATTCTTGACATTTGCTTGAGAAGTTACGATAGTTGCATAAATATTGCCATATAATAGCTTAGAATAGAGGTCATCACAGTTTAACAAATGTCTTGTTCGATTACTGAATTGAGTTTGTGCGGGTGTTACATAAACGCAAATATTTAATCAATAATTTTAAATTAGATAGTAGGTACAGCTGATGCCTACGACTTCGTCTGCGTGGATTTAGGTTTTTTTTTTAAATCGCTTGGGATCTCTATGATTTTCCGGGATGAAGATTGTTAATCCAGGGTATAATCTATCTTCATGCCCAGCCACATCGGTTCATTAGTTGCAGCGTTAAAGTGTAACACATACACACTATACACATTAGTCTGATGATTCACTTTTTTCCCTGAATAATTGCCGCTTGGAACGGTGTTAGCACGTGAGAAATAGCACAAAGCTTAAGAAATACAGATCAAAGCGGCGATGTTTGGCCGGGCAATCGCGCGAAAGGGTTTACCGACGCGGATTTGTGCGGATGTGCCCAACCATTTGCGGATCTACCGACCGCCTTCGTTTCGAATATCTTGTTGGCAAAGGCTTTACGTGGACTTTGTAGTGGCGGATTTGGGCGGATGTATGCTAGGTCGTTAGGGTTTTACAATATACGTCATTGTTTCTTTGAAGATACATAGGTATCGCTTCTGTTTGATGGTTTCTATGAAATTCGGTAGACTAATAAGTACAGATTCATAATAATGTATCTATCAAGCACTCTCACTTTGATTACACTTCTTCGTAACGCTGTTGCCTGGATTTCATAGAAACATATTTATGTACGACATACGCGGACGAGCGATCGGTAGACGACCAATAGACGAAAATTAAAACAAGGTTTTTCTCCTGTGGGAGGCTTCAACCATGGCTAATTTCACCCTACCGCCAAGCGATTTAACGTTGCGGTATGATGCAGCTCAGAAATATAGGTTTATTTTACACTACCATACCTTTTCCAGGTAAGCCCATTTCCATCTTAGACTGCATCGTCACTTACCATTAGGAAAGAAAGTTAAGGGCTAACTTGTAGATAAATAAATAAAAAAACCGCCTATCATACAACTGGCCTTCAAAGTCCGTGGTTTATTTCCATGGCATGCAATCATTTTCATTGTCATGGATAACTCCCTTTTGAAACTGAAATGCTGATTGTATTAGCATAATATTGTTTGAAGCACTTTGTAAACAGAATAGTCAAGTTCATACGAAATGTTATGAACTAGTTTAAACAAAAATCTAAAGCTTAGTCCACACCAGAACCGAACAAAGGACCGAACTCTAACCGTATCAGTGATTATAACATTACCTGTTGATTGATTGATAGATCGTACTTACTTATCGTAAGTGTCGATAGTATTGTCTAAATATAATATAACGATCTATAGTAAGAGTAATTAGTATTGTATATAGTATACATCGAGAGATATACTATCGGTGTTATGGATTGAACAATTGATTTATAAATAATATTGGACTATTTGATGCTATGTTTTCCACGTACTTATCCATATTATCGTCTGTCCTATGGATTGTGACAGGCGAAGCATCTGTCGATAGACAATCGATTTTCCGGCAACAATAGCGGGCCCGGCGTCTCATGTCTGGGCAACACAACAAGTTTGCACACCTCGACAACGCTCCTAATTCCGAATATCGAGAAAATACAATGTCAAAGCAAAATAGATCTGAAGCCTCTTATTTTGAAGTCGTACAATTAGTACTTCCAATTTTTATTTTGCAAAATTTCCGCTTAGGGCGCTGGCTGCAGCTGTATGAACGATCTAAAACCCAAAAAACAAGCTATTTTAGTCATTCGATACTCGAATTATATCAACGTTGCCGCATTGTGCACACTCGGCATAACCCCACTGATCGGCAAAAAATCGGCAGTAATGAATTCGCGACTCTAAAATAAAGAGTTTTAAGTTCGCTTTACGTTGACGTTATAATGATTCGATATTCAAAGTATAACGTTCCGTTGTCAACATATTGTATAAAGTCATGCTACTTAGTAAGTATACTGATAATGTAAAATGTTGGAAGAGTTTGAACGGATCCTAACCATTACTTCGAACAAGTTCAAATACTTGTTCGTGAATCATCCACAACTGCGTCATTGATACGCGAACGTAACACTGTAACGGTGTTCGGATCGATGTTCGGTTCAATTGTGGACGCACGCTAACAGAAACGTCGAACAAAATCGCGAACCGGTAGATAACTATAAAAGCTAACTACTATAATATAGCGAGCGTATAAATTATGAAAAACGAATCTGGTTTGTTTCGTTCTAACAACATGTGTACAATGAAAGCATATTTCACGTGGTGCAAGTAAGGAGGATAGAGCGATTTCACAAAAAAAAAAACCTTTTAAATAAATAAATACTTTTTTTATTGATTTCATAATCACATAACATAACTTATTTATTATCATTTGAATTTTTGTACGCCCGCGACTTCATCTGCGTGGTTTAATATAAATCCCATACAAGCTTCCAACCCCTATTTAACCCCCTTAGGGGTTGAATTTCCAAAAATCCTTTTTTAGCAGATGCCTACGTCATAATAGCTATCTGCCTGCTAAATTTCAGCCTGATCCCTCCAATGGTTTGAGCTGTGCGTTGATAGATCAGTCAGTCAGTCAGTAAGTCAGTCCTGACCTGACCTTTTTTGTTCTGAAAAAATTTGCAAATTGAAAACCAAAAAATTCCTTTTTTTTAAAGTCGTTTAAAAATAGGCTCGATGACACAAATTATATTCCGCTATTTTTTTCATATTGATTTTGCAATTTTCACTACACGAGCCGTACTTATTTTCCAATTATGGTCACGTTTTTCTTTGTCAATAAGATAGTACTTTACTGCGATCTTCCCTCTCCTAATAGGAAAAAATAGCTATGGCAGTTTATTATACCCTAAGCGGCTTCATACGGTAGTGTAATGCTACAACATTTGATGCCTTGCCGGTAGCATTATTAACGAAGTTTAAAAAAAATTGGTTGTCTGTAAAGTCTGTTTACGAACGATAATTTTACGTGATAACGTCATAAGAAAACATTGCATCTCTATCGCTTGTCCCGCGCTCTCGCTTGCACGCTCGGCTAGGCGGTATGTGACAATGAGTCATGCTTTTTCATACGTGCGGCATCGATGAACGTCGGTTCATCGATTTATAACACGTTATCACGTCCAAAATCAATTCCAAAACCGAAATCAACACATGCTTATTGCTTAAATTTCAATATTCTTACACCACAATAGCAATCTAAAAATAGACTGTGCTTAAATTCTTGGTGCAGACAGCTGTTTTAATCGAAACGTACTGGGAAGTAAATATAAAACTCTGGATATCTATGTATTCGTGAAACCGTGAAACACACTTGCCGTTTATTCAACAGAAGTCGATTTTCTGTTTAAAAAGGTACCTAAAAATTCAAATAATATTTACCCTTTTTATCCCCGATGTAAACAGAGGGGTGTTATAAGTTTAACGTGTATATCTGTGGTGTGTCGCTCTGTGGCGTTATAGTACGTTAACCGCGAATGAACCGATTTGATTAAGTTTTTTTGTTTGAAAGGTGACGTCTTTATCGAGAATGTTTTTAGATATCGTTAACAAATCTGTTCAGCCGTTTGAAGATCGTTAACTCTTTTCGAGTTGATTAAGGGGTGACAGCAACTTTTACAAGTCTGATCAATTCGAAATTTGGTATTCTCCCGACCGAATTTCGGCCACAACGTCCAATGTCAACCGAGGCGGAGACTAGCCATCTACGCAGGAGATATTATAGTGCACAAGTGTGTGCGCATACACAGGTGCACTCTCTATTCCCTCACTCTCATAGTCCGATGGGACGCCAATGCGACACGACCGGAGAAAGATCAGGCGCAGGCCCGCCGGCTTTACGTGCTCTCCGAGGCACGGGGGTGAATCTATCACCGCCAATTTCCAACTCCGGGCTGGCACTGAGAATTTCTTGACAGAAAAACCCAATACCTCATAATTTTTTTTACTTCAATGATACCTATTGAAAGAACATAGTAACATTGAGGTATCACCTGGAATCTGCAGGATACCCAACTCCTCAGCAACTTACAGCAGAGGTATCCTGTTTAGACTCATTGATTTAGTTCCTCTGAGTAGTTCGCTAATCGACATTACAAATGGTGTAATGGTAGTCACGGAAACTCAGCTCTATTCAACGTAGGGTTTAGTATTCGTTGGGTTGGTTTTCCTACGTAAAACTTTGCATCAAATTGCTCTTAGACACCTTTCTTTTTAAACTCGTTGCGTCATATTCCTCGCAGTATTTTCTTGGTAGGTATAAAACCTATACATATAATTTTAAAGTTTATGTATAATTGGAAGTTTTATATATTAAAATTACCAAAATACATATACTAAAATCTAAATCTGATAAGAAAAGATTGTTGCAACGATACCGATACAAAGGAAAACACAGCAGATATTAGCTGTTATTCATTGTACATTTTAGCTTAACTTCCGTGGAGTGATTGGGCTATGCGCGGGACAATTACCAAGACAATAGCTACTGAAATCGCTTAGATGCATTGTAGCGACGTGAAAAGAATAATGCAGGTGCATTTTTTTGTTGTTTTGTTTCTGTGTTTTCAATTCAAAGCTCGCTTCGAACATTAATATTGAACGTTTTACGTTGAAAATATGCAATTTTAGAAGTTGACACCTACACTCTGATTTTTAATTCCGTGGAATTCTGACGTTTCTTAATGTTACCATAGATAAAACAGTTCCCTTAAAAAAGGTAATAAATCCAAAACTTACATAGTTAAAAATCAATTGCCTCATGTAGATATGACAAATGCCTAACAGATACATTAGATACTTTAGTTTAGGATAAAATCGAACTTCAGGTGGTAACCCTGTTTTTCATTCTATTTTTTTAACCCCCGGGCCCCGACGCAAAAACGACGAGGTGTTATAAGTTTGACGTGTGTGTGTGTCTGTCTGTCTGTTCTTCTGTAGCGCTCAAACGGGTGGACCGATTTGAATGCGGTTTTTTTTGTTTGAAAGGCCGCCGCTACAAAATGGCCGATTAGATATTTTTTCACAACTTCATTAATATGGGTATCAAATGAAAGGGCTTGACTAGTAGGCACTATGTGAATCCAAGATGGTCGCCGCCACAAAATGGCGAATTTCGGAGTTTTTTTAATTTTCAATTTATACTTGTTAAATTAACTGTCACAATTCCACCGAATTAAAAATCAGGACTTTGAAGTACACGATTGCGACATGCGTGACTGATAGCGACACTTGCCTACTGCTTTCTATCTATAGAAATGTTATTATGCAGACTCGCAGAGCATTTGAGATTGGCGACTGCCACAAAATATGTAATAAAAATGCGACATCGCACACTCGCACTTTGTGGTCGCCTGTCTCAAAGTTTACTTTAATATTGCTTGCAAAGTAAAATAAAGATTTTACACTGTCCTTTGTAGTAATAGCAAATGACGGTGAACTCTTCAAATACATATTTTCACAAGTTGAAAGTGCCATTACTAAACGGCCGTTTCAACTTGTAACTTCGATATTTATTCGCGAAGTTTAGCACTTTAACATCTGTAATGTGGAGCATTGTGCATCAGAATTTGTAACTGATAGAAATATTAAAATCATTGAAGTCTTGTAAAAGTTTAAAGTGTTTCCAGTGTTTTCCAGCGTTTTTTAATTGGATGGTCCAAGAACGATGACTTATAATTTTTTTTTAATATATTTTTGGTCTTTCGCAGTCAGTAAAGAGCGACCAGACTACCTATAGTTTAAAATGAAATAGCTAAGTTTGTTTCGCCGTCAATCGTAGACGTTCACTACTGGACATATAGGTCTCTTGTTTCCATTCCACACACTGCGGTCTTGGGCCGCTTGTACGGTGCATCTAGCACTTCAACTGTCTTCTTTACTATGTAGTTTAGACGATTCAGACAAAACCTAATTATATTGACGAAATTCTAATTATGTCAAGAATAATAGAAAAATGTGTAAAAATGACAATAAGTATCTACATTACTCTCACTAATTAACTTATGAATTATGATGTAATATTTTATCACAGCTTTACCAACATAATAATATTTTGTTGGTCATTCGCTTAGTCATTCGTATATTCTAAAAAGTTTTTATATTTCTACCCCAAATAAACGATACAATCCTGAACATTAATACAAATCAAAGGGTTTCGCTGGCAACTGTACGTCAACTAACGGTTCACAAGTAACTTTTTAATTGGATTGACGCCAGAACGTGATAGTTTATTTATTATTACGGTTTTAAAGACCCCGCGCAGACGTGTGGAATTAAAATATATGGGATACAGTATTTCTAGGAAATGTCTCTAAACGCCAATGTAGCTAGGTGACTACTATAAGAAGTAAGTTACGCGGTGATATCTTAGTGTGAGAGGAGACGACACTTGCCTACTGCTTTCTATAGACATGTTATTATGCAGAGCATTTGAGAATGGCGACTGCAATTCGCGGTTGCCATAAATAGCATTTGAGTGCGCGACTCTACATACACATAATCACTACATAGTATAAAACAAAGTCGCTTTCTCTGTCCCTATATCCCTATGTATGCTTAAATCTTTAAAACTATGCAACGGATTTTGATGCGGTTTTTTTTTAATAGATAGAGTGATTCAAGAGGAAGGTTTGTATGCAGAAAAATTGGACCCGGTAAGTAGCGCTAATAGCGGGCAGGACAACGTCTGCCTGGGTGCTGCTGGTCCTCTTGGATACGTCCGAGGGGAAGAGCAGTATTCGGGCCGGTGCGCCCCGGTAACATGGTTAATAATTTTCCTACGGGGATATTGTTAGCCATGGCCAATGACCTGGCGGAAGGAGGTTTCTCCGCGTGTCCCTCTGATTAGCAGAGGGCACTGCGGATGAGACTGGGGGTGAGACACCCTGGGGCGGGGGGCAGCGATGCCCATAGCCGGAGGAAGAAAACCTCGTTAAAAAATTACGGGAGGGCGCGAGCCTCTGGAGGGACAGCCCAGAGGCGAGTGGGAGCCCCAGCTGGGGCGGCTGCCGGACACCTGGGATGCATACTTTGGGTTCCCCAGGCGTCCAGCACAGACAGCATAAGGGTCATGCCGTGGTGGTTTTTAGTGGGTATACCTGGTTGGAGTCCCACATAACCTTCGTTCTGCCGCATTCGGCCGCAGAACGGGGGTACCTATAAAAGGTTTTCCACCACGTCAAAAAAAAAAAGGACAACGTCTGCCGGGTCCGCTAGTACGTAATATGTAATAGATATGCGACATCGCGCACTCGCACTTTGCGGTCGCTTGTCTCAAAGTTTACTTTAATATTGCTTGCAAAGTAAAATAAAGATTTTACACTGTCCTTTGTAGTAAAAGCAAATGACGGTGAACTCTTCAAATACATATTTTCACAAATGTCTCTAAACGCCATTGTTGCTAGGTGCCTATTAAGAAGTAAGTTACGCGGTGATTGGTGGTGATAGCTTAGTGGTTAAGACTTCGGCCTCCCTTTTGGGGGAACTGTTTGATCCCCAGCCTCGACTTATCAGAGTTATGTGCGTTTTTAACCCCCGACGCAAAAACGACGGGGTGTTATAAGTTTGACGTGTATGTGTGTGTGTATGTGTGTGTGTGTGTGTGTGTGTGTGTGTGTGTGTGTGTGTGTGTGTGTGTGTGTGTGTGTGTGTGTGTGTGTGTGTGTGTGTGTGTGTGTGTGTGTGTGTGTGTGTGTGTGTCTGTCTGTTCCCCTGTGGCGCTCAAACGGGTGGACCGATTTGAGTGCGGTTTTTTGTTTGAAAGGTGAATTAGTCGAGAGTGTTGTTAGCTATGTTTGATGAAAATCGGTCCAAGATGGCCGCCGCTACAAAATGGCGGATGACATATTTTTTCTCAACTCCCTTGATATGGGTATCAAATGAGAGGGCTTGACTAGTAGAATAGCATTATTGCAAATTCAAGATGGCCGCCACCACAAAATGGCGAAAGTCGGGGTTTTTTTAAATTTTCAATTTATACTTGTAAGCAATTAAATATCACTTGCTCTAATGATGAAGGAAGACGGTCTCTCCACCGACATATGCCAGCGCGCCATCTCGCTCAACCCCGACGTGTTTCTCACTCTGTCCAATAAGTGCCTGGAACTGGGTCACTTTCCGATCTTATGGAAGGAGGCCACCGTGATAGTCCTCCGAAAACCAGCCAAGGAGGACTACACCAACCCCAAGGCCTACCGTCCGATCGGATTGTTACCCGTTCTAGGCAAGATCCTCGAGAAGATGGGTGTCAATCGCATCAAATGGCACATCCTGCCCGGGATTAGTACTCGCCAGTATGGCTTCATGCCCCAGAGAAGCACGGAGGACGCCCTCTATGCCCTGGTGGACCGCATTTACAAGAAGCTCAAAGAGAAGCGACTTGTAACTGTGGTCTCATTGGACATAGAGGGGGCCTTCGATAGCGCCTGGTGGCCTGCTATCAGAGTCAGACTGGCTGAGTAAAAGTGTCCCGTTAACATCCGCAGGGTGATTGACAGCTATCTTCGGGATCGGAAGGTCAGAGTGAGGTATGCGGGAGCCGAACACATGCGCAACACCACCAAAGGCTGCGTTCAGGGCTCCATCGGGGGTCCCATCCTATGGAACCTCTTGTTGGATCCACTGCTGCAGGGCCTGGGAAGTCGGGGAGAATATTGTCAGGCCTTTGCCGACGATGTTGTCCTCGTCTTCGACGGCGACACGGGGTTGGAGGTTTCGCGACGGGCCAATGCCGCTCTCGCTTATGTTCAGGAGTGGGGAGTCCGAAACAAGCTGAGGTTTGCACCTCACAAAACAAATGCGATGGTGCTAACCAATAAGCGTAAATATGACTCCCCACACCTGTCCATGGGCGGGACCGACATTGGTCTGTCCAGCGAAATAAAGATCCTAGGGCTCACAATCGACAGAAAGCTGACCTTTAACTCTCATGTAAACAATACTTGCATGAGAGTTCAAGGTCTCTACAAGCAGCTGTCGAGAGCCGCCAGGGTGAGCTGGGGCCTCCACCCCCAAGTCATAAAAATAATTTATACTGCAGTAGTGGAGCCAATAGTCCTGTACGCCGCCTGTGCCTGGGCACCTGCCGCTTCAAAGCTCGGAGTGCGGAAGCGTTTGGGTGCACTCCAAAGGGGCTTCGCGCAGAAGATGACCAAGTCGTACCGAACCGTCTCCCTGAACTCCGCGTTGATACTGGCTGGGATACTCCCCTTGGATCTTAGGATCCGAGAGGCCTCGGCACTGTACGAAGCCAAAAGGGGGGTGTCCCAGCGAGTACTCGGGGACAGGGAGATGGAGGGGAAGGTGCCATATTGTGAGCGACCGCATCCGGCGGAACAGATGTGCCTGCGGTTTACCAGCCTGGTTGACCGAGAAGACCTTGAGAACAACAACACTAAAGCGGTGCGCATCTTTACCGATGGCAGTAAAATTGACGGCAAGGTGGGGGCCTCGCTTTCCATATGGAATCGCGAGGCCGAAACCAAAGCCGTCAAGCTAAGGTTAAGTGCGCACTGCTCGGTCTACCAGCCTGAGCTTCTCGCCCTGGATAGAGCTACCTCTCTCGCGACGAAGCGCCCGGAAGCTTCCGTCGGCATATACACCGACTCAAGATCATCCCTTGAGTCGGTGGTCGGGCGCAGATCCCTCCACCCCCTAGCGGCATGCATCATCGACAATTTAAAAATATGTCGCACCCAGAACAAGGAAGTTTCCCTGTTCTGGGTGAAAGCGCATGCAGGGTTGGAGGGAAATGAAAGAGCCGACGAGCTCGCGAAAGAGGCGGCTCTAGGGCTAAAGAAGAAACCGGACTATGACCGGTGCCCGGTTTCATTCGTTAAGCGACTGCTCCGCGAGGAGTCGCTTGACGAATGGAACCGGAGGTATACATCCGAAGAAACCGCGGGCACCACAAAGATCTTTCTGCCGGATGTGCGGTTCGCACATCGAGTAGTCAAACACATCGATCTCAATATGGTGCTTTCTCAGGTGCTGACTGGTCATGGAGGGTTTGCGGGTTACCTGCACAGGTTCAAACGCAGGGACGACCCGGGCTGCGTGTGCGATGACAGCCCATCAGAAACGATAGTACATCTACTGATGGACTGTCCTCAGCACGAAGCGGCCCGGGAGGACCTACAGCAGGAACTGCGGATGAGGCTGTGCGGAGAGTCCGTGCCCACCATACTGGGCGAAGCCTCTTCTCGAGATGCATTCCTGGAGTACGCAAGCAGAATAGCGAGAATTGCTATTGCCAGGAACAGAACAGCCGATAGAGATGCATAGTGCCTCTTATATCGTTGGCATATATAGATGGCACTTGCATATAAGTCGTGCTGTTCTGCTCCTCGCAAAAGCCAGAACAGTCTCCTATTCTGAGCACTCCGGGCTCCGAGCTTTTAAGCAAGACCACACCTTCAGTAGTTTAGTAAAAAAGTATTTATAAGTTATATATATAAGTTAATTTTGTATAAGACGAAATGTAAGGATAAAAGTATAAACAACTAAAATAAAAATTAGAAACATAATTAAAAACGAGTAGGTATAATATGCAAATAACGACCCTTTTAATGAAAGGGGACACCCTGTATAAAAAAAAAAAAAAAAAAAATGATGAAGGAAAACGTCTTTCTCCGATCCATGGAGAACTGTCAGGCATGCATCTTTTTCCGAAGGATGCATGCCTGACAGTTCTCCATAATGTTCTCAAAGGCGTCTGAAGTCTACTAATCCGTACTTGGCCAGCGTGGTGGACTACGGCCTAAACCCTTCTTATTCTGAGAGGAGACCTTTTCCCTATGGACCGTTAATGGGTTGATAACACGATGATAACGATTATGATAGTGGTGATGTTAAGAAATAGGCGAGATTTTTTTATGACGTCAAAAAACAGACACTTAACATTTGGGACTTGAGATACGGTTCGGTCGTTACTTGACAATAAAGCCGCGCTATCCTAAAAGCCGGTATTAGCATAATCCGCCAATGCTAGCATAGATGCTAGTGTAGCCCATATCTTGACAATTTATTCAGAAGAAAGTGCGATCTCTTCGTCCATGTAATTCAATTCAAACATCCCTAATGTGGTGTTCTCCTTGTTTCACGGCGTGTAAAATATGTTTATTCGTTTTATATAGGTATCTGTAGCTTTAAACAGAATTCTACTGTTTGATATTTAATAGGAGGATACTGTGGCAATAGATTGTGAGATGGTGAGATGACGTATGATGCGGCGTTTGCCTATGTAAATATAATTATTATAATTTTATTATCTTTAACCGACTTCAAAACAGGAGGAGGTTTCTCAATTCGACCGTATGTATGCTTTTTTTATGTGTTCGCGGATAACTTCGTCGTTTATAAACCGATTTTGATGATTCTTTTTTTGTTGGAAAGAAGATATTTCAAAGGCGGTCCCATGATAAGGAAATCAGGGTTTGATGATGGCAGACCAGAGAACACAACGGGACCTTCCGAAAATCGTACGGGCGGCTAGTGCGGTTGTAGGTTTTACTAGCTTACATTTACTCAAACATAGAGAACAGTGAAAGTTTCATCAAAATCGGCTTACTAGTTTTCGAAATATAGACTTTTAAGTGCGTGGTGAAGTCGGTTTAACTTGCAATCGTTTTAGATTATCACTTGTGTCTAAGTACTCTAATAAATTGTAACTGTTAAACTGATTAATATAACATAATGCACATAAGGCGTTGATAAACCAAATACCTAACATAATAGACACCACGGCTGGACCCATGTGGATGAAATTTTGTTATTGATGATATATATAGGAAATTAACAAGATGCACCATATTTGTCTCTACCATCGTCTATTGGCTCAAGGCCAACATCTTATAAGGCTATATGTCACATGTTACATCACACTAGCACCTTGTATCGAAACCACAATGTACTATATCCTTAGCGAATAACAATACATAATTACATACTCGTATGTTATCCATATTATACCTCCTTATGAGGAGTTTCCCTCAAACTCGCTTCTTTCAAAGTACGGAACGCTTCCAAAGTGCGCGAATTTTCTGTCAGTTAGTCAGTCAGTCATGTTACTGTTAGGTAAATATCTAAGACAAGAGATTAATAAAAAAGTCATGCTATAAAGAATATTAGTTATGTGAAAAGAGAAGATTTATTAACAAGTAGCTGATGGCAGTGCCTTTGTCCGCATGGATTCTTACAAACCTCATACAAACTTTCATCCCCTATTTCCAACCTCTTCAAGCCTTTTTTGCGACAAAAGGTAATCTATGTAGGTATAAGTATATTATTATCTGTACCAAATTTCACGTTTGGTTCAGCGGTTTAGGCGTGAAGGCGTAACAGACAAACAGAGTTTATCATCCATAAAGAATGGATGCCCTAGTATTCTAACGAGTGAAGGAACTTATGATCTTTTAGATGTCACTAAACTAATAAAAAAAAAGTCTACCGGTTTAAAAACTACGTAATATAGCAAACAAAAGACAGATTTCTTTTGAGTCTAAAAAAATAAAGCACTCACTTAAAAATTGTGTTAGGATTTATTAAGTTGGACGGAGTCCAAATAAACCAACCTAGCTTTCAATTGTTGCCTGCTCGCGAGCCAAATCGACTGCCGAACAAACCCGCAATTTTATGCAAATACAACATGAAATGCAGGAGAGACAACCTTGCGATCGTCGATTTGTCACCAAGATAATAGCTTCGTCGTTATGCTGTGTTGACTGTGCAAATACTCGTTAGTCGTTACTCACTTAAACATTAACGAAGTTTCCTTGTTTGAATCCGGAGTAGTATGCTGTTATATTATAAAAGCTTATTTACTCGAATTAAATGTTTAGTTAATAAGCTGATGATTATTTAAAATACCTTGTGTAATTGTAATGATTAATAGTAGGGGAGGTAGCGCTACAACTGAGCAAGTCATTTTATATCGACTGAAATTCATAAAGATGATAGTCGTTTTCCTCTAACACATAACAGATCTGAATGTCACGATCAGTGGAATACTACTTTACGCGTGTTTTGACTTCTGACATGTATTTCACCAGTTATATATTTTACTCAGAACGTTTTAAATATGCTTATGGCTTATTCGTTCAGTTTTGAATAGAACTCTAGATCACTTGGTTTCTTTTTATTTCACACTGAATCATCATCTGGTGTAGAGGAGGGATCTGCGTGTGGAGGGAAAAAAGAGACCAAAGAAAAGATGGATGGAGTGTGTGAAAGAGGATATGCGCATAAAAGGTGTAAATGATGCGCTGACGTATAATAGAAGTGAGTGGAAGAAGAATACATGTTGTGCCGACCCCACATAACGTGGGATAAGGACCGGAAGAAGACTGAATCATCATCTGACAAAGTGTCAGAGAATATTTCACTGATTTGTATCAGCAGTAGTAGAGAAAGTTAGTTAGATTGTCCTCACCACTACCTGCACCAATACAGCCTTTTGAAGTCTCAAGTCCCACATCTGGGCACAGGCATAGGAGAGAGGGAGAGCTTAGACCCGCCGCGCCAAGCTGCTTCAATGCGGGTTCATGATAGTGATAATACCCGGGACCGACTGCTTAACGTGCTCTCCGAGGTACGGAAATGAAACACCGCAACCAACTCCGGGCTGGCACTAAGAATTTCATGACCGAAAAAGCCAATACCTAACAATAATTTGCCCCCGTTTGTCGTCGATTGTCCTCAAGCGTAATATAATCTTTGTTAAAACTCTATGCGCCAGCAATTTTATGTTAAACACATGTGCGTGTATAAATAGGCGAGCTTTATGATTACCGCGTGCCAATGACTTTGAAACCATTTTAATGTGTTTGTTTATATAATGTCAGCTGATGTCACTTCCGGCCGCAATATCCGTGTAACTGACAGATATTGCCACTGCATTACATCAATTGCGGTCGGAGAATATTTAACGGGTTGCGGCACTTCTATACATATAATAAAATCGTAGAATTGCCGTATCTGTACATTGAAGATTTTTGCAAAATAATAACTGGGGGATGTTAGGGATAAGTAATAGAAC
This sequence comes from Melanargia galathea, assembly GCA_920104075.1. Classification (NCBI taxonomy): domain Eukaryota; kingdom Metazoa; phylum Arthropoda; class Insecta; order Lepidoptera; family Nymphalidae; genus Melanargia; species Melanargia galathea. Next base: position 27,035,548 of record OV049856.1, on the reverse strand, counting down.
GTAAAAAAGCTATTTTTGAAATTTTTGTCTGTTTGTCTGTTTGTCTGTTTGTCTGTTTGTCTGTTTGTCTGTTTGTCTGTTTGTCTGTTTGTCTGTTTGTCTGTTTGTCTGTTTGTCTGTTTGTCTGTTTGTCTGTTTGTCTGCAGTTTGTCTGTTTGTCTGTTTATCTGTTTCTCTGTTTGTCTGTATGTTTGTCATACACATCACGTAAAAACTACTGAATGGATTGAAATGAAACTCGGCATGATTTAAGTTAATACTATGGAGTAACATATAGGATCACTCACTAACGTTGATGAGAAGACCGACACTATTGTGAAAGTCCTCCGGGAAGTGGGTCACAAATACTTCCGGCCACAACGTAAAATCAGAAAGTCCAAACTTTCTCAGACCATTCTCGACCTTATGAAAAAACGACGGGAAATGTCACCTACCAAGCAGAAGTGTTCGTCAAATGAGCTCAACAAGAGAATAAAAAAGTGCATACGACGCGATATCCGTTCCGCTAATACGCTTGCAATTAAAGAAGCGATTGAGCGGAACAGAGGATCGAAAGTCTTTGCAAAGCCTCTGAGAGCGAGCCAGATGACGAAACTAAAGACTCAGCAGGGTGACATTGTCAAATCTAAGATCGAGATAGCAAAGGAAGTCGAGAAATTTTATGGACATCTGTACGAATCACGCGCGGCCAAACCAGCTGATCCACGTGCCGACCCTCGAGCCACACTGACTCGACATTACACCGAGGACATACCGGACGTTGACCGAGACGAAGTTGAGGCCGCCTTGAGACAGCTCAAGAACAACAAAGCTCCGGGGGATGACGGCATTACCTCAGAACTACTCAGAGCCGGAGGGGCTCCTGTTATACAGGAGTTGGCAAATTTATTCAACTACGTCATTCACAACGGCACCACACCGGAGTCGTGGAGCAGAAGTGTTGTGGTCTTGTTCTTCAAGAAAGGCGACAAATCTTTATTGAAGAACTATCGTCCCATCTCACTTCTGAGCCACGTTTATAAGTTGTACTCAAGAGTGGTCACAAATCGTCTTGCCAAAAGACTTGACGAGTTTCAGCCTCCGGAGCAGGCTGGATTTCGACAAGGCTATAGTACCATGGACCACATCCTTACTGTTCGGCAGATTATCCAAAAGACAGAAGAATATAATCAGCCGCTGTGTATGGGATTCGTGGACTATGAAAAAGCCTTCGACTCAATCGAAATCTGGGCTGTTCTGGATTCTCTGCAACGATGCCGTGTTGACTGGCGATATATCGAGGTGTTGAGATGTCTGTATAGCGCCGCTACGATGACCGTCCAAATTCAAAATTCCCAAACTAAACCAATCCAGTTGCGCCGAGGTGTGAGACAGGGTGACGTTATTTCACCGAAATTGTTCTCCAACGCAATGGAGGACGTTTTTAAAACATTGAACTGGGAAGGACGGGGAATCAATATAAACGGCGAGTACATCTCACATCTTCGATTTGCTGACGACATCGTCTTATTCGCGGAGTCTCCGGCTGAATTAGCCCGAATGCTGCGGGACCTTGATGGGGCCTCCCGTTGTGTTGGTCTCGGCATGAATCTTGAGAAGACTAAGGTCATGCTTAACTCACGTGTCATGCCGGAACCAATAACCGTCGGTGGTACTACACTCGAAGTCGTTGAAGAGTATGTCTATCTTGGGCAAACTCTCCAACTAGGTCGAGACAACTTTGAGAAGGAAGCCGACAGGAGGATTCGTCTGGGTTGGGCAGCATTTGGGAAGTTACGTCAAGTCTTTTCGTCATCTCTGCCGCAATGCCTGAAGACAAAAGTCTTTGACCAGTGCATCCTACCTGTGATGACATATGGAGCCGAGACGTGGACACTGACCGTGGGGCTTGTCCACAGATTCAAAGTCGCTCAACGGGCTATGGAGCGAGCTATGCTTGGAGTCTCTTTGAAGGATAAAATCAGAAATGAGATTATTCGGAAAAGAACTAAAGTAACCGACATAGCTCGCAGGATCAGCTCGTTGAAGTGGCGGTGGGCAGGTCACATCTGTCGGAGGACCGATGGCCGCTGGAGCAGACGTGTCCTCGAGTGGAGACCGCGAACCGGCAAGCGCAGCGTAGGGAGACCCCCGGCTCGGTGGTCCGACGACCTTAAAAGGGTCGCTGGCCGGGATTGGATGCGAAAGGCAGAGAACCGGACGGTGTCCTGGACCAACCTGGAGAACCACCCTGGGAGAGGCCTACGTCCAGCAGTGGACGGATATAGGCTGATGATGATGATGATGATGAACATATAGGATACTTTTTATCCCGAAATTCAGCACGGTTCCCTTGGGAGAGGGGATGAAAGGCAAAATGTGTACTTAGCTGTAATTCGTTAACGGGTGGTCCGATTTCATTCATTCTTTTTTTGTTAGAAAGTAGATACTTTAAAGACTACAGGCTAATCTCCGAAAGGCGGGACCGATTTTGATGGGACTTTCACTGGCGAATGTTTACATTTTGATGTACCTAAACATCCGCCAATGAACTTTTAACAGTTTTTAGCAAGGTTTAAGCTCAAAGGAGCATAGGAAAAACAAATTGATTCCCACGTGATTATTAAAATCAATATCCACGCGAACGAAGTCGCGGGTATCCGCTCGTTCGCAAATAAATTTTTTATCAATTTATTTTACTAGCTGATGCCCGTGGTTTCATCCGCGTATATTTAAGTATCTTTTAATCATTTAAAAATCATTCAATACTCACACATTCATCATCATTTTATCAACTCAATTTCCAGGTTAAAAATTGACCTATATTCTTCTTCAAGGTCTATTCTATCTCTGTAGCAAACGTCCAAATCGATTCAGTGGTTTAGGCGTGAAAGCGTAACAAACAAATAAACAAATTCACTTTCGCATTTATGATATTATAGTTAGGATGTGCCATCACAACCGCCACTGCAGCCGTTTAACGTCCCACTGCTGAGCACAGGTCTCCTCTGTCATAGAAGAGGGGGACGTAGAGCTTAGACCCCGCTGCTTCAATGCGGATTGGCGGAATGCCTATTGATTTCATTATTTACATGAATATAAAATTATTTTGCTATAATCCGCTAACAGTGACAAATTTGTAGGCACAACACCACACAATCTTGTAGGCACAACACCACACAAATTCACCACAAAACAAACTCGACGATCGTTTCGCTCCGACACCGGAGCATCTTCAGGAGATGTCGACTTCACAACGGACGATTGCAAAGTAAAAGTCCGTTGTGAAGTCGACATCTCCTGAAGATGCTCCGGTGTCGGAGCGAAACGATCGTCGAGTTTGTTTTGTGGTGAATTTGTGTGGTGTTGTGCCTACAAGATTGTGTGGTGTTGTGCCTACAAATTTGTCACTGTTAGCGGATTATAGCAAAATAATTTTATATTCATGTATATCATGGAATTCCGCAAAGTAACGCCTGCTTCCATTCAAGATTTCATTATTAGCATATTTCGCTCAAACGGATGAACAATACGCAAACAGTTGTTGTAGATGTAACAAGTAACAAGTATAAATTAAAAATTTAAAAACCCCCGACATTTGCCATTTTGTGATGGCGGCCGTCTTGGATTTATATAGTGCTATTCTACTAGTCAAGCCTTTTCATTTGATACCCATATTGAGGGAGTTGTGAAAAAATATGTAATCCGGTTCACCCGTTTGAGTCACACACACACACGCACGCACGCACGCACGCACGCACGCGTGCACACACGCCCACACACACACACACACGCACACACGCGCACACACACACTCTCTCTCACACACACACACACACACACCATGATTTTAATTCATTACAATTTGTTTTCACATACAATTTCAATTTAATTTTTAACCAACCGATTTTCTTTGTACAAGCTAACGTGAAATAAACTTGAAACGGGTGTGAAAATTCGGCGTCCACTCGAAAACTTTTCAGCTAAAAATACACAGCGCGAGATTTTTTTTTTTAACACAGTTTCCTTTGATACTTAAAGGCGATCTCGAAAAAGATAACTGTGTGAAAAGAGTCCCGTATTCAAGTATTTCAGTTCAACGGTGCGGGTTGAGAAATATGAAATAAACAATATTATATTATCTACTCGTAATAATTGTACGCTACTATAAAGGCAGGTATTGCTACTATTATTATTTGACCCGTAAAATTAAACCTACCTATGGCCATGTGATGATGACAAAGGGTCGCAAAACACGATCCAAAGTTCCGCAATGTAAGTACAACTCGTATATTATGCTGTCACCGTAGACCGACTGTACGTACTTCTTATAAAATATGGACGAGTCCTGACTGAGGAGACTTAGTCCACGGCCGCCGCTGGCGCATATTTATGATCAATGATAATCTACTATATAAAAATAAGTCGGGTTTTCCTTCCTGACGCTATAACTCCAGAACGCACGAACCGATTTCCACGGTTTTGCATTCGTTGGAAAGGTCTCGGGCTCCGTGAGGTTTATAGCAAAGAAAATTCAGGAAAAAATTCAACAGAAAAGCGGGAAAATCTTTTTTACAAAAATACATACAATCCTAAATTTTCACCCTTCTACGATCAACCCTTATTTTTTAATTGCGATATTAGTACTTTGATGACCGGGTAGGTTGCACTGATGTCAGTATGTCACCGGGCAGGATGACGTCTGCCGGGTCCGCTAGTAATTGATAATTATTATTATTGCAGTGTGAATTGTTCATATATTCCGTCGTAGTGACACATAATTTTTCTGTCAGTGCACATAATATTATTTATTAATTGCGCATGTGAGCCGTGGAAGCCACCTCAAAATTGTGCAGAAAATGTTTATCGTGCATTATATATGGTGTACATATACGTCTAAAATCAAAACGTGACTCCGTTGACTCTATTGCTGTGACTATAACAGTAGTCTCTTTAAATAATCATAATCATAAAACCTAGCATAGTAAATACTTTTTACTTTCCTTAACAGCAAAAGTATCCGTAAGCATTAAATCTAAAAAAAATCGTTTGAATAAAATTCAGTTTCACATGAATTGACTCAACCCTGGTTTGTGAAAAACTGCATCCACTCCGTTTCAAAATGAAAATGTTGTCACATTGAACGCATAAAGTCCTTTGATATCCTCAAAGGCAAACTGTGAAAGAGGTTTTGCATTGTCTAGAGGCATGTCCTTCAGTTACTAAGTATAACAATTTTGTGATAGTCATCGTCGTCTCAACTGACGTCCACTGCTGGACATAGGTCCTCATGATGTTTTACTTCACCGTCAAGGAAAGCTATATTATTAATTAATATTAAATGGACAAGTATTCAATTTTTTTTTTAATTATAAAAATTTAAGTTAAATAAAACCATATATGTGAAAGAATCATTAAATTATCTCAAAAACTGAAAAAGTCATGGAACTTTAAAGTTGCGCTTTCACGAATAATTTCGTTTCACGCGCGCTCCAGCGTGTGACGTCATTCTCGAGTGAGAGGCGGCAATCATTTTGCGTTAAAATACATAAACATAAATAATTAATTTCTCTGTCATTTATTGATGGATTTAAAACTTTTTCACTGTTTTATTAGTTTTGATCTATATTTTTATTCCAATAATGTATTTTCAACATTAGGAAACTTCTTCATTGCTTAAACTCATATATAACTCCAAAAAGTCGGTTCCCCCGAAAGTGAGACCGACGTCTTAACCGCTATAGGCTATCACCACTTTTGCACCCAGAATCAGCCATTTCGGAGGCGGTTACCAAATGTATTATGACCAAAGCGGCAATGTAAATAATAATTACATAGTCCTTCACATAGTTACAATTTTGCTATGAAAATATTTTCCAATAAACACCACCGGATTTCCAAGAGGCGTTTAATAGCGCATACCGCTGCTTAAAATATTTGCTAATAATAAATTGGAGCGTAGTATATTAAATGGCATTTTTATTACACATAGCTGACCCCCACGACTTCGTCCGCGTGGTTATATAGGTTTTTATATAGGATCGGATTGGATCCCATAATCCTTTTTTGTACCTAAACTAAATGTAGCCTAAGTTACTCCATATAACATCACCTATCTGCCATTGAAAGTTCCATCAAAATCGATCCAGCCGTTTCGGAAATTAGCTGGAACAAATAGACAGATAGACAAACATAACTCTAAATGCACACCAGTTTAAAATAAGCCGTACGTTCAAAGATCCGGGTCCCAAGTTATTTGAACCCAATAAATGTCTGTCATTTCTGAACTAAAAAACCTATGACCTTGAAATATTTACGGGACAATACTTAAAGTATTACCTTTTGAACAAAAAAAGAATGAGTTAAATCGAAGTACCCGTTATTGAATTAGAGCTAAATACACGTTTTAACTTTCTTCCCCTCTCCCAAGGGAACCGTGCTGAATTTCGGGATAAAAAGTATCCTATAACCTACCTCGGAGTATAAACTCAAATCGTACCAAGTTTCATTCGAATCCGTTCAGTAGTTTCAGCGTGATGCGCGGCCAAGATACAGACAGACAGACAGACAGACAGACAGACAGACAGACAGACAGACAGACAGACAGACAGACAGACAGACAAAAATGAAAAAAATTACTGTTTTGGCTTCAGTATCGATTATAGAATGCCCTCCAATAAAAATTTTCAAAATATCTTCAATGTACAGAATTGGATCTGTTACAGTTTTATTATATTATAGATAGTGATGGCATATAAATCGTGAACTAGGAATGGGGAAGATTTTATGTGGAACTAGCTTTCATCTTTGGCTTCGCCCACGTGAAATTCGGGTCAAGCTATTCGGTTTGTTGTGGGATCTATCTTAACCAAAGTTGGAGCAGTACAATATAAGCTACAACATAGTGAAAGTTTCATCTCAAAAGACTGAGAATAAGTTTTACGTGATGCACGTATTACACAAATAAGTTTTAAAAAAGAGAAATTTCAATTTTTATAAAAAAAAACAAGTAGGTATCCGGATATATCGTGTATACTTTAAATGTGAGCCTTTGCCTCAATATATTATATCGTGTACTGTAAATGCCTTAGCCTCAATTTATTCAAGATGCTCTCCCACATCTATCTACATCATCATCTCTATATGACTTTATCCAAACCTAATCATGGCCGACATTACTTAATACTTAGGGGAGACTGGGTACGGTTGAAACATTTTAGCGTTAATCGTCCATTTCGTCGGAAATACTTAAGCGAGCGTTGAAGGAAATATATCAAATAAAAGAGCACATATCTGTCTACAAATGGGCAATGTTATTTGAAATCACTGTATTGTATATTATGTGTAAAATCAAATCTAAAAAAAAATGGAAACTGTTTCAACCGTCCCCATGCCAGGGTCGGTTGAAACAGTGCCTGGGGTCAATTGAAACACTTGCAAATAATCCTACTTAATATTATAAATGTGAAAGTGTGGATGTTTGGATGTTTGGATGTTTAGATGTTTGTATGTTTGGATGTTTGTTACTCAATCACGCCGCAACTACTGAACCGATTTGGCTGAAATTTTGAATGGAGATAGCTTATGCCCTGACTTAAAACATAGGCTACTTTTTATCCCGGAAAAGTATTCCTGTGGGATTAAAATAGATATAATCTTCCAAAAACGTCATAGAGGGCGCTGACTGTTCTTAGGTAAATCACGTTCACATAACACATTATTGCAATAGTTTGCTGTGTTGCATGCATTGGCAACACATAGGCTACTTTTTATCCTGGAAAAAATGCACAGTTCCCATGGGATTTTGAAAAACCCGAAGTCTATATCTACAGCTATATGTAGATTATTATAGCGAACTTCCTTGATAGAAAGTATAAAGGTTGGAAAAGGGAGCGGGAACGGGAACCGGGAATCAACGATTCCCTCGGGATTTGTTCAAAACCGAAATTCACGCGAGCGAAGCTGCGGGCAGAAGCTATCACACATAATCACAATACCAATCCTACTAATCCTACTATCCTACTAATATTATAAATGTGAAAGTGTGGATGTTTGGACGTTTGGATGTTTAGATGTTTGGATGTTTGGATGTTTAGATGTTTGTATGTTTGGATGTTTGTTACTCAATCACGCCGCAACTACTGAACCGATTTGGCTGAAATTTTGAATAGAGATAGCTTATGCCCTGACTTAAAACATAGGCTACTTTTTATCCCGGAAAAGTATTCCTGTGGGATTAAAATAGATATAATCTTCCAAAAACGTCATAGAGGGCGCTGACTGTTCTTAGGTAAATCACGTTCACATAACACATTATTGCAATAGTTTGCTGTGTTGCATGCATTGGCAACACATAGGCTACTTTTTATCCTGGAAAAAATGCACAGTTCCCATGGGATTTTGAAAAACCCGAAGTCTATATCTACAGCTATATGTAGATTATTATAGCGAACTTCCTTGATAGAAAGTATAAAGGTTGGAAAAGGGAGCGGGAACGGGAACCGGGAATCAACGATTCCCTCGGGATTTGTTCAAAACCGAAATTCACGCGAGCGAAGCTGCGGGCAGAAGCTATCACACATAATCACAATACCAATCCTACTATCCTACTATAATATTATAAATGTGAAAGTGTGGATGTTTGGATGTTTAGATGTTTGTTACTCAATCACGCCGCAACTACTGAACTGATTTTGCTGAAATTTTGAATGGAGATAGCTTATGCCCTGACTTAAAACATAGGCTACCTTTTATCCCGGAAATAATAATATAAATGTGAAAGTGTCGATGTTTGGATGTTTAGATGTTTGGATGTTTGTTACTCAATCACGCCGCAACTACTGAACTGATTTGGCTGAAATTTTGAATGGAGATAGCTTATGCCCTGACTTAAAACATAGGCTACCTTTTATCCCGGAAAAGTATTCCTGTGGGACTAAAATAGATATAGACTTCCAAAAACGCGATAGATGGCGTTGACTGTTCTTAGGTAAATCACGCTCACATAGCACATTATTACAATCGTTGCATGCATCTGTATGCGTATGCACTTTTTATCCTGGAAAAATGCACAGTTCCCACGGGATTTTGATAAAACCGAAATATATATCTACAGCTATAGGTAGATTACTATAGCAAACTTCTTTGAAAGTGGGTATAAAGCTTGGAAAAGGGAGCGGGAACGGGAGTCGGAAATCCACGATTCCCTCGGGATTTGTGAAAAACCAAAATTCACGCGGGCGAAGCCGCGGGCAGAATCTAGTACAAAATATAATAAATGAACATGTTTTATTCATCGTCTAATAACATTTTACGACTTTCTAGTTATATATCCTTTAGTTTTGCATAGTTTTGTTAGACATACTTTTTAGGTAGGCAAACATATATGTCAGCACATTTAATTAAATATTTAGATTGTTCACGCTCTTGTTCCTGGTTAAACACTCAATTGTGAGCCTTATATCCCATTTCTTGATTTTCATTGCCACCAGTCACATCTCGTTTACGTACATTTTATACCTCAACAGGGAACAGTGGTTCAGTCCATTCTTTTTTTCCCGCTGTTCTTAACCAAGATCCGGCTTTTACATCTTCTTATGCTTATTTGTACGTCAATAAGTCAGCTTGACGTCTCGTAGTATCCCTTTGGCGTACCCTTGGCATCTTAAAAACAAGAAAATTAAATAAATAAAGTGTTTCAACCGTACCCACAAAAAATGTTTCAACTGTCCCCAACCCCCCTTCTAGGCTTAAAATGGTTCACAGTAAGAATAATAATAAATTTGAATAAACACTGATCATACAACCATATTCTACAAACTTCAATAAAAACGATACAAAACTCTCAGTACTCTAACTTTAATAAAACTATTATAATTGCAAAAATGTAAGGACAAGAAATACTTACTTTTACGTCAAAAAACACAATGGGGCCTCCTATCTACAAGTACAGCGCGCGAAAGGCTACGCAACACCAAAATTCGTGTTTGGACTTGTCGTCCGCTTCATTCTTCCCTTGTAACCATCAACCTCACCACACACGGTGTCGAGATATTAGCTTTGTTTCAACCGTCCACCGTTTCAACCGTACCCAGTCTACCCTACATCAATTTATTAGTATCGTTAAGTATTAGTTGTTATTCATTCACTAAGTATTAGTTGTTATTCCCTTGATCATATAAAATCCTTAAAACAATAAATTGCCGACTAGTTAACAATATCAATCTACTTAGCCAAATGCTTCCCCATTATTAGATTGTATATAAAAGGAAGCCTATTTTCGAACGATTTGAACCATGACATAATACGTGCAGCACGCAATAGCAATCAGAAAGCTTATGAAATGCCACGAGCTCAATTAGAGAATATCGAAATATTTATGGAATTGGTCGCGATTCCAAAACTTTCCAGCTCATTTCATGGGAAGTTTACATCTCGGGTGCTGAAGCTTATGCAAAACATTAATTACTCCTATGATTGGTCATGTTTCAAGGGGGTCCTTTACACGATAAGTTTGACTGTATATTTTGCCATCACTACTGAACCTACCCTAATTTTCTATCACATGGTACCTATCACAGAATACAGATTTCACGCTCGGAACACGGCAGTGCTGCCAACAAATACTCGAGCGTGCGTGACAGCATTGTCTGAACACATGCATCAGTGTGCGTGAAATGTTGCCAGATTAATGAAAAAAAAAACCCAAATTAATGAAATAAAATCTATTTTTTGTTTCTTACTTTAAGCCTTAAATGATGCTTGTATGACAAATGTCTGGAACATTCTCTGCTCTATCAGGTGCTCGTCACCTATGATTATGATGATCGGATCTCGGAAGATCGGAATTGACTGATGCAGAATCTAACGCACTACTGAACAAACTACCGTCAAATTAAATGAGGTTTCCATGACCAGTATCTGGAATATTATCTGCTCTATCAGACGTTCCTCACATATGGTCATGGAATCAACTGCTGCAGAATCCATCAATAAATGAATTCCAAAGCGCGGCGGCCAAACTGTTATCTTAGTAATCTAAACATTTAATTGCTTACCTAAGAAAAATCCTATTTTTGTCGTAGAATAAGGATTTTTCTTAAGTAGTATATTAGGTATTACAGGTTAATACAGTTTTCTTTAACTAAAAATAAATACCTATGCATAATAAAAAATAGACAAGACCGTTGGCCTAGTTTTGTTTACCCTCTTCCATCTAATGACCTGTGAAACCCTCCACCCACCTTAGGACCTTTTCGAGCCGTGAAAAAATAACTACGCAACCTTTTATCTTTCTTTGAGCTCAGACTAGGTGTTTTATTATGTATTCGGCTAAGGGTTCATAAAATATTCGGTAGTCTATTCCCTGATTTACCAAGGAAAGTTAGTTAGTGATTAAGCGACTTATAAATGATCCTCGAACAAAGGCCTTCTCAGAAGACTTCTCGAGAAAGACTACTGCGGGTTGACAGATTACACATAATCCTAGGTCATATTCACAATCCATGCATTGATGTTACATGGATTATATCGCGATGATAGCGTTCTGCCTCGTTGGTCTAGTGGCTAGCATATTCGACTGCAGATCACGAGGTCCCGGGTTCGATTCCCGGGTCGAGCAAATAATTGTTAGGTATTGGGTTTTTCTGTTAAAAAATTCTCTGTACCAGCCCGGAGTTGATAGTTGGCGGTGTCTCACCCCCGTGCCTCGGAGAGCACGTTAAGCAGTTGGTCCCGGTTATTATCACTATATCATGTGACAAGAGTGGTTAAGCAGTAAGTCGTTAAGGAGCAGCAAGGCGTGTCTATGCTCTAAATCCCTCTCTCCTATGAGAGAGAAGGCCTGTGCTCAGCAGTGGGACGTGAAAAGGCTGTAGTAGTTGATAGCGATAAAGAATCGTGGCTTCATGGGTGATGTTACTCGGGCCAGCAACATTACCGCTACTGTATCACGACCATTTTGGGTCTGTATAGCTACTTTAACGCCCTACACAAGTGCTACTCACTGCACTGAAGTATCATGTAGGTACCCTTTTCTTCAATGATAGAAGAGACTTTTATCCAGCAGAGACGGTGATGATAATTTTTTTTTTAATTCAATTACAAGTTAGCCCTTGACTGCAATCTCGTTGCAGTAAGTGATGGTAAGTGATGATGCAATCTAAGATGGAAGCGGGCTAACTTGGAAGAGGTATGCATACCCCTGATCGGTTTCTACATGGCATCGTACCGGAACGCTAAATCGCTTGGCGGCACGGCCTTGCCGGTAGAGTGGTAACCAGCTACGGCTGAAGCCTCCCACCAGACATCCGGAATCCCATTGGTTTTCCAATTCCAAAACCTCACTTGGATAAATAACTAAAGATAATAATGATTAATCCAACTGAGGTTCTGGATTTATTATTATTTGCGCTTATTTGCACCACAGATACGTAAGTAATTGAAAGTTCTTCTCTGTGCTGTTTTTTTTAAAGAGGTATTACATTTCGCGTGGATAGATATAAATGAAGTTCTTGCGCGCAAAGTGAATTTTCTGTGGCATTTTACAAACACGAAAGTCGCATTTTAAGTGTAAATGTGTTGTCATACCGTCCTCAGGGCTTAAAGATATCACAGTACAATTTCACAAAGGATTCTAACGCGACATTTACAAGTTCAAACGAAACGTAGGCAGTACTAAAATTCGCTTATGTTCCTCAAATTGGGTTAATCTATTTAAGCTATACGTATACATATTCACTTTTATTGTACACCACATAAGACGATAACAAATATATACAAAATATCGTTTTATTGGTGAAATTTTAACACAATAAAAAAATGCGATAAAAGTGAAAACTGGATTAAAGCCGATACAAGTGATCAAGGAATAAAGTTTAAAACAATAGGTATACATATAGCTCATGGAAAGCGTGCTCTGACGATGACGACTGTTTCACGCTTTTTGTTCACCCAAAAAGTACACATAAAGCTTTAGGTGACGATGATGCGAATTTTTGTTCACCCAAAAAGTGCTCAACGCGCCTAAAGAAGTTTTGACTCCAAAAACGCGCTGAAAATAAAAACACGAAACATTGTTTCGGAAAATTATAATTTGTTTCTGAAATGTAAGAAGAAAAATCGCGCGAGGAAGTAGGGAAATACAGCGGGTGCACATCTGTCACACAAAAACTCATAAATCAACTCGATCCTGAAGCACGTACGCGTTTCCGGACACTTTTCCTTTAGCACCATCAAGAGGAAGTGTAACTGAACACTTTACGGCAGCTTTTGATGTTTCGCAGAACTCTTTGTCGTAATACAATGTGTTTAAAAGGATGTTAAAAAATGGTTCTTTAGAAAATACGAGCGCTGCGACTTAAGAGGGTCACCAGATTTTAGGCTCTGTATCAATCAACCCCGTCCATCATGCGTGATGTATGGAGCAGAGAATATTACACATACTGGTAGTTAATATAACAGGGTGTCCTACGTCAGCGACAAACGCGACAACGCGACATAATACGACGCGACGCGAAAATATCACACAGTAGCTGAACCTGTATGTGGCCTACGTTGTCGCGTGGACAAGTTTGTAATTTTCTATAGAGTCGAATCGTGTCGCGTCGTGTCGCGTAGTACGATTCGTCGCTCACGCAGGACACAGTGTAAACGTTATTCATCGTATTAGACGACAAGGTTAGTCACAACAGTGATTCTATTGGAAACTGGTCTCCTTAAGGCTCTATGTGAACAAAGTAGAAATCGTAGAACTGACAGCAAAATTTACCTTTTTAATGGGCTCCTCAGGGCTTTATTTGAACCAAGTTGGAATCGAGCCCAAAGCCTTCCTTTGTAGTAGAGTATACAAGCATTATTACCGAAGCACTCAAGAAATCATCGTAAAAATATGAAAGAGCAATATTATACGAGTACTTAAAGCCTAAAGGCTGACTTTGTAAAGTTTGAACAGATATTAAATCCATTTTGATTATTATTCCTTTGGAATTTCACTTGTTTCAATAAACAATCTCCGGTATTGTACGGGCGTCTGGGCCGAGATCACAAAAACTTGTATTCGAATGAGCGACGACGGCCGATGCTTTGTTCCCGCAAGCTGCCGGGCCCGGCTCCGATTGTTTCGTCCCACCGGGGCTCCTTCTCACTTCAAAATCTATTTAAGTCTGTAGATTGCTAAGAATCCTGAATGCCTTCACGGCATTAGAATATTTAGTCTAATGGTTCTGAAAATTATGATTTGATTTGAGTTATTTTATTACATAAATCCTTATGGTATTCATTGAACAAAGAGCAAGTTTTTATGGGGATCTTAATGGTTATGTTATTCGAAATCAAAATCTATTAATTCTCTAAATTGTGAAGAATCCTGAATGCCTTTACGGCATTAGAATATTTAGTCTAATGGTTCTGAAAATGATGATTTGATTTGAGTTATTTTATTACATAAATCCTTATGGTATTCATTGAACAAAGAGCAAGTTTTTATTGGGATCTTATTGGTTATGTTATTCGAAATCAAAATCTATTAATTCTCTAGATTGTCAAGAAACCCGAAAATATTCGTAAAAGTACCTATCCGTAATAGCTACGAACCGGAAGTAAGTTTGTTTTTGATGAAAATAAAACTTGCGGGGCAAATTGCGTGTGAATAACGTAGAGCATAAAAACTAAATACCTACTTATTTACGTTATATTGCGTGGTTACGCAAACATTAAGCTAAGTTCACGCAATAGAGAAATGCTTCGAAAATACAAAAATAGCCTTTTCAGAGCTATATGCGGATATCACGCTTAAACTGTATTCGTATAAATAAATAAATAAATATTCATCAGTTAAACTCATTACAGTATATTCATGTGTATATCTCAGTGCCCATAAACATTTTTGGCAATAAAAAAATTTGTTCAAAAATGTGTGTAAGTTACGTGTAAAATGTATTTAGGAATGCTTTGATAAACAACAATTACACCTGTATCATTTGTAAATGCTAGCTTATTTTTATTTGAAGGAGCGATTTCTAAATAAGATCACGGGTAGCTGTGGGTATTTTTCTCAGGAACGTGATTACGCTAGGGAAAAGGCCGATATACTTACGAATTTAATGTAAAACCGGTCCAAATGAAGAAAATCTGGTGAGAAATAAAAGGGTGGATTTCCCAACAGCAAAATTCGCACGGCATGGGTGAAATCGGTACTGTCCAACGTTAGTATAAAGATCTAATATTTTTTTCTAGGTAGAATAGGTAGATACCTATGCGAGACAATAAATATTTATTGATTAGGACTGCAGTTTAGGAAATAAAAAATTTTTAAAGCCCCGAATTTATCATTTCGGTAGCTGTCCTCACAACCTTTTTCAATGTAATTTCCCTCATAAATCAAAAAGTATTGCTTATTTAGGTATATGGTTACTTTTATTTAAATTGTGAATAGTGACAGTATAGTTATAAAATAATTTTATTATAATAATTATTTACTTAGTTTAATAACTGGTAAGTAAAAATGCTTGTGTCCCAGAAAGTCCTCTCATTTCGGTGTTTTTTTTTAATCGATTGTAGTTTTGCATAGGACAACTCTAGCTCTCCCCTCGTGCGCTTAAAATGTACATAACAGTGTGGTCTATATGCTTATCGTGAGAGGAAGTGCGCCGCTTGCCTGCGTGTTCCCGCAAAAAAAGTAAGTAGTTCAATTCGGTGGGATGTGACAAACTTCTTATCATTTCCGTGTACAGGTATAACTTGTCTTGCAATTAGTTAATACATATAAAATACTATTCAACAGTGCGTAATGGCAATATGTTTATTTGTGTAATATTCATATCATCTTATAATAAATAGTCTTCTTGTAATGCAAATTTTTGTCCGTATTTCTAATTTCGGTGGATTCGGTGGGCTAAATTGTCAACCGAAATGACAAAAAACCCACCGAAATGATAGAAATTCTCATTTCGGTTTTTTTAAATCTTAATTATCTCATTTCGGTGGATTGCTTTATCATTTCGGTGTTTAATTGTCTCATTTCGGTGGATTGTTTTATTATTTTGGTAGATTATTTGTTTTGATGAAAATTCAGGCCAGCAGGTAATTTTTTAACTAAACCACTTCAAAAAAAGTTTATGTATTTGACCCATTTGTATGTATGTATGTATGTATGTATGTATGTATGTATGTATGTATGTATGTATGTATGGCCGCAATTATCTCAAAGACTAATGAACCGATTTTGATAATTTTTTTCGCTATCGTAATTAACATAGATACTTTCAGGGAGTTTTTAGTAACTATATTATACCTACGTTCATATAATTCATATGTACAAATTAACATAAGTGTACACTTACTTATGTCATCAAAATATTGAACCTGTACAGTGTACACCGATTTTCCCCATATTTGGTTATACACTAATTTTTTTTTTTTACTCAGTAGAGAAAGTTTATGAAATGGTCGCAAAAAGAATACATGAACTGTTGGTAGGTAGAAGGTAGGTGGTCAAAAACACTGAAAAATAAACGAAAACCAAACCAAAAAGGAAAAATTCTAGTAAATAACGAGCTTAGCACCTATGTATATTAAAATATAAGTTATGATTTTTTTGTTCATCAGTTTTTTGTAAAATCATCATGATCAACCCATTACCGGCTCATTACAGAGCACGGGTCTCCTCTCAGAGTGAGAAGGGTTTTGGCCATAGTCTACCACGCTGGCTAAGCGGATTGGCAGGCTTCACACACCTTTGAGAACGTTACGAATGCGTGCCCAGGATTGAACCCACGACCTTCGATTAGAAGTCGGTCGTCCTAACCACTAGGTTATCACAGCTTATCTTGTAAAATGGTTAAACAAAATTTACTCCATTTCAATGTTTTGACCACGGTTAACTTTTTTAAAGTTTCATGCAAATCTTTGCATGCATTATTATATTTAACTAATGTGTTTCCAATACTTATACTTTTATGCAATATGTTGTGAATTGAAACAAACTATAACGAGATAATAAGATTAAATATAATCTAATTTATTTATTTTAAAGTGTCAGGTGAATTCAAAGTTGAAATGTAATCTACTAACTATCATTGACGTATTTTTTTTTTAGAATGCTGAGACGAACATTGACCAAAGATGAGAGAAAGGAAAAAAGAAGATTATACGAACAGAAAAGAAAACAACGAATTAAAAGCGATCGAGAAGAGTTTCTTAGAAAAGATAGAGAGAGATATGCAAGAAGAAAAGCTACAGGATTAATTTTTTCGAGGAGTGCATTAAATTCTCACAAGCTCCGAAATCTAAGCAAAAAAAACGCAGCCAGTTCGAAAGCATAATATTATTATAAGAAAAAAAAATACAAAATTCAGACAACTCGACAAATCTTAGTGGCACACTCAATTATCAATGATGATTTAGAATCTAATGGAACTTCAAATACACAGTCAAATAATGCATCTGCATTATCTATACGTTATCATATTCTTGGTTGGTCACAGACTTTCAAACTGTATACTTTATTAGTCACTGTATGCATCATAATATTGATTTTTTTTCTCTTCATTTAACGACAACACTGAAATCTCAATAACTCCATAAAATTAGAAGCCCCTTAAGTGTCGCAATATAGAGTTTACACTGTATTTAAGTGAGTGCGAAATTATTAAAATAGTAGAAATTAAAATACTGATTATTGCTAAGCTAAGATTAAAATCGTTAATTAAAATATATGTCTTTTCATTTAATTTTATTCTATTCCTTTTATTGTAGGTAGGTGCATTTTTTTGTGTGAAATCCAGAGGAATATCTAAAATTAAGTAGAACATACGTAACTAGGTTAACAAATTGTTACTCATGATAGTATACAACCTTTCACACTTGCTAAGAGTGCATCTATTTAGTTAAAGTGTATGATTGAGGCTGCTCAGTAGTATATTTAATATATTTTCAGTGAATTATAATTTCGGTGGACAGTTTCTATCATTTCGGTGGCTACTTGTATCATTTCGGTGGCTAGTTTTATCATTTCGGTGGCATCAAAATTTTAAACACTTATTCTCACGAGTTTATAAGACATATTTTGATGGCATTCAATAAGAGCATAAACAATAACAAGAAGAACAATAAACCATAGTTCAAAGTTGAAAAAACTTAATAATAAAAAAGTCCACCGAAATTCAAGAAAAAACGGCTTTGTTGAAATTGCCCCAAAAAAGCGAATACTTTGCATTAGGTAAAACAACTGAAAAGAACTGAGATTTCTTAATAAAGTTGAACTTATTGTTTGTTTATAAAGAGATTGTGTAAGTAGCTTACTAGTGTTTTGTTGAGAATAGATGACAATATAAATTAGAGACGGGATAATTTGATAAAACAAACAAAAACGGAAAAGTAGAGGACAGACAAATACTTAAAGCTTCAATAGTTCATGGGGCGTCGGGTGGAGTGACAACCGAAAACTCGTAAGTTAACATCAGCCGTTGCCCTAAAGTTGTATAGCTTCAAGGTTATGTGGAAGGGAAATGAGTAATATTAGTCTATTCATTTATAAAAATAAATATTTGTCTATTAGTAGTCTATAGTTCTTGCGATTGAGCTAAATCTTGACACATGGATAGATTGCATCCTGGAGACGGCTTGTTGAGTTCCCCGGAATGAAATCACTGGCATCAGTTTCTGCCTTCTTTGTAAAACAGCGTTCAGCAAGTAAATGTGGCTAATTCTGTTATACACAATCTCTAAACTTAAACTAAATTGACAAGTTTAAAAATAGTGCTATCCTTTTCTGCAGGGAGCATTGTGAAAGAGATAGGAATATATTTAGCCAAGTCATTTTAGTTTAGATTTAGAGATTGTGTACAACAGAATTAGCCACAATGAGCATTTAAAAGCTTCTTAAGGCGGTAGCACATCTCCGCTGCTAATCCATAACATCGGAATGAAAATGCATATAAAATTACATTGAACAACAACGAAACTGACTGACTGTTCTATGCATTTCACTGTGCATCCCATCTCTTTCGTTCCGCTGGTATAGTTTCACGGCGGAGGTATATTTGTAAAATCACAGATGAAAGCGCGAACAAAATAAGCAGGGTACGGCTCAGACAAAGAACGGTCTTACATGAATCAATCCTAATAATAATACCTACCATACTAAAGTTAATCACCTTTCAAATTAGATTGTCAGCACTTAGCCCTCATACGCATTAGCGGTCAACCGCGTACGCGGCTGACCGCGCGGCTAATGCGTGACCGCTAATGCGTATGAGGGCTAAGCCCTCATACCTACGCATTAGCGGCTAACCGCGCGTGCGGCTAACCGCGCGTGCGGCTAACCGCGCAGCTAGCCGCTTTTATATTTTTATATGCAACCGCTCATTTTGTACTCACTAAACCGCGACGAAATTCTATACAAGTGGCTAGCCGCGCGGTCAGCCGCGTACGCGGTTGACCGCTTAATGCGTATGAGGGCTAAACGTTACGGACTTTTGTAAGATCGCGATTACGTTTTTTAAGGTCGCTGTCACGCAAAGGAAAATCCAAAGTAAAAGTTTAAGCTGAAAAAGCTCGAGGCACTGAAGTAAATTGATTATGAAAATTGCGGAAATGTATAATAAACAAAAGATTAATTAAGTAACCTTTTAATTTGATGAAAAGTAAACATGAATTAAAATTTCCAAGTATAACTACTTAATACAAATACAAGGTTACTTGTATTAAAGTTAATAAAATTGTAACGACAACGGATGGTAGTAGGTACCTTATTACATTTTTTGGGGATGCCTAAAAAGATACTGCGAAACTTGATATTAAATTAGGAGTGCTTTCTAAAATTGGGAGGATTTTCTGTAATTCGGGGACATAATAGCAATGTCGTAAAACGATCTTTGTTTTGTTTATTTTCAAATTTCAGGGCCGAAAGGTTCATGTATAATAATATATTAAATATTATATACAAGCAAAGTTTGAAAGTTGGTTTTTCCTTTTTTTGTTTGTTTGGGGTAATCTCCGGATCTACTGATTTTAAAAGTTATTTCACTGGTAGTCAGAATGTACCTACCTATATTTTTTAATTTATCTGAGCGAATTACGATTTTAACTGAATTTTAAAAAATTAGGTTCTTAATATATAGATCTGAGTTCATATAGATTTTGTAAAAATTATAAATCTGTTTCTGAATCTGAAACAAATTAATCACACTAATATTATAAAAGCGAAAGTTTGTTTGTGTGTATGTTTGTTACTCTTTAACGCCGCA
Source organism: Melanargia galathea (assembly GCA_920104075.1). Classification (NCBI taxonomy): domain Eukaryota; kingdom Metazoa; phylum Arthropoda; class Insecta; order Lepidoptera; family Nymphalidae; genus Melanargia; species Melanargia galathea. The sequence continues at coordinate 27,015,323 of OV049856.1, read as the reverse complement.
ACTACAAAACCGATTTGGCTGAAATTTTGAATGGAGACAGATTATGCCCTGACTTAACACATAGACTACTATAGGGATATACTATAGTCTATAGGCACCATAGGGATTTTTATCCTGGAAAAATCCACAGTTCCCTCGGGATTTGTGAAAAACCGAAATTCACGCGGGCGAAGCCGCGGGCAGAAGCTAGTATAAGCTCAGAGGGTATTTTGCTTGTAATAATACTTCAACGACTTTCACCAAACCAGTTTTAATTACTGAATACTTCAATAATTTATTTAATTACAACATTGCTTTACTTAAATATTACTGGACAACAAGTCCGAACACGGCTACAGCCGACAACAGAATGAATCCGTCACGATACCGTCCCGTCTTTTATAACTACAGGCCGGATGTGAAGGCAAGGTATAGGCGATATCGAAATACCTTCGATATCGTCTATCAAAATAGGTATATTGACGTTACATCCTGTTGTTTGATGACATTGGTTGTTTCATGACATCGTAGAATATTGACAAACAGTAACGACTACATTTAAAATTGCTAACAGTCGGCCATTCCTGACCGTTTTCACGTCTCGTGAAACAACCGCGTAGATAACTTTTTACAACATGTACAATAAAAGTAACTTATTTACTTTAATTCTTAAAGTAGACAGTTGAATTAAGTATACTCTCCTCATATTCACAATAAACTAATGTAAACACATTCCAGAAGCAGGAAAAACAGTAAAATGAACGAAAACAAACTCAGTCGATAACAAAATCGATAACGTAAACTGAATTGATAGTATTCATGGAATTGCAACAATCTAAGTGGTAAAAAAACTATCGAAATCTAAAACTATCACAAATCAACTGGTTGAAATCAAAAACCAGATTGAAATACAGATATTTAAATATGATCGAAATATAAAACATGGTTAAAATAATAAGCACAATAAAAATGCTAAACATGATTGAAGTATTAAACACGACAGTTACCATGACTTTGCTATTTAAACAATCCACCTTGAAAATGTACCGCAACAGTACACATACGACTGCAATAACAGTTTTCATTAGAAATAAAAGCAGTAAAAATTTTACAAATACAAGAGAATTCTTAAAATATGGCTTATTAGTATAGCATAAAACTACTTAATCATAACGATCTTTTAATGTTTACAGTCAAACGATTTCATTAAATAAAATGATCAAAATCTTACACATGATTATCTATATCTTATACATGATTAACTTGATATCTGAACTTATATACGAACTTGACAGAAAGCTTTATTGCGTTGCGTTTGTTAACCAAAATAACATTGAAATCCCAACTGAACCCAAATCTAAAACTAGCAAAATAGGAATCTTAACCTTAATCGTTATAATTAACTTCATCGGAACATTAAAAATACTTAATCGTTATAAATAACTTCATCGGAACATTAAGTGTGCATCATTATATCAAATACTTAATTGTTATAATTAACTTCATCGGAACATTAAGTGTGCATCATTGTATCAAATACTTAATAGTTTAACTTCATCGGAACATCAAGTTTGCCTCATGATATCAAAAACTTGATCATCATAATAACATATTTCAAATTCTACATTCACAAGTATAAACACTATCACAAAATCAGGAATTAATTAATACTTTAAACATTTTGAGCGCCAGCTTCTCATTAACTAAGTTAAACTATTGTTTAAGCATCTACCCGCACCTGCGCAAACTCAATATCGATTCAGAAATTAGTTTAACTGGCATCTTTAATGATCTATTTTATGCTAATTAATTAATTTCACTAGTCTAACCTTAAGGTTAAAGGTTATACTACCCGTATTTATACAAATAATTCAAGATGGCGCCATCGAATGAATAAAATATCAATTTAATTCATTTTATTTCAATAGTTAATCAATAAATAATCTTTAAATCATTTCTAAAAATTCTAATCATTTCATTCATTTTTTTTTACTATAATCGGACACTAAGTGACTCAAGTCTTGCTCACAAAGAAAGAACTCCTAAAGTACCAGTTCTTAGTAAAACTAAATTGTTAGTTGAGTGACCCCATTCATGTTCACAACAACTTACTAAAACTAAATCATTAGTTGAGTGACCCCATTCATGTTCACAACAACTTACTAAAACTAAATCATTAGTTGAGTGACCCCATTCATGTTCACAACAACTTACTAAAACTAAATCATTAGTTGAGTGACCCCATTCATGTTCACAACAACTTACTAAAACTGAATCATTGGTTGAGTGACCCCATTCACGTTCACAACAACCAATCTAACTTATCAGTTGAGTGACCCCATTCACGTTCACAACAACCAATCTAACTTATCAGTTGAGTGACCCCATTCACGTTCACAACAACCAATCTAACTTATCAGTTGAGTGACCCCATTCACGTTCACAACAACCAATCTAACTTATCAGTTGAGTGACCCCATTCACGTTCACAACAACCAATCTAACTTATCAGTTGAGTGACCCCTTCATGTTCACAACAACCAATCTAACTTATTAGTTGAGTGACCCTTTCATGTTCACAACAACCGATCTATATCATCAGATATGCGACTTCTTCACGTTCACGACAACCAATCTATATTATCAGATAAGTGATTTCTTCACGTTCATAACAACTAAAACAATACTTGAATTTGTCCTTTCATATTAAAATTATTTTATCGATGTGTCAAAATGACGCCTTCATGTCCATTTAGGAGAATTGGAACTCCATCATCACATAACATAAATTTTATCTTATTAAACTGTAATAATATTTCTGTTATTATCTGCTTTTAATAATTAAAATAGTAATCAACCCTCATATAAATTTAGCAATTAATAACTCACGACTTTAAAATGAAAATAATTAATAAATCTGCTTTCATTTTAATAAGATTCCGAATCTTTACTATCTCTATTAGAACTAACCATTAGTGAATTTTGTCTACCAGTCAAATGCAAATTTTTTATTAAATAATTATTTAGTGCATATTTTAGTCCTAGGTATACATAATAATTTAGTTTTTTTTTTTAATAATATAAATAAAAAGTGTTTAAGAAGTCTATTTTTAGTACTTAAAGTGCCAGTCATTATAAGTTTTGTGCGTGTAAAACCTACAACGGTTTTCAGGTTTGTACGACTTTTAGAGTGTTAACCTGTAATTTTATTTTTAAATGCACTCGCATCCTCATTTCAACGAACCATTATTGTCCCTAAACATCAAAAGTTTTGTCAAAACCGAAGTTTCTTGTGTTTTCACGATTAGCTTTAATGGATTTACAAACGTACCCCTTTATGAACTACCTACATTTTACAACAAAATTGTCATTTAACTCAACGACGTTTTGTTTCAGAGTCGTTTAAAATTTTTATGATACGCTGTAGGTAATTCGGGATTACTTTGAACATTTACTATTCAATTATTAGAGTCGATGTTTAATAATATTTACAACATCCCTTGTCTATCATGGGTTTCGATTCAAGCACATCAACGTGACCTATAATCGTACCCGGTTTGTTCGTAATATTTAAATCATACTCTTGCATCTCTAGGTAGCATATCTTTTACTCATCTAAATTGTCATTATACAGTTTATATTAATGTTCATCCCTGTAGGTACTTGTTACACAAGTTAGCTCGTAAATAATTGATTTAACGAATTAGTTTTTGTATTATTTATTGTAGGTATCTGTAGTGTGTTCTGGTTTGAGAAGTAAAATTTTGATTTATGTACATGGCAAAACTTTAAACACATTCTAGTGTAATTCAAAGTCTGATTGGGGGGATTCCTTTATAACTGTCATAAACTGGCAAAAACTTTTGTATTTGACGTTTGTTGGTTATCTGTGTCGAGTTAGTATTTGTGAGTCTGTAAACTTAATTACCCTTTGTAAAAATGTACTGAGTTTAATATTTCTGTTTTTGGACAATAATTAGTAGATTAATTATAGAAATCCAATAAAGAGTTTAACTCATAACAATAATCAATTCACACTTTCTACTTTTTTTTTAACTCATTCTAATACTGATAACTGATTGAAACAATAAATATATCTCCATCACACAGGTTCAGAAATATCTTTGAACTGTGACCTATTAAGAATCGGGTAGCAAATATACTTAATTTATTCGTAATTAGTATACTACTACGCGATTTTGTTCTTTAAATGTTTGTTATATTAGTAATGACTCGCGTAAATAATAACAGGCACAATGAGCACGTCTACATATTATAGTCGCAAGAGCCATCTATTGGCAAAAATTGTCAAATGTTCATGTTTATGTTTTTAGTTTATGGTTTAAGCTACTAAAAAATATTTGTAATACCTGAGTTTGTTTGTAAAACCGTTTATTATTATTTACCAAGTTCTATACTTCAGTTTTAATTTCGTGGAATTCTGACGTTTCTTAATGATACCAGAGATAAAGCACTCTAAAACACAACATATTTAAACTCACATTTAAATATGACAAATGTACATAATTACCTCATGTACATAGACAATGTCAAATGCCTGACAGAAACTTCAGGTACTTTAGTCATACAGATAACTCTTTCATTTTTAAATTACTTACAACTGTCAGAATTCCACTGAAACAAAAATCAGACTTGATATGTAATAATCACAGTCTTGACTGTTTGAATGTTTGAAGTTTTGACTATTCAAATCACCTTTTAGTGTTGTGATAAAAATTTACTCTATAAGTATTTAATAATATCTTTGCCCTGAATTAAGTTTAATCATTTTTTTTATGCAATCATTAAACTTCCTTGCAGCGCCATCTGCAGGAGTATAACTGTTTTTTATATATTAATTAAATATAATTTGTATTAAATAAACTATAATTCATTTAAATATTTACTTTGACTATCAAGTTATGGTTCAAAAATTATTTCTCAGTAATTTTATTTGTTTGTTGTAAAATAAACTGTTTTCATTGTAAGGCAGTCATATGAGTGATATAAGTAAATGACGTTTATTCCTGTGTTAGAATTGAGTCAATGAGCAAAAACAGAATTTACTTTTATGGGAAAGGTAAATGCTTTACCGCGACAATTTACTAAGAGTTGCCAAATTCCTTCAAAGCTAGCAAATCAAGTGGACATCAGTCGTTAAAATGTATCTAAATTTTTGCTTTAAACCAAATTGATAAATCAATTTAAATCGTGACCTTGAACAACAGTCATAGTTTCAAAATAATTGCTACGCTTTTATAGATTTAAAATGAGACAGATTCATGTCTGTCGTATTAGAGTGAGTTGATCTACCTTTGATCTCAATCGTACCATCGTTTGTTACGTGACCAACCTTTGTCATCATTGAGGGTACTCACAGACGGCGGCGAGTCCACAGCAGCACGCACACCCACAGTGCGAGTTGGACACCATCGCAGTTCCTCGAAGCGTTCGTGAAGTCAATCGAGCACATAGACTTTGAATCGGTCTCGAGACTGATCAATCGTTTGCGAGACGTTTGTTCTTTTTCCATGTTTCGCTTAAAAAAATAAAAATAAAGTGTAAGTAACTTCTTAACATTAGGAGGCACCACAATTATTTTTAATCTTATGAATATTATTTAATAATAATAATAATTACTTAAAAATTCCAAAAGCAAAATTTTATGCTTCGCATTATTTTGCCCAGTTAAATTCTACACATCTATGTAAATATTCATAGCTCGCAATAAATAAACAGATAAAAAATAGTACATCACCTTTTATTTTTCTTTGGGCGTAGTCCTCAACCGGGATGATAACAGCAGCAATCTTCCCAGCAATCCCACTTCTGAGCTATAAGCTCAGAGGGTATTTTGCTTGTAATAATACTTCAACGACTTTCACCAAACCAGTTTTAATTACTGAATACTTCAATAATTTATTTAATTACAACATTGCTTTACTTAAATATTACTGGACAACAAGTCCGAACACGGCTACAGCCGACAACAGAATGAATCCGTCACGATACCGTCCCGTCTTTTATAACTACAGGCCGGATGTGAAGGCAAGGTATAGGCGATATCGAAATACCTTCGATATCGTCTATCAAAATAGGTATATTGACGTTACATCCTGTTGTTTGATGACATTGGTTGTTTCATGACATCGTAGAATATTGACAAACAGTAACGACTACATTTAAAATTGCTAACACTAGTTTAAAAATAAAACCACCCAATCTTTTTCTACCTATTTTTAAAAACCTTAACAAGATAATTATTCTTACCGTCGCCGACCAATCAAATCAGAAATCAGCCCAAACATCCGATAGAAATCCAAGCCTCGTACCATCAAGCTATTGTAGCGGTAATCCTTAACTCGGCGATTATTTGGCCTCCATTTTCATTATATTTTTCCGCGCGATCGATCTTCGGAAAGACAGTAATTACGGCAGATGATATCGAGTTGTTTGTTCTCCGCATGGCCGGAATTATTGTTTGATCGGAAAATAAATTTGTGGAATGTTTTTCGTCGTATATAAGCGTGATAGGCAATATAAGCTCGGAAAACTATTGGCGCAAATGGATCGTATTGCAGTTAATTGATTAAAAATAAATTGAATGGCCATCAGCTAGTCTTAACTAATAGTAGGTATTATAAATGCGAATGTGAGTTTGTATATTTGTTACGCTTTCCCGCTTAAACCACTGAACCGATTTTGACAAAATTTGGTACGGAGATAGACTAGACTTTGGAGAAGGACATAGGCTACTTTCATCCCGGAAAATTTTTACAAACCTAAATCCACGCGGACGAAGTCGCAAGCATCAGCTAGTAGGTATAACATAAATAAAAAACAGTTAATAAAAAACTGTTTTTTAGTTTTTTAGTTTTATTCCACAACTACCCCTAACATTGCCTAACGAAGTTGATGCCATTCTTCGTGCGTCGAGGAGTTTCCCATTTTCCGTAGAAAAGTTTTAAACAAGCATAAGTATGTTTACAACTTGTGTCGTAGTCGTTATTTTCTCGCATACCAATTTACTTCTAAATTGAAAATTTGCTATCTATAAAAGATACATTGTTTAACTTTTGCCGTTAAATTGAAATGGGCTGATACTTTGATACTAATGTGCCAATTTGTACTAAAATTAATTGAAACGTACAATGTACTGTATACATACAATTTATGCAAGCCTCTATCTATCTATCTATCTATCTTCTATACATATAATAAAATCGTAGACTTGCCGTATCTGTACATTAACTTGATTTTTGCAAAATAATAACTGGGGGATGTTAGGGATAAGCAACAGAACGTCAAAAAGCTATTTTTGAAATTTTTGTCTGTTTGTCTGTTTATCTGTTTGTCTGTTTGTCTGTATTTTTGTGCGCGCATCACGCATAAACTACTGAATGGATTGAAATGAAACTTAGTATGATTTAAGTTCATACTACGGAGTAACATATAGGATACTTTTTATCCCGAAATTCAGCACGGTTCCCTTGGGAGAGGGGATGAAAGGTAAAATGTGTACTTAGCTGTAATTCATTAACGCGTGGTCCGATTTCATTCATTATTTTTTTGTTAGAAAGGAGATACTTTAAAGATTACCAGCTAATCTCAGAAAGGCTGTATTGATTTTGATGGGACTTTTACTGGTGGATGTTTACATTTTGATGTACCTAAACATCCGCCAGTGAACTTTTAACAGTTTTTAGCATGGTATGAGCTCAAAGGAGCTTAGGAAAACAAAATGATTCACACGGGATTTTCAAAAACCAATATCCACGCGAACGAAGTCGCGGGTGTCCGCTTGTACTTACTAATATAATAAAGCGGAAGAGTTTGTTAGTTTGTTTGAACGTGCTAATCTCTGGAAATACCAGTCGGATTTGAATTTTTTTTTTGCATTTGATAGCCCAATTTTTAAGGCAGTTATCATGGTGCCACGGGATTTTAAACTTACGTTTAGGCTATCCGACACTTATCAGAAGGTGGTGAAACAGGCCGTAAATCTACGTGAGCTTTGTTATCTGAACTTATCTGCCAGTTATACGTATAGATAAGCGAACAATAAGCGATAGACAGGCATGTACGCAAGAAATCTTGATTGAAACCCTTTCATAACTCGATAAACATTATCATCAAGTAATCATCAACGCTCACAAGACTTCACAACTAAGGTAGTTATCGTCTGGCCGTAATGGCCGATGTAACCCTCGAAGTTGCCAACATCGGAAAGCTAATCCTCTCTGATGTACTGAAACTTGGCCAAACTTATCACGGATAAGAAACACTCCCAGATGAAGACAGATTATAGTCGTTACCAACATTACAGATATGAGTAACTATCGACAAAGTTATCCACTTAGGTTATTATTTTTATGGATCTAAGGCTCTCAAAGTAACTGTATGAGGAAAGGTAATATTAAAACGTTTTTCCAATAACATATTCAGTAGCAGAAATTGCGTAGATAGAGATGAACTATACTATACCACTCCAGTAAAAGAAATCGCATCATGTCCACAAGATTCACAAGATCCGTCAAAACTGCGAGAGCCGCAAGAGCCACAAGAGTCGCAAGAGCCGCAAAAGCATCAGCACTGACTTTCGCTAACCTCATTGGCATTTCTTAGATGCCCAATGCGACTGACTCTTGTTGCTGAATTCACGCGGATTTTCAGGATAGAAAAATGCGTTGTGTCGTAGTCAAAAAGTGATCTGAGCTATTTATTATCCTGGGAATAAACTGCGTAAAAAATAAAAACTGCTATAATGAGGGTTTTTATAAGTTAATAGGTACATTTTCACTGACTAACTACTGCATCGATCTTGAGGTTTTAGGGGTTTGGGTTTATCCCGGTTAGGGGAATTTCTATCCCGGGAATTCACGGGATAGGTAAAAAATGTTATTCCATGTGGATAAAGGCGCGGGCATCAGCTAGTAAGAAAAATATTCTGCAAAGGAAACTCGAGTCAACGCATTTTCCAGCGATGGGTATATTTCGTTCTTAGTTAAAATAATAATAATTACTGCACACAATAGTCAGATTCGCTCAGTTCTTATAGCACGCGAGGTAGCGCTGCAATTTTTCTAGTGATTTATACCGAATGAATTTTATGTCAAACATTTGTTTAATGTTTAGAAATCAGTAAAGTGAGTGTCAGTCGTCACACCCGCGATGGAGCTAAAAGATACAGCATGAAAAAGTCATTCTATTGTTACGGAGAACCTTATGACAAGGGAATAAGGTTCATAATCGCTTCCCCTCCGCTTTTTCGTGATCTTTCGTACTTTTTCATCCTGTATCTTTTAATTCCACCACTATCGGAGCAACTGACGTTCGGATCTGTTTTCTGTTAGGGCAAAACTATTATTTTTATGATTTTCAGTCGGTATAAATTGACTTGCTAAACTGTAGCCTTACCTCCCGTACTGTTATCCAAGCTCACTGTATTGTCGGTGTTCTGGCTTGAACATGCATTCATTACTGAATGCGGCCTAATTAGTATTCCATGTTGTGAATTGTTATACAATTTTCAATCACTCCAGAGGCATAATTAGTGGTTAATTGAACCTGAGGTGTTTTGAAAATTCGCACTTTTAAAATCATATTTTAGGCTTCAAAGAATATGTTATATTTATATAGATAGTTTAAGAGAACTTCTTTTGTGATAAGTGCTGTCCGGAATATGAAACGGAAAACACTTCCGAAAACACAAAATTATACTTATAAGGGCGGTGTGCAACTTTTTTTTTTTTTTTTTTTAATTTATCCGATTTTTTTTATATTTTAAACTGTGAACAATATAAGAAATCACAACTTTGGTCTACTATGGCTACTTCTGAGTTCACAGGAAAAAGATTAACTACCAATCCAATGCCAAATATTATGTCAGTCTGGATTCGTAAAGCGATCCAGAGCTTTTGAATTTCCCGTTAAACGATACTTAAAAAACAATAATTTCGTACAAACCTTTGGCAAGAATAATAAATATTGAGCCCTGATAATCCTGTAAAATTGCTCATCAACCGTCCAGTGTGGTTCATTAGAATAGAATAGAATAGTTTTTTATTCAAATAAACTTTTACAAGTACTTTTGAATCGTCAATTGAATCTACCACTGGTTCGGAATGCCGTTCCAACCGAGAAGAACCACTAAGAAACTCAGCGGTTGCTCTTTTTAAAAATTATAACAATGTATGTACATGATTGAAATGCCGTCTCGCGCATTGCTGGAACGATTTAAAATGTCAATTCAGACAAAATTGCAAATAATCATTTCTAAATTCGACTTTGACGCTAACGAAATGTTTGCTGCTTTCTATAAAATATAATCATAATAAGTATGTCGGAATTTAAACTATATATAAAGTAAATAACGACATCTAGTTACCTAGACAAAAAAAAATTAATTTGAATTAAAAAAATGGGTTGAAATAAGTAGTCCAGGTATAGTCCGTTCAGTAACTTAGTGTCGGTACAGGCGCAGGTGCTCTTAGTATTCTGCTTTTATTTTTATTTATTTTTTCTGTTTGTAATTTTTTTTTATTCTAACAGAATCTCCGAATAGTCTGCCAATCCGCACATGGCCAGCGTGGTAGATTATGGTTAAAATCCTTCTCATTTTGAGAGAAGACCCGTGTTCATGATAATATTATATTTTATGTTTATGGTTATAGAATAGATTTTATTGCATGACGAGCGGATACCCGCGACTTCGTTCGCGTGGATATTGATTTTAATAATCCCGTGGGAATCATTTTGTTTTTCCTATGCTCCTTTGAGCTTAAACCTTGCTAAAAACTGTTAAAAGTTCACTGGTGGATGTTTAGGTACATCAAAATGTAAACATCCGCCAGTGAAAGTCCCATCAAAATCGGTCCAGCCTTTGGGAGATTAGCCAGTAGTCTTTAAAGTATCTACTTTCTAACAAAAAAAGAATGAATGAAACCGGACCACCCGTTAACGAATTACAGCTAAGTACACATTTTGCCTTTCATCCCCTCTCCCAAGGGAACCGTGCTGAATTTCGGGATAAAAAGTTTCCTATATGTTACTCTATAGTATTAACTTAAATCATGCCGAGTTTCATTTCAATCCATTCAGTAGTTTTTACGTGATGCGCGCACAAACATACAGACAAACAGATAAACAGACAAAAATTTGAAAAACAGCTTTTTTACGTTCTATTACTTATGCCTAACATCCCCCAGTTATTATTTTGCAAAAATCTTCAATGTACAGATACGGCAATTCTACGATTTTATTAATATATATATAGCTGCTCGTGCTGATTCATTGACTGACTCACTGATTGATCACCCCTCCTGTAAAATTTTGTATGAAAATTTTTTTTTTCACTAATGGTTTCGTATAGAGGACAAAAATTCATTCGGAGGAAAAATATGGAGAGAGCTGATGATTGAGGATTTCAGAGATGATCGAATGGCACGCTTAAGGTATTGAAGATAGGTGGGGGGTGCTCGAGCAAATGTCACTCGAAACGTCATCCAATTAGCAGTGAGCTGAAAAAAAATTCAAAATGGCGAAAAAAAGATGGCCGCCATACAAATTTCGTCAGTGTCCATCTCGGAGGATATAAAAGATGGAAGAGTGGTTTCTTCGCAAAAGATGATCAGGATCCGAAGGTCTACTCGATGAATAGAAAAAAATTCAAAATGGTGGAATTTATTTTTCCATAGAAAATGTATGGCGAATATTGAAGAGACTATAAGTTGTAAACTATGCAAGGCTTTGATGCGGTTCTTTGGAGAACTCTCAAAGAAAAATATGGGAAGACATGATGATTGAGGGTTTGGAAGATGGATGAGGAGCCCGGGCAGGGTATTGCAGATAGATGGGAGGTGCTCAAAAAAAATTACTCAGAATCTCATCCAATTGGCACTGAGTTGAAAAAAAAACAAAATGGCGGATTCAAGATGGCGGCTATACAAATTTCGTCGGTGTCTATCTCACCAAGTATAAAAGATGGAAAAGTAGTTTCTTAGAAAAATATGATCAAAAACTAAAAATCTACTCGATGAACAGAAAAAAAACAAGATGACGGAATTTATGTTTTCACACAAAAAGTTTTTTTTAATGATGGTTTCGTATAGAAGACAAAAATTCATGCAGAGGAAAAATATGGAGAAATATAATTCACTCGAAACCTCATCCAATTGACAATGTGCTGAAAAAAAAGTCAAAAATTCTGGATTCAAGATGGCGGCCATACAAATTTCGTCGATGACTATCTCACTGAGTATAAAAGATGGAAGAGTGGTTTTTTTGGCAAAAGATGATCAAGACCTCAAAGGTCTATTTGATGAACAAAAAAAAAACATGATTGCGGAATTTATTTTTCCATACATATTTTTTTTTTCACTGATGTTTTCTTATAGAAGACAAAAATTCATCCGGAGGAAAAATATGGAGAGGAGAGCTGATGATTGAGGATTTCAGAGATGGGTGAGGACCACGGCCGCGACCAGGTTATTGAAGATAGGTGGGGAGTGTTCAAACCAGACTACTCGAAACCCCGCGGTCCGCTTTAGCGGGCCGCGCAGCCACGCGCAATACTAGTTAATATATATATAGCTGCTCGTGCTGATTCACTGACTGATTGATCACCTCTCCTAAACAATTTTGTATGAAAATTTTTTTTTTCACTCATGGTGTCGTATAGAGGACAAAAATTCATTAAGAGGAAAAATATGGAGAGAGCTGATGATTGAGGATTTCAGAGACGAGCGACGGGCACGCTTAAGGTATTGAAGATAGGTGGGGGGTGCTCGAGCAAATGTCACTTGAAACGTCATCCAATTGGCAGTCAGCTGAAAAAAAATTCAAAATGGCGAAAAAAAGATGGCCGCCATACAAATTTCGTCGGTCTCCATCTCGGAGGGTATAAAAGATGGAAGAGTGGTTTCTTCGCAAAAGATGATGAAGATCCAAAGGTCTACTTGATGAATTGAAAAAAAAAAATCAAAATGGCGGAATTTATTTTTCCATAGAAAATGTATGGCGAATATTGAAGAGACTACAAGTTGTGAACTATGCAAGGCTTTAATGCGGTTTTTTTGAGAACTCTCAAAGAACCATATGGGAAGACATGATGATTGAGGGTTTGGAAGATGGTTGATGAGCCCGGGCAGGGTATTGTAGATAGATGGGACTGGGAGGTGCTCAAACAAAAATTGCTCAAAACCTTATCCAATTAGCACTGAGCTGAAAAAAAACAAAATGGCGGATTCAAGATGGCAGCTATACAAATTTCGTTGGTGTCTATCTCACTAAGTATAAAAGATGGAAAAGTGGTTTTTTTGGCAAAAGATGATCAAGACGTGGTTTACTTGATTAACAGAAAAGAAACAAGATGTTGGAATTTATTTTTCCATACAAAATATATGGCGAATATTGAAGAGACTACACGTTGGGAACTATGCAAAATTTGATACAGTTGCTTTTCAAAAAATTTTTTTTATGGAAGAACTCTCATTCTGACAAATTATTCGGAGAAAAATATGGAGAGTGATAATGATCGAGGGTTAGAAATATGGCAGAGATAGGCTGCTCAAACCAAAATACCCGAAAGCAAAACCTCGCGGTCCGCTTTAGCGGGCCGCGCACCCACGCGCCATACTAGTTATATGTATAGTTGCATGATTGTAAGTATGTACATGGTAGGTGTTACAAAGTTTTGTGTTGGCATGTTACAATCAGCCATAATAGAGGGTAGCTTATTATAAATTTTAATCATCATATAAAAACAACTTTTTGAGCTCAGAGCAGTTTTACATTGTGGATAGTTTTGTTCGGATATCTATGATACAACATTTTGACGTGTTTGAAAATATTCATTTTTGAATTTCTTTACGAAACACGCCACTTCGTAGATATATATATACATGGTAATGTTAATAATTTCAGCGTTTTAAAAAGTGGCTTACATGATTGCATTGGATCTTTGTTACAAATTGCCCGGATACACTTTTTCTGAATTAAAAAGACTATTCATTTCGGAAGCATTACCCCAAATTAAAACTCCGTACCGAATATTGGAAACAACATAGCCATGATATGCCGAAAGAGCCGTGCTTCGGTCAGCAATTTTAGATATTCTACGTAAAGCAAAGACAAATTTATTGATTTTGTTGCACAAGTTGTCAATATAGTATATTGTAGTAATAAGTATATTGTAATAAAATACGAATATAAAAAAATATAAAAAGGAAAGAGAATTTTAATAAAACGCATAACCCCTTGTGCCTGTACACCGTGCGCGGCATGCTTTGAAATCACGGCGGCGTCTTTGACAAAACACCGCGCGACCGAGGCGGCTAGACACAAAGAGCGACACTAAGAAAATGAACAGACTTTAGTCGAACTACCTGTGAGGACACACCCGGGCAAGGAAGCTCGGCCTCGAGGCCCGCACCCCGATGGACTTCGGTCTGTCGAGAAGAAACCACAACGAATAAAAAAAAGTGCCCACCTTTAGTTCAGAAGGAAATTCGCGGAGTGTCGTCTGTCGACCAAGTAATGGAAATTGGCACGCTAATGACGATAGGAGTAATTATTATAACTACTGCACCATATCATGATTAATTACCAAGTCACAACTCTAATTAGTTCGCGTACATAATTAAAACAATAGGCTGCGTAATCGAAGTTGTAATCACAATTATGTTCCATCCATAGGACCTTGTTACTGTACCTAATGTAATGCAATTAAATCAACTTTTATCAGCTCATATTTTATAATCTATCTATATTCTATATCTATCTATCTATACATAATATAAAATCGTAGACTTGCCGTATCTATACATTAATAGTACATTGTTCCTCGACGGGAGAAAGTGACCGATTACTACGAGGGTGTAGTTTGAGGCCCGAGGCCGTAGGCCGTAGGGCCGCAATACGCCCGAGAGGAATCGCACTTTCTCCCGAAGGGATACATAGTGCTTTATACTACACCTGCGAGGAAAATAATAAAATAATCAAAAATATTAAAATTATTACCGTAAATCAATCAGAAGAAGAGGTTGGGTTTCCATTGTCTTCTTCTTCATATGCTTTGTTGTAACTATTTCTATCTATCTTTAGATATCTTGGGTAAAAGATTTTCAATATAAAAATAACTACTTAGCCACATATTTTTAATTCTGGCGGCGTTGGGCGGCGTCATCAAATCTTCACTATTACTACTAGACACTTTGACTTCCATAATAGCTACTTACTTGTAATTTTATAAATTGAAAATTTGGATAGGTAAAACAAAAGAAAGCGACTCGCAAAATAAAAAGAAAATAGCGCGAAAAAAAATCTATTTTGTATTTTTTACTTTTATTTTATGTTCATATGTAATTATAATAATTAAAATTAAATATATTTAAACTAGCAGACCCCGGTCCTGCCCCGATACTAATCATTAATCTGTGTCCTGCCCGGTGACATAGCGACATCAGCGCCGCCTACCGTGACGGTTGTTATTTATTGGGTGCTTTTTACGTCGTGTTTGTCGACATAGGTTTTTTTTCATGTACTGATCGGAATTGATCAAAAATTAAAAAGAAAAAAGCACGTTAGTAATGGAATTTCATAAATGGAACTTCCGCTCTAGCGCGTTAACAATGAAATTCCATATATTTTTTCGTCCCGCCTATTTGTTTGACAGTAATGACGTACTTTGACTTTCGATATGAGAAAAACCAGAAGGTACTTTCAGAGCAGGTGTAGTATAAAGATTTTTGCAAAATAATAACTGGGGGATGTTAGGGATAAGTAATAGAACGTAATGTCTGTAATAAACTCTTTGTCAGTATGTTTGTGCGCGCATCACGCAAAAACTACTGAATGGATTGAAATGAAACTTGGTACGATTTAAGTTCATACTACGGAGTAATAAGTATATAGAATACTTTTTATTCCGAAATTCAGCACGGTTCCCTATGGGAGAGGGGATGAAAGTCAAAATGTGTACTTAGCTGTAATTCAGTAACGCGTGGTCCGATTTCATTCATTCTTTTTTTGTTAGAAAGTAGACACTTTAAAGATTACCGGCTAATCTCTGCACGGCTGGACCGATTTTGATGGGACTTTCACTGGCCGATGTTTACATTTTGATCTACCTAATCTTTAGCAAGGTATGAGCTCAAAGGAGCTTAAGAAAAACAAAATGATTCCCACGGGATTTTTAAAATCACTTTCCATGCGAATGAAGTCGCGGGTATCCGCTTGTCCCTACTAATTCTCATCCCTACTAAGTAATAATATTATAAATACGAAAGTAACTCTGTTTGTCTGTCTGTTACGCTTTCACGTCTAAACCGCTAAACCAATTTAGGTGAAATTTGGTACAGAGATAGATTAGACCTTCGAAAAGGACATAAGCTACTTATTGTTGAAAAAGGCTTGGAGTGGTTTTTTTTTTCATGTGATCCTCCCTTTTTTCCTTCGACATGGGGGTCGAAGACTGTTCTAGGTAGATACCGGTACTCGGTCGAAATAGGAGATAAAAGTTACTAAGTATGAGGTTTGTAAGAATCCACGCGGACGAAGTTGCTGGTATCAGCTAGTTTTCCATATTTTTAGGGTGTATTGCGTAATAATTACATCTTTTTCTCTTAATTTATTGGCTTGTCGTAGTATTAAAACTCTAATGTTCGAAATATGTAGATACCTGTGTCGAATCGGAGTTAAAACAAATTTATGAAAAGCCGTTAATCAATAACCAATAATGCGACGGGATTAATTACAAAACATTTAAATTCGCTCTACAATTTTAATTAATCTGCGTGCATAATTGAACCACTTAGCGTACTTCGTAAACAGACATGTTCAATGTTGGTTGTATTTTCTGCCTGGATTGAAATGGATTTATTTTCGGTTTCAAACTTAATGGAGAACACCAAAGAGTTGCGTTAAAATATATCTAAAATCAAAGCTTAGATTATTACACACTTATTGGTTTTACAGTTACGGGGTTGAATGTAGCTCTTCCTGTTAAATCCTCTGCCTACGTGTGAAAATTCCGTCAAAATCGGATCAGCGCGTACAAACAGGCAGATAAATTATTGAGAACATGTGCTCAAATAGTCATATTATGACCTAATAAGAAAAAAATATTTGGAAATCACAGACAAACACTTAAATTTTATTAATCGTATGTATCTAGATGAAAAGGGGTTTTATAAGATACTGGCACTCTGGTATTGTTGAGTCGGAACAGTCGTCAAAATAACTTTCTTGGATAAAAAACAATTCTTGCGAACAAATAACAAATAACTAGTTTGGAAAAGTTGTGCACACATAAACCATAATGGTTTATGTTGATTTTGTTTTCCTCGTCAAATAGTTTATATTATGTTATTCCTCATTCTTAGAATACGTATATTTTCTTTGAAGGAATATGTATGTGATTTGTTTTTGTATTGTTGTTTTGGTGCCTAGTCTTCCAATTTGTTTCACGATCGGAACAATCACTACTGTAGTGAATGTTCCGATGACAAGTATAAATTAAAAATTTAAAAAACCCCCGACATTCGCCATTTTGTATAGAATAGAATAGAATAGAAAAGTTTTTTATTCAAATAAACTTTTACAAGTGCTTTTGAATCGTCGATTGAGTCTACCACAGGTTCGGAATGCAGTTCCAGCCGAGAAGAACCTGTAAGAAACTCGGCGGTTGCTCTTTTTAAAAATAACATTATAACAATTATTATTATTAATGTACATGATTGAAATGCCGTCTCGCGCATTGCTGGAACGAGTTAAATCCAAGCTTTTTTATCGTTTATATAATCTTCAGTTGTATAATAAGCTTTTTTTATGAGCATACTTTTAAGAAAGTTCTTAAACTTGTGTAAAGGCAAGTCTAAGACATATTTTTTATTCGGATAAACTTTTACAAGTGCTTTTGAATCGACAAATGAATCTACCACTGATGGCAGCCACCTTGTGGTGGCAGCCATCTTGGATTTGCATAGTGCTATTCTACTAGTCAAGCCCTTTCATTTGATAGCCATATTGAGGGTGTTGTGATAAAATATGTGATCCGCCATTTTGTAGCGGCGGCCTTATTGGTCCGATTTTCATCAAACATAGCCAACAACACTCTCGACTAATTCACCTTTCAAACAAAAAAAACCGCATTCAAATCGGCCCACCCGTTTGAGCGCCACAGGGGAACAGACAGACACACACACACACACACACACAGACACGTCAAACTTATAACACCCCGTCGTTTTTGCGTCGGGGGTTAAAAATTGTATTAGATCATTCTATTATGATGTATTGTTTATCTGCTTGTTTGTTTGCTTGCTTGTGTTTGCGCTGTATCCAAAAACCACTATGCTTTGAGCTTAACTAACTGCGAGAAGCTTACCTCTACGTTAATGGCAAGTAGGCAAGCGTTGGCATGCTTATGTGGTTGACGTCCTATCTACTTGCGCGTTTTCGTTTTCGTAAACATTTTCGTTCAACGCTTCTTACGAACCGCTAAGATGTAAAATAAGATGTCAGGCATGATTGTCATCAAGCGCAAGCCTGTCTTGCAATAAAAATACTGAGTTCGATTTCCAGGTCAAGCCAATAGTAGTTGGCGCTGTTTCACCTCATGACTTGGTGAGCGGTCTAGTGGGTAAAACCCGCCAATCTGCCATTCCGCCATTGGAGCAGCGTAGCGGGTCTAAGTTCTAAATCCCTTTCTCCTATAATAATAGAGGAAGCCCGCGCCCTGTAGTGGGACGTTAACGGGCAGTAATGGCGATTCAAAGATGTGTAATTGTTGATTTCCTTGACCAAAACATACATGGTTCGAGAGGATATCCATGCTGGTGATCCTGCTGAACTGCGTGACCCTCGGCATGTACCAGCCCTGCGTTGACGACCAGTGCGTTACCAACAGGTGCAAGATATTACAGGTAACATAAATATGAACATGCATCTGTACAGGGTATAAAGGGACCGCTATCGAAAACTTTGCGCTAATATTATACTACCTAAACACGATCCAATACCAGTAACCCTTTGGCTTATACTTATTGTATTAATGATATAGTATTTAGTATTTTTAAAACCGGCAATGAATGCAAAATGCGGCGACATCTTTAGGTATTTACCTTACGTTCGTTGTGCTCTAGCGTCAGCTGATTGCATTTTATTGCAAACTCTTAAAAAATACATGAAATATTTTAAATTTTTTTCGCGTTTTTTTTTTGTGATATCCTGTCAGTAATCATCACTACTTACCTGTCTTTGTTTTCGAGAGCGGTGCCCTTACTACAGAGCCCTTACACCCGTTAATAATGCAACTTCCTAGTGGGAAGTTTTTGTAATGGCGCCGATTTTGTAAATACCACATTGACATAATCTCCTAGAGCAGGGATGGCGAACCAATGGCACGCGTGCCATTGATGGCACGTGCCACAGTATTTTGGGCACGTCATCGATCACAAAGTTCACCATGAAGTTTCACCATATTACTTTAATTTGAATAATGCGTATAACTGATTTTTACACATTTTAATATTTATTATTATTTCATTATCAGTTTTGAGTAGGTATTTAGTACTTAATAGTAGATTGTATCATAAGGGAGCAAAATAATATTTTTACGGCGAGGGCGCTTTTTTGAATCCAGAGCGAAGTGAGGGATTGTATAGTAGAATCCCGAGCGTAGCGAGGGATTCTTTAGTACAATCCTGAACGTAGCGAGGGATTCAAAGTACGTCGCCCGAGCCAAAAATATATTGCGCCCGAGTGATACACTCTACTTTTCATCACCCTCTATGAGGAAATAAAAGGCGCCTCATATTTTTAACCCCCGCCGCAAAAACGACGGGGTGTTATAAGTTTGACGTCTGTGTGTGTGTGTATGTATGTCTGTCTGTTCCCCCATAGCTCTCAAACGGATGGACCGATTTGAATGCGGTTTTTTTGTTTGAAAGGTGAATTAGTCGGGAGTGTTTTTAGCTATGTTTGTTTGATTAAAATCGGTCCAAGATGGCCGCCGCCACAAAATGGCGGATTAATAATACAAGTATAAATTAAAAAGTTAAGAAACCCCCGACATTCGCCATTTTGTGATGGCGGCCATCTTGGATTTGCATGGTGTTATTCTACTAGTCAAGACCTTTCATTTGATACCCATATTGAGGGAGTTGTGAAAAAATATGTAATCCAATCTTGGACCAATTTTCATCGAACATAGCTAAGAACACTCCCGACTAATTCACCTTCCAAACAAAAAAAACCGCATTCATATCGGTTCAACCGTTTGAGCGCTATGGGGGAACAGACAGACACACACACATACACACAAACGTCAAAATGAAAGGTATCAAGACCTTTCATTTGATACCCATATTGAGGAGTTGTGAAGAAATATGTAATCCGTCATTTTGTGGCGGCGGCCATCTTGGACCAATTTTCATAAAACATAGCTAAGAATACTCCCGACTAATTCACATTTCAAACAAAAAAAACCGCATTCAAATCGGTTCAACCGTTTGAGCGCTACGGGGGAACAGACAGACACAGACGCACATACATACACAGACGTCAAACTTGTAACAACAATAACAACAATCGATACTATCGTTCGCGCCTAGCCCGGTGGGACCACGGGCCCTTCATCTTCAATAAGTGCGCCGCAATTATCTTTTAGGCGCACTTATAAATAAGTGCGATTAAAAGATCTTTTACGCGCACTTATAAAAATGCGCCGAAAACACCACCTTTGGGTGCACATAAAGGCGAACCAAGTCGTCCTTTTCGAATAGATGGGATGAAAAATTATTTTCCCAATAATTACGATGTCAAAATTATTTCACGGCACGTCTATGGCCTCATTAAACATTTGTTTAGAAAAAAATGGCATGTTGATAGATAAAGGTTCGCCACCCCTGTCCTAGAGTCAAGTGCTATATTTTTTAAGTGGATGTCTTATGTACACATGTGCATCCGGATTTATTTTTCGTCTCGATTTTCTCTCGAACGAAACATGGGTCAAAGTTCATTCGACGCATGATTACGTAACTTGAAACTAATTCGATTTGCACCAAAATCGGTCCATTCGGTCATTATTTTTTCACTGAAAAGTTAGTCGATCAGACCTCGAGGGTCACACTCAGACCACTTTTTTATATTACTTTTAACTCTTTGCTGGGATCAAAGTTGGGGTGAGAAAAAGGCTTCAAAAAGATTGCTTTGCCTGTGTACCGGCGCACGGCAGACGCCGTATTTTTAGATTACGAAATACATTAGCTATCCTTTTCCGTAGAGTAAATTGTGAAAAAGATAGCACTATTTTTGGACCTGTCAATTTTGTTTACTTTAGAGTTTGGTGTAGGCTACCTAGTTACCTACCGTACCTACCATCCGGATTAGTATCAATTCAGATATGTATTTTTGTAAGTTAATTTTAGAATATCTTTTTTAGCATTGTTAAAAAAGGACAATTAATAGTAGGGGAGTCCAAGAGGGGATTTTGGGATTTACTCGAGCACGGCAGATTAACATAAGGAAGGAATCCTGCATCCTGTTGAGTAACCTCTACCATATATAAGCCCTTTATACATATAGGGCCGCGCATTAAAAAAAATCGATGATTAAAAATAATAAAGCACGTCAGATTAAGGTATGGTGGGTTAATTACGAGCTAAAAAAAGTATATTTAGAAAATCAGATTATTTGAACGTAACGTACGAGAGTGGGAGGATATGTGAAAGCTGCAAAAAAAAAGTTATCATGACATTCTCAAATCTCGAGCGCGGTTGAATTTTTTCTATTTTGAAGGAAATGATGCAAAAATAACAAAAAATATACAATTTGCCGATTTCCATAAGCCCAAGTAATAAATATCGGCTATGAAGATGAAAGCATGCAGCTAGACACTTTCCCCACCACTGAAAGGAGAACTTTATACTACCTTTTATTCTTCCTATCAACTAATCTACAAAATAGGTCCCGACGACGCTCGAGTAAATCCACATTTAGCATCATGGGCTCATAAACCAAATAGATAATTTAGCTCTATCCCATTACTTTTTCTAATTTAAATATTATGTACTTACCTACTGTAAAAATATGTATAAGGAACAGATTTAGTTTTTGATATTGAGATTTAATAAATACCTACTATGACTTTCACTCTCAACTCACCTCTTTGGTTATCGATTACAATCAACTGCGATAACTATTAATACACGCTCGTTAATTTTCGGTGGTAGAGCAGTAGCTAATTAAATTACCAGAACGCGGTAGGTAGCGCGGGCTTAAAATCCAAACTTATCGGCATTTCCGTGTGTTGTTAAATTGTGTTTTCACGTTATAAACTTCGCTTAATTATAACTCTACGTTACAAAATCAAAACATTATAGTCACGAAGGTTTTCGTGATATTATTTCATAGACAAAAAAAAAACGCTAGGCTTCATACAATTCCTTTTGCGTGCATCAATTTTATTAGTAACGAGCTAATGCACGCAATTTTGTCCGCATGTCATTTTTTTTAAATCTTTCCTAGGTATAAAGATATTGTTCGGGACAAAAAATAGCCCTTGTTATAACTCTATCTAGTACCTACTTATATCTATGTGTTCTGTACCTTTCGTCAAGATTGCGGTTCAGGGGTTAGACCGTGAAACTCATAAGGACGTTTATCTATCCCTATGACTGTCTGTTACATTTTCACTTACGCATTTGTAAAAGTATGGATCTCTGAGGTTTGGATTAGCTGCCGTGCCGCGTTCTGTATGTCTAAAACTTGAACGGCCTTTTTCGCCACCTTCTGATAAACGTCGGATAGCCTAAACGTAAGTTTTGTCACTTTTTTATATTATGTCAAGTGACAAAGACAAAAGTTGTGAATAAGCTATCCGACACTTATCAGAAGGTAGTGAAACAGGTCCCTAATTAATTATTTTTGAGGACTTGTGCAAGGGACTCTCAGCTACCAGGTATATGTATTATATTAATTTTTTAACCTTGATTCTTGATTTAGTAACATTTTCCATGTTGTAGGTATTCGACGACATAATATTCGCGTTTTTCACGTTGGAGATGACGATCAAAATGGTCGCCATGGGGGTGTACGGCCACGGGACCTATCTCGCGGACTCGTGGAACAGGCTGGATTGTTTCATTGTTATGGCCGGGTAAGTTTCTCTCTGCACTGTTTACTTCATACACCACGGGACCTATCTCGCGGACTCGTGGAACAGGCTGGATTGTTTCATTGTTATGGCCGGGTAAGTTTCTCTCTGCACTGTTTACTTCATTGCTGAGGGCAGTGTGCTTAGTCTAAAGCGGAGCACTCGAAAACGAACTCGAAAACTATTGATCGATTTCAGAGTAAAATAGACCTAAAATGGCTTGTATTAAGGTTTGAGTACGCCAATACATTCAGCATTCGAACAATGTTGAATGTATTGGCGAACTCAAACCTTAATACAAGCCATTTTAGGTCTATTTTACTCTGAAATCGATCAATAGTTTTCGAGTTCGTTTTCGAGTGCTCCGCTTTAGACTAAGCACACAGGGCCGGATTAAACCCTATCAAGGCCCGTAGGCAATGCAATTCTCGAGGCCCCTTTCCTTTACATACCCTTTTCTTACTTTTTAAAATATATTTTTTCTATCACAAAAGTCGAGTCGATCAGATCAACTCCTTTGGTATACTGTTACTTCAATCTCTTCTACATCTACACTACGGCACCCCCATGGGCCCTTAGTTGGCGTGGGGCCCCTAGGCAATTGCCTAATCCACCTTATGGATAATCCGGCCCTGGCTGAGGGCTGTGTGACCCTTTCAATTAATCACACATTGAGAGGGGATGTTCTAAGGATAGTAACTCGGTGGTTTCATTAGATGCTTTTGTATACGTCTCAACTAAGAGTACTATTTCGACTCTAAGATTTAGTGATCATTATCAGATGTTAGTGCTAATTACCAGGTTATAGGACTATTATATATTTATAATACGGACATCCAGGGCCGGTCATCCATCAGGATACAGGCTTGAACCAACGTTACTTACCCAGCGCAATTGATTGATATTCGCAGTCGCACTTAGGCCACAATTTCTTGAAGTTAAGTCTTTATAAACATAAATTACTCGAAAATTCAGAAGCATTTGTAGCTATGCCATCATTGACGTAATAATACTATAATAATGACGTAATAAAAAAAATTAAAGCGACTCCACTCCATTTATGTGGTCCTATTTTCGCTCGAAGCTGCATATGGTGGAAAATGGGCGACCGTCAGTTGAAGCTACATAAGGTGATAGCTTATTGCAAGCAAAATTAGGCTGTATAATAATGGACTAAGACATAAATTACAAAGTATTAGTTTCTTTATAAAAATACACATGTATACTCGTTTATATAGGTTACCTCGGGACACAGTTTTCGTGAATTTTACATCACACCCGAAGTCCTTGTACTATTACGTCAGTGTATGCCATTATAATATACTGTCTGCGAAGGTTAACCATTCCTCCGATTTAAGATATCAAAATTGTATCGATTATATTGACTCCGATCGTAAAATGTATCGATTTATATGCCGTCATTAAACCTCATAAATTTTTCAGGGCACTAGAATACGCTTTGAACGTGGAGAATATAAATTTATCGGCCATAAGAACGATCCGAGTGCTCAGACCCTTGCGGGCCATCAACAGGATACCAAGTAAGTATTATTTATATTATATCCTTTAAACTGAGAATTTTTATCCAAAACCTGCTTTTTTTATTGACTTTAAAAAAATAAAGGTTATCAATTTGACGGTATGTAAGTATGTAATATTATTGGAACTGCAAAATATTCACATAAGTAATATGATAATCTTCCAAACAAATTTCATAGATGACGAATGTATGTAGGTTTGTCGGCGGATTTCCGAAACTATTAATCGGATTGTAAACATTATTTATTTCATTTTATTAGCTTACATTTTCTTTATATTAGGGAATCAACCAACCAACCAAATCAACCATCTAACCAAACCAACCGTCCAATCAAACTAACATCACCCATTAATCGATAAATTCATCGAGATTAATTAAGGTTTTACCTTAATAACGATGTAAATTATATATAATTATAATAATAATATAATATACTATATAAATTGGTACAGCTTTTTGTAGCTTTCAAATAGGAAGGCACACCTTTGCAACCTCAATGGTCTTGGTTACAAGGCGCTTGTTTACAGTGTCACAACTCCTAACAAAGAAACATTGTTTGTATTTGATAACTAGCTTTTGCCCGCGGCTTCGCCCGCGTGAATTTCGGTTTTTCACAAATCCTGAGGGATAAGTAGATTTCTGGTTCCCGTTCCCGCTCCCTTTTCTAACCTTTATACTTACTTAAGGCATTTTTTATCTCCATTCAAAATTTCAGCCAAATCTGTTCAGTAGTTTTGACTGGCCCGTTGGCGCGGTTGGCAGTGACCCTGCCTTCGACATACATACGACTAAAACAAACTAAAGAAATAAAAAACATCATACCCCTAATAAAAACAAAATCTCCGATTCAAAATAAAAATTACGAAAACGCACGCAACAAACGCAGGACACATCCGCACGCATTAGCTCCCTCGTTCGAAATGGACACAGGAAATGGCGATTGGATTGGAGCATGCACCCTCTTCACCGCACCCGCCCGCCGCGCGGCGCGGCGCGGGGAGTTCCGTGCAGCGCGAGCGTCGCGCGTAGCGAAAATACCTATCAGGGCGTTTTTTAACATAGGTAGGTACTTACCGATTTCAACACAACTCCTTTTTTGAAAGTCGGTTAAAAAAGTAGCCTATGTTACTCCTTGGTTAATCCTCTACTTGTCTGTGAAAGTCCCGTCAAAATCGGTTCAGCCGTTCCGAAGATTAGCCCGTTCAAACAGACAGACAGACAGACAAAAATTTTAAAAACGTGTGATTCGGTTATGGTATCGTTCAAATAACCATATGAGCTTAATATGTGGTAGTTATTTCGAAATTACAGACAGACACTTCAATTTTATTTATTAGTATAGATATAGATAAAACCAGAGGTTGCGGTCTTGGCGGTTGAAGAGTTTATAATAGACTGTTGACTAGCGTGTTCTAATGGAGAGCGCTATTTACATGGATTGTATGAGAACATGTACGAGGTTTTCAAGCCATTGTCTCATATAAACAAGATTTGTATTTGTGTGAAACAACACAGAGTACTTGGAAAACAAGCTAAGGAAAGATACGAAAGCCATATCATCACTAAATAATTACAGCGCGGCAACAGTCGTAGCACAGGTAGTCGTAGCACCACGTAGGCTCGTAGCAGCAAAATTTGATGGAGAGACAATTTATTACAATGTGAAAAAATGCCTCAAGCTCAGTGGCAAGCGTGAATCTGTCTTTCAATATGGAAATTAACAGTTGAAACAAACGTCGTGACTTTGACATCTCCATACTAAATGACAAAATTTCGCATAATTAATGTTAAATTAAGAGTTACATTAATCCCTCTTATGGTTTAAATTATTTCACTTTTAAATTAAATTCACAGTCACAGCAACAATATTCTATACAAGCGGAAACCCGCGACTTCGTTCGCGTGGATATTGGTTTTTAAACATCCCGTGGGAATCATTTTGTCTTTCCTAAGCTCCTTTGAGCTGATACCTTGCTAAAAACTGTCAAAAGTTCACTGGCGGATGTTTAGGTAGATCAAAATGTAAACATCCGCCAGTGAAAGTCCCATGAAAATCGATCCAGCTTTTGAGAGATTAATTTACATTTTCTTTGCAAACGCACTCTCTTTTCTTTATAAACAGAGCGGTTATGTTGCTCAAAAATAAAAAGGATTCAAGAATACTAAGGACACAAGAATACTTTGAACACAAAGGATAAAGGATGAGGATGCATCGCAGTCGCATTATCCAATAACAAAAGCCATTATCGGCCGTTCCACGGTCAGGCGGGCGGGTAAACCCGTAAACCCGCGGCAAACATAGTTATCATCATGCGACGTCCAATTTCAGCTTTAGAAAAATCCCGGCCGAGGCACTCAAAGAAATTAGCCCGGAACAAAAGTTGAGAGCGAGGGAGGGCGATCGATGAGCAACAAGTGAGCTTCAAACCTTCCACGCGGAATATTGGATCGTTCTATAGGCAAATTTACATTTCGCCCGGCGTCGGGCACAAAGACCGCCATGTTTTTCTTCGGTTTAAATTCTGTTAGTCGCGCTATTCGATTACCATATTTCGTTACGTCCAATAGGGTAGGAAATTTTATTATATTACTGAGAATATTAGATCCTGAGAGTCATATTATACGGCACGTTTGGGGTTTGATGGATTTCTTATTTTATTGAACACGAAATAATGTTGTATTGAAATACTTATTATAGGTTTTTCGCTCTGGAAGCTCCAATCAATTTATAGATACATCTTTTACAATATAGCATGTAAAGGTAAGATGTATCAACTAGCTAATGCCCGCGTAATGTTAGACAAAAAGGAGCTTGTGTCCGTCTCCAAGATGCAAGCTTATCTCTGTGTCAAGTTTCATCGACATTCGTTCAGCTGAACCGTGAACCAGACAGACAGAGTTACTTCCCTATTTATTAATTAATAGCTTCTGCCCGCGGCTTCGCCCGCGTTAATTTCGGTTTTTTACAAATCCTGAGGGAATCGTGGATTTCCGGTTTCCGTTCCCGCTCCCTTTTCCAACATTTACTTTCAAGGAAGTTTGCTATAGTAATATACCTATAGCTGTAGCTATAGATTTCGGTTTTTTCAAAATCCCGGAACTGAGGATTTTTCCAGGATAAAAAGTGTTGTATTAAGTCAGGGCATAATCTATCTCCATTCACAATTTCAGCCAAATCGGTTCAGTAGTTGCAGCGTTAAAGAGTAACAAACATAGACACACACACACAAACTTTCGCGTTTATAATATTAGTGTGATTAGTGTGATTTAATTATATTAGATTACAAGCGGAAACCCGCGACTTCGTTCGCGTGGATATTTTCTTATATTTATCTTTCCTAAGCTCCTTTGAGCTCATACCTTGCTGAAAGCTGTTAAAAGTTCACTGGCGGATGTTAGGTATATCAAAATGTAAACATCCGCCAGTGAAAGTCCCATAATAATCGATCCAGCTTTTTGAAGGATAAGCCAGGAATCTTTAAAGTATTTCCTTTCTAATAAAAAAAGAATGAATGAAATCGGACCACGCGTTAATAAATTACAGCTAAGTACACATTTTGACTTTCATTCCCTCTCCCAAGGGAACAGTGCTGAATTTCGGGATAAAAAGTATCCTATATGTTACTACGTAGTATGAACTTAAATCATGCCAAGTTTCATTTCAATCCATTCAGTAGTTTTTGCGTGATGCGTGGTGCACAAACATACAGACAAACAGACAATCAGATAAACAGACAAACAGACAATAATTTCAAAAATAGCTTTTTTACGTTCTATTACTTATCCCTAACATCCCCCAGTTATTATTTTGCAAAAATCTTTAATGTACAGATACGGCAAGTCTACGATTTTATTATATGTATAGATATAGATTATAAATATTAGGACGGATGATTATTATAAATAGAAGCGCAGTCTCTTCATTGTTAACTACAGATGGATGTTCCGCTTGATTGCGGATTTCATTTCAAGCAGACAAAAGCGCTGTTTAATTAAAAAAAAACATTCCCACAATTACATGAATAACGGCGAGATGAGTAGAATATTTAAATAGAAAAGTTCTATTTAAACAAGAAAGGAAAAATTCTATGCTTAATATTGAAATCGAACAGGAAAAAAGTGCACGATAATTATACTTCGCATTTCTCCCAAAGATGATTATGGTTTACATGCAGCAGACGCTAGTCTGTGCTGTCCTTTATCACACTTTTAGAGTTATTTTATAATAAATTAATTGTTTTTTTTTTTTTTTTTGACGTTGGTCACACACACTGAGTAGGTACCCTCACCCCACCGCCCTCGCCACGCCGATCCGGGTCGTCATTACGTTATTTTGTGTTGTCCGAGTCACACGTCGTCCAAACAAAATTCAAAAAATAAAAAGTGAAACGGGAAAAAGAAAAAGTGATTTAGTTGAAAAAGTTGAAGTGTATCACCCGCGGATTTTAATCATCAGTACCAGGAATCGCTAGCGACAATCATCACCGAGCGAGCAGAAAAATTCAAGGTAAGACTAGATTTATTCACTAGTAAGAACATTTTTACCCAGTGAACAAAATAATTATTGTTTACTGTTCATTGTTTTTATCTGCGTACCGTCTTCTGTTTATGTTAACGGTTCAATTGGAAATCTCAATGAGTTTCCCGTTAGACAGATAAAAGCTGTGGAATTTGCGCTCCAAACAAAAAGTTGAACAAAGAAATTTTTCCCTTGTAAAGGGCTGGAAATTGCTTTGTCCCATTCTCACCTACTTAAATAGTGTGTGAGGTATATAAAAACTAGAGAGAAAGAATAGCCTAGGTGAATGACCTTGTCTTCACTAAAATATTTAAGGCGCCAGCTTCAGTGGCATATAGAATACATACTTATAACCTTGATTTCCTGTATTATTGACATGTACCTTATCCCGACAAAATGTGTGTGGAAAATATACATCCCGACCTATATGGTGTGTGGATAAAAATATAGTGATACCTGTCAAATAAATATAACTATCCCGACGTAAAACGTTTGTGGAAAATATATGTATATCCCGACCTATATGGTGTGTGGAAAATATATGTTTATCCCGACCTTTATGGTGTGTGGATAAAAATATAGCAATACCTGTCAAATAAATATAACTATCCCAACGTAAAACGTTTGTGGAAAATATATGTATATCCCGACCTATATGGTGTGTGGAAAATATAATTATGTATATCCCGACCTTTATGGTGTGTGGATAAAATATAAGTATACCTACCATCCAGTCAAATACTCCGACGCATAGCGTGTGTGAGTTTTCTGTGTAGGGTCATAAAATAAATACCTACCTACATAAATTTCATCTTACATTATTCTTATTGACATCTGATTCATAAGAATGACGAATTAGATCTTGAGATTTTACAATTATTATTGGGCTCAGACCCAACAAGAAAAACTATTCGGAGATTTGCCCATAAAGATTTGGCCACACGATGGAAACATTATACCCATCTATGTATTATTTTTGACTAACGGGTTGCTTATGGAAGATCGATATTCTAAAATAATATTTACCAAAAAGATCAGCGTCAAAGACGGTTGCTATGCGATACTCATTACAGAAGCTTAGCAAACAAAAGCGAGATATATATTCAAAAATATAAAAATCGACACCTTTGGTTCGGTTTAAATCTGTCGGAGTATCTGAAATCATCTAAGGCCACTTCAACCTCCGCTTCAAAGTTGATATCTAACCAGTTCCGCTCACAGCCGAGTACTTCTGTACCGGAAAACTCTAAACGTACGGGGGGCATGTGCACCTGCCCGAAAAGCGAGTATAATACGCATACCGGGCTGACATCAGCACCCGCTACCGCCACCGCACCGCCAAGTGGCCGTGCCGTGAAATTGTGACTGAGCGCTTACGCTTACGCACTTAAGCTTACGACTCAATGCTAAATGTCGCACGCGCAATCGTGACAATGCTACATAAAGCTAATACATGCTATGACATGCTAGCTGCTTCGTCACCGGTACATAACACCGATACGTTTTTACGTATCATTGGCAGATCAGTTTTTCTTCACGAGTGGCTTCATATTTTTGGGCCAAAGAAAAACAATTTATCTCACCAATTTTTGCACTAAAGGAAAACATCGTTTTATTTTGAATTTATATGAATCAAACTTTATTTGTGTCAATAACTTCAAACATATGGAAGATATGAAAATACCACATTAATATTAATTAAAATGTACTGTACTGTACTGTACTGTATGACAAACGGTCTAATTTTTGATTCCGTGAAATTCTGACACTTGTCATTTTAAAAATACAATGAGTTATTTGTATGAATAACAGAGTTAACACCTGAAGTTCGATTTTACACCAAAATTAAAATGCCTGAAGCATCTGTCAGACATTTTTCATATCTACATGTGGCAATTGATCATTCATTGATTCATTTATATGAGTTTTAAATTCATTATCTTTTTTGTGGGAACTGTTTTATGTCTGTAAATTGTCATTTTATGTCTGTATAACAGTAAGAAACGTCAGTTTCGCTAAATTAGAAATCCTTAGTAGAAATCAGACTTTAAAAGATGCATATTTTTTTTTACTGCCAGTGGCCGAAAGTAATATGCAGAAGCAAGTAAATAGAACGGTAAAATTTCTGAAGTCAACGTTTTACCATTTGGACTTTGCAACGTCTATGCCTATACAAAGGTTTTAAAAACCAGTCCTTCACATTTATGTATGTTCATCAGTTTATTTATCAGTTAATTTTCTTGACGATTTATTATGCATCAGAAATTCGGTTACAACTATTTGGATAATGTAGAAGCGATTAACAATTTACTTTTGAAATTAAGATTTTTGATCAAGGATCACTCTTTACCCACAAAAAAAAAAAAAAAAGTTATTTACAAACAATAAGTTATTTACAAATACAGAAAAATGTATGAGAAATCAGAAAACTAGCTAGTTATGTTGGTTTGTCGATGGCGGCGTGCCCGGCCTTCGACGACGGATTGGTTTATACGAAAATGTATGGATTTTCAAAGTTCTGGAAATTCTTGGCAATTCACTACTTTGATAATCGTAAGAAATATATGATCTGTATTGTTAACAATGATTTCATATGCTGGAGGAAGTGGAGAAATTATATTGATCCTGCAAATTCTTCATTTAAAATATGAAGAATATTCACTAGTACCTAGTGTATAGTGATGCGTCACGTTCGGGCTGTGGTGCAACCTGTAACGATGAGACAGCTTACGGATCACTCGCAACTGTAATTGCTTCACTCAAGAACCTTGGGACTCCAAAGTCCATCGGTTCTTCAATTTACTTGCAGCCTTTTATAACCTCAGTCTTTCACGACTTAGAAATTATAATATTTTATCAAAAATAAACAGCTATTGCCTATATCAATGTTTACAAAATTTCGCATCATATATTTATATGATGCGATTGAATGATGAATGAAATACAAACATTAGTTGCAGATTTTGAATCTCGTCGAAAGTTCAACATGAACACAGAAAGGGAACTTACTGTTAGTGCATATCGTCAGTTAAAGGTTTATTTCGACAGATCTGACTTTGGTTTATTTGCCAGTAATCAAAATAACAAAATGTCAGAGTTACGCATCATGGAAGTTCTGAGATTGTTGATGCACTTACATCAAAAAAAAAAAAAAAAAAAAAGTTTATAAGCCTTTCCATACTTAAGCCTTATTTCAAAATTTGCCACAAAATTAAATGTTACATGGCAAAGGTCGTTTTTTTTCTAACTCCAACGCATCGCTTAACATAGCAATGGTTTTTTCTCTAATAATTCTATGAATCAATATAACACATCTTTAAAGTCAAAATGACTGTTCTGCAAGAAAAAAGGTTATAATTATTGTGATTCCAATATTATACAGCAAATTGAATTTTTCATATAAAAATTCAGATGCAAGTTAAATTTCTATCATTCTCACTATCCATCATAATTTAGGATTAAATTCAGTATCAACAATGATTTAATCTCACAAAAAGATCTATCTTTAAAAAATCACCTTTTTGGCATTAACATCTCCATTAAAAAATACAGACACTTGGTCAATAAATACTTTATTGGAATCCGATAAAACTAAAATAGATGATCACAACTTCAAGATCAAATGTTTTTTTCAACCAAATTATTGTGTTGCCATATATTAAAGAAAATCTTTAATCTCTGTCCAAGCTTATTTCAGAAGATATTTAGAAAAAAATGATCCCTTACGTGCCCAATGAGATTTTTTCAAAATCAAATCAAAATCAATTTATTTGTTGAAATAGGTTAGTACAATGATAGTAAAATGGTTAAATACAGTGTTACTATTTCATGCCCTTGTTTTAGGGCATACCTACCATATTCTTGTTATTTAATAACCTACTTATTTACTTTATACCTTTGTTCATCAGTTTTCAAAAAACCACTCTTTATATCCCATTGAGTTACGTCCATTCAATGGCACACATAGCACGCGACACGCGTTGACATCAGCTGCCCACAATGTAGGGCTAAAACTTAGAAATTATTTGAGAAAATATAGTTTGGTCTGAATCTTCAAATGTATTTTTAAAGTATCTTTTATTATAAAGATTTATTAAAATCAGATCAAAATTGTGGATATATTATTTTGAAGCTAAAATTTTTTTCTATGCATATAAAAATCTATATTCTATTCTATACAAGTACGATTAGCATACCTGTCATGCTACTTAGCAAAAAAATTAATTAATTAAAAATAAATAATAAATCGCCTTTAAATTATGATTTATGAAGAAATATTGACTTTGTTTAATCACATATTGTAAATGATTATTTTCCTTTTTCCCTGTTATGCTTTGCCTTAATTTTATTTTTGAATATTTTTATTGTACACAATAAATAATATTGTAGTATTTTTTCGATGCTCTAAACATCTGCATGTAAACCATAATCATCTTTGGGAGAAATGCGAAGTATAATTAAGAATCAAACGAACTTACCTTGTGAAGTTTGATATCTAATTATACGAGCGTTTTGACCAAAGATGATTACAAACCCACCCACCCTGTTTTTGTCAAAATCCCTAAACATATCGAAAAAATAAAGCTCTGAAAAATGACGACCCGGATCGGCGTGGCGAGGGCGGTGGGGTGAGGGTACCTACTCAGTGTGTGTGACCAACGTCAAAAAAAAAAAAAAAAACAATTAATTTATTATAAAATAACTCTAAAAGTGTGATAAAGGACAGCACAGACTAGCGTCTGCTGCATGTAAACCATAATCATCTTTGGTCAAAACGCTCGTATAATTAGATATCAAACTTCACAAGGTAAGTTCGTTTGATTCTTAAATATTAAAAATAACAATAGGTAATAATTAATGAATAAGATTTTTTTTACATTCAATGGAATATCATTATTCTTCTACTCTCTTTATCAATAATATTGCTAATGGTATTGCTAATTGCTATTGCAACATGAGTAAAAGAGATAGATTATAAATTATGTTTTAATCTAAAAAACTCCAGCTTGAGTTTTTATAATTTTTTTAAGGAGAGATGTTCGTATAAAATTTGATTTGCAATTACGTACGAGTAGGTATATAACATCTCTCTGGTTAGATTGTACAGATGGAAAAGTTACGTTTATAAACTGACACATTCAGTATACACTATACGTACTCCTTTACCTCAAACAAGAGATACACGCCAAAGTTTCACAGACCCCGTCTGGGGCTCGCTAACAATAGGGTAGCGCGAGCCGACCGCAAATTAAATCGTGCCCCCAACTTGGTCAGACATACGTCGCATTTGTTTGTTCTAACTTTGATTAATTTCCCCAGTCAACTGTTCCATATATTTTGAGGCCTAGTTCTGTTTTAGATTTGTATTCAATTCTAAGACCTAGCGTTTTGACGCACTTACTGCATTTGAACGCGACTGCATAATTGCAGTTTGACTGCATTCCTATCTCAGTTGACATAACGGTATTGCTACAGCTGACTGATTGCGCATTTTGTTGTGATAGCGCTGCACGCTGACTGCACGCCAACTGCACGCTGGCTGCTCACCAACTGCACGCGTACTACGCAGTCGGTGGACAATAAGTTTTACGTTAACAAAGACCGTCCGTGAAAGTTCCATCCCCTTGGGACGGCAAACAACAGGCCCTGGCCAATACGAACCAACGGCAAATTAAATTATACTCCATGCTTTGACACCTGATCTTATATACCCACTTACCTTAATTACCTCGATCTAAATCATATAGAAAAATTGCCACCAACTCACGAACTATTTCGCACTAATTTCGTCTAACATTACAATGATGTTGATTACATTGTAATGCCGTGAAACTCATACAATTTGGTATTAAGCATGGTTAGCTCGAGTAAACATAAACCTAAAATATCTATAGCTTCCCTTTTAAAGTAATCACAATTTATAATTTGAGGAAATAACATTCACTCAATCGTCTGAACGCTTATTAATGAGTTTAACAACAGAATACATATTTAAATCCAATTAACAGATCAAACTATTACGATCGGATTAACTTTGATTAAAATTTCCAAATTGGGTTTACTTAAGGCCGAGGCGTTAACAAACAGATAAAGAAGTTCGTTGTATGGAAACTAATAATACCTATATTCATTACATTAAATTCTATTAACACTGCTTAGTCCTTTTTTTAACCCACTTCAAAAAAAAGGAGGTTACCAATTCGATAGTATGTTTGTAATATACTAATATTATTGGAACTACAAAATATTCACATGATAATCTATATGGGATTCCAAACAAATATAGAAAATTTCATGGGCGTATGATACGTATGCATGTTTGTCCGCGGATTTCTCCGAAACGAATCAGATTGTTTACATTTACTTCAACTTAGGGAACAGTGCAAGTTTCATCAAAATCGGTTCAGTAGGTTTCAAGATAGATTGTTAATTGTGTGGTGAAGTTGGTTTGATTTTCTATCTTTTAGATTATCATTTGTTGTACTTGTTCTTAAATTTAAGAATAGTTTTTCACTTTTTTTTTTAGCATTGTTATAAACACCGAACAAACATCGAGCTCAGGAACAATAACTTGAAGAAGTCAAATCAAAATGTAGAAAACGGCAGCACAAAGGCTGGGGCTTGAACTATCCAAAGGCAAAAGGAATCGGATTATATAAATCACGTTACCCGGCCACTCTTTCGCTTGTTAGGTCCCGACAATAGACGCTCATTGAAGTTAAGGGTTGAAACAAACAGACCGCGTGTCGGCAGAAATTATAATACAAGGAAACCGTAAAGTGTGTCCGGGATTGTACTACCGAGAACTGAGGGTCATCTACTACTCTTGTCCCTCTAAACAGCTTTAATTACTGTTATAATCGTTAAAATCCAGTTGGATAGTTAAACGACTTGATTTCCCGCTTTAATCCTGATTAACACGTTCACTGCGAGCAAAAATTTAGAGAACTTTCAGCTGGTGCGGTTGAGGTCGATTTAGGAAACCTGGAACTCTATTTCAGTGCGGTTGACGCTTTTTTGGCCTCGTGCTGAATGGTTTGATAAATATGTCATAATTTGACCAGGAACGTGACAAGCTGTTTAGATTTGTGCTAAAATCATTTATGTGTTAATGTTTTAACTAAAACCAGCTTCGCCTGCGGTTCTGACCCTTGGTTTAAGAGAAAATACCGAAAATATTGCCGAGGTCGCTTTAGATCCCGCACCGCACCTAATTTGGGTTGAACTAATGAGGGGAATAAATTTCTCTGATATAATATCGATGAATATCGAAGTCAATGTTATGAATGATTTTCATGAACTTTATTTAGTATGCAGGGGCTTTCGGAGGCTAATATCATTAGAATACAAAGGTAAATTTTGCCACCATCTATAAGGTTATAATAGCTCAGGTGAGAAATCGGGTGGTTCTGAAACCAAAACACCCCGGTTTGAGTCCAGATGAATATTTTTTTTTCCTTTTTTTCATAATTAAAACTAGAATGATAAAAATATACATACTTGTATATACGTACTTGGTTATAAGTACTTGTTTCTAATAAAATGCTAAACTAATTGCACTCATGATTTTTTATTTAAATAACCAGTTCACATTTTCTTATTATTATGTCCGTAAGATCGAAAAATATTATTCATATTTCATCAGTAAGTAAGTTCTATTGTTCTTTACATCTATACATACAATAAAATTGTAGACTCGCCGTGTCTGTACATTAAAAATTTTTGCAAAATAATCACTGGGGATGTTAGGGATAACAATTATAAATTTAAAATTAAAAAAACCCCCGACATTCGCATTTTGTGACATTGACATGACATTTTGTGGCGGCGGCCATCTTGGATTTGCATAGTGCTATTTTACTAGTCAAGCCCTTTTATTTGATACTCATATTAAGGGAGTTGTGAAAAAATATGTAATCCGCCATTTTGTAGCGGCGGCCATTTTGGATCGATTTTCGTCAAACATAGCTAACAATACTCTCGACTAATTCACCTTTCAAACAAAAAAAATCGCATTCAAATCGGTTCAGCCGTTACAGGGGAACTGACAGACATACACTCTCACATACACACACACACACACTCACATACACACACACACACACACACAGAGACACAGACAGACAGACAGACACAGACACAGACAGACAGAGACACAGACACACACACAGACACATACACACACACAGACACTCACACTCACTCACACACATACACACACACATACACTCAGACACACACACACACAGGCACACACACACACACACACACACACACACGCACACACACACACACACACACGTCAAACTTGCTTTGCGTCGGGGGTTAAAAACAAAGACAGATAGATGCATCAGAATCCGAACTCTTAGACCAATCGTGCCTCTCTGTCGCTTGTTCCGCGTTCTCGTTTGTACGTTCCACTCCGGCGGAACGTGACAATACTCACGGTTTTTCGTGCTTGCAGCCAGCGTTCATCGATTTATAAGACGATATCACGTCATCAAGTTAACTTACTTAAATCGTTAAAAAGTCAACTTATACCCGAGGAAGCACTGAACACATAATAAAATGTATTTCGAAGTCATGATGTGGACTCAGGATATCGACTCCTGCGTAAAACGCGTGCTCCGGTATCGACTATGGTCGCGGCACTAACATTGAATGAATCATTCTCACGCCGCCTGACCGCCTTGCCCGACCCGGGACCTCGTGATCTGTAGTCGAATACGCTAACCACTAGACCAACGAGGCAGTTAATTCCAATAATGCAAGCAATTAAGGTATTAAATTCTCTTCTCTTCTCTGTGCCAAATTTCATCTAGATACTAATCTATCTATCAGCGATCGAGCCGTCAAAAGTAGTTAAAGCTAAGGGACTTTGATCAGACTATAGGTATTGGATACGTTGCTTTCACGTGCCGCTACCGTACCGCGTTGTGTATGTTCAGGCCTTTAGGGTCACCACAAAAGACGCTCAGCGAAGTTAAACAAAACCTCAAGCAAACAACGTGACCGCGCGACCCATTCACAAATTAAATCCTGCCCCGTGTTGGTCGGACACACGTCGGCTGTACTTTCAGTTAACGCCAGGGACTGAATAACCGGAATTTAATGGTAGTTTTATTTAGCGGTAATGGGCCTACCCTTTTAATAAAAGTACCGAATTGTTTAAATACCTATAATTTCGGTACCGCTTCATTTCGGTACCTCTTTATTTCTGTACCTTTATATTTCAGTTTACCGGTACCGAAATAAAATTTCGGTACCGAAATAAAATTTCGGTACCGCTATTTATATCGATATTTTTATCTAATAAGGCTTTACTTTGATGTGCCGTTGAATGAATCCCACCACTTCGGCATTCTATATTCTTTAATATTCTTATTTTTAGATTAAAATTAGCATTTGGAATTTCTTAAAATCCTTACGTTTTAACAAACACAGGAACCGACGGGAAGCGAGGGACGCGCGGCGCGCGGCACGTGGTCAAATTCTTCACCCCCGCGCGCGCACCTTTTCGTATTTTTTCGGTACCGAAATCGCAAAGCGGTTAAATAAAGGTATCTTTTATAAAGGTTGAGATTTCGGTACCTATTTTGTACCGGTATGATAACGGTGGTATGTACCGGTATGCTCTACCGCTTTCAGTCCCTGGTTAACGCTGATTTATTTCGTAATTTAGCCGCCTTTAAGCAACGGACAACTTTTTGCCTTCTGTTTCTATGAATTTTATATTAGATATATGAATGTACCTACAATTAAACACGGTGTAATTGTATGACTAGGATATTTTTGCTTTGGCCTCGTTTCAATAAAAAAAAAAATTACTCAGCAATTTATTATTACAAATACATTGTAATCAGTATTAAATATATGAATTGTTAATTAAATAATAATATTATATTAGGTAAGTACTTAGGTAAATAAATGTTAGTAATAATAGGAAAGTGAAATTCCATGCTTTATGAAATCCATAAAAATCTCGATAAAACTCAAAAGCGCTTCTTACACTAAAGATACAACTAACTATGTATCTATACTTATTAAGCTAAAGATTAACAAAAAAAAAAATTTAACTATGTGCAAATTTCCCTTAATTTTTTAAAGAATTTTATAAGCACAAATAAGCACGTTATTACCGCAGCATGATATAAAATGTGAAAAGGTCTAATCGTGTTACAGAATCTATTTAGGTCTTAACACCGGTCCCCTCTCGCACGCTTAGCTGGGAACAAATTGATTGAACATAATCAGTTTAGTTCAGCTTGATAATATAAAACTTGCCTGCAAATAAGTTCATCTACTTAATTAAAATATAAAAACAACGGTCCGATAATTTTAAGTTACTAATAGATGTACGGACAAGCTGTGATAGCCTAGTGGTTAGGACGACCGACTTCTAATCGGAGGTCGTGGGTTCGATCCCGGGGCACGCACCTCTAACTTTTCGGAGTTATGTGCGTTTTAAGTATTTAAATATCGCTTGCTTTAACGGTGAAGGAAAACATCGAGAGGAAACCTGCATGCCTGAGAGTTCTCCATAACGTTCTCAAAGGTGTGTGAAGTCTGCCAATCCGCTTGGCCAGCGTGGTAGACTATGGCCAAAACCCTTCTCACTCTGCGAGGAGACCCGTGCTCTGTAGTGAGCCGGTAATGGGTTGATCATGATGTACGGAAAATGTAAGGAGAGAAATGAAATTTCATCCAAGGGCTAATTTATAAAATAAGTTATTTTTTTTTCCTTTTTAGCAGATTCGTACACATTTAACGGCTACTTAAATAGTTACACACATGACTTGATTCAATAAATTCTATATGAACGAGTTCCAGATTCGAGACCAACGACTGCCTCGTTGGTCTAGTGGTTAGCATATTCGACCGCAGATCACGAGGTCCCGGGTTCGATTCCCGGGTCGAGCAAATAATTGTTAGGTATTGGGTTTTCTGTCAAGAAATTCTCAGTGCCAGCCCGGAGTTGAAAGCTGGCGGTGTTTCACCCCCGTGCCTCGGAAAGCATGTTAAGCAGTCGGTCCCGGTTGTTATCACTATCATGTGACAATAGTTGTTAAAGCCCGCCAACCCGCATTGGAGCAGCGTGGCGGGCCTAAGTTCTAAATCCCTCTCTCCTATGAGAGAGGAGGCCTATGCCCAGTAGTGGGACGTTAAAGGGCTGTAGTGGTGGTGGTGAAGTTCCAGGTAATATAAAGTAAACTTTTTTCCGCAGGTATGCGTATCCTCGTGATGCTTCTCTTGGACACATTACCTATGTTGGGGAACGTTCTGCTCCTGTGCTTCTTCGTTTTCTTCATATTCGGCATCGTGGGAGTCCAGCTGTGGGAAGGTATTCTGAGGCAGCGATGTGAACTGGTGCTACCACCGAACGTATTACGGCCCAAGTGAGTTAATGTTACTTTATGCACTATCTCTTGTTTACTGTTTATTAAGCTTTCATATTGTTATCTACGGAATTGTCATGTCAAAGTTCGTATCAGCTTAAGTTTCATGGTTGTATTGTGTCAAGTAGTTGCATTTATATTACTTACGTATATAGGGACTCAAAATTTAGCAATAGTATTTCAATTATTGAGAGTCTTTACTCAAATAATAATCATGCAATATGACCATCTAAACTTAGGCTTGTAATCATGATTGAAAAATAGTTTTGGTATGTATGTATAAGCTGGTTGATGGAAACTTAAGGTTTATATTTTACTTATAATTTAAGGAATAGCACTACAATATTACAGAAATAGTATATGATCCCCACAGTGACCTGGATAAAATATTAGTGAAATGACTATTTTATTTCGTACCTTTTGCTCCAGAGCGCTCGTCTTACAGGCACGTCCCATTGCTAAGGCGACGTCCTACGGATGCGAACTCAACGCGAACGCGATGCGACATGATGTATACACCGACAGCAAAATTGCCGTTTAGAAGCAATTCTATTGCAGTTGACACTGCATCGCAACTGCCGATCGACACAAATTTCTTATTTGTATTTACTTGCAGTACCTATAGATTGTTCTGGTGACATATTTCTCATAATATAGGCTGTTTTTGATCTAACAATAATAGATGTTATTAAAATTTTGGACATATTGTATAAAACTCAAACTTTGTGAAAGTATCGAATCAACTTATTCCCAATCGCGTCGCTTCGCACTCCGCGTGCTCACGTAGGACACTCCAAGCGCTCGCGACTGTTTGATATTTCCACGTCGCGTCGTATTCGCATTGAGTTTGCTTTCATAGGACAACATGCCACTTTGACTGCATGCAATATTTAACGCTTACGTCACAAGAGCACACCCAGGGCTGCTCCGTTATTTTGATACTATGTTATTGATACCAACTCTTTCTCACAGACATCACCGACGCGCATGATCGATAAAAGCTTACCTTACACGTTAATATTGCATACCGTCATACATTAACATTCGGTTCGATTAACACAAGCATGAAGGTTCGTTTGAAGCTGTAGATAAAACAGATTAATCATGATACATGTAGTTCTAACATCCATTCAAATCTACTGCATTACATGATGGTCCCTTAACAAAAATACACTGATTAAATGAATTAATTTGTACCGTCGCAATGCTACCTGCCACACAACATAATTATTGAGCGATGAAGATAAATATATAAATGTGTTATTACAGTGACCTACATCTAAAACTCTTTACTGCACGATCTACACTCCATAGGGAATTTAAAA
Organism: Melanargia galathea; assembly: GCA_920104075.1. Taxonomy (NCBI): domain Eukaryota; kingdom Metazoa; phylum Arthropoda; class Insecta; order Lepidoptera; family Nymphalidae; genus Melanargia; species Melanargia galathea. Next base: position 26,973,409 of record OV049856.1, on the reverse strand, counting down.
TGTAGACTACAGTTAAAGGAAGATTGATTATAGATAACTTTCGTCAAAGTTTCACACCTTCCAATGCCTAAGCTCGATTTATTGGATGTAATCATACATAGCATACTTAGGTACAAATCTACATACTGACACTGCGTCAACCTCCTCAATTTGTTTTACAGAGACCTCTCCGAATGGTACCGAGTGCGCGTGAGAGTGAACTCGTAAGAATTTGGGATCAAAATAAGTGTTATTGAAAATATTGAAACTCTGTTGTAACGTGTTCCTCCACACATCTGCCGTCCAGATGTGTTTTATCTGCTTTCCTTTACGAACTGGCAGTTTTATATTCAATATATAGTAGGATTTGACTCATTTTCAAACACAATCACTGACTTCATCAACATTGCACTAACATATAACAGAACTGCCAGTTTGTTATGAGTGACTACAAATGTGAATAGATCTATCGGTTCTCTCTGAATTTATTTTTTTACGCTCTTATACTATATTTTATATATTTTTTTTTGTTATTTTCTTCTATTTTTAAGTGCACTGTATATTACACTACATGTATTATATAATATTAACTTTTCACACACACACATTTTTCTATATTTTTTTTTTATTTGGAAGGTATAAACTACAATTCTATAATTATATTATTATAAGTCAGTGTCTCTTACACTTTACAATTAATATAATAACTACTCAAGTAATGTTGCAATACTGATATTCGATGTAATCATATTATTCTAAGTCAGTGTCTCTTACACTTTACAATTAAAATAAAAACTACTCGAATAATGTTGCAATACTGATTTTCGATAGAATTTCTCACAAAGGGCAAAGCCACAATAACGATTCTTACGACTATCATTAAGGGGGTAGTATCATAACCAAAACGGTTTGGGTTCCCGACACCGTTGTAGGGCTCACGCCGTTAACGGATAATGGCCAGAAGGGCATTGGCATTAAACTTCTCGATCCACTAATGTTCACCTGACTCTCCCGGTATTCCTTTATCGGCTCTTATGCCAACGCGATAGCTAATTATTTTCACCACCTTAACCCCTTCGCTTTCATTGTCTGCATGTGGTCTTAAGTGTGCCATTAAATGTTTAGTATAATCGCATGAGTTGTAATAATTAAACCCAGCATCATTAACCGCTTCGAATAGAGCTTTATGTAGATCTCATTTACAACGAAAATTGCTGTACATTATTAATTCCTCTAATGAGCTTAAATGTAACTTGATACCCTCCATTCCGCGTATCATAACAAAAATATCATTACGTATGTACGTGTGATTACCTATATTTAATTAATACAACCACCGAGCATAATTTTTACTAACCAAATGAATTTACAGAGCTGAATTAATATTTTGATTCATTAGCGGAATCACCGCAAAATTGTTTCATTGCAAATAAAACTATATTCCAATTGGAATAATAAAGCGATAGTGATTATTTGTGGACACATCAATCCGTAGGGTAGCCATTAGTGTTATTGTGAGAGTTTTTAGACATTTTTCATTGCATACAGCATCTCGTTTCACTACGAGTTCTCGAAAGAGTTGGACTACATTTGCACGACGCCGGAAGACAACGGAATGCACCTGTGTGGAGACTTCCCGCCGTATCGATACGGACCCCTCGTGTGCAACGAGACCGCCAAGCCATTCTCATACAACTATCCAACTAACAATTCATGCGTCAACTGGAATCAGTATTACACGAATTGCACTCAACGGGGCTCGAATCCGTTTCAAGGGACGATCTCCTTCGATAACATTGGTCTTGCTTGGGTTGCAATATTTTTGGTAAGTTTTTTTTGTATCCGATAACAGATTAGCTTATCTACGATCTCACTCATGGTTAGTGACGTATCAAATGGCAAGGCATTTATCTGAAAGGTATATTATGACAGTTGTATTCAGTATAGACTAATCCTAGATAGATCTATCTAGGTATATCTAGTTGCAAAATTGCAATTTTGCTGGAGTAATATTGCATTTGATAGTACTGCATTGCTAACCCGTGACTGTTGAGACCGTCATAAATAATTTATGGTAACCATATATCTATCTGTATTAATAATATCTTTCAGGTTATATCACTGGAAGGATGGACTGACATCATGTATTACGTACAAGATGCGCACAGTTTTTGGGACTGGATCTACTTTGTTCTTCTCATAGTGGTAATGTTTTTATTATGTAACACAACACTATTCTTCTTTATCTATTTCGTTTAACCAGAGTCCGCTTAGTACTCTAAACCTTTATTAAGACGATTTTACCAGAATCAAAAGTTGTAGGTAAAGTTGATCACTCTTCCAGTTACAAAAATAGGTACCTAGGCCTTGCTTTGTTAGAGCAATGAACTGTAGTTCTCGTACTCGCAACTAGGCCATCCCACAAATTTTCAAATTTTTTATTTTCACCGAATCACCGAAACTGTATTTACTGATCTTCCAAAATTAAATATTTCTCCTTTTGTCTATAGATCGGATCGTTCTTTATGATCAACCTTTGCCTAGTCGTCATAGCGACTCAGTTCAGCGAGACAAAGAAACGCGAAATGGAGAGAATGCGGGTAGAGAGAGCTCGATTCACGTCGACGTCGACGCTCGCCTCGTCGACAAACAACAGCGAACCGGCGACGTGCTACGCGGAAATTGTCAAGTACGTCGCGCATTTGTGGAGGCGATTCAAACGGCGTATGGCTAAGAAAATCAGGTAAGAACACAATTGCACCTTTGGGCTAAGAATCTAGACAAACGGACACCGCGTTTGTACTGAAAACCGACTGCAGAATTGAAGTTTGAATGCAGTTCTATTGCAGAAATTCTAGTACGTGATAAAAGATTCACACCAGTATAGAAAGGTTTAATAGATCTAAGGTTATACTTTCTGAAATATAATCGAGAAGAGCATTGATTTCATCATAGCGATGAAATGGTCATAAATATTCGAGCTGCAATTTTAGTTGGCTTGCAGTCCAAATGAAGTCTGAAGACCCGTTTGTGTAGACACTGTTTTTGCTAAGCAAATATGTAACAAAATAGTGCTCGTAGGTTCGGAAAATAAGTCAAATGTATACTTTTTTTTTATTCAACTACAAGTTAGCTCTACACTGCAATCTCACCTAATGGTTTAAATGATGATGCAGTCTAAGATGGAAGCGGGCTAACTTGGAAGAGGTATGTATACCCCTTGATCGGTTTCTACACGGCATCGTACCGGAACGCTAAATCGCTTGGCGGCACGGCATACCTGCTATTCTGTATAAAAGATAATATCTTGTTGTATATCTTTATTGTAGAGTATACAAATATCAACGTGCACAACTCCAATGGCGCACTAGTAAAGAAACTCTTCAACTACCCGCAAATCGTCCAAAACAACATCATCCATGCTGTCCCCGAGTACATGCTCAGGTGTGCATCAGTAATAATTAATGTAATCTTTAATTATATCTCCAAGTCAAGTCAGCAGTTTTTAGTGTTCCGTACCTCAAAAGGTAAAAAAGGAACCCTTATAAGATCACTTTCTTGTCCGTCTGTCCGTGTGTCACCACCGATTTTCTCAGGAACGGGTAGACTTAGCAAGTTGAAATTTATACCAGATACTAAGGTCTATAGTCCCTATTAGGTGTGTAAAACTTAAGGTCTTGAGTCCACACAGTAAAAAGATATGGGCAAATTTATAATTAATTAATTTTCAACTTTTTTATTTTTCGGAATTTTTCCTTTACTTGATCTGTAAGACCTTGCTTTTGACTAAAATTGACAATTCTAGGTCAACCGGAAGTACCCTATAGGTTTTGGGTCGAAAACCTAATTGTTAGTTCTAGTTGACCTAGAATTACGAAATTTGGCAAAAAGCCAGGTCTTACAGCACAAATAAAGGGTAAATTCCAAAAACTAAATAAAGTTGGAAATTAAAGGGTGTCTTCATACATAATGCATAGTTGAGCCAATTAAGATAGACCTCTGAGTTGTATGAGCGCTCATACAATTCAGAGGCCTAGCTTAATTAGCTTTTAAGACAAACTAATGAAAAACAGATTGTACTTATACTTCTGGAGTACGAAACCCTCGGTGCACGAGTCTGACTCGCACTTGGCCGGTTTTTTTAATTACTGGTAATTGTTGCCGTGTCAACCTATAGACGTCTCAACTTGCTCGCTTGACAGTCTCCCAACGTTGCATTTCTACTTGCAGGGTCTTTATTCGACCACTTTGGGTGTGTTGGGTGTGTTGGTTGCATGGCAATGTTTATATAATATTACATATTAAACATATACTTCCTTTTTAAGTAAACTAACGTGAAATTTTCCTTAGCGTATTAAATGGTATGATAAAGATTTGTTATTTGGCAACTGGACAATTTGCTAACTTGTAAAAGGGGCCCAGAACCTTTATTTGTGTGTTTTTTTAATCAGGGCAACGGAAAGAGCATGACAGAGGAAGTGGGTGACGAGCCCATCAGTAGGCCGAGCTTGATGCGGGTTCCCTCACTCTCGGCCGCCGACCTCGAGGTAATTGAAAATACGAAACATCAAATAAATATGAACTTAATCAAATAAATATGAACTTATTTACACATATTTTATCGTTCATAATATTTATATGGTGTAGGTTGGGTGTAGGTATACATATTATTATCTTCAGCGTGTTTCAATAGATTCGTAAAATTTCTGTCTCAAATATTTTCATAAAGGTAAAATGATTTAATTTAATCAAAATGTTTTATTAACAAAACAATGTCATATATTTTGTTAAATTCATTTGTTCTGTTTATAATAATTCATCATGATCGAGCAAAACATAATATATCAAGATTATTGACAGACACTGAACAACACAGTATTTCAGGATCAGATTACGAAAGTTTTAATATTATTTCATCATATTACAAATATTAATAATACATTGTAAATTTCTAACACTATTTTTGAAGCTATATTTCAGGTTATACTTAGTATGTTTTAGTGAATATTGTATTGATCCCATTAGATACCTACCTACTAGTAATAAATCATAATAAGTTTTCCGAATCATTTTTATTTCTCAGAATGCATCAAACCTGTCATTATTATCGCCACCATCACTCACTCGAAGAAGATCTTCAGTCATGTTCAGTGATACAGTACTTTTACATGTCCCAAATGCACAGCACTTGGCACATCCTCACAACGTCTGCTCTTCAGAGAAGATGACGCAAACCGGTGAGTCCATTTAAAACATATTAAAAAGTAAACATAAAAAATCAATTTAATCCTGAAAATGACATTCATCATGATCAACCCATTACCGGCTCACTACAGAGCACGGGTCTCCTCTCAGAGTGGGAAGGGCTTTGGCCATAGTCTACCACGCTGGCCAAGCGGATTGGCAGACTTCACACACCTTTGAGAACGTTATGTAGAACTCTCAGGCGTGCAGGTTTCCTCACGATGTTTTCCTTCACCGTTAAAGCAAGTGATATTTAAATACTTAAAACGCACATAACTCCGAAAAGTTAGAAAATGACATTATTTACACAAAAATATTTCTCGCTTTGCAATCAGCCTTTAATGTGTGTACGTATTTTTCCAGTACTTTAACACACTATTTCTTTCTTAAATATAACACGCCGTTTAAACTTTATAACAACTAAAACAATATTTATAGATTCATTGTGTCAACGTGACTGGCTAAAGTGCCAAAGTGGTGAGTCTAGAGACGTAGGTCTAGACGCGCTGTTAGATAGGCATGTGTTTACTAAACTTCACTTCCCCTTCTACTTTTAGCAATGTTAGGAACGAGATTAGCTGAAATAGAATACTAGATAACCAATACTAATGAAAAAACTTTGATATTGATGCCAAATATTATATCCTGAAATGTTATCGTGAGATATACCCATAACCAACTATCGCTTGTCCTTTTCAATCTTTCACGCTTCTCCTAACTCTTAGTATACGTGTTTATTATTCATGAGTTAAGTTTTATTAAGCAAATGTAGCGTCATTAAAAGTATCATAAGAATAATCATTACCACTTAATCATTTGCACATAAATTGAGTCTAATGATACATTTGATAACCTTTTTTTTTTGATAAGCTAAATTATACAAATCAAAATAGATGACATTGCACAATAGTGACTCTTATTTGATGGCATAGAGTTCGACCTGCCGACAGGAGAGACGGCTGAAGAAAGAGCAGCAGCCGGTGGAACTATGTCGTGTCAAGAACTCCTTGCTTTATCAGGCGCACTGTCAGCCGCTTTGCCAACAGGTCAAGTTGCTTTGGATTCTTTTTTTGAAGAACTAACTAAAGGAATAAGTAAAAGGGCAGGGGAAGAGAAGATGGAAACCAAGGTATTTAACAAAAAATATTTGAAATCAACACACAAATTAAAACTATGCAGTATTGAAAAATAAAAAGTTTGGTTACAGATCGTAGAAATAGATGACTTTTCCTGTTGCGCTGAGTTAATAGCGGCAGAAGCAGCGGCAGCTAAAAAGAAAAAAAGTCGATTTTCAAGTGCATGTTTATTGCTATGGCGAGAGACATCCAAATTTTTTTCACTAATACGAAAGCACATTAAAACTGTAGCCAATCACAAATACTTTCAACAAGGTAAAGAGCCTTCAACTATTTGTTATTTACCTAATATTTCTTCATTTACAGCAAACTTTTTTACAAATTATTTCTAAAATTTTAGGTATTTTACTCGCCATTTTGATAAACACTTTATCTATGGGCATTGAATATCATAATCAACCTGAAGAACTTACAGTGATTGTTGAAATTAGCAATGTCGTCTTTTCTGCTATATTTGCTGTAGAAATGATCCTTAAAGTTATCTCTGAAGGACCTTTTAAGTATATTGCCAATGGATTTAACGTATTCGATGGTGTGATCGTCATTTTAAGGTACTGTTACACTCTTAATTATTTTTGTAGCGTAATAAATTTAATTATTAGTATTTCATTTCATTCAATAGATTTTGTATCGTGTACAGCCTTGTTTATTAATTCTACATTTTGTTCGTACAGTGCATTTGAATTAGCACAAAGTTACGGCAATGAGCAAGATTTAGCAGGAAGTTCGGGTCTATCAGTTCTTCGCACATTTCGTCTCTTGCGCATTTTGAAACTAGTGCGATTTATGCCCAACTTAAGACGACAGCTTTTCGTGATGTTGAGGACTATGGACAACGTTGCTGTCTTCTTTTCTCTTCTTGTTCTATTTATCTTTATATTCAGGTAATTATCATTCTTTTCACATTTGAATTTTGAATTAAAACACCGATACAAATCAGGATCAATCATTAAAAGGGAATTACGATCAATAAGTAAAAATATATATTAAACTGAATATTAATATCATGAAATAAAATGCATGTAATAAAAATGGGATTTAATTAAATTGCTAAAATATTTTCATGCGAATAAAGTACCATTTTTTTTACTCCAACTTTTTTACATTTTTAATTTTGTTATTTTAAATAGATTAAATGATTATCTCTGTTTTGTTTTGTTGAATATTTTTTAATTTATATCTGAGTCCACTTACATAGGTACTTTTCAAATCATTATCTGCGTCTCTTACTTACTTACGATATTTTTCGCTGAAATTCTTGAATTATAAATGACAGTATTCGCTACTTACTACTAGACCTTCATTTCCGATTTATTTATTTTGTGGATAGTAGAATTAACTTTTATCTACTACTCACAAATAACTTCTTCGTAGGTTTTGAAAGTTTATTATATGAAATAGATTCTACTTTCACAACCGCATTCCTTAACCCCAAGCACTATCTAACTGCGCGTGATTTCCCCTATTTTCGTTTCGGTCTTATCCTTCTTATCTGTTTAGTCACTTCTATCTCTGACATTTAACCTACACACACTACCACTATCCACACTCTCTACAACTTTTTTCTTCTACTTAATCTTGTTTACTATAGATTCACGCTTCCTGCTTTTTGTCCACTAAGTTAATTGACACCCGCACTATCACGTTTCATTTTAGAGTTTACTTACACTTATGTATTTTATACAGTATATTAATCTATCCTCCTGTTATATCGAAAGGATTATAGTAAACGCACTTTTATCTAATCGTATATTGCGTGGTAACGTTCAGCATCCTCGGTATGAACATCTTCGGGTGCAAATTCTGCAAGAACGATGAAGAGGGCGATCTAGAGTGCGACAGAAAAAACTTTGATACGCTCTTGTGGGCCTTTGTCACGGTGTTTCAGGTATTGAACATTTTAAATTAAAGTTCCTAACAGACAATCCAAAAACAGACAAAACTTGCAACATAACTAAACGCTTACCTACGGGTCCGTCCGCAGTAAACACACGACAGAATGGCAATTCTCTATCAGAAGATTGTCCTTGTGACGGCTTTTCGACTAACCACGCGAGTACACAACTGACTCGTCACTATGTTGCAAGAGTTTTGTATTTAAAAACAATATTATTCCATTAATATTTTGTATTGTACATACTTGCAGCAAAGTGCGACGTCAAAAGGCGTTCAGACGCGTAACCGCTACCTTAGAATCCGCGTAGAACCGAATAGTTCCATTCGTAAAAGATTGCTCCAGTGTCATCTAGAATCACGATTCACCATTGTTGTGTCGTACAGTATTTCCATCAAAAATCGACGAAAGCACATTTATTTAGTCTGAGAGCTTGGTTGAACTTTAGGGTAGATTGAGGTTTATCGAGTCGCGGATTATCCCTTGTCAGTTCCTCTTATTTCACTGTTACAGCTATAACTACTCAGTAAAACAATTCTCTACCACTTTGCATGCTGCTTCTATTATTTAGATCTGTATGAAACAAGTCATTTTGATGATTTTGTTTTTTGTTGTATTTTTTTATAAGTTTTCTTTCTATCGCCAACACTGTTTCAGCAATTTTACTTGTTTCGACAGGTAATCCTGCATTTTTCCTCATTTCAATAATTAACTTATTTCCATTTCTTCCTCTATTTTTATGTGATAAATATTAAACTCAAAATAATGTTCTATCTTTTCGAAATACGTTATTTTATATTTTATGCATCAAGGCAGTTTAATGCATCTAAATGAATGGATCGATATTATTTTTATACAATAATCAATAAATATTAAAATATTTGGATGAAATATTTTTAAATATTACATTTCAATGCACTTTCGTTTGCCTTTTTTACTCATTTATTTTTTGTTAAATTGCATTTTAATATTCAAAAATAATGAGGCAGTATCTAAAGATGAATGCTAATTAAGATAATACTTCATGGGGAACTTGCACTAAATAACAATTAAATACAATTAATTAATTAAGAATTATTAACAAAATCCGTTGGTTTTGGCGTTCCAACGGCGATAACACTGCTTAACTAATTAACTACTTTGCGATTTGTTTAATCGTCCAATACTTCATTGAAGGAAGTTTAATTTACGTAGATAATTTTATCATTTGAATCTATACACTTACATGTAAAAAAAATCTACAATGCTTTAATTATATGATAAAGTTAATAGGTAAATGTAATGAGTGAGTTATGCTGTAAGTTGAGCTTCTTTTCGGAGTCGGCAGCAGGTTGCAGTGTTAACGTCGCACACGCCACGTTACATCGTCAAGACGACTCGGTCGCAGCGGTTGCGCATAGCATTTTGTTTTTCTTTCATTTTCTCGTCGGGCCCACGGCGCGCAGTATTCTGGGCATGTATCTATTCGGTGGTAAGTTTTGCAAGTTCGTCGAAGATAATGGCACCGAGCGGGACTGCACCTGCCCTGAGATCGTTTCACACCATCCCAAGTGTGAATGCGACAGGAAACATTTTAATAATATTCTCTGGGCCACGGTCACTGTCTTCCAGGTAAGTCTTTAGACGATAATAAAGAATTACATTGTCGATTTATTTGCGATCCCGTTCGAATTTGCTTTTAGAGGGTAGACGGTGCGTGTTTCTCGTATAAGCGACTCGATATTAATATTCAAAACTGATTACTTCCGTCTGGAATTTTATTTAAGCCATTTTGAAATATACTATGATTGGATCGTTAAGCCTGCAAGCGAGAAACTCGCCGAGGTAGATTTTATTTATCGAGCGTTAGTTTGACGTTATGCACTTATAACAAGCGATCAGTAGTTAGTGCATCTTGCTTATAGTTTACTGATAGAAGATGCTGAACCCGTTCTGCTTGTGTACTCCAACCGCCGTCTGTGTTACCTTTCATTACGATGTTAATACCTAATTGTTGTGAACACTAACACCAAAGCATAAAACTTCTAAACACTAACACGTTACTTAAAGTTCTTTTGTTTGGTTTGGTTTCTTGACATTAATTATACTAACAACTTTTCTACAACGTTGAGGCACGAGTTTTACACGAAACGACAGCACACCTCGCTTATTATGATTTATTACGGAATATTATGATACTTCAAAATACATGTTGTGGTAGAAATTATTCAGTGTGATGAATTTGATCACGTGATAACACTGATTCGAAATTTTCAGGTTTTAACTCAGGAAGATTGGAACGTTGTTTTATTTAACGGAATGGAAAAAACGAGCCATTGGGCTGCGTTATATTTTGTCACATTAATGACATTCGGCAACTATGTCTTGTTCAATTTGCTGGTAGCTATTTTAGTGGAAGGTTTCAGTTCGGAGGTAAGTACTTGGATAAATTAATAACTTTATAAAATAAATAATTCTAAACTTACAGATGCTAATAAATTGTCTTAGATGTAATATTAGGAGTTTGTTTTGCTGTATTTTGTAACAATAGAAATTGCATTTTTAAAATGACAGAGAAATGAAAGAAGGGAACGGGAACAGCGTGAACTAGCCAAATCAAAATTATCGAGTGAATGTTTTTCTGACAACAACGAATTGCAATACGATGACTCTAATTCCGGATCACATTCCAGTGACAGTTTTTCACAGGTACAAAACAAAGATAACCTTGTCTTTTCATTAGACAATATTATTATTTATAGTATGCCTAATTGTACATTTGTACATGGTATCTAATTGTACATTTTTTTTTAGAACGATACTAAAAACTTCTGGAAATCTGCGGACGATGTTAGAAAAGCCAAAGAAGATGTAAATGGACAGAAAGATAAAGCGTTGCGATCTCGTCGTAAAACAAAAAACTCTTCTCATCATCCTTCTCTTTGTAAGGACTGTGCACAATCAAATAAATGTAACATACAGAAAGTAAGTAATAAATTAAAGTATTGCGTCTCTTGTCGTCAAGGTGGTCTTGTCAGGGTCTAAGTTTATTAAGATAGTTAAGCCTTTTCGTTCCAATTGTCTGAATCAGTAGAAAATGTCGTTCATTTCGTTTAAAAGCCCATCCCGGGGGACTTTGTGGGGAGTTAATAAAAATCCAATAATCGAAAAATTCACTCCCAGAAGGTTTCACAGAGCTTGATTGCTAGATTCTACTCCTTTTATCTTTGAAATCTTACATAGTCTTAAATGGTTTTATAATTTAACGAGCTTGACTTTAAAAGTTTTTTAGATTAATTTTAGATTATTTATTAAGAGGCCGTATTCCGAGCCGAGCTAACGAGTTTCGGCCCGAGTTTTAAATGTGTGCGTGTACCTCACAATGGCACCGTAAGCTGCACTCACACAAAGACATGGTATACTTAAAAGCGGTCGGACTAACCTATATTGATACTTTGCGTTCCAAATTCAACGCGCTAATAAAATAAAATTTTAGATCTTAGTATATTTTATATTTGCTTTTTTTTAATGTTCGATTTAGGTAAGTATATAATTATTATCAAGATGTTGTGTAATCGTTTATACTTACACATAACATCTGTAAGAATTAAATACAGCTATATCACTACCCATATTATAATGCGAAAGTGTGTTTGTTTATTAGTTTATTGGTTTGCTGGTTTCTCCTTCAATCACGCTGCAACGAAACAAAAGACTATACGATCAATGCTTATTATATTGGTCAATAGATTAATCTGGTTATTTCAGGTATACAGGTTGTTTTGATAAAGAAGTTCTCGCAGGTGTGCAATTATCTACTATGCAGTTGCTAATCTTAGGTCATAAATAAAATTTGCACGTGCTCAATTCTTGCAGGAACACTTGTTGTATTCGTATTTGCTTCTTGTAACCGAATTTTTTTTTATTGTCAAGAATGGCCCGAGTACCCATAATATTTTATTACCAAAGACTTGATGAGTAGGTGCTAAACTAATATTTGTTCGTGTTCAAACCGTGATGTTTTTATTATATTCTTTTTTCTTGTACTAGTTGACTCGCCCAGGATTTACACATTTTCGTTTAGTCAATTTTGATGCAATTTAGTACACATATGGCTTACATCCCGAAGGTGGACAAAGGCTATTTTTTATCCTGGAAAATAATTTATTTTTCATAGAACACTATTTTATGTGTTTATTATTAAAGACATTACTATCTAAAATTTAGGTATGTAAGGGCCTGTTTCATCACCTTCTGATAAGTGTCGAATAGACTAAACGTAAGTTTTGTCACTTTCTTACTTTATGTCAAGTGACTAAGACAAAACTTGTGAATAAGCTATCTGACACTTATCCGAAGGTGGTGAAACAGGCCCTAACTGTTTTCACTTAATTAAGACATTCAAAATTAAAAAAAATATTCAATATTATATAATATACTAGCTTTTGCCCGCGGCTTCGCCCGCGTGAATTTCGATTTTTCACAAATCCTGAGGGAATCGTGGATTCCCGGTTTCCGTTCCCCGCTCCCTTTTCCAACCTTTATACCTACTTTCAAGAAATTTTGCTATAGTAATCTACCTATAGCTATAGATATAGTTTTCGGGTTTTTGAAAGAGAAATGTGTTCAATATGGTACTTATGATGAGATTTTGCATCTCTGATAGAATCGGACTGACACAAACTTTCGTTAAAGTAAAATGAACCTTAACTGCCTTGTTTTAAAGCTCAAGTTCATCAACAGCCAACACTCTAAACAATTAAAATCAGTGGTACTGAATTTTAGGTCCATTTTATTCTGACGTTATTGTGTCACAGAGGAGAAACGGAACAGAGTCAAAGCTTCTAAGAAGCGAGCAAAATTTATACCTATTCTGGTAGGGTTGGCACAGGAGGATACAATTTAATAAACAATAGTTATTTGTTCAACAAAATGGCAAATTTTGTTTTTGTTGTGATTGACTTTGCTATCGCATGATACATACAACTTTTCACTTCAATAGCGAGAAAATACAAGATGTAAAAGAAATATTTATTTAAACATTAAGGTATTTTTACATTTAGGTACATACTTACTCATTTAATATTATTAATAAATATTTACAGTTGATAATAAGTCTAAATAAAGTGCAGATCATTTATAAAAAACTCAAGTAAGTAATAAAAAACCAGCGCCATTTTGAAATTCTTTTGTTAATTGACCGATTTCGTTCAATATCGATATTAAGGGCTCCATGGGATCACAAAGCAGAAAACTGTTACCAAAATTAAAAAAACGTCTGCGCCACTTTAACTTTCTTTGTTATTTGTACCGATTTCATTCAAAATCAATATCTGAGGATTTCTAGGATTACAAAACAGGAAACTGTTACCAAAACTTAAAAAAGTCGACGCCATTTTGAAATTCTTTGTTAATTGACCGATTTCATTCAAAATCGATATTTAGAGCTCCCTGGGATCACAAAACAGGAAACTGTTACCAAAACCTAAAAAAGTCGACGCCATTTTGAAATTCTTTGTTAATTGACCGATTTCATTCAATATCGATATTTAGAGCTCCCTGGGATCACAAAACAGGAAACTGTTACCAAAATTTAAAAAAGTCGGCGCCATTTTGAAATTCTTTGTGATTGTACCGATTTCGTTCAAAATCAATATCTGAGGATCCCTCGGATCACAAAATAGGAAACCGTTACCAAAATTTTAAAAAGTCGACGCCATTTTGAAATTCTTTGTTAATTGACCGATTTCGTTCAAAATCGATATTTAGAGCTCCGCTGGGATCACAAAATAGGTAACTGTTACCAAAATTTAAAAAAGTCGGCGCCATTTAAAAAATTCTTTGTTATTGTACCGATTTCGTTCATAATCGATACACGCTTTTTATCATATTAGAAAATCGTACTAAGCATTGTTTTTTTGAGACAAAGAATTTCTAATGGCGCTGACTGTTTAAAATTTTGTTAACAGTTTCCTGTTTTGTGATCCCAGGCAGCCTCAAACATTGATTTTGAACGAAATCGGTCAACTAATAAAGAATTTCAAAATGGCGCTGAATTTTTTAAGTTTTGGTAACAGTTTCCTGTTTTGTGATCCTAGGGATCCTCAGATATTGATTTTGAAGGAAATCGGTACAATCACAAAGAATTTCAAAATGGCGCCGACATTTTTAAGTTTTGGTAACAGTTTCCTGTTTTGTGATCCCAGGGAGCTCTAAATATCGATTTTGAATGAAATTGGTCAATTAACAAAGAATTTCAAAATAGCGTCGACTTTTTTAAGTTTTGGTAACAGTTTCCTGTTTTGTGATCCCAGGGAGCTCTAAATATCGATTTTGAATTAAATCGGTCAATTAACAAAGAATTTCAAAATGGCGTCGACTTTTTTAAGTTTTGGTAACAGTTTCCTGTTTTGTGATCCCAGGGAGCTCTAAATATCGATTTTGAATGAAATCGGTAAATTAACAAAGAATTTCAAAATGGCGTTGACTTTTTTAAGTTTTGGTAACAGTTTCCTGTTTTGTGATCCTAGGGATCCTCAGATATTGATTTTGAACGAAATCGGTCAATTAACAAAGAATTTCAAAATGGCGCCGACTTTTTTAAATTTTGGTAACAGTTTCCTGTTTTGTGATCCCAGGGAGCTCTAAATATCGATTTTGAATGAAATCGGTCAATTAACAAAGAATTTCAAAATGGCGTCGACTTTTTTAAGTTTTGGTAACAGTTTCCTGTTTTGTGATCCCAGGGAGCTCTAAATATCGATTTTGAATGAAATTGGTCAATTAACAAAGAATTTCAAAATGGCGTCGACTTTTTTAAGTTTTGGTAACAGTTTTCTGTTTTGTGATCCCAGGGAGCTCTAAATATCGATTTTGAATGAAATCGGTCAATTAACAAAGAATTTCAAAATGGCGTCGACTTTTTTAAGTTTTGGTAACAGTTTTCTGTTTTGTGATCCCAGGGAGCTCTAAATATCGATTTTGAATGAAATCGGTCAATTAACAAAGAATTTCAAAATGGCGTTGACTTTTTTAAGTTTTGGTAACAGTTTCCTGTTTTGTGATCCCAGGGAGCTCTAAATATCGATTTTGAATGAAATCGGTCAATTAACAAAGAATTTCAAAATGGCGTCGACTTTTGTAAGTTTTGGTAACAGTTTGTTCTAAAAAAACTGTTCCTATTCACCCATAAGTCGTTCCTATTCACCTCCACCACCCTATTAACCCCTCTTTCGTCCCAAAAGAACTTCGAGTATGAGATTTTAACATTATGTCATACAAAAAATATTTCATTTCAATATATACATATATCAACACATACTTATACCAAAACATAGCATTAGCTATGTATTAGCTCAGCATTGATCAGATCTGACCACTAATGAAATAAAACCTATGCACAAATCATCAAACTGAGTCGGTTGCGCTATAACTTTTACGTAACTTTTACGACAAGTCATTACACAGCTTTGCATGTGTGCGTGAGCTGCGTCGGGCAACAACACGTCCTCCCTCGAAGAGCGCTAAGCTCGGTATGGCATTCGTACTGTCTGCTGTGCCATTTTATTTGTAAATTTTAGGATACTTTGACAATTTTTTGTGGTCATATAAATAGTTTCTGGATTATTATTTTTTTACAATTATAGCTAAATGAATCCTAAACTTTCGTGCTATATATTTTTTTTTATTAGTGAAATTGCGATAAATCAAAGAAATTGGGGTTAATCTAATGCTTAAATTTTCATAAATCGTACGTGCGGTTTTTATTTTTTATTTACTAATTTTGTATAAAACATAGAAAAACTAATTCCAACATTCCAATTTTGAGGGTGTGTTCATAATATTAGTAATTTTTTTCAGTCGCTTTCTACAATTTTTAGTACTTATATGTGTGACGAAAGTTTCACTCAAAAGCGTAAAATCAGTAAACGTCTTCCGCAAGAATTAAGATTTGAATTATATTTTTTAATAAAATTAATATTTTATTCCCAACATTCTATTAAAAAAGGATTGATCTTTAATATTTGATAATTTTTTTTAAAGTAATCATTATATCTAAAGCACTATGGTGTTCAAAAGTTCGTAAAAAATTACGAATCCGGGTACCGGCCTCTTAAATGCAAAATTGTAAGTAGGTATTAAAATTAGAAATTCACAATCTGCCATATTATGGCGTGCAAGTTTTAAAATATAATATAACAAATTGACAATTTATTTAATAAATAAGACATTGTAGATATGAGAATAGTTGAGGTCTATTCAATAGATAGTATTCATCTTTAAATATTTTCAACGACTAATTTTCATATTTTTGTAGGAATCAAAAATGCTCGCTTCGGGCACTACGGGAGCTTCTGACAATAATAGCACCATTGTGCCAATGATAACTCACACAGCAGCCACACCGCAAGACTCACCGTCGACTACTTTAGAACCTGGTGCAACATTCAGAGACTTTAATGTAGCTTTATCTTTAGAAAAATCTGAAATGCTGTCAAGTTTAGATTCAATCGACCGAACATCTGTACGTATGAATAAATAATTAACAATGTTGATTTTACTTCACAATTATTTCTTGTCGCTAAAACTGCAACTGTATTTCAGTGTCCCAGTATACCAGGATTACTTAAACCACCGAACAGCTATACGTTAACACTTCATTCGGCAGCTGCGCAATTAGGCGCTGAAAAAGCACGGCTTCCTCCAATGACTCTTGCTCCCCCACCCCTAACTTTAGCTCCGCCTCCATCAAGATCTACTTCCCCTGGTTCCACTACACCAACAACTCCAAAATCGTTACCGTCACCAATGTTCCCAGAAAAAAGTCTTCAGATTACAATCGCTAAGGATGAGAATTGTTTAAACGTCAGCGATAAGTCCAGTTTACTTAGTTCTCAAAAGTAAGCAATTTACTAATTTTGCTTTATTTGTATTATATAAACGCATAAGTACATAAATAAATCTATCTTCAGAAGTCTAACCATAACTACACCAATAATAAATGGAGAAGATAAATGCAAAGTTCAACGTGGATATAGTTGGAAACACAGCTTAGTACGTAAAAAGCAGCGAACAGGCTCTGACTCTGATGCAGTGGTGCTCAATAATGGACGGGATCACATTGCTTGTAATGGTAAGTGTAATAAGGAAACGAGTTACTTAGAATTAAACTATTCTATCAAACGCTACCTTACCTATCGCACTTTATTTTAAGCTATTGCAAACTAGCATAATATTTTATCACAAATTCTAACCAATCATAATTTTATCAGGTTCTAGCTTCAGAAAAAATGAATTGCTACTGTCATCATCCATGGTGATAAAAAACGACACACAATCAGAATTACCAAATAACAGATCAAAAGTTGAGAGAAGAAGAGTTTCGGCTCACAATACACCTATCCTGCCAGACGTAAGAATATTAATGTAACTTACTTTCCTACTATTTATCGATTTCAATACATTTGGCGTCTATTGTTTTGTTACAGGTGTCATGGAAAGCTCCAGAAGCAGGTTTCACTACGGAATCTACAGTAAGATTAGATACCGTCAGACCTCCACCTCACAGACTCTCACTTACTAATGAGTATACAACAGGTAAATTAAGTTGAATAATACTTTAAAGGGGTTCAGTATGTTTAATAAATATGTCATCAACAATTTTGCTTTCATCAACAAAATTGCTATAGATTAGCAAGTACGTAATTAATATGTATATTTGTTTTAGTGACATCGATATCAGAAGTAAAAGCCAGTAATTTATCTCCCACAACACCGCAAGCACAGATATCGCCGAGATTATCCCGACAGGACTCATTACGACCCAACAATCAAGCATTACCTTTGAAACAAATCAATGAAGAGGTAAAAAAATCGTCCAAGTTTCTAAAATTAATTGAATTAACTTTGATAATTTTGATATTGATCCTTTTATTTTAATCCATTTATCTAATTAAAAAATAACTTAGGAATCTGATTCTTATTCAGAGAGTAGGTAGGTATTTAAGAAATAATTTGTTCATTTATTTTCCAATTCCAGTATTTTTATAAATTGCCATCCAATATTTTACAAAGTATTTCTCCCAAAGATAAAGGTTAGAGTATATTTTACCACCAAATACAAAATCTGTTTAATTCAACTCTGTCAAAAATATTATTTATTTATTAAAATAACCGAAACTCAACAACAATTAGCCGCAAAGGGGTTATCAGTCAGATATAAGTCAGCAATATTAGTAAACCGAGTAGGTTTACTAATATTGCGTTAGTAAACCGAATAGGTTTACTAATATTGCGTTTAATAATTAATTAATAAGAATTAAATAGTGTATCAGCTACTATTAAATTATTATTCGTTATTATTTAGCGTCCTCCACCGTTTACATTTTATTTTATAAACGAAAAAGATAACTTAATTTAATAGAAGCTCTTTTCAGGTGGCAGTAAACAACAATGTCTGTATATTCTCATCGAGATTCGATAGGAGGCAGTTTAGGTTTAAAGACCTTTTTCGATTTATGGAGCCGACGGGGTGCCTTAAGGAAAAAGAAGATTATTCTCTTTACATATTTGCTCCAGACAACAAGTAAGGGATGAAACATCGAAATGTTTATTCGCACACTTTATTTATTTGGTCTCGATGTTCACACGGCGAGATACTGGGACGCAAAATAAATATGGGGTGGAGAACTGACATCGAATGTGTATTATTGGCTTTCGGGAGACTTCACGTCTCAACGGTCTCTGAGAGGAATTTCAATTAACGTTTCAGAGATGATTGCAAATTCTCGATATCGTCCTTGCGAAATGCGCGCCGGTTATTAATTTATTGGCTTTTGGGTGTAACAATGATCTTTAATATATGTTTTTATGAATTATAATGAATGCCAATATTGTTTTTTAACGCTAATATTTCAATCCTTTTGTGTATTTTTTTATGTTTATTGTTTAAATAATTTATTTCATATTTTTTTAACAGGATAAGGAGATTATGTACATGGGTGGTTACCAGAAGTTGGTTTGATAACATCGTTCTATTGTTCATAGCTTTAAATTGTATAACGTTAGCGATGGAGCGGCCTAACATTCCTCCCGATTCAAAAGAGAGAGCTTTTTTGTCCAGTGCTAATTATGTTTTCACTGTGGTATTTGCTGCGGAAATGTTTATAAAGGTAAAATTCTATATTTTTTTATAGTAGTAGTACTATATAAGTAAAAATTAATGTTTGTACGCTTGTTCGATAACGTTCGTAAAGCATATTTTGCGTGGCACTACAGCGCATGCCGAGATGCCGCATGCTAGGAATAAATAAATTACTTACTATATTACTCGCAGATAGTATACTCACAGATTTCTTATTTGAAAGTTTTCACTATTTTTAAGTTAAAAAATACATCCTTATAATAAATTCCTCCTATTAACAAAAATACTTCTGGTATGTTTACGAAATGACATACTATTTAAACAATGCATATGAATTTCAAATAAAAGCTTTTACGATAGTATTAGTGGATAGTATTAATTTTCACTATGTGATTGTTTTTTTAGGTTGTTGCATCTGGAATGTTCTACGGTCCTGAAGCCTACTTTACTTCGGGATGGAACATCATGGACGGATCACTTGTCATTATATCAATTATTGATCTATTAATGTCATTAGTCTCAGAATCTAGTCCAAGGATATTTGGAATTTTAAGGGTACTGATTTTACTATGTTGGTTTTCTGAGCATTTATTGCTATTATTATATTGAGGATCTGATCTTAAGATGTTGTAATTTTTTTTTAGGTATTTAGATTGTTAAGATCTCTTCGACCTCTGAGAGTTATAAATCGCGCTCCAGGATTAAAGTTGGTTGTACAAACGTTGTTATCATCATTGAGACCTATTGGAAATATTGTCCTTATATGCTGTACATTCTTTATCATTTTTGGAATATTAGGAGTACAGGTTTGTCTTACTTTATTCTATGAGTTTATTTTGTAAAAGGTATATTTTAAAATATACCTTTTACAATTATTTTTTATATTTTTGTTGCAGTTATTTAAAGGAGCATTCTTCTATTGTGAAGGCACAAATATCAAGACTGTCAAAAACAAAACCGATTGTCTGGCAATAGATGGTAATGTTTGGGTTAACAGAAAATACAACTTTGATGACCTTGGCAAAGCACTGATGTCATTATTCGTACTAAGTTCTAGAGACGGCTGGGTAAACATTATGTATACAGGACTTGACGCTGTTGGAGTTGATCAACAGGTACTGTTAATATCAACTTCTACTTTTGCTTTTGGACTTTTAGCTGTGCCAATTAAAAATATTTACTATTTAGGTAAAAAATTGTAAATACTGATAACAATATTCAAGTTCTTCTACATTTCAAACTTCCTTTATAACGATTTGTTTCACCACCTTCTGATAAGTGTCGGATAGCTTATTCACAACTTTTGTCTATGTCACTTGACATAAAGTAAGAAAGTGACAAAACTTACGTTTACGCTATCCGACACTTATCATAAGGTGGTGAAAGAGGCCCTTAATCTCTTATTATTCTATAACTTTCTTTTATGCTACAAGCACTGAGCAATTAATAGTAGGCTACAAGTCAGTCTAGTATCACACCAATGTCAAGGAACTTACAGGAAAAGTCAAATTAAAAGTTTTTGTTTCTAGCCAATCACCAACTATTCAGAATGGCGTCTACTGTACTTTATCGCATTTATTCTTCTGGTGGGATTCTTCGTGCTTAACATGTTTGTGGGAGTGGTGGTAGAAAACTTCCATCGTTGTCGAGAGGAACAAGAGAAAGAAGAAAGAGTGAGACGAGCTGCGAAAAGAGCGCTGCAAATGGAGAAAAAAAGACGAAGTAAGTTACAAATATCCGAACAATAAAAAATATATAGGAAAACTAAAGTTTAGTTTACTCGAACTAAATTGCACTTCTCTTTTTTTTCAGAAATGCATATGAGACCTTACTACGCTGATTATTCTCCAACTCGTCTTTTTGTACACAACGTGGTAACATCTAAATACTTTGACCTAGCCATAGCAGGCGTAATTGGTTTAAACGTTGTAACAATGGCTATTGAGTATTATAGAATGCCTCCAGCTCTACAATACGCCTTGAAGATCTTCAACTATTTTTTCACCGCGGTCTTCATACTTGAAGCAGTAATGAAACTTGTAGCCTTAGGATTTAAAATCTACCTAAAAGACAAATGGAATCAGCTAGATGTAATAATAGTGATACTATCGATAGTTGGTATAGTTCTAGAAGAACTTGAGACTAATATAATCCCAATAAATCCAACTATTATGAGAGTTATGAGAGTTCTGAGGATTGCAAGAGTATTGAAGCTATTAAAAATGGCAAAAGGCATAAGGGCCTTGTTAGATACCGTAATGCAAGCTTTGCCGCAGGTCGGAAACTTGGGTTTGCTGTTTTTTCTTTTGTTCTTTATTTTTGCTGCCCTAGGAGTAGAATTGTTTGGACGACTTGAATGTTCTGATGAGATTCCTTGTCAAGGTTAGTACAAAATACATGTCCCGCACTATCTTCAATTAATTTATTTTTATCAAAACATTTAATACGTGGTAATTTCATATAACTAGTACCTTAAAATTAGCTATAATATTTAATTATTATAGGTCTTGGTGAACACGCTCATTTCGCAAACTTTGGAATGGCTTTCCTGACATTATTCCGCGTGGCAACTGGCGATAACTGGAATGGAATAATGAAAGACACATTGAGGGAAGACTGTGATAGCTCTGTGGATTGCGTGAGAAACTGTTGCGTGTCCACAATCATCGCCCCAATATTTTTTGTTGTATTCGTACTTATGGCACAATTTGTACTAGTCAACGTTGTAGTGGCGGTGAGTTTCAATATCGTGACGATACATTATTTATTATGAAAAAGTTAATGATCGCTTGTAGCATAGGAAAACATGACATGACAGACGAAAACAACAATTTTTTACATTTGCATTTATATAAATTTTATAGTAACTGTAAGTAGTAGGTACTCCAGTTAATTTAATTTCAACTTGTCCATAGGTCTTAATGAAACATTTAGAGGAATCGCACAAACAAATGGAAGATGAAATGGACATGGATGTTGAACTAGAACGCGAGTTAGAACGAGAAGCAGATGACGAAGAAGACCGAGCCCTCTGTCGGGCGTTAGAGCAGTGTGTTACCCCTCCATGCCCTTTGAACAAGGTACCGTCGCTGCCAGCAAATTTCACTTATAGTGAGCCGAAGCACCAACCGTTACCATCACCCGCACGCAGACGACGTACATTACACTCTCACCACGCTTTGTTACCGGCTGCTTTACCACAAAGGAGAGCTTCCTTATCCCCTCATGCATTTGGACGACGTCGGCAGGATTCTTCAACGTCGGAAGTTCCCGCCGCTTTGTACGAAGAGGATGCTCGCTTTATCGATGCGGATGACGTGGACGAATTAGAACCCGGAAGTCCTCCGCGACGGGACTCGTTCGCTCAAAACAGAAGACAACGGGTCGATAAAAGAAACTCCCTACGAGGAGAGGAAGCGCGGTTGTTACGACCCGCGCCAGTCCTACTCACAGTTCCTTCGACTAGACAGAGTATAAGGCGCACTGGCGCGAGGAGGAGGTCGTCAACGGAGTCGGCCGCGACGAGTGACGTCAGTCACTCATCATTCCGGTCACAGTTGACACCTGACATAAGTGATCAGCCAATAACGGAAGAGGAAAAAATAAGGATTGTTATCGCAGAGAGGCGAAAAATTGATACGACGAGGCCGGAGCCCGAAGATGTGGAGTTATCAGAACGCGGTTCCTAGTCCAGGCGGGGCCGGCCGCAGCAACACCACGAAGTTTACATCTAAATTT
The DNA here is from genome assembly GCA_920104075.1 of Melanargia galathea. Classification (NCBI taxonomy): domain Eukaryota; kingdom Metazoa; phylum Arthropoda; class Insecta; order Lepidoptera; family Nymphalidae; genus Melanargia; species Melanargia galathea. The sequence goes on along the minus strand of OV049856.1, from coordinate 26,950,296 downwards.
CCTAAACGTGGAAGATAGATGTGTGAATCCCTTCCCATGCAATTTCCAATCTCTTCCAAGAAGGTGTGTTTAAGGGAACGCTCAAAGATTGAACTCGGTTCTTAAAAGTGACACAGTGAACATTTATGTTAGTTAACTTTTGTGATTTGTGTCTTTGGAGTGTTTAAAACTTTGATTACTCTTTTTAAACCGAATGAATGACAGTGATTTGTGAACGTTTGATACTATTTCTTTTTGCCACATGAAAACCCTTTATTTTATCTTCGCGGCCGGTTCGACTACTTTACAAAGAGACTTTAATAAATTTAAGATTTATTTTTTAAAATTAGTTAGATAGTTGTTAGAACTAGTCAATTTGTGGTGGTGGGATGTTTTCTACGAGTGCTAAAGTTTACTTCATGAATAATTGTTTAAGTAATTTAATCGAGCGGTGCTTGCTGTTAATATTTGATCTGTTATCTATAAATTTATGTTAAACGTATTTGAGAAACTCAACGAAGAATCAATTTATGCGTGTGATAATAAAATATATAATTTCGGTTGATGTTTATTTGTATAAAAATTTATTTATGGTAGGAAACTACTCGAATAAAAATATGTTAGGTTTAATTTAGTTTATTTTCTAAGGATGGGTTTCAAATCATTGAAGTAGTGTGGTTTATGAGTCAACGATTGAAAAAGCCTACCTGTTGTACAATTGTTTTAGAATTATTAATATTTAGTTTTTATCTTACCAACTTGTAATAAATGACTGTTTAGACTCGTAGTGAACTCTTTCTAGTTAGATCTATGTCAATCTATTAGTATTAAAAACAGAACCAAAAGTTCGTGAATTGAGTATTACCCTCTTATAAGACGAAGAGTATTTTCTGAATATAAATGAATCCTATTTTCATACAAAATCATGTACTTACTTATTTAGATGTTTACTGGCAATACGCACATGTTTTAGAAAGTAGAATTTGTTCGACTTGTACATTACAAAATTGAATGAAACAACTACCTACCGATGTAAAAAAATATTATGGTAAACCATAGTGGTCTGAATAACGTAAGATTCGAATAATATTAGCGTGTTGCTATCTAGCAATATTTATTGTTAGCGGTGCCAAATTTACCAGCATTTTTTATTTAAGTTTTTTAAGTTTTAATTTTAATAGGAATTTTCTGTATCACTTCTGCGTTCACTTTCAAAGTTACTTACATAGAAAAAAGGCAATCATCCAAAAAACACCGTGTTCTTGTTTACTTACTATTATATTTTTTTGCTTATTTCATGTCATTGTAAAACGTACTTAATTAGTTAGGGAAGTCAGCAATAAATTTTATACTTCAACTGTGCCTTTCCTATTTCTAATGTATTATTAGCTTGTGAAATCGATGGAAGAATAGACTCAAAACTTGGTGTATAATATTGTAGAAATGACATTATAGATGAGTATTCAATGTTAAGTACCTGTTGATCTTACCAAATTTTTTAAAATTTTACGAAATTAACTAAAGAGATGACTTCTAAAAATCCGACTTTAGCATTCCGAATTTTACTGTCACTTCTATATCTTCCACAAACACCTAATAGTATTTAATTACTGTACTTGTGGCTTGTTACGACGATTTAAAGTACATATAAGGTTTTGCACTATCAAACAGAACAATACACTACGTAGGTATCTATCTATTAGGTATCTTACCTTAAAAAAAACTTAACTAAAATATGTACCTACGCACTCTAAGGGCCTGTTTCACCACCTTCTGATAAGTGTCGGATAGTCTAAACGTAAGTTTAGTTACTTTCTTACTTTATGTCAAGTGACAAGGACAAAAGTCGTGAATTAAGCTATCTGACACTCACCACAAGGTGGTGAAAATAGCCCTAAATAAAGTCCAGCTTTTTTGTTGTAAATGAAAATAGAATACAAGTTGCATTTAAGTTAGTATTTTTTTTTTTTCTTTTTATAAATTCAATGAATTTACTCATGGTTCGCTATAATAAAAATTCACAAAGTTGTAATATACCTCTGGTACTTTGTATCAAGTTTCCCGAAAATAGAGCTTCTTGAATTTTTTCCATGACAATTTTTTAAGAGCATTATGTGAACGTACTTTTTTCCGTGTAAACGCGGCATTGAAATTGTAGTACAAACATTTTCAATTATGTCTACTTACAACCAATGTCTTCCACCATCACCGTTTTTAAAAATTTTCTATATATACCCTCAATATAATAGATTCACTATTACTAAATCGTGGAAAGTAGTTTTTGATTTAAACCAAAAATCAAAAATATAAAAAAGAATTGATTAAATGGAATTTAGTAAAATTAAGAATAGTATTTTCGTGATAAAAGCACGTGATAAAATGTTTAATTGTTTTTCGGTACTGACTGTATGTTAATTTTAAGCGGTATGAACAATGTTCATTATTTGAATACACCTGTTAAAACTTAGCTGGTGATCTGTCTGTCAAGTTACGAGAGTTACGAAATGTTAGGTTGAAAATAAATATAAAAATCGAATATTGCGTTTTATTACCGTACATAATGTTTTTTCCTCATGGAATATTTTACAGTAAAACTTAAAACTCACCTAGCCTATCCTGAATAATCCATAACGAGAAAATCCGTAAGATAACCAGAGTAACCATTAGAGTAATCAGCATTGCATGATTGCAAGATAAAGTCATCATCATCATCATCATCATGATCAACCCATTACCGGCTCACTACAGAGCACGGGTCTCCTCTGAGAGTGAGAAGGGTTTTTGGCCATAGTCTACCACGCTGGCCAAGCGGATTGGCAGACTTCACACACCTTTGAGAACGTTATGGAGAACTCTCAGGCATGCAGGTTTCCTCACGATGTTTTCCTTCACCGTTAAAGCAAGTGATATTTAAATACTTAAAACGCACATAACTCCGAAAAGTTAGAGGTGCGTGCCCGGGATCGAACCCATGACCTCCGATTAGAAGTCGGTCGTCCTAACCACTAGGCTATCACAGCAAGATAAAGTGATGCAAGATAAAGGATAGTACATGTCTGTCGCTTCACGCTCGCTGTCGGTTCTGTGACAAATATTGTACCTACCAAGATCAAGTATCAAGATCAGGACGAGGTTGCAAGTCCATTTGTTAATGGACGTACTAGGCAGAAGCATTCCGGAGTGGAGACCGCGTACTGGTAAGCTCAGTGTGGGACGACCGCCAAGTCCGCTGGTCCAACCTTAGGAGTTGGCGGGAAGTGAGTACCTAAATAAGAAAAGCAGAAAACTGGATGCTTGCACACTCTCTAAAGGGCAGACAGCAGTCCAACAGTGTACGCTTACAGGCTGATAGATGGACGATAATTGCTGCAATAGACACTTTTATCGTCGACGTCATTTTCTTGAATTCAAAAAGTTAGTTCAGTTGGATGTAGAAAAAGCTCAATTTAATTTATTTAAATACCTAGTCACCAAAGTTTTATGTAAAAATTAATTAATACCATTGGCGTAACAAGATTCTGATTTTATAGCTCTTAAATTAATAATTATGAAAGAGCCCCTAAAACGGATTTACGCAGTCATAAAAATTTAACCGTTTGTTTGGTATTCATTAAGAAACGGAGGTTATTTAGGTCAACGGGAGCTCGTTTACTGGAACAAAGCAATTCAGCTCACTTTTTATTTAAACATTTGTTTTAATGTTAATATAAATTTTCCGCTTTGCTAGGCAGTTATACCGTTTTTAAATGGGGTCTTGGTTTTTTCCAATATCACTGCCACTCTCTTTTAATGGCTTCAATTGCCCTGGACGGTGATCTCGCCTGGTGGTCTGCTTATGATGCATTTTAAGATGAAAACGTGCTAAGCTGTAAATAGGGTAAGGCTACTTTCATTAAACACGTTTCGGTTTCTACATGACTTCGTACCATAACGCTAAATCAAGGGTAAGGCTACTTGCAATAAACACATCGATTTCTATACGGCATCGTACCAGAGCGCTAAATCACTTGGCGGCACGTCTTTCGGTGAGGTGATAACTTTCACTTCGTCAGATGTTTAAGACGATTTAGACCAGAGGTTCCCAAACTTTTTTCTTAGAGTTAAAGTTAGACCACTTTCAAAATTTAGCTAGTTCCGGTGGACCCCCTGCAGCTACATTTCTACTGTATTCACAAAACACGACAAAAAATGGGAAGATTAGTTCTTACTATGGAAATTTGCTTTGGGGCTGAGTTCCAACAACGAATTAATAGTAAGTTTTCTAAAAAATTAATGGAAAATTATTGGTTAATTAATTGTGCTGTGAGTGGATGTCAAAAAAGTAAAGTTCTGTATAAAGTAAAGTACCTACTGAATATGGAATATGCAAGTTTTTACAAGTAACAGTCGCTGAGCGTCTTAAAATATTATCAACAATGTAGCCAACATTTTAGTTCTTCACTATCGAAAGCAGATAAATTTTTTTGGTCCCCCCACTTACGACTTATGAACTTGAATTTTTTTGTCACGCCAACGTTGACCCCCGTCGAGTCTCCCGTGGACCCTTGGGGGTCCACCTGTACCACTTTGGGAACTACTGATTTAGACGATTCAGAAGCACTCGTAAAACTTTATTTGAATAAAAATGTTTCTATTCTATTCTAACAATGAACAGTGAGCGACTGCCATAGACGCGAAACTCACTTTGAGTTTCGTACCACAGCACACAGTCACAGCCCATCGCGCACCTTAAAGCCTACCTTTACATAACAAAAATACATTAGCTACATACTAATGTAGGTAATGTATTTTTGTTGCATATTAGTATTAATGTTAGTACCTACTAACTAAAACTAGTGTTTTTTCTTTGCACTGATTGCCGTTAGTTAAGCACGACATCCTTATAATATAGGTACATATTTGGTACACATATAGGTACATATTTGGTACATATTTGGTATACATATAGGTACATTGTTGTTAATTTTGTATTTGCTATAATAAGTATATACTGACATTCTAATAAATAATATAATCAAGGAAGGCACTACAGATCCGATCCTTCTGTGACGATCCTTGCTAGAGACCTATATCCAGCAATCAGCAATGGACGTCTATTGGTTGAGACGACGACGATGACAAATATGTCAGCAGGTAAATGTGTACTTAAGTAAAGTAATATAAAAGTAATAATTTAAGCAAACTCGGAAGAGAAAGAGAAAAAGTACTGAAGCACATTTTTCAGCACTTAGGTAGAGGCGTACCTATAACCTACTACAGTACATCTAACAATAAATAATTGTGCCCTAATAAAAAAGTGTAACCATAAACATATAGGATATATTATTTCGTAAGGTCTTTAATAAAAAAGTGTCACGTTTAACGGACTGTTTTAAAACTCATCTTTCAGCCTGAATAAATTACGATGTAATATGCATAATAAAGGAGCTCTTTGTGACAAATTCGTACCTACTGAAAGATGAGACATTACGCGTAGCTGTAATTTTGCGAATCATGCATGTTCTTATTTATTTTTGCCTCTTTGGATAATACTTATATAACTTAGTTCCAAAGTTTAATGTCTGCCTGCAGTCTGTAACACGAGTTTCGATTAATTTATGAAAGAAAGATATCTAAATGTTTTTAGCTCCAAGAAAACTAAAACGAAAGAGGATAAATAAATGTCTTAATATTTTATTATCTAAATATAACTTTAATGTGCATAACATAAAACACTTAATAGAGTCGCCATAGCGCTCTAGATGTATGGATGTGCGAAAAATATTTTCTGCCAAATTTTGAGATCCACCGCCGCCCGCTCACATCTGCAATTTATATCGTACAATAATAGAAAAATATGACGTGTTAATGACACATATTTTAACATACATGACAATTCACGCACACTTCAATTAGGGTAATTCCGATGGCCTTACGGGAGAGATGGCCAATAGAAAAAATTATATAATAATAATTCCTTCACTATAGAGTTTTAAAGTTACTAGGGCCATCTCCCCGGAATTACCCTAATTCATGATCATTGATCATGAATTTTACTAGAAGGGGAAAGGCTTTTCTAAAAAAAATTTTTAATCTACGGGTATTACAGACTACATAGATGCAGTTTTTTACTTTGATAATAATTAATATGTGAGTTAATTAAATCGCTTAAAGTAATTGAGTTAACAGTAGATATAGACTGTAAGTACCTAATTAGTTTACAAATTTACTTTACTAAAATTAGTTTACTTAATTACAAATACATGATTTTACATTAAACCACATAAACAAGTATAAATTTAAAATTTAAAAAACCCCCGACATTCGCCATTTTGTGGCGGCGGCCATCTTGGATTTGCAATAATGCTATTCTACTAGTCACTTTCTTTTGATACCCATATTAAGGGAGATGTGAAAAAATATGTATTCCGCCATTTTGTAGCGGCGGCCATCTTGGTGCGATTTTCATCAAACATAGCTAACAACACTCTCGACTAATTCACCTTTCAAACAAAAAAAACCGCATTCAAATCGGTCCACCCGTTTGAGCGCCACAGGGGAACAGACAGACACACACACACACACAGACACGTCAAACTTATAACACCCCGTCTTTTATGCGTCGGGGGTTAAAAATAAACTCCTGTTTCCCGTAATATAACGACCACGCTCGTACTGAGATGACCATATATAGGAATTTCAGTAGAAGCTTCGGAGTTCGGACCTTTTTCCCGGGAATAAGTCCGGAATAGGTGCGTTAATGGACCGGGGACAGCCATAATGGTGAATAAGAAGCTGTTTCAGGATCCAGACCCTATGCTAAGTGCCTTATGAAGAGGATTCCGAACTAACTTAAAACCTAATTTTGTAGGTTGTTGTAATATTAGCTATTATAATAAGTTGTTGTAATATCAATTAACACTTAGTTTTCTATTTAATTTTACGGCGAGATATGGTATGATATTCAAATATGGAATAGGTACTAGCGAATGTTTCATGATCATAAAAAAACCGGACAAGTGCGAGTTCAGTACAAAATCACTTTTGTTGTATGGAAGCCCCCTTAAATATTTACATTTTATTCTGTTTTTTAGTATTTGTTCTTATAGCGGCAACAGAAACACCTACATCATCTGTGAAAATTTCAACTGTCTAACTGTCACGGTTCATGAGATACAGCCTTGTGACAGATGGATAGAAAAACGGACAGCGGATTCTTAGTAATAGGGTCCCGTTTTACTCTTTGGGTACGGAACCCTAAAAAGCACCCGCCGAGTTTCTTGTTGGTTCTTTTCGGTAAGAACAACATTCCAAACCAGTGGTAGATTCAATTGAATTAATTTATTTGTTTACCTAGATAGGTACCCAAATCCTAGAATAAAGCATTCGAATAAACATACAAGGAGCTTTGCGAATCTTTTAAATTTTGGAGCCGATGAATTCATACAATTTTTGAATGGCTTTGAGTTCGACATCTTTTAAAACTAAACTTTCTAGGACAGCGCTTTCCCGTAAAATTGATTCTCAATTTTGTTTCAAACGGGAGTCTTTTTGAAAGCTTTGTAAATATAAATCCATTTCAGATTGAACTTGAAGTTTAAAACAATTTTAAACTTCTGTGCCCTTAAGACATCCATCGCTTTGGAACTTTGAACACGAAAATCGCTTCGGTAAACTGTACTCGTGCTATTTTAACGATGACGTCTTAAACGATCTCAATAAATACGTTTATGGATAATCCTGCTCGCCCCTCTCGTACTTACCTCGTTAGTCTAGTGGCTAGTTCACTCTACTGCGGATCTTAAGGACTTGAGTTCATGGTCTGGTTCGGGCGAAAAAGTTAATGCTCTCCGAGGCACAGGGTAAGCTGTTGGTCCTGCCCCTTTAGTGTCGGATCGCCATCCCATCGAACTATGAGAGTGAGGGAATAGAGAGCGCACGTGTGTTTGTGTGAACACTTTACACTATAATATCTCCTACATAATTGGCCAGTCTCTAACGAGATCGCTACTAACTTAAAGCCGTGTGAAGCTGAGCTATATTAATATTATGTAAGTAAACTTTCAGCCGGTTTCAACTTCCAAAATAAGTAGGTACTTATTTTTTTTTATATATTAATTGCAGGCAAACGAGCAAGCGAGTCACCAGAGTGCTTAGTCTAAGTTTGAAGCGCTCTAAAACTAAAAGTATACTAGAAGTATACTATTGATCGAATCACAAATGACTTCAGAGCAAAATGAACCCAAAGACTCTTAATTTAGGTCCATTTTACTCTGAAGTCATGGTGATTCGATCAATAGCATACTTTATAGTATAATAAAAAGTTTTGGAGCGCTCCAAACTGAGACTAAGCACTCTGAGTTAAGTGATTACCGCCGCCCATGAACATTTGCAGTACACTTATAAGCGCGATTCATGTTATTCTATAGAGTTTGTTCAACAACATCGTTTGATCCACTTCTAGATTTTACACGTAGATAAGGCAACACTATAACAGATAAGGTTCTTTTTAAATTGACACATCTACGTATTTAACTAACCAACAATATAAACAGTACGTACATAAAAAATTAAAAATACCCGTTTGCTCAAAAATTTCCCTTTGTTTTTAAAGTTTGTTTGAGTCCATTCCAGCTAGGTATTTTTCCCGCGCGCTGCAGTATGGGTGCACAAACGAACCGCTGCTGCCGTTGTTGACTGTACTCAACTGTATTTACCTACGTAGTTTATAGTTTTGTTTCGTCTGGGTGATGGAATTTTCGAATAAGCTCTCCTATCAAGCATATTCAGTTGTGAAAGTTTGAACACTGCGTGGAAATTTATACCTATTTTCAGCATCCATTTTATTTATGCGTCATTGGGTTGGTCAATAAATTAAACTGTATAGCATGTTTTTATGAATCTTTCTGTTGTAGTGGTAAAGAGTATAGACAAACTGTATACTAACAGCTTTTGGTTTGATTTACAGTTGTGTTTCGTATAAGCTTCATATTTCTTTGTTTCAGCATCCATTTTATATATTTACCATCCAGGGGGGTTATTCTGTAACTTCGTTAGCAACTGAAAATAGTTGCCAACGAATTAGTTCGATATACATTGCTGCTTTACTGTGTAAAATTATGAAAACACTTTATATTTCCCACAGTAAAGCAGCAATGTATATCAAAGTAATTCGTTGGCAACTATTTTCAGTTGCTAACTAAGTTACAGAATAACCCAGTAACTTAGTTAGCAACTGAAAATAGTTGCCAACGAATTAGTTCGATATACATTGCTGCTTTACTGTGTAAAATTATGAAAACACTTTATATTTCCCACAGTAAAGCAGCAATGTATATCAAAGTAATTCGTTGGCAACTATTTTCAGTTGCTAACTAAGTTACAGAATAACCCAGCAGGTCATGTTTGTAGGTAATAATATACCTCCTCGATAAAAATTAGCAACCTATAAGATTTTACCCAAGGCTTATTTAACAATCTTAAAACTGGTGACAGAGAGGTCGTCAGATTTCCATAATATCTGAAACTACAGTACAAATCCGTTTGATAAAACTACTATAACTTCAATGACTTTTCATTAATCCTACGAGCTATTAGAGTACTTTATTGAATACTCTTATCTCGCTTGTGTTGGTTGGGAAGCCTCGTAAAATTTACATAGGTGCTAATAATTCCACGCTCGTTTAAATGATTACCTTTGTGACAATATTAAACAATTTCAAACTTAGTCGGAGACGTGACCAATTTCGTGTGAATTTCACCTCTTGTTGTAATTTATGAAATGGGACTTGAATTTTGCATGAAATCGTAAATTCCAATTCTGAATATATGATGAGCGAACATCTCTGTAATAAATACCTACTATTGTTACGCTATTTGTAGTGGCATGGTAGAACAGAATCCACTTACAGCATCATAATAATTAAGCTCTTCGACGCATGGATGATGGAAGTAATATAAAGGAAACGGTCAAATTAAATTACATAGTAGTTATTCTATGTACCTACATATTTATTCTATTTAATTTCGATTTTTTTAATGTTTCATTAAAACTTTCAATGCAACAGGTAACTAAATAACTAACCTAAAACTATGGTTCGCGTAAAATAATGCCATAAATGCAGACTCTGTTTCCGCGCTGAATAGCCAGGAAGATTCTCTGTACAAAAATTTGACAGTCCTTCCCTATGGCTATTTTGATTAGCCGCCTACAGTATGAATGATTAAAGATAGAAGTTCCAGAAAAATGTTATACCTAAGTATAATTAAAGGATGGTCAAACTTTTTTCTAGAGGCGAAAAATGAATCAGTCTTTGGTGAGTTAAATAACAGAAAAAGATTTTCTTCGCCTGGAAAGATTTATTAGTTTGTGAAAGTTTTCTTACTCTGTTAAGCTTTTGAAGAATCCTTCGGGTCTTATTAAATAATCTTTCAAAACTATTATTGGATTTGTCGGCTTTGTGTTTTTAGCTAACACTCGCAGTTCAATCCATACTAATATACAATTTATTATAATTATTACTAATTGTTAGGTAACTTAGTTTTATGTAGTAGAACATAAAGAAAGAGGAAAATCCAAAACAAAAGAAAAAACACTACATGCAGAAAAACATAGAATACTTTTTATTACAGTAAACAAAGGGTTCCGAGGGAAGTTTTACTTATAGTATCCTCCTATGGGTATGGTACTCCCTCAATATGGGTATCAAATGAAAGGGCTTGACTAGTAGAATAGCACTATGAAAATCGAAGATGGCCGCCGCCACTAAATGGCGAATTTCGGGGGTTTTTAAATTTTTAATTTATACTTGTTAAATATGTAACTAAGACAACTATCATATAGTTATATTTCAACAGTCAGACAAATTGTAATGACGAAACATCCACTAATCACAAAAATTATTCAACCGTGAGTATGAGCGCGAGAGCAGTTACCTTTCACACTTGATATCTCCATAAGTACCCCAGTTACGAACTCCTCAATTACGCAGTTATTCAAAGCAAATGAGACACTACTGAGAGCCTAAGGTTTCATCTTTCCGAAAATAAGTTATGTCATCGCACTGGGATCTTTGTTTATTAGTTTTTACCGCAGTAGTTTATTGCTGTCGTTGACATGTCAACTCGCCGCCAACGTAGACAGACATGAGTCGTAATTTCCGTTCGACTTGTCTTATTGACATTTTAATATCCGAAATGGGAAGACCAATAAAATATCAGATTACGGGGGAAAATACGGTATACCTTGTTAGAAATGTCGAGTAATTTTAGTGGAATTCTAGTAGTTAGGCGCTGCGCAAACGTAGACACTTTTGTGTTGTGTGTGGACACAAGCCACCATATTTTTTATTTTCATACAAACTTGATTCCATATATACCTAATCAACCAACAACTGCGCAAGCATCGGTTGCCGACACCAGACACAACAACCAGGGTTTCCTATGACGGTGTCCCGGGTTGCTAACAAAAAGTGTGTATACGGTTGCGCAGCGCCATAGTGGGTGTAGCAATTGCGTTCGATTCCTGCCAGCGCTTTTCGCGATAAAAACACAAATGACGATTGTTCAATGGTCATCAATGATGGATGTATTTATTGGTTTACGAAAGGTTGCAATAAATCCTAAAATGTCTACCTACTTGGCATAGCTTGATGGTAGAGTGTTCTGAAACTTAAAGTTTAAAAAGTATTTATACTAGTTCAACCATTTTTAGGGTTCCGTACCTCAAAAGGTAAAAAAAGGAAACCTTATGAGATCACTTTCTTGTCCGTCTGTCCGTGTGTCACCACCGATTTTCTCAGGAACGGGTGGACCTAGCAAGTTGAAATTTATACCAGATACTAAAATTTATAGTCCCTATTAGATGTATAAAAATTAAGGTCCTGAGTCCACACAATAAAAAGATATGGGCTAATTTAGATTTTTACGAAAACTTTTACGTACCAACGTTTACCCTTATTTTATTTTTCGGAATTTTCCCTTTACTTGATCTGTAAGACCTTGCTTTTAACCAAAATTGACAAATCTAGGTCAACCGGAAGTACCCTATAGGTTTTGGGTCGAAAACCTAAATGGTAGTTCCAGTTGGTCTAAAATTACGAAATTTGGCAAAAAAGCCAGGTCTTACAGCACAAATAAAGGAAAAATTCCAAAAACTAAAAAAAGTTGGAAATTAAAGGGTGGACACCCTTTACACCATACATACATAGTTGAGCAAATTAAGATAGACCTCTGAGTTGTATGAGCGCTCATATTAAGCTTAATTAGCACCTTACCTTTTAAGATAAACTAATGAAAAACAGATTGTACTTATACTTCTGGAGTACGGAACCCTCGGTGCGCGAGTCTGACTCGCACTTGACCGGTTTTTTTTACATTTTTCATTTTCCTACCAGCTACCAATTACAAAAGTTGGTCAAAGGTGATCGAATGACTTCTTTCTAAATAAGCTTTTGCCCGGACGAAACATTGTTTATTTTTTATATATATCTACATGTATAATAAAATAGTAGTTTATGAAACGGTTGCATAATAGAGGTTATTAAAACACGAGTGTTAGTTTAAAAAACGAGCCGCAGGCGAGTTTTTTAATAGTATTACACGAGTGTTTTAATAACTAATTATGTAGAGTTTCATACACTACTTTATCTAAGCTCATCAATAGGTATCTTACGTATAAAAGAAAAGACTAAGAAATTAACAAAATTATTTATTATAATAAGTATTCATGTTTTGGATATTGCAATTTATAAATGTACTCAATTCTTCAGGGGAGAACGTTTTTGCATTTTTTCCCTTAAAGCCCTGCGATTTTCTTTTTAAAACAGCAATCAGTCTTGTGTATTTAATAATATCGATTTGGTTGTAGATACTCAATATACTTTTGAGCATTGAGTATTTAGCCCATAAGGACAAAGACTTAAATTTATTTGATAATTCTTGGAAATATGCTAGCATTACATTTTCTGAAAATGAAGTGGTTTTTTTCAAAATTTTCCAACTCATAAAATCTTGGTAACATTTATCGTAAATTTTCTTTGATTTTGCTGGCAAAAGATTATTTGTCATTCCCGATGCTATTTCCAGAATGTCTGGTGGAGTTAAATTCTCTTCAGTATCACTGCTAGACATTTTTCCGCGCAACAAAAATCACTTGCAAAATTTTGAGTTACAAAAACTGAATAGTAAATAAATAATAAATTAAAAATTTAAATAATAGGCGCCAAAATTCAATTGTCAATTTCGAATGTGCGGTGCGTGCAGTGCGTCTATGGTCAATTATGGTAGCACTACACTCTGTCCTCTGGCCGCATCTTGCTACCGCCACACTTTCGCAGTAGTAGTAATAGGGTAACTTTGATAGCGGGATAATCATTGTAAGTAACAAAATTAAACTAACTAACTATTGTAAACTAACTATTGTACCTATTTCTTTTAAAATGTTTCTTTTGTTTAATTTATGTTTTTTTGGTGTACAATAAAGTATTAAATAATAATAATAATAATAAACACCCGGCATGGCTCAAAAATACCAGAACCCAGTGCCTATAGTGTACTATAATGTAGAAAAAATTATTTTTTAACATTGTTTTGCAATAATTTCCTAACAAAGTAGTGTTATAATGAACTTTTTTAATTTTTTTTTTAAATATTATAGATGTATGTGAATAAAGTAGTCCAATATATGACACATTTTGATTTCATATTCGGAATTTTATGATATGAGAGTAGATAAACATCTTTTATTGACAGTACTCAAACCATAACGATTACATTCCTACTCAGAATTTCGTATTTTGCTAAGGGATACTTATACATATTCTATCCATTGATTACCTACGTCCCATATTACATGGTCTACCGGTTTTCACATTCTATTCAATATTATGTATTGTACCCATACGTAATCAACTAATCATACATCGTTATTTATTCACAAGTATGTATCATTTATTAAGGTGCGTCCAGACTTGAACATTTCACCGAACCGAACAGCGAACATTTCGGCGAACTTGTTACGCTCAATGTGGACGGCGCGCTTGGAGCGCTTGAGATGGGTTACTGCGTAACAGTTCGGCGAAACTTTCGCCCAGTAACCCATCTCAAGCGCTCCAAGCGCGCCGTCCACATTGAGCGTAACAAGTTCGCCGAAATGTTCGCTGTTCGGTTCGGTGAAATGTTCAAGTCTGGACGCACCTTTAGACGTCTAAGAACAGGGTTGTGGAATATTAGTCTGCCTTTGCCATTATCCAAATTGAGGTTTGGTTGAGACCTGAATAGGCTTGAAACCTTTATCGTGTACTCACAACTTAATAATGGGGCTAATTCTGTTTTACATAATCTCTAAACTAAAATGGCAGGTCTAAATATATTATTACCTCTTTCACAATGCTCGCTACGGAAAAGGATAGCACTATTTTTAAAGTCATCAATTTAGTTTACGTTTAGAGAATTGTGTACAACAGAATTAGCCGCAACGACCGTTTACAAAATGTAGACTTTTAAATATCACTTGCTTTAACGGTGAAGGAAAACATCGTGAGGAAACCTGCATGCCTGAGAGTTCTCCATAACGTTCTCAAAGGTGTGTGAAGTCGGCCAATCCGCTTGGCCACCGTGGTAGACTATGGCCAAAACCCTTCTCACTCTGAGAGGAGACCCGTGCTCTGTAGTGAGCCGGTAATGAGTTGATCATGATGATGATGATGATGATATTTAATTTTGTTTGAAGAAATATATTGCCTGTTTTTTTCTCAAAACAGAACAAAATATAGATTGGTTTTTCCGCTACCTTTTTATAGATTTATACGAGAATTATTTTATTAAAAGGAAGCAAAGTGAAAAACGCCGTATACAGTGACATGGGTGCCTAATGTAACTTTCCCCGAAAAATACTATCATAAAGTCCCGAAAAAATGCCATTGTTATTGTGTATAGTATATCTCTTCTGCCGGAATTTCTTTGTCACGTTTTCCATACATTCTACATGCCGACATTGTGAGTTGGATATTTGAGAGGCGGTGATTTTTTGCTTGTTCTCTCCGTGAAATTCTATGAACCGAGTTTAGATGCAAAATTTTGAATGGCACTGGATATTACGACTACTGGTTAACCAGAAATTTCGGTGAAGCTTTAAGTGATGAATTCATCACCTATTTCACACGAGAGATTTTTTACTACGCGTTTGAAAAAGCGTTTGAATTAAGCCAAATTCGATTTAACGGTTACTACTGAACGTTGAAAATCGTACGCTATTCGGTAATTAAGCGCCTCTTAAGAAAGGCGCTTACGTGTGAATACATCATCTATTGTTGCCAATTTAATTCATTCAAGGGCTTTTAACAAGCATTCATAGCACACGTGCGAACGAGGATAAAGTGTTGTAAAAATGCTTTCTTAAATAAATTATTATTAATGTACATAGGATTTCTGAGCCTGCTCGCTGCGCCACTGCACTGTTCTTACATTGTACCTACACGGCTACAAAGATTCTGAATTTTAGCAAAACTTTGAAATAGATAAAATTAAATGTCGTGTACTGAGAAAGATTTGGCACTTGTACAAGTTTGCCACGCAGTTAACAAAATTCACATAAAATCTTTTTGGAATAAGCTATGATAATTAACAAAAAAAAAACACGTTGATAAATGTTGGAAATTGTAATGATAATAATATTTACTTACCAAATAAAAAAAGGTTAAAATCTTACAAGCAAGATTTCGAAGTTTATCAAGAATTTTATGATTAAACTACCAAACCTTTTCTATCTCATTTCGAATTTGTCTTAATTTCAAGTTGTCTCTTAACAAAAATTCCATAAATCCTGAATTTATCCCCTTAGGAAAATTTTTCAGTTCGCAGGAACACTATTATAAAAAAAAGAAAACACATACAGTGAAAACGATGCCATAAAACTAGCCGCATTGTCACTAGGGATAGGTATAGCTAGTGGACGCTAGACGAAAACCGACCCGGAGCGGGGGTCGTGTCCATTTGTTCGGAGGCAGAGGCTTATGTCGCGCACAAAGGCTTCGGGATCCGGATCCCCAGCCACATGTTATTCAATGCAAAACGAGCGAATATGTGCGGAGTGAGTACCATAATATGTGTATAGAGTACCTATAGCAAGTTATCTGTTTTTTAACCCCCGACGCAAAAACAACGGGGTGTTATAAGTTTGACGTGTCTGTCTGTGTGTGTATGTGTGTGTGTGTGTGTGTATGTGTGTGTGTGTGTATGTGTGTGTGTGTGTGTGTGTGCTTGTCTGTTCTCCCGTAGCGCTCAAACGGGTGAACAGATTTGAATGCGGTTTTTTTTTGAGTTTTCTTAGCTATGTTTGATGAAAATCGGTCCAAGATGGCCGCCACCACAAAATAGCGGATTACATATTTTTTCACAATCCCCTCAATATGGATATCGAATGAAAGGGCTTGACTAGTAGAATATCACTATGCAAATTCAAGATGGCCGCCACCACAAAATGGCGAATGTCGGGGGTTTTTTTAATTTTTAATTCATACTTGTTTGTTCTTTTTCAATTTATTCGCGGGTTTCGTTTTGGTGCCAGACACATAATAATATTAAACATAATGTAATTAATAATAAAATTTTAAGACACGTTTTGAACATAACATTTTACTGTCTGTATATTTGTAACCTTCATCCGAGCTTCTTTGAACAAAGAAACATCTCACCGAAACGAGTGCCTCAGGGCGGTCGCGGTGTGAAGAGGAGCAAACACCTCTCAAGTGCCCATGTACCTACATTTTGTGCATCTAAACTCCAAACTACTTGACGAGAAAGTATTAATTCACACTCTTAGACTACAAAAGAATTTATCGCTGAGGAATTTATTATGAGGATTTTCGAATAACGAGGTTAGATCCTTAAAAGTTCCGACTTTTGAAATTCCAAAACCATTAGGCTTTCGACTAACAAGAAGAAGAGAGAGAGACTTTATTAAAATGGGCTGAAATTTTTGTTTGAAATATTCAGATGGGAGTGTGAAACAAATGACAAGAAACTCAATTGCCGCTTTACTTAAAGTTACTTACGCTTAGCACAACAAAACTTCCGGTAGCATATTATAACGCAACGAAGCAAAGGATTCTTATCGTAACTAATTACGATGTAACGGAACATAGATTACCGACATGTAAAGCGTAGGTTAGTGCG
This sequence comes from Melanargia galathea, assembly GCA_920104075.1. NCBI lineage: Eukaryota > Metazoa > Arthropoda > Insecta > Lepidoptera > Nymphalidae > Melanargia > Melanargia galathea. The sequence goes on along the minus strand of OV049856.1, from coordinate 26,933,163 downwards.
TACTTTAATGAAAACTAACTGATACAAGTCCAGACTGCTATAACTGAGAATATTTTGACAGGAAGACCTATTGGTTCTTCCCTTTTTCTTTTTGGCCCGACCCAATATTTGAACCCGGGACCTCGTGAACCGTACGAATAATTATCATTAACAACAAAGCAGTCAAAAGGGATTATTTCTATCTGTCCTCCTGCTCTATCCCCTCAATCTTCTTCTATTGATACAAAGTTATAGATAGAATATTTTATTCCTACCTGTCCCCCTAAAAAATCAGCGGGGGGAGAGATAGGAAAGAATTAATTCGATGTTCTGTCCCCTCGTCGGTAACAAAACTTTTTATTCCTATTTGTCCCTCTGAGGGGACAGAGCAGGGGGACAGGACTGGAATAGTCCGTCAAAAGCAGTAGGTAATCCACAAAATCAAATAACATGTATATCTATATACAAGCACAATAACAATTACGGCGTAGACCGCGCTTCGTCGAAACTCGGAACCTGTTGCTTATCGATTCGCTGCGGGATATCGCTTTGACAGCTTTACCCTCGTGCTCTTGAGCGACTGCTTTGTTACAAGCTCCCGGTATCGAGGCAATCTAGTGGATTGGCGTGGTTGCCTATTTTCTCCCCGCACAAAATAAATAGAAGGCTGGTTTTGGGCTGGTTTTAGTGTCACACTGATCGTCGGCGCTGATATGAATGGTTGCTATACAAGCGTTTTAGACGCTGACCGCTCAGCGCTGACGCTCGCCAGCGCGACACTAAAACGCTCATTGAAGACCGGCGCGTGGCCGGCGGTCGGCGCCAACCAACTACGCGCCGAACTCTCAGCGCCGACGATCAGCGTAACAATACATCCAGCCTTAGGAATTTTCTCAAAGAATATTAAGGCATGTCAACAGGACCCATGATATACCAAAAGAATATAAATATACTCTAAACAAAAACGACGCGCTACTATAATTAGATGTCACACAGAATGCGCGCGTACTTGTGTATATGATTTGTAATCAGTAATACAAGTCATTGTATGAAACACGTCCTCAGACGCCCATGTCGTGATCGCCATCTTTTTCTGCACTTGGTGAACAGTGCAACATTATATATGACAATCTATCTCATAAACTTACTCATACGAGTATGTACGTTACCGAAGTAACGTGCTCGTATGAATAAGTTAACGTATATGAGTTATTTTTCAATAGTATCTAGCTATGTCAAAACTTATACCTAATTGCTTCTGATATTTTTTTAGAAAAGATGGTACTTACCTACCTAGGTAACTGTTATGTCACGGCCACATAATATACGGAATATGCCATTGCATGGCATTGGATGGCGGTAAATTTTGGCAGATCAAAGAGTTTCAATGGTAGATTTACGCATTAAAGCGGATACACCTACGGTAATCGCTATATTCAATGGCATATCCCATATATGTGGCCCCTACATTACAAGACAAGTACAAATTAAAAATTTAAAAAACCCCCGCTATTCGGGGGTTTTTGATACCCATATTAAGGGAGTTGTGAAAAAATATGTAATCCGCTATTTCGTAGCAGCGGCCATCTTGGTTCGATTTTCATCAAACATAGCTAACAACACTTTCAACTAATTCACCTTTCAAACAAAAAAAAACCGCATTCAAATCGGTCCACCCGTTTGAGCGTCACAGGGGAACAGACACACACACACACACACACACACACACACACACACACACACACACACACACACACACTCACAGACACGTCAAACTTATAACACCCCGTCGTTTTTGCGTCAGGGGTTAAAAACCGAGAACATTATTTTAAAGTGCCTATCAATATTGCGGATATTCCAGATAGAACAAAACAATTTAGAGGCAGCAGCCCGCGGCCGTATCGTCTTTGTATCGGCAATATTAAATTTCTACGTCGTTATTTTTGCTCCGTTCCTAAAATATCAAAGAACAAAGGTGTACTTAGGAAGGAATTAGGGCTTGGGGAGGCACAAAGCACTGAGCACAACGGTAGGTACTGACTTAATATTTTGTTTATTTTTGTATTTGTTTCATCCATTAATTCTGGCTATACCTATTCGAAATACTTTTAACTTTTATGCTATTTGAATTTTTAAATACCATAAATAAATATGATAAAATAAGCTGCAATGGCAGCTTATTTTATCATATTTATGCGACAGTATAATATTTTATATAAATAACTAACTTTTGCCCGCGGCTTCGCCTGCGTGAATTTCGGTTTTTCACTAATCCTGAGGGAATAGTCGATTTCCGGCTCCTGATCCCGCTCCCTTTTCCAACCTTTATACCTACATTCAAGGAAGTTTGCTATAGTAATCTACCTATAGCTGTAGCTATAGATTTAGGTTTTTTCAAAATCCCGCGGAAACTGTAGATTTTACCAAGATAAAAAGTACATAAAAAAGCCTATGTGTTAAGTCAGTGCATAATCTATCTCCATTCAAATTTTCAGCCAAATCAGTTCAATAGTTGCGGCGTTATAGAGTAACAAACAAACACACAGACTTTCGCTTTTATAATATTAGTGTGATAACAAGTTAAATACATTCATAATCCATAAATTCACAGACGATGTAATTTCTTTCATTGTAGAATCTGTAACACTTTCCCCATTGAGTCGGTGATACTCGCTTCCTCATTACTGGATATTACGCTCTTCAACGGCGCAGCTTATGACTATGTTACATGAAAGACCCGTAATGACCTTGTTACGGGAGAAGTCATGCTATTTTGTTCTTAACACTGACATACTTTTGATAACAGTGGTCTATGACGAAATCCTCCTTCAAAAAAAATTATAGATATGAAGATTTATTAAATGTGCTGAATATGTTACATAAGCATATTATAATACACTAGCGGTCCGCCCCGGCTTCGCCCGTGGCAAGGGCATCGCCAGCCGATGGCCAAGGGGGGGGCCAGTAGAGAGCTTTTGAAGCTGGTTACGAGCTCTTGATTCTAGATTATAAATCGATGAACGCCGGCTACACGCACTAAAAAGCATGACTCATTGTCACATTCCGCGTGCAAGCGAGAGCGCGGAACAAGCGACAGAGACGGCACGATTTGCCTAAACGGCCATAGTGCAACTGGTGAGGTTTGAACCGCCGAACTTTCGGTTTTTCGTCCGACGACCGTTGCGCGATTGGAATTTAAATTATAAAGAAATAAAATTTGTTATCTTCTATTAAGCCAGCCATAATTATTTAAAACAATAAAATGGCTAATATCGCACACAACCAGCTAGTTCTTACAACCACTACCAGTAGTGTATAATATCCATGTTTGCAGCTTCGAAAGATCTTTGCTAACTTTTCTGCACTTAAAAACCACGAAATTTTCGCACTTTTTTTGGGTTTTTCAATATCAGTCCTAAACTATGGGTTATTAAAAATATTTTCTATGCATGTTTAAAGTAGACTAAAATTTCTACAATTTGAGATCAAAACCAGCTCTATAGGTTTAAGACTTACCAAGATCTAGAGTCTATATATATAGGTCTATATTATAGACCTACTACTGGTAGTGATCCTAACAACAATATATTATTAAAAAAACAGAATTTTCCACTGATATTGTTTCCATTTGCGGATGCAAACTATAACATATCTATATTTTTCAAATCTCTAGGGGGGGCAGCTTAGCGTTCCGGTACGATGCCGTGTGGATACCGATCAGGGGTATGCATACCTCTTCCAAGTTAGCCCGTTTCCATCTTTTTATTACCGGCTCACTACAGAGCACGGGTCTCCTCTCAGAGTGAGAAGGGTTTTGGCCATAGTCTACCACGCTGGCCAAGCGGATTGGCAGACTTCACACACCTTTGAGAACGTTATGGAGAACTCTCAGGCATGCAGGTTTCCTCACGATGTTTTGCTTCACCGTTAAAGCAAGTGATATTTAAATACTTAAAACGCACATAACTCCGAAAAGTTAGAGGTGCGTGCCCGGGATCGAACCCACGACCTCCGATTAGACGTCGGTCGTCCTAACCACTAGGCTATCACAGCTTTTTTTGTGTAGTATATAGTAACTAGTATAACGTATCTAGTATATAGTATCGAAATAAAACGGTTTAAAGTTGCTAAACGCTCGCTTTTTAGGGTTCCGTAGTAAACAAGGAACCCTTATAGTTTCGCCATGTCCGTCCGTCTGTCCGTCTGTCCGTCTGTCCGTCTGTCCGTCTGTCCGTCTGTCCGTCCGTCCTCGGTTAATCTCAAAGACTATTAGTGCTAGAAATCCGTAATTTGGCATGAGTATAAATATTAATCACGCCGACAAAGTGGTGAAATAAAATTTTGATAAATATTTTTTTTAGGGTAGCTCCCCTACATGTAAAGTGGGGATGAATATTTTTTTTCTCGTCTACCCCATAGTGTGGGGTATCGTTGAATAGGTCTTTTAAAAATACTGTGGGTGTGGGAACATCATTTTTCGATTTCTAGATCCGTTTGTAAAATATAATGTTTTAAAGTGCAAATTTTTATTAGAGTCAAGTGTCCCCCCCCTCTATCAGCCAAATGGCAGTATATAGGAACTTGAAAAAATTCACAGCAGTAGGGTATATAATCAATTTTAAAGGAAAACTATCACGGCTAAGTAGGGTTCACAGGTTAAGGAGTTATACCTGTTTTCCGAGGATTGTGACTACGGAACCCTACACTGCGCGTGGCCCGCCACGCACTTGGCCGGTTATTATTTATCTTTTATTTACCGTAAACCGAGTAATTAAATTCCATCCTCATTAAAATGTCTTAACTCTTGAGGAGAAAACAGGAATCCCTGTTATAATCAAATTAATGAAGGTGAAGGTATGTTCCCCTCAAAAACATTTTACCCTTTTAATGGAAATTTTTAGTTTAGCTTCCGGTTCAAAGGCTGTTTGTTAATTATGTACCTACGTATGAAAAATTTTATTTATCATGTAATTACATATACATTCTGTTATACATATTATATTGCTAAAAATAAAAGTTGTCGTCGTCGTCGTCAAACCGAAATTCACGCGAGCGAAGCCGCGGGCAGATGCTAGTAGCTTATAATATATCTACCATGAAATATAATGAAAGCGGGACAACTCGTAATATACAAATATACATATATACAATTTGTGTACTATGCTTAAAGTAGTCAATTTATTATGTAGACGAGCTGTTGCCCGCGGATTCGTCCGCGTGGATTTATAAAAATCTCATAAAAAAATTCAACCCCTATTTAACCCCCTTAGGGGTTAAATTTTTAAAAATCCTTTCTTGGCGGATGTATCGACGTCATAATAGCTAACTGCATGCCTTTCAGCTCAATCCGTCGAGTGGTTTGAGCTGGGCGTTGATAGATCAATCAGTCAGTCAGTCAGTCACCTTTTCCTTTTATATATGTAGATTATATGTTAACAATGTAGATGGTGCGGAAACTTGAATAGGTAGACTGAAAATAAAGATGGCCCAAAAGTGTGCGATGTACTCTATGTATTGAGCTAGCTCGCAAGATTACTCAAATAACAAGAGGTTATTTTCCAAGTCACTCGTGATTTAAACAAAGGCTGGGGATCAGCGATTAGCTACGATGTCAGCAAATATAAGCTTCTTTAAGCCTTAATCCTGTCTTAATCCTTGGAGACTCGACGGTAAAGCCGACCTGAAATTGTTATGGAAAAGATAAGTAATGTATAAGAAATTCATTCTTCGATATTATAATGGTATAATATTATTCAGCACACAAATAATGTTATTTTTAGTCGAATAATGACAGGTTAAAGTGTTTGTTTGTACCCTAATTTTTTATTGATCGGTGTATGTATATAGGTTAAATACCTATAGGTTATGTACATATAGGTTGTACCATCCAACAACCTATATGTAGATAGGTAAATTCCTGCATAAAATGATTACGTAGGTACACTATAGTAGAATTAACAATTCAACAGATTTATGATGTGACGTTGCAAACTACTTTAACAGAAAAACGCTTTATAATCTTAGACAATTTTTAAAAGCATTGAATACTTATTACCTACACTGTTTGAAATTTGAATAAGAACAAACTCATGTTCATCTTAAATTTTCTGGGCAGAATGTAAGTATTTTAAACATAACGACATCTGCGACGATACCTATTAAAAAAAAGTAAATTTATAAATCTGTAAGCTATAAATCCCTATTTCATCCAAAAAGTAGATCCTAGATCTAGACTCCTCTAAATCGGCTTAGCCGTTTCGAAGATTATCCCAGACAGAAACAAAAGTGGAAAAAAGAAAATAGGTTTTGATAACGTGTACCTAAATCACCATAAAAGGCATTTTATTTAACAAGCCAACAACATTTTTAATACACAAAATATATACTTACCTAACATTAAAAATCAGAAATTGCAATACGTAAAAACCTAGAATGAATTTTTATTATAAGCGCTTATTGCTGTGCAGAATGTGAAGGATATTAAACATGTTTCTAAATGAAAATTCGCGTGAAGAGTCAACAAATACGGAAGCCGGTATTATGAATGACTCTGCAACCGCCTTCGCTGAGCATCGTATTAAAAGTAATAAACATTATTATCACAAGTATAAATTGAAAATTTAAAAAACCCCCGACATTCGCCATTTTGTGGCGGCGGCCATCTTGAATTTGCAATAGTGCTATTCTGCTAGTCAAGCCCTTTCATTTGATACCCATATTGAGGGTGTTGTGATAAAATATGTAATCCGCCATTTTGTAGCGGCGGCTATCTTGGATCGATTTTCATCAAACATAGCTAACAACACTCTCGACTAATTCACCTTTCAAACAAAAAAAACCGCATTCAAATCGGTCCACGCGTTTGAGCGCCACAGGGGAACAGACAGACACACACACACACACACACACACACACACACACACACACACACACACACACACACACACACACACAGACACGTGAAACTTATAACACCCCGTCGTTTTTTCGTCGGGGGTTAAAAATGCGAAACAACAAATTTAAATTTAGGGTAGGAAGTGAAAGCCTGAAGGCAATTCATAATAATTTCGGCCAAGAATTCAGTTAATTTTTCCTTATAAAAATCTGACTTCCTCCTTATAAAAAGGTACAAATTAAAGGCCGAAATATGTTTACGCATAAAAATGCGCTTTAGCGTTTACTTAACGGCTTTTTCCGTGGGAACGTGTATCTTTTTCTCAGCCGATTTTGAACAAAACTACGTAAGGTTCTGTAGAACACAATCGCTGTGGTCTACGTTCCAAGATGATAAAATCCCATAATATAATACATAAATGAGAAGTTACATATTGATAATAACAGAGGCCACGATTAGAGACAACTCTACAGAAACGATCGATAAATGACAATATATGTGTACCTAATATGAACTGTATCAAAATGATCCAGCTATTTTTTAGTTAAATATATCGAAAATTACGAGAAAAAAGTGTTTTCATATCTTTAGGAATTAGTGAGAATGAAGATCAAAGTCATTGATCTATTAACTAAGAGATCTGAAGCTAAAAATTAACTTGAGGTACAGTTATTGTACTCACCTAACCTAAATGACTCCTGTCTAGGTGTAAATGAAACACCGAATCGCACTTGCTTTTTATTATTTCTAACCGTGTCACTAAATTGATTGTCAAATGGACTTATTTGTTATATTTTAATAAATTTAATCCTACCAAATTAAATAGGTATGTCTCATAAATCATCATTACTATATTGTTTTTGGATGTGTCATAATTGAATTTAGTCCTTATTTAGTCGCATCATAATTTTCCAAAAACATCAATCACGAGGCTGATAAATGTTTATTATTTTGGTGTTCTTCTTCCAAGAATTTATAAATGTTTGATCTTAAGTTATTTTTGATAAATTTTCCGTAGTTTTATTATAATGTCCTGTGCTGTGAAAGAATGTAATTCCTATAGGGGCCGAAAAGAAAATTTTAAAGAAATATTATCATTTCATCGGTGAGTTTTGATAGTTTTGTATGTAAATATAATCTAAAATTATGTAACGTTATTTGTAGTTTTTGGAAACCATCATCGTGTTCAATTCTACACCCATTTTTGCCTATTTTTTAAATATTTTCTGTTGACTAATAAAGGTTATGTTTTTTAGCATAGTGATGTACTAAAATTGCATATCGATTACGTGCGATAAAATTTTTAACCTCCGACGCAAAAACGACGGGGTGTTATAAGTTTGATGTGTCTGTGTGTGTGTGTTGTGTGTGTGTGTGTGTGTATGTGTGTGTGTCTGTCTGTCTGTCTGTCTGTCTGTCTGTCTGTTCCTCTGTAGTGCTAAAACGGGTGAACCGATTTGAACGCGGTTTTTTTGTTTGAAAGGTGAATTAGTCGAAAGTGTTGTCAGCTATTTTGATGAAAATCGCTGCAAGATGGCCGCCGCTACAAAATGGTAGATTATTTATTATTTACAACTCCGTTAATATGGGTATCAAATGAAAGGGCTTGACTAGTAGAATAACACCATGCAAATCCAAGATGGCCGCGATAAAAAAATGGTGAATGTCGGGTTTTTTTTTTAATTTTTGAACATTAGATTCCGTAGCCACTACACACAATGAATACTTACGTGTATTTCCGCGTGCTAGATTGTTGTATCATGATCGCTAAATTTTTATTTGTTACAGATTTCCAAAGAACCCAAAAATAAGAAATGAATGGGCACAAAGAATAAGACCGCAATATTGGACATCGCAGAAACATAGTCATATTTGTTCAAAACACTTCACACTTTATTGATTTGTGCCCAAAAACAATTTAAAATGGAGGCGCTTAAAAGCAAACGCTATTATTTTTGCCGCATATAGACACATTGGTAATTATAATAATATCAAATATTTGTAATAATACCATAATTTCATGCTAGTGTTGTGTGAAGGTGCAAAATACATGCAAATACTAGGGTTGGACTTAATAGTCTTTGGCACGAATTCAGAGATAAAATAGTCATTAGTGATAGATGTTTGGTCCACGAGTATAATGCTAACACTCTTATAATAAGGTAATTCATCGTTTTCAAGAAAACAACGAAAATCAATTCTAACCTCAACACTGGATGATTTAAGTACCCTCTCCCTCCCCCCATCCCATAACCCATATCAAGGCGGTACGTTTTAAAAGTTTTACCCTAAAAGCTGTTATTGGTGTATGAAAAACGCTGAAGCGAAACGTGAAAAATGTTCTACCACGTCTGATTTTTTTAATTTAAGGCAAGAGAACCGTTACCAATGGATGTCTGTAATGCAGAAGAAAATTCCGCCAATGAAGTTTCCATTCGCACATTAACGGAGTGACGTATAAACATTAATGTTCAAAGAAATTTAGTAAGTGTATAATATTCGTTCGTTCGTTCGTTCGTTTCAAACAATGGACGTCCACTGCTGGACATAGGTCTCTTGCAAGGATCGCCACAGCACACGATCTTGTGCCGCCTGATTCCAGCGGCTACCAGCGACTCGCTTGAGATCGTCTGTCCATCGAGTGGGGGGGCCTACCTACGCTTCGTTTGCTGGTGCGAGGTCGCCATTCAAGCACCTTGGGACCCCAACGTCCATCGGTTCTTCATGCAATGTGCAACGTGTGCAATGTGCAAATTACACGAAGTATAATATTACTACCTATTAATATAAATAGGTTTAATATTTTGTATTTCGAGACAAAACAATTCACTATTGTAATCTACATAGTACTTTCAGGAAGGTTTTAGTATATGTATAACACACCTAGTTACCATTCTTATGTGCGATGTTACACGCATAAATGTACCCACATGTCACTAATATTTTTGACTAGTGCACCGCGGTTCCTCTGAGATTGCTGGACCGAAGTCGGTTTAATTTTTCTTAAAAATAGCTTGTATGATCGTATTTTCGAAACACCGTTTATAACGTTTCATCGACTCCAAAAAGACTCGATTTTATTTCAGTTCTAGAAGGCACAACAAAGGTTCTAGAAGGATATGTATATTTTATGTTTTATATATATATATATATATGTATATTTTTCGATGTGTACACTAAAACCTTTCTGAAAGTATGTAGATTATGATAGTGAAAAAATCATCAAAATCGGTTCATTAGTTGCGGAGATAATCGCGAACATACTTATATACATACATATATACATACATACAACCTCCTTTTTTGAAGTCGGTTAAAAATATACTATAATATGAAACATATTATTCTTGTATTTCCTAACAAGATGATGCCCGAGACTTCATTCACGTGAGCTTAGGTTTTTATTTTATTAATCTTGTAGGAACGCTTTGATACTGCAAGACAAAAGTAGCCTTAGATATCGGTTCCCGGGATGCAAGCTGTCTGTGTACAAAATTTCGTCCAAATCGGATGGGCCCTGAAAAGGTAAAAGACAGAAAGACACACTTTCGCATAATGTAATATTAGAGTATGGTCCACATATTTAAACACGCATATTGTGTCCCTATAGATCCTCACAGTCAAAATATCGATAGTTACATCACTAGCACGTCACGTGTCATCGTCACGTGTCATTAAAAAACTTGTGACCACAGACAGCTGTAAACTTGACATCTATTTAGAGTATATATTACAATATCTTAGATCAAAGTAGAAGAATACGCGAAGTTTTTTCAAAAAGTTTCATTAGTTATTTTTAGGTGGACTACTTGATGTTTTCAGATGCTATGACGCCACAAGCCCCGGCTGTCAATAGTTCGAGACTTCACACGATTTCTAGTGCAACAATGCTATGCTATATGATATTATAGGTTACAAACAAGACGTATCACAAGTTCTACGAGAACTGTCGCAACACCTACGAGACACTGAGCCTGGGTTGAAAACGATCCGATTATTAAAACGAGGAGAGGTCAGCAAACACACCCGCTCCCAACTTCTGGGCCTCTCCAAACAGAGTAAGGGTTGCTACATAAACACACGAGAGGCTTCGTTAGCCTGCAGATGGTAATTTAAGCACTATATTGTTTCCGAGACTATTTAGGGTAAACACGCGAACATCGTGAACTCGTGAATCGTATACAGTGAGTAAGTAGTTAAGTACCTATCTACATTAATGGTTCGCCCGAAACACACCTTTAGTAAACACTTTCCTTCTTAGGGCGCTACAACGATCCTAATTTTTAGCAAAATGGTATCTAAACTTCGAGAAAAATAAGTGTGCACATTGTACTATTAATCTGGCGGAAGTAATTTACATATGTGTGTTCAATTCTAAGCAAAATAAAGCTTATCATGTGTAGCATAAAAAATGCCTTTTACGTAGCATTGTTTGGACAAACAGTTTAGATTTTAAGACCATGTAGATATTTGCCAAAACAAAATAAATTACTCGCCTGACTGAACATTTACTATCTGTTGTTTTTCATCCCGGGAACACAAAAGGTTCCCGCGGAATTAAAAAAATCTAACTCCACGCGGACGATGTCGCGGGTGAAATCTAGCTGACAAAAAATTGCTGGTAGCAAAATCTTGAAATGTTTACTATTATATCTTGTAATATAAACTGATGTATTCATGTTAAAATATTTCACCTTCAAGATTCCTCTACGTTAATAACACGGAAATTTGATTTCGCCTCGGGGGTATGAAAATATGAATTCGTAGTTTCATGTAACTACCGTGAAAGCTTATAAGCTTTAAGCGTAAAGTTCATCAGGGTGTCAAAGATTAGAAATAATCTTGCAAAAGTTCGAAATATTTTAGAACGAAAATAAAATAATGGAAAATTAAGCTACTTTTTTTAGAAAAAAGAATCAGGGATCGCGGACAAAAAAATGCTGAAAAACCTTAATGATGGCAAAGGGTTATTAAAAAATTAATAGTCGTTGTTTCGTGGTGCATTTTAGCAGTTTTTAGCAAAGTATGAGCTCAAAGGAACTTAAGGAAACAAGCTATAATTTAAAAATTAAAAAAACCCGACTGCTATGCTATAAAACGAACTAAAAAATTAATAAACTACCACCGTACCACTTACAGTGTAGTTGTTATTTTTTTTTTCATGATTTGTCACTCCAAACTGATTTAAAACATATAGATTGTATACATTTTTGTACTGGCCTTTTAAAGCCCTTTATTTTGATACTCCAGGGTCTTGAAGAAAAATTTTTTTTTCAGCCCGCACATTAAAGTACCTACGTAAAATCCGCCATTTTGATTTTTTATGATTTTTATGTACCCAATAACATTTGCGCCATCAAGACAAATCTAATGACGTATAATTTATCAAAATTGGTTGAGCCGTTAAGTAGTTACGAACTGACATAGGAAACGGTCATTTTATACGATTTATCACTCCAAGTTGTTTCCAAACATATAAATTGTATATATGTAATACATTTTCGTATTCGCCTTTTGAATCCCTTTATTTTGATACCCCACTCGAGGCTCTTGAAGAAAAATTTTTTTCAGCTCGCACAATAAAGTACATAAAGTCCGCCATTTTGTTTTTTTTTTAATTTAGGTACCCATTGACACTCGCGTCATCGAGACAAATCTAATGACGTATAATTTATCAAAATCCGTTGAGCCGTTGATTAGTTACAAGCGGACATAGGAATGGACATACATAGTACATACACACAGATGAAACACATATACCTACCCAGTCGGGTAAATAAAAAAGAGTTCCTGCGGAATTATAAAAGCCTAAATCTTCACGGATCAAGTCGCGGGCATCCGCTAGTACAAAAAATATGTGTTGATTAGAAGCCAAAACACAGTTTATCTAGATATCAGAAGTTGTTCTCCTAGTCTCTATTCTCTAAGGTTAGGTTCAGTAAAGTCATCGAGTTTCAAGTGCACGCTAGGAAATAAATATTTCATAGCGCTGAACATTTTCAAGAGCGTCTTATCTTTTCAATAGAAAGCTATACATCAAGCTGTAGCTTCGTGCGACGCGACAAAATAGCCTGAACACCTGGGATGATACGTGGTTTTCATTTTAATATGATAAAGAACTCTAGCGAGATAAAATAAAATTGTAGGTACGTAGGTATGCATACATATCATGTTTTATTGTTGTCAGTTTTGCTCTTGCAGACATAATTATTATGCGGTTTTAAAAGGATTGCGTTAACCATGAAAAGATATGACTTAAACCTTTCAGTATCTGTGGCTCTGAATGGAAATTCATTTACGGTGTTTGATATGTACGTAGATAATATTATATTTAATTTTATTTTGGTAAACAAACACTTCTCGGATAAAAGCGTAAGGGGTGCGATTTTCACGGCGCTTAAGACGTTCTAAAGTTTTATTTTTGGGTTTTGTCACTAACGATTTCGTTGTCGGATTCAACATTGTGAGGTATACTGAATGAAACTATTTTATTAATAACCGAATGAGTTTATTAGGTGTGCAGGCAAAGTTATATTACTGCAAATTGTTACATGGCGCATTAATAACTTGCAAACAATATGAGAGTTATTCGACTAAATGCCTACTATTCATAGTGTTAAACTGATGATTAGTAGCAACTTTGATTTAGATTAGTTGCCAAGTACCTACGACGTAAATGAATAAAGTTTTTATATTACTCACGGGTTTATTTAGAATGTAGTTGTAGGTACTCATGCAGTTCCTATTTAGGTGTTGCAGGTAATATATTTCTAAAAAATATTTTACTAGACGTATGGTATAGTTGCGACAACGCATATTAAGAGCGTTGATGCGTTCTGCGCCGTTTTAGCTCATTTTTAAGCTATTTTGACCCTTCATATGTTGTTCATCTATGCATTTACTTGAAAACTTATTCATACTACATTGTAGACAATTTTGTGTTCTAGGGAATTGGAAGACAACATTTTGCAATTTATTGATAGTTTTTGTCTTATTGCCAAAATACCAAAAGCCTATTTTTGAATTTTGGAATCGTGGAATCTTTGACGTTCACTACGTCAAAAGTTACTTGTTCAATTCACACACAAATATATATTTATGAAAGGAAATGCCCTGAACTAAAGACATGGAAGAAAACATTTTTTAATTTGGCGTTTTTTACATCATAAAAATCCAAGCAAAGGAATTTTAATTTCAGTAAATTATAGACATATAAAACCGTCATTTTAGTAGATTAATTTTCGCCATTTATAAGTAAAATTAAGTACATATAAAAGTAAAACATATTAACAATAATATAAGTTAAAAAAAATCTAACATTAATTACTATTTGTTTCCAAAATATAACTTAGAAACATACACCAAAACGCAGAAAGAGGCAGTAGGAAATTGAACTAGCAAACTAGTATGAGCCGAGGCCTCTCCGCGAACGGACGTAACGCTTTTTGTCTCGGCAATTCTTATTGGATTACATGGAATATACGTAAAATTGTAGTGCGACTGTCACTATTCAATACTAGATATTTTTAATGCTCGCTATTTTTTCTTACAGATAGTTTAAAACTTTTTACGTATTTTTAATAATTGTAATATATTATATTATAGTTATAGTTGAGGATTATAGTTGTAAATCAGTAATCCATACTATATAATATTATAAATGCGACAGTGTGTCTGTCTGTCTGCCGATTTTTATGTAATTAGGTACAGAGTTAGCTTACATCCTGGGGACGGATATAGGATACTTTTTATCTCGGAAAATTAAAGAGTTCTCACGGAATTCTTAAAGGTCCGTCCGTTTAACCGATTTATACAAAATTTGGTAGGTACAGAGGTAGCTTGCGTCTCGAAAATTGACATAGTTCCCACAGGATTTTTAAAAACCTAAATCCACGCTGACGAACTCGTGGCCAACATATACTTACATAATATTATGTGGAAAATGAACTAGAAATAGCTATCGTATACAAAAACTATCGTCCGGTAACTATTAAAATTTAAAATCGGGAAATTACATCAAAATCAACATGGCGGGCTGATATAGGCAAACTTTCTTGAAAGTAGGTATAAATGTTTGAAAAAGGAGCGAGAACGGGAACAGAAAATCCATGATTCCCTCGGGATTTGTGAAAAACCCAAATTCACGCGGGCGAAGCCGCGGGCAAAAGCTAGTAGAGTATAATTTTTTTATTTAAATAATCCATGCTAATATTAAAAATATGAAAGTGTGTCTCTCCGTCTGATAGCTTTTCACGGCCTATTCTTTTTACCGATTTGGCCGAAATTTAGTATCACAGGCATGGACATTGGTTATTTTAGACTTTTTGATGAAAAAAAAACTTATATACATACACCTATGTTGGGCACAATACCTAGGTTGTTGGGCACAATTTATCGCAATAGCACAAAGTTATTTTTTGTATTGTTTTATAAAATGTCTGATAATTTTTTACCCGTGCAATAATTTTCTATTGTTATTGTGGTAAATGGATTACACTAGCACAACACCTGCAAGAGATTAGATACTAACTATCATTTGCACGTGGTCATCGTTTGAGCAACTTTATTTGATAATTTTATTTATATTTTCGAACAGGAATTTTCTTTTTATTGCAATCGACCCTTGATGGCTATTGTCAGTGTGATAAAAACTGCTTTAGCGTTGCAGGTGCTTATCTCTTTTATTGCTCTCTGTTTTGTTTTTACGTTAGGTTAGGTGCGAAAACAAAAAAAAATACTTTTATTAATTTTTTTTTTAATTTTGATTCTGAATGAATCTGCATTTTTCTTCACTATCTTACCCTTACACGAGTAGGCATATAAAAAAATCAATATCAGAAGCTGTACTATATTCTCCAATTATAATTTTTATGTACTGGTCTACTCTATAAGGTCTTTTTCAAGCATTATACATTAATTATGCCTGCTTTATAAAATTAAAAATCTACGAACTAAAAACTTAGGTATAGGTGCCTAAGAATATTGAAAAAAATAATAGCCCGTTTGAAAATGGTAAAAAGATCAAAACGGTTTGTTACACTACACTGCACTCGGAGCAGCCCGTTCATTCACGTAAACAAAGAATCCCAGGTAAATGCCTAAACTTGCGAAGCGGGTCCGTGCGTCAACGCTCTTAATCGATTGTGCTGGTTAAGTAGGTTTAACCCAAGACGTTAACCAGCTTTGGAAGTCCGTATTTGGCGTTTGTTTACCTTTCTTAGAACAAGCTCTACCGTCGGACGCATTTAATTGTTAAATCTAAGTGTCTGGGGACCACCGCATTACTAGTCCATAAAAAACCTCTACCATCATAATTATGATTAATGGAAGGAATCAAGATCAAGAGCAATGATATTATATATCACTGCGTACGACGAGAAACGTAATTGAACTGATTTATAAGTTGCAACTTGGTCAGGTAGCATGAAAAGGGCATCCGCGCTCGGTCCCTGAATGTAATATCCCCTGCAAACCGCACTTTATATTACGCCATTTTTAATATTAAAGATCGAGACCAAGGCGCCGAGTGCAGACATTGTGGTTAGGTAAGCTTCAATATACCGAAGATAGATAGAAGCACTTGTAGCTTTTAGGTTTAGGTTTCAAATGAGAATATACCTAATATTTTTTTGTAACCGCTTTTAATTTCGTTATATCATACCTACTCATTTGTTACTTATATTTTAGTTACAAACAATTTTTAACTCCTATTTCTTTGATGTCGGTTAATTATGTAACCACTGAGATACAGACAAGGCCTATAACAGTTCTTCGATATAGTACGGTTAATTACATTATTTATGATGATTGAAAAAATAAGAGTTGAGATTAACGACTCTGTTTGTATTGCGGACGTTCGTTCATTAGAGTCGAGTAGTAACAGATTTTCTTACAAAAACAAAAGTAAATTAGACGTAGCCGTGTCTGATGGCAGCCATTATGCAGATGAGGTCAGAGATATCGCGCTAACGGCCATTTCGTAATTTCATAGCTTTACGACGGAGAACTTTCCAGATGGGAATGTTTTCATTTAGAAGTTACGTACAGGAACTTATCTTTAGGTACAATCTGTTTTTCCTTAATTGTCTTAAAAGGTAAACAAATCGCTAAAATCTTCTCGAAGAAACGCAAAAGTGCCACTCTTTCCCCTGCGCTTTAGACATGCTTCATTGTTAGTTCGCGGTAAGAACGTCCTATGCGCCGCGCAAGACTCTGTGCGCAAGGTGCATCTGTTACACGTTTCTGCGAGAATGGACTTGTTTACCTTTTAAGACAACTAAGGAAAACAGACTGTAAGTACTTACTTAAATATCGTAGGCTTGGCAAATAAGTCGTCCAAGATGTAAGGTAATCTATATACTTACTTAATAATAAATAAAATTGAAGTGTCTGTCTGTAATTTCGAAATAACTACCACATATTAAGCTCATATGGTTATTTGAACGATACCATAACCGAATCACACGTTTTTAAAATTTTTGTCTGTCTGTCTGTCTGTTTGAACGGGCTAATCTTCGGAACGGCTGAACCGATTTTGACGGGACTTTCACAGACAAGTAGAGGATTAACCAAGGAGTAACATAGGCTACTTTTTTAACCGACTTTCAAAAAAGGAGTTGTGTTGAAAAACGCCCTGATAGGTATTTTCGCTGCGCGCGACGGCGCGGCGGACGCTCGCGCTGCACGGAACTCCCCGCGCCGCGCGGCGGGGGGTGGGTGGACCAGAAATCTACTTATTCCTCAGGATTTGTAAAAAACCGAAATTCACGCGGGCGAAGCCGCGGGCAAAAGCTAGTAAAAAATAAGCTTAGTCTTAGTAGTAGTTTTTGATGCGTTACTTCACAGCGCACGTTTGAGATGGGGACGTACCTAATGCTCAAGAAGTGAAATATCAAAAATGCGGTGATAAATTGTCTAGGCCTCAGCTGAACTGCATGTCCATATGAGTGAGCGAGATCGAGTACAAGACTGAAAATTCAACAGGCTGAGCTTTGTGCATTTTATATACAAAGTTTCACTTCTGGATGCCCTACATCTGCATGAGTTTTTGTTCCAATGCGGTGCGACTATACCAAACAAACTAATGAACACCCGTGTGCTCTATGCGAAAAGTTGCACCCGCAAGTTTACACGCACTCAGATGAAGTGTATATGTTACAGCCAAAGTAATAAATGAGGATATTATGTATATTATCCAGCTATTATACCTAATATCAACTCAATTTGGATAAAGTAATAATTCACACAGAATTAATCAAATTAACAGGCTATTTTACATAATATTCAGCTATTTTACATAATAACTTGGAAGACTTGGATAAAGTAATAAAACAAAGCTTACGTTTAACTGATCACCAGATATTGCAAAATATAACGTCAAATAAACAGTTTATACCACCAAGAAACAATTTCTGTATGTCTGTTTGTCTGTCATGTGTGTGTGTGTGTGAGTGTGTGTGTGTGTATGTATGTGTATGTGTGTGAATTTGTATGTGTGTGTGTATGTGTGTGTGAGTATGAGTGTGTGTGTGTGTGTGTAAGTGAGTGTGTGTGTGTGTGTGAGTTTGTATGTGTGTGTGTGTGTGTGTGTTTGAGAGTGTGTGAGTATGTATGTGTGAGTATATGTGTATGTGAGTGTGTGTCTGTGTGTGTGTGTGTGTGTGTATGAGTGTGTGTGAGTGTGTGTATGAGAGTGTGTGAGTATGAGTGTGTGTGTGTTTGTTACTCTTTAACGCCGCAACTTCTTAACCGATTTGGCTGAAATTTTAAATGGAGATAGATTATGCCCTGACTTAACACATGTACTATTTTATCCTGGAAAAATCCACAGTTTACACGGGATTTTGAAAACCGACATCTATAGCTACAGCTATAGGTAGATTACTGTAGCAAATTTCCTTGAAAGTAGGTATAACGATTGGAAAAGGGAGTGGGAACTAGAACCGGAAATCCACGATTTACTCGGGATTTCAGAAATACCGAAATTAACGCAGGCGGAGCCGCGGGCAGTTGCTAGTTAATAATACTTATTTAGGTGATTTACTTATCTCCTGAGGTGTCTCTTGAAAAATTACAACAGCTATAATAGCTAATTAATTACTTTGACTGTAACATATACATAATCGAGTGGGGAAGGGGTTGTGGCGGAACCACAGCCTTCACAAGACAGACTGTATGGCGTTAATTATAACGTTTTATTTAGCCACTGCTACCCCCCTAGTGAAACAGTGATCGTATTTATTTAATAAATACAACAACTACAATCTCTGCAGAGTCGAGTGTATCTAATGATGCGATCACTACTAGATCAAACTAGGTGCCTAATAAAATCATCCATACTAATATTATAAATGCGAAAGTGTGTCTGTCTGTCTGCTAGTTTTTCACGGACGTTGGTCCGTGTTTAACCGATTTTGATGAAATTTGGTATAGAGCTATCTTAGCCTACATCCCGGGGACGGAAATATGCTACTTCTTTTCCCCGAAAAAATAATTCCCACGGGATTTTTTAAAATCGAAATCCACGCGGACGAAGTCGCGCGTATCATTTAGTTTCTAATAATACCTAAAATATTATGTCTTTCAAGCGTGAAGAGTAGGTATAATAAGCAACCATTGGAAAATTGCTTTATATCAAATTTAAATTCTGCACCATTAGTTTTCACAAAATATGTACAATATAGTCTTTTTTTTTTCAGAAATTACCAATAATTTTTCGAACCTTACTTTTTTCGACGTTTAAAAAGTGTCATCGTGTTCTTTTTTTCGTGCCAAAGGAGCAATTGCCGGAAAATTGGGTAATCGCAGAATTTATTTGCAAGAATTTTCTATAAAGTATCGTCTTTTTCCACAAATTATTAAGTAGTGTAAAAAAAGCTGTGATAGCCTAGTGGTTAGGACGACCGACTTCTAATCGGAGGTCGTGGGTTCGATCCCGGGCACGCACCTCTAACTTTTCGGAGTTATGTGCGTTTTAAGTATTTAAATATCACTTGCTTTAACGGTGAAGGAAAACATCGTGAGGAAACCTGCATGCCTGAGAGTTCTCCATAACGTTCTCAAAGGTGTGTGAAGTCTGCCAATCCGCTTGGCCAGCGTGGTAGACTATGGCCAAAACCCTTCTCACTCTGAGAGGAGACCCGTGCTCTGTAGTGAGCCGGTAATGGGTTGATCATGATGATGATGATGATTAAGTAGTGCTCGTCACAGTCGTGTTTTTAGAACCACTTCATATAGGTAGTTTAGATATTGGAGGAGGTACTTACACTTTATCTTTGAGATATTGTGGCTAATTATATTGTACACAATCTCTAAACCTAGACTAAAATGACAAGGCTAAATGCCTATCTCGTTCAAAATGCTCCCTGCGGAAAAAGATAGCACTATTTTTAATCTCGTCAAATTAGTTTAAGTTTAGAGATTGTGTACAACAGAATAATTAAGCACATTGCTAATAAGCTCCCGTGCTTCGGAAATATAAAAAAATTAATTAAATTATGGTTGGACAAAAATTACTTATGAGAGGTCATTTGTTGATGAAATTGATCATCATATGCATACGTTAGTCTCGGACACCCAAGTGTGTGATAATTCAAAGATTACGATAGAAAGTAAATCGTAATATACTTTGCTATAACGTAATAATTAAAAAATATACTTCCGTGTTGGTCTTTAAGTATCGTATACATATGTTATCTATGTGTAACACATAGATGTTTATATTATATTGTTAAGTCACTTGTGTCGTAATATTTATGTAGAAGCTCTACATGAGTACAATATTACCTTAGGGGCTCCTTTGTTTTGCTTTCATTATAACCCTACAACAGATGCCCCTAGGCAATGCAAGTCTCCCTGCCGTAGAGATCTCGTAGAGGCTCTACGAGACTTAATTCACCCCCATGTGTAATACATTTGTACGTAATAATATGTATAAAGGTTATTGCACACGTCATATCAGCTCGGAACAGGGTCGACACCGCCTCGCCTCATCGACTCGTCGTCAACTAGGCGTCAAGACGTATTTAGAAAGCTCGAAATTGTTTTATTGGTTGCTCTCTACGCGTCGTGGTGGCGTCCGTTGTGAGGAGTGCGATAGATTGCATCTTCTTGTTGCATTCCAAATCTATATAAATCTAATTCCAACAAGGCCCGTATTTCGTTGATGTTTACAATCAATTGTACTCCTTTCTGCGCTTACGAATATCAGTATAACCTTCGTATATTTGTGCCCTTACATCGATGTAATTTATAAAAGTGCACCTGTGCACACGTTTAAGTTCATTTTGACTTTTACATTTGTAAAAAGAGCTTACAATTTACAAATGCAATTTTGCTTCTTACTACATTTTTAACGAAGCAGTGCTTCCTGTGTACGCTAGACCAAAGCGCCTGTTCAACAGGTAGGTAGGTACGAGTACATTATTGTGCCGTGTACGGCCAAACAAACGCTGTAGGTACTCGTATGTATTTTCTCACAAAGGTTTTGCCCTTGCACGAAGTGTTCCAGTCGAACTTTCCTTTGCATGTTTATGCACAAAACAGTGCATAGAAATGTACCAGACAATAAAAGTAGGTACGTAACCTACTTACATACATAATATAAATATTATGTTAGAATTTGTAGTAATTATTATACTATAAGGTTTATTAATTACTGTCTAGCAATTTCAGTTTTTCCATACTCTTGGTTACCTTGGTACCTAGTCTTTGGATCATGTAACTAATAATAATAATATGCACTGCAAAGCGTTAGTAATGTTAGTAAAGCGTTAGTAAAAAAAAAAGTAACTAGACAAAGGTTGATGACTTTTAGTTAAGTGAATCGAGTCAAAGTAGACACTAATTGACTGACTGACTAGCTGACTGACTGTGGTAAGTCGTTGATTAAGCAACGCATTCTAATTAGTCCACTTCACTCCTTTTCCATTTGGCGAAAGACAGGAACTTATAAGACGAGATGACGGCCAACCTCCAATAGTGGAGAGGCACGAAAGAAGACCTCACTCATACAAATGGGTAATGCTCTCTAATATTCACTACAGTAAAGCTTTACCGCAGTATATTACTGTCATACTTACCTGTAACCCACTCTTAATTAAAGTAAATCTCTTTTCACACGATTCACTTTATTCGAGCGTTATACCTCAGGTAATTTACAACCTTACGGCCCTAAGCTACGCACTGAATGTAGCGGCCATTATTATTAGTCTCCACGGGGCAGAACCAAACCTCAATTTGGATAATGGCTTGGGCCGACTAATGTCTGAATGCGTCCTTAATGATTTATGAATAGGCAATGACATTGACGTGAAGCCCTTTAAGGGTGGACTGACATGGGTGGACTGATTTACTTAAGCGGTATTTCTGTTTTTATGTAACTACGTTTTGTTGGCGTATTTGCAAAGCTTCGTGTATATTTAATTTTCGTATATTTAAGTCTACGCAAAGCGGTTGTTTTCTCCATAGAAACGTAGAAGGGTGAGTGTGAAGTTGGTAACTCCGCTATTTTATAATACGCCCAAAACTAAGCAGGATATACCTGCATTTGCCTCGTCATTATTAGGACTTGCTACTTAATAGAAGAGTGATAAAAATATGAATTGGAAGTTGCGAGCCGCAAAAGATCCATATTTAAAAGTTGAATTTAAAAGTTACTTTGCAGAAATCTATGATATACAATTAAAAACTAAAATATTTTCCAATAATCCGCTAAAACAGACTTTGTATGGTACCTAGTTACATGCGTATGCGCTATGCACCGCCCGCCCTCCAGCTGCAAAATATGCAGGAAAAACAAGCAAGCAAACCCCAAGCAGCGCCACCATGCAATACCACACAAATCCATCACCAAAACTATCGACAATTTTTTCACATTTCATTCGCATCCTCCGGAGATGTAGACTCTACAATATTTTTTACAGAATTTGCAATCGTGTATTGTAGAGTCTATGTGGCACTTTGGCACAACCTCTGAAATAAAACAAAGTCTGAGTTCGCTATAATTTTGCGCTCTAAAGTAACAAAGCGTTGAACGTAACCACTTCACCCAAGCACTCTTCATCTAGTCGAATGTTGAACTAGCTGCTCGAGAAGCAATCCATTATCCAGGGTGGACCGAGGAAATATTGTTTCACAGAAATCTTACCGCCAAAGTTTGTTTACTAACACTAATCTACAAAGTAACCGAAAATAATAGAATAAAATTTTATTTGGGTTATAAAATTTTCTAAATTGCTATAGTTTCGAGGCCGTGTTTTACCGCCCCGTTGTTGCCTAGCAATCTAACCCCTAAAGCAATTTTCCCAACCGATATCGTGTGGCATACGATAAACGCACAAAGTTTATTAATTTCTTTTTTGTTTATTTATTTTTAATTTCTCTCATAACCCTTCTAAGTTAACAATTCTGAATCTTAGAGACAGTTATCTAAACGTCAAACGGTTATAATAAAGTTAATTGAATAAATAATAGTTTAAAAAAACTAAAAAACACGCTTTTTATAGAAAACCAAACTAAAAAATAGAAAATAAATTTTAATAAATATAAATTAATAATAGTGTGCATATGAAAAAAATGTATTTTATTTAAAAAAAAGCGTGGGGTGCATGGGTGTATAGAGGATTATCATTTCGATAATATCTTAAAAGCACCCCACGCTTTTTCATATGCACACTATTATTAATTTATATTTATTAAAATTTATTTTCTATTTTTTAGTTTGGTTTTCTATAAAAAGCGTGTTTTTTAGTTTTTTTAAACTATTATTTATTTTCTACTTTTTAGTTTGGTTTATTTATAAAACACAAAAAAACCATGTCACTTAAAATACAACAGATATTAATTATTAATAAATTATTTTATTTGTTTTTTATTGTAAATCGTACAATATGATTAAAGTAAATAAGTACTAATTAATAATATTATTATTTTGTTTTAATATTGTTTTATCTTCCCATTCGTGCGTTTTGTGCTTAGATTTTAGTTGTGTGTGACATCTATTCTGTTTACCTTAGTTACCGTGCGATTTTGAATATTTATTGTTTTTCCTTACCGACGACTTTTGATAAATGAACACAAAATCTTATTTTCCAAATTGAATAATGAAATAATCTTATCAAATTAGTGTATTGTCATCGGTCCTCGATAAATCTACAAAGTTTGAATGAAATCTGACCGTTTAAAGTGGGTCAAATTCGCTTTCAAAGAAGTCGGTTACAAACATACATACAGGTGAAGCTAATATAAAGTAAAGCGTGTAAAAAGACAAAGCCTGTCTAAATTAAAGTTAAGAATTAGTTAATTAATTAGTTCAATCTTAATGGTAGGTATGAAAGGTAGGTTCAAATGTCACTTTGAACGTTACCTTAATTAAACCATATATTGATATTCAATGCAGTTAGTTGCGAGTATGCAAGTTGCGAACAAACACATAAATAAGTCAACTATACAAAATAATGATCGCAAAAATAAATTACCCACCTAAGCTAAATCCAGCTCTCGTATTTCCAAAGGAGGGTAACAACCGTTAAAAGTTAAAATCGAGCGTGGACTGCAATCAAACGATTTGCACTTGGTTTGCACCAATCACGTAGAGCTTTCCAGCGGTTAAATTGTTATATACTGCATATAGCAATCACCGGAGTAAAAGAGAAAATACTTGGGTAAAATTTCGACCGTTGCAAAATGAATTTTTCTTTAGAATTATTATTTATTAAACTTGATTTGAAAATAACTTCGTTTATTTGTTATTTGATAGAGTTAAATTAAGTTATATTTCAAATATACTGAATTATTCTTATATCTATGTCTGTCTATAGTTTTGATTATAAGTAAGTATAATATAAAATTAATATAAAATTATTAGCTGAAATCACAGTGTACCACGCTAAATATACACTACATAATACCAGGGCCGGATTATCCATATGGCGGATTAGGCAACTGCCTAGAGCCCCGCACCGACTAGGGGCCCACGGGGGCCCCGTGAGCGCCTAGTCGATGGGGACCCTAGTCGATGCGGGCTACGCAACAAGAAAAAAAAAGCTTCATCTAACAAATTTTTTTTTAGAAATTCTCAATGGAGGAAGTATATACAAATGTAAAAAGGAAAGGGACCCCGAGAATTGCATTGCCTAGGGGCCCGATAGGGTTAATCCGGCCCTGCATAATACGCCATGTATACACTAAGTTTTTGGCTTAGCTACTCAGTAATCTTCTTCGTCTTCGAAATATATAAAAGGAAAAGTTGACTGACTAACTAACTGATCTATCATATAGCTCAAACAACTGGACGGATCAAGCTGAAATTAGGCATGCAGATAGCTATTATAACGTAGATATCCGCTAAGAAAGGATTTTTGAAAATTCAACCCCTAAGGGGGTTAAATAGGGGTTGGAAATTTGTATGAGATATTATTAATCCACGCCGACGAAGTAGGGGGCATCAGCTCGTAAATAATCATCATCATCATTATGATCAACCCATTACCGGCTCACTACAGAGCACGGGTCTCCTCTCAGAGTGAGAAGGGTTTTGTGGGTTTTGGCCATAGTCTACCACGCTGGCCAAGCGGATTGGCAGACTTCACATACCTTTGAGAACGTTATGGAGAACTCTCAGGCATGCAGGTTTCCTCACGATGTTTTCCTTCACCGTTAAAGCAAGTGATATTTAAATACTTAAAGCGCACATAACTCCGAAAAGTTAGAGGTGCGTGCCCGGGATCGAACCCACGACCTCCGATTAGAAGTCGGTCGTCCTAACCATTAGGCTATCACAGCTTTTTTGCGTAAATAATAATAGCCAGTATCCACTGACAATGAAGTTCACTGCAGTTGTCACTCTACTTCAGCTGAAGCCATAAATCACGAGGTGCTAACGACCGAGCGTCAACCGAAATACACCATCCGACAAAACTACTACGCTTGAATACTTAATCTTCCGTTGTTGACTTACTTTGCACTTTGAAAAATTGTATTATTATTATTATTGTGTGGATGTGCATGAACACATCTTGAATATTAGTAAAGCTTGTATACAATTGTAATGTTTAACAATGTGCGTGCGATTGCAACCTAAGTATTCGAGATGACCACAGAATTTTGAATCGTCAAGTGAATGAACCGAAAAAAATTTGGAATACCTACCCAGGCACCTAGTTACATATCTACCCATGCAATGAAAATAAAATCGTTTAATACAATCACGTAAGTATTAAAATAATAAACTAAGAGAATAATTTTTCGAGTAGTTAACAATTTCCACGCTCCGATTCTTCAGTGTTTTCAAACTTTCCACACAAATTAAGTTCCTGATAGAAATTCTCGCTCACTTTTCATACAAAGCATAACTTATTCCTATTCAAACTAACCCGAAGAACTTTAACTTAAAACCAACTAAATGAACATTTCTCTATTTAGGTAGGTAGATAACTTTTCATGACGTTTTTAAAGCAGAATACAAGTATAAATTAAAAATTTAAAACACCCCCGACATTCGCCATTTTGTGGCGGCGGCCATCTTGGATTTGCATAGTGCTATTCTACTAGTGAAGCCCTTTCATTTGATACCCATATTAAGGGAGTTGTGAAAAAATATGTAATCCGCCATTTTGTAGCGGCGGCCATCTTGGATCGATTTTCATTAAACAGAGCTAACAATACTCTCGACTAATTCACCTTTCAAACAAAAAAACCCGCATTCAAATCGGTCCATCCGTTTGAGCGCTACAGGGGAATAGACAGACACACACACACGCACACACACACACACACACAGACACGTCAAACTTATAACACCCCGTCGTTTTGTGTCGGGGGTTAAAAATTGGTACAACCTAAGACCAGGGGGGTTATTCTGTAACTTAGTTAGCAACTGAAAATAGTTGCCAACGAATTAGTTTGATATACATTGCTGCTTTACTGTGGGAAATATAAAGTGTTTTCATAATTTCACACAGTAAAGCAGCAATGTATATCGAACTAATTCGTTGGCAACTATTTTCAGTTGCTAACTAAGTTACAGAATAACCCCCCAGAACCAGGTCTGTAGGTACACCACTTACTGAGATGCTCGCGATTTCGGCCGCGTGGATTCTTAATCTCGTACCAACTTCGATCTCCTATTTGAGCAACTTGCGGGTAGTTTTTCCAAAATGTCTTAAACACGTTATTTTTTATTTTTTACCGAAAATATTTTAACTGAAAACAAATTTTCATGGATATAACTTGATAAGTAAATGACGTGAAAACGTGACGGGGTCTCATTTAAACTTTCATCCCCTACTTAACCTACTTGGGGATAGAATTTTTAAAAAATCCTGAAATAAGTACAAATTTCAGTTACTTTGTTTATCGCTAGGGCAGCCGTAGTGTTGCTAACTTTGGAATTTCATTTCCGTATATTTCATGAGATTCTGGTCGACCTTTACCTATCTATCTTCATTTTTAAGCGACAGCCGAAATACCATTTTTACCATCCCTATTTTATTTTCGTTAAAAAGTGACAACCCACGAAACGTCATTTTACTGCATCGATAGCCAAAATATATTCCTTAGGCTTGGTATCTATAGGTTTGGGTATAGGTACACTCGTAGCTTATGTACTTAGTTCTCGAGTAGGTATATGACTCTTACAAACTATACGTATCTACGAGTTTTGGCTCGTATACTTTATTAGTAGTGTTTCTC
The DNA here is from genome assembly GCA_920104075.1 of Melanargia galathea. Taxonomy (NCBI): domain Eukaryota; kingdom Metazoa; phylum Arthropoda; class Insecta; order Lepidoptera; family Nymphalidae; genus Melanargia; species Melanargia galathea. The sequence goes on along the minus strand of OV049856.1, from coordinate 26,905,598 downwards.
CCATTTTTCCGCCTTGTCCCAAAATGAATTAAGCAGAGAAAAACCAATTAGAACAATCGATTAATCTTTATATTGCGACAATGCCAATGGGATTTTATTATACTCGTATCAATACCAAAAAGTATCTACCTACCTATTGAAGTTTAAGTATAAAAAAATTTTTTAGTAAGCGCCGATTTGAATCCATTGATAATTTCCAAAGATATTGAAACAACTTGAGCTAACTAATACCTAAATCTTTATTTGTTTGAGTTGTGAGAATGAAATCAATTTAGATTAAATAGGAATCTATCATCAATTTTGATTCATCGTCGCGCGTGACTAAAAAGCCTCCTCACAACTACAAACCACTCTCACAACTCCGTAAAGCCAGCGGCTTCAAGGTAGCAGGCTTCCGGTGGCTCAACTATTAGGTACATCTTAAACCCCACTTTCTAATAAAAATCCTACTCCAACAGAATACCTATATTATATCTGACAACTAATTACGTATTTATGCATTCATTTATACCAGCCTATAATGGAAGGAAATTATTCATAAACACGGGCGAAGGTAAACATTAAAATTGAACATAAGACAGATTGTAATTATCCCTTCTAACAAAGGACCAACGTGCATATTCTGGGTAAGGTTAACCCAACTAAAATATTAGATAAGCGAATGGCTAAACTTCAGAGCTTAGTTGACCTTACATGTCGTCCGAAGTGAGCGAATTCAAAGCGAATGCCACGCGGCGCGGCGGCGCGCGACGATGCGGCCGCGTCGCGAAAATACCCAACACTAGCAGCACCTTGAAGCAAAAGCGTCGCCAGCTAATGGGGGGGGAGTTCATACATGGAGGATAGAAAAAGTATGAATTTTAGGTTAGGTTAGGTTAGCTTGACAGGACTTGACGTTATTAATTTTATAAGTCAAGTTAGGTAGCGATTTTAGGATTTTGGTTGCATTTGGCTATATTTTTTCAAACCCCCCTTCCGTGCCTCCCCTTGGCGATGCCCTTGCCTACTTCTACGTCCTAACTACTTATAAGTATGAACGCACGCAAATTACGGTAGGACATGGATTAGAACCAAACTGGACGAGGCCAGCTTGGTTTCATCTTTTAAAATTTTCGCGCCATGCCCTGTTTCACTGATGGTAGGTACCTAAGCAGGGATCCCTTTAGCGTAAGACGTTACTTAAATCTATACGACTTACGTTGGGTTTAGATATGCCTCAAACATTGGTGAAAGCCAAATCGATTGTTACGTGTCACATTATTGGTATTATAGGTAGGAGCAGTGGCGTGCCCAGGGTTATCAGCCAGGGTATGCTACAAACATGTTTTGAGTAGATACACAAAAATAAAAAATAAACAAGTGATAATCTAAAAGATTGAAAGTTAAGCCGACTTCACCACACACTTAAAAGTCCATATCTCGAAAACTAGTAAGCCGATTTTGATGAAACTTTCACTGTTCTCTATGTTGAAGTAAATGTAAGGCTGTAAGCTAATAAAACTTATAACCGCACTAGTCACCCTACGATTTTGGAAGTTCCCCTCGATTTCTCTGGTCTGCCATCATCAAACCATGATTTCCTTATCATTGGACCACCTTTGAAATATCTTCTTTCCAACAAAAAAAGAATCATCAAAATCGGTTCATAAACGACGAAGTTATCCGCGAACACTCATAAAAAAGCATATATACGGTCGAATTGAGAAACCTCCTCCTTTTTGAAGTCGGTTAAAAACTCATAGGACAAACGTTAGTGTAGGTATGAAATAAAAATGAGTAATATTCCTCTGGAAAAACACGATAGATTTTAACAAACTAGATAGGTACATACCACGTCGTATTTTCTAATAAATTGTTTAGGTACCTACTTACCAGGCAACCGGTAAAACAACAACTTGCATTGCGAGATATTTTGAACTTTACAGATTATGGACTTTATTTAGTTTTTGCGAAAAAATATAGAACTGATGTTGATACGATCTCATTTCATTGAATTTTGTAAACACACAATAAAGTACCTCAGCAAACCGCACATGAATAACTAATTGATATTTCATATTTCCATTTAAAACCAATAAACCTCTCACATTCACAATTACCTATCTCTTTTTTATGAAAACTGTTTGTTGTTTAATTAAATTAATGTTTGGATTTTACGAAAACAAGAAACAATTACAAAAATAATACAAATTGATCTGACACCGTAGACGTCTGACACTGACAAGTGACAGTGACAATATATGCCAAGTGTCAACTGACAGTTTTGACATTTGTCATTTGGACAGTTTATTTCCCTACTCTCTGATTGGCTAAAAGCTCTGCTTCTCAGAAACCAATTCTCCAATGACTGAGAACATTGTAGCTGTGTGTGTTTCTGTAATTATACTGTTCGTGTTAGCTGCAGACGCGTATGTGTTACGAAAAATGTGTAAGTGTGACTCGATATGGAAGCTTCGGAACGCCAAGCTTTTATACCTATGCGCGGACCGCGGTAGACGACAAGCGATGTTTATTGTTCTGAATTACCTCAAGAAATAATAGATTAAGGCGTATTATTTAGATATTTTGAAGAAATAGAAGATTATAAAATAGATTACGTTTATTGAAAATACATAATTTTCTTTTTATGAAGATTTTTACCTACTGTTTTAAATTTGAAATTAATTGATATTCCTGTGATATTGTTACTATTATTTATAACTTAGTTAAATTAAAAAAAAAATTGTAAGTAATAATTTGGTACTTACTTACTGATAATTATTTTTTTTTTAATTTTTTTTTATTTTTTTTTTTAAATTTTTTTTTAATTTTTTTTAATTTTTTTTTTATTTACGAAACCTCAAGCTCAGGGTAAGCTGAGCTTCCGTGCTTCTATGGAGTGCACGCCCCAGGGTAGGAGTTCCCTATATGAGGATTGTCTATAAAAATGGGCAATACGCGGTTTTTATATCGCTTGAGGTAACTAATTATTACAATATCCGAAATTATGATATGTGCTATTCAAAAACGTTTCCGATGAGTGAGTCAGTTAAAATCGCATTGAGTTCGCTCACGTAGCACGTCGCCATAGTATGTTATTCGGGAGTAGTACAGTTATATCGGGAAGTTATTGAGCTTCTAATAAATATAACTAGGGTCTCAAAGCACCATCAACTTCTTTATATCAATCTTATATCATCATCATCAACCCATTACCGGCTCACTACAGAGCACGGGTCTCCTCTCAGAGTGAGAAGGGTTTTGGCCATAGTCTACCACGCTGGCCAAGCGGATTGGCAGACTTTACACACCTTTGAGAACGTTATGGAGAACTCTCAGGCATGCAGGTTTCCTCACGATGTTTTCCTTCACCGTTAAAGCAAGTGATATTTAAATACTTAAAACGCACATAACTCCGAAAAGTTAGAGGTGCGTGCCCGGGATCGAACCTACTACCTCCGATTAGAAGTCGGTCGTCCTAACCACTAGGCTATCACAACTTATCTTATATCAAACAAGTATCAATTAGAAAATTAAAAAACCCCCGACATTTGCCATTTTGTGGTGGCGGCCATCTTGGATTTGCATAGTGCTATTCTATTAGTAAAGCCCTTTCATGTGATACCCCTATATTGAGGGAGTTGTGAAAAATATGTAATCCGCTATTTTGTGGCGGCGGCCATCTTGGACCTATTTTCATCAAACATAGAGCTAAGAACACTCCCGACTAATTCACCTTTCAGACAAAAAACCACATTCAAATCGGTTCACCCGTTTGAGCGCTACGGGGGAACACACAGACACACACACACAGATACGTCAAACTTATAAAACACCGTCGTTTTTGCGTCGGGGGTTAATAACCTTTCAAAACGATATAACCACTGTACGTAAATAATATCTACCTATGTGCTAACCGCAGCCCATGAAATAATGATAGCATGAGAGGGACTGCCCATGCTTTTATCCGCTCTTTGAATAGCCTCATATTATTATGTTGTTTTGAAGAAACACAGCTGGTAAAAGCTGGCATACAGTTTGCGAGTACCTACCTACGTGGGAGATATAAGAATTTCAGGTGTGACTTGTGAGGATGTTTCTGTGAACCTACCAAGGCTTATGGAGGCTTCAGGCTTCAAACTCATAACGCGATAAAAAAAGCGTCTAAATAAAATATTCTTAACGTTATAAAATTCAACGTTTTAGATTTCATCCGTTTTCATTTAACTTAGAACAAGTCTCGAGTTGTTCGTGCCTTAGGAAATTTTAATGAGAACATTTACGGCAATTTCAACTTTACTTTTACTTGTTGTTCGGCGGAAAGATTCAAGTTCTCGCTACCGGCTGCATTTTTGCATTAAATACCTACTCTTTGTATCTTTTTTTAACCCCCGACGCAAAAACGAGAGTGTGTTATAAGCATTATATATTACATTATCTTAGGTTATAAGTTTGACGTGTCTGTGTGTGTGTGTGTGTGTGTGTGTGTGTGTGTGTGTGTGTGTGTGTGTGTGTGTGTGTGTGTGTGTGTGTGTTCTTAGTCATCAGTCAAATGGGAAGCCACCATTTGACTGATGACTAAGAACGCTTTTTAAAATAACTCATCATACCACATCATCATCATCATCATCATCATGATCAACCCATTAAGTACCGGCTCACTACAGAGCACGGGTCTCCTCTCAGAGTGAGAAGGGTTTTGGCCATAGTTTACCACGCTGGCCAAGCGGATTGGCAGACAATACTTATTAATTAAAAAAAAAACATACTGTCATTATAATTTGCCACCGAATCGCCGCAGCCATCTGAGCAAAAGCATAAATCAAGAACTTTTAGGCAATTTTTGTGAAATTTACCGAGTGAAAATGGAAATTATCCGCACTGCGAGCCGCACCAAGTGTATCATCGATCAATTATATTTTAATCTGAAATTCCTCCTATGATTTATCATTGAAAAAGTCTTGAAGTTACCAAGAACATTTACACGCAGTGAGTGAATTAGACTATCGGACTATGAGAATGAATCTATTTTGAAATAGCGAGTGTAATTGTGTTTGCGCACACACTGGTGCACTATTATAATATCTCCAGCGTAGTTGGTTAGTCTCCGTCTCCTTTGAGATTGGCCGCCGTAGTCAAAGTTCGGCAAGGAGAATACAGAATACATGAGAATATACAGAATACACGAGAATATACAGAATATACGAGAATACAGTTCTTATTTTTTGGTACCTAATAAATTAATGTAGATGATATTATAACCAAGAAGCCTGCCGACCCTGAGCTTCCACTTAAAACATGTAACTAGCTAATGCCCGCGACTTTGTCCACCGAAATCCGAAGCTCAATAAATTAATAGGAACGATATCTCCTGTCGACATAGTCGACATCTCCTGAAGATGCTCCGGTGTCGGAGCGAAACGATCGTCGAGTTTGTTTTGTGGTGAATTTGTGTGGTGTTGTGCCTACAAGATTGTGTGGTGTTGTGCCTACAAGATTGTGTGGTGTTGTGCCTACAAATTTGTCACTGTTAGCGGATTATAGCAAAATAATTTTATATTCATTGTATATCATGGAATTCCGCAAAGTAACGCCTGCTTCCATTCAACATTCAAATTAATAGGAACGATACTCAGGAGAGCTTATGGTATTCGGTTCGTATAATTTAGGTAGGTACGTACGTACCTAAGTATATGTAAATTTAAAAGTATTATAATAAACGGTCATCCTAATTCAATACATTCAACAAAACCGCACGCTCAAAAGCAGTCGGATTATACGGGGTATAAGGCCCCGCAAATATTGAAACTCGTTTGAAATCCGGGACCTTCGCAAACAGCGCACATCAGATCAGCACATAAAAGAGCTCTTTTTTGTAATACATAATGAGGGCAGCAGAATAATTATACCTACTTACCACATTAATAAGAGATAATTGAGTACCTACTTACCTTTCTATAGGTACCTACTATCTACTCGGTTATATTATTAGATTGTTAAAATCGTCAGTAGGTACAGTAGGTACGACCAAGGGCCAGGGGGTGCAGGTAGGGGCAGCTGCCCCCCCCTTTTTTTTTTTTTGACGTGGTGGAAACCTTTTATAGGTACCCCGTTCTGCGGCCGAATGCGGCAGAACGAAGGTTATGTGGGACTCCAACCGGGTATACCCACTAAAACCACCACGGCATGACCCTCATGCTGTATGCTGGACGCCTGGGGAACCCAAAGTATGCATCCCAGGTGTCCGGCAGCCGCCCCAGCTGGGGCTCCCGCTCGCCTCTGGGCTGTGCCTCCAGAGGCTCGCGCCCTCCCGTAATTTTTTAACGAGGTTTTCTTCCTCCCGCGATGGGCATCGCTGCCCCCCGCCCCGGGGTGTCTCACCCCCAGTTTCATCCGCAGTGCCCTCTGCTAATCAGAGGGACACGCGGAGAAACCTCCCTCCGCCAGGTCATTGGCCATGGCTAACAATATCCCCGAAATTATTAACCATGTTACCGGGGTGCACCGGCCCGAATACTGCTCTTCCCTTCGGACGTATCCAAGAGGACCAGCAGCACCCAGGCACACTTGGAGGTTACCTGGCTAGCACCCAGCTGTCCCCCCTAGAGATTTGAAAAATATAGCCAAATGCAACCCAAGTCCTTAATTCACTCACTTTATTCAAGAATAATTTTTTTCAAAGAAAAATGAACCGACTTCAAACGATTCGAACTAAAAAGTTTTAAATAATTTTTAATTCATTTAGATTGACGATTAAACTACCTAACTCAAATGATATATAATTTTTTGAAGTCGGCGCCAAATGACTCATACTTTTCAAGCTAACACGAATTGAATGTGGTTTGGCGCCGACTCCAAAAAATTATATATTATTTGAGTTAGGTAGTTTAATCGTCAATCTAAATGAATTAAAAATTATTTAAAACTTTTTAGTTCGAATCGTTTGAAGTCGGTTCATTTTTCTTTGAAAAAAATTATTTTATGCTTTTTAGTGCTTTTTTTCTTTATATTAATAATAATATAAATGAGAACTATGTTAAATAGATTATGACCTATATATTATTAATTATTATTAAATATCCTGTGACATATATACATTTTATGTGTCATACTAAGTATAGGTGAATGGTTTTGTAATGTTCTAACCCAACCTAACCTACCTTCCGATCTATACAAGATTAGTTTGTATGCGTACTACTCTTGTATAATTTGGAAGACCTTGATTAAAAAGTAATTTACAATCTATACGCGACCAGTTTCACACCCTTGCGGTTTGGCTTTGTATAGAATGGAAATACACGTAACCGTGCACAAACTCCAAGGAATCACTCTATAGTACAGCTGTACTGACTTTGGCCCAAAATTTTTTGCAAAAGGTCAATGTTACGTAGGCGTAGCAGAGTGAAGTCTTTGGACAAAATAGCTATACTATACTTCAGCAATAGGTTTGGCAATATCAGAGAACATATTAGTCACATATGTATACATTTATGCGTATAACTTCGTACGTAAGAATGATAACTCGATGTGTTATATACTAAAACCTTCCTGAAAGTATGTAGATTACGATAGTGAAACAATCATCAAAATCGGTTCATTAGTTGCGGAGATAATCGCGAACATACTTACATACATACATACATACATACATACATACATACATACTTACATACATACATACGGGTCGAATACAGAACCTCCTTTTTTTGAAGTCGGTTAATAAAAAATAATAACCTATGTGTAAAAGTTTTCAGTCAATACAAGTGAAGAGCTCGTAGAGACACTTGTTTTACAACTTCATAACCTCTCAACTGTACCTATTTATATTTTTCCCATCCTCTTGCCCCTTCCTTGCTCATCAGCTGGCGACGCTCTTGGGTACGACGATTCTACTAAGTGGCGAATCGTCGTACCTACGTGTGGTACGTGTGGTACACTTAGGTGACAGAAGCATATCGGTATTTGTAGGTTGTACCTATCGTGCATGTCGGTTTTACTAAATGTATGAAACTGGCCTAACAGGACACGCCACGAAACGTGTGTTTCCGGCATTACGTTGCTAAAAATATGGGTCAAGTGTAAGTTACCTTCCTGCTCCATCGTTGGACATTAATCAAGCGATCTTTCAAATGCTACTTGTCGATCAAATGCTAATTAAGACCAACCCAACGAATACAAACCCGCTAGGCCCACATTCAATAGAGCTGAGATTCTGTGACTACCTTTCTGTTCCATCTTCAGACCCTGCAGGGTCACTAAGCCTGATCGATAAGCCTAATTGGCATCGGAACTAAATTAATCTATCTATACATAATAAAATCGTAGACTTGCCGTATCTGTACATTGAAGATTTTTGCAAAATAATAACTGGGGGATATTAGGGATAAGTAATAGAACGTAAAAAAGCTATTTTTGAAATTTTTGTCTGTTTGTCTGTATGTTTGTGCGCGCATCACGCAAAAACTACTGAATGGATTGAAACGAAACTTGGTACGATTTAAGTTCATACTACGGAGTAACATATAGGATACTTTTATCCCGAAATTCAGCACGGTTCCCTAGGGAGAGGGGATGAAAGTCAAAACATGTATATTTTAGCTGTAATTCAATAACGCGTGGTCCGATTTCATTCTTTCTTTTTTTGTTAGAAAGTAGATACTTTAAATATTACCGACTAATCTCTAAAAGGCTGGATCGATTTTGATGGGACTTTCACTGGCGGATGTTTACATTTTGATCTACCTAAACATCCGCCAGTGAACTTTTAACAGTTTTTAGCATGATATGAGCTCAAAGGAGCTTAGGAAAAACAAAATGATTCCTAAGGGATTTTTAAAAACCAATATATATCCACGCGAACGAAGTCGCGGGTGTCCGCTTGTACTAACTAAACACGATACCTCTGCTGTACCTATTAAGTTGCTGAAGAGTTGGGTATCCTGCAGATTACATGTGATGACTCGGCATCCGGTCTAGGCTACCACATTCTTGCAATATAGGTAATTGAAGTAACTGGATACCAAACGAATCGATCAGACCTGTGAAAGTTGCTCGCATATCCCTTCATCAATTAGAAAAGAGCTGATGATCTTCAAACGGCTGAACGGATTTTCTTTAATCCTATAGCACTCTCGAACGAGTCACCTTTCAAACAACAAGTGTAAATTGAAAATTTAAAAAACCCCCGACATTCGCCATTTTGTGGCGGCAACCATCTTGGATTTGCAATAGTGCTATTCTACTAGTCAAGCCCTTTCATTTGATACCCATATTAAGGGATTTGGGAAAAAATATGTAATCCGCCATTTCGTAGCGGCGGCCATCTTGGACCGATTTTCATCAAACATAGCTAAGAACACTCTCGACTAAATCACCTTTCGAACAAAAAAAACCGCATTCAAATCGGTTCACCCGTTTGAGCGCCACAGGGGAACAGACAGACACACACACACACACACACACACACACACACACACACACACACACACAGACACGTCAAACTTATAACACCCCGTCGTTTTTGCGTCGGGGGTTAAAAAAACTAAGAAAATCGAAACTCAGTTTCATAATTTTCATAATTTCACCAACAGTGCACCTTCATCACGTGGGTCCAGTGTGCTTAGTCTAAAGCGGAGCACTCGAAAACGAACTCGAAAACTATTGATCGATTTCAGAGTAAAATAGACCTAAAATGTCTTGTATTAAGGTTTGAGTTCGCCAATACATTCAGCATTCGAACAATGCTGAATGTATTGGCGAACTCAAACCTTAATACAAGACATTTTAGGTCTATTTTACTCTGAAATCGATCAATAGTTTTCGAGTTCGTTTTCGAGTGCTCCGCTTTAGACTAAGCACACAGGTTAAATATGTTCCAATTTTCTCGTTACATCAAGATGATACTCGATCGAGTTAAGAGTCGTAATTTCCGGTTTTACGGGCACCCGATCCGTATTCGTTAGGCTATAATAGATTCAGACCCCTGATATTCTCTATGCCCGCCGTCCGTAATGAAGCGAAAGGTTGCAAGAAAAGGAATTATTTTGTGGAAAATTCAAGTTCGTCCAGGGGCTAGAACGATACTGATTTTTAGGAAAAATGTGAGAACGATTAATACAATAAAGTGTAACGTGAAAGAGATAAGTAAGTTGGTCGCGAAGTGACCAAAAACCAACTTATATATTATATATACATATATCATTCAAGAATCATCATCATCATCACTACAGCCTTTTAACGTCCCACTGCTGGGCACAGACCAGATTTAGAGCTTAGACCCGCCACGCTGCTCCAATGCGTGTTGGCGTGCTTTTAACGACTATTGTCACATGATAGTGATAATAACCGGGGCCGCCTGCTTAATTAACGTGCTCTCCGAGGCACGGGGGTGAAACAACGCCAACTACCAACTCCGGGCTGGCACTGAGAATTTCTTGACAGAAAAACCCAGTACCTACCAGTACGTCATTTTCAAAATCTGTTGGCAACACTGTATAGATGTCGCCAAACAAATATTCGTCTCTGAGCTTCGTGCCAGAGCGATCTCGCGCAAATTCGCGCTAGCTCCGTCCCTTTCTGTCCACCCACTGATACCTAAAATATGCTATTGCGACGCGCCTTGCGGTTATATTCAGAGGCGAATATTTGTTTGGCGATAACTAAGTATACCTATATGAAACAATAAATAAAATCCATTACTAATATTGTAACCCAATTTTTATTACTTAAGTAGTAATTAGTAATTATTACATTACAGTGTTTCTCATCAAGTCTCAGTCCAACAAAATATTCCAGCACTGGATTATTTCTGGAATGCAGCGTTTGAATTTCAGTATTGTCAATATTACCTGCTACTGAATCCAGTGAGCAAAAACAGTAACATATATTATAGATTGCCGTCAAACAAATGCTTTTCATTATTATTCTTAAGTTTTGTTATTAATCTATTTGGTTGTTGTGCTTTTTCAGTCTAGTATAATTTCAATTTATTTATTTGTTATATTTAAATATTATCTATTATATACCTACTTAGACATATAATTAAAAAGTCAAGTCAAAGTCAAGTATTTGATTTCCTGTTCTATTATATCAGGTATATATTAGTCATATGTATAACATACTATGAACAAAATACATTAATGAACTCTTTTGTTGATTGTATAAATAAAAGCCAAATAAAAGCAGTCATATTATTTAGTTTCTTTTTGACAGGGATCTAATGTGGATTATGCTGCCTACTCCATTTCAATTCAGCACTGGAATGAAACACTTACTGGATTGTAATAGAATTATTAAAATGGACTGATATTATATCAGGAGTTCTCAGAAGCGCCGAGGTAACCCTGATGTTTGCAGGTGTCTTGAGATCAGTCACTAACATTTCAGAGCCATCTGGATTCCACTCAGCAAATGTAGCTTCAAGATTTGACTGTTCGTATGTCAAAATTTTACATGTTGTGCCTGAAAGTTTAGACAATAGTAGGAATAATTAATGTATAACCTACGAACTTTGGATGCAATTTTAATGCATTTTTAGGCTGTTTTCAATAGAAATACAGATAATTTATGTCTATCTTCACATGCAAGGTCTGAAGATAGACATAAGCTACTTTTTACTCTGGAAAATCAATGTGTTCGAAACATAAACGGAATCTTAGAAGCAAACTTACTTTCATGACAAAATAGATTTGAAAAAATCTAAAATCCCAGACAGATCTACAATGAATATTTGAGATTAGACCTGACATTACTGTACATATTCTTTAAGAGACATTCTGCATGTTTTACAACGTAACTACTTACTACGTACTACATTTTAAACAGGATTATTAATGTACCTTTTAAGTTCATTACTGCTTTAAGAAAGGACTCTCGTAATTCGAACCTTGCTTCTTGTTCTGATATTAATTCATCCTCAGAATTCATTTTCACCATTATTTTTATTACCCTTGAACAAACTAAAAAAATATCTTCAAGCGTTTTACTCGAAGCAAATCAAAAAAAAAAAGATTGTGATAGAGAATTAAGAAATTGGCCATCGTTTAATACCTATTTGATATACATGTTATTCTAGAATGATTTAAATCAATTATTTTTCTACATTACATTAATATGTGTTGAGGAATTAAGCGTAATAATTTTAAAAGTATAATTTTTTAGATTTAAAATTGTTTACAAACAAAATAAGTAAATAACCTCTTTAATTTTATCTACAAAGACGAATAACCACAGCCAGGGTGCGTAAACTTAGTATAAAAAACAGGGAAATGCTTTGTGTACTATACTGTAAATTTACATAGTGCACTCAACTGCAAGTCTGTTAGTAATTCAACAAGTATTTTTAATTTAGCAGAATTATAATCATGTAGTTCATAATTCTTAATGCAGAGGGGACTAGTATTGCGTACGTTTTGAAAAGTCTTCGCTAGATGGCGTCGACTCATTTTGAGAAAATTACCAGTTCAAAAATAAAACTACTAAATTGGTAACTTTAAAAAGTAAACAAAGTCTGATTTTTAATTCGGTGGAATTCTGACAGTTGCCATTTAAAAATAGAATGAATTATTCTAGAGTTAATTGTATGAAAAACAGGGTTAACACACGAAGTTCGATTTTACCCCAAGCTAAAGTACCTGAAGTATCTAACCAGGCATTTGCCATATTATGTCTACACTCTACATGAGGCAATTGATTTTTATTTATATGTCAGTTTTGAATTTATTATCTTTTTTGTGGGAACAGTTTTATCTCTGCTAATATTAAGAAACGTCAGAATTCCACGGAATTAAAATCAGAGTATAATTAGTTTTTAAATAATTATAATTAAGAAAAACTAGTAAAATGAAGTAAATATTAATGTTATCAATAATTTTTTCTTAGAATTTTATTTAAGATGTTTTTAAAATCTTATTCTTATATAGATCGACCAGAATCTCATGAAAAATAGGGAAATTAAATTTTGTAGTAAGCAACACTAGGTTAACTCGGCTGCCCTAGTGATAAACAAAGTAATTACATTCAAAACACTTTACCTGGGATCGTTTCACGAAACGAAAAATCAAGCAACTGCATTTTAAATACAAAAACAAAGTAATCAACATCCAATTACTTTATTTTTGTGTTGTGCTTGTTGTTTACTTGGTTTTTGCATTTATATTCCGGGTTAGTGAGTGCAGTTACTTTGTTTGGGCAATTTAAATATCAGTAAACGGTTTAAGTTACTTGAAATATTAAACTGTGGTAAAAAACTACTCGACATAAAACTTTTGTTAATGCAAAAAGTCAATTTCACAAAAAATGTCAGTTACTTTGTTTATCGCTAGGGCAGCTGTAGTGTTGCTAACCTTGGAATTTCATTTCCCTATTTTTCATGAGATTCTGGTCGATCTATACTTGTCTTAATTAGTAGGAATTATTTCTTTAAATCAGGCAACACTGACACTGACGAGTGATGACCACGTGATCACTGAAAATGAAAAATGTCAAGAAAATTCAAAATGTCTGCCGACGTGCCATTTTGGTTAACGTAGATATTTTTTGGATTAAATTCTAAATTGTTGTGTGAACTCGTCGTTGAGTTGAGCTTTAGTTCCTTGAGGTTAAGTTTATTACAGTGATATTCGTGCAACGGAGAAAAGACTCATGTGTTAAGAGATAAGACTCTTTATATTTTAGTGTATTTTTATTTGAGACAGGACTCTTTGTATTCTTTATAGTTACTGATTAGTGTATTTTAAATTTACTACTGCTTAGTTAATGCATAGAAAAAATAAATAATTTTTTGAAATAACGTTGTTTTATTTCATAAATTAATCCAAATTGACCTTTATTAGGATATGTAGTACGTATATAATATATATATATGTAGGTACTGTACCTACGTATTTATATAAGTAGGTAGGTATGTATAGATTCAACGTTAGTTTCAAATCTCGACTCCAGAGGCGCAAGCGATGCATTTCCAATTTTAGGCATAGAGTTTGGTCTCTATTTCATATATAGACAAAGTACTCTGTGACCACAGCGAATAACTGATATCTTGCACTCGCAAACCACAGATGAACTTTCGGAGAATGGGCTGTCTACATTCTGTAATCTGTATTCGGATCATATTTTTTTTTTCATAGACCATAGAGTCTAATCATTAATCTGTGTAAAAATTAAAAAACATGAAAAATAAAAAATCAAAAATGGCCGATTTTGCTTGGCGCTTGGTGATTTCCTGTTCTTGAAATAATCTTTATAATTATTATTTAACCGGATATTTTTAACCATATCTGAACTTTACATATTGAAAGATTGCTAAGAAAGTATTTGAACACTACTCTTTTTTGAATCTTGGTGTATTACAATGGCGGTGCTAGCGGCGGCACAGTTGCTAGATGAGCTGATGGGCAGGCATCGTAACACTAATCCGAATGAAAAAATAAGGAAACCCAACTGGGAAGATCCAGAAGTAAGTTAGGATTGTTTGAATTTCCTGCTTTGCGGCTATGTAACATAGATAATTTATATAACCTGCGTTTAGCGTTCACCGGACACTAATCTATATTCTATCGTTATAGCGTTGACTTGCATCTCTAAATACTAACTTGTGCAGTGAAGTATCAACAGAAAAAAACGTGTTTATTAACAGAACAAAGAACTCTAAGTGGCTCTGTTACCTTTCTAACGTGGATAATACTTACATACCATTTAAAGGATAATGCATTAATCTATTAGAAACTGTCCTAACTTGATTTGAATCTCTTTTTGCTTTTTTTTGCAGTACTGTAAATATTACATGGTGAAGTTTTGTCCTCATGACTTATTTGTGAATACACGGGCAGACCTTGGAGCCTGCCCTAAAGTTCACGACGATGAAGTTAAGGATCTGTTTGAAAGAGCCGAGTCTTCATATATGAAAGCTCAATATGTGGAAGAGTTTCTGCGGTTCTGCCGTCACATGATCAATGATGTTGAAAGTGAGTTGACTTTATAGAAAACTTAAAACCATTTTTAAAATGCAGCCAGAGAGATGAGAAAAATAATTGTATGATATGCCCTTACATACACTTTGTGTTGTAGGAAAAATTCAAAAAGGCAAGCAACGGCTGGAACTAATGAATTCCAAACCAGAGGGTCCACCAATGACTCTAGCTCAAACTGAGAAAAATCAGGAACAGGTAAAAGCACTACATTATTTCTAAACATAGCATCTTCACTGCTAAAATTGGTACATATTTTTAATCCCCTACTGTATCCTTCTGCAAGTGTGCAAGTGTAGCTAAAAAAAAGTTTCTTAGTCAGCATGAGACATTTAAAGTTATCGTTCTTCTGAGTTAATTTTAAGATTAACTGTGTGTAAATCTGTTATTTAGTATGAAGAGGTCAAAACATAATAAATAAAAAAAAGTTTCTGCCATTGGCAGCTGATTCATTTCTGTATATGAAAGTCCAAAAGTTGGATATCTATCAGTTGATAAGAACAACTAATATGTTTCTATGTATGAATGTGCAGGTAGCCACAATCTTAAGCCCAAATTAGTTTTTTTTTTGGGTTTTTGTTAGAGGCTTCATCGATGAATCGTTGAAAATGAACTGTCTAAATACCGACTGTTCATCGTTCACATGCATTGTGTGTCACTGGTATTGTGCATCGTTCAAAATGTATGGTGCAAAATGGCCAAAATGTGTGGTTGCAAAAATGTATGGTGAATGGGGCACTGTCTAATTGGGCTTGCAGATTTATGTCCATACCAATTGCATTTGCACCAATATGTGGACATTTTACAGGTTCAACTGTTGTCAGAAAAGATTGCTGCTCTAGTGCAAGAGGCAGAGGAGGCGGGCACTTGTGGTAACGTTGAACAGGCTCAGGGGCTCATGAAGCTCTGCGATAGACTGAAAGAGGAAAAGGATCAGCTGTTGAAACAGCAAGAAAACAGGTATTTATTTTACTAAATAAGATTATTGACTCAATTAAAATCATTACAGTTTGCAAACATCAACATTGGTCCTAAGCAAAGTATTCCTTCACATAGTTTCTAATTTTGTTATTTATAGCTAATTTACACACAAAGTTTCTCTAAAATAGATATTTTTATTGTTATTGTCATCATAACTTTAAAATCAAATGTAGCAAAATAAAACTCACCGCTACATTCAGAGTACAACATTGTGGCTAATTCTGTTGTACAAATTCTCTAAATCTAAACTAAAATGACAGGTCTCAATTTATTCCTATCTCTTTCACAGTGCTCACTGCGGAAAAGGATAGCGATAGATTTAGACCTGTCATTTTACTTTAGTTTAAAGAATTGTGTACAACAGAATTAGTATCAATGTTATATATTTTATAATGTATATTTTAAAATACACCTGATCTTGATCTCTTGAAACTCACGGAAGAGGTCGCACACCTCGACACAAATATAATTTTAATATTTTGTTTGCGGCAGAAGAGATTAATCTACATCTAGTTTAGTTTTTCATCTGAAACAGTAAAAAATAGACTTATCAGCATAAATAGGCTTGTATGCCGCAACTAATGTAATCTGAATGTTCTTTGTCTTCAGCCATTGGTCGATGACCGCCGAATTAGCGGCCGCTCAGGAGAAGCAAATGGAAGTGTGCCCGGTGTGCGGCGCGTTTCTGATTGTCGGTGACGCTCAGCAGAGAATTGATGATCACTTGTCTGGCAAGCAACATGTTGGGTGAGTTTTCTTTTTAATTAATCTATAAGTTAACCCTTGATTGCAATCTCTCACCGGATGGTAAGGGGATGTTTTTTTTTTTTATTCAACTACAAGTTAGCCCTTGACTGCAATCTCACCTGATGGTAAGTGATGATGCAGTCTAAGATGGGAGCGGGCTAACTTGGAAGAGGTATGCATACCCCTGGTCGGTTTCTACACGGCATCGTACCGGAACGCTAAATCGCTTGGCGGTACGGCTTTGCTGGTAGGGTGGTAACCAGCCACGGCTTAAGCCTCCCACCAGACCAGACCAGAGACAATTTAGAAATTGTAAAATCTCAAATTGCCCCTGCCGGGAATCGAACCCAGGACCTCCCACTTATAAGACCACAGCGCTCACCACTGCGCCAGGGAGGTCGTCGAATGTCGGGATGTCCATTAATCATGTGATGTTTTTTTTTAACATTTTTTAACCCCTCCCTCCCCCCATGGTGATACGTGGTGAGGTTTAAGACTACCCCCCACCCCCCAACAAAAATCACGTGTATTTTTTAGTACCTACAAAGAATCTTAAAATTTTATCTTATCCCCCCCCCCCCCTTCGAACCTCACGTGATTCATGGACAGCCCCTAAGTGACGATGCAGTTGAAAATGGAACTGGGCTAACCTGGAAGGGGTATGGCAGTTTTTACTAAACTCATGGAACGCTAAATCGCTTGGTGGATCGGCTTTGCCGGTAGGGTGGTGACTAGCCACGGTGCCCAGCTGCCTCCCTTCCACCAGACCAGACCGATACAATTTAGAAATTTTAAATTCCCAAATTGCCCCTGCCGGGAATCGGACACAGTACTTCCAATATATAATTGACACAGACTTGCTGGAAGAGATATGTGTCAGTGCCATCTTCAGTTCTCATTTAATTATATTCACGGTTATAAACGACGCCATAAATTATTTTTGCACAATGTTAATTCTCATTTAAAATATACAACATTGCATAGATAATTAATAAAGTAAACAATCTTGTTAGGCGGTGATTCTTTATTTTTCTTTGTCCATCGAATATACATACTTCATAGTTTATATCATATTATAGAAAACTGTTACTCATTTGAAACTGCTACCTTGTATTCACAGGTATTTTAAACTACGTCAAGCCTATGAAGAAATGAATGAAGCCCGGGAGAGAGAACAGCAAGAGAAAGAGCGGAAACGTCGCGAGGAGAGAGAGAAAGAGCGCAGCAACCGCGGCGGCGGCCTCGGCTCGGACAGGCGCGACAGAGAAAGAATGGAGAGAGACCGCGAGCGCGACCGAGACAAGGATAGGGGCGACAGGGACAACAAGGATAAAGACAAGGAGCGTCATCGGTAAGAATTTTATTAGTATGTTTTGCCGTGTTGATCTAGAACCATCGGGATGACGTCACACGCTGAAGCGCCTCGTGAAACAAAATTATTCGTGAAAGTGCAATTTTAAACTTTCATAACTTTTTCAGTTTTTGAGATAATTTAATGATTCTTTCCGATTATTGTTTTGTTTTACTTAAATTTTTATAATTAATAAAAAAAAATTGGAAACTTGTCCATTGTTTTACCTACATTCATACAATAAAATAGATAATATTTATTTTGTTCTTCAAAAGATTAAACTTTACCATTCATGAACTATTTAAAAGGTCGAGCCGCGAGGAGCGCGGCGGCCGACATGAAGATCGCGAGGGGCGTGACAAGGAGCGTGAGAGGGAGCGTGACCGCGACAAGGACAAGGAGCGTGACCGTGACCGCGACACCAAGGACCGCGACAACAAGGAGCGCGACCCCAAGGAACGCGACAACAAAGAGCGTGACAGAGACCGCGACAACAAAGACCGGGACCGGGATCGCGATCGCAAACATCGCAGGGAGAGAAGTGAGTAGTATACAGATAGTACAGACACAGTGACTTAGTATGCCTGTCTAGATAGATAAATAAATTCAAATAGACAAAACGAATTGGCATAAATGCTCAATGTTTTCTGCGCCTTCAAATCAAGTCAAATTAATTCAATTTACAAATTGTGCATACAATCTGTAAATTGAATTAATTTGACTTGTCAAAAATAAATAATAGTGCTATCCTTTACATTATTAGATTGTGGACAATCGAATTAGAACCACTACTTAATTTTTTAACAAGTTCTTAGCATCAAAATATGATTGCTTCTTTTATGTTCTTCTTTATGTATGTATGCAATTGTTTTATGTTTTCCGAAGGGTCTTCGCACGAGCGGTCTCGGCGGCGCTCCCGCGACCGCCACTAGTGATTGACTGAGGTATCACAAAAGCCCTTCGGAACGGTAAGCATACATTAACATTGCATACAATATATCAAAAAAAAAAAAAACAAGAACAAACATCCAACACACGATCACACTAACCATTGTGAAGGCATTACCTAACCGCTTCATACACAAACAACTGCATCTCCGAAAAATTCTGATGAACAAAATGATAAAGTAATTTTTGAACACTGTTATTTTACAGCTTTTTAGTAACATACCAAAATAAAACTTCGGTTTATGGCAAACATATGGGGAGTAATGCCCCGTTGCACTCTCGATTCGGTAGTTGTCGTCACACCGACGGACTTGGCAGGTATTTGATACGTAATTATGAACAGCTGCTGTGTGGAACCCGATAACGAAAGGCCTTTTTGGTCGATCGCATTGTACATCTCAAATTTTGTAAATGACAAAACTTGAGATGTGAAAGAATCAAGCGATCGACCAATGGCATTAGATGAGCTGTCCGCATAAACGCCGTCTTGTTCGAGGTATTTTTTTTTTAATGTATTGTTTCGTCGTTCGCAATCTCGAGTTGCCACAGTTGGGACCGTGGTGCAGATTGAAGGCCAGGTATTTGTTAGGTTTCGATACTGATTGCTAGGCTCGATTAAAAAAATATATATCAATTTTTATTTTGTTGGTTTTCTGTAATTAAAATTAAAAAATTTTGTCCAATCGTGTACACGAAGAAAATCGAGATTTTATAGGATCTCTAAATAGGAAATATCATCGTTGTTTAAGATATTGTCATCCCATAAATTAAATAGTAATGGCGAAGTGAAGGAAGCGTTTTCCATATGCTTCTTCGTTCACAAACGGATGCTGTTTTTACATCTACTATGCATTTCCAGGTACCCTCACTATGGCAACAAGCTGGCGATTAGTATAACTTAATTTCTTGCATTAACGTACAGGGCAGTGCAGTGCCAAATGCAAATTCTTATATTCTTAATACATATTTTTATACACACACTTGATGCCATATAAAAAATTGTTATAATACCCTCAATCCCAAATGGAAAAAACATAATGATTGATTTTGTAAAATGTTTAAAATATTATATTCAAATTAAGATGTATAATTTTCATTGTTTATTAATTTTCTCAATCATTATATTTTATTCCACAAGCAAAAGTTGTCACGTTCTCGTTTTTAGCAAATCGATGGACTTTTCAGTTGCAAAACCATAGACGAAGATCAACATCGAAGGGGGCAACTCAACCGCAGACAATGAGGTACTTTTGAAATTAAGAGAACAGCGGCCAACGAAGAGGCGAATGCATCGTCCATACTAGGTACCGTCTCTTGGACATCGGTTTCGAGGTGACTTAGCATAATACTTACGTGTATAACGATTTTTTTATGATTCCACATGACTTAGGCAAATGCATGTATGCGTTATAAAATATACTTGTTATAATTCGATTTAGAATGTAAGTTCATGTAAAATGTAGCTACGCGTCGGAAAATAACTATTTATCCCTAGTTCTGTAAACCAGATTCGTCTAAGGAGTGACATTCAGGTATTTATCGATTTTTTATTTCGCTAATAAAGATTGTCATTTGTTGTTTATGACTTTGTGTGAAACATTAGGGATTTTACTATAATAAAAACAATTTTAATGATATTAAATTTTGTTTTATTTTATTTTTCCTTCAATCAAGAAGTATACCCCTACCTCTACTAGCTAGTCGGTGTATGGGCTTTTTTATATGAATTGCGGGCAAATGAGCAAGCGGGTCACCTAACATTAAGTGATTACCCCCGCCCACGAACATTTGCAGGAACAGAGGAACCACATGCGTTGCCATTACACAGTTACCTCTGGCTCTTCCTGGTTATCCTGACAGCCGAATTCATCGACTGTGACTTGTAGCAGCCTAGAAGTCGCAGTCTATGAACTGAGAATTAACTAAACGTAATAAAAATATTGTTAAATCGATTTAAATCCCTATGAGTATAGTTGACGTTACAATTTTTAACGGTTTCCCTAAGATATTGTATGAATTCACTCCGACACCGGAACATCCTAGTAAACATCTGAAGATGTTCCGGTTTCGGAGTGAAAACGTGTAAAAGTATATATAATTAGGTAGGTACTTAGACCCTAACTATTAACTAAATACCTAGGTAGGTATTTACGGATTTAGCAGCCCATCTCTATTTTTGGCTAAAAACCATTGAGAAATTAATAATATAGAGGCGCCCTAATGTCCTAGAGAATAGTAGATTCGGAAAATAGCTCAAACTTATCATCTAATTCGTAAGTGTGTAAGAGACAACACTACATTTTTAACATAACAATAAAACAGTGCGGCAGACAAGGCAAAAGATGGCCTCCCTAAAATGTATACATAAACGCTCGCACACGCACAACTTGAAACATCACAATGAACAGCGCTATTTTGTTTCTTCGGATTGTGTGTAAGATACCATATGATACCTAATCGTGTATGAGTGTATTTTTTACACGTTTTTAAAGTTTGTATGGCGCCTCCTTAATACTATATAATTTTTCAATGTTAAAAACGACAATATAGTCTATACCCGTATTACTAATTCCCCGGAATTCTGACAGCTGTCATTGTCATTTACAGATGAGTTATTTGCTAAGAGGCATAGAGATAATAATAATAAGTAGAGTAGGCATACCTACCTTAAAAACGTGCCAAAAATACACTCACACACGCACAATCCTACAACTAAAATGGCGCGTGTTCATTGTGATGTCTCAAGTTGTGCGTGTGTGAGTGTTCATGTATACATTTTAGGGAGGCCATCTTAAGGGAAGTGCAATAAAATTTCTGCCACGATCTGTTTTATTGTTATGTTTAAAAATGTAGTGTTGTCTCTTACACACTTATGAAAATTTTGATAAGCTTAAGCTATTTTCCGATCCACTATTTTCTATAGGACATTATGCCAAGTCCACTTCTATAGGTTCATGCTAAGAGGTTATTTGTATGGAGAACAGGGTTAACATCTACGAAGTACGATTTTACCCCAAACTACTTTAATTCCCTGTCATCATATAAAGCCATATGCCGCGTAATAATATTACTCGTTTCGCCTTATAATAGAAAACACCAAGAGTGGAAACTAGAAAGTGCACACTGACAGCAACAGAAAACAAAAGAAGCATATTGAAAAAAATTATTCAAAAATGGATGTCGAATGACATTATCACCATGAAGTGTCTGTCAGGCATTTGTCATATCTACATGCGGCAGTTGATTTGTATTTGCATAAGTTTTGAATTTTTTATCTTTTTTGTGGGAATTGTTTTATCTCTGGTAACATTGCGAAACGTCAGAATTCCAGGGAATTAGTAATATGCATGAACCTATAGAAGAGGACTTGGCATAATGTCCTATAGAAAATAGTGGATCGGAAAATAGCTTAAGCTTATCAAAATTTTCATAAGTGTGTAAGAGACAACACTACATTTTTAAACATAACAATAAAACAGATCGTGGCAGAAATTTTATTGCACTTCCCTTAAGATGGCCTCCCTAAAATGTATACATGAACACTCACACACGCACAACTTGAGACATCACAATGAACACGCGCCATTTTAGTTGTAGGATTGTGCGTGTGTGAGTGTATTTTTGGCACGTTTTTAAGGTAGGTATGCCTACTCTACTTATTATTATTATTATCTCTATGGTAATATGGGTATAGTTGTTCCTGGTCTGTGGACTGTGTGATCTGTCAATGTCATTGTCAATTTTTCTATGTAATCTGTGATCAATGTGGCAATTTTTAATTTTTTATTTACTTTCAGGGTGCGTAAACTTAGTATAAAAAACAGGGAAATGCTTTGTGTACTATACTGTAAATTTACATAGTGCACTCAACTGCAAGTCTGTTAGTAATTCAACAAGTATTTTTAATTTAGCAGAATTATAATCATGTAGTTCATAATTCTTAATGCAGAGGGGACTAGTATTGCGTACGTTTTGAAAAGTCTTCGCTAGATGGCGTCGACTCATTTTGAGAAAATTACCAGTTCAAAAATAAAACTACTAAATTGGTAACTTTAAAAAAGTAAACAAAGTCTGATTTTTAATTCGGTGGAATTCTGACAGTTGCCATTTAAAAATAGAATGAATTATTCTAGAGTTAATTGTATGAAAAACAGGGTTAACACACGAAGTTCGATTTTACCCCAAGCTAAAGTACCTGAAGTATCTAACCAGGCATTTGCCATATTATGTCTACACTCTACATGAGGCAATTGATTTTTATTTATATGTCAGTTTTGAATTTATTATCTTTTTTGTGGGAACAGTTTTATCTCTGCTAATATTAAGAAACGTCAGAATTCCACGGAATTAAAATCAGAGTATAATTAGTTTTTAAATAATTATAATTAAGAAAAACTAGTAAAATGAAGTAAATATTAATGTTATCAATAATTTTTTCTTAGAATTTTATTTAAGATGTTTTTAAAATCTTATTCTTATATAGATCGACCAGAATCTCATGAAAAATAGGGAAATTAAATTTTGTAGTAAGCAACACTAGGTTAACTCGGCTGCCCTAGTGATAAACAAAGTAATTACATTCAAAACACTTTACCTGGGATCGTTTCACGAAACGAAAAATCAAGCAACTGCATTTTAAATACAAAAACAAAGTATCCAATTACTTTATTTTTGTGTTGTGCTTGTTGTTTACTTGGTTTTTGCATTTATATTCCGGGTTAGTGAGTGCAGTTACTTTGTTTGGGCAATTTAAATATCAGTAAACGGTTTAAGTTACTTGAAATATTAAACTGTGGTAAAAAACTACTCGACATAAAACTTTTGTTAATGCAAAAAGTCAATTTCACAAAAAATGTCAGTTACTTTGTTTATCGCTAGGGCAGCTGTAGTGTTGCTAACCTTGGAATTTCATTTCCCTATTTTTCATGAGATTCTGGTCGATCTATACTTGTCTTAATTAGTAGGAATTATTTCTTTAAATCAGGCAACACTGACACTGACGAGTGATGACCACGTGATCACTGAAAATGAAAAATGTCAAGAAAATTCAAAATGTCTGCCGACGTGCCATTTTGGTTAACGTAGATATTTTTTGGATTAAATTCTAAATTGTTGTGTGAACTCGTCGTTGAGTTGAGCTTTAGTTCCTTGAGGTTAAGTTTATTACAGTGATATTCGTGCAACGGAGAAAAGACTCATGTGTTAAGAGATAAGACTCTTTATATTTTAGTGTATTTTTATTTGAGACAGGACTATTTGTATTCTTTATAGTTACTGATTAGTGTATTTTAAATTTACTACTGCTTAGTTAATGCATAGAAAAAATAAATAATTTTTTGAAATAACGTTGTTTTATTTCATAAATTAATCCAAATTGACCTTTATTAGGATATGTAGTACGTATATAATATATATATATGTAGGTACTGTACCTACGTATTTATATAAGTAGGTAGGTATGTATAGATTCAACGTTAGTTTCAAATCTCGACTCCAGAGGCGCAAGCGATGCATTTCCAATTTTAGGCATAGAGTTTGGTCTCTATTTCATATATAGACAAAGTACTCTGTGTTTACTTTCAATCACTTTCAATACATACTTAGTAAACATTACATTTTTAATTACTATCATCAAAAAATAAAAATAAAGACTAGCTAAAACACTATCTACGCCTTTGTGTTATGTTTTCGTTGTGTAGATATTGTAATTGTTTATGTTGATCTATAATTATAGTAATTTTTAAGCGTTTCGTCTGATTAGGGTAAGCAAAATGGGTGGATTATTTAGCAGAAGCAAAAAGCATGTAAGTAGGGTAACTGAACAGGATAAAGCCGTATTGCAGCTGAAACAACAAAGAGATAAGTTGAAACAATACCAGAAAAGAATAGAACTCAACCTTGAAAGGGATAGACAATTAGCAAAGAAACTCTTATCTGAAGACAAACGCGATAAGGCGAAATCGCTGTTGAAGAAGAAAAGGTATCAGGAAAATCTTCTGCATAACGCCGATATACAGTTAGAGAAGTTGGAACAACTAACGCATGATTTGGAGTTCACTCAAATTGAAGTACAGGTATTTAAAATTAATTTTACCAAAACAACTTACGTGTCTACTTACAGTCACTATTTTTATCTAGTTGATACTTGAGACTCCTTCCCAAAGGCACTCTTTTCTGAGATGAAAAGTACCCACAAATAATCTACATCCTGCAAGCTATCTCTGTGCCAAGATCCAGCTTAGATGAACATTCATCTAAGCTGAAACACGTTTCTAGTAGCAGAGGTTACTAGAAACTGTCAATCACGCCTGTCCTATGCCAGTTTGTATCAATTGGCACTTACAAGGGCCTACAGGTTTATACATTTCATCAATTCAGTGATATAAAATTTCAGTTAATATTAAATATGTTGCTATATGATAATTTCCTATTAGATAATGCAATATACTTTTCTCAATGCAATATCTTCTCCCATTCTCTCTAGGTGTAGATCTAGCAGCTTTTAAGACAGTTCATATTTTCAGGTGCTCGACGGCTTGAAGACTGGAAATGCAGCTTTAAAGAAAGTTCACGATATCCTCAACATTGATGAAATAGAAAAGATATTGGATGAAACAAAGGAGGGTATTGAAAAACAGAGAGAAATAGACGAGCTTATTTCTGGACAACTGACTGAAGAGGATGATGAGGCAGTGGAAGCGGAGCTTGAAGCAATACTTGATGTCAAGGATGAACTACCAGAGGTTCCTGCTGATGAGTTGCCGGATGTGGTTGAAGAAAAGACCCCAGAGAGACCTCAAAGAGTGAAATCTAGTTCAAAGAAAATTGCTGTTGAGGCTTAAATATTTATTTTTTACTGCATACTGTTTTACTGTATTATATATGTATATTTTACTATCACATTTTGTATTTATTTACTTAACTGTTAGGTTATACAATTATTAATTTGCATTGCATTTTGCTCTAAATAGTGTCTCATAAATCATGTTCGTCAACTATGTGAAGAATTCATAATATTATGTAGGAAAAATGCAATACTGGGAAAATACCTAGTGAATTTTATATGCTTACGAGCAGATGCCCGAGACTTGGATTGTGGATTCATATAAATCTCATCCATAATTTCAACCCCTATATGACCTCCTTAGCAGCAAAAAAGAATTATCAAAAATCCTTTCTTAGCGGATGCCTATGTCATAATAGCTATGTATATGCCAAACAGCTAGATCAATCCAATGGTTGGAGCTGTGCATTGATAAATCAGTCAGTCAGGCAGTCACCTTTTCCTGTTATATTATATTTAGATTATCTACACAGCTGATTTGTATCAATCTTCTTTCGGTTAGTATAGATACAGTACTAGTAATTATCTGATGACATCAGTGTGATGATTGTTATAGTCTGAACAGATTTTCATAGGACTTCAGTAGCACCAGATCAAAGAATCAGATCAGACAAATACAAGAGGTCTAATGATCTCAGCTTAAGTTATTATGATCTAAGGTATACCTCTATGCAGGTAACATTTGATATGATCACTTCTATTGATTTTAATGTCATAATTAATTTGCTTGTAGGTCATTACTTCTGTGAACAGTTGCATTTCCTAGTAACTTGTCCCTTAGCCCAAGGTCTTATTACTACTACATAATGATTATACTATTACTTATTAAAGTTTATTAGTCTATCATGTATATTAAGGCAATATAGATGTACGCTACGGACTGTCCCTTTGTTTGTACTGGCCTTATGGAAGGACACAAGGAAGAAACAAATAAAAAAAGAGAACTTTCATTTATGTTTTAATCTCTTCCATATCAAATTATAGAACATAAGTTAAGTTTTAGTATAATTCTATTGTCTATAAATGAGAATTTAAGCTCTACAAACGAAATAGTGGCACCATAACATATTTAATACTAACAAAATGGTGTGAATGTGAAATCACAAAAGACTTAAATAAAAAAAAAACTTAGCATACCCAATTGATTTAAAACTGTTTTATCAAGTGTCATATACACAAATTCTCATGATTCAGGCAATACAACATAAATGATATAGTTAGCCTTAGTTATGCTACATACAACTATATTAAATGTTCGCTATGTACAAGTATACACACTAACTTTCACAAGCTGTTACATTATTTATTGAAGTGATTATAACACCACTTCATACTGGTGGCTGGCTGGCTATGCTAAGCTTACGGCCACCAGTGTAACGTCTATACAATTTTACCCTATACTAAAAGATTTTATCACACTTGTACTGTACATAAATGGCAAAGAATAACTACAACATAGAACTATTAGTTTCAAACTTACAAAAATAATTAAATAAGTTAACTTGTTGTGAGGAAATATTAGAATATTTTAAGGATATATTAAGTTTTCGCTCCCTGGTCCCTCATCCATTATGAAAAATATTAAAATCATTTAACACCATGATGTCACAATATCTTAGCTGGATACATCCAAGTTGTAAAACACTTCATGTGTGAAGATATAAAAAACAATATTTTAAACAATATTTGTTTATGAAACTGTTGCATAACTGGTGTTATTAAAAAACCAGTGCACGTTTCAAATCTGAGCTATAGGAAAGGTTTAGTTACACACAATAATTATTGTTTTAAATACATATTTTATTTATATGTAAAAAAAAATCATTCAATGCATTCTTTTGTTAAAGCAATAGGCACATAAAATGTGTCTTTTGAACAATCTTTTCGATAAGATGTATGTATAATCAGCAGTTTAAGATATGAGTGTAGATAAAGATATTTATGAAATTTCTAAAGTTTTCAGAGAAAGTGACACACCAAAAGTTTTGAGGAATGTACAATTTGAAATGAGTATAATACAGATTTGTATTATTACAATGTTATATTTCAAGAAATATTCACGAAAGTAATGGAAATACCGTGAAATTTACGAAATCGGAAATTAAGAAAATAATGTACCACAGTATCAATATTACGATAAAATATTACTTAATTCTTTTTACACTTAAAACTTGAAACCTAATCGCAGATAAATACTATGATAAATATATTATTGCCTAAAAGAAATAAACCTAAAACAAATATCACTATAATAAATCACTAGCTGTGTGTTTATTAATAATATACACTATTATCTGACTATTCAGCAAAAATAAACATGATTTCATTGCAAAGAAGACGGGAACTTCTGGGCCTGATTGTAAGTTGAGATGTGGCTAAAAAAAAATTTATTTTTCTACTTTTAAAACGTAAAGTTCAGCTAAATTCAATCTGAAAGATGAGAAATCTAGAAATAAGTGTAAGTCGCAAATAAAATAGATTATTGATTAATTCGAAAGAGTTCGCTTGCTTGCACCAGATGGTTAATTCAATAAAAATTAAATCCATTACCTACAATGAATATACTCAATAATTTTAGTGCGAGTATGTTTTATTAATATATTCCTCGATTACAGATTTTTTCTACGAATTTTTCTTGTTTAACTTGAAAAATATGAAGAAAAAAGTTTTCTATTATCATCAGCTTCCACACCTTTTTAAGTTTTAAATCTGTGATTCCAGAGTTTCGTAACATCATCCCACTTCAAAAATATAACAAACAATTGTTTAGTATGAAAAATATCAATCACAATTAAAAATAAGATATTTAGGGCCTGTTTCACCTGTTGTACCTTCTGATAAAAGTGTCAGATAGCCTAAACGTAAGTTTTGTCACAGACAGATGTGAATAAACTATCTGACACTTATCAGAAGGTGGTGAAACAGGCCATTACAGTAAAGGTTGTTGCAAAACCTCACTGTTACTAAATCTCTTATAAAACTACTCAGATTGACAAAGTCCACAGATTTTTCAAGGATAGTTTAATAATATTTAAGATATTAATTGGCAACACTTTCATATTTTTACAACCAGACCCAAGATTGTATGAAAGCCTATTCATCTCATTTACATAATATGTATCAACCATTAGTACTGGGGATTATTTAAAAATATAAATTTCATCTTGTCCTAGATTTTTTACAATGTTTATTATTTACACTATAATAGTGTTTATTGCTTATATTTGTACTCTTTTTTGTGCATTTATTACATTATTTACATAGTGACAAGATCCTTTCAGTTATGTAGACAAACATTCAATTAGATTTCAATATAAGTGTACCAACTTTGAATACTGAAATTTGCTAAAATGCACAAGAAAAAGAAATTCTAGACTATGTCAAAACCACTATGCATTAACACAATCTGCACAAAAAATGAACAAATATAAAGGCATAGTAATTTTCCAATGTTCTGTTAAATTCTCAGGAATCAATTAATGTACCTATTGAGAGTATCAATGGATTGTTAGGAATCCTCTGACTGGCCTTAATGGTAGTGGCACAACTTCACTACCTTATCAGTTTATGCCGAGTTTACTCTGATTTTTAATTCCGTAGAATTCTGACGTTTCGTAATGTTACCAGAGATACAACAATTCCCACAAAAAAGATAAAAAATTCAAAACTTATGTAAATAAAAATCAACTGCCGCGTGTAGATATGACAAATTCCTGACTGAGACTTCATGGTGATAATGTCATTCGACTTCCATTTTTGAATAAATTTTTTCAATGTGCTTCTTTTGTTTTCTTTTGCTGTTAGTGTGTGTTACTTTCTAGTTTCCACTCTTGGTGTTTTCTATTTTAGGGCGAAACGACTACTATTATTACGTGGCATATGACTTTTTATGATCACAGGGAATTAAAGTAGTTTCGGGTAAAATCATACTTCGTAGATGTTAACCCTGTTCTCCATACAAATAACTCATGACAGCTGTCAGAATTCCACGGGATTAAAAATCAGAGTATACAATTTTTTACAAGGGTAATTTTCTTTGGGAGGTTGTTTTGTGGAATGGACTATAGTGTTGTTTCACTTATTTTCTCTTGTATCATTATGAATATCTGTCTCCATAACTCTGAAAGTTACAGTCATTCAGTCCTTTCTCTACCACTCCTTTCTGACAGTTTCTTTCTTCATGTAAGAGAATTTCCATACAAACCAAATTTAATGTAAATGGTAAAAGCACAGTGTAGAGTCCATGATATCTGTAAGCAGTACGGCAATAGTAGAGCCAGTATGGAGTTTATTTTAGCTTTCACTCCCAGTAGAGCAGTCATGGTTTTCACTTTTATGTTCTGTTTCTTGTACAGTTTCTTTATTCATATAAGGTAAAATCTCCGCACAAGTAAAATCACAAATATAAACGGTAAACGCACATTGTAGAGTCCACGGTAACTACACAGCTGGACTATCAGCTCTGCATGAAGAGTAGCAGGTCCGCGTCAGTGGTGGACGTGTGGTAGCAGACGGTGACAGGGTGGTGGGCAATATTATAGCCAGTATTGAGTTTCTTTTAGCCTTTTCACTCTCAGTCGTGGTTTTATCTTCAGTGTTGTGACACAGTCACACTATTCTCCAACAATTTATTTAGTCATGAAAAGGAATTTCCGCACAGATAAAATCACAATGTAAACGGTAAACGCACAGTGTAGTCCATATCTGTATTCTGTACACACAGTGGAGCTATCAGCTCTGCATGAAGAGTAGGAGCGGGTCTGCGTCGGCGGTGGGCGTGTGCTAATAGTTGACGGGGTGGTGGGCAATATTAAGGGTCAGTATGGTTCTTTTAGCCTTTTCACTCTGTCGTGGTTTTCTCTCCAATGTTGTGACACAGTCACACTTTTCTCTAGCAGTTTTTTCATGTAAGGGAATTTCCGCACTGATGCTACTTGCCGCACAAATAAAATCACACAAATGTAAACGGTAAACGCACATTGTAGAGTCCATGGTAACTGTACACAGCTGCACTATCATCTCTGCATCTCTCAGAGTAGGAGCGGGTCTGCGTCCGGGTGGGCGTGTGCTACTAGTTGACGGTGGCGGGGTGGTGGGCAATATTATAGCCAGTATGGAGTTTCTTTTAGCCTTTTCACTCTCAGTCGTGGTTTTCTCTTCAGTATTGTTATACAGTCATCTACCACTCATTTCTAACAGTTTCTTTATTCATGTAAGGGAATTTCCGCACTGAAGCTACTTGCCGCACAGATCGCATCACACAAATGTAAACTGTAAACGCTGTGCGTAGAGTCTACTACTATCAGCTCTGCATGAAGAGTAGGAGCGGGTCCGCGCGGGCGGCGGGCGTGTGCTAGTAGTTGACGGTGACGGGGTGGTGCGCGAGCGCGGCGCCCGCGTGGTGCGGCGCGCCCGCCGCGTGCGGGAACGCGCCGCCCGCGACGCTCGCCGCGCTCGGCGCAGCGCCCGCTCGCACTGGTTGCTGGAAACACACAACCATATTTATTTTATGACGTTTTTAGGGTTCCGTACCCAAAGGGTAAAAACGGAGACTTATTAATGTCACTCTGCTGTCTGTCCGCGTATCACAGGTCTAGTTGTCAAGTTATACTTCTTATTATGAGTGAATTTTATGGTGCACACATGGTGAAGAAACAAAAAATTACATGTTGAAGTTGGCAACAGTCGAGAATTTAGCGAGCAACTTCAAGTTCATTCGCTAACCTCTCGATTGGCAGACTTCACAAACAAACATGGCCATCTAGTGTCTTGATTGTAATTCATTATTTGCATACAAAGAAATATAACTTCTTACGCGTGTACATAAGTACACACATTTTTTTTAGGACAAGTTAACCCTTAACAACAATATCAGTATGTATGTATGCTAAGTACTACTTTTTTCAATTATTCTCAAGTTTTTAAGTTGAAAAACTCAAATCTCACCTGACTTGTAATTTGCATAACAGTACTCAGCTGTGTTTGAGTTCCACTGTTTTCATTATTTCTACTGTCTGATGTTGCTCTGTAATAAAAGTAATGAAACCAATATGTTAAAAAACAAGATAAGATATAATTAAAAAAACAGAACAACTTCAAGATGTACCAAAATAAAGAATACTGAAAAGGGTAAAGTGTCCATATTACCACACACCTGTAAAGTAGCGAGACTAAATAAATAGCATTTCATTTGTATACATAATATATACATTATACATATAGATTAGGCGTCATAAAAGAAAAAAATAGCGATAAGCGGAAGAAAAAAAAACTGGTCTGCAAAGTCGGTTTACGGACAATAATATTACGTGATAACGTCATAAGAAAACATTGCCTCTCTATCCGCTTGTTCCACGCTCTCGCTTTCACGCGGTACGTGACAATGAGTCATGATTTTTCGTGCGTCTAGCCGGCGTTCATTGATTTATAAGACGTTATAACCCGCGCCACGTACATCGAACGCTGAACGAAACGTGGAGGGGATAGCTGCGTATGGGAACTGGCACGCACGTAATATTTACAATAGCTTATCCCCTCCACTTTCCTTCAGCGTTTGATGTACGTGCTGATGTTTATATCAGGTCAAAAAAACAGCCACCCACCCAGTGGCGTAGCGTACCTTGGCGGGGCCCCGTATAAAAATTTGTTTAGGGGCACTTATGAAGAGTAAAGATTTCTCACAAAAGAAAAAAAATGTTTGCATAAAATTAAAAGCAATATTTATACATCATAATTATTTATCTGTCACTTTTCTAAAATTTTTACAAACAATTCAAATTAAATATAGATATACTCCTTTTTACGCGGTCGATCCTTGCCTTGTTTTACGCGGGAAAAAAACGAAATTGCTTTTTTTGACTTTTGTCATTTCTGAAATAAACAAAAATTTGGGAAGTTTTTGTTAATTTTTGCTTACGCACGTCGGGGGCCCCCGTGGCTTGGAGGCCGTGTATAATTGATACGGCAGATACGGCGGTAGCTACGCCCCTGCACCCACCTGATATCGTGTTTCCGCTCGGGTATGTCGGTGCTGTCCTTGTCGCACTTGGCGTAGTCGGCGCACTCCTCGCTCTCGGCCGCCGCCTCCGTGTTGGTCGCGCTCTCGCTAGTGTCCGTGTGCGTCCGCCGGTGCGACACCAGGTGACCTGGCACAATTCAAATCATTTATGTCCTGTTTTTAACCCCTGACACAAAAACGACGGGGTGTTATAAGTTTGACGTGTCTGTGTGTGTTAGTGTCTGTGTCTGTTCCCCCGTAGCATTCAAACGGGTGAACCGATTTGAATATGGTTTTTTGTTGGAAAGGTGAATTAGTCGGGAGTGTTCTTAGCTATATTTGATGAAAATCGATCCAAGATGGCCGCCGGCACGAAATGGCGGATGAAATATTTTTTCACAACTCCCTTAATATGGGTATCAAATGAAATGACTTGACTAGTAGAATAGTATTATGCAAATCCAAGTTGGCCGCCACCTCAAAATGGCGAATGTCGGGTTTTTTTAATTTTTAATTTATATTAATTGTAATACTACCTTCTGTATGCTTAGTCTCAGTTTGAATACCTCAAAAACTTTACCAAATATTATGTATCGAAAAACTAATATGTAATGCAAAATGAACCCAAAGACTCTTATTTTGAAGTCCTAATTCAATACTTGGGAATATTGATTTTACAACATTTCTGCTTGGGGCGCTGGCTGTAGACTAATGCTGAATGTATTGGCGGAATCAAACCTTAAAATAAGCCAGCTTAGGTCTATTTTACTCTGAAGTCATTTGTGTTTAATCTGAGTGCTTAGTCTAAGTTTGAAGCGCTCCAAAACTAAAAGTATACTAGAAGTATACTATTGATAGAATCACAAATGACTTCAGAGCAAAATGAACCCAACGATTCTTATTTTAGGTCCATTTTACTCTGAAGTCATGGTGATTCGATCAATAGTATACTTATAGTATACTAAAAAGTTTTGGAGCGCTCCAAACTGAGACTAAGCACTCAGTAGTATTTAGTAAAGTTTTCGAGCTGTGCAAACTGAGATTAAAAATACTGATAAGTGCCGGATAGCCTTTCTTGCTTTATGTCAAGTGACAAAGACAAAAGTTGTGAATAAGCTATCAGACCGGCCTAGAGAAAATTTAGAAATCATGAATTCTCACATTGACCCTGCCTGGGATCAAATCCGGGACACCTCCCACTTGTAAGACCACAAACCTAATATTCTGTGTAACTCACCTTTGCACATGAACTCCTTGGAGCAGATTTCGCAGCGGAACTGTTTGTTGTTGCCACTTTTGTGCGACCGCTCGTGAAATAGCAGGTTGCCTTTTAGAGGGAAGGATTTCCCGCATTCGCCGCAACTGAACGGACGGTCACCGCAACTGTGGGACCTGGACAATACAGAAATGTTTCATTTTAATGGATATCTCATCTTATATCGTCGGAAATGGGGCTACTTTTGTCTGCCCTTCTTAACATGTGTAGAATTGTAAGCACCATTCCGAACCAGTGGCAGATTCATTTGTCGATTCGAAAGCACTTGCAAAAGTTTATCGGAATAAAAAAAATATGTCTATTCTATTCGGCTTTGCTTCAGCTGTCCACAAGATAGTTAAACTAATTCTTGTAACATTTTGTTTTGAAAAGAGCAACTGTTGAGTTTCTTGCCAGCTCTTCTCAGCAGAACCAGCATTCCGAACCGGCGGTAGATTCTTGACATGTCATAAGAGCCACACGTTGGCCTATGTGAAATAAACGATTTTGAATTTTGAATTAACAGTTAAGAGTCACCTGATGGTAAGTGACGATGCAGTCTAAGGTGGAAGCGGGCTAGCTTGGAAGAGGTATGGGGCAGTTTTTATTAAACCCATACCACTGACCGGTTTCTACGCGACATCGTGCCGGAACGCTAAATCGCTTGGCGGCACGGTTTTGTCGGTAGGATGGTAACTAGCCACGGCAAAAGCCTCCCACCAGACCAGGCCAGAAACAATTTAGAAATTATAAAATCCTAAATTGCCCCTGCCAGGAATCGAACCCGGCATCTCCCGCTTGTAAAATCACTGCGCCAGGGAGGTGTGTGTGTATGTGTGTGCGTGCGTGCGTTCGTTCGTTCGTGCGTGCGTGCGTTCGTTCGTTCGTTCGTTCGTGCGTGCGTTCGTTCGTTCGTGCGTGCGTGGGTGCGTGCGTGCGTGCGTGCGTGCGCGCGTGCATGTCTGTGTGTGTACGTGTGTGTACTCGCGTGTGCGTGTGCGTGCGCCCGTGTGTGCGTGCGTGAATGCGTGTGTGGCTCAACTCACCTCATATGTTGAACTAGATGCTCCTTCCTGGTGAAGTGCTTGGAGCACACCTTGCAGGCGTGCGGCGGGTCGCCCGTGTGCTGCTTCAGGTGGTTGGTGAGGTGCTCCTTGCGGGTGAACGTCTTCTGGCAGAACTCGCACCGGTGCGGGGACTTACCCGTGTGTTGTGTGTGTGCGTGTGTGACTCAACTCACCTCATATGTTGAACTAGATGCTCCTTCCTGGTGAAGTGCTTGGAGCACACCTTGCAGGCGTGCGGCGGGTCGCCCGTGTGCTGCTTCAGGTGGTTGGTGAGGTGCTCCTTGCGGGTGAACGTCTTCTGGCAGAACTCGCACCGGTGCGGGGACTCACCCGTGTGTTGTGTGTGTGCGTGTGTGACTCAACTCACCTCATATGTTGAACTAGATGCTCCTTCCTGGTGAAGTGCTTGGAGCACACCTTGCAGGCGTGCGGCGGGTCGCCCGTGTGCTGCTTCAGGTGGTTGGTGAGGTGCTCCTTGCGGGTGAACGTCTTCTGGCAGAACTCGCACCGGTGCGGGGACTCACCCGTGTGTTGTGTGTGTGCGTGTGTGACTCAACTCACCTCATATGTTGAACTAGATGCTCCTTCCTGGTGAAGTGCTTGGAGCACACCTTGCAGGCGTGCGGCGGGTCGCCCGTGTGCTGCTTCAGGTGGTTGGTGAGGTGCTCCTTGCGGGTGAACGTCTTCTGGCAGAACTCGCACCGGTGCGGGGACTCACCCGTGTGTTGTGTGTGTGCGTGTGTGACTCAACTCACCTCATATGTTGAACTAGATGCTCCTTCCTGGTGAAGTGCTTGGAGCACACCTTGCAGGCGTGCGGCGGGTCGCCCGTGTGCTGCTTCAGGTGGTTGGTGAGGTGCTCCTTGCGGGTGAACGTCTTCTGGCAGAACTCGCACCGGTGCGGGGACTCACCCGTGTGTTGTGTGTGTGCGTGTGTGACTCAACTCACCTCATATGTTGAACTAGATGCTCCTTCCTGGTGAAGTGCTTGGAGCACACCTTGCAGGCGTGCGGCGGGTCGCCCGTGTGCTGCTTCAGGTGGTTGGTGAGGTGCTCCTTGCGGGTGAACGTCTTCTGGCAGAACTCGCACCGGTGCGGGGACTCACCCGTGTGTTGTGTGTGTGCGTGTGTGACTCAACTCACCTCATATGTTGAACTAGATGCTCCTTCCTGGTGAAGTGCTTGGAGCACACCTTGCAGGCGTGCGGCGGGTCGCCCGTGTGCTGCTTCAGGTGGTTGGTGAGGTGCTCCTTGCGGGTGAACGTCTTCTGGCAGAACTCGCACCGGTGCGGGGACTCACCCGTGTGTTGTGTGTGTGCGTGTGTGACTCAACTCACCTCATATGTTGAACTAGATGCTCCTTCCTGGTGAAGTGCTTGGAGCACACCTTGCAGGCGTGCGGCGGGTCGCCCGTGTGCTGCTTCAGGTGGTTGGTGAGGTGCTCCTTGCGGGTGAACGTCTTCTGGCAGAACTCGCACCGGTGCGGGGACTCACCCGTGTGTTGTGTGTGTGCGTGTGTGACTCAACTCACCTCATATGTTGAACTAGATGCTCCTTCCTGGTGAAGTGCTTGGAGCACACCTTGCAGGCGTGCGGCGGGTCGCCCGTGTGCTGCTTCAGGTGGTTGGTGAGGTGCTCCTTGCGGGTGAACGTCTTCTGGCAGAACTCGCACCGGTGCGGGGACTCACCCGTGTGTTGTGTGTGTGCGTGTGTGACTCAACTCACCTCATATGTTGAACTAGATGCTCCTTCCTGGTGAAGTGCTTGGAGCACACCTTGCAAGCGTGCGGCGGGTCGCCCGTGTGCTGCTTCAGGTGGTTGGTGAGGTGCTCCTTGCGGGTGAACGTCTTCTGGCAGAACTCGCACCGGTGCGGGGACTCACCCGTGTGTTGTGTGTGTGCGTGTGTGACTCAACTCACCTCATATGTTGAACTAGATGCTCCTTCCTGGTGAAGTGCTTGGAGCACACCTTGCAGGCGTGCGGCGGGTCGCCCGTGTGCTGCTTCAGGTGGTTGGTGAGGTGCTCCTTGCGGGTGAACGTCTTCTGGCAGAACTCGCACCGGTGCGGGGACTCACCCGTGTGTTGTGTGTGTGCGTGTGTGACTCAACTCACCTCATATGTTGAACTAGATGCTCCTTCCTGGTGAAGTGCTTGGAGCACACCTTGCAGGCGTGCGGCGGGTCGCCCGTGTGCTGCTTCAGGTGGTTGGTGAGGTGCTCCTTGCGGGTGAACGTCTTCTGGCAGAACTCGCACCGGTGCGGGGACTCACCCGTGTGTTGTGTGTGTGCGTGTGTGACTCAACTCACCTCATATGTTGAACTAGATGCTCCTTCCTGGTGAAGTGCTTGGAGCACACCTTGCAGGCGTGCGGCGGGTCGCCCGTGTGCTGCTTCAGGTGGTTGGTGAGGTGCTCCTTGCGGGTGAACGTCTTCTGGCAGAACTCGCACCGGTGCGGGGACTCACCCGTGTGTTGTGTGTGTGCGTGTGTGACTCAACTCACCTCATATGTTGAACTAGATGCTCCTTCCTGGTGAAGTGCTTGGAGCACACCTTGCAGGCGTGCGGCGGGTCGCCCGTGTGCTGCTTCAGGTGGTTGGTGAGGTGCTCCTTGCGGGTGAACGTCTTCTGGCAGAACTCGCACCGGTGCGGGGACTCACCCGTGTGTTGTGTGTGTGCGTGTGTGACTCAACTCACCTCATATGTTGAACTAGATGCTCCTTCCTGGTGAAGTGCTTGGAGCACACCTTGCAGGCGTGCGGCGGGTCGCCCGTGTGCTGCTTCAGGTGGTTGGTGAGGTGCTCCTTGCGGGTGAACGTCTTCTGGCAGAACTCGCACCGGTGCGGGGACTCACCCGTGTGTATCCTGTCACACAATACTTAAATAGTACCATTGTGGTTGTGATTTTTGTTGCACTGTATTAAACTTAATTGTTATATGTATAAAGAAATAAAAATTAAATAAATATAAATAATAATAAATATTGGTACAAAAGGCTCACGACTCCACACAAATATTTGATATATAAAAAATAGGGCTCTTGATTTGACACAATAGTGTAGTTTAGCTCGCACAGCGACGCGTGCCTAAACTTTATATTCACTTACAGAGCACCACTCTTTAATTTTCTTTCTATCGCGACATACTTTTTGTCTTATCTGACGTGGTAAGACGACTGAATTTGAAGTAAAGTAAGACAGGCATCCTCTTCAGTTAATGTGAATAATAGCAGTTTTTTATATAATTTTTAATGGTCTTTATAAAACAGCTTACACTAAAAGACTTGCAACAATGTAGTATTGTTTTCGTCTGGTTGTTCAACAAATTAATTAATATCAAGCGATCCCAATTAAGATTTTTAAACAAGAAATAATGAAAATAACAAAATATTTCAATAAAAGGAGTTCTTAAAACTAAACATGTTTTAAAAACTGGGCTTCCATTTTAGTTTCAAAAAAAACTTGAATTGTATTTTTGAAACAAAATGAAAATAAATTTGTGAATGCTAATTTTACATTTTGAAATAATAATGGAAGCCCAGTTAGTTTTAGTTCAGAAGCACCACAACGCACAACGTCTGAAATCCTCAATAGAATTTTCTGCTTTTTTTCAAGGCTAATTAAAGCCTTTTCCTATGAGTAACATGAGCTATCCTATAAACATCAATTAATTCTATTACTGGATTTTCTGACACATCCCTGGTGCAAATGCAGCCTTTGCGGACGAGGGAGTCCCCGGTGTACTATTTGTACCTCAAATAAATCCCTTAAATGGACTATGACTATGGGTCAACGCATACCAAGAACAGAGCATTTTCTGAGCATACTGAAAAATTAACTTTACGACAAAATTGAATATACTTTAATCGTCAATATATTCGCTCGATCATACTGGAGCAAATGTGCTGCATGAAGTACACTCAATTTTGCACTGTATGATAATACAGAGTGCAAAATTGACCCTATGTAGTGGTAAAAGAACTACAGAGTATTGCCCCCACGCGGACAACAGTCCCCCGTCTGCGCAGGCCAGTAAATTGAAGGGAAAGTTCCACTCACCGGACATGATTGGTCAAATGCTCCCTTCTGGAGAATGTCTTGGTGCAGAAGGGGCATTTGTGTGGAGTTTCCCCCGTGTGGAGGTGGACGTGGTTTGTGAGGTGCTCCTTCCTTGAGAAGGACTTTGCACAGAACGTGCATTTGAACGGTGTCTCGCCAGTGTGTTGCCTGCGCCAAGACAATTAAATTATATAGTTTGGAATGTCCAACGTGCGAACTGAGTCATAAATTATTTTTGTCGGACTTCTCGCTCGCACTTACAGGCCTTATGGAACTGGAACCTGTTTCTCTGGTGTTGTGTGTAACAATAAAAAAGGATTTGTCGCTAGTCGACAACAGATTGTAAGGAGCGAGGCAGTGCACTGACAACCCTATGATCGTAATGTTTTATGGCTCAGTTCGCACGTTTATAATGTCCCAACTATAGTATTGTAGTGAACGAATATTTCAATACAGTTTGCGCCATCAAATGCCGTCCATTTTCTTAACAAAGCAATAACGTTATTTAACGCTAATTGGCTTCCTAGTGTGTCATGGTCGCGTACCTCAAAGTATGCTTTAAAGGGAATTATACAAGTATCATATTTTCCCTGATGTTTTGTTTCAGGTGCTCCTTCACCAGAATACATGCACATCAAGGTCTGGTCAATTGACCACACCT
Source organism: Melanargia galathea (assembly GCA_920104075.1). Classification (NCBI taxonomy): domain Eukaryota; kingdom Metazoa; phylum Arthropoda; class Insecta; order Lepidoptera; family Nymphalidae; genus Melanargia; species Melanargia galathea. The sequence continues at coordinate 26,865,746 of OV049856.1, read as the reverse complement.
GGGAAAATTTGTATACCAATGTTCCTACAAGAAGGTTCTGTTTGTTGAAAACGTGTGTGATAGATACCCCTGGTATGCTGTATGATGTTTTGTTTCAGGTGCTCCTTCACGAGAACGCATGCACGGAAAGGTCTAATTTGTACACCAAATGCTACTACGAGAAGGTCATGTTTGTTGAAAACGTGTGTGATACCCCTGGTATGCTGCCTGATGTTTTGTTTCAGGTGCTCCTTCACGAGAACGCATGCACGGAAAGGTCTAATTTGTACACCAAATGCTACTACGAGAAGGTCATGTTTGTTGAAAACGTGTGTGATACCCCTGGTATGCTGCCTGATGTTTTGTTTCAGGTGCTCCTTCACGAGAACGCATGCACGGAAAGGTCTGATTTGTATACCAAATGCTCCTACAAGAAGGTTCTGTTTGTTGAAAACGTGTGTGATACCCCTGGTATGCTGTCCGATGTTTTGTTTCAGGTGCTCCTTCACGAGAACGCATGCACGGAAAGGTCTGATTTGTATACCAAATGCTCCTACAAGAAGGTTCTGTTTGTTGAAAACGTGTGTGATACCCCTGGTATGCTGTCCGATGTTTTGTTTCAGTTGCTCCTTCATGAGAACGCATGCACAGGCAGGTCTGGTCGTCTGGGGAGTGGTCCCACATGCGTACATACCGTACATGGGTGACGAGGTGCTCCTTCCTGGTGAAGCTCTTGCTGCAGTAGGTGCAGGTGTGCGGCGTGTCCCCCGTGTGCTGCCTGATGTGTTGGTTCAGGTGCTCCTTGCGGGAGAACGCGCGCGGGCAGAACGTGCACTTGTGGGGAGTCTCCCCCGTATGCTGCCTGCGCAACAGAGTACATTCCGATTTTAAATATTTTTTTAATATTTGCAAAGCTGTTATTAGCACTTGTACACAGATTTGGGGAAGTGGATCGGTTTGTTAGCTTGGGGGCGAGTCCAAATCGGAATGCACAATGCTGCGCTTTTTTTTCTAGGGCTTGGAAACTTCCCACAAATGCTGTTTGGACTTTCACTATATATATAAAATATTGGGTATGAGGGTTAGTTAACTCTTACCTTGGGAGTCGAGTTTTTTTTGTCTTTTATTCCATGCAATGAACATAATATTATGTTGCTAAATTAAATATTATAAAATTACATTTCCGACTAGCTCGTAGCGCAGCATTGCGTTATTTTTGAACGTAAAGAAGCAAATTAAATATTTACATACATGCACATGCAAGATTGATAAGAATGCGTTCTTAGGGTATAGTTTAGCAAGATCGTACGATATTCATAACGCCGTATTTTTGTACGTGTAAGCTGTTTTAGAAAGACTACATATTTACATTGATAAGGGATTACATTTACTTCGTCATACACTGTAGAATAAACATATTAAAAAAGAGATTAGGGATCTGTGAGCGGATTACCGAATACTGAAATATTAATTAATACAGCACACCCCAAATACTAAGTGAATATTAAGGCACACTTCAGATTGCTTCATTTTAGAGCAGCCCTCGAAGTGTTTTGTATATAGACAGAATGTCAAATTAATGTTAATGACCGAATTGCTTTGAAAGAGTGGCTGATTTTGACATTTTATCCACATAAGAAATATCAATAAACAGTCACTTAGCATATGGAATGCTCTATACTCTATCCACTGAGACAAGTTAATACAGTCATCAGAGGCTCGTTTTTGATTGGCACGGAATTTTTTTGTCTATCATTTGTATGGGATTACGGAACAGGGAGAGCTCTATACTTGTCTCAGTGGATAGGGTATAAGTGTTAGTATTCGGCCGTTTAGTCGATTCAAACTCAAGTAGCACATAAAGAAGTGTCCGGGTGATAGTATCCTGACAGGTAACATTGCAACATTGAACTCACCGTATATGATTGGTAAGGTGCTCTTTCCTAGTGAACGACTTGGCGCAGTAGGTGCACCGATGCGGGGATTCCCCGGTGTGTTGGCGCACGTGATTGGTCAGATGCTCCTTGCGGGTGAACGACTTCGTACAGAACGAACACTTATGTGGGGACTCCCCGGTGTGCTGACGGACGTGATTTACTGTAACAAAGAAAAAGATTTGATGAAATATAAATCGAGAATATCGCAACAATTTGGGAGAGTTGAACTTTATCAAATTGATACGAATATTATTGATATCCATTCTTGTAAAGGGTCTCCCTGATGTGCTGTCGTACATGATTGATAAGATATTCGCGGCGCGTGAAGGAAGATTTCGAGAATACGCCGGTGCATTAACGCAGAAGAATTTCGACCATACTAAATATTAACGCAGTCGGAAATACGCGATTTACTAATACAATATTCACACTTACCAAGGTGATCCTTCCTGGTGAATGTTTTAGGGCAGTATCCACACTGGAAAGGCGTCTCTCCGGCGTGTTGTCGGACATGGTTCACGAGGTGCTCGCGACGCGTAACAATTTCCAGCATAATAAATGTCAACGCAGTCGTTAATACGCTATTTACGAATACAATATTCACACTTACCAAGGTGATCGTTCCTGGTGAATGCTTTAGGGCAGTATCCACACTGGAAAGGCGTCTCTCCGGCGTGCTGTCGGATATGGTTCACGATGTGCTCGCGACGCGTAACAATTTTCAGCATAATAAATGTCAACGCAGTCGTTAATACGCTATTTACGAATACAATATTCACACTTACCAAGGTGATCCTTCCTGGTGAATGCTTTAGGGCAGTATCCACACTGGAAAGGCGTCTCTCAGGCGTGTTGTCGGATATGGTTCACGAGGTGCTCGCGACGCGTAACAATTTCCAGCATAATAAATGTCAACGCAGTCGTTAATACGCTATTTACGAATACAATATTCACACTTACCAAGGTGATCCTTCCTGGTGAATGCTTTAGGGCAGTATCCACACTGGAAAGGCGTCTCTCCGGTGTGCTGTCGGACATGGTTCACGAGGTGCTCGCGACGTGTGAAGGATTTAGAGCAGAAGTTGCACCGGTGCGGCGATTCGCCCGTGTGTTGACGCACGTGGTTCAGTAAATGCTCTTTCCTAGTGAAGGTCTTTGAACAGAAGTCGCAGCGGTGTGGGGTTTCGCCTGGGAACAAAAGTTACTAATAAGTGATAATCTAAAATATTGAAAGTTACAAGTCACGGCAAATAAGTCGACCGGTGACTTTCAATGCGCAGAAGACGAAAATGAGGTATCTCGGGGTGTGAGGGGGTCGCGAGGAGGGTGTGGGGATCGTTCGTAAGCACTGATTAGCTCTCGCGGATCCCTCGTAAGCGCTGATTGGCTCTCCAATCGTATTGTGTCCTGCTCACTCGTACGACGCTGCGCGCACTTGAAGGTCACCGGTCGACTTACGTGCCGGGGGTTATAATCTAACTTCATCACAGTGATTTTGATGAAACAGGATAGATATCAAAGTTAGGTCGGGTGTTTACTTTATACTGCACACAATTATTGGACCAACTCTGTTCGCCCAATGTGTACTTGGACATTGGCCCCAACGTTGGGAGTGGGCTGATCTGTGTCAGTTTTTCAAAGAAAATAAGCGTATATATTCGTAATAATATTCAATGCAGCTATGCATCTATACATAAGGATTTGTTATGACCAACATCTGGAAACGGGTCTAAACGTGGGCATAACTCATTAATTACACAACTCGAGCTTTTTATGAAAAACTAATATGAAACATAAAATGAAAGAAATAAGATAAAAAGATAAGACGAATATTTCATCATCTTTCACCATCGCGTTATCTACAATATGCCTTGCTATTACCAGTCTAGCATACATACAATATAAAAAAACGTAATTAAACGAATGAATGAATTTATATAGAAATCCAAGCCTGCAACCACTATTATATACTAGAGGCGAATTTTTAATGTATTGTACCTTTTTAATGTACTGAAAATTTCTTTCCCTTGTAAAGTAAGCAATAGCCAATACAAAAAAAAAAACAATGTACTGTAAATGAATGAATACTAACCCGTGTGCCACAGTATGTGATTGGTGAAGTGTTCCTTCCTGGTAAAGGACTTGCCGCACAGTTCGCATCGGAACGGCGTATCGTTTGTATGGGATCGCATATGGTTCACTAAATGCTCCTTCCTAGTATACTTCTTCCCGCATATTTGACAATGGTGCGGCGTTTCACCTATTCATGTGGGGCAGAAAATATATACGGTTAACAATCAATGATGCAACTATGTTAGACTCGGTTCTTCACTTCGATCACAGTAACAAGATGCCCCCATCACTTGTAAAATCCTAATATGTGACAATATAATATAGACCTTACGGTTTAGTGAATAGGGTTTTGAAAGGTTTCAAGTGACCGGACGCGACTAGCAAATGAATACCCAATATTTGTATGATAGTTATTCATTTGGTTGGGACGTTTTGTATTGTCTACAATACCTATTGTTAATGATCGAAGTTTTCTATCTATAAGTGTCTTGTAACGTTCGTTACTTGTTAGTAAGTACGTTCCCACACTATCCCATCCAACATAGGACGCCGACTCTGTGGGAATTTCGCGTAAAAATGTATCCAATGTTGAAGCGAACAATGCTAAAGTCGGGACTTTTTTTAATGTATTTTCAATACCCTGATTCTAGATTGTTTCCGGTTACCAACATGGGATCAGATTATGTGGCAGCACTTGTAAGGTATTTGCACGAAAACAGTTGTCATTGGAACGCGTATTCATATTTAAACATAGTAACACTCAAACATTTAAGTAGTGACATATATTTGATCATTTTCATTTTGGTACATTTTTGAGGCAAGCGCATCACAGAAAAACAGTATGTTTCATTTATTATGATCTAGAGGCTGTTGTTTAAGATTGAAACATGAACAATACTTACTATATTATATAGACATAAGACTTTATAATAATTACTGGTTTATAGTGTTATGATGTTTTAATGAATACACGAATTCTTCTAAAAAATGTTTTCGTACAAGTCCTGTGATATATTTTTCGATATTTATAGGGCCTTTAACATTATAAATTCATAGATAATATAGTGAATAGTTGAATCATTTAATTGTACTATTTTCTGCGCCACTTCTAACATTGTTGGTGCAGGCTTGGGTATTCCATACAACCTATCGGCGTACAGGCAAAATACGTACTGTATCATTTGATATAGTACGTATTAACATAAGGTCTTTTAATATTTATAAAACCTTTTGTGCACTACTCAAAACAAATTACTACATATTAGAAAAATTATTTCTAAACACGTCGTAAACTTCTATATTGCATGCTGAATTAAAATAATTATAACATACACAAAATAATTGACTAATAAGGAATTTTTTAAGAAACAAACTTACTAAAATAATAACGACTAAATAAGAAGAGCTAGCAAGACAAATATAAGCAGTATCATGAATTATTCATAACCCCAAAAAAAAAAAATTGATCTGTTAATTCATATTTCTTTCTTAAAGAGAGACTGAATTAAAGGTAAGTTTTATTCACTGGGATCAGTCAATATTTTCTTGCTGGCTCGCAAGACCTTGGACTTGTAAGTGTAACGCTTCGGAAAATATATGTGTATAATTTGCTTTAGTGGTGTGGGTGTGAGGGGGTGTGTGGGTGTGAGGGGGTGTGTGGGTGTGAGGGGGTGTGTGGGTGTGAGGGGCGTGTGGGTGTGAGGGGGTGTGTGGGTGTGAGGGGCGTGTGGGTGCGAGGGGCGTGTGAGTGCGATGGGGTGTGGGTGATGAGGGGATGTGTGTGCGTGTGTTGGGTAGGCGTGTGGGTGTGGGTGTGACGGGGTGTGGATGGGTGAGAGTGTGAGGGAGTGTGTGTGTGTGAGGGTGTGGGTGTGAGGGAGTGTGGGTGTGCGGGAGTGTGGGTGTGAGGGAGTGAGGGAGTGTGGGTGTGTGGGTGTGAGGGAGTGCGGGTGTGAGGGAGTGCGGGTGTGAGGGAGTGTGGGTGTGAAGGAGTGTGGGTGTGAGAGTGTGGCTGAGAGGGAGGGTGGGTGAGAGGGAGGGTGGGTGTGTAGGTGTGAGGGGGGTGTGGGTGTGGAGCGGTTCACATACCCGTGTGCCACATGACGTGGTTCATGAAGTGCTCCTTGCGCGTGAAGCTTTTCTTGCAGATGTCGCAGCGGTGCGGCGTCTCGCCCGTGTGCTTGCGCACGTGGTTCACCATGTGCTCCTTGCGGGTGAACGTCTTCGAGCAGTACTGACACCTGTAAGATCATCACCATATTACATTTTTTTTGTATTTACTGGGGGATCATGATAGTGCGTTCTTTAATTTTTTATTATTATTCATCCACAAGTGAGCCCTTGACAACACACTATTGACTATCGCAAATATTATAAGGATTGACCGGTAAGGAGTCTCTCCGGTGTGGCTGCGCACGTGGTTGTCGAGGTGCTCCTTGCGCGAGAACGTCTTGTGGCACGTGGAGCACGCGTACGGCTTGTCTTGCGCCAGTCGCTTCGCCTGGCGCTCGGCTGGGTCGCCTGCTGTGGATCAATTTTTGATAGGTTAGATGCTTGTTTAACTTTGAAAATCATTATACATTACTAGCGGACCCGGCAGACGTCGTCCTTTTTTTTTTTAAATAGATAGAGTGATTCATGAGGAAGGTTTATAAGTAGAAAAATTGGACCAGGTAGGTGGCGCTAATAGCGGGCAGACGTCGTCTTGCCCGCTATTAGCGCCACCTACCGGGTCTTGAATCACTCTATCTATTAAAAAAACCGCATCAAAATCCGTTGCGTAGTTTTAAAGATTTAAGCATACATAGTGACAAGAAATCAAACAAGCGTTGGAAACTAACTGACGTTTTATTGTCAAACTACATTGCATACCTCCCTTTTGGGTGTCGAAATACATAATCACAAACAATCCTTAAATATTAATATACAAATCACACCTACAAACTTATAGGTACTTTTGTTGAGCGTTTGTACGCTCTCCAAGCACGAGCCGACGCACCGGGCGATGGAGGAGTCGGTTTTCCCGATATCGGTGATTCCACAGCATCCTCGTAATCTGACTGCTCTTTAGTTTCCTTTATCGGGGACGAATGACCATCGCCGGGTGCCTCAGGGTCATCTTCGACTTTAACACCCTCGGAAGCTTCAACTCCGTCGGGTTGGCTTGTGCTTGCACGCGATAAGGAGTAACGATTCTTCTTGATCGGGGCAAGCTGGTCCTGGTGTCTACGCCATTCATTACCATCACCCACGTTAACCTTATATGACACTGGCCCTGTTTGCTCCGAAATCAACCCTTCAGCCCATTTTCCTCCCCTTTGGGTATAATCGCGCGCAAGCACAGCTTCACCGACCCTAAACTCACGGATTCGCCCTTCGCACCTCGCCCTTTGTTTGTCTTGTGCCTCACGGACCGTGGCTGCGACGTCTGGCCGCAATGCATCTAACTTACTTCGGAGTCTATGTCCTAACAATGCCACTGCTGGTGATACTCCGGTGGTCGCATGATCGCAATTACGGTATTGGAAAAGAAATCTATTTAATGCAACCGATAGGTCATCGCCTTCCAACTTAGCCCGCTTAATGACTTTTTTAACAGTTTTTACCGCGTTTTCAGCCTCCCCGTTCCCTTGTGGTCTATAAGGTGCCGACGTCGTATGCTTAATACAATTCTTTAAGCAATACGTTTGGAACTCTTCTGATAAGAACGGCGGGCCGTTATCGGTGACCAGTTGAGACGGGAGACCGAATCTGGCGAACATTGACCTCAAACATTTAATGGTCGCGCTAGCTGAAGTGCTAGACATCTCCATGACTTCGATCCACTTCGAATGGGCATCTATCACAATTAAAAAACGCTTACTAAAGCATTCAGCAAAATCAGCGTGTAAACGCTGCCACGGATGCTGAGGGAACTCCCAGGGATGCAGGGGGGCGCGGGCGCTCTTCTATATCGTTGTCAATGTTCGGCCAGTAGACATAATTCCGCGATATGTTTTCTCATCTTATTCATCCCCAAATGTCCCTCATGTAGTTCTCTCAGCACCGCTTCCCTTAATCCCGAAGGAATGACTACTCTATACTTATACATAAGACATCCTAACTCCATACATATGTCACTTTTACGAACGAAGTACGGTTTTTCTTCATCAACACTGGCCGCCGGCGGCCAACCAAACATAACATATTTATATATCTTACCTAAAACCGTGTCTTTTTGTGTTTCTTGAGCTATCTGTTTAAAGTTTACGGGCAGGGTTTCCTCAAGTAAATTAACATAACTCATAGGATGGCCAAAACGTGCTGGTGGTCGCTCGTACGATAGAGGAAGCCGCGATAATGCATCCGCCGGCCCATTATGTTCGGATCGCACAAATTCGATCGAAAAATCGTAGCCCGCCAGGCGTACGGCCCATCGCTGCAATCTACTCGCCGCTGTTTGGGGAATTCCGTTCTTGTTACCCAAGATAAAAATCAACGGCTTATGATCCGTTTTCAATATAAAGTGCCTACCAAATAAAAATTGGTGGTGCTTTGTTACACCGAAGTATATAGCCAAAGCCTCCTTATCCAGCTGACTATACTTTTTCTCCGCCTCGTTAAGCGTACGAGAAGCACAGCTGATAGGCCGCTCCTGTCCGTCCGAGTAGCGGTGTGCCAGCACGGCGCCGATCCCATAGGCGCTGCTGTCCACCGACAGCACGAGCGGCCGCCCCTCCTCGTAGTGCGCCAACACACGCTTGCCCAATAGAGCTCTTTTTGCTGTCGTGAACGCGGAATCACAATGCAAATCCCAATTCCATTTACAATTTTTTTTTAATAACGTATGCAATGGATACAAAATTGTACTTAAATTTGGAATAAATTTACCGTAATAATTTATTAACCCTAAAAAACTTTTAAGTTGCGTTACGTCCTTTGGTATTGGAATTGCATTAATCGCCTCCAATTTCTCTGGGTCGGGATGTAAGCCCCGCTTATCGATAACAAAACCCAAATAGTTAACATTTTTCTGTACGAATTTACATTTATTTAATTTGACTGTGAGGCCTGCCTGTCGTAAACGCTCCAATACAGCTCGCAGATTGTTCAAGTGTGCCTGCCTATTCTCCCCTGTCACGCATATGTCATCGAGAAAAACTACCGTACCGGGCACCCCGCGCAACGTCTCCTCCATTAATTTTTGAAATTTCTCTGGTACGCATGATAATCCATACGGTGTACGGCGATATACAAACGTCCCGACGTGTGTCGTGATCGCGGTATTTTGGGAGCTCTCTTCGAGTAAGACTTGCTCGTAGGCGTGGCGAAGATCAATCTTACTATATTCTTCACCGTTACTTAAATTAGTGAACAACTCGTCGATGCGAGGCAACGGGTAATAATCCCTTTTCAATTTCGGGTTTATAGTAATTTTATAATCCCCACAAATTCGAATATCTCCGTTAGCTTTGACCACGGGCAATATCGGCGTACCGAAGTCGGAATGATCGACGCGATACAGTGTGCCGTCCCGCTCGAGCCGCTCGAGCTCCCGCTCGACGCGCTCGCGGAGCGCCAGCGGCACGGGCCGCGCGCGCACGTACACCGCCGAACTATCGGTGAGCTGTAGTTGGAACTTCCTAGTACACGTTCCGAGCTTCTCGCTGAACACTTCGGGAAACTCCTTACGCAGACGGGTCACGAACTGATCCTCTTCTATTAATTCATTTATATTAATCTGGGTGATCTTTAAAGCGCGAAGCCAATCACGGCCTAATAATGGCCGGTTACCGCCTTGGATAATATATAATTTCAAATCGTTCACTATAACCGATCTCAGCTGTACCCGGACTAATATGTACCCGAGAGATTCGATTTGTGACCCCGAATAACTGCGCAAAATTAAATTATCTTTAACAATTTCTTTATGTTTAAATAACTTATTGTAACAATTTTCGTTAATTGCCGATATCCTGCTACCGGTATCGATTTCCAGTTCTAGCCAACTGCTATCCACACTCACATTAATATAATATGGTTTGTTCCCTTGAGCGGTTATGTCGATATTAAGAAAATCTTCATCCGAACTTTCTCTTATAAAACTTTGACACTTTACCTCGCTCTCACGCACTTTTTTGCACATAATTTTAAGGTGTCTGCGCTCATGGCATTCATCGCAGTTAAAATTAGCGTATCTGCAGCGCCCCCGATGCTTCCGACCGCACCGCCAGCACGGCGCACCCGTCGCGCCGCTGCCGCTCGCGCCGCTCGCACCGCTCGCACCGCCCGCTCCGCCCCTGCCCGGCCGCGGGCCTCGCGCTCGCTGAGTGCGCGCCGCGTGCAGGCCTTCGCCCGCGTCTCCGCCGCTCGCCGCCGGTGCGGCTCCGCTTCCACTCACTACGGCGTGTCTCTCCGCCGCTTCCAAAGCCAGAGCTAGCTCCACTGCCTTCTTGTAATCTAAACTTTTTTCGGCGAAAATACGAGACCTCATGACGTCACTCCATAGGCCTGAGACGAATTGGTCCCGGAGATTCTCTTCTAATCTCTGACCGAAATTGCAGGTGACCGCCAAATGTTTCAGGTGTTGCAAATATTCCGTTAGTGTCTCGTCCTTTTCCTGTCTTCTTTGCCGAAAAACGTGTCTTTCGGCAATCTCTGAACGTTGTGGCTCCAGATGATTAGAGACCAGCTCGGTGAGGGCGTCGAAGGTCTTGCTCTCCGGGTGGTCGGGCGCACATAGGTCGCACATCAACGCGTACGTGGCTTCGCCCACCACGGTAATTAGCATGGGCACCTGAAGTTCGTTTTTAATTTCATTCAGTATTATGAACTGACGGACCCGTCGAACGTATGCCGGCCATTGTTTTGAGGACAAATCAAAAGGCTCGATCTTACCAATGGGCATATTTACTGCCGTAATCAATACCTATGTTGCTTATGATCCTCAAAATTTATTTTTATCACTAAATAAACCTGGTTTAGCACACGTTTTCAATTTAAACCGAAAAAATTTTCATCCTCGTCGCCAAATGACAAGAAATCAAACAAGCGTTGGAAACTAACTGACGTTTTATTGTCAAACTACATTGCACATAGGAACATAGGGATATAGGGACAGAGAAAGCGACTTTGTTTTATACTATGTAGTGATACAGCAGCAATAATAAAAAGGATACATATTATTGGTATCGAGTTAGTTGATTAATTGACAAACTCGAACAAGCTACCTCCTTTAGTTAAACTACCCAAGTTAAACAAACTTAGTTTAACTTACAAACAGGTTAAACAAACTAACTCGATTAAATTAACTCAAAACGAACTCAGTTAAACTAGCTAACTTTGTTTAACTAACCAACTTGAGTTAGTTTAACCAAATTAGTAGTACAAGCCTAAAAATCTAGCTATCTTTCCTATTACAGACTCAAATCAAATGAAATATCTGCAATTTTAGTGTATTTAAAATTGATTGAAAAATAAAACTTATTCAAAATATCAAAAAATTGCGGTTTTAAATAAGTTTTCACAGCTCCGATTTGGTTGTACTTACCAAGGTGACATTTCCCGTGTTTTGATAATTCAACTGCATTGGCAAAAGCAGATCCGCAAACTTGACATGTGTACGGCTTGCTCTCGCCGTGATACCGTCTGGAACAAAACAAGGATAAGTAAATAATATGAATAATACGTTTTTTACTAGCTTTATGAAACTTCTTTTTATACTAGCGGACCCGGCACACATCGTCCTGCCCGGTGACAAACCGATATCAGCACCACCCATTGGGTCCAACTGTGTTTTCAAACCATCCAGGAGCTCATTGAAATATACACACAAAATTTCATCCAAATCGGTCCAGCCGTTTAGGAGGAGTTAGGTGACAGAAGAATCCTACTAATATTATAAATGTTAAAGTGTGGATGTTTGTTACTCAATCACCGAAAATTTCTGGATGGATTTGGCTGAAATATGGAACGGAGATAGATTATACCCTGGATTAGCACATAGGCTACTGTTTATCCCGGAAAATCAAAGAGCTCCCAAGGGATTTTGAAAAAACCGAAATCTATAGCTACAGCTATAGGTAGATTACTATAGCTAACTTCCTTGAAAGTAGGTATAAAGGTTAGAAAAGGGGACCGAAAACCCATGATTCCCTCGGGATTTGTGAAAAACTGACATTCACGCGGGCGAAGCCGCGGGCAGAAGCTAGTTATATATAATATTAAGATTAATGCTTTCATTGTTATATTTAAAAGATTGGAACTGTGTTTACCCAGTTTTCAAAAAAAATCTAAAATTTTTCGGTCCTTCGAGCCGGATCGTCAACATAACAGATTTGTTTTGTACATACCTGTGAACAATGAGCTGGTAGCGGAACTGGAATATCTTCCCGCAGATGTCGCACGCGTGGTGTCCGGGGGACGACTCGGATTCGGACATCGCCGCGCTGGGGCCCGGCACTTCGACTTCCACTTCATTTATCACCTGGTATTATACAGATACCATCTATAATTTGGGTTAGAGGGCGGTTTTTATTGCGCCAAAGCTTTCCCAACAAATTATATAGGCATAAATTTTCGACGATCTTGCGGAAATCGCACAAGCGAGTTCGTAATTGGGCAAAGTACATTTGTACTTCGATATGATCGTTACTCTTAGGCGTCGTCCTAATTAGCTAAAGATGGTACCATCGAACGATGCTATTTCGACGCGCGATCGAATCAAACATATGAATTCCTTAAGAGTATGCTAACTGAAGCTCGCAAGTAATCGCGCGATCGCAGTACTAATTTTCATCGTACGACGAAATTGCGTCGTTTAATCATACGATCGTTGACCAACTAGGACGTCGCCTTATACATTGTACCGCTATAAATATCAAGAGAGGCGTATATAAAAGTTATTGAATATAAAATCAGGGAAGAGACTTCTGAACTTGCATCATGTAGATCTCAATCGACCAAAATAATATTGTTTTTTCATTCATTATAAGCACACGCCTGACCACAATAACACCTAATAGAAAGTTGTGATCTGGCCTAAGATGGTACGCGGTTGCCTAGAAGATGCCTATAATTACTCTTTTCTTAAAGATACCCAAGTTGTAAGTGTCGGGAAACACAGATCTGGGAAGGATATTCCAAACCCTAGCGTATGAGGAAAGAAGACTAAACACGTTTACTGCGGGCCCAATTTTAGAGAACTTACAGCTGGTGCGATTCAGAAAATCTGGAACTCTTTTTCAGTGCGGTTGAGGCTTTTTTCTGCCTCATGTTTGAATGGTTTAAATCGCTTCGTGCGCGTAGGTGGAACAGCAACGACATAGGGATGAAAACCCAGTGTCTTGCGGTGCGGTGGTACAAGGCAACAATATAGGGATGAAAACCCGGTGTCTTGCGGTGCGGTGGTACAAGGCAACAATATAGGGATGAAAACCCGGTGTCTTGCGGTGCGGTGGTACAAGGCAACAATATAGGGATGAAAACCCGGTGTCTTGCGGTGCGGTGGTACAAGGCAACAATATAGGGATGAAAACCCGGTGTTTTGCGGTGCGGTGGTACAAGGCAACAATATAGGGATGAAAACCCGGTGTCTTGCGGTGCGGTGGTACAAGGCAACAATATAGGGATGAAAACCCGGTGTCTTGCGGTGCGGTGGTACAAGGCAACAATATAGGGATGAAAACCCGGTGTTTTGCGGTGCGGTGGTACAAGGCAACAATATAGGGATGAAAACCCGGTGTCTTGCGGTGCGGTGGTACAAGGCAACAATATAGGGATGAAAACCCGGTGTCTTGCGGTGCGGTGGTACAAGGCAACAATATAGGGATGAAAACCCGGTGTCTTGCGGTGCGGTGCGACAAGGTGAAGGGGGAACAGGATCGAAGAGCTCCTCTCTCTAACCTTGGCTTGCTGCTGTCCTTCAGAGCTGAGTTTCCCGAACACCTCGTGGTACGCCAGCAGCTGGGACAGGTCCTCCACGTTCACTTTGTACATGGTGTGCAGGTCGTGCTCGCTGCCGGTCGATATCTTCACCACCGCCCCCTCCATGCCCATTGCACTCTAAACAGAAATATTTCAATTTATTAAGAGCCTGTTTCACCACCTTCTGATAAGTGTCGGATAGCCTAAACGTAAGTTTTGTCACTTGCTTACTTTATGTCAAGTGACAAGGACAAAAGTTGTAGATAGCTATCCGATACTTATCAGGTGGTGAAACAGACCCTAAGTGCCTGTTTCACCACCTTCTGATATGTATTGGATAGCTATTTACAACTTTTGTCTTTGTCACTTGACATAAAGTAAGAAAGTGACAATACTTACGTTTAGGCTATCCAACACTTATCAGAAGGTGGTGAAACAGGCCGTAAGACTTCTATAGCATTCCATAGATTTTCGAGTTTTTATATTCAGAGGTTTCATACCTCTTTATATCACACTAATATTATAAAGGGGAAAATTGGTGTGTATATTATGTTTGTTACTCTTCAACGCTGCAACTAATGAACCGATTTGGCTGAAATTTGAAAGGAGATAGATTATGCCCTGACTTAACACATAGGCTACAATGTACTATTGTCATACGGTGCGGTAATTTATGATTGCAATAAGATTAAAATGTATTAACATAAACATTTTGAAATAAAAATATTGTAATCTGTTTTGAATGCCCAATAAAACAAATGCATAAAACGTCCCACAGTTGGGCACAGGCCTCCTCTCTCATAGGAGAGGGATTGAGAGCTTAGTCCCGCCGCGCTGCTCCAATGCGGGTTGGCGGGCAATGTTTCACACGTACCTTTAAATCTATTCCCTTGTTATATCACTACCAACGTCCCACTGCTGGGTGCAGCAGGCCACCTCTCTCATAGGAGAGAGGGATTTAGAGCTTAGAGCTTAGTCTCGCCATGCTCCTCCAATGCGGATTGGCGGGCAATGTTTCACACGTACCTTTAAATCGATTCCCTTGATGTCCTTGATCTCGGCGGGTATGGCGAACTGCGCGGCCTCCATCTTGGAGGCGTTCTTCTCGTCCTTGATGAGCAGCGGGTCGACGGCGCTCGTCTCTATGGAGGTGGTGCCGTCCGGGTTCTGCGTCACGAGGATGTTGGCCGGCTCGCCCGTCGCCTGCTCGATGCGCACCACGCTGTCTATCACCTGGGTACAAGTCGCGGCAAATAAGTCTAGCGTTGACCTTCAATGCGCAGAAGCCGAAAGTAAGGTATCTTGGGGAGGTGATGATGAAGCAGGAAGATAGTGGGTAACAGAATGTCAGGTATATCATACATAGACCCATGTTTTAAGTACCACCAACTACACCAGCTGTTGTTAACTAAGCCAATATAAGCAAGTTGCTGTTGCTCATTTTAAAATATTGGCTTCATTTAAATTCCAATGTCTAGGTCTTGGTAATGGCAAGTCAAATTTTATCTAAGTAGTCACAAATTCATTAGAAGGCATTACAATCTCAATACAGATAGATTACAGTAAAGACCGCGAGGTCCCAGGTTCGATTCCTGGGTCGGACAAAATAATTGTTAGGCATTGGGTTTTCTGTCAAGAAATTCTCAGTGCCAGCCCGGAGTTGGTAGTCGGCGGTGTTTCAGCCCCATGCCTCGGAGAGCACGTTAAGCAGTCTGTC
This sequence comes from Melanargia galathea, assembly GCA_920104075.1. NCBI lineage: Eukaryota > Metazoa > Arthropoda > Insecta > Lepidoptera > Nymphalidae > Melanargia > Melanargia galathea. The sequence goes on along the minus strand of OV049856.1, from coordinate 26,850,137 downwards.
CCGGTTATTATCAATATCATATTTTGACAATACTCGTTAAAGCCCGTCAACCCCCATTGGAGCAGCATGGCGGATCTAAGCTCTAAATCCCTCTCTCCTATGAGGAGGCCTGTGCCCAGAAGGGACGTTAAAAGGCTCTAGTGTTGGTGGATCGCTCGCAATGACCGAAAACCAGTGTTACCTGATGATGTCCAACAATCTGCTGCAACTGATGCACGGTAAGAGTGTGGTCTGTGGGCATTTTAATTGCCTCATGCAGTTCTTCCTTGTCCACCAGTTTCCCGCCTCCCGGCTCCACCACTGTCACTATGCCATCTTCGCTCACCGTCAGCTGGATCTGAACACCATGGAATAAATTACTTGTACGCGCGTTGTATGACCGTAACCCCGACGCCAAACACAGCAAAAACATTTGAAGTTTGAACACTTACTTAAACACTTGTGTGTCAGAGGTCTTTGGGTACACTAGCGGCACGCTATGATGGCCGGTTTGACACATTACAATAGTGATGTGGAATGTCAATTTATTTTCGAACAAAAAACAATTAAGTTTTGTTTTTGTACCTGATTAAATAGGTTTAATAAAACAAAAATGTATATGTTTATTTAATTTATTTGAACGAACTGAATATTTGAACGAAAATGAATATACATACTTTATATGCACACAAGAAACATATGAATACAAAAGATACCAAAAAAGGTGCCACAAAAGGCCATAATTAATCAGATTCGTCCATACTACTATTTTCACTGTCGTCACTGCTATCATCACATACATTAATAATTATATGTTCGTTTTCTATAATATTATCTATTTTCACATCTCTTTCATAATCTTCCCTTATTAATTTAACAGTTCTATTCACAACCTTTTCCCAGTCTCCTTTAGTCACATGTTCACAAGCTTCTTCTAATAATTTTAGCATTTTTTTTGTGGTAAATGGGGGTTCTGTATTGTGTCTTGCAGCATATCCCTTAATTTGAGCCCACACCAACTCAATCGCATTATACTCACAATGGTAAGGCGGTAACCGTATAACTCTGTGCCCATGTTCTAATGCTATTTCGTCAATGACGTATCGGATCTTGGTTGGTTTGTTTTCTTTTAAAAGACGTACTAATTCCGCTTTTAACATATTCATGTTTGCATCTACGCCATTTTTACGAAGCCATGCGACGATATCAGCTTTCTTTTGGGATTGGGCAGGTGGCTTGTCAATTTGCATCGAGTGGTATGGGGCGTTGTCCATCCATAATTATAATAGATGGTTCAGGGAGGCTACACAACATTGAGGTAAACCATTCAGTAAACTTTTCTCCATTCATGTCTTCATGATAGTCTCCAGTGGTTTTTGACGCAAAAGCCATGAGAGAACCTTCGACAAACCCGTTGATGGTTCCGGCGTGACAAATTATAAGTCGCGATCCTTTTCCTACAGGAACTTTGGAAGTAGATGCTGCTGTGTCATCGTTCCAAGAACGGCCTACAGTATGGTTAGCATTAAGCCATGTTTCATCCAAGAACACAACATTTTGCCAATTTTTGATTTCTTTCACTTGCCGTAAAAAAGTATACCTTGCCATCGCTATATCAAATCTTTCCATCAATATTTTGCGTTTGTTACATTTTTTGTATCGAAATCCAATGGTCTTCAAAATCTTCGTTAAAGAACTTTCCCCACCGAAGAATAATCCAGCTTCCTTCAGTGAATGCACCAACTTTTTTCTTGTTGGATACTCCTTCTGTAAATAGTAGCCGTAAACATGTCTTCGGATAGCATCGGCATCAAAGCTATCGATGCCTACGACTGGTTTTGCTCGTTTTCTCTTTTTTGGTGTGTGAAGTTTATTTTCTTCTGTGCCAGTCTCGCCATATTTTTTTTTAGTTATCCGTCTAACAGTTCGTTGTCCAATATTAAGCGCATCAGCTACGCGTTCAACCACTGACGTTATAGGTAAAATTGGCCCTCCATTTTGAGCTTCACGATCGAAATAGTTACGAAGGCGTATTACGAACTCACGTGTCTGACTATTTAGAACAGTTCTCTGCGTACGTTCGGTCATATCGACGAAATCCACAACAAAGGGCTTGAACAGAGTCCAAATTAACGAGCAAGGGTCAACAGTAATGCAGTATCAATATTTGAAATCCAAAGCCAGGTCAAAACTATATCACAATCGCATTGCACTGACAGTTTATACTTTTCGAAGCAACGTCAATTCGAAACTGCTTTGTTTTGCATTGAGCATTGACGCGAGTTTGCCGGAGGTAGTAGTTGTGCTAGCCAGCGATCCTATGTGACGATCGTATTAGATTCCATTTTTAAAAATTTATTGATATTTTTTTGCGATTTCAGAGGTTTGTCCACATAGTGAAAATTGTTCATATTCACAAGTACATTCACCCCTTAAATGGTGCAAACTGATTTTTCTACACTTGTATACATTTAAGAAATCAATTTAATAAATAAATTTTGAGTCCTAAACCTAAAACTACATTCGATAAAATTTATGAATCTCTGCACATCACTATCGTCAATAAAGTAATACAATTATTTCCTTCAAAGTCGTTATCAATTAATACGGAACTTCATGAGCGGACAAACGTCAAACCGGCCATCATAGCGTGCCGCTAGAGTAACTGTTCAAAGTTTGAACACACAATTGCACTTTGCCATTCGGTTCTTCGAGCGTACATCAAATATTTTAAAGATCAAATTAAAATGATGCGAAAAAAATGAAGCGAAGGTATTTGGAAAGCATGTCTGGCAGGTAAGCAAACCTGTGTTCAAATGTATGACCAGTCCTTCTAAAGTCTTTGTTCAATGAATGTTTTAAATGTATCTGATGCCGGAGTTAAGTGAACGTACGTTATCTTTGCCGAAACAAAGGCTTTCGGGGGGTCTCAGCGCAAATATAACTGCGAATGACGCGAACGCTTCTCTGTGGAAATTTAAGTATCGAAACACGAGCGATCAAATGAATGATGAATCAAAGACGGTTATTTGACACCTGGTCATTTAACCTTTAACTGTGGACACGGGGTCTCACAGACCTTTGGCTCTGTTGATTTCTTAGAATAACATATTTCCCGCCACCCCACGCGAGTGACCGTCTCAGTAGCTTCGAGTTAAGTCACCAAACGCTCGACGAAGGACGAAGTTGCGCTGTCCAGTGCCATATACGTAAGTTACAAGTATTTAAAGTTTAAACGGGGTCTGTGAGACCCCATGTCCATAGTCCTTATTGAAACAATATTTTAACATCCTTACTTTTGTTTTAGATTTTAGGTTCAAAATGGTCGAAAATAATGAACCAAATACTTCCGGTTCAAAAAGACCTTTATAAGAAACGATTGGGAAGCAGAAGACGACAAAAACATTGCATTTAGATGATCAGCCTGATGATGATGTTCCTCCAGATGATGTCGAAGCTCAAGAAGAAGACCAAGAAAATGTAACCTTAGTCCAAAAACTACATAGAAAGACTGCCAACTTTGTGTATATCTGTAATGATGAAACCACCATTGAATGTCCATAGTTATAGGGTAATTGACTCTTTGTCAAAAAATTTTTGTTTACAGTTAAGAATGAACTTTTATATTTATTTTATTAAAAATTTATTAAATTTTAATAAAAATTAACATTAACATTGATTTTTCAAAGAAAAAATTACCTTATAGAACTTTAAGTGATCTCATTCTCAATTTAGACTGAAAAGTGACATTTTTCGTTTTTTTTTTTTAATAATTTGTATTTTATAATAAATGATTCTTATATATTTTTAAAAACTTATTATTTATAATCCTTACATCCACTTTAACTGCTTTTTTAATAATTTTTTTAGCTATTAATATAAATGACCCAAAACAATTTAGGGGTCTGTGAGACCCATGTCCATACTAGTGTTACAAAAAATAAGTGTCCATAGTTAAAGGTATACCGTGTGTTTCAACCCTAAGTGGCGACTAAACTATAATAAATATACATGCATATTACATCTAATTTGCAGCATCTGCATACTTTTTTGTTCTAGAAACAGTTGTTAGAACTCAATTCGAATCCGGTAGTGTCGATATTTAAATGTCCGCAGAAACATACTCGCGGTATTTGTACACAAGTGGCGCCAAGCGCAGTTCCCTTTGATGATTTTCTTCCAAATTAGCCCGCTTCTAGCTTTATTCAGTTTGACAAAATAATATGAAATTACTAGGAATTTGTCTAAAAATTGAACCAAATAATCAATTTAACCCAAATAAATGACTGAACTACTCCTAACAGTTAAATAACAAAAAAAAAAATATCCAAAGAATAGTAAAGGACGCTCGAAAACACTGCTACGATGAACTCACCTCGCTGACCTGTGGTCGATGGCATTATGCCGCACAAATAGAGAAATTCAGATCAGACACACTATTATTTACTGCACGACTAATCACTACATAGCTTAAAATCAAGTATGTCCACCATCCGTCTGTCACTTTGAAGCGCGGGAGATAGAGATCTCTCGGAAAACGTATGTAAGATTTCAGATATGTTTCCAGACATCTCAACAACGTTGATACACTTTGAGTATTGAAACACTAAAACGTCAAAGTAAAATGGACCTTAACACCATTGTTTTAAGGCCCTAGTTCATCCATAAATCTACAGCCAGCGCCCCAAGCGGTAAAACTGGCGAAATAAAAATAAGTAGTACTGAATTTGCGACTCTAAAATAAGGGGCTTTAAGTCCGATGTTGATTCGATATGACGTCCTGACGTTGTTTCGATAAGCTGTCACAGGCAGAATCTTTTTGCTTTTTGAAGGAACATCATGTGAAGTTCGGCGAAATACAAGTTACAATCAATGACAATGTTACTATTTAATATAAGTGCTGTACGCACCATTGTTATACACATGTATGCAAACCAGGAAATCGATGTACGAAAGACTCCTTCCTAAGGGGTTCGGACGAATAGAATCGTGGGTATAACAACCAAATATGAATTTAAAAAAACACAAACCTGTTGGTTGGCATGTTCCGGCCGAGCGGCAGCCATTAGCTGCTGTTGCATGATGTGTTGCTGGGAGTGATGGCCCTGGATTTTAGAGAAAAATTTTCTTAGCTCTTTCCCTTTCCTTTTTATGCTAAATGCATCTTTGTATCCTTTTATTAATCAATGAACATAAATGAAGGCTTACAGTATGGCATGCCCAAAGAGGTGCCTTTTTTTTTCGATTAATAATTAGCGATGGTAAAATGGAGCATCTAGGATTAACAGATGGAAATAAGTAACAAACAATACTAGGCAATACTAATAACTAGGCAATGTCAAAAATGTATAGACATAATATTTCTACAAAATAGTACAAAGGAAGTTTTACATACAAAATTGGAGACCAAAAATCATGCAGATAAATAATTATTATTTTAATGTCTACCCCCAACATGATTTTGAAACAGGTTACATGCACAAATTGTTAAATATTTAGTTTCCTAAGTTACTTACATTTTATAAAATTAGTGAAATACTTGTTTATAATTTGGTCCGCAACTGTTATTTTATACTCTATAAGTCTTGGAGTTATATATGTTATGGTTTCCACCCACTTCTGGCACGAGTTTGGGTTATGTTCCGACAGCGCAGCCCTACATGACGTCATTACTAGGATAGTTTATAAACACAACATTTAAATTGAATAGTTTTAACAAGTTTGATGATGATATTTCATCAAACTGCCAAAATTAACTAAATATTATGGGTACAATCATCCTATTTTACCCGATTATAGCAAAGCCGAAAAGAAAGGTTATAATTTTAACAGTCTATGTATGTATGTTTGTATCAGATTTTTTGTTCCACCGTAGCATCTAAACTACTGGGCCGATTTTGATTAATGAGGTGTCAATTGATTCGTTGTTATGGTCCGGGTGATATAGGTTACATTTTATATGCGAAAAAAATCAAGAAGTGAAACTGGAAGATTAGTATAGACATAACAGATGGCACCACTAGCTGCTTGCCCCACGATTTTATACTATTATTATTAGTAGTCAGGTGTTAGTTTACAAACTTTATCTCTTGTACGTACTAAAAGTTACCTGTGGACATGCACTGCATGCTAGTAGCATGTTTAAACATTCATGAGATTTAAAACATGGCTGCAATTTTTTTTATATATTTTTCATTTTCTAGTCTTCCTTCTAGTAATCCATCTAGGGGATATCCAGATGGATTATTATTAATCTTTAGGATGTCTGTTTATCCAAATGGACTAGAAATATTACAACAGTCCTAAACTATGCCTATAAGGCAGCAGTGCGGGCGACACAAAGTGCTCATAGTTCTGCTTTGTCGCATTCTATATAATGTGGTAGGTGGAAACATCTATCATGCACTGATATCAACCTATGACAGAGACTTGAGTCTATTTCTCTACACAACAGCCACATTAATGCATTCCCGCTACTAACAGAGTGTTACCACATGATTTACCATATCAATGTTATGGTGTTGTACAAAGTCGACCCGATTATTGGGTACCTGCTGGGAAGCCTGCCCCGCCACCGCCAGCTGGGCAGCGCTGGCCGACGCCTCCTGCTGCTGTGTGTGGCTGTGACCCACCAGACCATCTGTAAAGTGTTACCTATATTTGAGTGCTGCCTTCCTTCTTCCTATCGTGTTCTTATTTTAAAGGCCTTGGTAAATCTCTGTAGTTGAATAATGATACAACATTAATAAATTCAAATTTCTGCATTAGAGTAGACAGTTTGGATATACTCTTGTCAAACACCAGGTAATGCAGCGTTGGGAGCTAGAATTATATAGCCTACAAGCTGATGCCCGCGACTTCGTCCGCGTGGATTCATAAAAATCTAATACAAACTGTCAACCCCTATTTAACACCCTTAGGGGTTGAATTTTCAAAAATCCTTTCTTAGCGGATGCTTACTTCGTAATAGCTATCAGCATACCAAATTTAGGTCTGATCCGTCCAGTGATTTGAGCTGTGCGTTGATAGATCAGTCAGACTGTCAGTCACCTTTTCCTTTTATACGTATATATAATAATACTAGATGATGCCCACGGCTTCGCTCGTGTGTATTTAGGTTTGTAAAAATCTCGTGGGAACTTTGATTTTCCAGAGCAAAAAGTAGCCTATCTGTAGTAAGTAGTAACCCGTCCACAAAACGGAAATATTCCGTGGGATCCTTACGATTTCGGAATGCAATTCCTTACAGCATCAGGGTTGAGGAGTTGGACATGTACCTACTCGAGGTCATTCAACAATAAAGTCTTTAATTGGTATCCCCAATATCAATTTAAATAACCGACAGTGCCTAAATCCCATTAGTTTTGGGGATCAGATCCCCTACAGCATCAGGATTGAGGAGTTGGAATCCAAATTTTTTGTAGGACAGTGTCGCAATGTTTCTCTATCGATTAAAAAAAAAATTACGCAAATCGGTTCAGAAATCTCGGAGATATCGGTGTACATAGGTAGAAAAACACAACTCCTCCTTTTTTGAAAGTCGGTTAAAAAGTAGCCTATGTTACTCCCTGGTTAATTCTCTACTTGTATGTGAAAGTCCCGTCAAAATCGGTTCAGCCGTTCCAAAGATTAGCCCGTTCAAACAGACAGACAGACAGACAGACAGACAGACAGACAGACAGACAGACAGACAGACAGACAGACAGACAGACAGACAAAAATTTTAAAAACGTGTGATTTGGTTATAGTATCGTTCAAATAACCATATGAGCTTAATATGAGGTAGTTATTTCGATATTACAGACAGACACTTCAATTTTATTTATTAGTATAGATGGATCTAGAGCTCCAAACAAAACGTTGAAGCAAAGAAATTTGGCCTTGAACAGGAACTTGGAAGTTGCTTTTTCTCATTCTCACCTACTTAAATAGAGTGTGTGAGGTATAGAAAAACTAGAGAGAAAAATCAACTAGGTGAATGACCTGCTAGGTTATTCTGTAACTTAGTTAGCAACTGAAAATAGTTGCCAACGAATTAGTTTGATATACATTGCTGCTTTACTGTGGGAAATATAAAGTGTTTTCATAATTTTACACAGTAAAGCAGCAATGTATATCGAACTAGTTCTTTGGCAACTATTTTCAGTTGCTAACTAAGTTACAGAATAACCCAGCTGGTCTACACTATAATATCTATGGCGCAATCTCCAGGGGTATATAGAATATATATAAGCTTCTTGGTTTGGAGGGACAATACAAGAGAGAAGAGACACAAGATTCTGTTCTGTGGCAATTCTAGTAAGAGACCTGTGTCCAGCATGGACGATGGGATTTTTTAAACTTGTGCACTATAATATCTCCTGCGTAGTTGGCTAGTCTCCGCCTCAGTTGAGATTGTACACTGAGGCTATTTGGTAGGGAGGATATTAGTATGGGTTATGGAAGTATGGATTAAAATGGTTTTTTTTAATATTTACCATGTCCTTGTGCTGCCTGTGATGCAATAATCTGTGACACAGGAATCTGCTGCCCTGCTGCAGACACTGTGACCTGAGGCTGCCCGGCATGTCCCAGTATGATGTTGGGGTCACCATTCAATATACTAGCGTGCGCCTGCCCAAGATCCTGCAAAACTTCAACTATTGAAAAGACAAACAATGTTTTACAAGTTATACAGGGTTTTATTTTAAAAGTATGCAAGTACGAACATCGATTTACACCATGCAATTTTTAATCAGAGAATAATAAATAAGCCTTAGGTACACTATTTGTCCACATAATATTTTAATGGTCATTTCATGCTTATTAGTATCTGTTCATATTTTGCATAATGATAGTTTAAACCACAAATTAAATAATTTACTGGAATATATTATCATACTGAAATATTATATTGCACAGCAATTAATAGTATACTTAATGTATGGGACCCATAATACTTTGTTAAGGAATATTCATGGTGTAACTTAAATTTGTGAAGAAATTAATGAAGAGAACTAATTCCAATTAGAACCTAGAAGAATAAATTATAGGGAATAGTTATGATGGATTACGGCGTTTCTTATGAAATTGGGACAAAGATACTTTTAAAATATTACCTGAACAGGTTTCCCATTTTCAATTCTCGCACTGGGTAAACCGTAGACGGAAACCTGCGGCAACGGGCCGGGAAAGAGGTTTGTAAACACCCAGTACTTCGCCACGCTCGACAAAGCGACGTTCACAGCTGCAGAGTTGACCCGCAAGTCGGTAGCAGACGTTGTAGGCGTCAAGTTGGCTTGCTGCTGCTGCTGTTGCTGCGCCGACTGCACCCTCGCATTCTGAGACTGCAATTACCACGCAAAAACCGCTTTAGTCCCTGCCTAATTGGATGAAATCCAGTAAAAAAAGAAACAATGCGAACCTCCGAATTACTTGGAGGTTGGCCACCACCCGAATTGATACTGTGGTGATCCTGATTCATTTTTAGTCCTTTCACGGTTTGATTTAATTCACTGTTCCTGAATTTTATAACAAAACAGTTTTCAGAACTTCACATATCGGCGTTGTCATAATTTGACTGTCATCGAAATGGAGGCGCGGGGGACGCGACGGGCCGCCATTATAAAACTTAGCACACAATAACATTTTCCTAATGATCTTTGTTAAACTGTTCCATGAGTCACAAATGTAGTCACAGGTGTCTCAATAGGTTGTTAATATTTATATTTCAATACCACAGGCTACGATGGGTTTCTAAAGATTTTAAATCGTTGATTTTACACATTTTCGTCATTTTTCACACACATTCACAGTGGAAGAGGAATTAAAGTTTGTAGCCAATGGTGCCAACAATGCAAACCATCGTTCAGTGACATCCTATAAATTTTTTATTTTACTCAAATGAATAAATTATAATTATAATAAACATTATGTAAAAAAATATGATTTTTTTTAAATTGTTTTTGCTATTATTACGGATACTGTATACAGAGTTTTTAAAATAAAAATCTTGATTTGATACTTATGTTTTCAGAAGTTTTCATAAGTCTCGATAGATGGCTCTTCTAAAGACAAATAAAAACAGGCAACTTTAAAAAATAACATTCATGAAATTGCTAGCCAAGGGAAAGTAAAAAATATGTAAATGAACCGTGAATATTTTAGTTGACTAAAAAATACTATGTACCTACCTACTTAAAAATTAAAAATCAGCCAAGTGCGAGTCGGGCCTCGCTCTTTCAGGGTTCCGTACATAATTATGAACAATATAATATTTTGGGTCTAAGAAATATTTAATTTCCGAGCTAGACATCGCAACAAACCGTGAAAGAAAAACCCAAAAAAATGTTCGTTTATTTTGGTCACAGCTTATAAACTATTTAATAAATCGTTGTTTTCAGTATTTGTTGTTTAAATAGAGCATATAGTACATAATATACTGAAATATCATATTCCCAACTAGTTTAGTTTTTGAGATAGCCCCCGTCACAAAAATGGTCTAAAACTGACAACTTTGATGGCCTCCCATTCCCTTATTTTTTGAGATAAAAATTAAAAAAATATATATTTGTACTCTACTTAATGAGCTCTAAACAATGATACCCCACAAGCTAGGGTAAAGAAAATTTTTTTTTCCGGCTCCTTTTTCATGTATGGGAGCCCCCCTGAAAAATAATTTAATTCAATTTCTAATTCAATATTTGATTTTGGGTTAACCTTTTACACTAAATACCAAAATTTCAGGTTTGTAACTCATTTCGTCTGCGAGCTAGAGACCTGTGACCGGCGGACAGACGGACAGACAGACAGACAGACAGACAGACAGACAGACAGACAGCCGAGTGACATTAATAGGGCTCCGTTTTTACCCTTCGGGTACGGAACCCTAAAAATTGTTGAATTATGTGTAATATCTTAAGTAGAGACCATAATTATAATAGATACGATATATAAGTCCGTTCAGTAACATAGTGTCGGTACAGGCGCAGGTGCTCTTACTATTCTGCTTTTATTTTTATTATTTTTTTTTCTGTTTGTAATTTTTTTTCTATTCTAACAGAATCTCCGAATAGTCTGCCAATCCACACATGGCCAGCGTGGTAGATTATGGTTAAAATCCTTCTCATTTTGAGAGAAGACCCATGTTCATGATAATATTATATTTTATGTTTATGGTTATAGAATAGAATAGAATAGAATAAATAGATTTTATTGCATGATTGTAAGTATGTACATGGTAGGTGTTACAAAGTTTTGTGTTGGCATGTTACAATCAGCCATAATTATAATGACGTGCAATAATTAGATTTTACAGTTGTGAATAACATACAAAATTAGTCTAATTCCTACAGAAGTTATACAATTTTTATAAGAATTTTAATTTATTCATTAAGGAACTCTTTTACAGAGCTGAAGATGCAGTTTTGTTTTAAATCTTGTAAATGGTAAATCTTTTATTATAGAGGGTAGCTTATTATAAATTTTAATCATCATATAAAAACAACTTTTTGAGCTCAGAGCAGTTTTACATTGTGGATAGTAAATTTTGTTCGGATATCTGGCATTAAATGATACAACATTTTGACGTGTTTGAAAATATTCATTTTTGAATTTCTTTACGAAACACGCCACTTCGTAGATATATATATACCTACATGGTAATGTTAATAATTTCAGCGTTTTAAAAAGTGGCTTACATGATTGCATTGGATCTTTGTTACAAATTGCCCGGATACACTTTTTCTGAATTAAAAAGACTATTCATTTCGGAAGCATTACCCCAAATTAAAACTCCGTACAGAATATTGGAAACAACATAGCCATGATATGCCGAAAGAGCCGTGCTTCGGTCAGCAATTTTAGATATTCTACGTAAAGCAAAGACAAATTTATTGATTTTGTTGCACAAGTTGTCAATATAGTATATTGTAGTAATAAGTATATTGTAATAAAATACGAATATAAAAAAATAGAAAAAAGGAAAGAGAATTTTAATAAAAAAATATGAGTAGGTATAAAACGGTATATAACCCCTTGTGCCTGTACACCGCGCGCGGCATGCTTTGAAGTCGCGGCGGCGTCTTTGATAAAACACCGCGCGTCGGAGGCGGCTAGACACAAAGAGCGACACTAAGAAAATGAACAGACTTATACCTTTAGTACCTACATACCTATAATAAATTAATAGATATTATGGCTAATTCTGTATAATAATATCCTACTAATATTATAAACAAAGAATTCCATAATCAAAGATTATAAATGTGAAAGTGTGGATGTTTGGAATTTGGATGTTTGTTACTCAATCACGCCGTAACTACTGAACCGATTTGGCTGAAATATTGAATGGAAACTACTTTTTATCCCAGAAAAGTAGGTATTCCTGTGGGACTAAAATAGATACTTATAAACTGCCAAAAACGCCATTGAGGACACTGACTATTCTGAGGTAAATCACGCTCACATAACACATTTAAGTATTGCAATAGCTTGCTGTGTTGCATGCATTGGCAACACATAGACTACTTTTTATCCTAGAAAAAATGCACAGTTCCCACGGGATTTAGAAAAACCCGAAATCTATATCTACAGCTATAGGTAGATTACTATAGCGAACTTCCTTGATAGTAAGTTTAAAGGTTGGAAAAGGGAGCGGGAACGGGACCGGAAATCCACGATTCCCTCGGGATTTGTTCAAAACCGAAATTCACGCGGGCGAAGCCGCGGGCAGAATCTAGTTATCCATAAAAATCTAAACATAATACCTACCTACTTGAGTTACCAATCATTAGGCAATAGTCCTCATTCGGATGCCAAATTCCTGTTTTAAATTGGGGAATGATCACTTCCAATCTGGTCCGGTGGACCACTAACTTTGTAGGTAAGGATCAACAAATTCCTAAAAAGCCGGCAATGCATTAGACGAGCCAGCAATGCTATGGAATATAGGAGTAGGAACTACCTATCAGCTTTGGGATCTGTAGCACACAATGAGGGAAACACAATGAACACTTGTTGACGACAGTCTGTTGTACATTAATATATATATAGCTGTTCGTTCTAATTCACTGACTCATTCATCGCCTCTCCTGTAAAATTTTGTATGAAAAATTTTTTTTTCACAAATGGTTTCGTATAGAGGACAAAAATTCATTAAGAGGAAAAATATGGAGAGAGCTGATGATTGAGGATTTCGGAGACAGGTGAGCAGCACGCTTAAGGTATTGAAGATAGGTGGGGGGTGCTCGAACAAATGTCACTCGAAACATCATCCAATTGGCAGTTAGCTGAAAAAAAATTCAAAATGGCGAAAAAAAGATGGCCGCCATACAAATTTCATCGGTCTCCATCTCGGAGGGTATAAAAGATGGAAGAGTGGTTTCTTCGCAAAAGATGATGAGGATCCAAAGGTCTACTTGATGAATTGAAAAAAAAAATCAAAATGGCGGAATTTATTTTTCCATAGAAAATGTATGGCGAATATTGAAGAGACTACAAGTTGTAAACTATGCAAGGCTTTGATGCGATTCTTTGGAGAACTCTCAAAGAAAAATATGGAAAGACATGATGATTGAGGGTTTGGAAGATGGATGAGGAGCCCGGGCAGGGTATGTTAGATAGATGGGAGGTGCTCAAACAAAAATTACTCAAAACCTCATCCAATTGGCACTGAGCTGAAAAAAAAACAAAATGGCGGATTCAAGATGGCGGCTATACAAATTTCGTCAGAGTCTATCTCACCAAGCATAAAAGATGGAAGAGTGGTTTCTGGGAAAAAGATGATCAAGACCTAAAAGTCTACTTGATGAACAGAAAAAAACAAGATGGCGGAATTTATTTTTCTACACAAAAAAAAATTATTGATGGAAAAATACGGAAAGAGCTGATGATCGAAGATTTTGGAGACGGATGAAGAGCACGGCGAGGGTATTGAAGATAGGTGGGACGTGCTCAAACAAAAACTACTCGAATCCTCGCGGTCCGCTTGCGGGCCGCGCACCCACGCGCCATACTAGTTTCAACTGTAGACGGCCGACCAAATGTCACCTCATCACGTCTTTCGGGCAAAAAAAGGTCATTTCTTATAGATATCTACTGACACTACTGTTCCTATCCGAGAACCGAACCAGGAACTTCCTAATCAAAAACTAAGAAGGTAGGTATGTAGATAGAAAAGTAAAACGTTCAAAGAATTTTTTTCACCAAAAAACCTATTTGCAAAACGGAAAAAAGCTGCAGAGCCTAAACGAGGCTTTGCATTTTTGATTGTAAAATCATGGCGTGTCGATCTGTTGTTACAACGCAACAGAGACAACACAATTTTATATTCATGTACACGGACAGAAATACCATGAAATACTCTTTAAGTATTTTGAAATGCTAAGTTCACGGACAAATCCGGCGGATTTAACTCCGCGCGGAATAACACGCGTCGAGATTTTCTCAGGCATTTTGCACAGATTTGGCGCTGGCCTTATAAAGCTAGGGACAAGTTAAGCAGCGTAAGATCAATGTCGGTAAGTGCTAAAATACTCCGGCGGATTTAACTCCGCGCGGAATAACACGCGTCGAGATTTTCTCAGGCATTTTGCACAGATTTGGCGCTGGCCTTATAAAGCTAGGGACAAGTTAAGCAGCGTAAGATCAATGTCGGTAAGTGCTAAAATACTTAACTGCAGGAATGTAGGTATAGTTATATTATGTAGTTGTTAGCTTTTCTTAGATTAGTTAAATTAAGCAATTTTCAATTCGCGGTGGTGACTCGCCCTTACCTTTTATCTGCGATGGAACGGGGAGCCGGGACACACGAGTAGAAAAGGTAGCCGGGACGCGTAAGAGATTGTATGTGTGCGTTTTTATGTTACTTACCTATTTCCTGAAAAACTACAGGGCCATAATTAAAGCGGTTTCTTAACGGTTAAATATTCGGCCATGTGCGATTCGTGGTATCTTCGTGATATCTTCTATCGTGGTTCTTTATTAGGGTTCCGTACATATCACACAAAAATACTTACTTACTGGGACTTGGAAAATCTTAAATCGAGCCTTAAAATAAAGAGGCATTCTAAGAATGGAGCTCTTTTCAGAAACTAGGTTTCAGAAACTAGGTTCATTTTACTTGAGTACATATAGGTACTTAAATAATATACTTAACTAGTGTTTAAGAAAAAAATCATTGAAAGCAATGTTTAGTCTCTTCGACGCTATGATTCCTGCATTTCCTGCATTTCTAATGCCTGCTTACTTTATAAAGCTTCGCTTCACTGCCCACTCTGACCCCTGTACCTGTCTACTAACAATTTTCCTGCACGTGTCTAAATTACCAATTTTATACCTGTCCAGTTTATCCACGTGAACGTAGCTATTTATTAGTACAGGAACTTGGGTCAACTCCGCACTATTCTACGGAGTATCTACGGAGTACGGAGTGCCGCCGTACGCAGCGTGACCACATGTGGTAGATTTCTACTTTTTTGGTAGATTTAAGGCTTGTTGTGGTAGTTAAAAATTGTTGGGTAGATTTTGGTATAATTACACATTATTGATTTTTTCTCCGATAGATTTGGTAGATTTTGGATCAAGTATATGGCAACCTTCTGTTTAGTAAGATTTTTGGGGCGGGGTTTCTCCATCCATAACAGGTCATAGCTAGTCTTGTTTTATTAATCTTCTTTGCCCGTTCGCAAGTAAGCACGTCTACCTAAACTTTTAACTTAATGTACCTACCTATATGTACGACTTAATACAAGATTACGAGTACTATGAGCTGAAGAGCACATATCGAGAGCGATTTCTTTGTTTTGTAATTTAATTTATCGCCATGAAAAGAAAATACGGAAGGCAGTATCGTACGGAGTGGGAGCAAAACTCTTTATTTTCAAAGTGGTTGACTAAATCATCGGAAGGAGACAATGCCTTTTGTAAAGCCTACAATTGCAATATTCTTCCACGTCAACAATCTTATTTAAAATTATCGGCATTTTATGATTTTCTACTTTCGTTGGCCAGACTCTAATGAAATATAGTTTTATTTCATGATTCGTCTCTATTTTATCATATTAGTGAGGTAGATTTGTGGTAGTTTTTACCAAAACTGTGGTATATTTCGGTAGTTTTTTGAAGCTGCAGAAGTAGATTGACCAATTTAAATGTGGTCACACTGGCCGTACGGACTCTTGAAGCGAGTTTTAACCTCAGTAATAACTGTGAGGCTGCATGGACTGCGCGCCTCTGTCTCCGTATGCCGCGTCAACATTTACGCGAACTTCGGAAACTTTGAAAACACGACGAATACTCTTAAAACATTTGTAAAAGTGATTCGTCGTTAATTAACCCGATAAATTATAATACTGAAACGTTTAATTGGACTTTTTAATCAGCCGGTGTAGTTTGTTTAGAAACGCGCGCCTTGGCGGCCGATCATCACTTCGCAGGTTTGTGTTTATGTTTACTCATTACCTACTGAGAAATATTTTGTCATTTCAATTTTGCCCGCGATGATCCCAGCGGCCAGCAGATGGGCTTGGGAATTTGCCAATTTCTTTAGCAGATAGATACAATAGACCATAAGTCGAGATGTAGCTCAGTGGCGTAGCGTATCTTGGCGGGGCCCCGTATAAAATTTGTTTGGGGGCCCTTATGAAGGGTAAGGATTTCTCACAAAAGAAAAAAAATGTTTGCATAAAATTAAAAGCAATATTTGTTCATCATAATTATTTATCTGTCACTTTTTTCTAAAATTTTTACAAAAAATTCAAATTAAATATATACTCTCCTTGCCTTTTTTTCGGCAAACTGATTTATTAAATCATTTATAGCTGATGATGACTGATTTAGTTTTTCTAAAGATTCTGATAAAGATATAAAGAGTCTCTATGGACAACTTTTTGAACAACATTTTTTGACTTTTGTCATTTCTGAAATAAACAATTTGGGAAGTTTTTGTTAATTTTTGCTTACGCACGTCGGGGCCCCCGTGGCTTGGGGGCCCCGTATAATTGATACGGCATATACGGCGGTAGCTACGCCCCTGATGTAGCTACTAAGGACGTAGAAGACAAGAAATCATTGCGGTTAGGCAGCTAACTATTTATTTACCGCAAACTTTTGTAAGCATTTTTGTAAGCTCGACTCGTTTTGAAATGTAATTTTATTTTCTGTAGGTAATGAAAGTTACTTTCAATGCATTTTTAACTGAAAGACCTCGGTATTTTTTCGACGTTCCACGATTAATCAAAAACTACTTACCATTTTTAAAAATGAATAAAAATCTGTTTTAGAAAGTAATATATAAGTCAATGGTTTTAGAATATACAAAAAAGTCCTTTCATATTATGATATCCCATTTCGAATAGATATCTTACTTTGAAATTTCAAACCCCCGATTTTCCCCCTTTTTAAATTAAACTAAAAATACCTATTTTCTTACTTTTACTTAGGTAAGTACCTACTTAGATACTTACCACACCATTTGGACCATTTTTAAACAACTATCTATTCCAAATTTCATGTCGATAGCTAATAATCTACTGTGACAGACGGACAGACGGATAGACGGACGAAGAAAGTGTCACCATAAGGGTTCCATTTTTACCATTTTGGTACGGAACCCTAAAAAAATTTACCAGGCTTCTTTGGCAAGTGAGTTTAAAAGTTGGCGCGTATGGTAACTACCTACCTAGGTACTAATTATTGAGTATTAATTATACAGAAGAGCCTAATAGTTTCCAAACTCTGTCGCAAGTGGACGTATGTAGTGATAAAAGTCACCTATCAACGAAATGTCGTGAAGAATACACACGCGTCCACAGAATTACGTAAAATGTTTGCGCATTGGAGTTTGGACGAAACTTCTCTTTGCAATGCAAGCCTCTAGTTGTAATTGTAAACAATGGTTACCGCTTGTCTCTTTGTTATCTTATGATGATGTTTTGTTGTGTCTTTGCTTATCAGAATTCAAATATAGGTATATAGGTAGTTACCTATCTACATATCTACATCCTATCTACTATTTTTATTCAGTCAGAATCTTCTGGGCATGGGTGTATCCTGCGTCACCTTTCGGCTATGGTGTCTACTAAGCCGTAGGTATATAGTTTATTTATATTATAATTTACATTATACATACTTAGTAATAGTATAGTTTATTGAATGAGATTGCAAAACTAAGCGCTATAATACCTAGTCATAGTTTATCACAGAAAGAGTTATGAAACCTAGATCTCCTACCTACCTCATGAACCTAAGTATGGTCCTAGTTGAGACTATGCTCAGGTTGAGACTCAAAGCTTACTTACGATAGAGCAAAAAGAAATTTAAACTCGTCATTCCTTTAACCAAGATAGAGATAGTTGAGCGAACAAAACAAATTTTTTAAGACGTGTAACTTTGAAATTATATATTTTTATGAAAGTCTGACAAATCACAGACGAATTTTAAGTTCTATACCGTGCGACAAAATTTCATTTTGATACATAAATATATAATATGAAACTAGCGGGCCCGGCAGACGTCGTCCTGCCCGGTGACATAACGACATCAACGTTACCTACCGAGACCCGATGGGTTACCTGTACCTAACCGGTAATTGTGTTTTCGAACCAAATCCAGGAACCCATTGATAAAAATGAAAAATTTGATAAATAAAGAACCGCTCGACCGATTTTGTGCAAACTTCACATTTAAAACCATCTACTAAATAGTCCGAACAAAGCCTAAACATTTGGTTATGGGTAGGTGAACCCGTTCTTGAGTTATAAAATTACAACGAAAAGTGGCATTGATTTTTATATATATATAGGTATAGATTAACATTTATTATTATGTATAGTACATAGATTCTTATATTTTAGTATGTATGGGACCCACTCGGGAGAGCTCGAGCTGGAGGTGACCTCAGGATTCTTAACTGTTAGAATAGTCAATAGAATAGAATAGAATAGAATAGAATAGAAAAGTTTATTATTCAAATAAACTTTTACAAGTACTTTTGAAATTGATTGATAAACTACCCTATAATAATATATCGTTGCGTAGGTGTTGTGTAGCCATCCTGAAAATGAACTTACCTACTTACTTAAAATTCAGCTTGAATCAAAAGTTGATTAGGTATCTACGTAATCAATTTTATGTACTTAATATGGAATACGTGGAACACATATAACTTTTCTAAAGTAGCAAACAGGAATACCTACTATTTATTAATTTACATAATATAATATGGTGCAATATTCAAGTGAGTATCCAAAAACTTAAAGCTTTTTGTGTATTAATGTATCTACTATAAACTTTTATATACTTAAACGATAAGTAATATTCCTAGTATATAAATTTAAAAAACTGATTTAAAAATAAATATGTAACAGAAAATTTATGTATTTAAGTAAACCTACCTACTTAAATCTATATTAGAGCCATATAAACATTTTCTTTAGCTCAGTGAAACGAAATATCGTAGCTTTATTTGGCTTAAATGATTTTATTATTTGACCGATTCGTAGGCCAGTCGTTTCAGTTCTGATTTTTACATAATCCAAAACTTGTAACAAGTAGGTACGTATACACTAGGCATACCTATGTATATCAGAACTATTAAAGACTCTGTGTTTAATGAATAAGAAATATATTAGTGAAGTTATTATTCGTGTTGCCCACTGTGCCTGTACAACTGGTTTGCAATGTGGTTGCAACTCGTAAACATGCTCTGTTTATAAATTGCATTATACTGCGTATTTCGTGATTGGTCAATACGATTTGATTGTTCTAATTATTGTGAATTTTCTTTGTTATACCATTCCGTTATCGCATTTCTGCGTTTTTACTTTCATTGCCTACGATACCTACTAATAGGTAAGTAGGCAAGTAGGTAACTACCTACATTCAGACTTACTCCGAAAGAGCATTTTCCAATCTTTACATAGAGGAAAATATATTTCTACCAGCTAGAATGCCTACCTAGTTTTAATTTACAGTTAGTCTACAAAATATTGTCCACTATATAAATAAAAATAAAATAGTAGATATATATAATAATTATTATTAGGAATATACATAGGTAGCTAGGTATATTATAGGTACATTACATATTGCTGTTCTCATTTCCACTTGAATAAGCATCAATGAAATCATATGTACTTATAATAAGTAGGTAGGTAGCCTAGGTAAGTACTATACAAGTGTAAATTGAAAATTTAAAAAACCCCCGACATTCGCCATTTAGTGGCGGCGGCCATCTTGAATTTGCAATAGTGCTATTCTACTAGTCAAGCCCTTTCATTTGATACCCATATCAAGGGAGTTGTGAAAAAATATATCATCCGCCATTTTGTAGCGGCGGCCATCTTGGACCGATTTTCATCAAACATAGCTAAAAACACTCTCGACTAATTCACCTTTCAAACAAAAAAAACCGCATTCAAATCGGTCCACCCGTTTGAGCGCCACAGGGGAACAGACAGACACACACACACACACACACACACACACACACACACACACACACACACACACACACACACACACACACACACACACACACACACACACACACACACACACACACACACACACACACACACACACACAGACACGTCAAACTTATAACACCCCGTCGTTTTTGCGTCGGGGGTTAAAAACCTGGATAAAAGTTCTTATTGAAACCATAATATTATAGATGCCATAATAAGTGATTATCATAAACCATACTTAAGTGTTGACTGTTGAGATGCCGAATAGTGTACCTCTGATGCAATTCGATATTAGTGTACAATAAGTAGCATTATGGACAACTCACGATTTATGCTAATTCCATTTATGCTAATTCCTGTGTTCCTACTCCTACATTTTATCAAAATTTAATCTATTTAGCCAGTATCTATGGTCAAAGTTTACTTAATCTATTTATCCATATAAGTGCCCCTTTTTTTTTTTTTTTTTTTTGACGCTGGGAAATGCATTTACGCACACCCTCCGGAAGCCTTACAGCGAACTGCAATGCTTCCGGAAGGTAGTGTGGGACTCAGGCAGGCCAAGAAGTGGCCAGAATACCCACTAAAACCCAGCGATGTTCCTCCGTGTCGCCTGGTGGCTGGGTTACGGGTACACTTGCGCAATCATCCGCGACCCAGCCGGCGCCGTCCGCCGAGGCAGACCCTCCACCGGGGGACCTAAAGGCCCCCTAACACCGTCTGAGGCGCACCAGGAACATAGTGGTGCGCCTCCCGACCCGAGGCGTCTCAACGGGCGACGGATACGCCATTCCATCACCCGGAGTTCCTCGCCAGAGGCAACCCTCAAGAGGGCCACACCCGCAGGCGACCCTCAAGAGGTTCACCCCTCGTGTAATTTTTTATAGAGGTTTTCTTCCTCGCGGCCCCTCGCTCAGTGCGTGGGGCCCCCGGTTCCGCTCAGTGCGGATTACGGGTTGCCCGACGGTGGCCGAAGCCAGCGCCCACCGGCCACAAAGACCAGCGGACCCGCCGCGCAGGGCGTTTCCACCCCCTCCGGTAATTTTTTAACGAGGTTTTCTTCCTCACGGCCCGAAAGCCTCCCCCCCAATTGTCGCCGCCTGGAGTCTCCACAGTCCACTCTGATGAACAGAGAAGTACCAGGAGCCTCCAATCGGCAACCCCCTGCTGGTTTTGGTCCGCGCCGGGTTTCCCCGGTACCTCCCATATCTGGGAGGCGTTCCCCCATCCGCCACCGGGGGGACGCGCCCGATGGGGGACCAGCAACCCCACACGGGATATAAGTGCCCCTCGGTGATTTAGAAATGACTGCATCTTTATAGGCTCTTATTAAGAGTATATTATTTTGAACGATACCATAACCCATTTTTTTTAATATTTTATGTCTGTCTGTTTGTACCGACTAATCTTCGGAACCGCTGAACCGATTTTGATGAGACCTTCACAAGCATGTAAAGGGCCAAAATTGGAGTAATCAGGGCTACATTTTTATCCCGTGAAAACAAAGGCGTTCCCCGAACGTTACCGAATAGTTATATCAAGCCTGAGTATCAAAACTTACTAGTTGATGCTCGCGACTTCGCCCGCGTAGATTCATACAAATCTCATCCCCTATTTTACCCACTTGTGGGTGGAATTTCCAAAATTCCTGAAACACGTAATTCTTTATTTTTAACCGACAGTATAAATACCGATTTTCCTTTAAAATGACGGACTTTCATACAAACTTTCATCCCATATTTTACCCACTTGGGGGAAGAATTTCCAAAAATCCTGAAATGTATATTCTTTATTTTTGATCGAAAGCCTAAATACCAATTTTCATGGATATAACTTGAAAAATGACTGACTTTCATGCAAACTTTCATTCCCTATTTAACCCCCTTAAGGGTGGAATTTTCAATAATCCTTTCTTAGTGTGCGCTTACGTTATAAAAGGAAGTTACTGTAAACATTTCAAGTTTCTAGCTTCAGTGGTTTAGGCTGTGCGTTGGTAATCAGTCAGAACAAGCTTCTTTATATCCGGCAGACTTCGTCCTGCCCGGTGGTGACATATCGACATCAGCGTCACCTACCGAGACCCGGTAGGTTACCTGTACCCGGTACCCGGTAATTGTGTTTTTAAACCATCCAGGAACCCATTGAAATATACACACAATATTTCATCCAAATTGATCCAACCGTTTAGGAGGAGTTAGGTGACAAACACACGTACAGACGAATTATAATTATAGGTAGGTACGGGTGATAAGAGTTAACCGTATCTACGCGACGGGATATTTGACAGTTACGAAACCCGGGAACATTTTGTATGGGAAAATGTTTTTTCTTATATTTTACGTTTCGTCAATTTTCCAATGTTTTTAATAGTTATTATGCTATTCGGGAGGGAGACAAATACAACAAATCAATAACCATGAAAATCGCTCCAGCCGTTCTCGAGTTATAAGTGTTCGAACTAACACGACTTTGTTTTATATATTTAAATAGATTTTATTTAATCTAGAGCAAAAGCTTAGACTCAAGGGCCATAATATTGTTAGGCTGTTCAATTTCCTGACAAAATTAATTATATTTTAGTGAACGATCGATAACCTTACACATAGACCGTACATTAGCTTTAATAGCATCAATTATCTTAAAACATCAAATAATCAATTCATACACCAATGGGCTATGTAAACAGAAGTCCGGCTTGATTGAAATTCCTACTATGTCTATAAACTGCTGCAACAGTAGGTAAATATTACAGGTTCAAACTTCAACCAAATAAACTTAAACAACATTGTTCACGGTAGGTTCTGTAAACTTAGAAACTTCACTATTGTCTATTTAGTTCGCTGTATCTTGGAGCGGAAGAGCAAATCTTCGATAAATTAATACATTATTAACCTGTAATGTTTTACAGATTAAGTTGTTGAAATTCGGCTATTAAATTATAATTTTGTTGATATTTCGAACTTAATACATACTATAGGTACTGTAGTAATTAAAATTTTATAAGTAGTTATGGTAGGTATAGTATAGTATAGGTACATTCAATAAATATTTTTCAGTAGCCATCAACTTAACATCATCAATAATAATAAAAAATATATAAGGTACAGGCACATACGAAGGCCCGGCCTCTACGAAAGCCCACATTGAAAAAGCGCACTTGCCACTGCCTGAAGCATTCGAAATTTCGGGCCCATATATTCACCTTGACCCTACATTGAATGTACAATGGCGCCAAATCATTTCCGCGCCGCCATTTTGTTACATTTCGTTCATTTCTCTCTGAACGCTATCGATATCGCGTGATTATAATCTCGCTGTGGTTGTTTTGGCCAATTTTTCCACAAATAGCGTCAGTTTCGAGTGATTCTATCATCATATTGTTAAATAATCATTGGAGACTAGACTGCGATGCTAAGTTTACCGATTATTTAGATATTTGTGATTTTATGTTAATTTTCCGCCTATGAAAAATCCGTAGTATGGCCCGGGCCTACGTAGAGGCCTATGGGCCTTACTACATCTATGAAAATGTTAAATGCGCTTGGATTGTAAATACTTAAGTACCTACTAAAGTATAAATAAAACGAATTAGAATAAAAAGAATAGTTTACAAATTTTTTACAATTTTTTTAGCAGTTAATCATAATTTTCATTGATAATGATCATAATAATTTAACAAATTATAATTTGTTAAATTATTGATAGTTCTCAATATGGATAGGTACTTTATTTTTGTAATATTTGTACTGATTTTTGCAAGTTTGCATACATTTTCAATTTTTTTTTTTTTAAATTACAAAGTTGTTGATAAAACTGTATAGCTTGTGAAAACAAAATAAAAAATATTCAATAGCCCTAGTAAGGCCCACTTTAAATTTAAGTGGCAAATGAGAACTGAATATCTTGATTCTTAAATGAATACTGTCTAGAGTTACGAATTTGTCATTAGAAATAATTGTTTTTTTATTGATTTAAAGTAGAATTTTACTTTTATGACTATTTTCGTTTTTCGTACATGGGTCAAGGTCCAGTGTGCAATTTTTTCATTATATCTCTAAAGTAAAGGTTAAATAAATTAAGTCTTAAACTGTTAAACGTGATTTGTGAATTATTTTGTAGAAATATTAAGTTGATGTTAAGTAACAGTTAGTCAAAAACGGGCCTTAGTAAGGGACTGTGCCTTTAAATAGGCCCACTATAGTGTTTTTTAAAAACACTCTTTATTATAACTTTAAGTGAGTAAATTATAATTTTTTGATTATTTTTAGAAGGGCAATAAAACATTGCAATATTACGCATAGTTGTTTTTGTCAAATCTTTAAAACATTATTGTTTATTGAAATTTTAAATAAGGTGGGCCTTCCTATGTGCCAGTACCTTAGGTATATTATAAAATAATAATAATATCATCGAGGACCCACTACATCAAACAAGTCGCAGGGAGCCGCTGGATACAAGCGGCGCAAGACCGTGGCGTGTGGAAGTCCCTTCAAGAGACCTATGTCCAGCAGTGGACGTCGATAGGTTGATAACGACGACGACGAATATCATCGTGGAATATTTTACCTAGGTGTAAAGTATGTTGTCATATCATAATATTTCCTAGTAGGGTCTTGTAATCTTAATTAAATATGGGTTCGCAAATATTTTTCAATCGTCGCCAACTTTATCAGCATCAACAAACAATAATATGATATTTGTTTTAAAAGAAATTGTGAGTCAACGTTGTGAGTTGTGACTCATATGACTTAGAACAGTTGCACTATAGGAGGTTAAAGGTAGGTGCATCCACCACTTCAACCTTTTTTACGTCCTACTGCTGGGCACGTCCTCCCTCGTAGGAGAGAGGAATTTAGAGCTTAGACCCGCCACGCTGCTCCAATGCGGAGTGGCTTCAATAACTATTGTCACAATATTATGATAGTAATAATAACCGGGATCGATCGCTTAACGTGCTCTCGGAGACACGGGCGGGGGTGAAACACCGCCAACTACCAACTCCGGGCTGGCACTGAGAATTTATTGACAGAAAAATCCAATACCTAACAATAAGTAATTTGCCCGACCCGGGAATCGAGCCCGCGACCTTGTAATCTGTAGTCGAATATGCTTACTACTAGTGACTAGACCACCGAGACAGTAAGGCAGGTACATACTATCTGTAGTTGTGTCGCTGTTACCGGTTAACAGCGTAACTTTGACCACCAAAATAAGATGGGTTCCCAATTTCTCATAGTCAGGGTTCGTTAGCTTTAAAACCGAAATTTTACGCTGAACCACTATAATAATTAATCAACTTGTGCAAATTTTTGCTTTTTTTTATTGACAAACTTTAACCGCAACCGTAACGTAACTTTAACCGCATAAGGTGCTACTGACAAATTCTTAACAAATTCTTATAATACTTATGATATTATCTTGAGGTTGACAAATTCTTAAATAGCAGCTTGTGCTGATGCTCGCGACTTCGCCCGCCTGGATTCATACAAATCTCATCCAGTCATCCCTTATTTAACCCACTTGGGGGCATTTTGGGGGTAGAATTTCCAAAATTCCAGAAACACGTAATTCTTTATTTTTAACCGATAGTACAAATACCAATTTTCATTGATATAACTTTAAAAATTACGGACTTTCATACATACCTACTTTCATCCCCCATTTAGCCCACTTGGGGGAAGTTTTTCCAAAATTCCTTAAACACACGTAATTCTTTATTTTTAACCGAAAACCTAAATACCAATTTTTATGGATATAACTTGAAAAATGGACGACTTTCATACAAACTTTCCCATGTATCCCCTATTTAACCCCCTTAGAGGTGGAATTCGCAATAATCCTTGCCTACGTCATAAAAGGAAGCTATTGTGAAAATTTCAAGTTTTTAGCTTCAGTGGTATAGGCTGTGCGTTGGTGATCAGTCAGTCAGTCAGTCAGGACAAGCCTCTTTATATTATTATAGATAGATAGATAGATTACCAGTCGCTGAATAAGAGTACATTACTTGAATTAAATTAATTAAGGTTAATTTGCATTTCAATATTATGCGATTTGCAACGGATTTGCAGGCACACAAATACTTTATACTGTTACAACTGGTTACAACATACGAGTATTATGAATACTCATCGACGATACATGAATACTTAATAATTAAAAATTAGTTTTGTTGGTGCTTGTAGCCGTTGTTATCATGTATAGGATATCTACCTACTTCCGGATTCAGTGTATTTTACTGAATGGGTAAAAGTAAGAATATTAGGTGAATACATGTATACATGACCTAATATTAATTCAGTTGTGTTAAAGCTGTATAAATATAATACGCTATTTTATTAAAATATATTATGTACATTATAATTATCTTCTCGTACATTATGTTCGACGATTTAATATTATTAGTATTTTATTTTTCATAGTATATAAGGTACTTAATACATAAGGTACTTTTTAATAGGCAAAAGTACAGTACAAAGTAGTAATCGCAGGTAGGTAGATAGTAGATAAGGTAAGAGTACGCAATTCCGTCAGTGTCCCAGTACCCGACAACTGATCAGTTTTTGAATTTTTAAAATTTCTACGAATACTAAATAAAATTTATTTGAATGGCAATACATTCTGGGTTATATTTTTTACAATTCTAATGACAAAATTGATCAAAAAGTTTAATGGCGTTGAAACTGTACAACAACAAAAGTGACCTGTCCGAAAATATTTAGAAAATTCAAAGTTCAGTCACTGAACTACGCTACCACCACATCATCTTGGTTTGGTTCTCATGCAGCTGCGTATAAAAATATGGTAAAAGTGTTAATTTACTAAAATATTTGAGTAAATAGTCTATCGATATAACTTTTAAATTGCGGTGAATCTGAACGAAATGTAATGATTTTTGCATGTTACATCTATTGGTACTCACAAATCCCTACTTGACCCAGAATCCGTTATTTTTATGACGGATTTTGGTACACGCATCAACCCGATGATATCCGTTGTACCTAAACCCGTTATTACATCTCTATTGCGTTGAAATAGGTCTCATTTTACCTTAAATCTTTTTCGTTTTTCTGTACGATTTCTATATTATTGATAAATAAGATGGATATTACAGGCCCGTGATTATAAGGTCATCAGAGCTTATATTACTGCGATATTAATTCTAAAAAAGCATATATTTGTGTATACAATAATGCAAATTCTTGTTTAAATATATTAGACTAGCTGATGCCCGCGAGAAAATCGGCGTGGATTTAGGTTTATAAAAATCCCAAGGGAACCAACATGAGTCACTTTCCTTGGGATTTTTATTTGAATAACTAGAAGATGCCCATGGCTTCGCCCGTGTGAATTTTGGTTTTTAAAAATCCCGTGGGAAATTTTGATTTTGATTTTGATTTTTGAATTTTGAAAAAAGTAGCTTATGTTACTCCTTGATTAATTTTATACTTGTCTATGAAAGTCCCGTCAAAATCGGTTCAGCCGTTCCAAAGATTAACCCGTTCAAACAGACAGACAAAAATTTTAAAAACGTGTGATTCAGTTATGGTACAGTTAAAAAAAACCATATGAGCTTAGAGGTAGTTATTTCGAAATTAAAGACAGACACTTCAATTTTATTTATTAGTATCTAAGTATAGACTAGAGGATGTTCGCGTGGATTTAGGTCGACACTCAGTAAAGAACAAAACCAAAGATCTCTTTCAAAAAGCCAAATACCTACCTGACAAGAATTCGGACTGTTAAAATATGCGCAGTGAAAGATGAACGATGAGCGTTACTTACAGAAACAAATCAAGTTCTAGAGCGTTAGAGGCGATACTGCTCAGCACTATACGATAACCAGACTCCAGATGCATTACCCATAAGTTGGAACATGGATGAACAAGTACCTAACGTTCTTACGTCAGAGATAGATCTGACAACAAGGACATTAAAGCTTGACAAGTCTCCGGGAAAAGATGCCATCCCAGCGGAACTCATAAGAAGAAGGCATTGACATAATGACGAAAATCCGTAACGCGGTTTGGACTACAGGACATTGGCTTGCGGATTGGACCGAATCAGTTTTTATACCGTTACATAAAAAAGGCTCCACCACTAAATGCAGTAACTATAGTACTATCGCCCTAATATCGCACGCCACTAAGATCCTGTTACATGTGATCAATCAGCGCCTAAAAAGTTATCTTGATCGCCAGATACATGAAGAACAAGCCGGATTTATTAAAGGAAAGGGGACAAGAGAACAAATCCTCAATATCAGGCAGATTATAGAAAAGAGTAGGGAGTTCAATAGTCCTGTTGTACTGTACTTCATTGATTATAGCAAGGCTTTTGACTGTGTAATGTGGAGCAAGTTATGGATGGTACTGTCAGAAATGGGAGTGCCACAACACAAAGTTGGTCTTATCCTGAATTTATACTGCAACAACCGCTTATTTGTAAGGATTGACACCGAATGTTCTAATGTGTTTCCTACCAAGAAAGGCGTACGACAGGGTTGTATCCTCTCACCCATGTTGTTTAACATTTACGGCGAGTACATAATTCGCAAAACAATGGAGAACTGGGAGAAAGGATTTCTAATAGAGGGAAAAAGAATATGCAACCTCCGGTATGCAGACGATACAGTGCTCGTTACCACCACCATGGACGACATGAAGGAACTCTTACAAAAAATAGAAGCAGAAAGTATGGATTTGGGTCTGACCATCAACAGGAGTAAGACCAAGTTGATGATAGTTTACCGCACCGGTAAGCTATCCAATACTAATATAATTCCATCTGTGGATGTTGTGGAGACATCTACCTTGGGTCCCAAATCTGCAGTGATGGCAGTTGTGTGCCAGAGATAAAGAGACGCATTGCAATGGCGAAAATGCCATGACAAGATTAATTGGAATATGGAAGAATAAAGGTATATCGCATAAAACCAAGAGCCGCCTCGTTCGATCCTTAATTATCCCAATTTTCATGTATGGAGTCGAAACATGGACCATCATAGCAAGAGAAAGGCAAAGAATAGATGCGTTCGAAATGTGGTGCTGGAGGCGGATGCTGCGGATTCCGTGGACTGACAAGCGCACAAACGTGCCCATTCTTTCACAACTCGGAATCACCGCTCGGCTTTCCTCCATATGCTACCCACAATTGCTCTCATATTTCGGCCACATCATTCGGCGTGGGGATGGCAGCCTAGAAAAGTTAATAGTGACAGGCAACACGGAGGGCAAAAGAGCGAGAGGCCACTCACCAACTAGGTGGTCCAACCAGCTGAAAGAATCCAGCAGGTGTAGATTCTATCACTCTGTTAAAATGGCCACCAACAGAAGCCGGTGGAAACAATTAATCCATACGAGGGCAGTATTCCAGGAGCACGATCTTCAGCAATGAAGGAACGACCGGAGAGAGAGTATGCGTTTGCACTTTTTATCCTGAAAAATCCACAGTTCCCATGGGATTTTGAAAAAACCGCAATCTATAGATACAGCTATAGGTGTACACAACTATAGGCTTATATACTATAGCTTCCTAGATTACTTTAGCTACTTCCTTGAAAGTTATAAAGAAGGTAGGAAGGTATAAAGATTGGAAAAGGGAGCAGGAACGGGAACCGGAAATCCACGATTCCCTTGGGATTTGTGAAAAACCGAAATTCACGCGGGCGGAGCCGCAGGCAGAAGCTAGTAGAGAATAAGAAGTATTGAAAAGCGTACCTTTTATAATAATATGTTTCAAATAATATATGCACATCAACAATGTCTAGGGATATTTTGTATAAAGTTCTGAAACTCGAAAAATATTAATCGGTTTTAAATTATTTTAATGAAAGCTTATTTTGTAGACCATATTAAATGATTCTAAATTTGAATTTGAAAAAATAAATTGAAAACAAATGATTTGTGCGGCATAATTGTAGCGAAGTTCGAAAGTTTCAATTGACCTAACCCAGTTTTTGGTATATTTTTGTATCAAATGAAAGTTTCAATGAAAATTATTGGTTAATTTCTAATTTATGCAACTGTATGCATCATGCAGAGGCGCCATTTAACAAGAGACGAAATGTTAAGGGCAGTAGGTACGCTCCAAACTGGGGCTCCTCAACGAAGTATTGCCGAGGCGATTGAAACAAGAAAAAACGTGATATCAAGGTTGTGGTCACGTTATTGCACCACTGGTGAAGTGGCTGAACGGCACCCAGGCGAGAAGCGCATAACCGCCCGAAGACAGGACCGATTTTCGCAAATGACCGCGAGAAGATAACCAAATGCTACAGCCATGCAGTTGGTTTAAAGGCTCCAGTCAGACCACCATTTGCTTGTCAGTGACGAAACTGTGAGGAGAAGACTGTACGAGGCTAACCTTCATTCTTGCAGGCCGCTTCGTACTCCAGCACTACGCAGAGGAAATCGTGGACGAAGATTACAGTGGGCTCGCGAACATTTGCTCTAGGAAGATAACTAGTGGTCTGTAGTGCTGTTTACCGATGAGTCCCGATTCGGATTTCATCCTGATTTACGAAGAGTACGTGTATGGCGAGCTCCTGGTCGTGACAACCGTCTGCGACACCGTCAGGAAGTCCAGCCATACCACGGCAAAACAATTATGGTTTGGGCGGGAATTCGTATCGATGGAAGAACAGATCTCGTTTGGATCAGAAACACCATGACTTCTGAAAAATACCGTAATCAGGTGCTAGCACCAATAATCTATCCCCATCGACTGCAAATGGACCAAGTTTTCACGCTCATGCACGACAAAGCCCGTTCGCACACTGCGCGAGTGGTGACCAGCTGGCTACAAGAGCACGATGTGTCGATCTTAGACTGGCCCGCTGAATCACCAGACCTAAACCCCATAGAGCACGCATGGGACATGCTCCAAAGAAGGGCTTTGAGGAGTTTTCCTCCGAACATTGCGACTGCAAAGCAACTTTTTTTGCATCTTAGCAGGACCTGGGACAATATCCCACAGCAAGACTTTGATAACTTGATTCAAAGCATGAAAAGCCGTTGTAGGACCGTGGTTAACGTCCATGGGTGGTTTACTGACTACTAATTTTAAATAATTTTTCACGTAACTGCAAAAAACCTGATAATTTTGCTAAAATTATATTTTTTCTTAAAAAGACATCTATCCTTAAGTTTACCATCATTTCACTTTTTGTCTTTATTTCAATAAAAAATTATTTACACAAAAAAACTAATTCTGTTTTATTCTAAAAGATAGTCTGATAAATAGGCTTTACAAAAATATATACATATTGTATGTTAGTTATAACCAATTTTGAATAAATTGAGAAAATCAGAATATCCCTAGACAGTGTTGACACAGAATATAACCAGAAGGGAAGCTACCTAAGAACGTCCAAAATTTATACCTATTCTGATAGGGTTGTCACCTGTTGCATGTGAAAAATTATGGGTAAAAATAAAAATATTATATACTAGTATATATTATGTATAGTAAGATATGTAGTAATGATTGGAATAAAATGTTTTTTAGTGAAATAAATGAATTAAGTAAGTACCTAGTTACTTAGGTAGGTAGTAGGTACCTACTAAAAGTAAGTGTGATAGCAGATGCGTAGATATCCCTAGTGACAATACCTAGATACTTACTTACTTTAGTAAATTGAATGAATTAAGTACCTAGTTGCTTAGGTAGGTAGTAACTAGTAAGTACCTACTAAAAGTAAGTGTAATAATAGCACATGCGTATATATCCCTAGTGATAGTAGGTACCTAGATACTTACTTTAGTAAAATAAATGAATTAAATACCTAGTTACTTAGGTACGTAGTAGGTACTTACTAAAAGTAAGTGTGATAGCACATGCGTAGGTATCCCTAGTGACAGTACCTAGATTACCTAGATACTTACTTACTTTAGTAAATTGAATGAATTAAGTACCTAGTTACTTAGGTAGGTAGTGACTAGTAAGTACCTACTAAAAGTAAGTGTAATAATAGCACATGCGTATATATCCCTAGTGATAGTAGGTACCTAGATACTTTAGTAAAATAAATGAATTAAATACCTAGTTACTTAGGTAGGTAGTACCACCTTGACTGTCTCGTTGGTCTAGCGGTTAGCACGTTCGACTGTGGATCACGAGGTCCTGGGTTCGATTCCCGGGTCGGGCCAAAAAAAATGAGGTATTGGGTTTTTCTGTCAAGAAATTCTCAGTGCCAGCCCGGAGTTGGAAGTTGGCGGTGTTAGATACACCCCCATGCCTCGGAGAGCACGTAAAGCCGTCGGTCCTGCGCCTAATCTCTCTCCGGTCGTGTCGCATTGGCGTCCCATCGAACTATGAGAGTGAGGGAATAGAGAGTGCACCTGTGTATGCGCACACACTTGTGCACTATAATATCTCCTGCGCAGATGGCTAGTCTCTGCCTCGGTTGAGATTGGCCGCCGTGGCCGAAATTCGGTCAGGACATTAGTAGGTACCTACTAAAAGTAAGTGTGCACATGCGTAGGTATCCCTAGTGACAGTACCTAGATACTTACTTACTTTAGTAAATTGAATGAATTAAGTACCTAGGTACTTAGATAGGTACCTTAGATAGGCCCATCGAAATGGTCCATTGTGTACAGGAGCTATTTTAACTTACCTGGCAATGTTTTACCTAATTCAATTGAGTAGAATCTGATTTCCGTACCAGTGGTAGAGTCTTGACATAATATCATAAGTGGCACATGCTATCCTACAATAAATAAATTAATTTCATTTCAATTAATTTCATTTCATTAATTTTTTGTGTAGATAATCATATTATGTAAAGGTAGGTATACTTACTTCACTTGATCTCTAGGGTACAAAAAAAAAGAAATATCCTTATTTTTTATAGTGGAACTTAAACATACTGTACAATACTGAGGCATATTTGTCTAAACACAACACTTGATTTTTTATAAGTATAATTTACACTATTTTAAGTACACAATGTCTAAACTCTCGCCAATAACTCTCGCTAATAATTTAATGCGCACGCGACACGACCACACGACAGCCTTGACGTTATTCCACTAACTGTTCACTAGCGAGCGTCCGTGACAGCTCGTGTGTGCGTGCGCGGCGCTATGTGTGAGTGTGTTTACTACGGGACGTTCTTAGGTAGCTTCCCTTCTGGTTATATTCTGTGGTGTTGATGTGTGTATTTCATTTCTTTATAATATTATGTCTTCTTTTTCGATAAAAAGTAGGTATATACACATTTTTTTTACTGCGAGCTCTACGTATTTTAGATTTGTAATAATGATTTTTATGAACCTTAGCGTCAAGCAATAGAGTTCAAATTCGCGGTAAAAGTTAACGGATTCCGGGACATAATAACGTTTACTAGTACAAATCTGCCGACTACTGGTACAATCGGCCCTTTTCCACATTTTTTTGTATTATTACGTATTATCTTTTATTTTAATTTGAAATAAACTAATAGCACTAAAACTAGAATAAATTACCTATCTAGTCATATAATTCTCATTACTGTAAGTTTACGAACTTCAACATAGCAATCATGCAAAGTTAGCGAAGTTCAAAACTTAACGGATATTGGGACGTTTGCCTTACATCCTTTGGTATACATAGAGATTATTACGATAGAGAGATATCAACGATACGAGTACTTTCATAAACTTTGAGCTGCCTATCCTAATCTGTATTTAGTGGAACTTGTCTTCACCGAGTTCCAATCACAGGTAACGATCGCAAGAACCTTGCCCTGGTTTTCTCTAAAAGTTGCTGTAAGTTTTATTACGAGCCCTGAAAGTCTTGACTTTTTTTCATTCGATGACAACTTTGGTCTTGCGGCGGCGAGACTCTTGCCTGCGAACTCACTTGGGAATTCGTCAAAATAACTGCATAACTTATATGTAAGTACTTATTTACATTACATATACCAATCTAGTAGCTAGATTGATTAGTGCCCTGGGTCGCCGGGCCGGTCGATCCATTAATTTTTTTGGGCTTTTTCTGTCAAGAAATTCTCAATAGCAGCTGGCAGCCTTATCACTACATAGTATAAAACAAAGTCGCTTTCTCTGTCCCTATATCCCTATGTCCCTATGTACGCTTAAATCTTTAAAACTACGCAACGGATTTTGATGCAGTTTTTTTAATAGATAGAGTGATTCAATAGGAAGGTTTATAAGTAGAAAAATTGGACCCGGTAGGTGGCGCTAATAGCGGGCAGGACGACGTCTGCCGGGTCCGCTAGTAGAGTTATAAAATAGGGGGTATAACACCACCGTAGATAGGTACCTCGAAGAATACATAGAGTCGTCAGTCCTGACTCCAGCTGCGCCTGATCTTTTTGCAGTCGTGTTGGATTGCCGTCTTATCGCACAAGGTATGAGAGTGAGCAAATAGACTAATCTAGTACTAATAAATAGACTAACTAGTCTAGCCTGTAATGTCGTGTGTATGTGTATGTATAGTTGGCTAGTCTCCGGTGATATTGGCCGCCGTGGCCGAATTTCGGTAGGGGGGACTAAAGTGATTGAGTTGAATTTACCGATTACTGTTTATTCAGTCCAGGTAATAATTAGGTCATGGTACATAAACACAGTGTTTCACGTTTCGCTTTCAAAGAAAATTGTAGTGTGACGAGCTTCCATGTAATTAGTGTTATATGGATGTCTACTTAGCTTCGGGTGACACGGTAAGTATAATGAGTTCAGGACTTGATATGAAATGAAACGTAATTATATGTTGTTCGTCACATATGCCTTGTCCATAACGCAGTAATTTTTTTCCGTTATGTTTTTTTACTGTCTGTACCTACTTAATTTACTTAATTGTATATTTTCAATTCCACTTCATGTTTGTGTGATTGGATTCATGTTGGAGTGATGCACTCCACTTTGTAACTCCGTTTAGTTTCACACATACCCAATAGGACCTAAGTACTTATTTTATCTGTAAACGACTTCACAAAAGGAGGAGATTTTCAAGAAGATGCGTTGTTTTCTTCGTTTTCTTTACGAATAATAATCTCTGTTTGGTGGTGTTACTATTTACTTTACTCCGTCAAATCGAACCGATTTCAGAGTTTCCTCAATAATTATAATTATGCAAGGCCTAGTGTGAAAACCTTATAGTATCAGCTCGAAAAAAAAAAGTAAGAAACTTAAGATCACACGCAGTGACCAGGTAAAAAGACCTTTGATTAATTCAATTCACTTCTGTATAAACAGAAAAAAGTTTATTTGCATGAAAAACTATTATACAACGACGGTCGACGGGTTTTCTAAATACAAAAACGGTGATGTTGCATCGAGTTTGATTTGGTTCTAAATTTTGTGGTCACGGTCAACTGCGCAAATTACCTACTATTGTGATAGTGAATTATTAAAAATACCTATTACTGAAATTGCATAGCGGTATTTCTTTATGATTTTAACCCGAGATTATGTCACCGTTAAGTACCGTGAAGAGTGACATAATTTTTGAATGCATTCAGGCTAAATGAGTCTAAAGTTTTGGCAAGTATTTATTTATATCTATTAATCGGCCTTGATTTAAATATAGACTGTCTATTTCTTCCATTCGGTATACATAAACGTAGTTTTCGTATATATAGAAAGTTTACTTACAATTAGTTTATACAATAATTTCTGCTATATATTCATCCACATATCTACTGACTTTCTCTGTGTGGTTCTATGTCAATAATTTATTAGTATCATTTCATACAGGTATTGAAACTCTTTGGGTAGTACTTGATACCTACTGTGTATCTACTGTGATGTGTCCAAGATTTCGGTCAACAAGGTAGCGTAAGCTTTGCGTATCACTCTATGAAGGTTATTGGGGCTTTGTTAACTTTTCTTTATCTAACTAATTATTAGCTAGTTACATCAAGCCAAGATCAAGCCCGAGCTTATGGCCGTTACGAATATTTAATCAGCGAAATAATCAAAGAAACATGCAATCTCTCTCAATTCTTTACGCGTTTAATAAAACACCGTTGCAAATGAATAGTCTACCGAGTTTAATGTATGAACAATAATTAATTGGATCGGAATAGTTTTTGCCACAACCACTGAACTCATTATTGTATCGCTTGGTTTAAATGGGGTACAAGTCTCGTTCTGCAGGTAATTTGTTTAACTGTGAACCATATTCTTATAAAGTTAAAGATAATATTGCATGCAGATGTAAGTTTGTAATGGACCGTATTTGTTTTCCTATTATGTTGCTGTGACTGCATTTACATAACAATGAGTTTGTATGTTAGTCACTCGGTTAATAAGATGTTTTAGGTCGGGAATATCAATGTGTTTAAAATGAATAACATGTGCAGACAGATTATTATCTAAGAAACTTGTTTTGTTTCTAGAAATATTTTAGAATTAGGCTAACTTGTATTTTTATATCATGTTCACAGACAATTATTTTTAACAAGCGGATACCCGCGTTTTAAGTTGTTGTTTTTCCTAAGTTCTTTTGAGCTCACACCTTGCTAAAAACGGTTAAAAGTTCACTGAGGATGTTTAGGTAGATCAAAATGTAAACATCCGCCAATGAAAGTTCATCAAAATCGATCCAGCCTTTAAATGATTAGCCGATAATCTTTAAAGTATCTCCTTTCTAACAAAAAAAGAAGGAATCAAATCGAAGCACGCGTTAATGAATTACAGCTAAGTACACATTTTGACTTTCATCCCCTCTCCCAAAGGAACCGTGCCGAATTTCGGGATAAAAAGTATCCTATACGTTACTTCGTAGTATGAACTTAAATCAGGCCAAATTTCATTTAAATCCATCTCGTAGTTTTTGCGTGATGCACGCACAAACATACAAACAGATAAACAGACAAACAGACAAAAATTTTAAAAATTGCTTTTTTACGTTATATTACTTATCCCTAACATCCCCCAGTTATTATTTTGCAAAAATCTTTAATGTACAGATACGGCTAGTCTACGATTTGTAGCCTACTCATTCATAAAGACAGGTTCATAGGTACATAGGTACTTCTACTTCATCTCAAGGCTAATCATCGACGCTTTTGTTGGATCACTCAGACGATGCAAATTAGGCAGGTCACATGGGGTCAGGTGACAAACTCGTAAAAGATATAAAAGTCCGTTCGGTAACATAGTGTCGGTACAGGCGCAGGTGCTCTTAGTATTCTACTTTTTTTTTTTTTTTCTGTTTGTAATTTTTTTTAAATGAATCTTCGAATAGTCTGCCAATCCGCACTTGGCCAGCGTGGTAGACTATGGTTAAAATCCTTCTCATTTTGAGAGAAGACCCGTGTTCATGATAATATTATATTTTATGTTTATGGTTATATTGTAATAAAAAAATATAAAAAGGAAAGAGAATTTTAATAAAAAAATATGAGTAGGTATAAAACGCCAAAATCCCTTGTGCCTATACAGCCCGCGCGGCATGTTTTGAAGTCACCGGCGGTGCCTTTGACAAAACGCCGCGCGGCGGAGGCGACGAGACACAAAGGTGACCGTAAGAAAACGAACAGACTTTATCTATATCTATATGCACTTTCTGTGCTATTGTATAATAGGTACTAAGCCATGTAGGCATTGCTGCACATTGTATTTTATACTTATGTAAAAATCCAAATTTCTAATAGGCAGGTAGATACTATAGTCGGACTTTTAATTCGATGCAGTAAATTGACATTTCATGGGTTGCTACTTTATGACGAAAAAAAATAGATATGGGGTAAAAGTGAATGATACGAATGATTCACATCATCACAATTCACAACATAAATCATTTAATTTTATCTTTATTCACTTACAGCACAAGATTTATTTTTAAGAGGATAATGTTAGATAGATACCTAAAAAAGCCTTTAAAAACTTTATGAAATGGTAGTCTGTAAAACGTTAAATATTGAATGCCTGTTAGAGGTAGATTATTTTACTAAATACAATTATTTTAAGATATTATTATGTAACAATAAGCCGATTTTATTATTATCATTCTAAATAAAATGAAATAAACCTATCACATCATATTGAGATAAGGTCGACAACATTATTTTACGGAATGACATTTTGAAACGTCAGTTTACTGCATTGAATTAAAAGTCGGAGTATAGGCTATTATGTTTGAGCATAAAACTTTTTTAGATTTAATTGCTGTTGACTTGAAAAAAAAAAACAACCAAAATTTTATCAAAATTTGCTTCATTCCATATTTTTTTAATTAAAAAAGTAATCTTGATTCTGACCAAGTCTGTTACACGTCGCGGTCGTCTGCAAGTTAAGCATAATATTATTGTGTACTATTTTAATCATTTTCCTTATATTTGAAGTCCTTGAGTAGAATTCTTTATAGCCAGTTATTTAGAGTAGGTATACGTATGTAGTACTAGTATAAACTTTAATATAATAATATAGCATACTTACATGAATAATTAAACAAAGGTTGCGTACATAAGTAGGTCTCTACCCTACCTATTAAAAAATACAGATATCAACCTAAAATCGCAATAAAGAAATCGTTTAAAATAATTCGTTGTAAATACCTAATATAATATACTAGCTGTTGCCCGCGACTTCGTCCGCGTTAAAAATTTTTAAACGGGAACCCTTTGTTTCCCCGGGATAAAATAGTAGCCTGTCACTTTCTAGGTCCTCAACTAAAAAAATGCAACTGCAAAAAATCACGTCAATCTGTAGTTAAATGTCCGATGATAATAATATGTCGAAAGGAAACCATTTTACCCCCCTTGGGGTGGATTTTCGTCAAATTTTTTTTAGCTTATGCCTACCCCCTAGAAAGAACCTAACTTCCAAATTTCAAGTTAATAATAACAATAACTAAAACTTCACATAAAAAGTTTCATCCCCTTTTTTACCACCCTTAAGGGAAGATTTTCCAGAACAACTTATATAGGTTTTTATTATTTAAAATTTATATTCTCAATGCTTATTTTCATATCTGTAACTTCAAAAACATAAACTTCATATAACCTTCCTACCCCCATTTTACCCCCTTTGGGGAGGATTTTCGTGAAATATTTTCTAGGCTGATATCTAAGCCCTAGAATGAACCTACCTTCCAAATTTCAAGTTGATAATAACAATAATTAAAACTTAACATAAAAACTTTCAACCCCTATTTTACCACCCTTAAGGGAAGATTTTTCAGAATAAAATACACAGGTTTATATTATTTAAAACTAATAATCTAAATGCCGATTTTCAGGTCTGTAACTTTAAAAACATAGGACTTTCATACAAACTTTCTACCCCCATTTTACCCCCTTAGGGGAGGATTTTAGGGATACTAAATAGCCTATAACCTTCCCAGGAATTTGTACTACCAAATGCAAAAAGAATTTTTCAAATCCGACTGGTACTTCCAGAGATTAGCGCGTTCAAACAAACAAACTCTTCCGCTTTATTATATTAGTATAGATTATGTAACTACCTAGCTTGCATGAGAGAAACATTTTTCGATTTACCTTAGCATGTTCAGTAATTTCCGCTGCGCCTAGTTTAATAAATAAATTATAATTCGATACGTAAAATACTACCAAACAAAAACATTTCATGTGAATAATAAGGCCAACTTCCTATCAAAAAGTTTCGGCCATTAAAAGTACTGATATCAAAAATTATGACCAAGTCCTTTGCTAGGCTCGATAAATGAAACCATACAGTTTTAGAAGGTATATCTTCTTCGATCACCCTCAAGTTGTCATACCATTTCTAATGATCCTGTTAAAATATTTTTAAATAATTTATGTCTTACTAATAACACTATAATATGAAGCTCATTTGGGACTGAGAATAGTTTTATTGTTTTCAACTTGACAACATTTTTGTACTCCTTTGAATTTGTTTAATTTAAAAAATGTTGCCAAGTTGAAAACAATAAAACTATTCTCAGTCCCAAATGAGCTTCATATTATAGTGTAGTAAGACATAAATTATTTAAAAATATTTTAACAGGATCATTAGAAATGGTATGACAGCTTGAGGGTGATCGAAGAAGATATACCTTCTAAAACTGTATGGTTTCATTTATCGAGCCTAGCAAAGGACTTGGTCATAATTTTTGATATCAGTACTTTTAATGGCCGAAACTTTTTGATAGGAAGTTGGCCTTATTATTCACATGAAATGTTTTTGTTTGGATCTCACTCCTTTTTTCTAAGTATTTCAAAATTAATGCAATAAGTATAATGAAGTTGTGATGGCTTATAATCGAGTCTTTTTTCTCTCTTACGCTTCAGTATAATTAGGAATAGAACCCTATCACATTTTACGGTCTGATTAGATGTGGTTTAATCTTCAATACATAGTATAAAACATTTAAAACAAACTATGTACTCTCAATCTCAAAATAAAACCGAATAACCAATTTCTCACACCTTAAATTAAAGATAAATTCCCTAAATAACCAATTTCAAATCAAACAATCACCTAAATAATCAATTTTATCATTTATCAATAATTATTATAGCGTTTCAGGCTTCAAATGAAGTACACGTAATCACAATAATTTTTTCGGATTGTGTATACTGCTTAGGCCCTATTGGCCGCTACAGCGTCACCGGGGGGTTCTAAGGCATGAACGTATTATAAGTAATGCAAATTGTAGCAAGTTATAGCGCGTTCTAAATCATTCTTAACTCCATCTAGTGACAGATAGTAGAACTTTAAATCCAGTAGTAATTTGTTAGAACTTGCGGTAATTTTAAATCCAAACGATATTCTCTGTGTCTCTGAGTCTAATTGGATGAATTTTTATTTTGTTCGTCTGTCTGTCAAAATCACAGATAACAGAAACTCCACTCCAGAGTATTTCCACTCAGTGGTCAGTTTCAGAACTTAGAAGTAGAACCATACGGCTTAACTAAGAGAAGATTTTGAGTATTTGACTCTCATTATGTTTAATGAATAGTATTAGATATTAGTGATACCTAGTAGCCGGAATCAACAGGACACCAAAGTCTCCTCCAAACCTCCAAAGTCGGCCACCCATCCATTTCCTGACTTGGGTCAAGGTTGCTTATCAAAATTATTAAGAAAATCGCGCTTCTGGTTTTATTGGCAAAGACGAATCTCAAACTACTGGAAGGAACGGGCTTAGGCACACAGATAGCTATTAATGTGGCGTACGACATCCGCAAAGAAAGGATTTTTGAAAATTCAACCCCTTAGGGGGTAATATAGGGGTTTGAAATTTGTGTAGTCCACGCCGACGAAGTCGCGCCCGCGACTTCGATAAAAAATATACCTCTTGGCGTTTTATTATTTACCTACACTTTACTTTTTATTAGAACTTAAGACCAGTAAGATTGACCCCTTGCTAGAAAACTTAAAAAGTCACATCTCCCTAAATAGTGCACCGATTTCGATGAAACAAGAACCATATATAGCTTCGAATAAAGTAAAATACATTTATTAAAACAAAATGAAAATTTGTTCAGTATTTTTTGTGTGATGTGGGAACAGACAGATTTTTATATATCTTTGAATTGGTCAGTGTCTGATGCAACTTTTGGACATTTTTCGATTTTTTCCTTCATATACACACTAAGACTCATCTTCTTACCAAATTTCAACATTCCACATACACGGGAAGTGCGTCATAATTTTGATCAGTCAGTGAGTAGGTCTTGTTTTATGTGATTTTCAAACCTCTGTATCTCAGAAACGGTTCAACTTGAAAATTTGAAACTTTCAATTTATCATCACATCCACGAGTTTAACTTATATTTCAAATTT
This sequence comes from Melanargia galathea, assembly GCA_920104075.1. NCBI lineage: Eukaryota > Metazoa > Arthropoda > Insecta > Lepidoptera > Nymphalidae > Melanargia > Melanargia galathea. The sequence continues at coordinate 26,807,989 of OV049856.1, read as the reverse complement.
CGTAGGATTACTATCCCGCGAACCAGAGTTATGAGGGGGGTCAAAACAGCTCGAAATGGATCGTGTAAATAACACACTCATGCGACAAGGCCGTAGGAACTTGGCCTGGCGCACTTCGTGCGCCTAGATACTTAAAATAAAATAATTATAGACATACATTCATTCTACAATCATTTAAAATCATTGACTAACTAGCGTCATTGATTCTCGAAGTTTTTTGAAAGGTGCACTGTTCAGTGAGTAAATCCCAAAAATAACAAATATATGTACCTAGGTAAATTCTCACGACCATGTAGAAATACGATAGCCATCGTCTAATAAGATGCGAAACAATCAAACGGGTTTAAAAGATCGCGATTTGCTGTAAATGTTGAGAAGAATTACGTAACAATCACACTAATATTATAAAGGCGAAAGTTTGTGTATGTGTGTTTGTCTGAACCGATTTGGCTGAAATTTTGAATGGAGATAGATTATGCCCTGGCTTAAGAGCGTTGATGCGTTCTGCGCCATTTTAGCTCATTTTTAAGCTATTTCGACCCTTCATATGTTGTTAATCTATGCATTTACTTAAAAACTTATTTATACTACATTGTAGAAAATTTTGTGTTCTAGGGAATTGGAAGACAACATTTTGCAATTTATTGATAGTTTTTGTCTTATTGCCAAAATACCAAAAGCCTATTTATGAATTTTGGTATTCGTGGAATCTTTGACGTTCACTACGTCAAAAGTTACTTGTTCAATTCACACACAAAGATATATTTATGAAAGGAAATGTCCTGAACTAAAGACATGGAAGAAAACATTTTTTAATTTGGCATTTTTTACATCATAAAAATCCAAGCAAAGGAATTATAATTTCAGTAAATTATAGACATATAAAACCGTCATTTTAGTAGATTATTTTTCGCCATTTATAAGTAAAATTAAGTACATATAAAAGTTAACCATATTTGCAATAATATAAGTAAAAAAAATCTTAAATTAATTACTTTTTGTTTCCAAAAAATAACTTTGAAACAGACACCAAAACGCAGAAACAGGCAGTAGGAAATTGAACTAGGAAACTAGTATGAGCCGAGGCCTCTCCGCGAACGGACGTAACGCTTTTTGTCTCGGCAATTCTTATTGGATTACATGGAATATACGTAAAATTGTAGTGCGACTGTCACTATTCAATACTAGATATTTTTAATGCTTGCTATTTTTTCTTACAGATAGATGAAAACTTTTTACGTATTTTTAATAATTGTAATATATTATATTATAGTTATAGTTGAGGATTATAGTTGTAAATCAGTAATCCATACTATATAAAATTATAATTGCGAAAGTGTGTCTGTCTGTCTGCCGATTTTTATGTAATTAGGTACAGAGTTAGCTTACATCCTGGGGACGGATATAGGATACTTTTTAACCCCCGACGCAAAAATGATGGGGTGTTATAAGTTTCACGTGTCTGTGTGTGTGTGTGTGTGTCTGTCTGTTCCCCTGTAGCGCTCAAACGGGTGGACCGATTTGAATGCGGTTTTTTTTGTTTGAAAGGTGGATTAGTCGAGAGTGTTGTTAGCTATGTTTGATGAAAATCGATCCAAGATGGCCGCCGCTACAAAATGGCGGATTACATATTTTTCACAATTCCCTTAATATGGGTATCAAATGAAAGGTCTTGACTAGCAGAATAGCACTATGTAAATCCAACATGGCCGCCGCCACAAAATGGCGAATGTCGGGGGTTTTTTAAATTTTCAATTTATACTTGTTATCTCGAAAAATTAAAGAGTTCTCACGGAATTCTTAAAGGTCGGTCCATTTAACAAATTCGTTATACACAATTTGGTAGGTACAGAGGTAGCTTGCGTCTCGAAAATTGACATAGTTCCCACAGGATTTTTAAAAACCTAAATCCACGCTGACGAACTCGCGGCCAACATATAGTACATAATATTATGTGGAAAATGAACTAGAAAATAGCTATCGTATACAAAAACTATCGTCCGGTAACAACGGTTTTCAAACTATCCAGGAACCCATTGAAATATACACACAAAATATTATACAAATCAGTCCAGCCGTTTAGGAGGAGTTAGGTGACTAACATACGTACCAAAGAATTATATAGGTACGGGTGAGAGAGTTTACCGTATCGACGCGATGGGTTGTTTGACAGTTACGAATCCCTTGAACATTTTGTATGGGAAAATGTTTTTCCTCTTGTTTTATTTTTTCGTCAATTTTCCAATGTTTTTAATAGTTATTATGCTATTCTGAACGGAGACAAATCAAAAAACATAAAAATCGCTCCAGCCTTTCTCGAGTTATAAGTGTTCGAACTAACACAACTTTGTTTTATATATATAGATTTTATTAATTCTAATATTTTAAGGTACATTGCGTCATTACAATGAATGATTTGTAATTGCATTTTTGTATTAGCGGTATATTTAATGTTCAAATTAAGTATACCTACAATCTACATGCAGAAAATGTATTTATTACCTGTTTTGAATTACTTTAGTAATAATTTTATTTTGTAAATATGTAAAAAGATCCATGATTCCCTTAGGATTTGTAAAAAACCGAAATTCACACGGGCGAAGCCGCGGGCAAAATCTGGTATGTAATAAGTAAATTAACAAGATTTTGAATGAATCTGCAATCTGAATTTTTCTTCACTATCTTACCCTTACACGAGTACGGAGTAGGTATATAAAAAAATCAATATCAGAAGCTGTACTATATTCTCCAATTAAAATTTTTATGTACTGGTCTACTCTATAAGGTCTTTTTCAAGCATTATACATTAATTATGCCTGCTATATAAAATTAAAAATCTACGAACTAAAAACTTAGGTATAGGTGCCTAAGAATATTGAAAAAATAAATAGCCCGTTTGAAAATGGTAAAAAGATCAAAACGGTTTGTTACACTACACTGCATTTGGAGCGGCGCGTTCATTCACGTAAACAAAGAATCCCAGGTAAATGCCTAAACTTGCGAAGCGGCTCCGTGCGTCAACGCTCTTAACACATAGGCTTTTTATCCTGGAAAAATCCACAGTTCCCACGAGATTTTGAAAAAACTGAAATCTATAGCTACAGCTATTGGTAGATTACTATAGCAAACTTCCTCGAAAGTAGGTATAAAGGTTGGAAAAGGGAGCGGGAACGGGAACCGGAAATCCATGACTCCCTCAGGATTTGTGAAAACCCGAAATTCACGTGGGCGAAGCCGCGAGCAGAAGCTAGTTGTATATATATTGAGTTCGACTGTGTTTTTTTGCGAACTAATTACCTACTTTGTTTTGAAATCCTTTTTTCTTGTTATAAATTCTAAGGTGGTCTCAGAAACAAGAGACTCAAACTGTGTAGTAAATTGGGTTATGCGTTTGGGTGTAATTTCTGAAAATTCTTTTTTAGTAGTTTTCTTTATTGAGTGGTCTTTGCAAAATCGCTAATTTCTAAACCCCACCGGGTTAGGTTAGGGATGTATCTATATTTATTTGACAGTCAGTAAATTCTTCCTTTTGTTTGTAATAGGTTCATTTCATTTATAATTATAATCATAAAATCGTTTGATTTTTACATGCTAACATCTTAAAATACTTAATTGTATTTAGTAGAAACAATCTACCTCTAACAGGCATTCAATATTTAACGTTTTATAAACTACAAAAAGCTATTAGAGGTATCTATCTAACATTATCTAGTATACCTTCCCTCTTAAAAATAAATCTTGTACTAAATATAGTGAGTAAAGATAAAATAACTGATGTTGTGATGATGAGAATCATTCGTATCATTCACTTTTACCCCATCCCTATTTTTTTTTCGTGAAAAAGTAGCAACCCATGAAACGTAAGTTTACTGCATCGAATTAAAAGTCCTACTGTAGGTATTAATTTTATTTAAGAACAAACAATTAATGATTATCCAGATAATGTATAGAATCCTCAATTATTTTTTGCATAATTCAATAGAATTTTTTGATACACACTAGGTACCTCTACCTACTGTTTTAATGCCGGAAAAACAAGAGTCGTGCGTAGTAGGTATGAGTTCGTTCACATTGTACTCAACGTTTGCCTATTTGAAAGATCGTCTTAAAATAGGACGATAAATCTATCTATCTATAGGTACATATAATAAAATCGTAGACTTGCCGTATCTGTACATTAAAGATTTTTGCAAAATAATAACTGGGGGATGTTAGGGATAAGTAATAGAATGTAAAAAAGCTATTTTTGAAATTTTTGTCTGTTTGTCGGTTTGTCTGTTTGGCTGTTTATCTGTTTGTCTGTTTGTCTGTATGTTTGTGCGCGCATCACGCAAAAACTAATGAATGGATTGAAACGAAACTTGGTACGATTTAAGTTCATACTACGGAGTAACATATAGGATACTTTTTATCCCGAAATTCAGCACGGTTCCCTAGGGAGAGGGGATGAAAGTCAAAACGTGTATTTAGCTGTAATTCAATAACGCGTGGTCCGATTTCATTCATTCTTTTTTTGTTAGAAAGTAGATACTTTAAAAATTACCGACTGATCTCTAAAAGGCTGGATCGATTTTGATGGGACTTTCAGTGGTGGTTTTTTACATTTTTATCTACCTAAATATACATCAGTGAACTTTAAACAGTTTTTAGCAAGGTATTGGCTCAAAAGAGCTTAAGAAAAACAAAAAGTTCCCGCGGGATTTTTAAAAAACCGATATACACGCGAACGAAGTTGCGGGTGTCCGCTTGTAAGTAATAATAATAATAGTAATTAGATTCATATATAATCATAATAATAGTAATAAGAGTAAGATATATACATACATAATAATAGTAATCATAGAAACAGTAAAGAAAATGATAAGTCTACGTCTACGCGACCACGTCAGCACTTTTATCTACACCCATGCTTTAAATCCTCTATTAAAGATTCTGAAACAGTTAGCTTATTGCCAACTTTAGAACACCCAATGTTGTAACAACCATCAGGCCCGGATCTAGGGGGGGGCAGGCCGGGGCCCGTGCCCCGGGCGGCAGAATCAGAGGGCGGCAAATTCAAAATGCTGAGTACAGCATTATCGAAATTTTGCGATGATTGAACGCGCAGTATAGTAGTAAAATAATCAATAGGTCAATTATGGCGGATTAATTATCCTTAAGGCAAACTAGGCACGTGCCTAGGGGCGCGAGATTACAAGGGGCGCCAAAATTAAGTAAGCAGGTGCTGCAAAGTTAGCACTGCAGGTCTTTCGAAGCTGCAAACTTGGATTAGTACCTACCTATATCTACACGACTTTTATTGGTCCTAACAACATATTAAAAAATCAGAACTAGCATGCTAGTTCAGCCAATCAGGGGCGCCGATGAGGTGCTGCCTAGAGCGCTGTCGACATCTAATCCGCCACTGTTAAAATTGGTACATATTTCAAACTGTTACAAGTCCAATTTTGTATTACATTGTAAATATTTTGAAAATTCTTTTGGATAATAATTGATACTGAACCTAAAACTGTAATTTTTCGTTTTTATCTGTCTGTCTATAATCTTGGCCATGAATCACGCCGAATCTACTACGCCAGTCAAATCTTACATTAAAATCGCAATCAAACGGCAAGTTCTGATTTTTTAATATGATGTTAGGACTACTACCAGTAGTATTAATCTAATTTTGCAGCTTCGAAAGACCTGTGGTAACTTTGCAGCACTCGAAAAACTGCGAAATTTTTGCACTTTTTTTGGATTTTTCAATATAAGTCCTAAATTACTTATGCGTTTTCAAAAAAAATTTTCAATACTTTTTTAAAGTAAACTAAAATTGCTACAATTTAAGACTAGAACCAGCTCTGAAAATTCAATATTTACTGAGATACAGCTCTTCAAAACTTGACAATTATTTCCAAAAAAGTTAAATTTTAAGGTTTGGTCAATTTTAAACTCCGATGTTGGGGAAAATATTCATTTTACAGGTAAAGTTATATGAGAAGATGTTGTAGTAAATATAATTAACTTTAATTTAAACATAAAACGACATTTTTAGGCCATATAGTTTATTTACAAATCCTGAAAATTCAAAATATATTTCAATTTATTTAAATTTGCCTATAATTCTAATTTATACCCGTAAAATGAGTAATATCCCCAACATCGCGGTCGAAAATTGTCCAAATCTTAAAATTTCACTTTTTTAGAAAAAAAAAACAATTTTAGTCCACTTTCAAAATGTAACTATAGAAAATATTATTTAAAAAATAAAGCGTGTAAAATGGGTAGTTTATACTGGTGACCGATACTGGTGTATACCGAAAATATTGGTGGGGGCGGCATTTTTCAGTTTTTGCCCCGCCTCGAAAAAATTGAAGATCCGGGGCTGACAACCATTACATCATCCAAACGAGTGATGTAATGAAATTCGGTACAATATTACATCATCCGTTTTTAACCCCGACGCAAATACGACGGGGTGTTAAGTTTGACGTGTCTGTGTGTATGTGTGTCTATTCCCCCGTAGCACTTAAACAGGTGAACTGGTTTGAATGCGGAGGTGGGAATGGGGGTGTGGGCGTGGGCGTGGGCGTGGGTTGGGCTTGAGTTGGGTGTGGATGTGGTTGTGGGTGTGTGTGTGCGTGTGTGTGTGTTGTGTGTGTGTGTGTGTGTGTGTGTGTGTGTGTCTGTCTGTTCCCCCGTAGCGCTCAAACGGGTGAACCGGATTGAATGCGGGGGTGAGGATGGAGTGTGCATGTGAGGAGTGGGTGTGGATGGGGATGTGTGTGTGTGTGTGTGTGTCTGTTCCCCCGTAGCGCTCAAACCGGTTTGAATGCGGGGGTGGGGATGGGGGTGTGGGTATGGGTGTGTGAGTGTGTGTGTGTATGTATGTCTGTTTGTCTGTTCCACCGTAGTGCTCAAACGGGTGAACCGATTTGAATGCGTTTTTTTTGTTTGAAAGGTGAATTAGTCGGGAGTGTTCTTAGCTATGTTTCATGAAAATTGGACACGCCACAAAATGGCGGATTACATATTTTTTTACAACTCCCTCAATATGGGTATCAAATAAAAGGGCTTGACTAGTAGAATAGTACAATGGAAATTCAAGATGGCTTCAACACAAAATGGCGAATGTCGGGGGTTTAGCAGTAAGCTAACTATTTTAGAATCTTATAGAGGATTCATAATAATTATGGGTGTAGATAAAGTCTTGTATGCAACTGTTGATAATTAGGTATTAAAACACTCATGTGATACTATTATCACATTCGGCTTCGCCTCATGTGATAAACCCACATTCGTGTTTTAATACCCCTTATTACACAACAGTTGCATAATAGTAGTTTATGAAACGGTTGCATAATAGAGGTTATTAAAACACGAGTGTTAGTTTAAAAAACGAGCCGCAGGCGAGTTTTTTAATAGTATTACACGAGTGTTTTAATAACTAATTATGTAGAGTTTCATACACTACTTTATCTAAACTCATATCTTAAAATCCAAACCATAAAATCTTGGTAATATTTGTCGTGAGTTTTCTTTGATTTTGCTGGCAAAAGATTGTTGGTCGGTGGTCAGGTGGAGTTAAATTCTCTTCAGTATCACTGCTAGACATTTTTCCGCACAATAAAAACCATGTCTTGTAAAGTTTTGAGTAACAAATAAAAAATTTAAATATTATAACTAGCGTATGGCGCCAAAATTCAGTTGTTACCATAGAGATTCTTCTTCTTTTTCGGTTTGTCCCTTTCGGGACAGGCCAAGATCGTTGACCATACAGCCTGGGTTACCATAGAGAAATTAATAGTAGTAGAGGAGTCCTAATGTCCTATAGAAATTAGTGGATCGGAAAATAGCTCAAGCTTATCAAAAATTTAATTTTTAATAGTTATTAATTTTTAGTAGTTATTTTTAGTAGTTACTTAATTTTAAGTAAACTTAATTTTTAGTAGTTACTCTTCTGCAATTTAACACAATTCACAATGTTTAACGCGTTTGTACAGTTACACACATCTACTGTAAGGAGGTCGCACGAATTTCCCGCCATGGCTCAAAAATACCAGAACCCAGTTCGCCTGTACTATAATGTAGAAAAAATTATTTTATAACATTACTTTGCAATAATTTCCTAACAAAGTAGTGTTATAATGAACGTTTTTAATTTTTTTTTTTAAATATTATAGATGTATGTGAATAAAGTAGTCCAATATATGACACATTTTGATTTCATATTCGGGATTTTAAGATATGAGAGTAGATAAATAACTATTACTCATCCGTCAGTACTTACGTCAGTGTTTTATTTACATCCATCGCTTTTTATGATAGGTAGGTATACATATTAAAATGGGATCAAACGTAGATAGAACTAAAGCTATGATAAAAAATGAGTAACATATAATTTCGTGTCTATACGTTTGTTTTTGTTTCATATTTTTGAGCGCTCATATGAAATTCATATTTATAATTTTTTTATTCTTTTTCTATTTTTCTTCTGTTTGCCACCTTGTTTGGTTTGTTACATAAAGCCTTATATTCTATAATAACTCTGATACTATACCGGTTTGGAAAGCAAATTTTAAACCTGTTAGAAACTCAACAGTTACTCTTGATAGACTTCCTCAGTTCTAAACTTCTAATAGATGTTATTGTTACAATGTCACAAACTATCTGATTTATCAAAATTATAGCTGTACCCGACATGCGTTGTAATGGCACACACAAACGTTCATTTTTAGTTTTATGTAAGTAATATGCTTAAATAGACAATGGCAGCTATAAGGTGACGGGTGAACATACCCGTCACCTTATAGCTGCCATTGTCTTGCCATTGTCATGGGTGAATTGTACCCTAATGCAAAACCGTGCTCTTGCTTTGACGCAGTCGGGTAAAAACGTTGAATGGAAACGTTCACCCATATAAATCAGTCCCTGCATACATGTTATTCGTCAGCCCGGAGCTGGGTCCGGACACGGGGTCATTTGGAGACAATTGATTCACCGAGACGTGGCAAATGTCGCTACTGGCTGTCGATTTGTCCATCTACTCGTATCTACCGCGTACATCTGTGCTGCTTATTTTAACATCACAGAGTAGATAATAATTGAATAGCATTATTTTCATTCACGCAGTTGAAAAAATAGAGGAAGTTTACAGTCGTCAATCAACAGTTTTTTTTATTTATTTATTTACAAGTTAGCCCTAGATTGCGTGGTGGTAAGTGACGATACAGTCTAAGGTGGAAGCGGGTTAACTTGTAAGAGATTTGGCAGTTTTCACTAAACCCATGCTGCGATAGCCTAGCCAAGCTGTAGCCTAGTGGTTAGGACAACCGACTTCTAATCGGAGGTCGTGAGTTCGATCCCGTGGCACGCACCTCTAACTTTTCAGAGTTATGTGCGTTTTAAGTATTTAAATATCACTTGCTTTAACGGTGAAGGAAAACATCGTGAGGAAACCTGTATGCCTGAGAGTTCTCCATAACGTTCTCAAAGGTGTGTGAAGTCTGCCAATCCGCTTGGCCAGCGCGGTGGACTATGGCCAAAACCCTTCTCACTCTGAGAGGAGACCCGTGCTCTGTAGTGAGCCGGTAATGGGTTGATCATGATGACTAAACCCATACGACGACGAAAACGACGGGGTGTTATAAGTTTGACGTGTCTGTGTGTGTGTATGTGTGTGTGTGTCTGTCTGTTCCCCTGTAGCGCTCAAACGGGTGGACCGATTTGAATGCGGTTTTTTTTGTTTGAAAGTTGAATTAGTCGAGAGTGTTGTTAGCTATGTTTGATGAAAATCAATCCAAGATGGCCGCCGCTACAAAATGGCAGATTAGGTACATATTTTTTCACAACTCCCATAATATGGGTATCAAATGAAAGGGCTTGACTAGTAGAATAGAATAGAAAAGTTTTTTATTCAAATAAACTTTTACAAGTACCTACTTTTTTCTACAACTTTTACAAGTAGAATAGCATTATGTAAATCCAAGATGGCCGCCACCACAAAATGACAAATGTCGGGGTTTTTTAAATTTTTAATTTATACTTGTAATCTGCAGGTGTGCGCTGCACCTGAGCTAAACACCCCAGTCCACACCGCAAATTTCAAAACCCACTTGAAAAGGTCAGCTGTTTAAATGTAACTTTAACAAGCTCTAAGTATTATCAAATACCAAACAGGTATAAACTTTGTGAAAGTGAAAGTAATACTACCTAGTAATACCTAGGTAGGTACTTACTCACCTACCTACTTAGTTACCGGCAAAATAACCTTGACTGACTGGTGCCTTTTGTTACATCACTGATTCTTTTAATAGATAATGCTATAAAAAGTTCACCGACAATACGTAATAGAATATAGATGAACTCGTGATTCTTTCTTATTTCCTTCCCTAAGGTAGATTGCGTCGAATTACAACTTAGCGCTGTTAACAATTCATTGGGCACTTAAGAAAGTAACTATGTCAGCTGTTTATCCAAGTTCAGTAAGTTAGCGTCTTTTGAAAATGTGCGTAAGTAAATATTGGTACTATAATTTGGAACATTACAAACGTGCGAACTGAGTCATATTAGAAACTAGCAGATCCCCGCAACTTCGTTCGCGTAGATATAGGTTTTTATATAGGAATCGGATCGGATCCCATAATTCTTTTATGTACCTAAATTAAATGTAGCCTGATACTCCTTATAACATTGAAAGTTCCATTAAAATCGATACAGCCGTTTCGGAGATTAGCTGGAATAAATAGACAGACCGACAAACATATATTTAAACGCACACCAGTTTAAAATAAGCCGTACGATCAAAGATCCGGGTCGCAAGTTATTTGACCCCAATAAATGTCTGTCATTTCTGAACTAAAAAATCTATGACCTTGAAATATTTACGGGACAATACTTAAAATACTACCTTTCTAACAAAAAAAGAATGAGTTAAATCGAACTACGCGTTAATGAGTTACAGCTAAATACACGTTTTAACTTTCTTCCCCTCTCCCAAGGGAACCGTGCTGAATTTCAGGATAAAAAGTATCCTATGTCCTACCTCGAAGTATAAACTCAAATCGTACCAAGTTTCATTCGAATCCGTTCAGTAGTTTCGGCGTGATGCGCGGCCAAGATACAGACAGACAGACAGACAGACAGACAGACAGACAAAAATGAAAAAAATTGCAGTTTTGCCTTCAGTATCGATTATAGAGTGCCCTCCAATAAAAATTTTCAAAATATCTTCAATGTACAGAATTGGATCTGTTACAGTTTTATTATATTATAGATAGAAATAGAAATAGAAATAGAAATAGAAATAGAAATAGAAATAGAAATAGAAATAGAAATAGAAATAGAAATAGAAATAGAAAAATTTCTTATTCAGATAAACTTTTACAAGTACTTACCTACTTTGGAATCGTCAAATTGAATCTACCGCTGGTTCGGAATGCCGTTCCAACCGAGAAGAACCAGCAAGAAACTCGGCCTGCGCATTATATCCGCCACTCGCCACTTCTGTATTTAATTATAAGTTTATAACACTTACTAGTGGCGTGGCGAGGTCCATCTCACATTACTGTAATGTTCATAATAAATGTATGACAATAGTATTAACGTCCATGGCCGTTGTTGCGTGGGTAAACGAAACCATATTATTACATACCTTCAGTAATTAGATTTGAATACTACAACAGTCTTAACTTCTTAATGTGACTATACAACTGTCATATTGCCTGTTACTTACTGTTTATTACTTTGTATGACTGCCTCGGTGGTCTAGCGGTTGGCGTGGTCGACTGCGGAATACGAGGTCCTGGGTTCAATTACTGGGTCTGGCAAAAAAATAAGGCAGGTACTTATTTACCACTGACTAGACTATTCAGTGTGGTTTACAGTCCGAAAATGGAAGTTGGCGGTGGATACACCCCGTCCCCAGTGGCGTGCACTTCATAAAAGCAGAAAAGCACTGCATAACTTGAGAAAAGAAATGCTTAGGTAAAACGATAAGAAAAGGAGCAGAAGAAATTTTAATACTACCGATTGCATACGCTGGCTTCAAACCCTGTGCACGCCACTGCCCGTCCCGTGCCTCGGAGAGCACGTAAAGCCGGTCCGGCGCCTGATCTCTCTCTGATCGTGTCGCATAACGCATTGGCGTCCCATCGGACTATGAGAGTGAAGGAATAGAGAGTGCACCAGCTGTTTATGCGTTAACTAGTCCCCGCCTCGGTTGAGATTTGCTGCCGTGGCTGAAATTCGGTCGGGAAGACTTTATTATTACTACTTTGCATCATTATGTTGCCTACTTTACCTACTTGCTACTTACTTGCGTACCTACTTACACCTACCAGTTTACATCGGCTATCGACATAGCAACAGAAGTAGAACGACCTGTAAAATATAATATCTACTTACCTTATAAGTAAAACCTTAAAAAAATCATTTCTTCGTCGAGTTGAGCTGAAACATTCAAGAATAGTACCATCAACACTGAACATGCATTTGGTTTCAATGCATATTGCCAAATTGATTAGTTTTCTTCGCTTCAATCTATTTATTGTTGCTCCAAACAGCTCACAGCTGCATTATAGTCATTTACACTCATCTTATGCGCAACTAACAACGTCTGTTTTATACTGTTTGTTATCAGAAAATGATGATGTTTAACATAATTCATCGATTTTATCATTCATAACAAATGGTCACCCAATTTCACTCATTTTCAGAACTGATTACTTGAATGGCATTTAAGGATCGGCTTCTTTAGGTGCTTAAATTGTTGTAAGTTTATTATACTTTGTAAACAAAATGTAAATTAACGTCTAAAGTAAACTAACCTCTAAATGTAACAAAAGTAAACTAACCTCTAAAGTAGTCCTGTTTCATTCCGCAGCAAACATTTTAAAAAGGGATTTAAAAAAGGATAGTAAACGTACCTACTACTTTTATAGATTGATCCTGTAGATATTCTATCCAAACAAAAACATTTCATGTGAATAATAAGGCCAACTTCCTATCAAAAAGTTTCGGCCATTAAAAGTACAGTGTGCTTAGTCTAAAGCGGAGCACTCGAAAACGAATTCGAAAACTATTGATCGATTTCAGAGTAAAATAGACCTAAAATGGCTTGTATTAAGGTTTGAGTTCGCCAATACATTCAGCATTCGAACAATGCTGAATGTATTGGCGAACTCAAACCTTAATACAAGCCATTTTAGGTCTATTTTACTCTGAAATCGATCAATAGTTTTCGAGTTCGTTTTCGAGTGCTCCGCTTTAGACTAAGCACACTGATATCAAAAATTATGACCAAGTCCTTTGCTAGGCTCGATAAATGAAACCATACAGTTTTAGAAGGTATATCTTCTTCGATCACCCTCAAGCTGTCATACCATTCCTAATGATCCTGTTAAAATATTTTTAAATAATTTATGTCTTACTGATAACACTATAATATGAAGCTCATTTGGGACTGAGAATAGTTTTATTGTTTTCAACTTGACAACATTTTTGTACTCCTTTGAATTTGTTTAATTTAAAAAATGTTGACTTGGGTCAAGGTTGCTTATCAAAATTATTAAGAAAATCGCGCTTCTGGTTTTATTGGCAAAGACGAATCTCAAACTACTGGAAGGAACGGGCTTAGGCACACAGATAGCTATTAATGTGGCGTACGACATCCGCAAAGAAAGGATTTTTGAAAATTCAACCCCTTAGGGGGTAATATAGGGGTTTGAAATTTGTGTAGTCCACGCCGACGAAGTCGCGCCCACGACTTCGATAAAAAAATATACCTCTTGGCGTTTTATTATTTACCTACACTTTACTTTTTATTAGAACTCAAGACCAGTAAGATTGACCCCTTGCTAGAAAACTTAAAAAGTCACATCTCCCTAAATAGTGCACCGATTTCGATGAAACAAGAACCATATATAGCTTCGAATAAAGTAAAATACATTTATTAAAACAAAATGAAAATTTGTTCAGTATTTTTTGTGTGATGTGGGAACAGACAGATTTTTATATATCTTTGAATTGGTCAGTGTCTGATGCAACTTTTGGACATTTTTCGATTTTTTCCTTCATATACACACTAAGACTCATCCTCTTACCAAATTTCAACATTCCACATACACGGGAAGTGAGTCATAATTTTGATCAGTCAGTGAGTAGGTCTTGTTTTATGTGATTTTCAAACCTCTGTATCTCAGAAACGGTTCAACTTGAAAATTTGAAACTTTCAATTTATCATCACATCCACGAGTTTAACTTATATTTCAAATTTCGTAGGATTACTATCCCGCGAACCAGAGTTATGAGGGGGGTCAAAACAGCTCGAAATGGATCGTGTAAATAACACACTCATGCGACAAGGCCGGAGGAACTTGGCCTGGTGCACTTCGTGCGCCTAGAAAACCTACGATGATATACAAGTATGATACAAGTCCATCATGGGTTTAAATAAGGCCATCTGGGATGGCCTTATTTTAAGTTACTTTCATAAATAATACTAAATATACAGAAAAGGTAACTATAAAGTTTAAACTTTTCCTTTGCTCTATATTTAGGCAATTTTCTAAACTTAAAACCTACAGAATCCTTGATTTTTCACAAAACAGCTGAATCAGAATATTTCGGTGGATAATACCTATTGCTATTGCACTAATTAGACAATTTAAACGTAATGAAACGGAAGTGAGATACGTGAATATTACACAAGTATATAATTTTTTACTTTGATAAGGAATTAGAGCGCCTTTTTAGAGCTTGAGGTCAAATTTTGACGTGACTTTCATGGTCACAGTTCCTAATACTTATGGGTAGGTATGTTTGAAGGTTTTGATTTATTATGCGTTATTTTATGAACATTATCTACCTACTAAACGTTAGTTGAACACTAACGCCAACTGATGCTTAAGTAGATAAGTAATTAAAGTTACTGTCACCGTTAAAGCTTGACTACCATGTAATGTAGGTTCCCATGGTGAGATTTCGCTTTGTTTAGCCCAAAATTTCGATTTTTTGCTTTCGTTAGTCTTAACCTTAACTACAACTAGGTAGTATGATTGTCAAGTTGTGAAACCCATTTTCTTTTTTTTTTTTTTGTGGTGAAACTTTAATCGTAACCGTAACGATACTTTAACCGTCCATGGTGCATATAACCCTAAAATATCTATTTAAAAAGAGTCGAGTTTGCACTAAACAAAGTTAATGTAAACTCTTTTTTAGGGTTACAAACCCGACACACGACGAAAAAATTCTTAACACAAGGATTACAAATATAATAATAATAATGTATATTGCACACAATATTAATGGCATTATGTTCGTGCAATATTTGCTCTTAATGAACACGCAACTTCTCCAATCATCGGGTATATGTTTATTGGCTCAGTGCGCAGTGCGCACTGGTGTCCTGATGACACAGTGGCCAATCAATTCCACTGATGCACTGCGTACTGCCACTGTGCGTATAGGGTACTGTTATAGGGCTGGCAGTTCAAATTATGTATAACTCTGGTGTTTAATATTTAATTTGTTAAATAGCAGGTAGATTTAGCGATCAACCAGAGTTTAGGACCTTTTAAAATCTTCGGAGGAGGAACAAAACAAGAATTTATTCTCTTCTTCTTTTAACTTTTTAAACTACATGGACTAGAATTATTGTTGTGATCCAAAGGTTAGACATACATAGGTACCAACTAACTTTCGAATTTATAATATGAATATGCATTGAGTAGGTAGGTACGTACCTACGCAATTTTTATGGTCCACGGGTTTATCCATTATCTGTGACGCAAAGGACAAAATTAGAAGAAAATGTTTCACCAATGATTTTATGATTCAACCTTACGGTTACAAAATTAAAGCTTACGTATTACATACTTATTATCTGAACATATGAATTGACGACGATGTTTACAGCATGACGCCATGATGTAAACATCGTCGTCAAATAGCAGTTTATGTTTCATTCTATACAACAAAAACTGAAAATATTTTTTTTCGGGCAAAAGAGAAAAACTTTTAATAACAATTATTCATCAAAATGACAAGATCTTTCGACAGGTATTTTTTTTTAAATGGAATTTGTACCAAAAATCCTATGTCCCTCATATAGCAGTTTCGACCCACTGTGTGACGCTTTGAAAGTGGTCAAAGGAGTGGAAAAGGAGTTGAGATTATGAAAAAATCAGCCAAGTGCGAGTCGGGCCTCGCTCTTTCAGGGTTCCGTACATAATTATGAACAATATAATATTTTGGGTCTAAGAAATATTTAATTTCCGAGCTAGACATCGCAACAAACCGTGAAAGAAAAACCCAAAAAAATGTTCGTTTATTTTGGTCACAGCTTATAAACTATTTAATAAATCGTTGTTTTCAGTATTTGTTGTTTAAGTAGAGCATATAGTACATAATATACTGAAATATCATATTCCCAACTAGTTTAGTTTTTGAGATAGCCCCCGTCACAAAAATGGTCTAAAACTGACAACTTTGATGGCCTCCCATTCCCTTATTTTTTGAGATAAAAATTAAAAAATTATATATTTGTACTCTACTTAATGAGCTCTAAACAATGATACCCCACAAGCTAGGGTAAAGAAAAATTTTTTTTTTCCGGCTCCTTTTTCATGTATGGGAGCCCCCCTGAAAAATAATTTAATTCAATTTCTAATTCAATATTTGATTTTGGGGTAACGTTTTACACTAAATACCAAAATTTCAGGTTTGTAACTCATTTCGTCTGCGAGCTAGAGACCTGTGACCGGCGGACAGACGGACAGACAGACAGACAGACAGACAGCCGAGTGACATTAATAGGGCTCCGTTTTTTACCCTTCGGGTACGGAACCCTAATAAAAAAAAACTATATTATTTATTTCATGTAGGCCAACTCGTGGAGCTTATGACAATTGATCAAGACTCTATAACCCGATTCGAAAATCTGATTTTACTGAAAACAGTCGGCAAGATATTATTTAGGTACCTACCTACTTAAAAGTTGCTTCTTATCGAACACAAACTACCTAGGTACGATATGTAGATACGTAAGTATAACTTAAAAATTACTAATTACTTTAAAACTATTGTTCGTAGATAAGTAAGTAGGTAGGAAGGTAGTTTGCTTTGAGACAACCATTATGTCGCATCGCTCCGATTGGAACCAGCTATACAACTTTCGCGATACGTCCCAAATGCAAGTGAACTATTGCATCACCGCGGCCGGCTGATATTACACTAACAAAAGAAATTGCAATCGTAATAGAACATTGCAAATATGAGACTTATAATTAATATTATTTACCATAGATAAATACTTAATTAATTAACAACGGAACCCTATTACTAAGACTCCGCTGTCCGTCCGTCCGTCCGTCTGTCTGTCCGTCCATCCGTCCGTCACCAGGCATCATGAACCGTGATCATCATGATCAACACATTACCGGCTCACTACAGAGCACGAGTCTCCTCTCAGAGTGAGAAGGGTTTTGGCCATAGTCTACCACGCTGGCCAAGCGGATTGGCAGACTTCACACACCTTTGAGAACGTTATGGAGAACTCTCAGGCATGCAGGTTTCCTCACGATGTTTTCCTTCACCGTTAAAGCAAGTGATATTTAAATACTTAAAACGCACATAACTCCGAAAAGTTAGAGGTGCGTGCCCGGAATCGAACCCACGACCTCCGATTAGAAGTCGGTCGTCCTAACCACTAGGCTATCACAGCTTGAACCGTGATACGGAGAGCGCTCACGGAGCGGTTTGGAATCGCGCCCGCCGCGGCTGCGGGAGAGAGGTTAGAGAGAGCGCGCTCACGAGCCCGCTTGTTTTTGCGGGACCGCAGCCGCCGCGGCTGCGGGCGCCGCCCGCCGAGTTGGCGGGCGACGCCCGCAAGACCGGCGGTTATATTTATATATGAAGAGCTGGCGAACAAAATGTTATATTTTTAATCCGATGGTCTTTGGCTTGCTGAATAAGAATATCAACTTAATTTTACTTAAAACTGCCCGCAACTGTATCAAAATTGCATCCATAGGTCGTGGTTTCGATCATAACGGCATAATTACAATAAAGTTTCGAAAGATTTGAATAATCGAGCACAAATAATAATTTATGTTGAAATTGGCCTAAACTAACTTACAAATGTCAGACTGACTTACAAATGATAAATTATTTTTGAAAATTAATTAGAATTTTTAGAAATGGTTTACGAATTATACAATGAATATAAAATTATTTTGCTATAATCCGCTAACAGTGACTTTGTAGGCACAACACCACACAATCTTGTAGGCACAACACCACACAATCTTGTAGGCACAACACCACACAAATTCACCACAAAACAAACTCGACGATCGTTTCGCTCCGACACCGGAGCATCTTCAGGAGATGTCGACTTCACAACGGACGATTGCAAAGTGAAGTCGACATCTCCTGAAGATGCTCCGGTGTCGGAGCGAAACGATCGTCGAGTTTGTTTTGTGGTGAATTTGTGTGGTGTTGTGCCTACAAGATTGTGTGGTGTTGTGCCTACAAGATTGTGTGGTGTTGTGCCTACAAATTTGTCACTGTTAGCGGATTATAGCAAAATAATTTTATATTCATTGTATATCATGGAATTCCGCAAAGTAACGCCTGCTTCCATTCAACATTCAAGGTTTACGAATTATTAATTTCATAATTGAAATAGGTCAGAATTAACTGACATTTGATTCATTCAGTGGCGCCGAACCGCCATCTTGAATTATTGGTATAAATACGGGTAATTCGAAGCCATGAATTGAGTCTCCTCCAAAGACTCAACCGACTATTAGATGCTTCAGCGTCTAGGTCGTGATATTTGATTGAGGGCTGCGATAGCAATCACACCCTCATCGAATAAATGCTGCCATTTTGGACTTGGCTGAGTGTAATTAATTAATTAGTATAAAATATATTTGAAAATAGATCTCAGTTAAACTAATCTCTGAGTTGATATAAATTGAGTTATGTGCGGGTGATAAACGCAGATATTTTAATAATAGTTTGATTTAGTTTTAATATTAATTGATAGTCTGCTTCTGGAGTTATGTGTTTACACAAACAAGTTATTGCTTGGAATATTAATTAATGATTGCTTCCGTTAACTTATATGAGATAGCAAACTGAATTTAACATATTATTATGTTCAATAAAGTCACAAACTACATATGGGTAAATAAAAATCCACGCCAAAAGCTCACTGTAAGTATGTCATTCAGTTTAATATTAATATTTAATAATTAATATTTAATAGGTTACCTGAATCAATACAGGCCATGCCTCTCCAAACTTTTAAAGTAAAACTAAAGAACTGGCTCATGGAGAAATGTTTTTACAATTTAAAAGAATATATGACATAAATTCTATTTATTGCAATTAATTTTATATTTATATCTTTAGAACGGTGACATGTATGCTACTTACGTCATTTTGTTTAGTCTTAAAATCAATAATTCAATTTGCATTCTAATTTATTAGTTAAATGTGTTGGAAGACAATAAGCTTTAAGATCCATAATATTTGTACCACATTTTTGCAAATAAAGACTCTTACTCTTTAGTTTGATGCAACTATACCGTTTTGTTCGCCAGCTCCTCCTATAAGAAAAATGCGATCGCGCCCGCCGACAAACCGCAGAGCTTGCGGGCGACGCCCGCAAAGCTCGCGGGCGCCCGCTGCCCGCCGGTTCTGCGGGAGTAAATCGCGTCGTGAGTTTTGCACTCGACATTTGTATGAATTTCGAGTATTGCGGGCCCGCAACCGCGGCGGGCGCGGGTGCGAACCGCTCCGTGAGCGCTCTCTCTCTACAGTTGAAATTTTTACAGATAATGTATTTCTGTTGCCGCTATAACAGCAAATACTAAAAAACAGAATAAATAAATATTTAAGGGGGCTCCCATACAACAAACGTGTTTTTTTTTTGCCGTTTTTATAGATAATGGTACGGAACCTTTCGTGCGCGAGTCCAACTTGCACTTGGCCAGTTTTTTTTTAAATAGCTGAGAGTGGATTGAGCCTCCAATTTAAAATTTCTCTTAGACATAAGCACCGGTTTTAAATGCTCTCATTCTACAACAGACTAATACATAACCAGTCAATTTAAATATTCTGCGGCTTGTATCCGTTTATTTGCATTTTATTAATTTACGATCCTTGAATACCCACCACTAAAATTAACGAGGCTGCATTCTAATGCCTACTCTTTCACTTTCAACCTTCAGCTGAACCATATCTGTATCAATTGTGTATATCAATCCATCATTATACCTACTTAAGTAATATATTTTTAAAGATGCCGATTTGCGTTTTCTAATCCAGAGATCAAAAGACGGTACTATATTTTCATATCGCACAACATAATATATTAGATAGGTATGTAAAATTATAGTATAAATATGTGACGTGTTTTATATTATTTAAAAAACATAAACATAGTTAGTTACTTAATATGTATTACAAAATTATCAGAGTACCTAAATAAAAAATAATAATTTAAACTTCCAATTTATTATCAGTGAAACGAGAGATTTTCCGGAAAATGCCTAGCGAAGTTACCTGCTGTTCAGTTTAATAAGGATGAGAATCTATAAGGTAGATATTTTCTGGTAGTAAAACAGCTTACTCAAAACTTTATGGTTCATCCTTGACTCAATGGATTGACGGTCCACTGCTAAACTTGTCTCTTATAAGGATCGCCACAGGACATGATCTTGTGCAGTGTGTATCCAGCGGCTGCCAGCGACTCGCTTGAGATCGTCCTCCACATAGTGGCGGGATCTCCTAATGCCAGGTTTTCCAGTGCGGGGTCGCCAACTGAGCACTTTGGAACCCCAACATCTATCGCTTATTCAAGCTATGTGCCCCGCCCATTGCCACATCAGACTTTTCAGTCTCACACCTCGATAAGCTATGTTGGTGAGGTATTACAACTTGCAGTAAATCACGGTAATACGAAATGTAGGTGTGGATAGGCAATGTTTCCATTAGAGAACCTGACTTACGAAGACCGTAAATCGCGTCATCTTTACACATTATGATTGTATATGTGTCTATGAAAGGTTATAGAGGCATTTTGCAAATATGCTATTTAAGTTAAGCAAACAATTTCGTATGACTATAATTATATTGCATAAGTAAACTTTAAACGTTAAACTTTGACTTCTCTCGATAAAGATACTCGTACAATACCTACTGCAGTTCATTATCGTCTCGTTACTGGACACTATTGCCTTTGCCTTTCTCTATAGGAGAGAGGGATTTAGAGCGACCCGACACGCCCGCTAAAGCGGACCGCGCACCCACGCGCCATACTAGTTTACATACATTACTGTATACTTATAAATTTAGTAAATGTATAAACTATAAATACATAATACCGCCGAGTTTCTTGCTGGTTCTTCTCGGTTGGAATGGCATTCCGAACCAGTGGTAGATTCATTTGACTATTCAAAAGTACTTGTAAAAGTTTATTTGAATAAAAAACTTTTCTATTCTATTCTATTCTAATACGTACTTATATATTTACATAAATACACCAAGATTCGGGTCAGGAATCGAACCCGGGCCGCGACCTCGGAGAGGTAGGCAGTGTCACTGTCAACCGCGCTAACGGGCCAGTCGAGAAGATCCCAAGTAACACATGACAGCCGCATAGTGACTTGATTATAGAATTTGTGACTACTTAAGGCTGTTTTAGTTTCCTGCATAAGGGCTGTGTAGTTAGCTACTCAGACCTTGTAATTCTAATTTGGGCCCCAAATTAACCAGCTCTGAGCATTACAGTGGCTGGGTAACGGCAGTATAATCATTGAAACAGCTGAACAGGGCCTGTACAGTAGCTTATACAGCTATACAACAGCCATTGCAGCATAACATTCAGCTACTTAAATTCTCTTCAACAGCTTTTAGATGTTTTGACGCTTTGTAATAGCTTTTAATAAGATATAAATAACCTAAAAAATATTTTTTTATTTATTTTGTGTATTATGTGACAGCTACATATTTATTGTTTATTTAGAACGAGCGGATACCCGCGACTTCGTTCGCGTGGATATTGATTTTAATAATCCCGTGGGAATCATTTTGTTTTTCCTATGCTCCTTTCAGCTTAAATCTTGCTAAAAACTGTTAAAAGTTCACTGGCGGATGTTTAGGTACATCAAAATGTAAACATCTGCCAGTAAAAGTCCCATCAAAATCGGTCCAGCCTTTCGGAGATTAGCCAGTAGTCTTTAAAGTATCTACTTTCTAACAAAAAAAAATGAATGAAATCGGACCACCCGTTAACGAATTACAGCTAAGTACACATTTTGCCTTTCATCCCTTCTCCCAAGGGAACCGTGCTGAATTTCGGGATAAAAAGTATCCTATATGTTACTCCATAGTATTAACTTAAATCATGCCGAGTTTCATTTCAATCCATTCAGTAGTTTTTACGTGATGCGCGCACAAACATACAGACAAACAGACAAACAGATAAACAGACAAAAATTTCAAAAATAGCTTTTTTACGTTCTATTACTTATCCCTAACATCCCCCAGTTATTATTTTGCAAAAATCTTCAATGTACAGATACGGCAATTCTACGATTTTATTATATGTATAGATGTGTAGGCAGACATATTTATACTAGCGGCACGCTATGATGGCCGGTTTGACACATTACAATAGTGATGTGGAATGTCAATTTATTCTCGAACAAAAAACAATTAAGTTTTGTTTTTGTACCTGATTAAATAGGTTTAATAAAACAAAAATGTATATGTTTATTTAATTTATTTGAACGAACTGAATATTTGAACGAAAATGAATATACATACTTTATATGCACACAAGAAACATATGAATACAAAAGATACCAAAAAAGGTGCCACAAAAGGCCATAATTAATCAGATTCGTCCATACTACTATTTTCACTGTCGTCACTGCTATCATCACATACATTAATAATTATATGTTCGTTTTCTATAATATTATCTATTTTCACATCTCTTTCATAATCTTCCCTTATTAATTTAACAGTTCTATTCACAACCTTTTCCCAGTCTCCTTTAGTCACATGTTCACAAGCTTCTTCTAATAATTTTAGCATTTTTTTTGTGGTAAATGGGGGTTCTGTATTGTGTCTTGCAGCATATCCCTTAATTTGAGCCCACACCAACTCAATCGCATTATACTCACAATGGTAAGGCGGTAACCGTATAACTCTGTGCCCATGTTCTAATGCTATTTCGTCAATGACGTATCGGATCTTGGTTGGTTTGTTTTCTTTTAAAAGACGTACTAATTCCGCTTTTAACATATTCATGTTTGCATCTACGCCATTTTTACGAAGCCATGCGACGATATCAGCTTTCTTTTGGGATTGGGCAGGTGGCTTGTCAATTTGCATCGAGTGGTATGGGGCGTTGTCCATAATTATAATAGATGGTTCAGGGAGGCTACACAACATTGAGGTAAACCATTCAGTAAACTTTTCTCCATTCATGTCTTCATGATAGTCTCCAGTGGTTTTTGACGCAAAAGCCATGAGAGAACCTTCGACAAACCCGTTGATGGTTCCGGCGTGACAAATTATAAGTCGCGATCCTTTTCCTACAGGAACTTTGGAAGTAGATGCTGCTGTGTCATCGTTCCAAGAACGGCCTACAGTATGGTTAGCATTAAGCCATGTTTCATCCAACATTTTGCCAATTTTTGATTTCTTTCACTTGCCGTAAAAAAGTATACCTTGCCATCGCTATATCAAATCTTTCCATCAATATTTTGCGTTTGTTACATTTTTTGTATCGAAATCCAATGGTCTTCAAAATCTTCGTTAAAGAACTTTCCCCACCGAAGAATAATCCAGCTTCCTTCAGTGAATGCACCAACTTTTTTCTTGTTGGATACTCCTTCTGTAAATAGTAGCCGTAAACATGTCTTCGGATAGCATCGGCATCAAAGCTATCGATGCCTACGACTGGTTTTGCTCGTTTTCTCTTTTTTGGTGTGTGAAGTTTATTTTCTTCTGTGCCAGTCTCGCCATATTTTTTTTTAGTTATCCGTCTAACAGTTCGTTGTCCAATATTAAGCGCATCAGCTACGCGTTCAACCACTGACGTTATAGGTAAAATTGGCCCTCCATTTTGAGCTTCACGATCGAAATAGTTACGAAGGCGTATTACGAACTCACGTGTCTGACTATTTAGAACAGTTCTCTGCGTACGTTCGGTCATATCGACGAAATCCACAACAAAGGGCTTGAACAGAGTCCAAATTAACGAGCAAGGGTCAACAGTAATGCAGTATCAATATTTGAAATCCAAAGCCAGGTCAAAACTATATCACAATCGCATTGCACTGACAGTTTATACTTTTCGAAGCAACGTCAATTCGAAACTGCTTTGTTTTGCATTGAGCATTGACGCGAGTTTGCCGGAGGTAGTAGTTGTGCTAGCCAGCGATCCTATGTGACGATCGTATTAGATTCCATTTTTAAAAATTTATTGATATTTTTTTGCGATTTCAGAGGTTTGTCCACATAGTGAAAATTGTTCATATTCACAAGTACATTCACCCCTTAAATGGTGCAAACTGATTTTTCTACACTTGTATACATTTAAGAAATCAATTTAATAAATAAATTTTGAGTCCTAAACCTAAAACTACATTCGATAAAATTTATGAACCTCTGCACATCACTATCGTCAATAAAGTAATACAATTATTTCCTTCAAAGTCGTTATCAATTAATACGGAACTTCATGAGCGGACAAACGTCAAACCGGCCATCATAGCGTGCCGCTAGAGTAATGTAAGATATAATATTTTTTATAGTTTTCTCGTTGGTTTTCAGTATCATATTGTAAGTAAATTGAGTTGGGAGTACCATTTTACTGTAAATGTGTAAGGTAAAGTCCCCTTATTCCGTGGTATTTTCATAAAAACTCGAAAGAACGTCAAAAATTAAGCATATACTACACCTTTCTGAAGAACTGGCTATTTTTATCAGAAGCGTTATTTATTTAACTCTTGAAATATCCTAAAAGGACAACAATTACAACTTGATTTAAATGTAAAATTAAATTAAATATGAAGAAAGTCCGAATGCTCCAATTCCGAGGTAAAAATCCTAATTCCGAGGCAAATGGCTCCTAATTCCGAGGGTACAAAATACAAAGGGAAACGAGTAGAATGAATTCTACATGGTGTTCAAAAATGAACTGTATTTATTAATAGATTTCAAAATCAATTCGATACGTATGTAATTGTTTAATTATGTTTGTGTGTAAAATATTAATATATGTATATTATTAATATATATATATAGGTGCTCGTGCTGATAGGGTGACTCACTCACTCACTCACTCATTGATCACCTCTCCTGAACAATTTTGTATGAAAATATTTTTTTTCACTAATGGGTTCGTATAGAGGATAAAAATTCATTCGGAACAAAAATATGGAGAGAGCTGATGATTGAGGATTTCAGAGACGGGTGAGGAGCACGCTTAAGGTATTGAAGATAGGTGGGGGGTGCTCGAGCAAATGTCACTCGAAATGTCATCCAATTGGCAGTGAGTTGAAAAAAAATTCAAAATGGCGAAAAAAAGATGGCCGCGATACAAATTTCGTCGGCGTCCAACTCGGAGGGTATAAAAGATGGAAGAGTGATTTCTTCGCAAAAGATGATCAGGATCCAAAGGTCTACTCGATGAATACAAAAAAAATTCAAAATGGCGGACTTTATTTTTCCATAAAAAATGTATGGCGAATATTGAAGAGACTACAAGTTGTGAACTATGCAAGGCTTTGATGCGGTTCTTTGGGAATGTCTCAAAGAAAAATATTCAAAGACATTATGATTGAGGGTTTGGAAGATGTCATGTTCATCAGCTGTCTCAATATTTTTCCTTCGCATGATTTTTTGTCTTCTATACGAAACCATCAATGAAAAAAACAATTTGTACGGAAAAATAAATTCTGACATCTTGATTTATTTTCTATCCATTTAGTAGATCTTTAGGTCTTGATCATATTTTGCCCAGAAAATACTCTTCCATCTTTTATACTTAGTGAGACATCGACGAAATTAGTATAGCCGCCATTTTGAATCTGCCATTTTGGGGTTTTTTTCAGTTCAGTGTCAATTGGATGAGGTTTCGAGTAATTTTTGCTTGAGCACCTCCCACCTATCTACAATACCCTGCCCGGGCTCCTCAACCATCTTCCGAACCCTCAATCATCATATCAAAAACCACATCAAAGCCTTGCATAGTTTACAACTTGTAGTCTCTTCAATATTCGCCATACATTTTCTATGGAAAAATAAATTCCACCATTTTGGTTTTTTTTCTATTCATCGAATAGACCTTTGGATCTTGATCATCTGTTGCTAGGAAACCACTCTTCCATTTTTTTTACCCTCCGAGGTGGACACCGACGAAATTTGTGTGGCGGCCATCTTTTTTTCGCCATTTTGAATTTTTTTCAGCTCACTGCCAATTGGATGACGTTTTGAATGACATTTGCTCAAGCACCTCCCTCCTATCTTCAATACCTTAAGCGTGCTCTTCACCCGTCTCCGAAATCCTCAATCATCAGCTCTCTCCATATTTTTGTTCCGAATGAATTTTTGTCTTCTATACGGAATCATTAGTGAAAAAATTTTTTTTATACAAAATTTTACAGGAGGGGTGATCAATGAGTGAGTCAGTGAATGAATCAGCACGAGCAATAATAAGATAAACGTTTTAGAATATGAATGTTTTCGTGACTGAACGCGAATGATACTTGGTGTAACTGAAACCATACTGAAATATTGTGAGCATCCTGTATTTTATTTCTATACATACCACATAATTAGAGGCTCATAGAACCTTATTCCGAGGTAGTATTTCTATCCATACCACATAATTAGGGGCTCATAGAACCTTATTCCGAGGTAATACCACGGAATTGAGTTTTGTAACAAAAAACACGTTTCCTAATTCCGAGTGTTAAAAAAGAAAAGATTTTTCCATAATAAACAAATAATTTAAAGCTTAATTAGATTATCTTCGTAAATATGTACAATACTCTCTCAAAATTGCATCGAAATATGTATAAATTTAATTTTCTTTTAAATTAATTTTCTTTAGCTTTCCCATACAATCTATCAATAAATTACCTAAATAGGTAAACTTTGACACGGTATAGTTAGTGATTGAGACGCCAAAGTGTACCTCGTAATTAGGACTCTGTAACCTTATTGCCTATTTAAATATTCAAAACCGAAACAAGAAGTATTTAACATAAAACGACTCTAAAAATTGAAAAAGTTATGAAGTCTATGAAATCGCAATTCCGCGGTATACCACGGCGTTAGGAACCGGCTAAAATATTTGGCACCTAACGCCGAGGTATTTTCAAAACCTATTTTCACCTTAATTTCTTTACAAATATTCACAAAAGTTGATTGTTTTCGATTGAAAATATAGTCCTTCAAATATTCAAATCTAAATAAAAACAAATAAAGCTCAAAATTAACAGATAAACACTATTTAAAAAAATGTAGGTATTTCGTGCACGAGGTCCAAAATGTATGAAACATGCGTTCGGGCCGGCTGCTAGTGTAAAACTTGCCGGTTATTTTAAAACATTTACATATAAAACCAACAATTTCGTCATTTATCTATGGAATGATAAACTATCAATTGATTAAGATATGTTGCATTAAAAAATAGCTTGGTGATCGGTTGAAAACGCTGTTTTTCTATATACCTCGGAATTGGGTGCCAATTTTAGAATACCACGGAATAAGGAGACTTTACCTTATATGCAATTACATCAAATATTTCATGCGCCATCAAAATACTATCGCGTTAATGAAAATATTTCACAAGATTAATTTTATAAGTATTAATTTATCACTCAAATGATTGCTTTCTAACTCATTGTATTCTATTTAGGAAATAAGTGGAAAATATATATTATGTATTTTGAATTAAAAGCTATCAAGTATCCTGAAATCTTTATGATAAATCATTTGGATATTTAATAACAAATCTTTTATGTACTGCTAAAATGGTGTCCATTTGTTATCCAGCACAAATTCTCCATAAATGCATTTGAAAAGCTATTTGATGTGCAGTGGTGTAACCAAAGTCTATTATAACGCTGAAAGCTGTAAAATAGCTGCTAGCTATACTTTATGCATTGTGATTAGAAAGGAGTACAACTACTCCAATTTACAACTGAGGGTGTTTAATGACACTTTTAAACAGCTATTAACAAGCTCGTTGAAGTAGAATTAGAATTGAATTAGTGTACACCAATTTAAAGCCAGTGGATACTTCAATGCAGCCCGCAGCATTACAAGAGAGGTGAATTTTCCGTATTAACCAGTCGTTAACAAGCTTTGGACTTCTAAATCAGCTAGTAGTATCACATGCAGCCAATAGCTGGACAAGATTTTAGTTAAATTCTTTTAGTTTAATTTTTCGCCATTATAAAGACATTAGTCAGCTATGCTGTTTAATAGTGTATAATATTTCTTCAGTACAGCCTAAAGACTCATTCTATCCTTTAGTACATCTGCATAAAAGCAATAGACTGTAATGTAGCTTGTTTATAACGTAATTCATCGCTAATGTGCTACTTGGGATGTTAACACTACAGTGATAACATCTTCTCGACTGGTGAGTGGTGTGTGATTACGATCACTGTGATTACGATAACTGCTTACAAGTAGTTATCGTGATCACAATCAGTTTCACACTAGTGCGATCGGGATATGGAGTCAGGAATGCCAGGCCAGCTGACGCCGCTGGCACGGCGCCAACCAGGCCGTCAATACTTTCTGTATTTTTTGAGATTTCACATTAGGACAAACTAAAGGAAAGTGGAATTTCAGGGTGTTACACCAGGTTAATTATATTCTATGTATTTCAAAATAAATGCTAAACGCGTAGTAGCTTGGCCATTTATTATGAGTATAATAATGAGTTCAATTTTAATTTGTCGGGGTTCGGGGCGATCCTTGATACCTAGAATATATTTTTATTTAGGTACTAGCTGACCCCCGCGACTTCGTTCGCGTGTTTATAGGTTTTATATAAGATCGGATCGGATCCCATAATTCTTTTATGTACCTAAACTAAATGTAGCCTAAGTTACTCCTTATAACATTGAAAGTTCCATTAAAATCGATCCAGCCATTTCGGAGATTAGCTGGAATAAATAGACAGATCGACAAACATATGTAAATTTAAACGCACACCAGTCTAAAATAAGCCGTACGTTCAAAGATCCGGGTCCCAAGTTATTTGAACCCAATACTGAGGGTTGTAATGTCTGTCATTTCTGAACTAAAAAACCTGTCACCTTGAAATATTTACGGGACAATATATAAAGTACTACCTTTCTAACAAAAAAAGAATGAGTGAAATCGAACAACGCGTTAATGAATTACAGCTAAATACACGTTTTAACTTTCATCCCCTCTCCCAAGGGAACCGTGCTGAATTTCGGGATAAAAAGTATCCTATGTCCTACCTCGGAGTATAAACTCAAATCATACCAAGTTTCATTTGAATCCATTCAGTAGTTTCGGCGTGATGCGCGGTCAAGATACAGACAGACAGACAAAAATGAAAAAAATTGCAGTTTTGGCTTTAGTATCGATTATAGAGTGCCCCCCAATAAAAATTTTCAAAATATCTTCAATGTACAGAATTGGATCTGTTACAGTTTTATTATATTATAGATAGATTACAGTTTTAATGCAATTAAAGTATATTTAACGTAAGGAATATTTTTATCGACTCAATAATTTCTACGTAAAATGTTTCGGAATAAGTAAGTACCTACCTAATTACTTTAATTTAAAAAACAAATTTATAGTAAATAAATCACGAAGAAATCACAAAACTTAATTGTTTTGTATAGAATAGAGTTTACGTGGATATAGCCCGGTCAAATTAGACTAAAAAATAGGGGTGAGGTTACAATAATTCCCACCTGGCTGAAAATTGGTAGGATTGTTCAAAACTCATTTATAATAGTGTTTCAAACAATCCTACAAATTTTCAGCCAAGTGTGAATAAACTGTGCGTTTATTACATGCGTTTAATGTACAGGAGTAAATTTTTTTCCAGGTGTCGGATCGATGAGGACTTTTCACATTTCATTTATAATAGTGTTTTGAACAATCCTACCAATTTTCAGCCAGGTGGGAATTATTGTAGCCTTGAAAGTCTAAATTGACTGGGCTAATATAGATCATTTTTCTATGTAATATAATATGCATAGTGTCATTTGCTTTCGTAAGCTAGGGTGCTATGATCAGAGTAGGAACTTTGACTTTCACTTTGGACCTTCTAGTCGTCTGGACGTGTAGCGCCACTTGTCTGTAAACGATCTTACGCTAAACTTGGGCTAACTTCTGTCTACCTCCCTCAAATCTGAAGATACGTCCAAGCAACTCTGTCCCACAACTGATGAGGTTCACTCTTATAAACTTTAGGTCTTGACACACCTTGACTTTTTCATACAAAATCGGGTGCAAGGCTTTTAGCGCGAATCGTCCATAGAAAGATCTGACGTAAAACTTGTGTAGTCTCTCTGCTACCCTGTACCTAACTTTGATTTTTATACAAAATCGAGCAGAAGACTTTTAGCGCGACTCGTCCATAGGGAGATCTGACGTAAAACTTGTGTAGTCTCTCTGCTACCCTGTACCTAATTTTGATTTTTAATACAAAATCGAGCAGAAGACTTTTATCGCGACTCGTCCATAGGGAGATCTGACGTAAAACGTGAGTAAGTCTTTCTGCTCCCCTGTAACCTTGATTTTTTCATACAAAATCGAGTACAAGGCTTTTAACGCAACTCGTCCATAGGGAAATCTGACGTAAAACCTGATTGTGAGTAAAGTCTTTCTGCTCCCCTGTTACCTTGATTTTTTTAATACAAAATCGAGCACAAGGCTTTTAGCGCGACTCGTCCAGGAGGTCTGACGTAAAACCTGAGCGAAGTCTTTCTGCTCCCCTGTACCTGAAGGTCACGTGCACTTTTCCAGGCAACCTTGCCCCACGGACGGCGACATTCGCTCTCGTTATAGCTCGCGCGAAGCGTGGGCGCGCGCGAACCGCTCAAAACAACTTGCGCGCTGTGATCTCTTTACAATTTTGAAATTTCGCCCGAATTCTCTCTTGTTACATACAGACTACAGTACCGCTCCGTGATGTGTGATTGATGATTACTGTGATTAAATAGTGCCACGTGACTGTGATGCGTTATATACAGTTCTGCATTGTGATGTTGTACAGGTAATATTTGTTTGTTTATAAACTGGAGTTCAGTGTAATGCGGTCGTCCGACTGAAAAATTCTTGACGTGCTTAGTTTAAAGAATGTCTCGTACAATTGTAGCGTCTCAGGTTTCCTTAATTTTCACATATTTGGTGGTATGCTTTCCATGTTAACGCTAATCTTCTGTTAAAATCCAAAAATCTGTGACTAAGTACACGATAATATTATTCAATTTTAAAGTGATAGGATGTAATTTGCAAACATAATAACATAGGTACCTATTATATACCTATTACCTATTAGGTACATTATAGGTAAATGACCTGATGAGGTAATTGAGGTATTAATTTAGATCAGAATTTTCAGAACATCAGATGGATGCCTTTTTTAATTGACTTCAAAAAAAGCAGGTTATCAATTCGTTATTATTGGAGCTTCAAAATTATGATCATAATTAATAATCTATAAGAGCTTCCAAGCAAAATACTTTTCATAGGTGTATGTATGTAGGTATATATGTATGTTTGTCCGCGGATTTCTCCGAAACTATTAATCGGATTTTTATTGGCTAACATTTACTTCAGCTTAGGGAACAGTGTAAGTTTCATCAAAATTAATTCAGTAGTTTTCAAGATATGGACTGTTAAGTGTGCGGTGAAGTCGGTTTTACTTCAATCTTTTATATTGTTGGTGTTTTGTGGTCGTGATTTTTTTAACTGATTTGCTTCCATTCGGTAACGACACTGCAAACATCACGTGTTTCTCTATCGACTTTCGTATCTGACGACCACACACCGAAAGAACGATATCGTGCAAAAACTGTTGTAACTATCTACAGATATCGATACTTGTTGTTTTATTGAAAGTATCGATTTGGTAACATTATATTTAAGGAAAAACCTGTATATAATTATGTAATTATTGGAATGAAAAAAGTTTCATGAGCCATTCGGTTACCTTGTCAGGTAACTGTATTAAATTCTAGGTATTATATTATGAAATGCACATTTGAGTAACTAGGTAGGTGAGTACGTTTTTTTCTATTCATGTAAGTTAAAACAGAAAATCAATTTTTATCGATAATTAAATCTTTACCGAGTTTAATTTCTACAAAATTCATGAAGCGACAATAATTGGTAGGTAATTGACATGTGCAAAGATTTAATTTTCGTGATTTTTTAAATATATTTATTCTATACTAGATGATGCCCGCGACTTCGTCCGTGTGAATTTAGGTTTTTTAAAAATCCCACGGGAATTCTTTGCTTTTCCGGGATAAAAAGTAGCCTATGTCCGTCCCCGGGATGTAGGTAAGTCTCATAGGTAGATATACATGTTCTCTTTCCTTCAATTGACATTTGAAGTTATACGTATCTAAATCTTTAGATACGAATTAATATAATACTTAGAAAGCTGTGATAGCCTAGTGGTTAGGACGACCGACTTCTAATCGGAGGTCGTGGGTTCGATCCCGGGCACGCACCTCTAACTTTTCGGAGTTATGTGCGTTTTAAGTATTTAAATATCACTTGCTTTAACGGTGAAGGAAAACATCGTGAGGAAACCTGCACGCCTGAGAGTTCTCCATAACGTTCTCAAAGGTGTGCGTGAAGTCTGCCAATCCGCTTGGCCAGCGTGGTAGACTATGGCCAAAACCCTTCTCACTCTGAGAGGAGACCCGTGCTCTGTAGTGAGCCGGTAATGGGTTGATCATGATGATGATGATGATAATACTTAGATGATGATAATGAATTGGAAATACAGGTTGAGCGACTAGAACAGGGTGACGAAAAGAGGATGCTTGCTGTTATAGCTGGGACATTACAAACGTGCGAACCAAGTCATAAATCATTTTTATCGGACTTCTCGCTCGCACTTACAGGTCTTATGGAACTGGAGCCTGATTCTGTGGTGTTGTGCAAAACAAAGGAAAATAACAAAGGATTTTTCAATAGTCGATAACAGGATATAAAGAGCGACGGAGAGCCCTCACAACACTATGATCGTAATGCTTTATGACTCAGTTCGCACATTTTTAATTTCCCAACTATAGCAATATCAGAATAACAGTATAGTTTTTTTTAATTACGGGACTAAGCTACGGGAGGATATAATGTTTGGCATGTGTGTGTTTATGACACATAAAGTTCGTTGTATCCCTTGTGAGGGATAACTTTATTGCCAAACTACTCATACGATTTTGATAAATGAGGTATCGTTTATATTCATGGCTTTATATTCATGGTCCACGTTGTGAAGTTTAAAAAAGCGACATCGAATTGCATTAATATATATCTACCTACCTACAATGAAACACTTAAAGCGGTTTATGGTTTAATGAACCTCAACTGAAGGTTGTGTACCCTGTAATCAACTGTGCAAAACAGTCATAATTACCTCGTCAAGTTGCAAAAATGTGAAATAGTAAAATTATGCCACCCCTTTAGAATACAAATCGCACCACATAATGATCTCTGTCACAATAAGAATAAGGATCGTTTGTGAAGCTTTTTACGAGTGTTTCGACCGGTACTATATGACGCATGCGGGTCTGAAACCTGTCTCCGACCTTGGCACATGGATAACTGGCCACAAACCGGTACTAGCGGCGCTGATGTAAACAGAATGTTAATTGTACGTGACATTTCTATGTTACAAGATATTATAATCTGTTAAGTGCAAGCACAGCATGAATTCCACGAAGAATGTGGACGCTACACATATTCTTACGCAGTGTTCTGCGTGAGCGACGAATACTACGCGACGCGACGCGACACGACGCGACGCGATTCGACTCCATAGAAAATTACAAACTTGTCGCTCACGCAGGACACCGCGTTATCGCTTTTATGAAACATAAGGTTATTGCGGTTTTTAAGTTATATTTACAATCTTTATGTGAGTGAAGACCGCCGCCTCGTTTTAAGCTTTAACGCGATCACATAGACTTTGAAATATTATTTTCTACGGCGACGATCTAGGTGGAACGAATTTCTGAAATCCTTATATTATTTGGTTTTCCTGTTATATTACTAGTGTTATTATTAGAACACGACTATCAATTTGTTAAAGTATTATTGAAAACTAAACCGCGAAGCTCAAATGTATTTTTTTAGCCGATTTATTTCAGGACGGATCATTGGCAAGATCATAAAATATAATACCTACTTAATTTCGCGTGGCCAGCCGCTTATAAACCATAAATTGATCAAAAATTTCAATATCACTACATAGTATAAAACAAAGTCGCTTTCTCTGTCCCTATATCCCTATGTCCCTTTGAATGCTTAAATCTTTAAAACTACGCAACGGATTTTAATGCGGTTTTTTTTAATAGATAGAGTGATTCAAGAGGAAGGTTTATATGTATAATAACATCCATTAAATAGTGGAGAAATACTGTTATTTTTGAGATTTCTAATGTGATGTCGTAAATAATTACATTTTTTCCGCTTACATTGCAAACGCAGGCTGAACCCTACGAGATTTATCAAAATAATGTACTAAGTATTGTACACATTGAAAAGGTCTACAGAAAAGTCCGCGATGGTATATGTCTATCTCTTATGGATATCCCACAATAACATTTTTTTGTCATTTACTTTTTACGACAAATAATGGCTAATTTTCGAAGCGATTTCAACCAATACAGCATTAATCCTTATCTAATTAAATACCTTAAATGCATTGTTGATTTTATATAAATCCATATGGCCCTTTACAGCATATGATTTAAATGAATACTTTCGAAGATATTACAGATTTAAAAATTGCGGCGCGGCCGGAGCGTGCCTATAAGCGCGTCGGCGGCCGCGGTTCTCCCTAGCCCAGTGTCGACTGTACACGTACTGTGATTTTTTTGAAACCAAAAAAAAAATCACAGTACGTAGGATGAAACCCATTGGAAAAGGAGGAGAATATTATAAGAAGCACATTGAAAAAATTTATTCAAAAATGGAAGTCGAATGACATGATCACCATGAAGTGTCTGTCAGGCATTTGTCATATCTACATGCAGCAGTTGATTTGTATTTGCATAAGTTTTGAATTTTTTATCTTTTTTGTGGGAATTGTTTTATCTCTGGTAACATTATGAAACGTCAGAATTCCACGGAATTAGTAATTCGGGTATAAGGTGAGATATAGTAAGTTCATTGTGGAAAATATCGTAAAAAATCAAGCCGCCTGGGAGCTTTCATCGAAAACGCTGCCTAATCCCTAAGCGGGTAGTACCTACGCATAATATGCTCTACTACCCGTGCGAAGCCGGGGCGGGTCGCTAGTATCTATATATATGTTACCGGACACACCCGATTTCAGGACAAAGTAGTTTAGCCTAGGCTAAACTAGTTCTTCTTTTACGCGATAGGATTAACTAGTAGAGCCTAGTCCAAACTAATTTTTCCTAAGCCTCATAGGATAAACCAGTTTAGCCTAGGCCAAACTAGTTGATCCTATCGCGTAGGTATATAGGAAGAACTAGTTTAGCCTAGGCAAAACTAGTTCTTCCTATATACGCGATAGGATCAACTAGTTTAGCCTAGGCAAAACTAGTTTGTCCTGAAATCGGGTTCAGCCGGTAACATATAGATGAATATTATAATTATGTACATAATATACAGTATACATCTTCGAGGCAAGCGCGTCACATCTTTGAACTCATCACTTTAAAGACTAAAAATCCTTTGCAAACGGGACCAAATAATAACGGGACGTAGAGGATAGCTCCCACTGAAAACCTAATAATTATTATTATTAGTTCCCAATAAGCGATATTTGTATTGCTTACTATAAAAGATGTGTATCTGAAAATGGCAAACATGTTTTTCATGTTGGAATTATGCAAATCGGACGTAATTCCAGCAATGCACAATAGAAGTTTCAAAACTAAAAAGTGGCTACGAGCGAAATGCCATGGGTCATGAAGGACAAAAACAACAATGCGGAAGGCAGATGAATTCTGCCCATATTTACCTCAGCTTGATGCGCCACATTACATTACCGTGTCTCGTCGTGACTAAACGATCCACGTAACTGGGTGGGAGTGTCGATATTTTCACCAGGGACGTGCGAGAATATTATGTAGTTAGGAATGTCGATGAAATTCAAAAATAACCTAGCTTCATTTGTTTTATAATTCAACTTTACTTCATCTTAGGTCTATTATAGTCAGTGATGTAGAATTATAGTGGATGAAATTTAATGAACAAAAGGGTTTGACATACGTTCGATAGGTATCTTTGTATTGTCTCTGGTGAAGAGGCAGCCTACTAAAATTGTTCTTACGAAATAAAAATTCTCTCATTTATTTAATTTAATAAAAAATAACAGACGCAATTAAATGATTCTCGAATTTCTAACTTCACGAGTAAAAAGTTAATGATGCCATTTATATTTATAATGTACCTACTATTTTATTTTGGATATTTAATTTAACCGTAGTATAGCTCCGTCAATTAGGAGGAAGTTTTGTCAGTTACTCGAGTTTCTGTTTGATTTGACGTTTTTCCTCTAATGACCGATACTGGCACCGTCCTACCTCCTTAATGGTTCTTGATGCCTGCTATTTATTCCTATTTATTGACATTTTAGTGCTGGTTATTAATATTTATCGTTATTACCCAATTTTATGCTGCGGCCATGTTTTATGCTTTTGGTTCGTAAAAGCTCCATAGCACACATTATAGCCACATAACTATAGTGATTCTCTTTAAATATGTACTAATTGGCTATTAAATTTTCTGAGAACAGCGTTAGTACATTAACTCGCAAAGATTTCTTATAGTTAGTACCTACCTAGATAATTTTACGTACATGGAGTTAATGTCCAACATTTTTTGTCTAGATGTAAGTACTTATACCTACCTACGAGAATAATGTATGAAAATAATAATGGGCATTATAATAACAGTGAAAACATTGAAAGAGATAAACCATAGGTAGATAAGAAACTACTAATGAGAATTATAACTTAAGATGTGTACATTAAAAATTAAAAAAATCAATATCTAAGGTACAATGTACATATCTATCTTATCTTATCTTATCTTACAATATAATAAAGCGGAAGAGTTTGTTTGTTTGAACGCGCTAATCTCAGGAACTACTGGACCGATTTCAAAAATTCTTTCACCGTTGGATATGTACGTGATCCCTGAGTGCTATAGGCTATATATGTACCACGGGCGAAGCCGGGACGGACCGCTAGTATACAATATGATATAAGTTTTATCATAATTAATATCTTTATTTGAAACAAATCACTATTTGTACAAAACCTGACATGTTGAAGTCACATTACAATTTACAATTAAACATCGGCACAAATATATAATTTAGGTTTATGGCGAAGCTTTAGCATTGACCATATAAAGTCAGTGAATCTGCTGTAAGCTTATTATGTTTAATTGGAACGATCTCGAATAGCGTTTTGTTTAGGAGGATACAATAATAAAGATTGAATGATGCTTTAAAGTTATAAAGCTTAATCACACAGTAGATAATATTTGTAATCTATACATATAATAAAATCGTAGACTTGCCGTATCTGTACCTTAAAGATTTATGCAAAATAATAACTGGGGGATGTTAGGGATAAGTACCTAATCTATACTTACTAATAAATAAAATTGAAGTGTCTGTCTGTAATATCGAAATAACTACCTCATATTAAGCTCATATGGTTATTTGAACGATACTATAACCGAATCATACGTTTTTAAAATTTTTGTCTGTCTGTCTGTCTGTCTGTCTGTCTGACTGTTTGAACGGGCTAATCTTTGGAACGGCTGAACCGATTTTGACGGGACTTTCACATACAAGTAGAGAATTAACCAGGGAGTAACATAGGCTACTTTTTTAACCGACTTTCAAAAAAGGAGGAGTTGTGTTTTTCTACCTATGTACACCGATATCTCCGAGATTTCTAAACCGATTTGCGTAATTTTTTTTTTAATCGATAGAGAAACATTGCGACACTGTCCTACAAAAAATTTGGATTCCAACTCCTCAATCCTGATGCTGTAGGGGATCTGATCCCCAAAACTAATGGGATTTAGGGTGGTCGGTTATTTAAATTGATATTGGGGATACCAATTAAAGACTTTATTGTTGAATGACCTCGAGTAGGTACATGTCCAACTCCTCAAACCTGATGCTGTAAGGAATTGCATTCCGAAATCGTAAGGATCCCACGGAATTTTTCCGTTTTGTGGACGGGTTACTACTTACTACAGATAAGCAACTTTTTGTTCTGGAAAATCAAAGTTCCCACGAGATTTTTACAAACCTAATAACACACGGGCGAAGCCGTGGGCATCATCTAGTAGAACATAAAACAGCTATTTTTGAAATTTTTGTCTGTTTGTCTGTTTATCTGTTTGTCTGTATGTTTGTGCGCGCATCACGCAAAATCTACTGAATGGATTTAAATGAAACTTGGCATGATTTAAGTTCATACTACGGAGTAACATATAGGATACTTTTTATCCCGAAATTCAGCACGGTTCCCTTGGGAGAGGGGATGAAAGTCAAAATGTGAACTTAGCTGTAATTCATAAACCCGTGGTCCGATTTCATTCATTCTTTTTTTGTTAGAAAGAAAATACCTTAAAGATTATCGGGTAATCTCTGAAAGGCTGTATCGATTTTGATGGGACTTTCAGTGGCGGATATTTACATTTTTATCTACCTAAACATCCACCAGTGAACTTTTAACAGTTTTTAGCAAGGTATGAGCTCAAAAGAGCTTAAGAAAAACAAAAAGTTCCTTCAGGATTTTTAAAAACCGATATACACGCGAACGAAGTCGCGGGTATCCGCTCGTAATAAAATAAATTCGAGGATAGGAATTTTTGTTTGCCGGATGTACTTATAGGAAAAACTTTTGTGGTATGAGTTGCAAAGGCCAATGTCTAGATTCCTATCACATGACCTTGTTTTAGTGTCATCATTAAGAAGTTTCGAATACATATTAAACGGTTTTTATTTCATTTCACGATCAATTTCGTGATTTTTTATTTCTACAAACGCTAACTCATGTAATTTGTAGACCTTTAGTCGATATAAAATTTAGTGAACAGGTATAAAAATATCGCCTTTTTGGGTATGCATCACAGACAGAGAATGGGAAATCTGTGATAATATGTAGGTACAATACTTACAGCAGATATAAAAAGACGAACTAAGAAATATTGCTCAATTTCAATTACAATGTAATTATACCTATACCGCCATTAACTTGGCTCTCCCATGGTCTGCGGGACGCGGGACGGAGGAAATTCTCATTGATAAATTAATAATCAATGGATGTGCTCGTACTATAATTTACGACAATCATTTTTGGCGTGGCTGTGCGCGTGTGTGTGTGTGTGTTGCTACTGTAAGGACATGACACTAAATTTGGGAAAAAAAGAAATTTTATAATTATAATAATTTTAATTATCATAATCATTCTATTATTTGCGTAATCGCAATTCAGTCTTTCATCTTGATCTCTTTAAGTTTGCTCAATACTTTTCTATAGTAGTAGTAGTACCTACTATACATTTAAAGTTAAGTAGGTGCGTTTCAGGATATGGAAAAAAGATTTTCCATTACCAAGAAAGAAGAAGATAAATATAATTATTTATACCCTATTTTTTAAATTTTATACATATACTTATCCGCTCAACTGGCCAAAAGACATATATATTATGTCTTTTTTCAAAACCTCCGTTAACTGCTAAAAAGACATAATTATTATGTCTGAACGAGTTTTTAAGTTTTATTTTTCGGCATTTTAAGGTATAAAATTGTTTGCAGGGACAAACAAACAAACTATATGAAAAACGAGAACAACATACACAGCGACAGTAGATCTTGCCGTTTTTCCGTTCAAACTTCAGTCCTTTCTCAGAGCTCATTTTAGGTATACGTGGCGTGTATTATGACGAGTTGGTTAGCAGTTGACTCATATTACACAACTAGATGATGCCCACGGCTTCGCCCGTGTGTATTTAGGTTTGTAAAAATCTCGTGGGAACTTTGATTTTCCAGAACAAAAAGTATCCTATCTGTAGTAAGTAGTAACCCGTCCACAAAACGGAAAAATTCCGTGGGATCCTTACGATTTCGGAATGCAATTCCTTACAGCATCAGGGTTGAGGAGTTGGACATGTACCTACTCGAGGTCATTCAACAATAAAGTATTTAATTGGTATCCCCAATATCAATTTAAATAACCGACAGTGCCTAAATCCCATTAGTTTTGGGGATCAGATCCCCTACAGCATCAGGATTGAGGAGTTGGAATCCAAATTTTTTGTAGGACAGTGTCGCAATGTTTCTCTATCGATTAAAAAAAAAAATACGCAAATCGGTTCAGAAATCTCGGAGATATCCGTGTACATAGGTAGAAAAACACAACTCCTCCTTTTTTGAAAGTCGGTTAAAAAAGTAGCCTATGTTACTCCCTGGTTAATTCTCTACTTGTATGTGAAAGTCCCGTCAAAATCGGTTCAGCCGTTCCGAAGATTAGCCCGTTCAAACAGACAGACAGACAGACAGACAGACAGACAGACAGACAAAAATTTTAAAAACGTGTGATTCGGTTATGGTAGCGTTCAAATAACCATATGAGCTTAATATGAGGTAGTTATTTCGATATTACAGACAGACACTTCAATTTTATTTATTAGTATAGATATAGATATAGGTAGCTGCGGCAGCTGAGCGGTTAAAATAAAATAATTTATCTAATACATCTACTAAGTACAAGTAAAGTTCGTGAACTAAAACCCGACTGCGCTTAATAATTTAATAATAATTTAGTGGGCAAAAGCGCGGGGCAAGCAGCTAGTGGTGCCATCTGTTATGCCTATCCGAAACTAATTTTAAAATCTAGAAAGCCGCGCAAAGCTGACTTCTCGATTTTTTTGTAAATAAAATGTAGCCTATGTCACCCTGATCATAACAACGAATCGATCAAGACACCCCATTCATCAAAATTGGTCCAGCAGTTTAGGCGCTACATTAGTACACAGAATCTCAAACAAAAATCGGCCACAACCTTCCTTTTGGCTTTGCCGTAGTCGGGTAAAAAAAACCAGACGTCGTTTAGATTAGTACGGCATGGAGATGTTAGGAGATGGAATAAAACAAAGATAAAAAACTATTAGGATTGATAGGTTTATTATTCACATCTCGAATAAGAGTGATCTATCAAGACGTGTTCTTCTATATCTTAAAATTTCAATGCATTGCTGTCAGATGATGTGTCACTGTCGCTATCAATAACTATATTATAATTCTCTAATTCATCGTCGTCATTCTGAAATCTCTCAACGTGTTCACAATATGACTTCCACGTAGCCTCCGTTACAGCTTGAAAAGCATCTTGGACCAGATTTTAATATTTTTGTTTCGAAACGCCTGAAATAATTAAAAATGTTGTCTTGAAATTATTAGTCCTTCTTCTTCTTGTAGTGCCGTCTCCTATCGGAGGTTGGCAACCATTAGGGCTAGGGAACGGGTACTTTTCCCGTACCATTTGCGTAAATTCTTTAGCCAGGACGTTCTTCTACGGCCAGGTGGATTTCTTCCGGCTATTTTGTCCTGAATTATGAGCTGCAGGAGGTCATATTTGGTGTTTCTCATAATATGGCCAAAGTACTCATACCTTAGTCCACATTCTAGTATTTTTTATAATAATTGAGAGGCCGTTTTAACCAATATCTGACGATGCCTGATGGCTTCACTGGGTATGGAAATTTTTCACATGAAGCTGACAACACAAAGTTGTCATTGCCGTCAGCTTAATATATTTTATTTAATTAGATATAATTTGTTCTTTCTTCACATTCTTCAGCACAAAACGAACGTAATTTTGTAACTATTTTTCTAGCACTACTTTTTATCACTTATTTTTTAGATTACTGCTATGTATTTCACAAAATTTTCGTAACAGTTTGATGTAAACAATGAACTTTGAAGTTTCAAAGTGATTTTTCAATATGACAGATATAATTCCTCAAAATGTATACATGATACGACGTAATGACTCGTATCTTGAGATTTAGCTTAAGATTAAATGCACCTATGATATTTTGAATGGAATAGGTATGTTTATTCAGTTTATTTAATATGTATTAGAACTAAAATGTATTATTAGGTATGTATTAAAACGAATCGTTTATTATATATTTTTTGGTGCAGTTATCTAATAAAATAAATATTAATAAAACAATGGTCTTTATTATTTTTATTTATTATTCATGTACTTATAATCGCATAATAATAATAATTAAAAGTAGAAAATACAAAAATAATATATGCATACACATTATAATATTAATCTGAACTTTTTTCATCGCTTAAAGGTTCTTCATTGAAGATTTCGATGACGTATCTTGCGATACGTCGAATGCGAATAAATGGCCTACACGTAGGTCCTTTTCAGCGTAGGTCTTGGCTACTAGATTAATTGTTAAAACCTTTTTTGTATTTTTATATCTTAATAGGTACGATCACCCTAGCCATCAATAATGTTTTTAAATTGTTTTTTTGTATTGAGTGTTCCATTCAATTTGGCATTGTTATTCGTTTTCTTCAGTACCTACTTATTGTTTATTGTATAATCTTATTAATCTTGGGATATGAATCCGGATAAAGGATAACCTACCTAATTTGCGTAACAAAAATTAAATAGACAGGCAAAAATTATGCTTTTAAACGTTGCCAAATATAAAAAAAAATGAAATTAGACCTAGCTGCGTCACAAGGTAAAATTACAACCTAACTATATTGTATTTATTGTTTCACCATTTGAAATTATATTTATTATTATTTTGAATTATAGATTTAGGTATCTATAGTTGGTCTTTTAATTCGATGCAGTAAAGTGACGTTTCATGGATTACTACTTTTTGATGAAAAAAAAATAGGGAGGGGGTAAAAGTGAAAGATGTGAATGATTCACATAGTCACAACATTAATTATTTCATTTTATCTTTATTTACTACAGTATTTTATGAGGATATAGCAGATAATGTTAAATAGATACCTGTTATAACTTCCTAATTATGCAACCTTAAAATTTTATGGAACTAACTTTATGAAATTAGTTAATTTATCAAGTTACTTAACTACTTTTCTTTGAACCCCTTGTTTGTTAGTGGCCCGGCTAAACCGTATAAATTAAAATTAAGACCATTCATAAGTAATGCTTTAAAATGCAACGATGTCAGTTTTTACACAAAGGTGTGTAACATGGAGAGTCGAAAATAGTTGAATTACTATGTATGAAAACTGAATTTTCTTTTTTTTAACCGACTTCAAAAAAAGGAGGTTCTGTATTCGACCCGTATGTATGTATGTATGTATGTATGTATATATGTATGTATGTATGTATGTATGTATGTATGTAAGTATGTTCGCGATTTTCTCCGCAACTAATGAACCGATTTTGATGATTGTTTCACTATCGTAATCTACATACTTTCAGGAAGGTTTTAATATATAACACATAGAGTTATCATTCTTACGTACGAAGTTAAAACCATAAATGTATACATATGTCACTAATATGTTTTCTGATATTGCCAGACCTATTGCTGAAGTCTTATATACCTATTCTGGCCAAAGACTTCACTCTGCTACGCCTACGTAACATTGACCTTTTGCAAAAAGTTTTGGGCCGAAGTCAGTACAGCTATAACATAGAGTGTTTCCTTGGAGTTTGTGCACGGTTACGTGTATTTCCATTCTATACAAAGCCAAACCGCAAGGGTGTGAAACTGGTCGCGTATATATTGTAAATTACTTTTTAATTAAGGTCTTCCAAATTATACAAGAGTAGTACGCATACAAACTAATCTTGTATAGATCGGAAGTTAGGTTAGGTTGGGTTAGAACATTATAAAACCATTCACCTATCTATACTAATAAATAAAATTGAAGTGTCTGTCTGTAATTTCGAAATAACTACCACATATTAAGCTCATATGGTTATTTGAACGATACCATAACCGAATCACACGTTTTTAAAATTTTTGTCTGTCTGTCTGTCTGTTTGAACGGGCTAATCTTCGAAACGGCTGAACCGATTTTGACGGGACTTTCACAGACAAGTAGAGGATTAACCAAGGAGTAACATAGGCTACTTTTTTAACCGACTTTCAAAAAAGGAGTTGTGTTGAAATCGGTAAAAAACGCCCTGATAG
Organism: Melanargia galathea; assembly: GCA_920104075.1. Lineage (NCBI taxonomy): Eukaryota > Metazoa > Arthropoda > Insecta > Lepidoptera > Nymphalidae > Melanargia > Melanargia galathea. Next base: position 26,763,514 of record OV049856.1, on the reverse strand, counting down.
GTATTTTCGCTGCACGTGACGGCCGACCGCGACGCTCGCGCTGCACGGAACTCCCCGCGCCGCGCACCCCTGCGCCCTGCGCACTGCGCCCTGCGCCCTGCGCCCGTCGTACGCGGTACCGCGGTACGCCGCCGCGCGGCGGGGGACGGGTGGACCAGAAATCTACTTATCCCTCAGGATTTGTGAAAAACCGAAATTCACGCGGGCGAAGCCGCGGGCAAAAGCTAGTACTTAGTATGACACATAAAATGTATGTATTATGTCACAGGATATTTAATAATAATAAATATATATATAGGTCATAATCTATTTTACATACTTAGTTCTCATTTATATTATTATTAATATAAAGAAAACAAATCACTGAAAAGCATAAAATAATTTTTTTCAAAGAAAAATGAACCGACTTCAAACCATTCGAACTAAAAAGTTTAAAATAATTTTTTATTCATTTAGATTTACGATTAAACTACCTAACTCAATTAATATATAATTTTTTGGAGTCGGCGCCAAACCACATTCAATTCGTCTTAGTAAAATCAGAGAAACTATCCACTTTTTAATGCGAGCGCGGTGAACCATAATAGTCACGGAGGGTGAGGCTGTCCGAGACGCGGGGAGCATATTTTCGACTTGAAAAGTATAAGTCATTTGGCGCCGACTTCAAAAAATTATATATCATTTGAGTTAGGTAGTTTAATCGTAAATCTAAATGAATAAAAAATTATTTTAAACTTTTTAGTTCGAATGGTTTGAAGTCGGTTCATTTTTCTTTGAAAAAAATTATTTTAATTAAAAAATTATTTCTTATGTAGTTCAATTCCTATAAGTGGGCTGTTCTATACCTCGAAGTTATGGGAAGTTGTCCGGAACACGTTGTATAAAGAGGCTTGTCCTGACTGACTGATCATCAACGCACAGCCTAAATCACTGAAGCTAGAAACTTGAAATTTTCACAGTAGCCTTCTTTCATGATGTAGGCACATACTAATTCCACCCATAAGGAGGTTAAATATGGGATGAAAGTTTGTATGAATGTCCGTATTTTTCAAGTTAGGATATCCATGAAAATTGGTATTTAAGTTTTCGGTTCAAAATAAAGAGTTAAGTATTTAACCCACCACTGGTGACGTCAATTTGACTTTCATCCTTGGTGACGCCAGTCTCACAGACCAGGATTTTCTATGGAAATTTTTACAATTTATTTTATTTACTGTTTTTTTTTTAATATATGTTTTTTGATAGTATAGCAAAGATATTTCATAAATCACAGCTCGTTTACTTGACTTTTAATTATCATTATTCAAAACATAAAAGAACACTACCTTTTTATACAAATCTTCTTTAAAATTTAAGAACACGTAACAGTCACATATTTTTATAATTATTTCCATCTTATCAGTCCTTTGACACTAGGAACTTACACAAAATAAATAAAAAGTGGCGTGCTACCTACAAAAATAACAAAAATTTACATCAGAAAAATTACTAATCTTCAGACCAAAAGCTTCAATAAAAAGGTATCTACTAGGTAGGTACATTACGTCCATCATCGTTTATATCACTTCCAACTTCACTGTCTCATGCTGTAATTGTTGATCTATCCTCTTCTAGTTCTTGTAAAAAAGATTCGGTACGATGCTGTTCACTTTCGAAAGACAGACTGTAACAAAATTTAAAATTTGAAACACACATAGGATATTTTTTTGAAATATCAATAAATTCATGCAATAAACTCAGTAAACATTATACAAAAAAATAATAGCACAATTATGTAAAAAATGCATATATGCCTGGCTAAATGCGAATAATAATCAATAATTCAAGTATGACTATTTTACTTACGTAATCGGTGACGCTAATCTCATGCACCGGGTTGGCACTAAAACTCCTAAACGTACACTCGCTTTGACATCGTAGATTTAACGTAAGGTAGAAGAGGTGGAATGCGGCAGCTACTCGAAACCACGACGAAAACGATGGCGGGAAAAAAAGTTATTCGAATTATTAAAAACACCCGGTCTCACAGACATATACGTCACCAGTGTGGTTAAGGAATTTTGGGAAAACTACTCCCAAGTGGGTTAAAAAATCATTGTTTTATTAATATTACCTGATTTATTTTATTAAATAACTGTGCCAAAATATAATAAACGGTTATTTTATTACATACTTACCTAAGAATACATATTTTAGTTCTAATACATGTTAAATAAACTGAATAAATATACCTATTCCATTAAAAATATCATAGGTGCATTTAATCGACAAGTTAAATCTCAAGATACGTGTCATTACGTCGTAATATCATGTATAATCGAGCACATCCATTGATTATAAATTGGACGTGGTTCAGCAAAAAGGATTCAACTCACACGACTTATCATAGCAAAGTTAATCTTAATTCAGCAATATTTAGGTATATATTTGTATGACAAGTTTTGTGGGTTGAATCCTTTTTGCTGAACTACGTCTATTTTATCAATGAGCATATTATGCTCATTGATAAATTAATAATCAATGGATTTGTTCCCGTTCCGAACCCTTCACCCCCTCGCAGAGAGGCCAAGTTAATGGCGGTCGGCCTATAAACTTAATATTCTAATGTTTGTTTCTTGAACGTTGACTTTATTGTTATCTGTTAATTAATTTATAAGAAACATCACTAGGTACTTTGTTCATTCTCCTTAACCGTATAAACGTAATATCTTTACCGTGTATATTTTTATAAACGTAGGTATCTTTTTCTTTTTTCAGAAATCTGGGGACTGCTCTTCTCTATTGCTTCAGGTACATTCTAAACGTCTCTCTGTCTCTTACATTTTTATGGCTTAACCGCTGAACTGATCTTGAAGTTTGCCACAAAGATAGCTTGCGTCAGACAGGACGTATTATATAGGTAGAATACTTTTTAAACCGGAAAAAATAGGTTGTTAAAAGAGATTTATAACAAGCTATAATTTAAAAATTAAAAAAAAAACCCGACTGCCATTGTGACCAAACTAATAAAAAATTAATAAACTACCACCGTTTACTCACAGTGTAGTTATTATTTATTTTGTTTTCTATGATTTGTCACTCCAAACTGATTTCAAACCTATAGATTGTATACTATATTTTCAGCCCTTTATTTTGATACCCCACTCGAGGGTCTCGAAGAAAAAAATTTTTTTTAGCCCGCACATTAAATTACATAAAATCTGTCATTTTGATTTTTTATGAATTTTATGTATCCAGTAATATGTGCGCCGTCAAAACAAATCTAATGACGTATCATTTATCAAAATCCGTTGAGCCGTTGAGTAGTTACAAGCGGACATAGGAATGGACATACATACACACAGGTGAAAGTTGAAACACATATACCCAGTCGGGTAAATCTATACATATAATAAAATCGTAGAATTGCCGTATCTGTACATTGAAGATTTTTGCAAAATAATAACTGGGGGATGTTAGGGATAAGTAATAGAACGTAAAAAAGCTATTTTTGAAATTTTTGTCTGTTTGTCTGTTTATCTGTTTATCTGTTTGTCTGTTTGTCTGTATGTTTGTGCGCGCATCACGTAAAAACTACTGAATGGATTGAAATGAAACTCGGCATGATTTAAGTTAATACTATGGAGTAACATATAGGATACTTTTTATCCCGAAATTCAGCACGGTTCCCTTGGGAGAGGGGATGAAAGGCAAAATGTGTACTTAGCTGTAATTCGTTAACGGGTGGTCCGATTTCATTCATTCTTTTTTTGTTAGAAATTAACGTGATGGCGCCAGTTATGGACAGGGTTAAGCGCCGAGTCAAACACGAGGAGCTATAACTTTTTTATTATTGAATCTTGAGTGTTATAATTTTACAATGATATACTCAGATTTATAGAGCTTCTCACTAACTACTAAAATCTAGAAATAGTCTAATGAGTTTTGAAATATGGAAACCTAAAAACGATCAACTGAAATATGTAAAAATGCTTATGATGGACAGTCTAAATCCAGTTATGGACACCCAGTGATGGACAGTTCGTTTTTACCCAACTACGGCAAAGCCAACAGAAGGGTTATGATTTTAGTAGTCTATGTATGTATGTTTGTATCCAATTTTTTGTTCTACCGAAGCTCCTAAACTACTGGGCTAATTCTGATGAATGAGGTGTTAATTGATTCGTTGTTATAGTTCGGGGGTCACATAGGCTACATTTTATATGCGAAAAAATTGAGAAGTGACGTTCGCGCAGCTAAACTGGAATATTAAGTTAGTTTTAGATAGACATAACAGATGGCGCCACTAGCCGCTTGCTCCGCCCTTTCTTCCATTAGTACACAATTGTATACACGTTTTTCTAAATTATTATTTTTAACCCCCGACGCAAAACGACGGGGTGTTATAAGTTTGAGTGTCTGTGTGTGTGTGTGTGTGTGTGTATGTGTGTCTGTCTGTTCCCCTGTAGCGCTCAAACGGGTGAACCGATTTGAATGCAGTTTTTTTCGTTTGAAAGGTGAATTACTCGACAGTGATGGCCACCGCTACAAAATGGCGGATTACATATTTTATCACAACTGCCTTAATATGGGTATCAAATGAAAGGACTTGACTAGTAGAATAGCACTATGCAAATCCAAGATGGTCGCCGCTACAAAATGGCGAATGTCAGGGGTTTTTTAAATTTTTAATTTATACTTGTATACTATTATTGATTGAAATGATTGATTGATTGACTGAGAGTTCTCCATAACGTTCTCAAAGGTGTGTGAAGTCTGCCAATCCGCTTGGCCAGCGTGGTAGACTATGGTCAAAACCCTTCTCACTCTGAGAGGAGACCCGTGCTCTGTAGTGAGCCGGTAATGGGTTGATCATGATGATGATGATGATGATGATGGGTTTTAGTTTACGAACTTTATCTCTTGTTTTATTTATATGGATTGTGGGCAAACGAGCAAGCGGGTCACCTGATGTTGAGTGATTACCGCTGCCCATGAACATTTGCATCACCAAAGGAACCACTAATACGTTGCCGGCTTTTAAAGAATTTGTTGATCCGCTCCTTGATTATTTCGAATAATATATAAATATCAAAGTTACATAGAAACAACCAAGGTTCGTCACATTTCAATTTGACACTTGTCTATTTGAGGACGTTTACAAAATGGTTCCATAATTTTTTATTTGCTTCAGGATTAAGATCCTGATGCTGTAGGGTACTACCCACCTAAACTAAAGGGATTCGGGAACTGTCCACTATGACTTCATATTTTGGTACCAAGCTTAGATTGAATCACGGACCTCTGAGTCCCAGCTCCTTAATCCTGATGATTAGCACGATACTGCTCACATAAGCAGCGAGGAATTTTCGCCTGTTTTTTGAAAAGATGAATAAGTTTTTTTCTAGGCCTGTTACCTGTAAAAGGTTTCCTTTCTTCTTGCGTAATAATTACTTGGACACTGTCCAAGAGGGCAAAAGATGATCCTTAGCTATGGAGAATCTTCTTTCTAAGTGAAAGAAGTTTCCTCATTCATAGCTACTCGTATGACACGTTTTACTATTAACACTTCTTTATTTTGTGATAATATAGAGCTAGGCCCCGTATTGCATACAAGCGGATGCCTGTGACTTCGTCCACGTGGATTTAGGTTTATTATAATCCCGCGGGAACTCTTTGTTTTTCTAAGCTCCTTTGAGCTCATACCTACATTTCTAAAAAATGTTAAAAGTGGCGCATCTAAATGGAACTACAATAATAGGTATTAATTTTTTAACCCTTTCCCACCCATCAGATTTTTTTTTGCATGGAAACCATAATTATTTTTTTAAAACAAGTATTGTTAAAAAATAAAAAATATCAACTGTGTGATAATTTTTTTTCTCTTTCACTTTTGATCACAATATTTTTTAGTCAAAAAAATTATATTTTCGGAATCACCTTTTCAACCCTTTTAATTTGACACCCCACTTGATAAGATTTGAAGGAAAAAAAAATTTAAGATGCAATCCTTCTACTATACCAAACTGAACCGATTTGGCTGAAATTTTGATGGAGATAGATTATGCCATGACTTAACACATAGGCTACTTTTTATCCTGAAAAAATCCACAGTTCCCACGGGATTTTGAAAAAACCAAAATCTATAGCTACGGTTATAGGTAGATTACTATAGCAAACCTCCTTGAAAGTTGCATAAGGGAGCGGGAACGGGAACTGGAAATCCACGATTCCCTTGGGATTTGTGACAAGTATAAATTAAAAATTTTAAAAACCCCCGAAATTCGCCATTTTGTGGTGGCGGCCATCTTGATTTTCATCAAACATAGCTAACAACACTCTCGACTAATTCACCTTGCAAACAAAAAAAAACCGCATTCAAATCTGTTCATCCGTTTGAGCGCTACAGGGGAACAGTCAGACACACACACATACAGAGAGAGAGAGAGAGAGACACGTCAAACTTATAACACCCCGTCGTTTTTGCGTCGGGGGTTAAAAAACCGAAATTCACGCGGGCAGAAGCTAGTTAAACTATACAAGTTTAATTTTGACTTGTAATTGTGTTTAAATGATAAGAATAGATAGGTCCATGACTGGATTTTTGATGTGTTTCCGATCCAGTAATGGACATCCCCTCTAAAACTTGAAAATAACTCTATGTCGCATTTATTCCTTCACAAGCATGTTTTAAAGTTTATATATAAGTGATTTAATCATTGTAAATTTACATTTTAATCAGAAACGAGAATCCATCGATCAAAATATTTTTCTTACCTTCTTAGCGATTTGCTTAAGAAAACTACTGAAATCGAAAGATATTGCACACGAAATTTTGTTCACCTTGCCATTTTAAAACAAAATGGCCGTTACATATGATATTTGTCAATATGACAAACAGATCCCTATTCTACATGGTTTAAGTGTTGCCAGCGGTAAAACTCTAATCTAGCTCTTATTTTTGTTAAAAACGGTGAAGGTGGTCAGCTACTGGTGCCTGGTCCATACCTGGCGACACCACGTTAGATACTTTAAAGACTACAGGCTAATCTCCGAAAGGCTGGACCGATTTTGATGGGACTTTCACTGGCGGATGTTTACATTTTGATGTACCTAAACATCCGCCAGTGAACTTTTAACAGTTTTTAGCAAGGTTTAAGCTCAAAGGAGCATAGGAAAAACAAAATGATTCCCACGTGATTATTAAAATCAATATCCACGCGAACGAAGTCGCGGGTATCCGCTCGTAAATAAATAAATAAAATAAAAAAAGTCCACACAGACGAAATTGCGAAAAAGAGCTTGTTAAGACTAATAATTCAAATCATCGATAAATTCATAGTAAAAATATTACTATGAAAACATATCGCTTAAGCTGATTAGAATGTAATAAATCGAAGTAACCTTTTCACATCCTCATTGTGGTAGGGGCCGCAACATAGTGAACAATGATTTGTAGGTCGATCCCACGACAGTCCCGGTTAAGTAACCGTGTGATAGTTACGAGCGAGTCAAACGTAGTTTTACTCGTACAGAGTGCTTAGTCTAAGATCGGAGCACTCGAAAACAAACTCGAAAACTATTGATCGAATCACAAGTGAATTCAGAGCAAAATGAACTCAAATACTCGTATTTTAAAGTCGTAATTCCATAGTTCGAATATGTATTTTACAACATTTCTGCTTGGGGCGCTCGTTGTGTTCGAATGCTGAATGTATTGGCGAACTCAAACCTTAATACAAGCCATTTTAGGTCTATTTTACTCTGAAATCGATCAATAGTTTTCGAGTTCGTTTTCGAGTGCTCCGATCTTAGACTAAGCACTCAGGTAAAGAGAGAAGGAAGGAAAGCATTTCTTTATCTGTTGTACTACAAATAGAATATTTGATTGCAAAACTGAACATTATTTCTGTCTGTTCCTTGAAACTTGGAGATTTTGACGTCTTAACTCTGCAGATGCTACTTCTTCATCTAACTATGTACCCCGTATTTAATTCAACTTCTTTTCAGTGGAATAAGAAAATTCTACTGAAAAAAGAAGCCGGCCAGAACACATTATAGTTCAATGGGCCAAAACTAAATAGTTACATTTTTTTAAAAGCGACGTAATAATTTTAAAATAACATAATTCTATGGCATCGTCTTGCGATGTCGATTTTGAGTCGCAGGTTCGACAAGACCACAAGGCACAAGATCGCCCAGCAGTGGGCGATCTTGTGTTGTAGGTACTAGGTAGTAGGTACCTACCTATCATCGGTAACGGTTGAACTTGGTATAATCTGTCCAACAGCTATAGTCACTATTATAGGTTAACACAACTTGTAGCTACATATTATAGTTATTTACGGCGCGCGACGTAGTCAGAACGCGTGTAAACGAAAATGTTCTTTTTTTGAAATTCATACAGATACCGCGCATCAAGCAATGAATGTGGCTGTATATTGAAACTCTTTGCGCATGAAGGGATTGAAAAAAAAAAACAAAGGAGTGTTGTTATGAAATTCAGTACAAAATAACATCATCCGTTTGGATGATGTAATGGTTATTAGGACATTGGGTGTTTTAATGTTGGCAATAAGCTAACTGTTTCAGAATCTTTAACCCAGATAAGCCTACTGTCTTATATGTAGGACACTGAAAATAAAAAAATATATCAAAGTACCCATTTAAATGGTTGATTTCATTTGTTGTGATATGAAGTAAGGAGACTATGTTTATTATAGTAAAAATATAAAATCGACGTTTTATTTACTATTTTTCGATATATTTCACTAAAAAGTGCGCAATAAAGGCACGTTGCAGAAACGGCCCACAAGAGATATGTATAAAAATCTGAAATTTATATTTAGGTTGCAAATTTCACATTTCACATGTTCTGGATAACCTCTTCTTTACTTTGTATAACAATTTTATTGATATAATATTTCGTAAAGTGGAAATAATTTACGACAAAAAGTGGTGGACTATATATAGGACAGTAGGATAATACAGGTAACTTTTTATGTTCGGACCGCTAACTGCTCATGGGATAATAGACGCCTGGAACAGCTTCCGATGGTGAGAAAAATTACAGAGAGGTAACGATATGTATTCTACCACTCCTTGTTGACCCCGATTGCCCTACTGACGAAGGTGATGAAGACAAGGGTGATGAAGATAACGTGGATGCTGAATAACTTGCTACGTAACATATTACTTCAGCCTGTAGAAATATATCTCCAAGTTGAGTATCCCATTAGTGATACCGAAGAGCAACTTGCTGTTAGTTGATCAGCTCAGCGCAAAAGTATTTACGCGTTGAGGAAAAGAGGCTTAACAACATCTTCAGTGGTTTGGCTCGAGGTTCAAGGAGCTTTCCAAGATAAACTTCAGATTGACTGGTTCGAAATTTACATTATTGGTTACACAGAGTAGGCATTAGAGTCAAGAAATGGCACATGCCATTACTTACAAATAATATCTTTCTGAACGTTTTTGCATGGCAATTATTATATAAAACAAAATACGGGAAACTCGATCACCTAAGCTTCCGCAGGAGAGTATCAACAGCTTTGATTGAGTCAAACAGAAAATTTGGAAAAATGGGGCCAAGTCAACCATCCCAATATGAACGTGATGACAGCTGGAAAGATCAATTCAATTATTTGGTTATTCTCCAATCAAAAGAAAGACTTTACCGTCAATGTCATAAAAATGTTTGACGCGCTGCATAAATTTCATATAGAAGTATATGCTATGTGTTTTGTAACTTATCATACATAAGTCATCACACTGAAAAATTGATATACTAACATTAAAATTGATTTTTGTACCCTTTTCATAAATAGATAAATGTATTAGGCCGTTTTCAGTTAAGGTCAATACTAACCCTTACTTACTACCTATTATCCTACTGTCCTATATATAGGACGGGCATTTCCCGGAAAACCTTAAGGAAAATATTTTTTTTAATATTTTTTTTATTCATTTTAAAGCTAATGCAAATAAATAAATTTGTTTATTGTAAAGATTTTGAGTAAAAATAGTTTCAGGCTTATCTGGGTTAATAGAGGATTTAAAGCATGGGTGTAGATAAAATTCATTAAGCAGTCAACCAGTATTTTTTATAGATAAGTGATTCCAAACAGCACCGCTTGTTGTTTCAAATTACCCTACTGTTAGAAAGTAGATGATTACACGTATGAGTGCTCTCGGCTCGATGCCTTCACTGTCACTGTAAACTACTTTCTATGGTAAATACTTATATGGGACGTCCTCACAATGAAATAGCAAGATAAATTCCAAATTTTTGCAGAAATTTCTATAAACTGTTTGACACTGACTTATGTAGGTAGTTTTTACTTTATAAACTAACCATGAGACTGAGTGTGTGAGAAGGAGTCAACCATACTAATTTATAAATACAATGTTTAATAATAATTTATAAATATTTTGATAAAGTTTACACGTGATTTTTTAAACTTTATAAAGTCCGGCCGGCGGATAAAGTAACATTCAAACTTAGAATAAATAGGTAAAGAAAGGCAGTCGTCGACGCGGCGATAAGCCGTTTTTAGCAAGCCTAAAAGGCTATCGTCGCGTCAGTGCTCAAGGTACTCATGCGCTTGTGTGCGTGTCGGCAAATGTAATTACAGGGTTTCGAGCGGTTTGTTAGAAACTTCCATTCTAAGCGTAATAGTTCGATGCATTCAAAATTAAACGTGTCCACCATGAAACAAACTAATTAGATTGCGAAATCAAGTATTCGTACTTCCATGGTTAAGGTTAAAGAAAAGTTAAAAACCCTGACCCGTGCAACCCAGAGTACTTAGCTTACTTTTGGTGGTCTCTCTTACTTACCTTACTTTAACCGTCTTGCACAATTGGCCCTAAGACCTCTCGGCTCATTGACCTATCCTGGAGTTGCTAGTATTTATTATAATATACCTCTACTTCAACCATTAACTACAATTATATAAGCAAATTAAATTAAGCGTATCGTATTCATAATACAAAACGCCCATAAATCATTGTTTAAGTAATTAATCCATCTATCCTCCATAATGAAAAAGTGAGTTGAGTGCATAGTCGTAACATCGCGTGCGTGCGCGCGTACGTTCCGCTTCCTGTGCGTTAACACTGACAGCCTTGCGAATGTATATAGTTAATGTCGAATTAGCAGCTTAAGTTAACGTGAGTATAGTCTGATTTTTAATGTTACCAGATATAAAACAGTTCCTACAAAAAAGATGAGAAATTCATAACTTATGTAAATAAATAAAAATTATACTTCGCATTTCTCCCAAAGATGATTATGGTTTACATGCAGCAGACGCTAGTCTGTGCTGTCCTTTATCACACTTTTAGAGTTATTTTATAATAAATTAATTGTTTTTTTTTTTTTTTTGACGTTGGTCACACACACTGAGTAGGTACCCTCACCCCACCGCCCTCGCCACGCCGATCCGGGTCGTCATTACGTTATTTTGTGTTGTCCGAGTCACACGTCGTCCAAACAAAATTCAAAAAATAAAAAGTGAAACGGGAAAAAGAAAAAGTGATTTAGTTGAAAAAGTTGAAGTGTATCACCCGCGGATTTTAATCATCAGTACCAGAAATTGCTAGCGACAATCATCACCGAGCGAGCAGAAAAATTCAAGGTAAGACTAGATTTATTCACTAGTAAGAACATTTTTACCCAGTGAACAAAATAACTATTGTTTACTGTTCATTGTTTTTATCTGCGTACCGTCTTCTGTTTATGTTAACGGTTCAATTGGAAATTTCAATGAGTTTCCCGTTAGACAGATAAAAGCTGTGGAATTTGCGCTCCAAACAAAAAAGTTGAACAAAGAAATTTTTCCCTTGTAAAGGGCTGGAAGTTGCTTTGTCCCATTCTCACCTACTTAAATAGTGTGTGAGGTATATAAAAACTAGAGAGAAAGAATAGCCTAGGTGAATGACCTTGTCTTCACTAAAATATTTAAGGCGCCAGCTTCAGTGGCATATAGAATACATACTTATAACCTTGATTTCCTGTATTATTGACATGTACCTTATCCCGACAAAATGTGTGTGGAAAATATACATCCCGACTTATATGGTGTTTGGATAAAAATATAGTGATACCTGTCAAATAAATATAAATATCCCGACGTAAAACGTTTGTGGAAAATATATGTATATCCCGACCTATATGGTGTGTGGAAAATATATGTTTATCCCGACCTTTATGGTGTGTGGATAAAAATATAGTGATACCTGTCAAATAAATATAACTATCCCGACGTAAAACGTTTGTGGAAAATATATGTATATCCCGACCTATATGGTGTGTGGAAAATATATGTATATCCCGACCTTTATGGTGTGTGGATAAAATATAAGTATACCTACCATCCAGTCAAATACTCCGACGCATAGCGTGTGTGAGTTTTCTGTGTAGGGTCATAAAATAAATACCTACCTACATAAATTTCATCTTACCTTATTCTTATTGACATCTGATTCATAAGAATGACGAATTAGATCTTGAGATTTTACAATTATTATTGGGCTCAGACCCAACAAGAAAAACTATTCGGAGATTTGCCCATAAAGATTTGGCCACACGATGGAAACATTATACCCATCTATGTATTATTTTTGACTAACGGGTTGCTTATGGAAGATCGATATTCAAAAATAATATTTACCAAAAAGATCAGCGTCAAAGACGGTTGCTATGCGATACTCATTACTGAAGCTTAGCAAACAAAAGCGAGATATATATTCAAAAATATAAAAATCGACACCTTTGGTTCGATTTAAATCTGTCGGAGTATCTGAAATCATCTAAGGCCACTTCAACCTCCGCTTCAAAGTTGATATCTAACCAATTCCGCTCACAGCCGAGTACTTCTGTACCGGAAAACTCTAAACGTACGGGGGGCATGTGCACCTGCCCGAAAAGCGAGTATAATACGCATACCGGGCTGACATCAGCACCCGCTACCGCCACCGCACTGCCAAGTGGCCGTGCCGTGAAATTATGACTGAGCGCTTACGCTTACGCACTTAAGCTTACGACTCAATGCTAAATGTCGCACGCGCAATCGTGACAATGCTACATAAAGCTAATACATGCTATGACATGCTAGCTGCTTCGTCACCGGTACATAACACCGATACGTTTTTACGTATCATTGGCAGATCAGTTTTTCTTCACGAGTGGCTTCATATTTTTGGGCCAAAGAAAAACAATTTATCTCACCAATTTTTGCACTAAAGGAAAACATCGTTTTATTTTGAATTTATATGAATCAAACTTTATTTGTGTCAATAACTTCAAACATATGGAAGATATGAAAATACCACATTAATATTAATTAAAATGTACTGTACTGTACTGTACTGTATGACAACCGGTCTAATTTTTGATTCCGTGAAATTCTGACACTTGTCATTTTAAAAATACAATGAGTTATTTGTATGAATAACAGAGTTAACACCTGAAGTTCGATTTTACACCAAAATTAAAATGCCTGAAGCATCTGTCAGACATTTTTCATATCTACATGTGGCAATTGATCATTCATTGATTCATTTATATGAGTTTTAAATTCATTATCTTTTTTGTGGGAACTGTTTTATGTCTGTAAATTGTCATTTTATGTCTGTATAACAGTAAGAAACGTCAGTTTCGCGAAATTAGAAATCCTTAGTAGAAATCAGACTTTAAAAGATGCATATTTTTTTTTTACTGCCAGTGGCCGAAAGTAATATGCAGAAGCAAGTAAATAGAACGGTAAAATTTCTGAAGTCAACGTTTTACCATTTCGACTTTGCAACGTCTATGCCTATACAAAGGTTTTAAAAACCAGTCCTTCACATTTATGTATGTTCATCAGTTTATTTGTCAGTTAATTTTCTTGACGATTTATTATGCATCAGAAATTCGGTTACAACTGTTTGGATAATGTAGAAGCGATTAACAATTTACTTTGAAATTAAGATTTTTGATCAAGGATCACTCATTACCCACAAAAAAAAAAAAAAAAAAGTTATTTACAAACAAATACAGAAAAATGTATGAGAAATCAGAAAACTAGCTAGTTATGTTGGTTTGTCGATGGCGGCGTGCCCGGCCTTCGACGACGGATTGGTTTATACGAAAATGTATGGATTTTCAAAGTTCTGGAAATTCTTGGCAATTCACTACTTTGATAATCGTAAGAAATATATGATCTGTATTGTTAACAATGATTTCATATGCTGGAGGAAGTGGAGAAATTATATTGATCCTGCAAATTGTTCATTTAAAATATGAAGAATATTCACTAGTACCTAGTGTATAGTGATGCGTCACGTTCGGGCTGTGGTGCAACCTGTAACGATGAGACAGCTTACGGATAACTCGCAACTGTAATTGCTTCACTCAAGAACCTTGGGACTCCAAAGTCCATCGGTTCTTCAATTTACTTGCAGCCTTTTATAACCTCAGTCTTTCACGACTTAGAAATTATAATATTTCATCAAAAATAAACAGCTATTGCCTATATCAATGTTTACAAAATTTCGCATCATATATTTATATGATGCGATTGAATGATGAATGAAATACATACATTAGTTGCAGATTTTGAATCTCGTCGAAAGTTCAACATGAACACAGAAAGGGAACTTACTGTTAGTGCATATCGTCAGTTAAAGGTTTATTCCGACAGATCTGACTTTGGTTTATTTGCCAGTAATCAAAATAACAAAATGTCAGAGGTACGCATCATGGAAGTTCTGAGATTGTTGATGCACTTACATCCAAAAAAAAAAAATAAAGTTTATAAGCCTTTCCATACTTTAGCCTTATTTCAAAATTTGCCACAAAATTAAATGTTACATGGCAAAGGTCGTTTTTTTTCTAACTCCAACGCATCGCTTAACATAGCAATGGTTTTTTCTCTAATAATTCTATGAATCAATATAACACATCTTTAAAGTCAAAATGACTGTTCTGCAAGAAAAAAGGTTATAATTATTGTGATTCCAATATTATACAGCAAATTGAATTTTTCACATAAAAATTCAGATGCAAGTTAAATTTCTATCATTCTCACTATCCATCATAATTTTGGATTAAATTCAGTATCAACAATGATTTAATCTCACAAAAAGATCTATCTTTAAAAAATCACCTTTTTGGCATTAACATCTCCATTAAAAAATACAGACACTTGGTCAATAAATACTTTATTGGAATCCGATAAAACTAAAATAGATGATCACAACTTCAAGATCAAATGTTTTTTTCAACCAAATTATTGTGTTGCCATATATTAAAGAAAATCTTTAATCTCTGTCCAAGCTTATTTCAGAAGATATTTAGAAAAAATTGATCCCTTACGTGCCCAATGAGATTTTTTCAAAATCAAATCAAAATCAATTTATTTGTTGAAATAGGTTAGTTCAATGATAGTAAAATTGTTAAATACAGTGTTACTATTTCATGCCCTTGTTTTAGGGCATACCTACCATATTCTTGTTATTTAATAACCTACTTATTTACTTTATACCTTTGTTCATCAGTTTTCAAAAAACCACTCTTTATATCCCATTGAGTTACGTCCATTCAATGGCACACATAGCACGCGACACGCGTTGACATCAGCTGCCCACAATGTAGAGCTAAAACTTAGAAATTATTTGAGAAAATATAGTTTGGTCTGAATCTTCAAATGTATTTTTAAAGTATCTTTTATTATAAAGATTTATTAAAATCAGATCAAAATTGTGGATATATTATTTTGAAGCTAAAATTTTCTTCTATGCATATAAAAATCTATATTCTATTCTATACAAGTACGATTAGCATACCTGTCATGCTACTTAGCAAAAAAATTAATTAATTAAAAATAAATAATAAATCGCCTTTAAATTATGATTTATGAAGAAATATTGTCTTTGTTTAATCACATATTGTAAATGATTATTTTCCTTTTTCCCTGTTATGCTTTGCCTTAATTTTATTTTTGAATATTTTTATTGTACACAATAAATAATATTGTAGTATTTTTTCGATGCTCTAAACATCTGCATGTAAACCATAATCATCTTTGGGAGAAATGCGAAGTATAATTAAGAATCAAACGAACTTACCTTGTGAAGTTTGATATCTAATTATACGAGCGTTTTGACCAAAGATGATTACAAACCCACCCACCCTGTTTTTGTCAAAATCCCTAAACATATCGAAAAAATAAAGCTCTGAAAAATGACGACCCGGATCGGCGTGGCGAGGGCGGTGGGGTGAGGGTACCTACTCAGTGTGTGTGACCAACGTCAAAAAAAAAAAAAAAACAATTAATTTATTATAAAATAACTCTAAAAGTGTGATAAAGGACAGCACAGACTAGCGTCTGCTGCATGTAAACCATAATCATCTTTGGTCAAAACGCTCGTATAATTAGATATCAAACTTCACAAGGTAAGTTCGTTTGATTCTTAATCAATTGCCATGCATGTAGATATGACAAATGCCTGAAAGATACGTCAGGTTTGGGGTAAAATCGAAGTTCAGGTGGTAACCCTGTTTTTTATACAAATAACTCATTCTATTTATAAAATTACAACGGTCAGAATTCCACCGAATTAAAAATCTACAATTATGCATATTATTATGATAATTGATGCAAACATCTTCATATAGGTTTTTTTTTTAATTGAATGTGAGGCTTACGCTTGACGACAATCATGCCTGAAAAGCCATGATGAGGTCTAAGTTGGAGCGCGCTTGTCTAGAAAATGCCTCAGGTAGCAGGTAGTAAGCAGGTAAAAGTTACCTGCTCAACTTAGCTAAAAATACCTTCTATAACGATAACTAGATCTAATTTCTTACACATGCAAACATGTTGTATTATTTTGTGCCGAACACGTTTTTCATTTCTTGAAAAAATAAAAGCGCCATAAAAATATACAGTAAAAGCAAAATGCAAGCATTGGTAAGGGCTATAAATACAGTTTTATGTGTCACCGTGAAATCGTTGTTTATACGGTCGGCGGGCAAGAAATAATACGCTGCATGAATTTGATTAGTTTCGATAAACGAGGCTTACGAGAGAAGTCAATGATAATTTCAGAACTTGCATAATATTTTAAGATTTCTCTCTGGGCAGTCCAATTTTTTAGGGTGACGACCTTTGGGTAGAGATACAGTAACGACTTCAGTTACCTACTCTAACTTAGTTTAGTTACTAGTCTAACTAAACTCTAGTCGACTTTAGTTAAATGTATATCTACTTTTGGTCCTGTTGAAGTATTTAAAGAATTGAATCGTGAAGAAACCTTTAGCTGTATCAACATGCAGCGATGTTGGTACAACTGGGACAACGTAGGTTGGTTCAAATCTTTTAAAAATTACTAGATTTTGTCTATAGGATCGACTTCAAAGGCAAAGGAAGACGAAACTTGAAATATTTTTGTTATTTACCCAGAAGTTTCCTCTGATCTGCGTTTATCCTGAATAATATTATGATCACGTATACAATCGGATACCCTTGTTAGTTATTCTACTTTTAAAAGTGTTATAAAAATGAATATTCATTTGCTCTACTATATAATACTAGCGGTCCGCCCCGGCTTCGCCCGTGGTACATAATATATAGCCTATAGCACTCAAGGATCCCGTACATATATCCAACGGTGAAAGAATTTTTGAAATCGGTCCAGTAGGGTAGACTGGGTACGGTTGAAACGGTGGACGGTTGAAACAAAGCGAATATCTCGACACCGCGTGTGGTGAGGTTGATGGTTACAAGGGAAGAACGAAGCGGACGACAAGGCGTAACACTAATTTTGGTGTTGTTTGGCCCTTCGCGCGCTGTACTTGTAGATAAGAGGCCTCATTGTGTTTTTTGACGTAAAAGTAAGTATTTTATGTCCTTACATTTTTGCAATTATAATGGTTTTATTAAAGTTAGAGTACTGAGAGTTTTGTATCGTTTTTATTGAAGTTTATAGAATATGGTTGTATGATTAGTGTTTATTTAAATTTATTATTATTCTTACTGCGAACAATTCTATACCTAGAAGGAGGGTTGGGGACAGTTGAAACATTTTTTGTGGGTACGGTTGAAACAATTTATTTATTTTATTTTCTTGTTTCAAAGATGCCAAATGGAGACTACGAGATGTCAAGCTGACTTATCGACGTACAAGTAAGCATAAGAAGGTGTAAAAGCCGGATCTTCGTTAAGAACAGCGGCAGAAAAGAATGGACTAAACCACTGTTCCCAGTTGAGGTATACAATATACGTAAACGAGATGCGACTGGTGGCAATGAAAATCAAGAAATGGGATATAAAGCTCACAATCGAGTGTTTAACCAGGAACAAGAGCGTGAACAATCTAAATATTTAATTAGATGTGCAGACATATATTTTTGCTTAACTAAAAAGGATGTCTAACTAAACTATGCTTAACTAAAGGATATATAACTAGAAAGTCTTAAAATGTTATTAGACGATGAATAAAAAAGTTCATTTATTATATTTTGTATTATTTGCATGTGTTTCAATTGACCCCAGGCACTGTTTCAACCGACCCTGGCATGGGGACGGTTGAAACAGTTTCCCATTTTTTTAAGATTTGATTATACACATAAAATACAATACAGTGATCGCAAATAACATTGCCCATTCGTAGACAGATATGTGGTCTTTTATTTGATATATTTCTTTCAACGCTCGCTTAACTATTCCCGACGAAATGGACGATTAACGCTAAAATGTTTCAACCGTACCCAGTCTCCCCTAGTTCCTGAGATTAGCGCGTTCAAACAAACAAACTTTTCCGCTTTATTATATTAGTATAGATGATAAAAGTATTATACATTGCGTCCATTACATGGAAATTACTGGACGGATTATGATGTAGCTTCAGTATTTCGAACCCCAGTTTAGGGTATGCTTTGTTAGATCAGTCACTCAGTACCTACAAGACTTTTCATAGATTACTTGATAATATCTCTAAACCTAATAAATGTTATCTAATGCATTTACAGCCTTTGCATTTATTTTATTTTGGAGATGTAGTAGTGCATCACCGAATTGTAACACCATTATGTAATGAGGTACTCACTGAGTTTTACAAAGACGGACTCTAATTATACGTAATGTCAAATTTGCGTAGCATATCGTATTGTACAGTAATTAATGTTCAATACGATACGCTACGCAAAATGGTTTGATTATTATCAAACCATCAGAATCGTTGGACTAACGACTCAAATAAAGTCAAATATTTGACTTACGTAAAATTGATAGCCGCACTTCACTTGCGAATGTCTGACGTGGGTGAGACGTTAATGTGTTGTGTTTGCTATGTTTCACTCGTGATACAGATTTACAATATTTGAATTGTAAATTACAATCCAAATATTACTTTAATGGTGATCCAAAGCGAGTAATCACTACATAGTATAAAACAAAGTTGCTTTCTCTGTCCCTATATCCCTATGTACGCATAAATCTTTAAAACTACGCAACGGATTTTGATGCGGTTTTTTTAATAGATAGAGTGATTCAAGAGGAAGGTTTATAAGTAGAAAAATTGGACCCAGTAGGTGGCGCTAATAGCGGGCAGGACGACGTCTGCCGAGTCCGCTAGTTGTAAATATTGTATCTTCAGTGCAGTTCACACTCTGTGTATCTATACCCATTCTACAGAACTGCATGCGGACTGCGTAATAAAGCTACACCCAAACCAAAATTTTACAGTTGTCTTGCAGTCCCAGTTACCGTTTCTGCGTCGAACAGAACAAGAACCTATGATTTCGCTATAACGAGTGTCAAAAAATTATAATTGTAATGGTATAATCTTGATTTCTCTAGAGTCTATCCAATGTAGCGTCTTCGTCGTCCCAACGTAGAACCGAACAAGAACTGAGATTTCGCAGTAATAAGAGTCAAAATATTATAATCGTACTACTAAGTATGATAAAATCTTGAATTCTCTCTATATTACCTGCAATAAGTATTCTTTTTTATTAATTTTAACTTCTGAAACAACATAATATTACACAAGTTAATAGGAGTACTTATGAGTCTACCTTGGCCTTCGTATACGATACAAATCGAATACGAAGTTGTGGGACTGTGGGTAGTTTGGCACCCACGGTAGGTGTGCAAACTGCTAATTCGGTATGGTACAAAAGTTGTAAATATACGCAACCTACATGTTTGGTTTGCGGGTCAAGGTAATAGGTTAAATATGCGCGACATCGCAATAGATTCAATAGAATGATAATAATATATGATAGCAGAAATATGCGCCACTTTCACCCCGCGTACATCATCCCATAATTAAGTAGATACTTTAAAACCTCTGCACAGCTTCAATTTTTTTTTAATGCAGTAAATAATGACGCCCGGAAACTGGGAATTTAGCTTTGCGCTAGAAAGTCGTCGTAGTACGATAGTAAATAATCGAAATAGCAATCGATACGAGTATTTTTGATCGTTAAGGCGTCATGCGGTATGAATAGCGACTGGCGAGTGCGGCGAGGCGTCGACGTCTATAGGTGTTCGCGCCAAATTTCATGTGATATATTAGGTTAATTGTTGCGATAATAAGTAATTAACTAATTAAGTATGTCACACCCTATTCATTTAATATATAATTATGTCACTACTAAATAATAGCAGAAATAACTGTGGAGAATTCTTCTATTTATAACGAAAATTACGCTACTAGGTGTACGTGTACCTACCACATTTCAGAAAATATACCCAACAGGTAGGTAACTATGTGGTTGTAACTTATTCCTCAGGAAAAACATTTATATAGTGGTTAATTATATGTATAGTAGGTCGAAATCGCGCAATTTCTCATGGTTCATGATTGCAATATTTTTAATTGTAGTTATTCAAACAAAAATCTAAAAAATAATAAAAGAAACTATGGTCGCAGTTGAGCAAACATCTAAAGTTACGTGATATTGACCTTGACAAGTGTCGGCAATACCGCATACCAGGGTTCCTATTCTGTAGGATATCTTTTTTTTTATTCTTAGCCCTTAACTGCAATATTATCATCTGATGGTAAGTGACGATACAGTCTAAGCTGGAAGTGGGCTTACTTAGAGCTACTTGAGCGACTTATTTAATCATTACTGCTATTTGAAGAGGTTTGATACCTTTTTGACATCACAACTTGGATTAACTCAACCAGCATTGTTGTTGAGCGACACCGTGTAAAACCAATTTGCTTTATAACTAAGCATACATTTTATATTGTAATATAAGGTACGGAACCCTTGGCGAGTCTGCCTCCACTTGGCTGGTGTTTATAATTTTCGTTTTCCTTGTCAGATGAATGAGCTTTTTATTGTAATTCATCACCTTTAAAGGAGATCGGGAAGTGTCATACTACCTACTAGCGTTTTCCACCATCTTTTAATAAATAGAATATAAGATAGTTATTTTATCATTTCAAGTGGTAACCATGTCGTAATAATAATGATTACTGACCATAGGACCACCTGGAAAGCATACTCTTCCATACAAAAGAAAAAAATTCCAAATCGGTCCAGGAGTCTTTAAGTAATCGGGGAACGTACATAAAAAAGATTCCGACGAATTGAAAACCTTCACCTTTTTTTGAAGTCGGTTATAAATAGGATAATCTAGAAATAAGGCAATAGGCTAAACTGTTGTAACAACGAATGTAACCCGAACTGTTTGCGGAATAGGAAGGCCTGTCGGCGGCGCGGGTTGTGTTGAGGTGTCCACTGTCCACCGCTGAAACCGGATTTGAATAATATTATAGGTAACCGATACCGTAGCGCGTGCGTGCAATCGTGTGCATTGCACGATATGTGTTTGTTTGTATCATAATAGCTTTCAGAACGAATCGAGCGTAGTTGTAGTGTTATGGTTTTTTTTTTGTTTAGGATCTTATACATGATTTTATACGCCACTACAACTTTGTAAGCAACGAATGCATACTGTAGAGTTAAGAAAATGCGAATGATTTCAGCAGAAGGAATCAACCATATCAAGTAAGTATGTCTCGGCTTATTCGGTATCTACTTAGTTACTTATTCATACTAGGTACCTACATGACTGCCGACTGCAGTATGGTCTTCTACAGCTCTTTCTATTTTTCATAAATCAAACTTTATGCACAATATTCCAAGTCGATAGGCACTTATTCATAAATCAAACGAGCTTACGATTTTAAGCAATGCGCATCTTGCAATTATAAGGTAAGGTAATATGGCTATGGCTATACATAATATTATATACGGTAACACGCCATTGAAGGTTTGCGTAAACTATAAGGTATTTTGTAATGTGCAAAGAGATGAGCAGTGAGCTAAACTTACCTACTTAAGTATTTGGTTGGAGTTGTATGACGTTTGGGTCTCCGGAGGCGTATATTTCATAACATTCTATCAACTGTAAATATTCTAGCTGGCTAGTATTTACACCTACACCTAGAGCTACACTTTTTATGGTGTCATGTTTGAAAAAATCCGGGTCAGAGTGTGCTGGGACTAGACCCGATTGAAGCGCACAGGACCCCAGATGATTCGCATTTACAGTGTAGCTCCTCATTACTTTTACCCGTTGCTAATTGTGCCCGTACCCGTCGATGCGATTTCGTCGTAGGATATAATCAAACATATGAATTCCCTAAGAATGTCCTAATTGAATCTCGTAAGTTATCACGCGATCACAATACTAATTTTCATCGTACGACGAAATCGTTTGATCGTACGATCGTTAGCCAATTAGGACGACGCCTTAGCGATGAGGCGAGCGAGGCAGCAAGCGGAGCGGCTAGTGAGGCGACGCGCTGTAAAATATTAATGTAAGAGCAAGTACCCATACCATAGCAAGGAACCATAGAGTTCTCCATAATGTTCTCAAAGGCGTGTGAAGTCTACCAATCCACACTTGTACATCGTGGTGGACGACGGCCTAAACTTATTTTCGGTTTGAGAGGACACCCGCGCCCTGTAGTGCGCCGGTAATGGATTGATAATGATGCTGTGCATGCTGCTCTCCATTTGGCGTCTGGTTTTTTTTTCTCCATTTGACTAACCATACTCGTTAGTACCTAGTCGTGCGACTAGGTACTAACGAGTATGGTAGGTACCTATTTGTTTCTGTAGCTTGCCGCGTCGCACTAAACTACTGTTTGTAGCGGAAGGTTCCTTAGTGGTCCATCCGTTAAATCGACAACAACTGTTTCAAGTATCTTATATTTTGATTATATATAAGTATCAGTATCTGTATATATATATGTATAAGTATATTTTATTTTTTCCAACACAACGTAGCAAACATTGTTCTATTACAATACTAGCGGATCCGGCAGACGTCGTCCTGCCCGCTATTAGCGCCACCTACCGGGTCCAATTTTTCTACTTATAAACCTTCCTCTTGAATCACTCTATCTATTAAAAAAACCGCATCAAAATCCGTTGCGTAGTTTTAAAGATTTAAGCATACATAGGGACATAGGGACATAGGGATATAGGGACAGAGAACGTGACTTTGTTTTATACTATGTAGTGATACAAAGAAAAAAAGCTGAGCTTAGAACCACGAGTATGTGTTGAAACATTTCAATTGTGCTGTTCAAGCTGTTATGAGACGTATTTAATTATTTATGAAATAAATATACCGACATTCGTTACGGGCACGTACGTTCTAAGGTCGTCAATAGATGGCTGAATAGGCGGTATTTTAGAGACATTGAGCCGTAAAAACACTTCATAGTCACGTATTATATAGTCTAACTAAACATTTTTAAGCGTTTAACTTTATTGCTGTTTTATACATTTTCATTTTAGTTTCCTGTAATTTAATAAAAAAAAAACAATAAAACCACAGACCTTGCAATGAAGGAGTTGAATCTATTATTACAGAAAACACGTCTAGTCTATAACTTGTGTTTTATCTAATTTTCTAGTGAAGTGCAGTTTGGCGTTCATTAGAAGAATTTTATTACATATTTTGATTTTTATAGTTAGCTTCACCCGGTGGTGGAAAAGTTGCCTTAGATCGTCCAACCACTTGCGTCTTTGGTGACCTCAGGATTATAGCCTTGTAGGCAAGAGATCTACGGGGATATTATTAGTCATGGCCAATGACCTGGCGGAGGGAGGTTTCTCCACGTGTCCCTCTGATTAGCAGAGGGCACTGCGGATGAAACTGGGGGTGAGACATCCCGGGGCGGGGGGCAGCGATGCCCATCGCGGGAGGAAGAAAACTTCGTTAAAAAATTACGGGAGGGCGCGAGCCTCTGGAGGGACAGCCCAGAGGCGAGCGGGAGCCCCAGCTGGGGCGGCTGCCGGACACCTGGGATGCATACTTTGGGTTCCCCAGGCGTCCAGCACACAGCATGAGGGTCATGCCGTGGTGGTTTTAGTGGGTACCCGGTTGGACTCCCACATAACCTTCGTTCTGCCGCATTCGGCCGCAGAACGGGGGTACCTATAAAAGGTTTCCACCACGTCAAAAAAAAAAAAAAAAGAAAAAAGGCAAGAGATCTTCCTCCAATAATCTCTGGAATGAGCTTTGGACTTCTAGATAAAGAGAAGATTGTTTTCGCGTAATGTGAGCTCTCTTTTTTACTACTCCCAGTGCCTACCTTAGTGGAAAGCTGTTCCTGGTGATCTTCAGCATCCTCCATTATATAGGTATATCGAATCGATCAATATCGAAAGCTTGTGCTATGTGCTTGTTGCAAAAGTGAGAGAGTACAGAATTATACTGTGAATTTAAATTGGACAATTAATTTCGAATGTTTTCTCTTAATTCTCTCAACGTGATATTGATAAAGATCGAACGAAAAAAAGCACACAGTAAAAAAAGACGCACATCGTCGCAGAAATATCAGAGAAATCGGTGTTTGTGCATAGTCTGTATAAAATACTCACCGAATTGAGAAACTCGCGCGGCGCGAGTGTTTTTTTCTAATATAGAAGTAATGCTAATTCATTTGAAAACAGGTACATTTATCTGCTTGTTGTATGGGCTACATTAGAATCCTTTCTAAAATAAAAGGAAAAGATAGTTCCGAAAACATCACGTAAACAACCCAAATTGAATACAATTCAGAGAATGCTCGAACAACGCGCGTGTCTGCGCAAACATATACGTATCTATTTGATACAAAAGTGTGAGAGCGGGATTATTCCGTGAATTTAAATTGCGCGATCTCATTTCGGGTGTTTTCTCTAAATTCCCTCAGCGTGACATTGATAAAGATCGCTGTTTTACATGACCATGTCCGTGAAAATGGAAGTGATGGTACCTAGTTGTTATGCAGCGGGCGCCGGCAGCTGCATGCCTTATTAACCGTCCGCGTCTGACACAAATGTTGATAGAACAGACCATTTGAATCCGGAAACCCTAATGATTCGTGCGATTTCACTTTCCTATTTTATTTGCCTTGTTTTTTTTTTTGCATGCTTAGTGAATAATGTGAAGAAGTGGAATCTACTAGGTATGTACACTTAGGGCTTGTTTCACCACCTTCTGATAATAGCGTGCAATAGCTTATTCACAACTTTTTTTTCTTGTCACTTGACATAATGGAAGAAAGTGACAAAACTTACGTTTAGGCTATCCGAGGTCACCACCACCTTCTGAAACAGGCCCTTAAATTATGTAAGTACTAAATACTTTGTAAGTGAAAATTCTTATGGTATTGTAAAAGAGGTGTTATTTATAATATGGTTGGGTATATAAAAACGATTTATTTTATTCGTTCCATTTCTTTGTATAATTAGATGGAGCCGCTTTTTGACACCAGTAAATACGACCGAACACAATCTGAGCGGCAAATCTCTCGCGGCATTTGCAACGTTTTGTTGATAAAAAAAAACGCGAAAAGGCATTCTCGTACTGACTGTGCTACTGATGTATGAAGTCTGCATGGCTATCAATGCCTTACCGTTTGCTAATTTCAACATCATTACAAACGATTGATCAATAAAATTCCAAATAGAATTTCGTTGCATATTATTTTAAGTTTAATGCAAATTTAGTACTCGTACAGAATACTAGAACTGGTTGTTACATTAAAATATTGCGAGACAATTAGAATGGCTTATAAAAAAATAGTCTCAAATATCACAAGCTTTCATGAAGCAAATGTCATAATAATTAATCAGGTCCCGCTCCCACTTCTAAAAGACAATTGCGAAAATGTTTGCCTTGTATAACTTTGTTATCAAGTATGTAGTTGCAAAGGATTTTGGAGCGCTAAAAGATATGACTTTGATACGGTCGTGGCAAGTGACCACTTTGTCACCCAATTATGCCAGTTGATATTTTACTAGTATTATTGCCGGGTCAAAATAGACATTTCAATTAGCATTAATTCCCACAGAGCTGAATTTTGGTAGAGACCTTGGGTACACCAGTAGGAATAAAGTGTCCAAAGTCCCAATTGATCCCATGTCTGCTAAAAAAGTTATTCAAGGTCAAAGTCACAATTTTCGTTTTTTTTTTTTTGGATTTTTCTCGAAAACGGTAAGTTTTATAAAAACACAGTCCAGGCAAAAATTGTAGATCATAAAATTATCTACAAAAATATTTTATGTACCTTTTTTCCTAAGAATCACCATTCCTAAGATATCGCCATTCAAAAAAGTTCACGCCTACTTTGAGACACTTTATCAATAAAATTTGTTTAAAGATATTAAATATAAAATTTAAGAAATGCAAAAATTCAGAGGCTTACTGGATAGATAAATGAACAATAATCCGCCGGGAAAATAAAATTATCACAATTTTTCGATTAGTTATGCAATAGTTAATTTGCTACTTGAAGATGAAAATTGCAAGTGTGATATTTGTTAAACTATAAATTTCAGATTTTTTTCCTTTCTTGAAGCTATTCTCGAAAGGCTTTAGAATAGATTCCTGTTAGAAATTTTTTTTTCTACTGGTGTACCCAAGGTCTCTACCAAAATTCAGCTCTGTCGGAATTACTGCTATTTAATAACATTTTTACGTCTATTTTGACTGGGTAATTAGCAAAGAATAAAATCTGTGGTTGGTTCTAAACGCTTAGCGCTTATAATAAATATCTGTAATTTTGCAATGTTTTTCTCTTTAAACGTCGATGGCTTAGCCAACGCTCTAAAATTCAGTTACTATACAAAAATGCTTATTATTTTGACCGTTACGATCTTCTTGTGTGTATGAAAGTCATTCCCATCGACTATATTGGACGTTGAACTGATACTTTTAGCTTTGATAAACATTATTAATTATTTTGATCAAAGTTTCACTCACCTT
Organism: Melanargia galathea; assembly: GCA_920104075.1. Lineage (NCBI taxonomy): Eukaryota > Metazoa > Arthropoda > Insecta > Lepidoptera > Nymphalidae > Melanargia > Melanargia galathea. The sequence continues at coordinate 26,736,263 of OV049856.1, read as the reverse complement.
ACTCGTGTTTTCAATCAATCATAAAAAATAAATGAAGTTTAAAATGAATTACATTCAATTCATGATTATAATTATAATTGCATAAAATGAAACCTAGCTCACCCAGCGTACTTGGACTCCTAAATCAGTCACTCAAAGACGGGAATGAGCTAGCGTTGAAAGAACCTCATTTCCGGCCACGACTTTTTCAATACATTTCATTTAAATACTTTCTTCAAGTGCGCTGAGTGGTGACTGAGTGGTTTTAATTTCTCACATTGGCTTCTCATATAGGTTGAGTGAGACACGCGAAAGCTTTTATTCTATCTGTATTATTTATTGTTAAGACAGTTTATTCTTATATTAAAACAGCTATATACTTAGTATTTGCAAATAGAAAAATAGTTTCAGCATAACATTAGTATTCGTAAGACAACATAGTAAAGAACTTGGCTAACTTCTAATACTCTCGCACAGAATAGGAAAGTTATAAAACATTTTAATACAAATACATTATATTATTGAACAGTGTTAAATCTCTGTGGAAGCGATTGCAACACCTAGCAAATTGCAATAAAATGTACGAGTAACATAATATATTATGTTGGGAAATCATCATCAGTGCAGCATAGCGCATCCATATTTTACTAAAGAATTTTGACGTTCAATGTCGGAAGCATCATTACCAACGAAGCATTTTCATTGTCAGCAATTTTTAACCCCCGACGCAAAAACGACGGGGTGTTATAAGTTTGACGTGTCTGTGTGTGTGTGTGTGTGTGTGTGTCTGTCTGTTCCCCTGTGGCGCTCAAACGGGTGGACCGATTTGAATGCGGTTTTTTTTATTTGAAAGGTGAATTAGTCGAGAGTGTTCTTAGCTATGTTTGATGAAAATCGGTCCAAGATGGCCGCCGCTACAAAATGGCGGATGATATATTTTTTCACAACTCCCTTGATATGGGTATCAAATGAAAGGGCTTGACTAGTAGAATAGCACTATTGCAAATTCAAGATGGCCGCCGCCACTAAATGGCGAATGTCGGGGGTTTTTTAAATTTTCAATTTACACTTGTGATAATATGCATTTACTGTAATATTGTATATTATATGTACTATCTTTATACATTGTTATGATATGATTTCTAACACAACAACCTTTATAATATACATAAATCAATTGCAGCTTCCGAAAGTGACTAGATATTAATATGCTCACCTACTAATTTGAGACGATTAAGTAATAAGTATATTATAAAAAGTGATTTATTAATATAGTGCAGAGTCCTTTTTCACATTGTCCAATATTATATAGCACAAACATATATGTCATTAAAACAATCCAGTCCAATGCCGTAGCACAGCAATTTAGTCATTAACTATCTTGTAGGAAGGTAATTTGTGCCCTTCCGTTCTGTCATTTGAGCCAATTTATCTGTTACACTAATAATTTTGATTATAATTGACCATGTCATATATTATATTTGATTTAAAATTATTTCTATCTGCTAAAAAATTCTTTAATTTAAAATGCCGATTGTTTTTTTTTCGCCCTACCATTGTCAAGTATTCAGGGGTGCTTATTGTTTTCAAAAAATGTATTTTAATCAATAGCGATTGCTAAGAATAGAAATTGTTCGACTTAGCTGACGCAAAAAAATTAAACGATGAAATTCTTTGAAACAATTTGATAATAGAAAAAATAAAAATAAGTAGAAACCATCTATTGAGGTTAAAATTACATACTATAATAAGTATTATATTATGAGGAATATAAGAATACTTGTATGCTAGTTGCTTCTGCACACGTTAATGCAATACTCATAATTTGAATACAAATTACAGCAAATAGAGTTAGGTATATTATTATTGTAGGTACGAAATCTATACTAATAAATAAAATTGAAGTGTCTGTCTGTAATATCGAAATAACTACCTCATATTAAGCTCATATGGTTATTTGAACGATACTATAACCGAATCACACGTTTTTAAAATTTTTGTCTGTCTGTCTGTCTGTCTGTCTGTCTGTCTGTTTGAACGGGCTAATCTTTGGAACGGCTGAACCGATTTTGACGGGACTTTCACATACAAGTAGAGAATTAACCAGGGAGTGACATAGGCTACTTTTTTAACCGACTTTCAAAAAAGGAGGAATTGTGTTTTTCTACCTATGTACACCGATATCTCCGAGATTTCTGAACCGATTTGCGTAATTTTTTTTTTAATCGATAGAGAAACATTGCGACACTGTCCTACAAAAAATTTGGATCCCAACTCCTCAATCCTGATGCTGCAGGGGATCTGATCCCCAAAACTAATGGGATTTAGGCACTGTCGGTTATTTAAATTGATATTGGGGATACCAATTAAAGACTTAATTGTTGAATGACCTCGAGTAGGTACATGTCCAACTCCTGCTGTAAGGAATTGCATTCCGAAATCGTAAGGATCCCACGGAATTTTTCCGTTTTGTGGACGGGTTACTACTTACTACAGATAGGATACATTTTGTTCTGGAAAATCAAAGTTCCCACGAGATTTTTACAAACCTAAATACACACGGGCGAAGCCGTGGGCATCATCTAGTAAGGAATAAATTCCTAAGAGATCCTTTTATAACAATTATGATATGGTTGTATAATTGAAACAAAAATGTGTTCATTAAGTAATTTTAAAGAACAACTTAATTCTTTGGTATAAACATATATTATAACTAGATGATGCCCACGGCTTCGCCCGTGTGGTTTGTAAAAATCTCGTGGGAACTTTGATTTTCCAGAACGAAAAGTAGCCTATCTGGTAAGTAGTAACCCGTCCACAAAACGGAAAAATTCCGTGGGAGGATCCCAATTTCCCACGATTTCGGAATGCAATTCCTTACAGCATCAGGGTTGAGGAGTTGGACATGTACCTACTCGAGGTTATTCAACAATAAAGTCTTTAATTGGTATCCCCAATATCAATTTAAATAACCGACAGTGCTTAAATCCCATTAGTGTTGGGGATCAGATCCCCTACAGCATCAGGATTGAGGAGTTGGAATCCAAATTTTTTGTAGGACAGTGTCGCAATGTTTCTCTATCGATTAAAAAAAAAATTACGCAAATCGGTTCAGAAATCTCGGAGATATCGGTGTACTTAGGTAGAAAAACACAACTCCTCCTTTTTTTAAAGTCGGTTAAAAAAGTAGCCTATGTTACTCCCTGGTTAATTCTCTACTTGTATGTGAAAGTCCCGTCAAAATCGGTTCAGCCGTTCCAAAGATTAGCCCGTTCAAACAGACAGACAGACAGACAGACAGACAGACAGACAGACAGACAGACAAACAGACAGACAGACAGACAGACAGACAGACAGACAAAAATTTTAAAAACGTGTGATTCGGTTATAGTATCGTACAAATAACCATATGAGCTTAATATGAGGTAGTTATTTCGATATTACAGACAGACACTTCAATTTTATTTATTAGTATAGATTAATGAGCATTTATTGCATGAGCAGTCCTTGTCCCTGAAATGGTAAACATCCACAACTTATTATGGCCACATTATTTTATTATGAAAATTTTTATTTTGTTTCTTATTCGGAGAATTAACCTCCGATCTACTCAACACGGAGAGATTTATTACTATTATCAATATGTAACTTTTTAAAAATTTCTGAAAAACTTTTTAAAAACTGTAAAAATTTCTTATAAACTATGAGCAGAGCCTTTACACTCATAAATAATTAATTAATATGTACACAAACAAATACAAACTTTTATAAAATTACTAGCTTCTGCCCGCGGCTTCGCCGTAGGAATTGTGGGGTTTTCAGGATGAAGAGTAGCCTATGTGTTAATCAAGGCAAATCTATCTCCACTCAAAATTTCAGCCTAATCGGTTCAGTAATTGCGACGTTATAGAGTATCAAACATACACACAAACGTTTGCCTTTATAATATTAGTGTCATTTAAAGATTTTGACCTTGTGCTCTAACTCAGATTGACGTGCAAAACATCACATTACAATGGGTTGTTATTTTATTCATAACAAAACTAAAAAAAAAAAAATTAACATAACAACAAAGTATTTACGTGTTATTCATCCATTGTTACGGAAAAGATAGCATCGATACGTACATATGTATAAAAGCGTGCATTATGCGAAAAAATGTCCTATTTCACAGTGATTTCCACGTTATTGTTTAGATTTTCTTTATCTGCGTCTATTATTACAATTATGTGCTTTTATGTAAGTTTGCATCAGTGTGCCTTACTTTTCTTTTAATTTGAAGTATCTCTTGAATCCGTGTCAAATCAATTTGGTTTAGTATAGTAGGATCATTTAAGAAATATCTAATTGTAAGAAGATAGGTATATACTTAATCTTAGAGAAATATATATTTGTTGCCATGGATAATGTCGAGGTATGCAACCTCTGTTAATTCGTGTGCGCTGGCCAATTTCACCAGAAGAAAAGAGTTTGTCAATGAGAACATTTTAAGAATTCGTATTACGAAGCCGCAACCGAGAATTAGCTACGAGAGCACACTTCAATTCTGTTCCTTGTACTGTGCATATACCCGAGTAATCTCCTGTCCGGACCGGAGCCCTAAAATCCTTTTGGTCCATTTATTGTTGTATTGTTTATCACAAAATATACGGAGTTATTGTATTCAAGATGTAGCCACTTGTTTCATTTCCGCTACATATTGGTGATCCGACGTGATCATGATACACGGCTACGAATCCGACGTGATACGATTGTTTGGACCCACGGGCGATTTAATCCATGGAGACATAAATATTTGGAGATGTAACTAATTGGAGGAATTTTATTGGAATTATTTGGAGAACTTCATTACCTACGTACTTTGGAAGACGTGACTGAGGTTTTTCTTTTCCTTAACCAAGTGCCTCCGGAACATAACCAGTGCTAAAAAACATAAAAATCAAGAATTACGATAGTTATTGCATTGGAAGATAATTATTTTTTTCGTTCGCTGAAAAGAACGTTGTGATTGACATCTGACACCGTCACGGAATTTATTTTTGAATTTTTTGGAATTCGAGTGAAAAAATAGAAGAACGTAAAGACATTCAAAGTGTAAACAAGAAATTTTTTATTATTTTGTAATTCTTATATTGTAAATATTTTTCCTTTTTTTACCAGTTTATTTTCAGCATTTATTTTAAATTTTGCGGACACTCATTTTGACTATGGACATAAGGTTAAAGGAATTGGAGGATGAGAATGCAACTCTAAGTAAAAAGATTAAAGAGCTAGAGGAAATTATAAAGGAAAATGTAACCCTCCGTTCCATATTGGCCAAAGCTTCGGAAACGGAAACCCCAACCTCAACCCCTACGGAGTATTGTAGTTTCGCAGTTTCGCAGGTTTCCCCAGGCAGCTTGGCACCTTCTGCCACTGATAGTTTGTTCGGTCTTTTAAATTCCCTTCTTGATGATTTATCAGAACAGGTTGCTGCACTAAGCAGAAATAATTATAAACGCAATAGGCGTAAAGGTCGAAATAATAATAATAAAACAAATTCTTACAGATCACAGAGCAATCACCAGCGGCAATCAGTGGGGGCGATGCCTGACTGCCCAGCTGATAGTCGCCGTTTATTCATTACAGAAGCAAAATCTAAATTGCGTTTTTTAATAGATACTGGCTCTGATCTGTCTTGCTATCCGGTAACGTGGATTAATCGACCACCTAAGGTAACTGAGTTTACCATGCGCGCCGCAAACAGCAGCGACATCAAAACATACGGTACGATTACCTTATTACTAGATTTAGGTCTTCGACGTGCCTTCAAATGGAACTTTATAATATGCGACGTAACTACCGCTATTATAGGGGCCGATTTCTTATCTTATTTTAATTTAATGCCAAATTGCAGGAGCGGCCGGTTGTTCGATAACACGACTGGTCTGTCCAACGTGGCGTCCGTGTCTTCAGAAGGACACGTTAGTGTAAAGTCTATTGACACTAAAAATGAAATACTATGTAAGTATCCTGCTATTTTAAGGCCACCAGGTCCTGTGCGCGAGATTAAACACAACACGGTGCACTACATCCGAACAACGGATGGTCCGCCGGTTGCTTGTCGCCCGCGCCGCCTGGGCCCACAGAAGTTAGCCATCGCAAAGAAGGAGTTCGCAAGTATGGTTGAATGCGGCTCCGCCAGACCTTCCGATAGTCCTTGGTCTTCAGCTTTGCATCTGGCTCCAAAAGGTGAATCTGATTGGCGTCCGTGCGGTGATTATCGCGCTTTAAACGCGCGGACGATTCCCGATAGGTATCCTGTGCGTCACATAGGCGATTTTAATCAAAATCTAATTGGTTCAACAGTTTTCAGCACGATCGACCTTGTAAAAGCCTATCAGCAGATTCCCGTAGCAAAGGACGACATTTGTAAGACTGCAATTATTACACCTTTTGGTTTATTTGAATTTCCATACATGACTTTCGGACTCCGTAATGCTGGTCAAACATTCCAGCGCTTCATTGACGAAGTCGTTCGGGGTCTTAATTTCTGTTTTGCTTACGTTGATGATATTTTAGTTTTTTCTAAAGATCCGCAACAACATGCGGAGCACTTAAATATTTTATTTAAACGCTTAGAACAATACGGCGTTGTTATAAATGAAAATAAATGCAATTTTAATGTTTCAGAAGTTCGATTTCTGGGTTACAAAATCAACGCCGCCGGCATAAGTCCGCCGGTTGAACGCATTAAGGATCTTCAGGAGTTTCCCTTGCCGAAGACGGTACAAGGTGTTCGAAGATTCCTTGGTATGGTGAACTTTTATCGTAAGTTTTTACCTGGTATAGCCCGGTACCAGGCCCCACTCATAGATGCTCTGTCGGTCATTCAAGGTAAAGGCGCTAAGCCGTTTACTTGGACGCCTGACTTAGAGCGTTCTTTTAACTCGTGTAAAGAGAGTTTAGCTAATGCTACTTTATTAGCTCACCCAGTCGCCGACGCTCGACTCGGGTTGTTTACCGACGCGTCTAATACGCATGTCGGCGCGTGTTTACAACAATTAGTTGATAAGGGGTGGCAACCAATCGCATTTTTTAGCAAAAAGCTAACTGCAAAGCAATCCGATTGGCCTGCTTATTACAGAGAGCTTCTGGCAGTCTATGAGAGCGTGCAACATTTCAAGCACATTCTGGAAGGTCAACATGCCACTATATTCAGTGATCATAAGCCACTCTTATTCGTTTTTACTCAACGGCGTGAAAAACTTCCGCCTGTACAGTTAAATCAAATAATATTTATTTCACAGTTCACTACGGACATTCAGCACGTCAAGGGTGCTGACAACCTGGTCGCTGATGCTTTCTCACGCGTAGAGAGCATCTCGCTAGAAGACCATCTCGCTGCACTGGCGCACTCACAAGCTTCAGATGAAGAGTTGATGCGCCTGCGTGATGGAACATCCATGAAGTTAGACTTCATTACGGTACCTGGTACAACAATTAAGTTGGTATGTGATGTTTCTACGGGTAAACCCCGTCCGTACGTAACTCCACAGTTCAGGAGGAGCATTTTCGAAAAACTTCATAACCTCAGCCATCCAGGTATTCGTGCAACCGCTCGTTTAATTATGGATCGCTACGTATGGCCATCGATTCAACAAGATTGTCATATGTGGGCGCGAGCGTGTGAAGCGTGTCAACGTTCGAAAATTTCTCGTCATACAATTGCTCCGTTTACATCTTTCTCTTTGCCATCTGGGCGTTTTTCTGTAGTGCATGTAGACATTATAGGTCCTTTACCCTATTCCTCTGGCTCTAAATATTGCCTCACAGCCATTGATCGTTTTACACGTTGGCCTGAAGCATTTCCAATGCCAGATATAACTGCGGAAACGTGTGCCAGAGTCTTCTTAGATGGCTGGGTGGCGAGATTTGGGTGCCCTTCTTCTATCATTTCAGACCGAGGTTCCCAGTTCAGTTCGCATCTCTTCGCGAAAATCGTTGAGTTGACTGGTGCGCAGCATCGCATGACGACAGCTTATCACCCGCAATGCAACGGTATGGTGGAGCGTTTTCACCGACAGCTCAAGGCAGCCATTGCGTGCCACGCAAATCCGCAATGGACCGAGGTATTACCATTGGTACTCCTAGGTATCAGGAGCGCATGGAAAGAAGACCTCGGTGCGTCAAGTGCTGAACTTGTTTTCGGAGAACCTTTGCGATTACCAGGTGCGTTTTTTAACCCGCCTGCTAACGATCGCGTTTCGGACCCGGCGTATTTTGCCGATAGACTTCGCGCGCATATGGCCGAGTTAGTTCCGACTCCTTCTTCGAAACATGGTAAAACAATTTTTTACATTCCGAAGGACTTAGCCTCTGCAGATCATGTTTTCTTGCGTCGAGGGGCAGCTAAAAAACCTTTTGAACAGCCATACACTGGCCCGTTCAAGGTATTAGAGCGTAATAAAAAAATTTTTAAACTTAGTATAAAAGGCAAACAAGTAAATGTAGCAATAGATCGCCTTAAGCCGGCTTATATTTTACAGCCTCATCAAGACGATTCGCCCTTGCAATCGTCCCGTCCTGCTGTCACTACTCGCTCCGGTCGTAGAGTTCGTTTTTGTATTCCCTATCAAGCAGCTTAATGATTAACAAATTATTAATTTTTCTTTTTTCTCTTTTTTACTCCGTAGGGGGGTGATGTCGAGGTATGCAACCTCTGTTAATTCGTGTGCGCTGGCCAATTACACCAGAAGAAAAGAGTTTGTCAATGAGAACATTTTAAGAATTTGAATTACGAAGCCGCAACCGAGAATTAGCTACGAGAGAACACTTCAATTCTGTTCCTTGTACTGTGCATATACCTGAGTAATCTCCTGTCCGGACCGGAGCCCTAAAATCCTTTTGGTCCATTTATTGTTGTATTGTTTATCACAAAATATACGGAGTTATTGTATTCAAGATGTAGCCACTTGTTTCATTCCCGCTACAATAATACCTACTTGATATGAACCTGACATTTTGACGACCAGTGACAATGAAGCGTATTTTGCCCGTTCCTTATTTTACTTACACATTTCAAGTAGCGACGAAGTAATGAAATTAAGTACATCGTATCATGCAATACCAGACCTAACAAACAAAAACGTTTTTGTTGTTTGCACAATGTGCAGTTCGACTGTCATTACCCGTATGCACCCGTGCATTCATGTCACTAAGCTACCAGCAAAGTTTCAACACAAAAGCAAGGTCCAACCTTAAAATTGTGCAAGAGATTTTTTACTTTGGTACCTATTGAAGTTGTTAATATTATCGTTGAAGAATCTACGTAATTTCTTATAGGTACCTAATGCAATAATGTGATAGTATCAAGGCTATTGTTCTGTAACTAGGTATATAGAGATAACGATAAAAAACAGACGAATCTTGTGAAATATCAACAGCTTTTGAAGCTGTAAGCCTCACGAGCATTATGTCATTATTAACCTAATTCATAGTTGTCTGTTAAGTCAAGTATGAGGTAGACTTTAGCAAGTAAATCTACTATATAAAAATAAGTCAGGTTTTCCTTCCTGACGCTATAACTCCAGAACGCACGAACCGATTTCCACGGTTTTGCATTCGTTGGAAAGGTCTCGGGCTCCGTGAGGTTTATAGCAAAGAAAAACACGCGAACGAAGTCGCGGGGGTCAGCTAGTCTTATATGAAATTAGCCAATTATCTTTTACGTATTGTAGGGCTACTAACAAAATAATAATATGACTGTATAGCAATTCCAAAAAGAGTTCCAGACGAAGAACTTACATACAAAAAAAATTATAATAAGAAGAGACGTGATGGATGAAAATTTAAATATGATACAATACTCGTAAACACTATGACACCATAACAAAGCAAAAAATGAATAAGAAATTAAACGTCTTGAGTTTCAAATTTTTGTTTTATTCCAAAAATTATAATAATTCTTTGTCTCTCGTCTTTTGTTTTTGTCGTTGTTAATTCGTTGCGCGAACATAGAGCAAATGAGCTCACATACGAACGAGGAGTAGATTCAAAAATTACAAAAGGTTTCCAACAAAGGATACGAGGAATAACCGTACACTGTTACCAGAGGAACATAAGCGCAAGGAGCACGCAATGATCTCTTTAGTCATTGAGAAGATAAACAATGGTAGGTATAACAACGGCTATTCTACAGATAACATCTTGATCGCATCCATTAGCTTAGTATACACAGGTACTTTATGCAGTTAGGTTGGTTATGAAGGATGAGAATGAAATTCGTTTAAAAACCAGTATAAAAATAATTAATCGTGAAACAACTCAAAGATAAAAGATTAATTAAAAGCTTACATAACCGGCAAAATGTCGTCGGGCCAGATGTCAACATCGGAATTATTGGTAAAATCATTGACATATGTCAATGGGTAAAATTGTAATTTTCACAGGATTCTGTTTCACTTTTCGTGGGTTGGTGGTAAAGTTTAACCTTAACTAAGGTTAAATCTTACTAACGACCAAATAGTCCCATGTGGTCGTTAAATCTTACCCACCAAAATAATACTTAGTTGACATAAATAAGTCGGGCTTCATTAACTTTTAACCAAAATTTGACCCTTAACTGTGGAGGTATGAATACAGACTTATGCAAACAGTTTTACCTAATTGTTATTATGTGATTGTCTAATTCTATCCGCCTAGCCTGATAGGTATGCCACTGACATTTAGAAAATAAAGCTAATTTAATTTTGCTAAGTTTACTCAATATTAACCTGCTACCTCGTTAAAGTTTAGTACAGTTGCAACTGTTAGGAACAAAAACCTAGACAGTTAAATCACGCGTTATACGTACGTACATACATATGAATGCACGTAAGTATAATTAAATAAAGCATTCATTAATCCACTCATTCATGTATGTTGTATTACCTACTGACTGACTATAAAAGCCGCTAGCGGCCGCATCCGGAACCGGTGTCATCATCATTATTAGCATGCGAACCATTTGAATTTTATGTTCTTTTGTTATTTTTATTGTCGCTGCTTGATGTCTGTTATGTCTATTATGTTTTACTTAAAGGTTTTTATGGTAGGTACATACGTCTTTTACTCTCGCTTGCCAAAATGCTTATTCACTACAAGCGGACACCCGCGACTTCGTTCGCGTGGATATCGGTTTTTAAAAATCCCGCGGGTAAGTACCTACTTATTGTTTTTCTTAAGCGTGAAATACACATGCTACGTAGTAGCACATAAGCATACTATTTTCGAGCAGATGCTACTTAGTAGCATACAATTAGCACGTGTATACGAAAAGAGCATGCTTCTGAATAAGCACGCTACCTAATCGCACGCAAGTCTATTTTTTCGTGCTAACTAGCACACGGGGTAAGGCGCGGGTGAGAGGGGGGTAACTCCAAAGCAAGTCTGAACGCGTTCTATGCGAGCATGCTACTTGATTTGTGTCACGATTGCTCGATGGGAGGATTTTTTCAAAAGTTCATCATATTTTACTGGTTGCTTATATGATTTCTGAAACCACCAATATCTTCTTGCCTCATTTCATTTAGTAAACAATCACTTGCTCCCAGACCTTGTCTTCTGCAAATTCAGTTCCGCACCCAAATTCTTTCCCTTCGTCTATTGCTCCTTGTAAAAGTTTCTTTATTAAATGTGTTGAAAGTAATAATATAACTGAATTTAATTCATTCCGCAAAGAAACGTCCATTTTTAATGCCAATGCCAATGGCATGTGTATCTCAGACAGGCTAGAAAGTACTTAGTATGCTCGTAATAAGTATGCTATGAGGTCTATGCTTTTCATGAGCAAATGTATTTACTCAGAGAGCATGCTTCAAATTAGCATACTACCTAGTAGCAAACAAGCGTGCTTTTCTAGTAGCATGTGTATTCCAGGCTTTAAGCTCTTTTGAGCTCATAGCTTGCAAAAAACTGTTAAAAGTTCACTGGTGGATGTTTAGGTAGATAAAAATGTAAACATCCACCACTGAAAGTCCCATCAAAATCGAGCCAGCCTTTCAGAGATTACCCGGTAATCTATCTCCTTTCTAACAAAAAAAGAATGAATGAAATCGGACCACGGGTTAATGAATTACAGCTAAGTACACATTTTGACTTTCATCCCCTCTCCCAAGGGAACCATGCTGAATTTCGGGATAAAAAGTATCCTATATGTTACTCGGTAGTATGAACTTAAATCACGCCAAGTTTCATTTCAATCCGTTCAGTAGTTTTTGCGTGATGCGCGCACAAACATACAGACAAACAGACAAACAGATAAACAGACTAACAGATAAACAGACAAACAGACAAAAATTTCAAAAATAGCTTTTTTACGTTCTATTACTTATCCCTAACATCCCCCAGTTATTATTTTGCAAAAATATTTAATGTACAGATACGGCAAGTCTACGATTTTATTATATGTATAGATGTATAGAAGATTAAAAATCGGCCAAGTGCGAGTCGGAATCGCGCACGAAGGGTTCCGTACCATTAGCTATAAAAAAGGCAAAAAAATCACGTTTGTTGTGTGGGAACCCCCCTTAAATATTTATTTTATTCTGTTTTTTAGTATTTATTGTTATAGCTGCAACAGAAATACATCATCTGTGCAAACAATTGTCTGACTATCACGGTTCATGAGATACAACCTGGTGACAAGCGGACAGACAGACAAACAGACAGACAGACGGACGGACGAGCAGCGGAGTCTTAGTAATAAATTATACTCCTCCTCCTCGTCTTAGTAATTATCCTAAAAATTATCTAAGATACAATAAGAAAGTAGTTGGAGAAATGGAAGTGTTGTGTTCAGATTTCTGCATTTTTTATTCACTGCTGACTAAAAGACAAAGACTAAAAGACAAATAGATGTCTCAATTAAATGGTTGCTGGTTTAACCGTCGCGGTCAACTATGTACTAGTGTGTGCAGAAATCTGAGTCATTATTACATTGACCAAAAACCGCAGAACTCCAAAGTCCATACAGCTAGGTGTGAGATCGTTGTGTTTGTGTAATTTTATAGCGTCAAGAATGATTCACACCATATAAATAATACAATATAAAACAAACTTTAAATAGGTTTTCCATAATTTTTAAAATAAGCATATTAATATTATGAACTATATTATGTAAAATTCTTATTTATAATTCTTTAAAATAATTCTTTAAAATTACGCTAGATAGAGCCACAGAGCTAGCTAGATACCAACAAAGAGTCGAGTGGTTGTAGTTATTTTACACTTCTATAACAATTGTTGCGGCTTCCAATTTTTCCATGGCACTAATTAACCTGTTTCAAGTTACGAACTTATATAAATTAACGAGGGTACCGTATGCGCAAATTGGATAATTGGAGTCTTTTTGTGCAACGCTGTCATACTCGTGTGCGACTGAAGTGTCTCACTGCAGTACACGCGAATTTGAACACCTAGTTACTACTATGTGTTTTTTTCTCGATTGTATTTCACATCTCCAGTTCATGAAACCAATTATTTACCTGTACTCAAGCGTATACGTAACCTATTAACTATCGTCGTTGTCGGCGTCTAATCGATAGACGTCCACTGCTGGATATAGATCTCTTGCAAGTATCGCCACAGAACACGATCTTGTGCCGCTTGTGTCCAGCGGTATCTAGCAACTCACTCAAGATCGTCTGTCTCACCTGGAGACCAATTACCGCGTCCAAATGCTAATGGTTATTTTATCATCATCATCATCATCATCATGATCAAACCATTACCTGCTCACTACAGAGCACGGGTTAATTATATTTTCAAAAAATTAGAGATCCCACGGGTTAATATTATATTTTCAAAAAATTAGAGATCCCTTTGAAAGTTGTAATAAACTACCCGTGTGAAGCCGGTATAGGTCGCTACTAATTTATAAGTCACTGAGCAAGACTCAGCAAATTAGATTCGGTTTGGAGCAAAAAAAAATTAATATATAGATACTTATTGTATTTGTATTTTAATTAATTATATATATATGTATTTTTTTTCTACTAAAGACGATATATTTGTTATAACATATCATCTGTTATTTCGCTGATCACTTAAGTTTCCAGTACAAATGTTCAAATAATGTTTAAACAGCGAACATTTTGTTTGTTTTATTATCTCACAAAAAAAAAGCAATTTCAAACCTCGATATTTCTCTCCCCATTAGTATATAATATGTACAGTTTGATATCAACTCGACATGCAGTATAATCTAAATCAAAGAAAAAATTATACGATTGTATGAAAACTCGAGTTTACTTTTAGCTTACGAGACATTCTGGGCTACAAAGTTTCCATTTGTACCACACCAACACAAGATATGCGTACGCGTAGGCGAAAATACACCAGTAGTAGTAGTATAGGTACGCCATAAATACGTAGCATAACGCATTATCGCATACTCCAACGTAAAACAGCCTGAAAATGTGGATTATTGACAGCAGCCACTACAGCATTCTCACCGATTTCAAGTTTTTAATTCGATTTCTGTATGTACAGGTACCGTTAGTAGGGCTCCAGATTTATAACAGAGCTTTTTGTTGTCATATATTGTTTCGGAACGCGAACAGATAAATCAATTGCGTTCTTTTTTTCGATCACAAACTGATGTTACAACCACGTTTTTTCTTGTTTAGGTTGCAATTTAGGAACGTGACGTGGAATTCTGGTTTTGATTTTATTTTTTTCGTATCCTTTTTGGACGTAGATTTTGTATCGATAAAAATATTCTTCTACTATTTTTAGAGAAGGTATGTTATCATCAGATGATACGTATGTTTTTCTGCTCGCTTTTGAAAATATGAATTCCTCGTTAAGTAGATACCATTTATTATCTTCCATGATGCTTTTCTACTCTCGGAAAACCACTTAGGACGAAAACACATTTACGCTAGAAAGAATGGCGGTAAAAGTGGTTGTCTTGATGCAAACATCATTATAAACGCGCACTAATGTAAACCAAATCTCGCATGTTAAAAAAAAATCCAATTGAACATGTAGATTGTAGATTCTCAATAGCTCTACGTCAACGGAAATCTTTAACGTCGCAACTACTGAACCGATTTCACTGTTTTGAATAGAGATGGACTATGCACACTGACTTAACACATAGGCAACTTTTTATCCTGGAAAAATTCACAGTTCCCACGGGATTTTGAAAAAACCGAAATCTATAGCTACGGCTATAGGTAAATTACTATAGCAAACTTTCTTGAATGTAGGTATAAAGGTTGGAAAAGGGAGCGGGAACGGGAACCGGAAATCCATGATTCCCTCGGGATTTGTGAAAAACTGAAATTCACACGTGCGAAGCCGCGGGCAGAAGGTCCTAATATTACTTTGTCATGTGTAGCGTGACGTTCTTTAAAAAATATATTTTTCATCTCCTCCACCAGAACATATTCTGAATGTTTTTCACACACAAACATTGACTCTTTAAGCGCGTATTTTTTACCTCAGAATGCTCCAATATTTTTATATGGCCGTGTTTACATCTGACGCCGACCGTGCTTTGGGTGAAATTCCATTTAGTCTTTTGCATCTATCTCTATTTTTATCGTGGCTCTTTTACCGTCGGTACGCAAATTCATTACGTCTCTACCTTCACTATGACTTGTGATGGACAAAAGCACCTCAATATACCTAGCTATTCCTATTTAAATAAAGCCATGATTAAGTCACTAACGCTGCCAATGATTTAGAAAATATTTTAAATTTAAATCCTTTTCAGTGATGTTTTAGTTTCAATATTTCTTGAGAGCTTACATCCAACATGATATTCTTGAAAGAAATAAGAAAATGATAGGAAAATTCTAAATCTTTATCTAACGTCAAGGGTTAATAGACCGTGGGCGTTTATGTAGATAGCACGTTCATCCATTTTACAATGTTGCAAACTTACTCGTGTCAATATAATCTACATGCGCAGAACTCATGTTTTTGATTGCGAATGCAAACTAATTCAGGTGTTCAGAACCTTGTGGCCGCGGGCATAGCGTCCGTCGGCTAGTTTTCTGAGTGCCTGCCGATGCGCGATGTTTGAAACCGAAACTAAACCTTGCAGCATAATCGTTCACTTGGGATTTGTCGGAGTTTCCGATACTTAAATTGACTGATGAGGCATCTCAATTCCATTGATCAAGGATGTATTATGGAATTATGGATGTGTACTTATCAAGGATAGGATATTTTAGGTAAAGCCAAATGAGCATAATTTTGTAAGTTTTGAGTCACGTAACATTAACAACTCATTATGCGTATTTGAGTACCATAAACCGGACTTTATTTTGTAAACAAATGCAACGTAGATTACGCGACTCATACGCTCATAAAATCGTTTGGTCTCACTCTAGATGAAGGTAGTTACAATACAATTGGCTCCCAATAGATAGGTACATAAGTATGCATTAATGAAGACATGGAAGGCCAATGATGCAATGGAGAGACGAGGTTTAGTCAAAATGACTCGTAAATGGGAGAAAATTGCATAGCCTAAAATCAAAATATATGGAAAAACTTCGGGGAGCTATTTGCCCAAATGTTGGATACACCTGTTATAAATATCTGCTAAACAGCATATAATTTAACACTTAGAACTAAGCAGAATCAAAGCGATTCTATTTCTTTGTGTCAGCGTTCTACACTTGCGTAAACAACTCCTTTAACCATACCAAAATTAATTGGTCCGTGTGGAAACGTATTTTCTTAGGGCGATAGGTTCTGAGTATGATAGCATCATAATGAGCACAATAAGCATGATATTTTTGCATTATTAGCTTATTAGTAAGTATATAAATTTTCTGAGTTCACAAAATTCCAAGTATTTAAAGCGAATAAAAAAAATTGCTAAATTGAGCGTCCTTTGTGTAACTTTTTACAGAGGGCGTGGTATTTATAACAAATCATTTTCATCAAGTTTCATTCACATTCATCAAGTTAATTTCCATCTTCTATTATCTATTACATCTATTACATATAATAAAATCGTAGATTTGCCGTATCTGTACATTGAAAATTTTTGCAAAATAATAACTGGGGGATGTTAGGGATAAGTAATAGAACGTAAAAAAGCTATTTTTGAAATTTTTGTCTGTTTGTCTGTTTATCTGTTTGTCTGTTTGTCTGTATGTTTGTGCGCGCATCACGCAAAAACTACTGAATGGATTGAAACAAAACTTGGTATGATTTAAGTTTATATTATGGATTAACATATGGGATACTTTTTATCCCGAAATTCAGCACGGTTCCCTAGGGAGAGGGGATGAAAGTCAAAACGTGTATTTAGCTGTAATTCAATAACGGGTGGTCCGATTTCATTCATTCTTTTTTTGTTAGAAAGGAAATACTTTAGAGATTACTGGCTAATCTCTAAAAGGCTGGACCGATTTTGATGGAACTTTCACTGGCGGATGTTTACATTTTGATCTACCTAAACATCCGCCAGTGAACTTTTAACAGTTTTTAGCATGATATGAGCTCTAAGGAGCTTAGGAAAAACAAAATGATTCCTACGGGATTTTTAAAACCAATATATATCCACGCGAACGAAGTCGCGGGTGTCCGCTTGTCTATACTAGTATAATAAAGCGGAAGAGTTTGTTTGTTTGAACGCGCTAATCTCAGGAACTATACTGGACCGATTTCAAAAATTCTTTCACCGTTGGATATGTAAGTGATCCTTGAGTGCTATAGGCTATATTATATGTACCACGGACGAAGCCGGGGCGGACCGCTAGTATTAAATAAAAGACAGGTTTACGCACAGTTACGCAACTTGAAATGTAACACTCGGAGAGGTTTCCCATTGTCTTCGAATACTCGTAAATAGTAGTAAGTATTGCAGGACAAGTTAATATTTTTCTAGTTACAAAATATAAGGACCCGATTCGTTACTCTCTCTTGCGTAATCGATTAACCTCGTGATCCGTGACTCAACGTTAGTGAACTCTGCAACAGCAGTTCAAACGACATTAGCCGTCTCCTTGGTATTTCCATTTCTTATGAAGTGGTTGCTTATAAAAATGTCACGTTTGTGGCATTTTATTGAGCGTACCTACTCAGTGCTATTCTAAATTAGTATCTAAGCTATAATAATATTTATACAGATGGACTAGCTGACATATTAAGAGCCCTGGCGCTGTGGTGAGCGCTGTTATCTTAGAAGTTGGAGGTCCCAGGTTCGATTCCCGGCAGTGACAACAAATTGTCACTGCCGGGAATCGAACCAATTTAAAAATTATAAAATCTCAAAAGATTTTATAATTTTTAAATTGTCTCTGGTCTGATCTGGTTTGGCGGCTCGAAATACGAGGCTTCAGACTTAGTCGAGGAAAAAATGAGGTTGTTATCGATTTTTCGAATCACTTGTTCATGATAAGAAATTCGGGTACCTGCTACAATTACCAAAAACAACAATAACTGGGCCCGATATCTAATCTGGTACAAACACAGATATTTTGGGCTCAGATAGCGCGTCACGTTTACTAACAATCACCTCGATAGGCCTATTCCGTGACTTAGTTATTAAAAGTGGTACCTACACTGTAACTACTTACTCTACGAAAAGTGTCCTATAACATGTATAAAGTTCGTAAACTAAAACCCGACTACGCTTAATAATTTAATAATAATTTAGTGTGAGAAAACGCGGGGCAAACAACTAGTTATTTGTGTTTGTCTGTCTCCGAAATGCTGAACCGATTTTAATGGGACTTTCATTAGGAAAACTTTAGTGATCGGAAAGAGCTATTAAAAATTAATACTCATTACTGTAGTTCCATTTGAATGCAAAGATATTTAAATTCAAATATTTCCCGCGCGATTTTTAAAATCCTAAATCCACACGGACGGAGTCGCGGGCATCCTCTAGTTTTTTTCTAAAAAGTAGAGTGTTTGAAACTTTATTAGTAGTGTACTACTATAAATTGCGTAGCCACCGAGTTACGGAATATGCCGGCTATTTGACTGATAGCTTGATAAGGTGCGTGTTGTTGCAGCGCGCGCGGGTGGGCCGTGCGCTGGCGGCGGTGGCGCGGGCCGAGCGCGCGCGCCGCTAAGCGCTCGCCGACCCCCGACCATGCGCGCGCGGCTGCGGGCAGTGCGACCGCGCAGCGCCGCTCGACCGCGCGCACCATGCTCAACATGAAGCTCAAGGAGCGCCTCGCGCTAGCGCTGAGCGCCTTCCTCGTCCTCTTCACGCTCATGCTCGTGGTCGACCTGCAGATGGACTACGGCATCTCCGGCCACAGGGTCCCTCTCCACGGGAGGGTCAAAATTGGGGACGACACGGACAAAGGACGCTCGGCTTATATTGAATTTCGGAAACGGTTCCTACAGAAAAGGTGAGAGTGATGTGGTTTTAGTTTTTGTTTGAGTTTATTCACAGTGATTTGTGTACGGATTTTTAATGGATGAACACAATGTGGTATGTATTTTTATATATTTTTTTTCAAGTTTATGGCCAAAAAAATATTATTTTCAGTAGTCACGTTATAAAGTTACAATAGGTAGTAGGGATGCAGAAAGTGCCAAAAGGTATCGATATGTATCGTATAGATATTAAAAAAATATATCGATATCGTTTTCGATGTATCGAAAAAAAAATATCGATATATCGGCGTAATTTTCTAATAAATAATTGTACTTTATGTAATTCTACTGTTTTTTCTAGACTACAAATCTCTTTGTATACCAATCTAGGAACATGATTTCTAACAGATAATGAAAAATATGTAGTTTTTTTTTCCGGCTCTGAATTCCAGCTATTTTGGTCGGTGGCGGAAAATATATCGAATTTTATACGTTTTTGATACTTGATATTTTATATCAATGTATTTATATATATCGAAAAAATAAATATAACCAAAAATATCGATATTATATCGAACAAAAAATATCGATATATCAATATTTTTTGTGCAAGCCTAATAGGTAGTAAAATAGGTTTGACCAAATGCTTATTATGATTTAGATATGTAAGTACCTACATACGTTTTCGGTTTGGTATTTATATCACTTATTAAAATTATAACTACTTACTAGGTTTATTTTTAAAATAATGAATGAATGTACTAGTATGTACAATTCTGCTACTACCGCAGTTGATTCCTTGTTTTTATTTATTTATCTTATCAGAAGTAGGATGAACTCTGATATCAGTCACAATACAATAAAATAATTAAGAATGGCATTTCTCTGACAAACACTAAGTATTTAGTTGTTACATAATGGTAAATCGTTAAATAATTAATTATTATTATTGACGGACGAAAACAATCGACCTCGAAATGTTTCAAGTTTCAGCAATATTCCTAAAAGGCATTGCCTGAAATTTATATAATATATTTCTCGTCTAATTAAATTCGTATTATTTATTGCGAGTACTAAATCGGTATTGGAGTTTGTTCTTGAATTGTTTCTGTGTTCAATAATGGACACTATCGTCCCGTTATCACATGTTTGCGTGTTTGACATCGTCTCCCGAGATAACAAAACATACGTACCTATGTCTTCTTATTAAATAAACACCATTTTATCTGAATGATTCCGACTTGGAATTATTTTGACGTCCTTTACTTAATTTTTTTTTAAATTATTTGTTGTGGTTGACCAAGACCTTATCTTCTCTTATTCATTTGACTTACCGACGATGATTACGACTGAAAGTGCGTAAATGCTGACCCGAAAAGAAAAACCTTTCATATAGTCAATCAAACCGAGAATTGAACTGAATTTCTATGACGAAGTGGAAACCCGCAGTAGGTCTTCAAAAATAAGTAGGTATCTGTCTAAAGGTCCAGCAGTCAGCACAGTGAATAAAATTGGCCAAGTGTGAGTCGGGCCTCGCTCTTTTAGGGTTCCGTACATAATTATAACCAATATAATGTTTTGGGTCTAAGAAATATTTAATTTCCGAGCTAGACATCGCAACAAACCGTGAAAGAAAAACCCAAAATCGTTCGTTTGTTTTGGTCACTGCTTATAAACTATTTTATGAATCGTTGTTTTCAGTATTTGTTGTTTAAATAGAGCATAAGGTACATAATATACCGAAATATCATATTTCATAGAAAATAAAAAAAATATATTCTTACTCTACTCAATGAGCTCTAAACAATGATACCCCACAAGCTAGGGTAAGAAAAAAAATTTTATTCCGGCTCCTTTTTCATATATGGGAGCCCCCTGAAAAATAATTTAATTCAATTTATAATTCAATATTTGATTTTTGGTCAACGTGTTACACCAAATACCAAAATTTCAGGTTTGTAACTCATTTCGTCTGCGAGCTAGAGACATCGATGTGCTAGAGACCTGTGACCGGCGGACGGACAGACGGACAGACAGACGGACAGACAGCCGAGTGACATGTCATCACAAACTAGGTAGTGTGCATCTGTGTAAAGAATATGACTTAGTACCTACGCGATATCTCATGATTCGTAGGAAAAATATACTTACCCACTTTACTACAGGCCTTTTTTTGGAGATAAAATTAAATAATCTTAAAAACTTTGTAGAAACCATTCTTATTTCTTACGATAACACTGGTACGTTTAAGAGATGTTCGTTTATTGAGCTTGAGTTAATTTTTTAACTTAAGTAGAATCGATGGGGTGTCATATTCGACATTGTATCCATTTGAGGTCTGTACTAATTTTTAGCTGTATGCTGTTTGAATGTATGCGAGTTATGCCGAAATTGAATGTTATTTTAATTTTTTATCGAAACAGAAATCATAGGTAAAAACTAAAGAGGCTTTATTTGTAGACTAGCTGATGCCCGCGACTTCGTCCGCGTGGATTCATATAAATCTCATACAAACTTCCAACCCCTTTTTAACCCCCTTAGGGGTTGAATTTTCAAAAGTCCTTTCTTAGCGGATGCTTACGTCATAAGTAATAGCTATGTATATGCCAAATTTCAGCCCGATCCGTCCAGTGGTTTGAGCTGTGCTTTGATAGATCAGTCAGTCAGTCAATCAGTCACCCTTTCCTTTTATATATTTAGATTTGTAGATTAATGGCAAAATCTACAAACTTTGTAGATTATATTGTGGTATGTGTACCATAATACTTTTTAACGATAAAGTTCAATTACATAGATTTGTTAAAAAGACTGGCTCTTTTACTAGGGTAGGATCGATGGGTTGGTGTACACCAATTTACAGCTTTATGCGAAATTAGTAAAATTTTTACGTCGGTTTTGATAAGCATTCTAGATCCACGATGATAACATGACAAGCTACCCAAACCTATCTCATTTTATATACATATTATGTACGTAGGTACAAAGTACATCTATCGTTTAGCAATTGTATGGACAAACAATTTCCGGTGAACTATTTTATTGGTCGTAGGTATCAATTATATCTCTCTATTACAAAAGGAACAATAATTTAGCGCTTGATAAATATTAGTAGGTACATAAATATACACAAAAACTCCTCTCTTAGGGCCTTGGCAGACGAGGGACAGTCTTCGGTGTACTTTTTGATTGTCAAAATAGACCACTAATTTTCCTTAAAATATACAGGCAACCGGCAGGATAATAGGCGTAAGATAATTTTTATCCCGTTAAATAGCTTTTCTGAGTTTATTAACAGAACGAACTGGCTTTGGGCAATTTATTATCCATTTTTATGTTGCACAGTTTTTTGACCCCTCTCGGATCTTAGACTACTAGCAGATGTATTCAGATTTCAGATAAAATAAATTTGCGAATGAAAAATGTGATGGATTCTTTGGGTCAATATTTCGGCCTTATCGGGCGTAAAAATATAAAATGTTGCAATCTAACAGGTATTATCAGAAGTTATTTCAGTAACATTTTATTTTATCTAACTCAAACACAGCCTACTTTCTGTAATTTACTTTTTCACATAATATAACAAGGCATAAGTAGGGCAGGGGTAAGTTTGATAATGGGATACCTTGAACTCATAGCCGACCCTATTATTATACCTATAGTACCTATATTCGAGAATGCAGACGTCTTGCAAGATCCGCAAGAGATTCAAACAACGCATTTCACAGTACCATTAAAAAAGTCGTGACGTCAGCAGTAAGGTTCGGTCGCATCTAGCGCATCGAAGAAATGCTGTTGATGTCAGAAGACGTCGACTGTGGTCTGTGACATGATCTCTGCTCACGCATTAATATGGCGTGGTCGATCACTCGCATTCTCAAAACTGAAAAAACTTGTAGGTCCTATGGCAGTGTAGGTACTAATAGATATCAGATGCAAGTATCGATCAATGTGGCATCAAACCAAACTATTAACTTGTTCATATTGATCGGGTTAATATGTGGATAGATAGATTGATTGACAATCTATAGATAGTAGATAGGTACCTTGGTAGATACTTTTGTGGTCTCGTCAATACGAGTCCATATAATCAACTTATGCCAAATCGATCGTCTGATGACTGATGACTGATGACTGATGAATAAAGGAGCATCATAGAGCATCATAGAGCATCATTGAAAAGCTACGTTTATTACAGTTTACGTGTAGGTAGGTACAAGCAAGTAGGTATGTGTGACATCGACGAGTATTTTTCTTATTATGCTTATCATAATGTGTCAAGGGTCATTAGTAATTCCCGTAATGAATCGGTACATAAAATTATTACAACTGGACGATACCTATCTTAAGCAACTAACATCAAATCTGTAGTAGGTACCATTAGATAAAGTTTGCAATAAAACCCGAAATGGACAACTTGATTTAAAAACGACAATATCTACCTACCCTATTTATTTCATTGGTCGAACATCCATCTCTTATATCTTATAAATTACTAGCAACCCGCCCCGGCTTCGCACGGGTAGTAGAGCATATTATGCGTAGGTACTACCCGCTCAGGGATTAGGCAGCGTTTTCGATGAAAGCTCCCAGGCGGCTTGACTTTTTACGATATTTTCCACAATGAACTTACTATATCTCACCATAAACCCGAATTACTAATTCCGTGGAATTCTGACGTTTCATAATGTTACCAGATATAAAACAATTCCCACAAAAAAGATAAAAAATTCAAAACTTATGCAAATACAAATCAACTGCTGCATGTAGATATGACAAATGCCTGACAGACACTTCATGGTGATAATATCATTCGACTTCCATTTTTGAATAAATTTTTTCAATGTGCTCTTTTGTTTTCTATTGCTGTTAGTGTGCACTTTCTAGTTTCCATTCTTAGCAATTTCTATTTTAGGGCGAAACAATTAATATTATTAAGCGGCTTAGAGCTTTATATGTTGACAGGGAATTAAAGTAGTTTGGGATAAAATCGTACTTCGTAGATGTTAACCCTGTTCTCCATATAAATAACTCATCTGTAAATGACAATGACAGCTGTCAGAATTAAGTCAAAAATAAGGAGAAAAACGAAATATTTCAAATCAAATAAATTACAGTGTATTTGGGACATAAAAAGGTATGTTTTCACCAGATTCCGTGAAAAAAAATATTTATTTTAAAAGATAAAAATAAAAAACCAAAAACTTGGTTTTTTGAACTTTTCACATAAATTTTGAGGTTATGTGAAAAAAGTGTAAATACAAAAGTTGTAGATCTTTTTATTACCTACAACTTTTTCATTTTTCCATAGGACTTCTAGTTTTGCCGGAAATCGAGATAAACCATTTTTTACCCTTAAAACTCCCCCCCCCCCTCCTTTTTTCCCGAGCTCAGATCGCCCGTAAATTATTTTTCCTTGTATTTTTATAATATTCTCCTCCTTTTCCAATGGGTTTCATCCTACGTACTGTGATTTTTTTTTTGGTTTCAAAAATTATCGACACTATAGGGCTATAGGGAGAACCGCGGCCACCGACTCGCTTATAGACACGCTCCCGCCGCGCCGCCGCAATTTTTAAATCTGTAATATCTTCGAAAGTATTCATTTAAATCATATGCTGTAAAGGGCCATATGGATTTATATTAAATCAACAATGTATTTAAGGTATTTAATTAGATAAGGATTAATGCTGTATTGGTTGAAATTCGCTTCGAAAATTAGCCATTATTTGTCGTAAAAAGTAAATGCCAAAAAAATGTTATTGTGGGATATCCATAAGAGATAGACATATACCATCGCGGACTTTTTTGTAGACCTTTTCAATGTGTACAATACTTAGTACATTATTTTGATAAATCTCGTAGGGTTCAGCCTGCGTTTGCAATGTAAACGGAAAAAATGTAATTATTTACGACATCACATTAGAAACCTCAAAAATAACAGTATTTCTCCACTATTTAATGGATGTTATTATACATATAAACCTTCCTCTTGAATCACTCTATCTATTAAAAAAAACCGCATCAAAATCCGTTGCGTAGTTTTAAAGATTTAAGCGTACAAAGGGATATAGGGACAGAGAAAACGACTTTGTTTTATACTATGTAGTGATGTTGCAATCTAACAGGTATTATCAGAAGTTATCTCAGTAACATTTTATTTTATCTAACTCAAACACAGCCTACTTTCTGTAATTTACTTTTTCACATAATAACAAGGCATAAGTAGGGCAGGGGTAAGTTGATAATGGGATACCTTGAACTCATAGCCGACCCTATTATTATACCTATAGTATATTCGAGAATGCAGACGTCTTGCAAGATCCGCAAGAGATTCAAACAACGCATTTCCCAGTACCATTAAAAAAACGTCGTGACGTCAGCAGTAAGGTTCGGTCGCATCTAGCGCATCGAAGAAATGCTGTTGATGTCAGAAGACGTCGACTGTGGTCTGTGACATGATCTCTGCTCACGCATTAGGCGTGGTCGATCACTCGCATTTTCAAAACTGAAAAAACTTGCGGGTCCTATGGCAGTGTAGGTACTAATAACTAATAGATATCAGATGCAAGTATCGATCAATGTGGCATCAAACCAAACTATTAACTTGTTCATATTGATCGGGTTAATATGTGGATAGATAGATTGATTGACAATCTATAGATAGTAGATAGGTACCTTGGTAGATACTTTTGTGGTCTCGTCAATACGAGTCCATATAATCAACTTATGCCAAATCGATCGTCTGATGACTGATGACTGATGAATAAAGGAGCATCATAGAGCATCATTGAAAAGCTACGTTTATTACAGTTTACGTGTAGGTACAAGCAAGTACATAGGTATGTGTGACATCGACGAGTATTTTTCTTATTATGCTTATCGTAATGTGTCAAGGGTCATTAGTAATTCCCGTAATGAATAGGTACATAAAATTATTACAACTGGACGATACCTATCATAAGCAACTAATATCAAATCTGTAGTACCATTAGAATTTAGATAAAGTTTGCAATAAAACCCGAAATGGACGGCCTGATTTAAAAACGACAATATCTACCTACCCTATTTATTTCATTTCATTGGTCGAACATCCATCTCTTATATCTTATAAATTATGTCAATGACACATATAAAGAACATAAAAATGCATTAGGTGTACTTTGTTTAAGTTAACGCATCATATTACATTTTCCCAGTGTTTGCAGAATGTCTGCCCTCGGCTTTATAATTCATGTTATAAAAGTGACAGCTTTTGTAGTAGAACAATTTGAGAGGACAATACAACAATTAATTTGTCACCTCGGCTGGGCAAGCACGTAGAAAACGAAATATGAGTTCGCCACTCAATGCTTTTATGCCATAGAACAATGGCTGTGTAGCCTGTAGTGTGTGCCTACAATCAAAATGTCGTATCTTTACAATAGACGCCAAACAAAAATCTCAAGAATTATAAATGCCCACCAAGGACGGGCTTTATTGTTTGAACCAACGATTTTCCAAATGATTATAATGAACATACAAAATATATTATTAAAATTTTATCAATTAAAATATTTTTTTAAATAACAATGAAACAAAAAACGCTTAACAAATATTTGACGCTACCTTCTTATATTTGAATGTTTAACTACGTACTTACGTAATTAATTAAACATAATTTACTTATTGTAGGTATTCAGTGTTAAAAATTTTACAGCGTTATAATATTATGTATAATATGTATATTTTAAATTAATTATTACTTGACACGATTAACTGTTGCTTAATGGATGCATACTCATATCCTAATCCACAGTCTCACTATCATAGATTAATTAACTAATCTGTGGTTAGATTTAATAGCTCCCAATGAGAACACGTAGGTAGGTATGTATATCTTTTACCCAGAGAACAATATAATAATAATACTTGATTTTATGATTGATTTTATGAAGAAATTTTATACCTTCAAGGTAACGCATTAATTATTATTATTATTTCAAAAGTAACTTCCATACGTATTTAGTTTAGTAGCGTATTTAGTTTCAAATAACCCTCAAATAATTTTCAAACCTAGCACGCCCTTTGCGTAGCTCGCTGATAATAACAATAATAAAAAAAAATGTTCCTTATTTGAATTACAAAATATATTTCATCATGATCAACCCATTACCGACTCACTACAGAGCACGGGTCTCCTCTCAGAGTGAGAAGGGTTTTGGCCATAGTCTACCACGCTGGCCAAGCGGATTGGCAGACCACACACCTTTGAGAACGTTATGGAGAACTCTCAGGCATGCAGGTTTCCTCACGATGTTTCCCTTCACCGTTAAAGCGAGTGATATTTAAATACTTAAAACGCACATAACTCCGAAAAGTTAGAGGTGCGTGCCCCGGGATCGAACCCACGACCTCCGATTAGAAGTCGGTCGTCCTAACCACTAGGCTATCACAGCTTTTTTTATAAACTTAAAATAATTAAACTTAAATTAATTAAAATATACTTATTTAGACTTATTTTCACAGCAACAGCAGCAATGGCTCAAAAGAATACGAGCAGTCAGCACCGAGCGAGACGAGCGGCAGCGACGCCGAACCCAGAACACCACCGACACCTGCAGATCGTTTTGAGGACCTACAAAGGATACTAGTTCTGCAGCTGCAAGGGAAAGCCGACGACAATCCTGTGGTGGTGCCCCCGCATCGGGACTTGAATGTCTTGCGACCGGAGAATCCCACAATCGGTGAAATGGAGGATTTAGAACCAAGGTAATGACACTCAAGCATTTTACATTTCTACTCTTTAACCCCCGACGCAAAAACGACGGGGTGTTATAAGTTTGACGTGTCTGTGTGTGTGTGTGTGTGTGTGTGTGTGTGTGTGTGTGTGTGTGTGTGTGTGTGTGTGTGTGTGTGTGTGTGTGTGTGTGTGTGTGTGTGTGTGTGTGTGTGTGTGTGTGTGTGTGTGTGTGTGTGTGTGTGTGTGTGTGTGTGTGTGTGTGTGTGTGTGTGTGTGTGTGTGTGTGTGTGTGTGTGTGTGTGTGTGTGTGTGTGTGTGTGTGTGTGTGTGTGTGTGTGTGTGTGTGTGTGTGTGTGTGTGTGTGTGTGTGTGTGTGTGTGTGTGTGTGTGTGTGTGTGTGTGTGTGTGTGTGTGTCTGTTCCCCTGTGGCGCTCAAACGGGTGGACCGATTTGAAAGCGGTTTTTTTTGTTTGAAAATTGAATTAGTCGAGAGTGTTCTTAGCTATGTTTGATGAAAATCGGTCCAAGATGGCCGCCGCTACAAAATGGCGGATGATATATTTTTCCACAACTCCCTTGATATGGGTATCAAATGAAAGGGCTTGACTAGTAGAATAGCACTATTGCAAATTCAAGATAAATGGTAAAATGTGCGCAGAAGTTCTCCTATAGAATTGTAGTCGTATCTATAGATCAGAAGCGGCAAGATCTACCTTAGGTTTTATTACCGTATCTTGTGTAGGAACTTAGGAAGTCGTAAGGGCGTAGTAGAGTGGGCTTAAGAGGAGGTACGCCTCTTAGACTTTCGTCCTTTTTACACTACGAGGCACTACATAAAATTAAATAACACATTATTACGGAGCTTTTCAAATTCTGAAAAATATACTTTGAGCACCAAAACTGAAAACTGAATAAGCCAAGCAATGTGGTTAATTCTGTTGTACACAATTCTCTAAACTAAACTAAAATGACATGTCTAAATCTATTGCTATCCTTTTCCGCAGTGAGCACTGTGAAAGAAATAGGAATAAATTTAGACATGTCATTTTAGTTTAGTTTAGAGATTGTGTACAACAGAATTAGCCACAATGATTGAATTGAACGGGCTTAGGCAAATATTTGATGGGGCTTTACGTTAGACTAATTGGCATAAAACTCTTGAAGACTTCTTGAGAATATGAAGAGCAGATACTTCTCGTATTTAGTAATTTTAAGGAGTTTGTTATTTATTATGCCTATTGTTTGCCTTTTACCTTAATTTGCAACGAGTTGACTTTTAACGTAGGAGTAGGTTGTGGGCGTTGTTGATGAAGTACCTACTCAAATATTGATTGAAAACAAAAATATTGTACACATTTTAGGTTAAAAGAAATGCTGTATTATTGCTACGAAACATTTCACGTTGACAAGATTGGTATACCTATTTTACTATATCGGATTTTGTACGTAGGACTAGGTGTAGCTATTGAAGGAAATTGTCTCAACAGACACTTTTATCATCTTGTTCCATTAGATAGGTCGTTGGGCGGAATATTCCAAAATACACAGAAGCTGACATTAGAACCGCTAAGAAATATTAATTAAAATTGTTCCGCGTAAAACGACTCCAAAAGGACATTACAAGGAAAATTTCGGAAAGTTGTCGACAGCTGACATCCACAAGTAGAATTTATGGAGCGCGGCAAGTCGCCGAATTAAATTGTTAGTTACTTCGTTATTGCTGCAATTAAACTTTTGATAAAATGAATATTGCAGTTTGGGAGTCGACTGTCCTATTCGATAGAAATTCTAAGCCGTTAAATTGCGTGTAATACTTTTACCATCCATTTACCTAATTTTTTAATTGTGATTTTCTAATAAAATATTCTAATTTCAATAAAACATTTCATGCTTCAGAAGTTCGATAGGGTTGAATTATTGAATCTACAAATGATTTGGAATGATATTCCTACTTCCTTCCGAAAATTATCACTCACTCATAGTTTTTGTACCTAATTCACCAGTTAGTAAAAATGTTCAGTAATATTGAAGACAATTATACTGTAGACACCACTAACATTAAAAACTGATTCTGAATTTAACATCAATAATAATTTAATTTCCTTAAAAAGCAAACCTTAAACAGACACCCATAGTGTGTGAAATTAAACATGAATGAAATATTCTACTTTATTGTACATGTACATTGTAAGAATATGAGATTATGTTCGTACTTCCTAAAAGCTGGAGCTTTTCATCCACGAATAACCGTCGCCGAGCGCTGAAGTATGCATCAAAACTAAACATTGGTCGCTCAGTGGTTGACTTAATTTCACCCAAGTAAATATTAGACCAAATCTCATAGGACCACGAAGCATGGAATGAAAAACATCACATGCTTGTTAGTTGTTAGCTATTATTCTTTTCAGTGAAGGTCTCGTATAGGTATATAAAATTTCCTCCTATACGGTCTTATTAATAAAAAGTGCTTATTCCAACCTTAGTTCGAAGTTACACTTGGACTTGTTAATCCCAAAGTAGCCTAGTATTAATTTCGTTTTTACAATGTTATTAATAAACATGGAGTAAGCTCGGACTAACAATACATTCCTTACGCCGGGATTAACGCGCGCGTTATGGCAACCCACATAATTTAAAAGTAAAAAGAATGAGTTTGTGAACAAATTTAATGCTTGATTATGACATTAATGACCAGTGACAGAAGAGATCTTTATTCAGAGTGCCTAGTGGGAGATTTTCGAGATTTTTTTATACTTATTCAGTCATGATATTAACTGATTTTTATGAAATTGACACAGCGCCATCTAGTCTCATAGTAGTCATTGTTCTCAATGTTGTCACTAGATGGCGCTGATGATTTTCATATGCCTTGGAATTCGGTTTCCAACTTCAATGA
Organism: Melanargia galathea; assembly: GCA_920104075.1. Classification (NCBI taxonomy): domain Eukaryota; kingdom Metazoa; phylum Arthropoda; class Insecta; order Lepidoptera; family Nymphalidae; genus Melanargia; species Melanargia galathea. Next base: position 26,705,349 of record OV049856.1, on the reverse strand, counting down.
TTTCGTCCAGCGTCGTCAAGTCATCAATAAAATAATCTCTTAGATCCATCTTGCGTTATTTGTTTTACGAAAAGTACGAAATTAAATGCAAAGAGCAGGTAGGTATGTAATCAGGTACAAAACACAAACTTCAAACAATACGGATGGCTAATGGCATTGTTTTAGGACGGACATCTGGTCGCCATCGGGCCACAATACCCTTACTCAGTCGTTAAACCATGTGGTGCCAAGGAATAAGTTTTAGTCCGAGAGTAGGTTCCAATTATTTTACTCCCTGCTTACTCTGTGTTTATTAATGCTGAATTTAGCTAGTACAGACTTAAAACTAGGAATAAAGTTAATCTCGCTGTAGTCTATGTTTATTAATAAGACTGATAAAGTTTAAAAGTAGAAACTAGGGTGTACGGTAAGTACCTATATCTACCTACTCAAATTGTAAACATTCAAATTTTAACACTACAAATTGTACATAACAATTTCAGATGAGAATATTTTCTTGTTTCATACTTTTTAGAGCGTGATTTTTCACCTAGTCGGGTTTCAGTTATTTCGAACTTACTTTTTATTTTATTTTTATGTATCGAGTCACGTCCTAACAAAAGCTGTAAATGACAGTTGAAGATAAGTTTTACGTTATGTCGACATCTTATTTACCTAGTTGTTTACGGAATACATTTTTTTAAGAATGCTCTCCATGGCAGCGATAAATCGTTGGTGGGTGGAGTCTAAAACAGTGATTTCTGCATTTAGAGAGCGAGACATCTTCAGTAAAGAAGAGTACTAAAAATAAATAAATAATAAATTAATTAAATAAATAAATTTTGCTTGGGATATCATGATTTTTAGTGAAAAACGGCAAAGTAAAAAGATGCAAATCTAGGTTTGGAATTACGCCTATTTTAGCAAATATTTGGCAATTTTTTACATGAACTAAAGACATTTGAAATTATTATGAAGTAACGTATGACAAGACTTTGGTCGTTTTCAATTTTCTAGTTTCTTATATAGTTTATTTACGCACGAAGTTGCCTCAAAATTTGCCCAAAAATAGTGATTTTTCAAGCGTCATAACTTTCAAAATAAATATAATTTTACAATTTTTTTTATTTTATGGCATAGATAATGAAGATATAAATTGATATCAACTTAAGATCTATTGCGACAAATATTAGAATAATATTCGTAATACGTTTGTATAGAGAAACACATGAGGAGAGCAACCTTAAATCTAAAAATTGTCCGAAACGCTAATCCTCTCTAAAAATAATAATTACTAATAATAATTTACGAAGTGATAAAAAAACTGGTGTCTATTTAGCTTTAAATTAGAATAACGTGTAGTCCATGGAGGTCTTTGAACTGCCAACGCTGTTATATTGCCATCAAGACAAGGTACGGATGTCAAAACCGAGCAATCGTGCGGCAGCTTAAAAGGGGAAGGGGGCCCGGGATGTGGAAAGAAGTGCTTGAAAAACAATAAGTAATTGTATTTTATTTCAATTATTAAGTACGGTGACAGCCCTAGGTGCTACGACCTTGATGTCGGCTCTTCTGCAAACATAAAAGGCGTTGGATCACTGTATGTATTTACACTGTGGGCATACTGAGCATTAAACACTAAGTTCAATTTCATACAAAATTAATCCGATGATTTATTGGAAAATTCCAAATTACTTTGGGTTTTGCTTTGGGTTTTGCCTACACTAAAAACACGTTGCAGGTCTAAAAAGATACGAGGATAATTTTTCGATATTGCTATAAAAAAGATCATAATATCTCTTACGATGGACTGATTCTATAATGTAGCGGACAGGGCGACCTTTTTTATCTTGTAAAGCGAATTTCACCAGCTTTGCCAGGCATCTTATTTAAAATCCTGTTACAGGCCCGTGTCGAGATAGGCGCGGGCCAGAGACCTTTGACAATAAAACTAAATGGAATGAATGCATGGAGCCTTCCTCAAACGTTGCTCAAGATATGACGGAACGTTATAGCTAAATTCACGTATCACACAAAAAAGGGTTGCTTTTGATATACGAATAAATTTCAGCCCTAATCTTGGCTCGTCTAAGTAGATGTGAAATGGAATGGCCACATTTTTGTCCTTTACTGCAAATTAGCCAGGGAATTTTTAATTTTGATACAGATTTGGTTTAAATATTGCTGGATTACTTTTAATCCTTGTGCTGTTAATATCTGTATTACTTTAAATTACATCGATTTCTAATTATTTTACTATAAAATATATATTTCTATTTCTATTTAAACTTAGACGGATTGACACGATCGTTTGGTTAAGTCGCACTTCAATAGCAATAGCAATAGTAATATTAGGTTCAGCTCCTCAGTAGGTCTGGGCTCTCTTTTCAAGCTAACAATTCTATCAGTATGGAAATAAATTTTTGGGAAAATGTCACTATTTGACATACCTATCCATACTAAATTTTACGCACAGTAAACGTTAACTTGAACAGTTACTCAGTTACACAAATTCTAGATCCTGAACATTGAAACAACAAATTCACGTGAATCCGTATTCCGACAAAAATTTGTGTGCCTTGCGATATAGGCAGTCCTTAATCCCCATCGCCATACGGGGTACGAGCACTAAATCGTGCCCAAAAAATGTAAACTATTACCCGGATCGAGCAAAAGTTGCCGTACAATCTATCAAGTTAGCCATTCAGAATTCTAAGCGTTCATTTGTCCTAAATTGAGCCGAGCGTTTTGAACTCCCATTCGACACGAACACAATTCACACGGAAAGAGAGTCAATATATTTTATAGCATCAGACGGCTTGATTTCTGAATGCAGGTTATCGGGGCATGCCACAAATCGAGAACGCGACACGTAGCGACTCCTTAGTATTCAGTTCTGTCCTGCGTCGCCTCGCCTGGAGTCTCACCAGCCTCTGGCAACCGAATCACGTCCACTTATGTGTTCCACGCAGCCAAAACCAACACGCCGCCGGAAAATCTTCCATGTAAATCTCGACATTAACGATCAGGTTTAAGAGTGTGTGCGGGAAATTTAAAGTGGCTTATAGATATTCCGCTGCCCTGTTGAACTCGTCGCTTCATTTTTATCGTTACTTTATTTGCTTTTTCCTCCTTTCCTTCTCTTCGCTATTTTTAACTCTATTGAAATATTTTCAGTACTTAATACAGATTGTATTGAATTCATAATTCAAATTCGTAATCAAGTTTAGGTACTCTCTATCTTAATAAAATGATGTCACGAGATTGTTACCGAAATGGACAGAAGCTTTAAGAAAAACTTATCAATATAGAGAAGTTTGTTGGAAAAGCTATGTATTTAAAGTTTTACTTTTGTTTCAGTGTAAATGCATCGAATTTGGAGAAATTCCAGCTGAAAATCGCTCAACACGAGCTTTATGAAGATGAAGAGCCTCTAGTTGGAGCTGTTCTACACGACATGGCTACTTCACCTATATTACACGTGGGTACGTATGCAAAATTAACATTGAGGCTCTTCTATACTTTTGTGCGCAAATCTACAAAACAATTTGGATTGACTACTTAATCTAAATAAAAGAAGTGCTAAATCCTTTTCAAAATGTTCCATGATGAAAAGGATAGCGCTATTTTTAGTTCTGTCGATTTAATTTAGTTTTGCATTATAAGTTGAAGTAAAAACGATATTTGTATTGTAACAACTTTGTAGACATTTCAGTTGTAATAATAATAATCGGTATTATTTTCTCTGATAAAATTTAGATCAAGTCCCAATTTATCAGTAAGTATTTGCGCAAAATTGCATAACACACAATCACTAGGCTGTCTAAGTTACAATTATATCTTTACTATACTCCGGAGATCTGAATACCAAATTGTTTCATTTCATTCCCTAACTAAACGAAGTGGGTGTACCACTTCGTTTAGTTAGGGAATGGAATGAAACAATTCGTTTTTTTTTATTACGATTTTTTTTCATTTCATTTTTATTGCACACTTATTTTCTGATAAGAATATGTTCTGCTGCAGTTTGCATAATCTCTCTACTCTACTATTTTGAACCTGATATCTGTCGTCTTATTTGAAAACAAAAAACATCGATGACGTTATGTTTGATAAAAATCTGTTGGATGGAAAAGACCAGAAACTCATGCGGGTGAAGACAAAACAGGGAGCAAAAACTACAGAAGATACACAACTATAGGTTTTTTCCACAATTATGCAAATTAAACTTAATTTCCTTCACAAAAGGAGTATGTATTTCAAATTTCAAGCACAATACACCGTCCACCTGCGTGTACACAAAAGCTCAAGCAGGCGGCGAATGTATATTAAATGAAGTTGGGTCTGCAATCAGTAGGGTTAGCTGGGACAATAGTGGCGCACCAATCTCGCCCTTTACTTTCAATTGGAATTTAATATTTAAACCACTTAAATGGATTTCATTGTTAAAACCTCTATCATAGTCAGCCCTATTTTCAGCTGACCGCGCGGCTAATTGCGCTTTAATAAATGAGGCCTATTGAGTTTTCTTAGACAACTTTCGAGTGTAGCCTTATTTGTAAATTCATTTGTTGTGAAGGCCGTGCTTTAATTATAATTAATTGTTATTTATTGATTGCATGGTACCTATTTATAGTAGTTTTTCGTTGCATCGCCCACATGTTTTTGCCTTCTCAAAAATTTACCTACTTTATTTTACCAGATATCCCAAATAGTTTCAGATTTTGCCTGTATTAATTTCCACAGTCTCTATAGTCTCTATTTAAAGAAAATTTCGTATAATTGGTTTAAAAATTCGAATAATGTGTATTAAACGGTCTAGCGGTCCACCCCGGCTTCGCCCGTGGTACATAATAATATATAGCCTATAGCACTCAAGGATCACGTAAAAATCCAACAGTGAAAGAATTTTTGAAATCGGTCCAGTAGTTTCCGAGATTAGCGCGTTCAAACAAACAAACTCTTCCGCTTTATTATATTAGTCTAGATATACGGTTATAAATTTTAATTATAAAAAAAATATTATAAGTATTGCTTTTTCTTAACAGAACAAAAAGAAGGAGGTACTCAACTGAAGCTTATTATCGACTACCCCAACGGTGTTCAAGCCTTGTTCAAACCAATGAGGTAAGTGAACTTAATTACTTATTATGAAAATCATTTAATTCATACAAAACAGGTCATCGTCTTCCGGCCCTTATCCCACGCTATATGGGGTCGGCACAACATGTCTTCTTCTTTCACTCACTTTTATTATACTTCAACGCACTATTTACCCCTTTTACACGCATGTCCTCTGTTACACACTCCATCCATATTTTCTTTGGTCACCATACAAATTAACAGGTCTTAACACAAATTAATACCACCTATAAAAAACGCTTATCTATTTTGTATACCGATGCAAAATCATAAATCGAATTAAAAGAAAATATTAATATATAAGTAGAAAGAATAACTATTTTATTCAAATAAACATTTTTTGAATAATTGTCAAATCAACAGTTACTAAGTATATTTTTTGATTTTCATGTAGCCATTATGAGATTTTTTTCAATTAAAAGACAGTGTTCTTAAAGGAATTGGTGTAACTTTCTTTTTATTTATCATCGTCTTTGTTATTATTTAATTCTATGAGCTTTAATAAATTTACTACAATTAAATAAAAAAGATCGTAACGTCTTTTAACGTAAACCTATTTATTTTGGTTCTCCAAATTGTTGGGCGTACCAAGCACATTGTGCCACAAGTTTCGTACAAGTGGGTACGTAGTACACAAGTTTCGAGCGCTTGTTTCTGAACGACTTGTAGAACTTCTGTCACCTTGTTCCGAGTATACGTTGGGTCCATTCACCGAACTTCGAGAAGGTTCTTTCGCATGATCGGCTTAGACTTAGAGGCTTGCCACTCTGCACTGAACATAGAGAGTTATTGAAGTAAGTGGGGAGTTTTTTCAAAGTTCCGCGCTGAAGCATTGTTGTCGTAATATTGTTGGAACTCGAGCTACGAGTGTGAAGTAACTTGGGTAGTTCTTAGGAAAGCTTTAAGCGTATTGAAACTTGAAGTAAATAGAAATAATAACTCAGCTAGAAAAGTTCAATTTTTGATAATAAATAGCAACCAAAATGTTTCCAACTATACGATTCCTCTCTATAATACTATAGTCTCTGAATAAATTCCACAATTTTTCTAAATTTTAAACGCAGTGTTGCCTGGTATTCTTACACTTCTTGTAATTTTTGGTCATTTCTGCCTCGCATATACTTACTATGGAATCAGCTTCCATATGCTGTGTTCTCTCGAAAAAATGATTTGGGATTATTCAATGGTCGAATAAATAAATTCCTTGGAACCAGAAGTGTGTTGACAATTCCTCTGTTGCTGCAGATGGTCTTGGGTTGTAGGCCAGCTCGTTCGCTCTCTATTCATAAAACAGTTACTATGACCAACTTAAGAAAAAAACAAGTTTCTTTTTTCTTTAACATCTTTTTTCGCATAGCGAACTGTAGAACGATTCTTTAAGATGAAATTCCAAATGTAAATATAATGATGGCAACGCTACTTTAACGGAATCACCATGAAAAAAAAAATTAATGAGCTTGAACTCGATATGACCGTTAGATATAATTGATCGGTCAAGGCCCAAATGACAAGGTCGTGGACCTTAATGAATTAAATATTCATCAGGATTTATTAGCAATGGTTGTGATTCGCGACATTGCCCGCATCGAATTATAATGCGGAAAATTGACAGTATAAAACGTCTCCAAACCAATAAAAATTTGCATTGTGCGCCGTGTTTGCAGAAAATTATTGTGTTGTTAAGCCCAAAATATGTCCACAAGCACTTATAGTTATTTATGTGCCAAACACTTAAAATGTCAACAGATCTCTACTGGAGAGAATTCTACTGTCCTAAGATTTGGGAAAATAATTTTTTTAAAGTAATGAAGTAGATAGTTAAGGATGAAGAAGATTTCTAATACTACCTATAGAATACCATTTAATAAGTACCATTTAATAAGTAGGTATGTTGAAAGACGCAATACTTATGTACAAAATGAACACATGTGGATGCTGCTTAAAACTAAAATAAAACGGAGTAAGCACATCAATACATAGAAGTAAATATTCTCAATACTACTTATATCAGTCAGTAATACTTATTACAACAGAAAGTGCACCAAACTCTATGCGTAAAACATTGTATGGATTGGAAAGTTGTTGTGTACCTATATGTGTATTCGTGCAGTCATAATAGCTCAATGGTAATATCTAATAACAAACTGACATGTATTATTATGTAAAAGTTTGTTACAAGAAATATCCTCTGTTATTTCACGTTTCAAAGTTTTCACGGTTAATTTTCGGCTTGATGTTGATTGAAACGATGATATTTAAGAACTCCCTGAAGATTACAGTGACCTTCCCAAAAGGCAAGGATCAGATGTCAAGGCCTTCAACACTTATTAACACTTAATGGTGAAAACAAGAAATACCTATATTTTTCCAATAAATTCGAAAACGGAGTTGTTTCCCCATTCGTCCTATTGCTGAAAGCCTATGTCTATGGCTGTAATTTTCTCAATTTTGGCCTAATATGAATGCGGTATTTTTATTCGGGATAATTTTAAATTATTATGTTCAGCCGTTTCCAGGTTCTGATGATAAAGTCAGATGGAATTCACAGGAACTTAGCTCAATTAAATATAGGTCCACCGAGTTTGTACTAGAGTTACTAATCCTAACTCCTGTAATAATAATAAGACTTGAGTTTTTTTTAAGTCTCAAGCCTGAAAAAAAATATTTCAAAACTTAAGTCGTTATGATTTTCGAATCTTTTTTAGTTAAACTCGAGTTTTGCCAAGAATAACTCAAGATGAGTCCATTTTAAAAGAACAGAACTCCAAAGACTGAGTCCTTAGCTGGAATTTAAAGTCAATGAAGTAGAATACAAAAGTAGTAGAAATATTACAAAGATGTAACTAGTCCTATTGGTTTGACTTGAGTTTCCTATTTTAGAGCTCAGGATTCGGTCTGACTAATAGAACTCAAGACTCGTAAAACTCAAAAACCTCATGACTAAGATAATAAGATCAATCACGTAAGATATAGTCTTGAGTTTTCTAAAATCGAGTCTTTTAGTCGAGACCAATCCAACGAGTAAAATAACTAATGTTATCATTAGTTATTTTACTAATGTTATCATATTGTTATCATTAGTTATTTTACTCGTTGGATTTGTCTCGACATACTTAGTTGGTAGAAAAATTGATGAATGGGGGGTTGGTCAAGATTCCTACGTACATAGTCTGCTCGCTTCTGGCTTGGCTCGGGTTTCAACTGCTCAGATACAGATATTTTTCATCGAAGCATGACACGAGAACTGTTGATGCTATCACCAAAAATTCATTTTAACCGATAGATATAGGTATCTTGTAGAGATTTCCTTCTGCGGGACAATGGGCATGATCATCTACGAGTTTTTTACTGTTTCATCTTTTCCCAAAATAAAGCATCCAATTTGCCTTCCACAACCAAATGTTTCGTGCTAAGATTTATAAGAAGAAATAATAGACTCGGGGGTGATCCCCGTGACACCCGCACTATCCGCTAAGGGACGATAAATCGCACTCGATAGGACCCCTTCCCCGTGATAGGTTTATAGGTCAAGAGTTTATCGGGTGTGTGATTACTTAGGGCTGTAGTTGGGTTTCTTTCTTCGGGGCCATTGTGTTGCAGGCTCGTTGCCAATTAATCTTCTTGGTGGACAACTCATTTGAATGCGGGGTTTTATTATTTTATGGAGAAACAAGTACAATTTCCCCTAAGTTTCCGCTGCTGAGGAGAGTCATAGAGCTTTTTTTTATTATACTGTCAGGGAACAGTCGAATGATTATTATAGATGAAATGTTATTCGAGTTTCTATCAAGTTTTTCTGCGTTAGTCAAAGTCAGAGTCAAAGTCAAATAAACTTTATTCAAAATTGGTACACTGTACACTTTTTACACGCTTTATAGAACATCAATTTAGGAACATTAAGGAACTTACGAAAGGTGATAATTTAGAAAACTTAAAACTAAAACAGATGATTTAGAAAAGCATATAGATACTATTATTAGGTATGAAGATTTTTTTATTCATCAATAAACTAAATATTACAATACTATAATTAAATCTAACGAATGTATACTGTATTAGAACACTGAAGCATGTATACAGAATACTGAATAGTATACAGATATTATAAAGACGGTACGTTTTATCACAGATGTCGCACTAATGGATGCAAATGAAAGGATATTGATGTACGACCACTTTATTGAAGAAGAGATTGTAAAATAAGTGTGTAAGTGCAATACAATCTTGGTTTATATTATAAGTAACAAGCCATGATTATGTTTGTACGCTGAACATTTGTGTCTGACTATCGCCAGCGCCCTTGCGCACGTAATTTCTCGTTTCATACGATTATCAAATAATTATATAATGCTAGCGGTCCGCCCCGACTTCGCCCGTGGTACATAATATATAGCCTATAGCACTCAGGGATCACGTACATATCCAAAGGTGAAATAATTTTTGAAATCGGTCCTGTAGTTCCTGAGATTAGCGTGTTCAAACAAACAAACTCTTCAGATTTATAATATTAGTATAGATTTTAAAATGAAAGACAAATAAAACTGTCGTGACAAATGTGTTAACTTATATATTTTTTATTCTTCTAAGTAGGTACATGTTGCATTACAGTAAATAGAAGATGATGGGGTATGAAACGCCCTTCCGGCTATAGTGTTGTACCTCGTAGGTACGACTTGAATACTTTCGAGGCAAGAGTGAATAGGCATTTTCCAGGCAAGCGTGTTCCAAAATTAGATCTCATCATTGCTTTCCATCAAATATGATTGTCATCCAGAGTAAACTTATCATACAATAATAAGTATAATCCTTAAAATAATACCTACGCTTACCTGATCTAGGACTTTAGGTAGAATTATTATTAACGAGCGGATACCCGCGACTTCGTTCGCGTGGATATTGGTTTTAATAATACCGTGGGAATCATTTTGTTTTTCCTAAGCTCCTTTGAGCTTATACCTTGCTAAAAACTGTAAAAAGTTCACTGGCGGATGTTTAGGTACATCAAAATGTAAACATCCGCCAGTGAAAGTCCCATCAAAATCGGTCCAGCCTTTCAGAGATTAGCCAGTAGTCTTTAAAGTATCTACTTTCTAACAAAAAAAGATTGAATGAAATCGGACCACCCGTTAACGAATTACAGCTAAGTACACATTTTGCCTTTCATCCCCTCTCCCAAGTGAACCGTGATGAATTTCGGGATAAAAGGTATCCTATATGTTACTCCATAGCATGAATTTAACTCATGCCGAGTTTCATTTCAATCCATTCAGTAGTTTTTACGTGATGCGCGCACAAACATACAGACAAACAGACAAACAGATAAACAGACAAACAGATAAACAGACAAAAAGACAAACAGACAAAAATTTCAAAAATAGCTTTTTTACGTTCTATTACTTATCCCTAACATCCCCCAATTATTATTTTGCAAAAATCTTCAATGTACAGACACGGCAATTCTACGATTTTATTATATGTATAGATATAGATGTATAGATTGCATAAAATGATCTGCGCTGCTGTGGTATGACAAACGCTGCACTGTCAATTGTCACATTACAATTTTCATTTTCTACGTGGCACCAGCTGCTGCAGCAGTAGAGCACTTTTCCCGCGAATCATTTAATAATTCAATGCTTTGTCCAATTCAAATAGGAGTTAAGGAGAGATAAGACATATTAGCAAAGCAAATTCTATATACGACTGTAAAATCCTTTAATTCTGTTTTAAAGTATACATACATACATACATTTTATTTGATGTTAAACACAAAAGGAGATATAAAAGGAAGATCGAATGGAGCCTTATAAATCGGATGACACCTGTGGCTATATTTCACGTAAATCGCTGCTATCTAACCAGCTTCACGATTTAAGTGGCCTTTTAAACGTTCCGCTCCCGACCTGTTGATAAAGTGCATCGTTGAAACTTAGAACTTGGAACTATTATGTTATTTGGCGACACTTTTGTTATTGTGTCGACGTGTATACTGTATAACGACGTCGTGTATAATGAGACAATCCGTTTTGACTTTGTTTAAGTTTGTTTCAAAGTAATCAAAAGTGGACATAGGTTTACGTACCGCGTTTCTGTCTTTATGGTTTCATCTTATATTGGGAATAATACAAATACATACCTACCTAGACGAATATGGTTTGATCAGCAGCATCTCGATTTGCTGTTTTAAATTTTTTCTTAAGTTCTTTGAAGTATCGAAGTTAGAATAAAACGTTATTAGGGACTTACTACGTCAGGTACGTACTACTTACGTTATTATTTATGTTTGATTTCGTATTTTGTCATATTTTAATCTTAGTCTAGTCATCTATCAATATAATATTTCTTTTGTGATCTAATTGACTTTATGGTGTTTCTGATTTTATTCTGATCCCAATTCTGACTCTCATATTATTTTAATAGGAAAATTTCAACGTCAAGTTTGTATTAAGTTTTTTTTTTGTTATTGGTTAAAGTAATATTTTTTAAGATGTGCATACAGCATTCAAAGCCTGGTCTGCTATTAAGCTTTTTATTATATTAATATCTAAGTGTCTAGTAGGTATATAAAAAAAATCGGTCAGCCGGAAAATTATACGAGCAATATTCAAAAGATCAGATTCGAGCACGTGTGAAAATTAAACAGTAAAGATATTTTTAAACTTCACCCCTAATTGAAAATGATAAAAGGGTTCGATTATAAATTCTACGCAGATGACACCACAAGGTTGAGTTACCGTATTATAAAATTCAACAGGACAGTTAGATCCTGTGTTTTCGGAAAGGATATTTGATGCCGTCCAATACTTTACCGTGTATAAATTTCGCTTTAACGGTACAATATTCGATATAGGTAATAACGTGGAACGGTTTTTGGATAACCCGTATTAATAATATTTTGTTATACCAAGTAAAAAAAACTTGACACAAAAAAATTACTTAAAATGTGCGTAACTAAATGATAAATTATCCAGACGTTAATTTTACTATCAATTTATAAAATTCTATGTATTTTCAATTCATTTTTGTTTCTGTAACGCATAAAATATGAACAATAACGAAATATTGTGCGTTATCTGTATTTAAACATGAAATCGATACGTCATATCGCTGATCTATTAGATCAACAAGGTCTCCAAATACGGCTTTTTCATGAGAGTTTTCTTTTGATATGATATTTAAAGGTTATACATACATAGTACATATTATATCTATCATTATTCACGTACACTTTTTTTATTGACTTTTCTATTTTTGAAATAATACACTGTTCGCCCAAACAAGCGATGCCTGATGAAAATTGCTGCGTAAGGGTTCCCCTTTACCTAATTTTTATATTAATTGTGTCACTAGTTAAGAGATTAGCAGCGATGAAGTCGTTAAGCACGTTTCATTAGATTATCGCGTTCTATAGCTTCTATGCGCTCGCAAACGCCGCGCCGTGCCCTATCTCATTATCTTTCACTTGTTCAGTGCACTTTAGTGAACGATTGTTATTTATCTCTTTTAAAGATGAAAATCTTGAATAGGTACAATTTTTTATCACTTATATCATCTGTTACTGTTGTAATATCAAGAGCAATAATGTACCGAGCGAATTCTTCATTCCAAAAAGTTGCAAATTGATTTACCAAATAAATCCGTATACTTACATATTGTGATAAGACTTTTCCTGTCATGTAGCTTGTGCATGAACCAAAATATAATCCGCGTGGAGGCAATAAAAAATCTGAAATTTTTATATAAGAAACAATAAAAAATACTTCATCCTTTCAATCGATAATTTGAGAGCTTTGTATGTTAAAAAGATAGTTAAAAGTATACTACCAATATATATTTTTAATATAAAATCTTTTGTTTTGTTGACAGATTTGCGAGGGATGTGCAAACACTGCCGAACCACTTCTACTTTTCGGATTACGAGCGGCATAACGCTGAAATTGCAGCGTTTCATCTCGACAGGTACGTTACGTTACAACTTGTTTCATGATTTTGATGGTATTTAAAATAACTATATTGTTAAACGTGCTTGAGATTGTTTAATTTCATAGCGGATGCCCTCGACTTCGTCAGCCTGAATTTAGACTTCTTTTAAACCCCTGAAAAAATTATATTTTCCGGAATTAAGTAATACCTAGCCTACAATACTCCTTGTATTATTCTCTGCCTGCTTATGCAAATCCTTAATAAATAATTTTAAAAATGTTTGTTTGGGATAATAATTAATTATAGTTCAAATAATAAGCTTAATAAGAAGCAGTTTTCACAAAATCATAGAGAGACACCTCAAATTCATCTATTTGTACTTATATGTAGATAATCTATAATAATATAAAGAAGCTTGTCCTGACTGACTGACTGATCATCAACGCACAGCCTAAACCACTAAAGCTAGAAACTTGAAATTTTCACAGTAGCTTCCTTTTATGACGTAGGTGCACACTAAGAAAGGATTATTGCAAATTCTACCCCTAAAGGAGTTAAATAGGTGATGCAAGTTTGTATGAAAGTCCGTCATTTTTCAAGTTATATCCATAAAAATTGGTATTTAGGTTTTTGGCTAAAAATAGAGAGCTACTTGTTTAAGAAATTTTGAAAAAACTACCCCCAAGTGGGTTAAATGGGAAATGAAAGTCCGTCATTTTTAAAGTTATATCAATGAAAATCGGTATTTGTATTGTCGGTTAAAAATAAAGAATTACGTGTTTCAGGAATTTTGGAAATTCCACCCCCAAGTGACATTTTAAGAATCCAAGCGGACGAAGTCGCTGGCATCAGCTAGTAATTTATAAATAGTTTCATACGATTGACTGTTAAGTGACTAAATCCATTGAAAGCGTTACAGTTCATTAAAATTCGCACCGTTACACGATAAATACAAAGAAATTAAGCGTACATAAATTAACTTCCACATAACGCGTTATTCAAGTCTTAACGCTCGAAAAATCTCACTCTGCTTATAAAATAGGTACACAAAGTTACGAAACATCGGGTTACCGATTGTTGCGGTGTTTAGCACGTAATTAATAAGTAATGTTCAGCTACAAGATGTAATAACACACTGCTGACAAACGCGAGGCCAATTATAAGCAGCCATCTTAAACTAATTAGGGTTGTCCCGTATCAACCATGATTACGCATTTAATGAGCTAGCTTATTAACTTAGGGAAGCAATTAGGATGTGGATGCGGGACTACTTAAAATGGACACCTAATTGTTTTAGAAGTATCCATTTCATTTTGTTTGTTCTGGCTTCTGGTTCCATCAGTATACCGTATATGAGACTAATTCTAACGACGTCCCTGGCGCGCAGTGGTGAGTGCTGTGAGTGTTGTGACCTTGTAAATAGGGTTCTGAGTTCGATTCCTGGCAGCGGCAACTTGGCAATTTATAAGGTCGTGGCTACATACTACCATACCGGTGAAGTCGTATAGCGCGTTATACGATGCATCATGCATCCGATCTTAGACATGCATCGTCACTCACCACCACGTTACGCATGAGATCCTAGTCAAGGACTAAAGAACTAGTTAGTGATCGAATAAAAAAGGCTATTTTGAAACAATTAGGCATATCGATGTGTCAGATGCCGTTGTAATAAAACTCAAAAAATTTAACTCATAATTAAACGTAACCCTTAATTGACGTATTAAGAATAAACTGTGCGCTTATTTCATTTCCCACGTCGTGTCTTAATCGTAAGAACAATCTATGAATCACACAAATCCTACGTTCTACGTGACACAAGGTTAAACGGTCCGGATGTAAAGTATTACGAGACGCTCTCAAATCAGGATACTGGGCTTCCGTCGAGCGATGCCGGTCGTGGGCCGCGTCGTGAACATGACCACGGAGATCTATGACGTCACCGAGGGCGACATCCTGAAGACGTTCTTCGTGTCGCCGGCGAACAACTTCTGCTTCCACGGCAAATGCTCCTACTACTGCGACACGGGGCACGCGATCTGCGGCAACCCTGACATGCTGGAGGGGAGCTTCGCCGCTTTCTTGCCGACTGCTGATTTAGCTGAGCGTAAGGTGAGATCTTGATGATGAATCAAAGTATTCGATTTGAAGAGCATTCTACGAAAGTGATAATAATAGAGAAAGGGCCTGTTTTACCACCTTCTGATAAGTGTCGGATAGCTTATTCACAACTTAATTTGTCTTCGTCACTGGTCATGAGACATAAGAAAGTGACAAAACTTACGTTTAGGATATCCGACACTTATCAGAAGGTGGTGAAACAGGTCCTAAGAATAGTACGTCGCCATGCATACAGTAACTACATCAAGAATAGTTTGCTTCGGCTGTCTACGTTTTCTCTGGCCTAGAGTTAAGGGTTCTAGTCCTATCCTTCATCGGGTGCTCGACGCAGTGAATACCCAATCCGGTTCCGTTTTTGGCCCAGATCTGAAGGTTCATGGCATTGCTTCCACGTATCTATGTTTATCTCTAGCCAGAATATGCTAAGGATAAATATCGATGACAACTACACTACTATTATATTAGTAACTATATGTATTCGATAGAAATTAACAAATCGAGCATATTACATAGTGTTCTCTGCTCTTAATAAATTTATATATTCCAGGTGTGGAGGCATCCTTGGAGAAGATCGTATCATAAAAGAAGAAAAGCTCAGTGGGAGCTGCAATCTGATTACTGTGACACGGTAAGTTTGCGAATTTATGTCCACAATTAAAATGGTAGGTACAGTTAGTTATAAGACCAGTTTTAAAAAGTTTCAGCGACAGTATTCTTTAAGGGAGTAAGTAATCTTGCCGACTAAAAACACTTAATAAACACCAACGAAATTCATGCCTTGTTGCTTCGCGTTTAGATATGAAATACAACAAGATCATGTTATCTCGGTCGAAACAGCATGACGCGTACGAAATGAGCAATAATAGCGGAAAATTAAAGCGAAAAATTACATCTGAACATTATTGTTACTTCACGAGAGGAATTTTTATCTATTGACACAAGTGGTCGGTCTGTAGATACTGTATACAGTCGTATTTAAGTAATTTTAACCGACTTCCAAAAAGGAGGAGGTTCTCAATTCGGTGCGTATTTTTGTTTTTTATTATACAATAATTACCGTGGGATTTTGTTTGTTGTATGCTCCACCCGCTTCGGATCTTTGTTCCGCGTAACTATCCACGACTGTTCCAACTTCTGAAAGAGTAAAAATATGTAAATTTTTCAGGTGCGCACAACTCCTCCATACGACTCTGGCCGGCGTTTGCTGGACCTGATGGACATGTCCATATTCGATTTCCTCACTGGGAACATGGACAGACATCACTACGAGACATTCAAGTTAGTACAAAATACTCTTGGAATCTAACTTCGTCTTCTTACATGAATCTAGTGAAAATCAAATAACCATTTCTCGTCGTAGTTCATCAAAATTACTAAAGATCCGGGGCTCGACTATAAGAGTAAAATACGAACTTGACTTTTAAGTTAAAAACCATTAGGTATATCAGAAAGTATCAGATGTTAGTGATAATAGCGGGGACCGAAAGCTTAACGAGTTCTCAGAAGGTATTGGACTTACAAAGTTACCGAATTTTCATCCTACATGGCCTATCGCAACTATATCATACGATCTACATTCTACATTATTTTAACAATATTGAAGAGGCAATATTAATAGACTTTTAATATTTTCTTCCTATTACAGAATGTTTGGCAACGACACATTCACATTGCACTTGGATCAAGGGCGCGCCTTTGGAAAAGCCTTTCACGATGAACTGAGCATCCTCGCGCCGTTGCTGCAGTGCTGTATTGTGAGGCATACTACCCTCGCCGTACTGTTAAAGTTAGTAACTTCATCCTATCGGCCTTCTGTTTTAGAATGATATAAACATTTTCTCCTACTTTACAAGCTTTTTATTAGCTTACTATAGGTTCGTATGTTGTTTCTGTCGAAATTGGTAAACGATATTTTGGCCATCTCCAAGTTTCCAATTGGCTTGAAAATTTACAGATACCTACTTGTGGTTTTGCTTACAATAGACGATTATGGTATCATTGAGCCTCTCTTATGATGGAGGTATGAACTCCATGCACTGAAACTCCTCGATGGCATATGAACAGTCGAGTTTAAACTCATTTGTTTTGATTTCATGAGGAAAATTTAACACATGATGACAAGAGTGTGATGACATGGAATATTGTATTGGAACTCTCTATTATAGTTAAAAATGGTAGAACAGTCGAATTTGGACTCATTTGTTTTGTTTTTATGAGTAGGAACTTTTCAATACAGATAACCCTTTTAGTGCAGTAGTACATTTATCTAATAAAAGCTAGTTTTTAACATACTTCAAAAAAGGAGGTTATTAGGAAAGTTTTCTTTTTGTCAATTAATATTTTAGTTATTAATAATTTGCTATTCTTTTCCTTAGGTTTCACAACGGCGTTCCCCTTTCAAAAGTTCTACGTGAATCATTGAAACATGATCCCGTGGATCCCATTCTCTGGGAGCCTCATCTCGTAGCAATAGACAGAAGAATAGTAACAGTGTTGGACGCCATAAGAAAATGTATAGAGAAATCAGAAAACCCAATGCAAAATGAAGTGAATGACTTTGTATGACAAAAATTAGCAAATCGGGAAGGAACTTTTTAAATGAATGATGATAAAGATCGTGATAACAATGTGATATGCAGTGTTATGAGGGGAGCTGGTATAAGGGAAGGTGCAATGCGTAATAATGACTCACTAGTCCAACTCTCTTGTATTCCTGCCTTAGATAAGAGAGGTGTCAATAAAACGGTTGCAAGCAAGTCTTTGGTTCAGAAAGACTATTAGAATTAAGATTTTGTGCCAAAGATTGTCCAAATGAAATCTTAAAATGTATTCAATATAATTATTATAACCATTCCACTGAAATATAAGGAGCCATGATGTATGCCAAAAAATTGGAAAAATAAAACTGTTTGTACAAATCAGTTAGACCGTCAATAAATTGGGTTAAGTGTGTGTTCTTATTCATAAGTTAGTTTCTAATTAGTTTTAAGCATATTTTGAAAGTCTCGTGTAGTTATCAGATTACTTGTTTTATTACGTTGTGACATTTTCAGCATCGTGTTTAATCCTAAATTTTTAATCTAATTTCTAATTCATTAGAGTATATTTATTTACCTTAGCACACAGCAGGCCTCGTGCAGGACTAACTTTTTGACTTGAAAAACGTGAAAAACACGCACACTGTTTCAATAATAATATCCTCTCATTTTAGTGTTAAGCCTGTCTGATAAACTGCAGTGTTTTATAGTGAACGAGTTTTTAGCTTTTATATTTGGGTCGATATAAGGTCTTTGAACTGACTCACGGCTTCTTTAGTGGTTCTGAACTGTAATTTTTATTGCAGTGATTTTATTATATCATCTACATCATACATCATTTACATCGCTGCGATAAAAATGTTTTTGCACTGCAATTGCTAATAATAATTAAAATCACTCCAATTATTGCCTAACATTTCATAATTTATTTTTTCTTAAATCAAATCGTTCACGCCAAAAACATTAGATACTAACTTACCTAATGGAGAATGGAGATGTTCGCTGATTTTTTTTGTGGATCTAAATAAAGTACCTCTATACATATAAGCAAAATTAATTACAACAGTGAAATAAATATTAAATTATCTCTACGGAAAGTTTTTTTTTAAATTGAGACGCTATAGAGAAATCCAAAACCCTATGCGATACAAAGAAACTGTCTGAAAAATTGTTAGGTATTTTTTTCGTAAAAACAATTTTGGCATGACCAATTTTTTGACCATTTTGATTTGTCCATAAAAATAAATAAAGTTGACTAATTATTTTTTTATGCTGATCTTAGATTCATCTAGTTAGATCTAGACTTATTTACATGTAAGGAGTATTTCAGTGTATCCGAAGAATCTAGAAGTATCTGAAGAAAAAAATCAGGACAGCATATTTTACTTGTGTATAACTCTATATTATAATCTATCAACACTATGAAACGTATCCATTGTTAACATTTCACTTTTTTTTTTCCAAAATAAGTGGTGTAAGGTTTAGGTACCTTAGTAAATGCTTAAAAGGCCTTAACAATTTAGTGATGATAACAAGTTATGAAAAGTGCAAATGAATCTGTACATTATAGTAGAATGCAATTATATTTAGTTATAGTATGTAAGTTTAAGGCAATCCACTTTTCGTTGTGAATCTGTTACCATAGCTCGAAGCTCAAGAAGACACATATCATAAAGATGAGCAGTAATTACTGCGAGTGATATTTATAATTATATAGAAATCTTTATTGTCCTTCTCTTTTGTGTTAATTTTATTAGTTCTAAACATTTTTGTTCCTGTTTCTGGGGGGTTTATACTTTTTATTTATATAAATCTTTTCTATTTTCATATACAATCTTTAAATATAAGTTGAAAAGTAGAAGTTTCTCGCATGTGATCTCAGAAAGAATCGCGTATCATTTTGGATTATTTATTACAAATCTAAATTTAAACATCAAAAAAAATCTTTCATATTTAACTTCTTATGATATCGTTAATCTTTGTCCTTGTATATCTCCAATTTAAATAATTTTGGTAATATTTACTTAAAGTTTGATTTTAATGTGTTAATCGTAGTTATGGCTGGACAGTAGAACTGAGGCTTATGTATTGCAACACTTGAGAATAGATTACTTGCCAAAGATGTACCTTCATTGATTGTGTTAAAAATGTTGTATAGGATAATTTGACGCTACTGTACGCGTGTTTCTGTTGGTTGTTAATAAATTTTGAGAAATGGAGTTTTTTCGTTTTATTTATTTTCGTAGTATATTTTCCATGAATAATTTTGTCTGCGTGAATTTAAGTTTTTTAAATTTACTTTTTTAGGGATGGAATTTCAAAAACGAAGAGGTTTTTAGGCACCTCTAGGGTACTCAAGGATTCTTTCCTCAAATTATCACTCAGTCGGTAACCGTACTGTTTTATAAGTATAGATCATTGAAGTTAGTTTACGTATTTAGTATCTTATTTTATCTTATTAGGACATTAATTGTTATATTTGTTACTGTTATCTAAGTTTTACAATTTCGGACTATTTAATGATCCTTCGAGCCTCCTTGAGTTTTCAATTAACTCAAAGAGCTCAATTTTAGTGAACTAAGTAGTAGTTCTATTTTAGCTACATTGATTTCATTGTATCTACCTATTAACAAAATTTTCAAAGAAGTGGTTTTATGGATCCAGTGAAAAACAAATCTTATTTAAAGCTAAAATATAAAAACAATGAAAGGGGTATCGCGGGCTACGCATTCCCTTGACGTAATCTCATAAAGGTCATAATATAAAACTGAAGAAACACAAAGATATGGCGGCCGCCATAAAAACGAATATGAATTGCCGAATATTTGCTTTCAACTTTTATGTTTCGTTGCATATAGAATACATTAGTTTAGTTTTTTTTTATTGCATATTATGTTGTGTTTATAGATATATGATTTCCAAGGAACTGCTTGCATTTTTCTGTTAAGCAAGGCAGAAATAGGTAACTAAGTACCTACTTATAATTGTTATAACTTTTATATAGGCATCTTCTAGGCAAGCGGGTTTCAACTTTTGACTTAAGTACCTCTACAAAAATATAAAAATTACGGAAAAAATAAGCACACACTTTAAGGTAATTAGGTACAATTTTCAATAGATTTATCTCTCGTTCATCATCGTCATCATCATCATGATCAACCCATTACCGGCTCACTACAGAGCACGGGTCTCCTCTCAGAGTGAGAAGGGTTTTGGCCATAGTCTACCACGCTGGCCAAGCGGATTGGCAGACTTCACACACCTTTCAGAACGTTATGGAGAACTCTCAGGCATGCAAGTTTCCTCACGATGTTTTCCTTCACCGTTAAAGCAAGTGATATTTAAATACTTAAAACGCACATAACTCCGAAAAGTTAGAGGTGCGTGCCCCGGGATCGAACCCACGACCTCCGATTAGAAGTCGGTCGTTCTAACCACTAGGCTATCACAGCTTCTAGCTATCTCTCATTGCATAGTCCGAAAAGTTTAAACTTGCAAAATTAAACGTTTATCTCTTATCTGAAAAACTTAATGAATTACGTACGTAATTATGGGCGAAGATTACCGACCGTTATTATATTCAGAAAAAGCGAAGTAAATAATATAAAAAACTACTACCTACTTAATATGTAGAATAAGTTAAACACCCCTAAACATATTATTTCATTTAATAAACAGGAAGGAAATTTGACGAAAGTAAAATTAATTCCGATTTCTTTGTAAGCGTACTTCAATAACAATCCGTCCTCTTACAGAATAAGCAAATAGGATTTTCTAATTAAGAACAAACATCACCGACTCAAGAATTTCTTTGCATTACAACGGCTATATTAAAGGGAATATTTTAATAATTGAAAGGCGCCATCCGAATTCGGGCAAAGCAAATTATTGTGAAACTCGACGACAGTTGTTTTGAGTTACTAACAATTACCCGCAGTTTGAAATAAGCGAATACTTATAATTATTTATTAGTACTTAATGGTCAACAAAATAAATAGGCGAGTCCCTTCGTCGCTGAAAATTTTATTATTTACTTAGGATATTGTTTTTCGTTTCGCTTTCGATTAATTAAATTCCTCAATATAGGTATGTAATTAGTAATTACACCAATACCTATATACTGTTCACCCAACATCTGGATCGACAAAATAGCATCGGTCCCAACACACATGCCAACGTTGAGTGTTGCACGATATACTTACTTACCTATGCCAGTTTATTTAAGAATTAAGCGCCAATACCAACTCGCAATGCATCTTGGGACTTGTGATTAAAGAAGATCACACCCGGCCGCAAGATCCACGGAGGCCAAATTCCGCAAGGCGTGCCTTTTTCACTTTACTTACTAGAAAACTATATTCGCTGCGCCCGATGCAACCGAATCTTGCTGCTTACGTAACACGCTTTTTAGTACCGAAAAATACGTCTATGGTGTCTCTGACAGCGGGTCGTCTCGGGTTATACAAACCTAAAGCCGAGTTTATACGAAGCCAGTTTTGGGTACCAGCCAGCGCTGGCTTGAATAATGCGCCCGTTTATTTTTGCCAGCGCTGGCTTGTAGAAATGGCTCCAGCGCATTGGCTTTGTATAAATCCGACTTACTGTTCCTATATCTATCTATTTCAACGTACTAACCATGGTCCGCACTCGTCCCTGACGGCTGATCGGGCTGATTTATTTATTCAATAGAGTTAGCGCTATTGACCTTTTGTTTTTGAATGATTTATCGCCCGCGACCGAATGGGAGGCACATAGGCACAACGGTTTATTGATAACACCTTTTCTGGACAAAATTTTGGCTTTGACGTTTGACGATATGTTTCGATCATGTTATCAGCGCCAGATAGATGTAACAAAATAACAAGAGACAACAAGCCTATTTTGATTTTAACGTAAAGCTAGCATTTCTAGGAAATCCTACTGTGGTAAGAACATTAGTGATATACTTAGGTATATATTATACGGATTGTGGATTTAAAAATTGTAGCAGAAATCAAAAATTGCAAAATTGCAAATTAAACACAATTATTGCTGTAGTTACTTAACGGTTCATATGGCACAATTACATCTAGGTATGTGCTTATCCAATAGGCACGTATAGGCAGTTCGAAGTGCTTGTACACCAAAGGGAAAGCCTGTTTACCTTTCATTGGCGAATGGCATCGATTCAATCTGTTTACAGATGCCCGTCACTATCGGTATTCGGTTCCGACAATTTCATTATGGGAATTGCAAAATTAATATTATGTAGGTAACTTGTCAATAAAGACTGGCATTGCGAGAGGGGAGGGAGCGGGTTTCAAATGTCTTTCAAGTACTATCCCATAAAATTAAATCCTATCTGCTCTGTTATATATATAGGACAAAATATATAAACTTCCACAAAATAATAAGTAACGGTACCTACTTATCTATTTTCATTTTCAGTTTTCTACGTAGTTATTTTTATAATTTCATCTATTCATACAAATAAGGTATAGATACTTCTTTTTCAATAGGTGTAGTTACCTACTTATTTATTACTTCCATGGTTAATGCATACAAAAATTCTATAAAAGCATCAATTTTAACATTAGCTAAGAGTATAAGTTTTCAAGTGGCATACAGTGAAAACAAACAATGTTACTAATGTAGACGACGCGACGAGGGCAATATATATTAACATATGAATCATTGTTTTGTGTACATTTATTTTCGTAAATCAACATCATGCACGCACCTTAAAGTGATATTTGTCACCTTATGTGTTTCTTCTTTCACGACCACTTCCAAGTTTCTTATTGATTATAATAGATAGGTACGTACTACGTATGGTTTGGATGATTTGGGGTGTAAGTAGCCCAAATTCCACCTATGTGGCCAAAGTCAACCTCACCAGCACGCGGTGCACCCTGCCAATATGCTAACGAGGCCCTGACGCTCTCAGTCCCCTCTACGGGTCGTTGTGCCTGATACCACACAACTTAATCTGGATGGTATCACCGCTTTGTGATAAGATTCTACCCCGAATCCGCCTGGCTAGCGACCACACTTCAGCCGTAATCTGCCGCAAAGCATCCGTGTGTTCCGGCAGCGAGCTGAAGAGCCAGTCTCCTTCCTTAAAAGCTGGCAACGCATTAGTGGTTCCTCAGGTGCTGCTAATGTTCATGGGCGGCGGTGATCACTTAACATCAGGTGACCCGCTTGCTAGGTTGCCCGCTATTCCTATAAAAAAAAATTGCCATAGATGACTGAGCTTGTTTGCTGATGAAAGTCCGAAGAACTGCGGGCACTGTAATTCCTTGATGGCACATGCTATAGAAGTGCTAAAATGCACAGCCGAGTTAAAGAACTCATTTGTTTGGTTTTCATGAGAAGTTACATGACATGAGAATGATTATTATTGAGACGGAAGGTGGGCATTGGAAATCATTACAAATGGTAGAATTATCGAGTATGGAATGTTTTTGCTGGTGCGAGGTCGCCAGTCAAGCACCTTGTGTGTGTGCGTGCTTGACTGGCGACCTCGCACCAGCAAACGAAGCGTGGGAAGACCCCCCACTAGATGGACAGACGATCTCAAGCAAATCGCTGGCAGCCGCTGGAGACAAGCGGCGCAAGATCGTGTTCTGTGGCGATCCTTGCAAAAGACCTATGTCCAGCAGTGGACGTCTATTGGTTGAGACGACGACGACGACGAATGTTTTTTTAATTTTGAGCATTATTTATAATCAAGATACACATTAAATAATATCACCACCGTGAACCGTCCATCATCATCATCATCATCATGATCAACCCATTACCGGCTCACTACAGAGCACGGGTCTCCTCTCAGAGTGAGAAGGGTTTTGGCCATAGTCTACCACGCTGGCCAAGCGGATTGGCAGACTTCACACACCTTTGAGAACGTTATGGAGAACTCTCAGGCATGCAGGTTTCCTCACGATGTTTTCCTTCACCGTTAAAGCAAGTGATATTTCAATACTTAAAACGCACATAACTCCGAAAAGTTAGAGGTGCGTGCCCGGGATCGAACCCACGACCTCCGATTAGAAGTCGGTGAACCGTCCACCACCACTTTAACGCCCCACTGCTGGACACAGGCCTCCTCTCTCATAATATGAGAGAGGGATTTAGAGCTTAGAATCGCCACGCTGCTCCAATGCGGGTTGGGGGGCTTCAACATCTATTGTCACATGATAGTGATAAGAGACACGGGGGTTTCACCGACAATTATTTCTCCGAAATTCTCAGTGCTAGTTTGAAGTTGATAATTATCAACTCCGAGCTGGCACTAAGAATTTCTTAACAGAAAAATAATTAATTAATTGCCTGACCCGGAAGTTGAACTCAGGAGCTCGTGATCCGCAGTCGAATATAAATATGCCGTATTTACCTAAAAAAGGTTATAATTGTTCATTTGTATTATATAGATAAGTAAGGGCGTGTTTCACCACCTTCTGATAAGTGTCGGATAGCCTAAACGTAAGTTTTGTCACTTTCTTACTTTATATCAAGCTATCCAACACTTATCAGAAGGTGGTGAAACAGGTCCTAAGTATTGTACCTATAGATAGCACGCGACTGTTTGTGAATTGGTGTCGCAATGATGTTGTATCCCATTACTATTCAATGTATGGTTTCCGTGCCCGCGTCGATGTCGTTTTAAATTCATAGATTGTTGTACAAATTTCTAGGCAGAGGCATAGAATAGTAGCGAAATTTCTCTTCAATTTTTAAAAGGAATATCTACGAAATATATTCGAAGTAGTAACAATACTAAACATTAATGATTTTAGCATTATCGTTCGATTAAAAACATTACAACGTTTAACCGGAAACAGTACTGTAGGTATCTGCTGACGAACTAACAACTTTTTCTGCGTTATTTAGAGCATTTCACTAGGAAAGTTTATAATAACTTTGTAAATTTTTTAATTATAAAAATAGTAGGTATTAATAAATGTAAAAAATAATTTTCATATGTCCTTCGTAATAATTGTAAATCTATTTAATGTAATATAAAAAATATTATATTACTTTTTAATAGTTTAAGCCTACTGTTACAATATAAAACTAAATATAAAAATTTTTGTAATAATAAAGTGATTTTAGTCCTAAATGAAATGAAATTTTGAATAACTACATAAATTGGGTTAGACCATCCAGTCAGGTACTTAAAAGTATTTAGTTGAACAAACCGTCGAACCGTCGGAAGCTGTGACGGAGCCAGCTTCCCCCCAACCTCAGCCCCCCTCACAGCGCGCCCTCCGCGCGGCAGCGCGAGCGGCTCGCACCGCGCGAACATGCTCATGACTAAGGGCCCCGGATGGGCTCGAAACTAGTCGGGCACACTCCGACAAAATACACGTGAGTTAAGCCGGTGTTTCAATTAAATAAAAATGAATATCACTCACGACAGTTTAAATGTTAAAATAGTTGAACAAAGCTTAAAATCTTGAACATAGCTTAAATCTAAAGAAACAATCCGTCCTAGCCCATGGGTACCCACTATTGGCAGCCGTTCATTCAATTTAATTGTGCACATGTTTTTGCTGCCAGTTCGCTTTACTTTATCTAGTCTGTTTATTTCTTAACGAGGCTATTTTCCTGATGTTCTAGAATCAGGCCAACTAATTAAAGCCCAACGTTAAAGTCAAGAAAATAGAAGTGAGTAGATTTTACCACCACAAAAAAAATGGTGGCGAATAGCAAAGTATTAGATCTTGCTTCAATATTGGTGACATTTAAATCATAGATTTTATTTAAACAATGTTAAATACCGAAATACTTACGAGGTTGTCGAGATAAAAATGGGCTCAAAGTCAAATCGTTTACAATTCTAGCTAGTTAACATAATGTATTTGACTTATCTAATTACTTACCTATTTAAAGCTCAATGTTGCGTTCGTAGACTTGCGTAGAGCGTAGCGCATTGCTACGAGCAAAAGTTACGTATCAGTTTTTTTTGTTTTATATACTAAAACTACTTTTTATTTTTCTTATCACTACATAGTATAAAACAAAGTCGCTTTGATAAATTACTCTCATATTAAGAGAGTAATTATTAATCAAAGCAAAGTCGCTTTCTCTGTCCCTATGTAATATGTACGTGGAATTCTTTGTATGTATGCTTAAATCTTTAAAACTACGCAACGGATTTTGATGCGGTTTTTTTAATAGATAGAGTGATTCAAGAGGAAGGTTTGTAAGTAGAAAAATTGGACCCGATAGGTGGCGCTAATATCGGTATGCAAGCGGGCAGGACGACGCGCGACGTCTGCCTTGTCCGCTAGTTTTTATATATTTTATTATATTTCTTGTTTTTAACCCCCGACGCAAAAACGACGGGGTGTTATAAGTTTGACGTGTCTGTGTGTGTGTGTGTGTGTGTGTGTCTGTCTGTTCCCCTGTGGCGCTCAAACGGATGGACCGATTTGAATGCGGTTTTTTTTGTTTGAAAGGTGAATTAGTCGAGAGTGTTCTTAGCTATGTTTGATGAAAATCGGTCCAAGATGGCCGCCGCTACAAAATGGCGGATGATATATTTTTTCACAACTCCCTTGATATGGGTATCAAATGAAAGGGCTTGACTAGTAGAATAGCACTATTGCAAATTCAAGATGGCCGCCGCCACTAAATGGCGAATGTCGGGGGTTTTTTAAATTTTCAATTTACACTTGTATACTAAGTAGGTACCTACTACTTAGTTGTACAAGGTAAAAAAAGCAGCTTTAATTCGAAAATTACTGTAGCCATTGAACGACAATTTTAATGAACCTAAAATGGAATTCCTGCTCTATGTTGACAAATCCTTATGCCACTGCTTTATTAAGATGAATACACATTATATTCACATTCACCTACATTAAGATAATAAATAAATAATGAGGCCTATCACACAATTTGCCTCAATAAATTGAATTACCAGCAATACCTGAAATAGCCGTTATCAGACCGTTTGACAGACGGACTCGTGCAATTAGGCTGATGTGGCCAGACCTATCTAATGAATCAATCAGCACTCTACTTAATAATTACAGACGGTAGGAAATAGAATCTTACTCGTACAATTGTAGGTATATAAAACAGTATCATGACTGACTGACAGACAACGCAGTCTAAATCGGTGGATAGCCTGAGGCTAGAGATTTGTTTGGGGGAAATATGATGTGCACTAAAGAGAGATTTTTTCTTTAATTCCATCTGTAATAGGACGAATTCAAAAAATCGTAATCCACGCGGAAGTTGCGGGCGTCAGCGTCGTAGTTACTATATTATAAAATTGGACCGAAATTTCATGCAGACCATGCACGCTTCCGAAGTACATAAGTGCAAAAAACGCAAGATAATGCGAATAAAATGACTTAGAAGGGGTAGGTATGGTTGTTCTATAAAACCCATATCTACCCATAAAAAACATTTATTTGATCACATGCTTACCACATGTAACGTCAAAAAATTTCAAGTAATAGGTATTAATCCCTACTAAAATTTACATTTAAATACTAAAGTCTCATGCAGTCTGTTTGTCTGTTTGTAAAATAATCATAATTTAAATGATTCTGACCGCGCCGCGCGCCGACTAAAGCTCGAGGAACGAGTGAAAAAAAAAAAAAAAAGAAACAGTTAACCACTATACTGCCTACTTCTTAAAGGCGAAAATCGTTAGCCCATTCCTCATTTATAACATGGAGCATCGCACCGAGTGAACAATACCCACACCGCACGTGCTTACGTCAAATGCCGAATACCGAATGACGTTCCCTTTGAATTGTTGTGCCATTGGCTCCTGCTCGAACATCGTCCATAAATCGTGAAAAACAATAGGCCAGTAGCGTCTAGCGCCGGCCGCGCTGCTCGACACTCATAAATCTGTAACGCTCGCCAGCAGACCGTGTTGTATGGACAAATTTTTGGCGATCTCTGAATTTTTTGCCGATACTGTGCAAATACCTGCCTCGTGAGCTCATTTCTCGTGTAATAAAACCTGATACCTACTTATTACGTTATAAGTCCACAACGCAAGCTCAATTGAGACTCAATAGCGCAACGGTCACGTCGCGGACTGAAAAACTAAAGGTCGACAGTTCAAATCTCACCTGTTGCACATTGTCGTACCCACTTCTACAAAATTCGTACAAGATTTGGACTTATATGGAGGGGACAGGGGAATATTGGTCATGTACAGCATGGGTATTAAGTATTCTTGACAACTGCAGGCTGCAACTCAAGCTCATTTCAGTAATAAATCCTGAAATACACTACGTGTGATGGCAACGGCAAATGCGGCTCCCAAGAAATTTATTTTATAAAAAAAAATCCCCTTTCCCTCCAAAAAAGCGTACAGTTTGTGTTAGAAAGTACAACAACAGTATACATCGTATCCAGTGGGTGGAATTCGAATCCTCGACCTTTCGGACTTCAGTTCACTACCTGACTTTTGGGCTTTGATTTCATTTATTCCGTTATCTATGGTTGAGCTATGTATATTGAAGCTGTAAAGTTGTACTTAATGATTATGAAGAAATATACCACCTACCTACTTACCATATGTGTAGGCGTTCGTGCTAAGGAGAAGCGTGAAAACACGTGTACGAAGAGCGCACCTGCACTTGCTTATTATACCATCCAGGCCAGTGTGACGGCACCGAATATTATGACTGCTATGTCCATACGTGGTTTTAACTGTTATGATATAATCCATAAAGTTATGTATAGGTCTGTACCTCAGCCATACAGCTGGGATGTAATTATTGGACATTAATAGAACTGTCCCCTAATTAACCTACTCAGTAGTACTCACCATTACACAAGTATAAATTTAAAATTTAAAAAACCCCCGACATTCGCTATTTTGTGGCGGCGGCCATCTTGAATTTGCAATAGTGCTATTCTACTAGTCAAGCCCTTTCATTTGATACCCATATTAAGGGAGTTGTGAAAAAATATGTAATTTTGTAGCGGTGGCCATCATGGATCGATTTTCATCAAACATAGCTAACAACACTCTCGACTAATTCACCTTTCAAACAAAAAAAAAACCGCATTCAAATCGGTCCACCCGTTTGAGCGCCACAGGGGAACAGACAGACAGACAGACACGCACACGCACACGCACGCGCACGCGCACGCGCACGCGCACGCACACACACACACACACACACACACACACGTAAAACTTATAACACCCTGTCGTTTTTGCGTCGGGGGTTAAAAATGAGACAGCGGCAAAGCATTCTGCATAGCACGACTATGTCCTATTTTTTGTTGTATAAATATGTTTGCCTTTGCATTTTCATCTGTTTAGATTGTTGATTGATTCAAGATGAAACAATAAAGCCTCAGAATATTAACTAATACTTACCAAAATTAATGACGTGAGGTTTGAATATGAAACACTGTAATAGCTTAAACAGGAAAATTGAATTGAGGGTTTTTCTAGGTAATAAATAATTGGTGCGGTTCGATTTGTTGATTTATGGTTATTAAAGATACGTCGCCCAGATAGCACGCACCACGAATTTCATTTGCATGGAAATGTGTCCCTCTGTCACATGTAATAGGTATTTCGTATGGGAAATGTAATGAGAGGTCTAGGAACTGACGATTTATAATGAGTTAATAACAAATCGAACGTGATCTCTATCATAAAAGTTCAAAGGTAATTTAAATTTTAATCAACAGGATATTACAGATCACGTGTGTTTACCTACAGTCCTACAATGTAGGTGCATAGTATACGTACATACTTACCCAATAATGCAGAAGTAGGTAGCATTTATTTTTTGATCGAAGGGTAGCATTTACAAAACAAGCTTTACCTTATTAACCCCCGACGCAAAAACGACGGGGTGTTATAAGTTTGACGTGTCTGTGTGTGTGCGCGTGTGTGTGTGTGTCTGTCTGTGTGTGTGTGTGTGTGCGTGTGTGTGTGTGTGTGTGTGTGTGTGTGTGTGTGAGTGAGTGAGTGTGTGTGTGTGTGGCTCGACTAGTAAAATAGCACTATGCAAATCCAAGATGGCTGCCGCCACAAAATGGCGGATGTCGGGGGTTTTTTAAATTTTTAATTTATACTTGTAATAATATTAATATTATCTTATCATATATTATGTTCGATTCGTATAGAATACAGCTACCTGTGAATTTGGAAATATATACAAGGTATACTTACCTCAGTATTTATAAGTAGTTGTCAGTACTTAATTAGTCATAATAACTAGTCGGGTAAACTCCTACGTAGATTAACCACGTGAGTTAAACCGTATATAAAGTTATACATAGGTACTTAACTGGATAAATAATTATGTTATAAGATTACCCCAAAAAATCGGTCGTATCTACCTACTTTACTTTTGTAAAAAACTACTCTCATTGTGAAATCTATACTAATATAATAAAGCGGAAGAGTTTGTTTGTTTGAACGCGCTAATCTCAGGAATCTGGACCGATTTCAAAAATTCTTTCACCGTTGGATATGTACGTGATCCTGGAGTGCTATAGGCTATATTATGTACCACGGGCGAAGCCGGGGCGGACCGCTATAAAAAAATGTTTCTGAAATAAAAAATTGAATAAAACAAAAATAACAGAATGTTTTGTAAATATTTAAAAATTTTAATACAATAAATAGGTAACTATCGAGACTTTTAGTTAGGTTATTCATCATCAAATCAAAACAAGCTCGCTGATAGATCTACATTTCCAAAGATGTAGAAAACTGATCATTTTCCAGATACAAAACTATGTATCTATTTATTATATTAGTATGTTTTGAATATAAATCGTATTGGTTTCGATTTAAATTTACATACCTATTTGTTCTGTATGAATATAAGCTTATCGCTTATCAGCTATAGCAATAGCCACTATGACGTATCTGCAAAATGCTCCCATAAAATAAGCTCCATACATTTTATAGATTGGTACACTATCATTCTTACGATGTTGTCTTTCCGCTTTCGACTATTACTTTACTACTACTGCTTCCTTTAGGTACTAAAATAAAAATTGTTTTGTTGGCGCTTTAGTTTTCGTGGATAATAAATAAATCTTGCGTTCTTCAAATCGTTTAATTTGCGAATTTTTCAAGTTTAAATTGCGTATAATGTACAGCGGTTACAAATCGTATGTTTTTCGTGATTGTCGTCTCCAATTTCCTTATGGTCATATCGCGTACATTGACATGACGTTTTCCTTGGCGCGCATACGTGGACCAATAGCGATCCACGTAGTGTTTCGTTTTACGCGTGAACATGCCCCCGGCTTTGGAAGCCCTGGCTTCCAATACTTGTTTCATCAGGATCGACCAATGGACAAATCTTCGTGTAAGCTCGCTTCACAAGCCCGGTTGCAGTCTGGATCTCGGCTACCCTTGCGATGTTGTCCTTCCCAGGTATGCTTCTGACGACTCGCCCAAGATGCCACCGTAAGGGAGGGAAGTTGTCCTCTTTGATGATGACCATAGTGTCGGGTTTGAGATCTTGCGTGTTCTCCCTCCACTTTGTCCGTGTTTGCAGCTCGGAGATGTACTCTTTCGACCAGCGTCTCCAAAAATGTTGCCGAATTTGTTCCACCCGCTGATATCGATCGAGTCTATACATTGGCGTATCTTCTAAGTTGTCGTAGGCAGGTGCGGTGAGCGTACGGCCAACCAGGAAGTGAGCAGGACTGAGAGGTAGGAAGTCGTTAGGATCGGATGATATTGAGGTAAGAGGACGAGAGTTGAGGACAGCTTCGACTTGTGCTAATACCGTGCTGAACTCTTCGTAGGTGAGATGCGCGTTACCTACCACACGACGAAGGTGGTACTTACACGAGCGTACTCCTGCCTCCCACAATCCTCCAAAATGGGCAGCGTATGGTACGATAAATTTAAATTTAATTTTTTGCTGATTAGCATAATCTATAATTTCGGAGCTACAGCGTTCTAGAAATTGAGCAAATTCATTACTGAGACCTACCAGATTCCGGCCATTGTCCGACCATAATTCGGCCGGTTTTGATCTGCGCGAGACAAAGCGATTTAGGGTGAGGCAGTAGGCTTTAGTAGTAAGGTCAGTAACCAGCTCCAAATGGACAGCGCGCGTAACAAAACAAATAAATATACAAATGTATGCTTTAGAAGTCTTAGCACCCCTACCTTTCCTGTTCAAAATGAGCACTGGGCCGGCATAGTCAACGCCGCAACGATAAAATGGAAAAGTAGGTGTGATCCTCTCACTGGGAAGATTTCCCATAAGAGGAGTAAGCGTTCGACCTCGCAGGCGCTTGCACACAACGCATTCGTGAACTATTTTTCTAGCGAGATTTCTGCCTGCAAGCGGCCACCAAGTTTCACGAAGGTGAAAGAGAAGCGCCTGTGGGGCTGCGTGTAATAATGTTTTGTGTTCACGGCGGAAAAGAAGATGCGTGAAATAATGTTTGCCTGAAAGTAATATCGGATGTTTTTTATTGTAGTCGAACTCTGAAGAATAATCCAACCTGCCACCGACTCGCAAAATTTTATCTTCGTCAACAAACAAATTTAATTTGCTTAAATTATGTTTCTTGTTTAGTGCGCGATTGTTGACTATCGACTTGTACTCGACTGGAAACGATTCCAGTTGAGACAGCCTAGTCAACAATTTGTCGGCTTCTCTCAGTTCATCGACGGTAAGAACACCCGAGCGCTTATTCAATTTATTGCGGGTATTATATAAAAACCGTAAAACATATGCAGTTGAGCGTCTTAGCCGGCTGAACTGAGAGAATCGTTTAAAATCGATAATAGATCCGTCTTCAGAGTTCGATCTATCTCGGGCTACAAGTGCGGTTACATCAATACCCTTTGTTTCAGGCAATTCATTTGACTGACCCTCTTGCGTGTAAAAGGGAGGTACGTTTGCACAGTCAAATGAACTGTCGCGTAAAAAGGCTGGCCCTTGCCACCATAAGTTAGAAGAAGAGAGCTCCTCTAGATTCACAACCCCTCGCGAAACAAGGTCAGCTGGGTTCTCTTTACCGCTGACGTGACGCCACGGGAGCTCCTTCGTCAAGTCGTGAATTTCTACCGTCCTATTTTGAACGAAAGTTTTTAATAATCTTGGCGACATGCGTAGCCAACCTAAGACTATCGTGGAGTCCGTCCAAAACATTATTTGACTAAAATTGCAATGAAGTGAATTTCGAACTTTGTCATACAACCGTGCACCAAGAAGGGCGCCTAGAAGTTCTAAACGTGGAATACTAACGGTTTTTAGCGGCGCAACCTTCCCCTTAGAACAAAGTAAGCGTACTTTGACGGTATGATTAATTGTGTTTAGTGTCCGAATATAAACGCACGCGCCGTAGGCGGTTTGCGAAGCGTCGGTAAAAATATGCATCTCTGTGAGGGTAGAATTAGAATCCATTACGTAGCGAGGTACGCGAATCGTTTTCAGTATCGACAGAGACGCGAGAAACCGGTTCCATTGCCGCGCAATCTCGACAGGGACGGACTCATGCCATTCCAATTTTATCAACCACAGCTGTTGTAATAACATTTTTGCAGTTAAAATGTACGGACATAAAATACCCAAAGGGTCGAAAATTTGAGATGCGTATGATAGAATTATGCGCTTAGTTATAGGTTGATTACTGTCAGGCTTAAACTCCGTATTAAAGTAAAATTCATCGCTGTCATTAAGCCAACCTATTCCTAGTGTTTTGTGATTCGTGTTATCACCGCTTATTTGTTTGGGAGCGCACGGCAACGACGTAATCGCAGGCTCCGATGTGAAATTAAATGTCCACTTGCGTAGTGGAAAACAACCCGCTTGTAGCGTCGTACTTGTTTCTTCGCATAATTTGAGTAGAATTTCTTTGTCATCGGAACCTGTAATCATGTCGTCGACGTAGAAATCTTCGTTAATTATGCGTGATACCTCTGGATTAGTCGATTCGATGGCTAGTTGTTTCAAGCAACGAACACTTAAAAACGGCGCGGACGCGGTTCCGTAAGTGACCGTGTTGAGGCGATAGATTCCGAGAGGTTGCGTGGGTTCATCGCGCCAAAGAATTAGCTGAAGATCGCGCTGATTTTCATTGACAAGGCACTGTCGGTACATCTTCTCGATGTCTGCGCACGCGACGTACCGATGCTGTCTGAAGCGTAAAATAATTGATAGTAGGTCGCCTTGGATAGGAGGCCCTACCAGCTGGAGATCATTATAGCTTATGCCCGTGCTCGTCACGGCCCCAGCGTCGAAAACCACCCTCAATTTTGTAGTTGAGGCGTGCTCACGGAACACACCATGATGCGGCATAAAATAGTGAGGGGTTCCGTAGGTCGGAACGCGAGTCATGTGACCTAGGTTTTCATATTCGCGAAGAAAATCAACGTATAGTCTTTTGTAGGCGGGTGCGCGTTGTAGCCGCCTTTCCAATGCTAAAAATCGTCGCTCCGCCTGTGATAATGACTCGCCTAAAAGATCGGCAGATGTCTTCAATGGAATGCTAACGACAAACCGTCCCTCTTCATTGCGCGTAGTAGTACGAGTGAACATGTCTTCGCAAGCAACCTCAGCATCCGTGCGTGCATCCCGATCCCGAGTCAGCTCTTCGACCTCCCAAAATTGACGCAATTGCGCATCGATGGACTGTGAAAAGTTACACCGTACGATACCATCGTTGCTCGCATTCAGGACGATCGGACCCGAAATTATCCAGCCTAATAGCGTATTTTGTAGATAAGGTCCGCTAGGTAACCTTATACAACCTTGGGTTATCAATTCCCAAAACTTTTCAGCCCCGATCAAAATATCGATCTGTCGGGACCGAGAAAAATGCGGATCTGCCAGCTGTACGCTATCGGGAATATTAAACTTAGCGCGTTCATAATGTACAGCTGGCAACGTAGAAGAAATTTGCGGTAATACGAAGCAAAGTAGTTTAGCGGTGTAAGTAGATATGCGCGATTTTATCTCAATGTCGCATGATGTAGTACATTGCGTCACAGAGTTACCTACACCCCTAATTTCGTGAGTGGACTGTAATAAATCTAATCCTAATTTTTTTGAAAAGGATTCGCTTACGAAACTGCGTTCACTTCCGTTATCCAACAAAGCAGTCGCGAGTATAAAATCATTACGTCGAGTCCGTACCTGGACTAACGCTGTAGATAACAGAACAGGTCGTAAAGAATGACGTGTGCGTTTGTCATTCAAGTGTGCATTATTCGTATGGCTAATTGCTGCATCTGCGGGGGAAAGGAGCGCGGCGGGGGACGACGCGATACCTGCGCTCGCGCCACCGCTCATTAGTTGCTGGTTGTCGAATGTCGAGTGCATCGCTAGGGAACCGATAGTGTTACTTACCGTTTTTGCATTATTTGGGGGGTGGATGACCGAATTATGTTTCTTAGAACATAAACGGCACCCACCTAATTTGCAAATATCGGCCGTGTGGTTGCTGCTTTTCATGCAATTCATACACAAATTCTTATCGCGTAAAAATTTTAGTTTTGATTCTAAATCAGAGTTAATGAACTTTGAACACGCGTAAAGTTGATGGTCTCCGTCACACATAAAGCACTTTCTAGGCGCGAAGTGTCGTTCGTGCGGTTTGGTGGTAGAAACATTGCATTTTGAGTAAGAATTTGTGGGTATCTTCACATTATTTTTCGTTCCTTTTGTGTCTTTATTATTTTGTGAATTATGTGAACTTTGCAATGTTTCTAGCATATCCGCCCGATTTTTAAGGAAGTTAATTAAATCTTCGATCTTTAACTTTGATTTAGGATCGGTATTATTCGTCATCAAAGTGCCTTTATATTGCTCCCATTCGCGTTCGGTGATTTTATCGAGTTTAGACACAATGATAAAAATAATTAGTGTATCCCAGGTGTCTACAGGTTCACCTAGGATCTTTAAAGCACGTAAATTCTTAAGAATTGTGTCACTAAGGTTTCTTAGCGATGCAGAGGACTCCTTACTCAACGCTTGAATATTGAATATTGTTTTCACGTGATTATGCACCAGTAATCTGGAATTATTATAGCGGTTGAGTAAAAGTTCCCATGCGACAGAATAATTGTGTGATGTAAATTCTAATGCGTCGATAACCAGCTCGGCACTGCCCTTCAGTGAAGACTTCAGGTAGTGGAATTTCTGGATACTGGTTATTTCGTCTGAGTCGTGTACTAATGATTGAAATGTATCCCGAAATTCCAACCAGTGCTCGTATGCCCCATCAAAAGATGGCAACGTTATGGTAGGTAATTTTACAGAGCGTAACTGACTATTTGCGCATGATTTTGAACAGGTTGTGACCTCACTACTGCAGCTGCTACCACTCCTATTTAATAACAACTCAGCCTGTGACAGTGTACTGTAATAACAGTCCTCGAACTGCTCTCGTTGAGTTAATTGATCATCGAGATCAGATTCACTGACACATTCTTCTATTCTAGTCTGAATGCTATTGAACTCACGAAAAAGATTCGTGGCACCTTCAATGCGTAGTTTTAAATCGATTTTGTTTTGAGATGTTGCGACTTTTGCATCAAAATTGTTGATATAAGTGCCGAATTTAGTTAATCTACCTTTGAGAGTGCCACGTTTCTTAATTAGCTCACGAACTAGTGATTCTAATTTGTCATCACTAAGCCCTAACTGTGGAGATTTATCGCGATTTGCCATTCTGGAGGGAAAGTGAGAATTGGGAGTACTTACAGTTAGCAGCCCGTCCGCATGCGTTGCGACGTTGCGACGGTTTTATGAGTTTCACAGAACCAAATCACTGAAATATGAACAGCACAATATTACACAAGCGAAATAAAGGATTGATGATTCGTGGATGGGTTGACCGTACCGAAATGCGCGTCTTGTCGGATGGCTGCCACACCAGGAATCCTCAACCAGGAACCAGGAACAGTTGCTCAATTGCGATTCTTGAGTCTTCAATCGTATTTATCCATAGTTTCTTTATTCGGCTCGAAGGTCCACTTTATGTTGGCGCTTTAGTTTTCGTGGATAATAAATAAATATTGCGTTCTTCAAATCGTTTAATTTGCGAATTTTTCAAGTTTAAATTGCGTATAATGTACAGCGGTTACAAATCGTATGTTTTTCGTGCTTGTCGTCTCCAATTTCCTTATGGTCATATCGCGTACATTGACATGACGTTTTCCTTGGCGCGCATACGTGGACCAATAGCGATCCACGTAGTGTTTCGTTTTACGCGTGAACAGTTTTTATAACGTCATTTTATTAATTAGAATCATAACATTAATTTTCAAAACATTTCTTCCCCCTCTTGTATCGATTGCAAATTATCTCTAAACAAAGCACAGCAAAGCTTATAAAATACATAACAAAAAGGCCGTAGAAGCATGAACTGAGTATCTCTATGGTCAGTGGTTCGACGGTATTGGAGTCCTCTTCGAGTACCTTCCTGTTTTGTAATAACCATTCGTTTCTCACGTCCCTCCATATTTTGACAATCAATCCTGACTGCGCCAATCGGCCGATCAGGCGACTAATTTCCGGGGCAGCTGGCCATCGAGCCCGCATGTGGATACACGCCGGCATACTCGTTACACGTTCCTCAAGAATTTGAAGCTTTTCTCGATAATATTTCAATTGCTGCATATCGACTGCGAGCAAGTATTTCCTCCCAGCTGCAATGTCCTTCAAATAATTCGGAATTTCTCGTAATTTTAACTGATTGTATCTACTTTCGATCGATGTATTCCTGTACAATTCAATAAATGTTGGCATACCACCGATTTCATCGACAACTTCTAGTGCTTCAGTCAGTGTTCTAATGGGTGGCTCTAAAATCGTCTTCCGCAGTCCGTTGATCAGTTGGCCTTGATATGATATGCGAACAATTAGACAAAACCAAACCCAGAAAATTAACAAGCTATTAACTATCCTGTATTTATAGTTGATGTTTACTTGTTGACCGAGAAATATCGCTATCATTTCAAATAGATTCACTTTATTAGACTTCCTTTTGAATATTCCAATTTTTTTAACTACTCTCAGTATTACGATGATAATAACAATTGCTAGAATAATTATAGGCGTAGTCAAGTTTAAAAAAGGAAGTATAGCTTTAACCCACTCGTATATTTCTCGGCGATTAGGCATGCACCACATAACTTTCACAGTGTGATAAACATGAGATATTTGGGATCTAGCGTATCTCATTGAGACTATAAGAATGGAAGGTATCATTATATCGGCAGTGTTATATACCAAATCGTTAAAAGCACCAACTCTCGTACCGTTCACACAACTGCTAACCACGCCATAGTTGACGGAGGACACTATGGCCATTGTAGAATTTAACGTCTGTATTATAAATTTCAATAGATTGCCGTCAGTGCCACCGATAGCTACGACAGTGTCGTTTTCTTTTTTCAATTTAACATAGGGGAAGAAATCCACAACAGTTGCCCTGATGGGACAGCCGTTGAAGTTTCGGAATTTTGCTTTGAAAACATTCGTCGTGTTGGGATTCAAGTGTACAGGAGTGTAATTGCCACATCCGCCATTCTCATAAGGAAAGTATGTACGCAATGCGACTGTATCGTTTGCCCAACCCACGATTACTATATCACCGACATCATTATCCCAAGCTATTTTAGTAAATTCAGTAGAAAGATACGTTGATAACTCACGATTCGTAAGCACCATGATCACTTGGATAGGAACTATGATGACTCGATTTATTATTTTCAGAAAATATTCAAACTCCGCTTGGTCTGTCGCAAAGAAAACTGTCTGTTTGTACAGATCATTTGTGTGAAAATCTGTATTGTTGAAGTTAGAATCTTTATTAATTGCAACGGTGACAACAGTTCCTTCATATAGTTTCAAGAAATCTGATATTATTTCATCATCACAACGCTCCCAAACAACTGAAGTCAGGTGATATTTCTTGAAAGCGCTATTAGCAATAGATACTGTTTTCTGAATCAATTTAGAAGTTTCTGAAATTATTACAAGACTGATGGCAATAATTAAAATACGTATAATTTTCATTTTGATTTTGTAGACGTCTTACTAGGCACAGAGATTTTCTTGTATTGTTTTATTTCTTTTAGGTTCACATTACCTCTAATATCATTAACTCATTACATATGAGTCAATACATTAGTCCTGACCGACTTAATGCTATTTATATTTGCCTACATTCGACAGATTGATTGCTACTCAGGCAATTTGTTATGAATTTGAACTTTCTTGAACAGGACTTTCTTGAAGTCCTCACTATAAACCATATTTGAATCCATAAATCACTTGTATCAAAAACACAATTGTATCTTAAATTAATCTTTTTGTTTTTCTATAAGAGCTTGATACACTATTTTATTTAAATTGACAAGAAATGAATCCAATGAAAATAGAAATAGCGATCATTATTGCATAACAGCGAATAGTTATTGTGATAAAAAAAAATCTAGTTAATATTAAATTAATTTATTAAAACAGATCAGAAATAGGTGGTAGATACTTAGTTACAAAAATGCGATCTTATCTTCAAAATACGTCATTAATAAAAATTCAAGGTAAATAACAAAGTTGTGCAACACATTTACTTATATTTAAATTATGAAATACCTACTCCTAGACCTTACATAGTTTGTGCTTATAGCCTTCCGCTGTGTCACTGCCAAACGAGCAAGAAAAATTAAACGACTTTTGAACTGTAACATGATAAATATAGTGATATGTGTAAGGCATGAGAAGACTCAAACTGAACTCTAGCAGACCAAGGCACAGCAAGAACATCTCTCTCGTGGGTTTTAAATCAACAAAGCATTGCAAAAGCTTTTCTTGCACACATATGCTTGCGCTGTTGTAGCTCGAGCACAATCAGTGGATTTTGCAACACTATTTAGTGGATATTGATGTAAAAGCCACGAGAAAGCGTTGTTGATACAAAACTTTGAGAGAAATATGTCGCATTGTATTTGCTTGGGGTGCTATTATATAATTAATCAAAGACAAAATATGTAGCACTACACAGCGGATTGCAGAAGCACTTACAGTATAAAAATATATCAAATATACCCGGTTTTTGGAATCACGAAGTATGAGGTTATTTTTATATTTTTGTTTGGTATCGTAAATACCAATAAATAAATTAAGCAAATGTAAATAAATCGAAACGGAACATTTCCCATAGAAAATTATGCAAACATAAAGTGATTTCAAACATTTCTAAATAAATAAATTTAAACTGAATTTTTAACGAATTGTACGAGATTGATAAGATTTGTTTAAACATGAAATTGTATTAGAATTATTCAGAATTTATAAGCC
The DNA here is from genome assembly GCA_920104075.1 of Melanargia galathea. NCBI lineage: Eukaryota > Metazoa > Arthropoda > Insecta > Lepidoptera > Nymphalidae > Melanargia > Melanargia galathea. The sequence goes on along the minus strand of OV049856.1, from coordinate 26,664,371 downwards.
AATCCAAAAAATACACGTAGGTATATCGTCAGATAACTTTCGAGACTTTTCTCGGAGGTTATCTGACGATATTGTGAAACATTTGAATAATGTGTGCCAAAAGCTTCAATTTTCACAAAACTTGAATGATTTTGTGTCTAATCTATGGAATTATATGACGAAAAACAGGTGCCTTTTATGTATTAAAAATTCAGGATAATTCCAATAAATATAATTTGATGTTAAAAGAAAATATCTCATCAACCTTATAAGCTTGTAATTCTGTTAAAAATCAAGATTGATATTTGTATTATTTGCTATGAAAGCTCACTCTGTTACGATTTATTTGCTCCCAAGTTTATACACTTCTTTGACTAGTGTACAAAATAAAAAGAGGTTTTTATAACAAAAACTGTAACAACATAAATCAAATCAAAACAGTTTCAATGATAAGAAAACAAGTTTTCATCTGAAAATCAAGACATAACAGCAATTAACCTATTTGTAATGTCAGTATTTGGTATTGTTAAATTGTTCAGAATATTTAATCATTAACTGATGAAAATTGAACTTTTAAAATAAGTACGCATCAATAGTATGCATAGACATTAGAATAAATAAGTTTTGAGTTTTTGCAGATAAGTTACTTAATGGACGAAATAAAAAAATGCATCTTGCATTGTACTTATTTTAAATTCAAAACCATCCTTACGGATTACGAATTACGGATACATTTCACATTATTAAAACAATACTTTTAAATCGATCTCCTGAGAAAAAACGTAATTTGGTACTTCTGACATTGTTGCAGCGGATGTGCGATATATGTATAATATTGAAGGTAGATGATGAAGGCACGTTCATAATATTCCTGAAGTATCTACATAATATATTATTCTAAACATGTAAAGCCTTTTCCAAAATAAGTATATATGTATATAGTATACTCGTATAGTAACATCAAAAAGCAAAGTAGTTTTATATTATAAGTTAAAGATAAAGTGTTGGTACATAATAAATAACAGATTATTAAGTTCGAGAGACTATCGTCAATTTTTTGTTTATCAAAATACGCGATGAACTTTGTAGGTTTGCGTAGATAATTATATAAAAAAGTAATTTAGGTATGTATTCAAATTAAATTAATTATTAGCCAAAGAATACCAAGATAGGTATTATTGAAATATAGTGTAACGTTTCAAGTTTTTTTTTTTAGTATGGGCAGCCATCTTACAGAAAAAATATACTAAGGGCCTGCTTTCACCACCTTCTGATAAGTGTCGGATAGCTTATTCACAACTTTTGTCTTTGTCACTTGACATAGAGTAAGAAAGTGACAAAACTCACGTTTAGGCTATCAGACACTTATCAGAAGGTGGTGAAACAGGCCCTTAGTGTTACATAATATCTATAATATTGTAGTGTGTAGATTTTCGTACGGTTAACGTTATCTTATATAGTTATACTCAGAGGCATCCAGTACCAAATAATACTTATTATATAAATATGTACTTTGATTAGATAATATCTTGTTTTCATTCGTGTCTTGTACTTCGTATAATATGCATTATCAATTCACTTAAAATGTGTACAGAGTGTCATCTATCCGCCACGTTGGGTCAAAATGGCGTCCCCCAGTAAAATGGCTCCATTGATGATTGATAAAGAAGCTTTCGCTAGTTGCTTGTTAGTTTCCTCCGATTTGCCATAGTGCTGGTATCTGAGAACAGAGATTGCATAATCACCATTACATATTTTGTACACGTATGACGTACCAAGTACTAGGTATATTGTTGTAATATAATTATAACATTCTGTGGCCGTAATAACAATAAGCATTATCAGGTAAAGTCACACCCAAGCGCTTCCTTGTCTTAGAATTAAAACACAATAGTATTCTAGAATTTAGATAAATTAATATAATAAAACGTTACAGTAATGGTGCTGTCACACCGCAGTTAAAAAATGTAAGAAAATGTTATTCAACATTTATAATTAACATTTGTTAGTTAACATTTTGTCACAAATGTTAGCAAAAATTTTCAAATGTTTTCATGTTGTGCAACATTATTTAACATTATTAAACAAATTGCAACAAAGTATAACAAGGAACAAACTAATATGAAATATTATGCAATGTTACGTTTTTATCAGTGTAGGAACGTTGAAAACATCTAACGAATCATAACAAAATCTAACAGATTTTAGTAAATGCCATAGTTTAGTTAATGTTCAATAAAGTTTTAACACCAGTGTAGCAGCACCATAAGACGGCTCTATGCAAGGAGCGTTGGGCGTTTATCAAGAGACACCGAACGTTCGCTCCCCCTCGCTGTTACGTTCGCACAGACAATAGATAAATAGGTAACACGTGCTACAGACTGAACGACCGTAAGCGAACGATGGCAAGCAAATGCTAGCGAAGGTGAGCGAGCGAGCAAGCCGAAAACGAAGAAAAGAAGAAGAAGAGAAGCTCGTTGCTCTGTCGAGATGCTCGACTAGAAGCGAAAACGAACGAAGGTTCGTTTCCTATCGTTCGTTGGGACTACACTTGCCGCTGTTCGGTTTGTACATACGCGTCATTACCTATTCAGCTAAATCAAATCAGCTTAGTTTTTGCGCTTTAGTATTATATAACTAGCTGTTGCTCGCAACTTCGTCCGCGGTATTAGATTTTTCAAAAGTCCCACGGGAACCCTTTTTCATGGGATAAAATAGTAGCCTATCACTCTCCAGGTCTTCAACAAAAAAAAAATGCAACTGCAAAAAATCACGTCAATCTGTAGATATGCCCGATAATAGTCGTAATATAAAGTAAACCATTTTACCCCCTTTGGGGTGGATTTTCGTCAAATTTTTCTTAGCTAATGCCTACCCCTAGAAAAACCTAACTTCGAAATTTTAAGTTAATAATAACAATAATTCAAACTTCCCTGTATACACTTCCATCCCCTATTTTACCACCCTTAAGAAGAGATTTACCAAAATAATGTAAATAGGTTTTTATTATTTAAAACTAATAACTTACATGCCGATTTTCGTATCTGTAACTTCAAAAATATAGAACTTTCATATAACCATCCTACCCCCATTTTACTGGCTGACGCCCTAGAAAGAACCTACCCTCCAACTTAACATAAAAACTTTCATCCCCTATTTTACCACCCTTAAGGGGAGATTTTCTAGAATAACTTATACAGGTTTTTATTATTTAAAATTTATAATCTAAATGCCTATTTTCATATCTGTAACTTCAAAAACAGAACTTTCATATAACTTTACTATCCCCATTTTTATCTTCCTCTGATGGGGCCCGCTAAAAAGCGGATGCACATCGACTCTTATGGATCTTTTGTACTCGCCCCTTCCTTATCCCCTAGACCTCCTCAAACACCCATTCTAGGAGTTTGATTGTCGCCTTTAGGTTCAAGGGACCATATTCCTCCGGTTGCGGATAAGCTACCCCCAGAAGATCCATTCGCTTCCTAGCCAGTCCGTCACACTCACACAAGATGTGTTCCATGGACTCATTTTCTTCATTACAGGCCCTACAGATAGGGTCCTCTGTAATCCCCATTTTGCATAACATGGCCTTTGTACTATAGTGACCCGTGTAAGCCGCTATAGCATACCTTAGCTGTTTCCTGCTCAGTAAAATTTACCTTTGCAAGAAACCAGCCTTCACAGCTTCCATAAACTTCTTAGAGTGCCTTAGGCCTCCCATCTTATCCCACTCTGCCGACATCATCTTCTCGGCATATGTTGAAAGCGTCATGCCTACCACACAGGGTGCTAGCGCTACACATGGTTCAGGACCAACGAACCTTTCCGAGCTAGCTCATCAGCTATCTCATTTCCCTGTATACCAACGTGACCTGGTACCCAAATCAGCTTAACTGAATTTGATTTTCCCAGGCAGTTTAGACCTCCCATGCACTCTAGTACCAGGGAGGACGTGATTCTGCTAGCACTAAGGCTTTGAGCGCAGCCTGACTATCACTGAGAATGAGAATCTCTTTCCCAGCGAATTTCCGGCACGTCATTTCCTGTACGCTAGCATTAATTGCATAAAGCTCTGCCTAAAAGACTGTAGCATACTGCCCAAGGCTGTAGCTTGCCTTATAGCCTTCCGTATAGACACCTGCTCCAGTACCTGACCGCATCTTGGAGCCATCGGTATACCAGACCAGGCTGTTCTTCCCTAGTGGGCGTAGTCCCCTCTTCCACTCCTCTCTTGTTGGGACATATATGTCGTAATTCCTTTCAAATACTAGCACTGGGATAATTTTATCACATTTCATGTCTAGTATCCTGTCTAGGTCTCTGTCCCTGCTCAGAACCATTTACCATGTGACTAGTTCTTGGCAGTGACCCTTCTCTGCAGTTAGTTAGGGAAAGTCTGTGTAAAGCTTTCCTTGCACTTTTCTCTATAGCAATATGAGCCCCCATTTTACCCCCTTAGGAGAGAATTTTCGTGAAATATTTTCTAGGCTGATATCTAAGCCCTAGAAAAAACCTACCTTCCAAATTTCAAGTTGATAATAACAATAATATAATTAGAACTTCCCATTAAAACTTTCATCCCCTATTTTACCACTCTTAAGGGAAGATTTTTCAAAATAAAATATTCAGGTTTTTATTATTTAAGACTAATAATCTAAATGCCGATTTTCAGGTCTGTAACTTTAAAAACATAGGACTTTCATACAAACTTACTACCCCCATTTTACCCCCTTAGGGGAGGATTTTAGGGATATTAAATAGCCAATAACCTTCCTCAAAAATTGGACTACCAAATGCAAAAAGAATTTTTCAAATCCGACAGGTACTTCCAGAGATTAGCGCGTTCAAACAAACAAACAAACAAACTCTTCCGCTTTATTATATTAGTATAGAAGTATAGATATCAATTTGTATTGTTTACTTGTCAATTATGACTGCTCCACTGGCGACGAACAAGGCCACACCCACGAGCGAATAGAAGATATCGACGCGTTGGTGAGACGGAGTCTGCATTACGTAACCTGGAAATGATCATTATTATCAATATTATTATTATAATATTATGCCTGCTCTTTACCATCACACGATATGTCATTGCCGATAAAATCGCCGGTAATCGTCACGAACATCGTGCAAGCATCATACGTGCATCATACGATCGTCCGTGATCGTTTATTGAGCGAATTCTCTTTGAAGCGTGCCCAAAAACCGACAAGTCGTCGATCGCCACGATTACTGACGAAAGTTTGCGCTTGGAGCTTAGATTATTACGACCGAATCGAATATTAATACAGAGTGATTTAGGTCCGCTTCACTTTGAAGTTTAAGTATATCTATAGTGACTTGAAAACTATTCCTACATCCCCTATTTTCTTACGCATAGGGGTGGATTTTTAATTTTATCCAACTTTGAGGTGCCTATAATCTACTCAAATAAAATCATCAAAATCGGCTTGCTGTGTAAAAAGTTAATATCACTAAAGAATAATATGGGAACTGTGACTAACGGCCCTCACCTTATATTTTTCTATCCCATCTGCCCACATTTCTACAAGGGTCCCCATCTACCCCCACTTGAATAATATTTTTCCCATAAGCCCGGGGGCCGGAATGCGGTGATAACTGGGAATAAATGTTATCTAGTTGAACGTACCCGCAGCTGCTCCCGCGAATATGATGAGGAATCCGACGAATGTGCCCGTGACCAGCATGCCGATGTCAGCCTCGGCGTTGTAGCTGTGGTAGTGCAGCGCCACGCACGCGCACGTGATCGCCTGGAACAGACATTAAACTAACTTTAAAACAGGGCAATACCATCAGTATCGAGTACTAGCTTCTGCCGCTAAGGCTACGCTTCGCCCGCGTGAATTTCGGTTTTTCACAAATCCCGAGGGAATCGTGGATCTCCGGTTCCCGTTCCCTTTTCCAACCTTTATACCTACTTTCAAGGAAGTTTGCTATAGTAATCTACTTATAGCTGTAACTTTAGACTTCGGTTTTTTCAAAATCCCGCGGGAACTGTGGCTTTTTCCAAGATAAAAATGTCCTGTGTTAAGTCAGGGCATAATCTATCTCCATTCTAAATACACATAATATACATACACACAAACATTCGCCCTTATAATATTAATGTGATAATAGGTAGTAATAGACCTAAAAGCCCAAGATAAAAAACTAATTTTATGAAGATTCCGCTGGCTAACGAAATCGAGCTTTATTTTCATAAAAATTAAATACATTTAACTTCGATGGTAATCAGTGGCGTGCACTCGATAAAAGCAGAAAAGCACTGCATACCCCGAGAAAAGCAATGCTTAGCTAAACGATAAGAAAAGGAGCAGTAGAAACTTAAATACTACCGATTGCATACCCTGGCTTCAAACCATGTGCACGCCACTGATGGTAATGTCAAATGTGTTACGATACTCGAAGTCGGTATTGTCGCGATATGCAAACCTGTACTATATAAGCATACAGTTAGCCCTACACTATTCGCATTCACGAGCGCGCTACATACAAATGAAGTTTGATTCATATTTGATGAAGTCAGTAAAATTTTGTTGAAACGCTCTAGAAAATTATCTGTTTGTGGTTAGTCAGATTTCCGTAGAAATATGTATTACTTCTGGCGTTCAGCTACGACCTACCGCCTACGAGTAGAAGATACCTACCTAAATTGATACATTTACCAATTTACGAGGTAGATGTAGTGTATTTCTGTAAATGCTTAAGCATGACGTGATATTTCATTAGAGTCCATAAAAATGTAGGTGATGTCATTACGCGGTCGCGGTTGCAATGCAGTACGCTCACGCGAGGTTATCAAAGCGACGGACCTTGTCTCAGTTACTGGCTTACATCGAGAATCTACGTATAATCTCACTCATTGGGTTATTTGACACAGGTCGAATTCCCAAAAAATATGTTGTAGATACCTACTCAACTCAAGTAATCAATTTCTAGTATCGTAATCGGATAATAGTAATCGGCTTCGTCCAGAAAATGGCCTGCAGGCCATATAAGCAGATAAGCGGAGCATACCATAATTCTATAATTCTAATATAGTCTATTTTAGTCATTTAGTAATTAAGAAAAATATTTGGAGTATAAAATAAATAGGTAATTATAGTTAACAAGTATAAATTGAAAATTTAAAAACCCCAGAAATTCCCCATTTTGTGGCTGCGGCCATCTTGGATTTGCATAGTGCTACTGGTCAAGCCCTTTCATTTGATACCCATAGTTATGAAAAAATATGTAATACGCCATTTTGTAGCGGCGGCCATCTGGGATCGATTTTCATCAAACATAGCTAACAAAACCTCGACTAACTCACCTTTCAAACAAAAAATTCGCATTCAAATCGGTTCACCCGTTTGAGCGCCACAGACAAACAGACAAACAGACACACACACACACACGCACACGCACACGCACACGCACACGCACACGCACACGCACACGCACACGCACACGCACACGCACACACACACACACACACACACACACACACACACACACAGACACGTCAAACATAACAATTCGTCGTTTTTGCGTCGTCGGGGGTTAAAAAATTCATAAAATGGTAGGTGGTACCTTCTTATGTATTTACACTTAGGTGGTGCACCGAAATTGTGCACCTTTTCCGAGATATGATGGTGAGTAGGTACATACATACAGATAGTAGGTATATATGTACCTACTCGGTACATCAGAGGCATTTAGTTTCCATCATTTTCAATTTTTGAAACCTTGACCTTTCAAAAACCGGCGCGGCGGCGTAGAAGTAAGATTTAAGTAGGTGGGACGCTATGGCATGGCGTATACAGTACATACAGTGGTATACAGTACATACAGTGGTAGTGGTGGGGGTTATGAATCATTTATTATTACAATACTAGCCGATACCCGTGACATCGTCTGCGTGGATTCATATAAATCTAAAGGCGCCTCTACACGTTGGCCAACATGATGGCGGATATGTTGGAAGGTGTTGGGCGAAGAGTTTGTGTTCGCATCCACACGTTGGAAGGTCGTTCAGTATGCTCCGGTTAGGGCCAATGTGCGGACGTGTTTACTAAATTGAATATTGAGACGTTAACAGCTGCTGCGGTTTAATTATTCACAGCATACCTAACGTGAATGTATATACGAAAATTGTATTTTTTTATTTTTGTGATTTTATTTCTTGGGTTCCACAAACAATTTTCGGCTTAGTAGGGCTCTATAGAGCAAAAAGTTTCTTCATTGGTCATTGTCACTGCCATTTTGTGAACATTATACCTACTAGTTACGACGCGTGAATATAAAATTTAAAAGACGTGCATGCGTGCGATCACTCTGAGAGCTCGTAGCAAACTGAACTTGCCTCCAACGTGTGGATGGTGCGGCCAAACTCTGTCCCAAACCCTTTGATGTACCGACACGAAATGGATCTCGCGCCAACTTGCGGGCCATCGTTCCAATACCTTCCAACTCCCGCTCTACACGTTGGGCCAACATATTGGGCCATAAGATGGGCCAGCATGTTGGCGAACGTGTGGATGAGCAGTTATACAAACTTCCATCCCCTATTTAACCCCTTTAAGGGTTGAATTGTGCTTGAGTGGCGGCCTTGCATCAGTAAACGAAGCGTAGGTAGACCTCCCACTAGATGGACGGAAGATCTCAAGCGAGTCGCCGGCAGCCGCTGGAGTCAGGCGGCACAAGATCGTGTTCTGTGGCGATCCTTGCAAGAGACTTATGTCCAGCAGTGGACGGCTATTGGTTGAGAGTTGAGACGACGAGAAGTTAAATTTACAAAAATCCTATCCTAACGGATGCAGTACGTTATATAATAAATAGAAAGCTGTCTGTATGTCAAACAGTCAGTCACCTTTTCTTTTTATATTAGACTAGCTTTTGCCCGCGGCTTCGCTCGCGTGAATTTCAATTTTTCACAAATCCTGAGGGAATCGTGGATGTTTGGTTTCCGTTTCCGCTCCCTTTTCCAACACATTTATACTATTTCACATTTATAATATTAGTAGGATTAGTTTTTGGCATTATGAATAGCCCGACTATTCATAATGCCACCAATGCAAACCATCGAACTATTATTCTAAGCGGGAAACAGACTTCCGTCTAGATTCCGCTGAGGTAGGTACCTACCTACAATATTTGTGGTAAACATTGCGTTCGAGGCCAACTAGCGCATTAGCCTTAACAAACAATCATAGCTGCGACCTTCGCACGACTTTTGCATTTTAATTGAACAACATTGCGTCCTCAATATGCCTACCAAGTCCTAATATTATAGAAAGTATTAGAGAAACTAACCATAGGTATTTTGCTTTCTAATTTCTTTTTGTAAGGGAAACATTGTAATGGAAACATTAGCCATATATAGGGTGGATGCTCCTAAGCCCGGCCCCCGCTCCAAAAGTCGGCACTCCATCTATTTCTGTCGATATTAGCGTTTTGGTGCTAAACTGCTGCCCTATTTTAAAATTACTCTCCCATTAGAGCTAGCTAAAGCTAAAGCTAAAACAATACCCATTGCTCCTAAGCGGTATAAAAACGCTTTTATCGACAGAAATTGAACGGAATGCCGACTTTTGGAGCAGGGGCCGAGCTTAGGAGCATCCACCCTACCTAAGAATGTCCTCCTGACAAAATTTCGACCGTTTCGGCGGCTAATCTCAAAGGATATAACTAACTAGGTATACGCAGGAGATATCGTAACGCTCAAGTGTGTGCGCAAACTGCAAAGCCGCAAACACGGGTGCATTTTCTATTATCTCATACTCATTCTCATAGTGGGACGCGGCGGCAATGGGAGAGATCAGCCACAGGACCGACGGCTTTACGTGCTCTCTGTGGCACGGGGTTGTAACCGCGAACCTCAAGATTATAGGTATTAGAAGAAAAAAACATTGTACTGAAATTGCTTCGTTTGACACGTCTACGAATTTTTAAACATGACACGACGCTTAAAGTGCCGACTTATAGAATATTCACCCTAGTAGGTAAGTACAGAAAAAACTCAAAAACTTTTTGGCCCAACCCGGGACTCAAATCCGGGACTTGAACTCGGGACTTCATAATGCGCAGGGAAATAAGCTAGCCACTATACTAACGAGGCAGTTTACCTATACCTACATTGATACGTAACGAAACTTGGTGTATCCCATAGAAATTTATCATCAAGGATTAGAACGACCTTGTTGGAGAAAAACGCGTGCCAAACTTGTGTACAGTTGTACACAAGTTTCCAAGATCAGAAAGAAATCGCAAAAAGGCTGGTAGGTATTTCCTATCGCACATATTTAAGTGGCTTTTTCTTGGCAAAACAGTAGTGATCGCCGATTAACCCTCTATAATATGTCTGTCGTGAAGAAAACCAAGACCTGACGAAGAGACCTGAGGAGACCTGAGAAACCAAGATTCAAGTAAAGAACATTATTAGTACCTAACTGTGTCTGGGTAGGTAAAGGTATCTAGGAAGTGTTAATTTTTTTTTTTGAACGAGTGAAGTTAGGGGGCGACCTAGTTAGATTGTGTAAGTCTTTAATTATGTTAGTTAAAAATATACCTACTTAGGTAATATATTTTTTTAAACCAATGAAATGATATAAATATTTCACAATTCATAAAAATTTCCTATCTTATCGTTGTTGTGAACATAGCATGATTTAGTTGAAACTTGCAAGGCCATTCATTAAAACTAGTACCAACTAATACCTACATATTATAAATCGTTGCCTACCTAGTAAGTGCCAGTATCCAGTAATTACCAGAATATATTTTATTTTTATCAAAAAAATCGACTTCACACGCCACTAATTAAAAATAAAAGGTAGGTACCACAGAGCAAATACTTATTGTGCGCCAAATTATTGAGAATTCCCGTGAGTTCAACAAAGCGGTATATATCTGTTTCGTGGACTTCTCGAAGGCGTTTGACTCTGTCAAATGGCCTGTATTTTAGAGTACTCTACTGGACATGGGCGCACCAAAACCCTTTGTTCATTTGCTTCTGCGTTTATACGAGGATGGTATAGCATCTGTAAAGAGTCGTTCGGCAAGGGTGCATCATTTCCCCGATTTTGTTCAACATCTACACAGACATGATAATGAGACGTACTCTTGAGAACTGGACAGATGGAGCAGCAATCGGAGGTTTAAAAATCCACCACCACCAAAAATACCATCCTATTCGCTACTAGTATCTACCATATGGAAGAACTTCTGCAAAAGATGGAATCCATAATTCTTGAATACGGCCTCAAGATCAACCGCAGCAAGACGAAAGCCATGATTGTTTACCGAATTAACAACAACTCGCCAGAAGTGACTCAAATAGCGAACTGTGAAGTGGTGCAATCTTATGTCTATTTAGGAGCGTTGATCTCGAACAATGGAGGCTGTATAGACGAAATTAAACGACACATGGCGATATTCAGATCAGCTATAGATAAGCTGCAAAAAATATGGAGAAATAAAATAAAAATCACCAAAGCCACTAAGTTCCAGCTAGTTAGAGCACTGGTATTCTCCATATTCCTCTACACTTCAGAGACGTGGACCCTGTGAGAAAGTGAGAAGAAGAAAATAGACGTTCTCGAGATATAGTGCTGGAGAAGAATGTTGAGAGTGTCCTAGAATCAATTCCGGACCAACAAGTGCGTTCTGGAAGAACTCTGCTTCAAGCAGCGTCTATCTTCCATCGTACAGGCTCGAACTCTCACTTTCTTTGGTCACATGACTAGACGTGACAATATCTCCACCGAACGTTTTTGTTTAAGGACCAAACACAAAAAAATTGGTACCTACTATCCTATGGACTATGCTCACTATACCAGAATTTTATTCTGGTAAGTATCTAAGCATAACAGAACAAAATTAATTAGGTAGGTATATACTTACCAAATTAATTTTATTAGGGTAATCGATATAAATATCTATCTACTTATCTACCTACTTAACCAATGATATTTTTATTTGTTTTTAATAGTTAGGACCCCTAAATACTACCTACTAATGCAAAAGCCAATATCCTTTTATCAAAACAAGTGGAAAAATTCTTTATTATGGCGCGATTGTAACCGGTTTACGATAAAACTTCAATGAAGTCATAATATTTTATACTAGCTGATCCCCGCAACTTCGTTCGCGTAGATATAGGTTTTTATATCGGATCGGATCGCATAATTCTTTTACTTGCACCTAAACTAAATATAACCTGTTACTCCTTATAACATTGAAAGTTCCATTAAAATCGATCCAGCCGTTTCGGAGATTAGCTGGAACAAATAGACAGACCGACAAACATAAACTTAAACGCGCACCAGTTTAAAATAAGCCGTTCGTTCAAAGATCCGGGTCCCAAGTTATTTGAACCCAATACTGAGGGTTGTAATGTCTGTCATTTCTGAACCAAAAAACCTATGACCTTGAAAAATTTACGGGACAATATGTAAAGTAGTACCTTTCTAACAAAAAAAGAATAAGTGAAATCGAACAACGCGTTAATGAATTACAGCTAAATACACGTTTTAACTTTCATCCCCTCTCCCAAGGGAACCGTGCTGAATTTCGGGATAAAAAGTATCCTATGTCCTACCTCGGAGTATAAACTCAAATCGTATTAAGTTTCATTCGAATCCATTCAGTAGTTTCGGCGTGATGCGCGGCCAAGGTACAGACAGACAGACAGACAGACAGACAGACAGACAGACAAAAATGAAACAAATTGCAGTTTTGGCTTCAGTATCGATTATAGAATGCCCTCCAATAAAAATTTTCAAAATATCTTCAATGTACAGAATTGGATCTGTTACAGTTTTATTATATAACTAGCCGACCCCCGCGACTTCGTTCGCCTGGATATTGGTTTTTATATAGAATCAGATCGGACCCCATAATTCTTTTTTGTACCTAAACTAAATGTATCCTAAGTTACTCCTTAACATCACCTATCTGCCATTGAAAGTTCCATCAAAATCGATCCAGCCGTTTCGGAGATTAGCTGGAACAAATAGACAGGCCAACAAACATAAATTTAAACGCACGCCAGTTTAAAATAAGCCGTACGTACAAACATCCGCGTCCCAAGTTATTGGAACCCACTAAATGCCCGTCATTTCTGAACTAAAAAACCTATGACCTTGAAATATTTACGGGACAATATATAAAGTACTACCTTTCTAACAAAAAAAGAATGAGTAAAATCGAAGAACGCGTTAATGAATTACAGCTAAATACACGTTTTAACTTTCATCCCTTCTCCCAAGGGAACCATGCTGAATTTCGGGATAAAAAGTATCCTATAACCTACCTCGGAGTATAAACTCAAATCGTACCAAGTTTCATTCGAATCCATTCAGTAGTTTCGGCGTGATGCGCGGCCAAGATACAGACAGACAGACAGACAGACAGACAGACAGACAGACAGACAGACAGACAGACAAAAATGAAATAAATTGCAGTTTTGGCTTCAGTATCGATTATAGAGTGCCCTCCAATAAAAATTTTCAAAATATCTTCAATGTACAGAATTGGATCTGTTACAGTTTTATTATATTATAGATATTTTATATAAAAATTGCAAAATGAGTCAGTAGGTAGGTAAATCATGATTGGTGTGTTATTAAGTTTTAATTTTCAAGCATTTTGTTTTGTTCTATGGATTACGCTTGATGACAATCATGCTTGATTGAAAGCAATGATGAGGTCTAAGTTGGTACACGTTTGCCTAGAAAACGTCTACCTACGTTTAAATGTAACTTGCTTCGTATACTTAAGTCACGAATGTAACTGTAATAGGATACAGTCTTGGCTCTTGCCTTGAACTTTGAAGTCTGGGAGGCAGGAAAAAGGGACGTCGAAAGGGCGTTCCATTCCGCGTTCTAGAGTCGCCAAGGTGGATGCGCGAAAAAAAATTTTTGCCAAATTTTGAGTTTCCACCGCCGCGCGGCCACGCTGTTGCAATTAAAAATATATAGATAAAACAGTAATAAACACTACATGATATGAATAGGGTAGCGCAGAATTCAGAATCAGGTAGGAATCAGACTTTTTCAAAAGCCTAACAGTTTAATTTACATTTCTTTGGATGCTATATACATAATATACATAAATGGTGTACTTTCTAATTTTTCCCTAGTGCGAGAGAAGCTAGAAATGGGTAGCCGGCTGTCATAGTATTTAAATGAAGCAGATAGGTCCCTATCATTTCTATTGACTTATTTTAGTTTCTGTGTTGGTATCCACTCTTGGTCGTTCACGTAGAGTAGTTTACATACCTACCTACTAAAAGGAAGATATTAATAATGTGAAAATTGCAACCGGATTATCGCACCTTTTATGGAAGGATCAATGTAAGTAATTATAAGCTCTGCTTGCTATAAATATCTAACTAAGTACCTATCTAGCACTAGCATATATTTATATACACAATCTCATGAAATCTAACAAGATTCTTGTATGAAATAAGTAACCAAAACATTGGTACTTAAGCTAGGTCTTTAAAAACGCAAACAATAACAACAAAACAACTATCCCATTTTCATTTTCACTTTGCGCATTATTGAGCCGAGCGGTTCAGCTTCCATTAGGTACCCACCATTTTTTTAAATAAAGATACATTCTATTCACTCACCAGCTCCAAAAATTTGATGATCGATATTCTGCTGATTGCCATTTTTCTACTTGTGTTTGTTCAATTTACACAGATTTGTTTACACTGGGACGCGAGCGGCGTAGTAAGGCGACGTGTAGACTACGCGAGTACGAGAAACGAAATCGAATCGAAGTTCGAACGCGCGGCGGGGCGCGGGCCGGGCGGTGAGTGACGAAGCGCTATGACATCATAGCTCGTGGGGCCATCGTGACGAATTTTCTGAGACTTTAGAGCATTATCGAAAGTACTAATTATCCCACGACACAGAGGGGCGTTAAAGTAACTTTGTCGGACTACTCGACTACTTACAATTTGTCAGATGTGTCGTGTTTGTTTGATTTTATCTTTGTGAGTAAGAGGTCTCAGGAACTAAGGCTGAGATCTTACTCCGACTCTACTTAAACTTGAGACAGAGTTAAAACGAGACAGATATACCTATTTATGTCATTGACATAATGTTAATGTCCCGGTTCACATAATATTTTAGATTAGATTTCAGCATCAGTCCTTTTGACGCAAGTCCACCGAATTTGTTTTCGATAAAATCTCCACGACTATCTAGTTGGGTAGACATAGTGATCAAGACCTGAGGGGCTATTTTCTAAAATTAGTTATCAACAGAAAACGATAGCCACCGAATAATTTCGATATACATTGCTGATTTACTGTGTGAAATATAAACGGTGATTTCATTTTACACAGTAAAACAGCAATGTATATCGAACTGATTCGGTGGCTTTCATTTACTGTTGGTAACTAAGTTAGAGAATAGCTCGGCTGATATTGAAGCAAGAAAATTGTGGGTTACCTATTGGACGTCACGTTTATCAAACGTAGACCCACAGGTACACTCATGTCAGGACCTCGATATTTTTTTAAATTATTTACAATAATTATTATGCCTCGAAAATTCAGAGTAATTTAGTAGGAGATCTTTCATGTATCCTAGGGTACATTTAATTTAGAAAAATGCCTAAACTAGTTAACTGAAAACAAGCACTCTTATAAAAGAGGCTTTTAAGAGTTCCTGTTTTCAGTTTTAGCTAAGTATTTTGTTAGTCAATCACGTAATAGTTTTAAATTAAACACCTACCAACTAATTATTAACTAATGTAACAATCTTATCGCTTATGGTTTACGAATCTAATCAGGGATGTCCTTTAAAGATACTATAACCTTGACCCAGTCGGACTGTCTGTAAAAGTAGATAGTTATGGGGTCTCTACAGGAAGCGATTACCCTCCATCTTTGAGCATGACATCAAACTTGCCGAACGGGTCCGGCGTCCGCGGCGAACGCATTCTCTACCATAAATAAATAATAATATCACGCACTTAACACGCACAAACCAAATAACCGATAGACGAAACTTAGCGATTCGGATGGATAATATTATTATAAGGTAGGTAGGTTGCTAGCTGAGTAGGAACTTTAATCATAACTTAAGTAAATATCCTGCTCTAGGTTTGATAAAATTGATAAGTAGATAGTAAGTAGGTACTTACCTATTCATATTGGTGATAAATTCATTGGTCCCAAAGTCAAAATAAGTTAAGTAACTAAGTTTGCTCTAAGTTAAACCATCTACCTAGTAAGTACTCTTATTACTACTACCACTACTACTACTACTACTACTTATACTGTGAACTGTTCATATTATGGTACATCTACCCTAGTATAATCTAGATCCCGAGATGTAGCTTGATTTTCACGCGGGTGAAGCCGCGGCAAATATTAGGTAAGTAGGTAAGTAGGCAATATAAGTTTGGCCGAGGCTTCGATAGCAGAAAAAACCGAGGGCACAAACTGGTTTAACAATCACTGAATAAATAAGTAGGTGACTACACAAATAAAAAAATTTAAGTGTCTGTCTCAGGTAATTTCGAAATAATTGCCTCAGGCTCGGAGCTCATAATATTATTTGAACGATATAAATTCATAAGCCCAAACACACGTTTTTACCCGACTGGGTTATGTGTTTCACCTGTGTGTATGTATGTCCATTCCTATGTCCGCGTGTAACTAATCAACGGCTCAACGGATTTTGATAAATGATACGTCATTAGATTTGTCTTCATGACGCGAATGTTATAGGGTACCTAAATTTAAAAAAAAATTAAAATGGCGGACTTTATGCGCTTTAATGTGCGAGCTGAAAAAAAATTTTTTCTTCAAGACCCTCGAGTGGGGTATCAAAATGAAGGGATTTAAAAGGCAAATACAAAAATGTATACAATTATATATTTGAAAATAAGTTGGAGTGATAAATCACAGAAAATGACCGTTTCCTATGTCAGTTCGTAACTACTCAAGGACTCAACCTATTTTGATAAATAATACGTCATTAGATTTGTCTTAACAGCGCAAATGTTACTGGGTACATAAAATTAATAAAAATTCAAAATGGCGGATTTTATGCACTTTAATGTGCGAGCTGAAAAAATTTTTTTTCCTCAAGACCCTCGAGTGGGGTATCAAAATAAAGCGCTTTAAAAGGCAAATACGAAAATATATACAATCTATATGTTTGTAATCAGTTTGGAGTGACAAATCATAGAAAACAAAATAAATAACAACTACACTGTGAGTAAATTGGTGGTAATTTATTTAAGATCCCTTCCCACTCCACTCTACTACATTCCACATAATCCTCCCTACACCTCCCCCCTTCCCATCAATTATTGTAACACTAATAATTTAACCTTAAATCGCCAAACACTAAAATAATACAATAATAATATTATGAAGGACCTTATTAAAGTTTCCAGTGTTCAACAAATGGCGCTAATAGTGGTCTTAAACGCGCTATACTTTTAATACATGAAGTTATGAAATAATAATATTATAGACTGCGTCTTATGGGCTCGCGCTATATTGAGAAATTGATTGATTGATTAATCGTTCTTTCGATGTCTTTCGTAGTTCGGGTTACTAAATTTGCTTGAATTAAAAGGTTTATTAGCTATTAATTACTAATTATTACTTATTATTATTATATTTTATTTCTTGTATTCTTACATACAAACTACAGGGAACTACATTAGATAGGGCTGTGGTGGATTTAAGCAATAATTTATTCGCCAAAGGTCAAGCATATGTGGCCCTAAGTCGAGTGAGGACGCTTGAAGGCTTGGCTATTAGTGCATTAGATCCAAGAAAGCTCCTAAATAACCCTCAACTCGTTGCAAGAATTAAATCGTTTGCGAAATCGTGCACAAGCTATCAATAACACACCTTAGTTTTTACCCGACTATGGCAAAGCCACAAGGAAAGGTTATGATTTTAGCAATCTATGTATGTATGTATGTATGTTTGTGGCCGATTTTTGTATGAGATTCTGTGTGCGATTCTGATTCTGTAGCGTCTAAACTACTGGGCCGATTTTGATGAATGAGGTGTCAATTAATTCTTTGTTATGGTCCGGGTGACATAGGTTATATTTTATATACGAAAAAAATCGAGAAGCGACGTCCGAGCGGCAAAAGTAAAATATTATTTAGTTTCGGATAGACATAATAGATGGCGCCACTAGCTGCTTGCCCCGCGTTCTGCACACTAAATTATTATTTTATATTAAATTAAATTACTAAGCGTAGTCCTAATCGGGTTTTAGTTTACGAACTTTATCTCTTGTAAAAATATGCATCTAAAAATTTTTCATAGTTTTGCACTAAAAACCAAGAAATAAATTACGTAATTAAAAAAACTAAAAACCCGACTGCGTAAAACAAACTAGTTCTGGTAACTGAAAAGCAAAAAACAAGCTTTGTACTTTATAAACTAGAATTTGATAAGATCATAAACATAATTAATGTTAGAAAATGTATGGCAGGCGGGGGCATTACTTAGCCAACTACTCAGGACTATTAGTTCGCCCCCGCATGCCATACATTTTCTAACATTAATTATGTTTATGATCTTATCAAATTCTAGTTTATAAAGTACAAAGCTTGTTTTTTGCTTTTCAGTTACCAGAACTAGTTTGTTTTACGCAGTCGGGTTTTTAGTTTTTTTAATAACGTAATTTTTGAAATTTTTGTGTGCCTGTCTCTTTGTATGGGTTGATAGATGTTATATTTAAAGGACCTGCTGAACCGATTTTAACGCGATTTTCGGAGGCAGGTAGAGGATCATAATATACTTAAAGAGTAAGGAGGCTACATTTTGTCCCGGAAATATTCAGGGTACCTTCGTAAAAAAAATAAAAACTGTTGATAGGTAGTAGGTACCCAAGAGACAATACACCTAATATAACCGCTAAAACAATTTTGACAAAATTTTGCATATCGAGAGAGGCGAAGAGTACAGCTTACTCCTTACCCCGCAAAATCAAAAAGTTCCCACGGGATTTTATAAAAATCTAATAATACGCGCGATCAAAGTCGCGGGCATCAACTAGGTATTCACTGAACACAATGCATCAATGTACCTATAAGAATTTTACGTGTTTTGTTTGAAGCATTGTTTATGTTGAAAACTATTTTTAAATGCTTACTCAGATATTGTTATCAATAAAACCAACTAGCGCAAGGTTGATGATGACTCCTTTTGATTTTATTGTGCGATTGCAGGTGTTTTATTTACAGAATTGAGCGTCTGTTTAGATTTCTGTGATTTGAACCAGATCATAGAGCTCTTTAAAGAAACGTTTGAGCTAAGATGGACCATCTATTATCATTTATCAGTCCTATTCGTCTAAGTTGTGATAGCCTAGTGATTAGGACGACCGACTTCTAATCGGAGGTCGTGGGTTCGATCCCGGGCACGCACCTCTAACTTTTCGGAGTTATGTGCGTTCTAAGTATTTAAATATCACTTGCTTTAACGGTGAAGGAACACATCGTGAGGAAACCTGCATGCCTGAGAGTTCTCCATAACGTTCTCAAAGGTGTGTGAAGTCTGCCAATCCGCTTGGCCAGCGTGGTAGACTATGGCCAAAACCCTTCTCACTCTGAGAGGAGACCCGTGCTCTGTAGTGAGCCGGTAATGGGTTGATCATGATTCATGATGATGATGATGATGATTCGTCTATAAAATACTTTCAAGTTCGTAATAACCTACATAACCATAAACCAACATGCCTAGGTACTCCTACTCAGTGCCCTAAGGGCCCAGTCAACGTCCACCAAGAATTTTGAAATCTATTATCTATACTTCTATACTAATAAATAAAATTGAAGTGTCTGTCTGTAATTTCAAAATAACTACCACATATTAAGCTCATATGGTTATTTGAACAATACCATAACCGAATCACACGTTTTTAAAATTTTTGTCTGTCTGTCTGTCTGTTTGAACGGGCTAATCTTCGAAACGGCTGAACCGATTTTGACGGGACTTTCACAGACAAGTAGAGGATTAACCAAGGAGTAACATAGACTACTTTTTTAACCGACTTTCAAAAAAGGAGTTGTGTTGAAATCGGTAAAAAACGCCCTGATAGGTATTTTCGCTGCGCGCGACGGCCGACGCGACGCTCCGCGCTTCCCTGCGCCCTGCGCCCGCCGTACGCGGTACCACGGTACCGCGGTACGCCGCCACGCGGCGGGGGGCGGGTGGACCAGAAATCTACTTATCCCTCAGGATTTGTGAAAACCGAAATTCACGCGGGCGAAGCCGCGGGCAAAAGCTAGTAATAAATAAAATTGAAGTGTCTGTCTGTAATATCGAAATAACTACCTCATATTAAGCTCATATGGTTATTTGAACGGTACCATTACCGAATCACACGTTTTTAAAATTTTTGTCTGTCTGTCTGTCTGTCTGTCTGTCTGTCTGTCTGTCTGTCTGTTTGAACGGGCTAATCTTCGGAACGGCTGAACCGATTTTGACGGGACTTTCACATACAAGTAGAGAATTAACCAGGGAGTAACATAGGCTACTTTTTTAACCGACTTTCAAAAATGGAGGAGTTGTGTTTTTCTACCTATGTACACCGATATCTCCGAGATTTCTGAACCGATTTGCGTAATTTTTTTTTTAATCGATAGAGAAATATTGCGACACTGTCCTACAAAAAAACTTGGATTCCAACTCCTCAATCCTGATGCTGTAGGGGAACTGATCCCCAAAACTAATGGGATTTAGGAACTGTCGGTTATTTAAATAGATATTGGGGGTACCAATTAAAGACTTTATCGTTGAATGAACTCGAGTAGGTACATATCCAACTCCTCAACCCTGATGCTGTAAGGAATTGTATTCCGAAATCGTGGGGATCCCACGGAATTTTTCCGTTTTGGGGACGGGTTTCTACAGATAAGCTGCTTTTTGTTCTGGAAAATCAAAAGTTCCCACTGGATTTTTAAAAACCTAAATCCACACGGGCGAAGCCGTGGGCATCATCTAGTACATACATATAATTTAACTAGCTAGGTACTAGGTGCGTTAACAGCACGAGTCACGAGTCACGACCTAACGTCGTCCCATTGTTAGGAACCCAGGACCTCGTAAGTCGTAATCCGCAGTTGATTATTCTAACCGCTAGACCAAGAACTCATTAACGAGGCAAAAAAATAACATCATTTTCCTTTCCACTATTGACTAATGAGTAATGAATAAGGGACCTTTCAGACAGACCGGCGAGGAGAGCAGAGCAAATTTTAATCGCATTTAAAATAGAATCTTAAGACATTGAAATAGGCTTTATTTTTACATGTTAACTCTTTTATGATAAGAGGATGCTCGAGCATGCTCCCAATACGCTCTGTGTGAAATATATGAGAGCAGCCGGTCGGCTACTCGTCGAGCCGGTCGGCTGCTCCATGCCCGTGCCCTTTCGCGCTCGAGCATCCGACCGGCTCCGTTCGCGTGCTCTTTCATGCTCGCACAGCCGACCGTAGGCCGAATATGCTCTGCCGTCCGGCCCAAGAGCGTACGCTCGGCTCCGAGCGCATCCGCGTGTCCGTTCACACAGACCGGCGCGGAGAGCAGAGCAAATTTGAACGGCCGGTCTGTGTGAAAAAAAAATGCTCTCCGACGCTCTCCGCGCCGGTCTGTCTGAAAGGTCCCTAATGATATTTTTTTTTTATTCGTCATATCAAACAAACTACACTAGCGGCACGCTATGATGGCCGGTTTGACACATTACAATAGTGATGTGGAATGTCAATTTATTCTCGAACAAAAAACAATTAAGTTTTGTTTTTGTACCTGATTAAATAGGTATAATAAAACAAAAATGTATATGTTTATTTAATTTATTTGAACGAACTGAATATTTGAACGAAAATGAATATACATACTTTATATGCACACAAGAAACATATGAATACAAAAGATACCAAAAAAGGTGCCACAAAAGGCCATAATTAATCAGATTCGTCCATACTACTATTTTCACTGTCGTCACTGCTATCATCACATACATTAATAATTATATGTTCGTTTTCTATAATATTATCTATTTTCACATCTCTTTCATAATCTTCCCTTATTAATTTAACAGTTCTATTCACAACCTTTTCCCAGTCTCCTTTAGTCACATGTTCACAAGCTTCTTCTAATAATTTTAGCATTTTTTTTGTGGTAAATGGGGGTTCTGTATTGTGTCTTGCAGCATATCCCTTAATTTGAGCCCACACCAACTCAATCGCATTATACTCACAATGGTAAGGCGGTAACCGTATAACTCTGTGCCCATGTTCTAATGCTATTTCGTCAATGACGTATCGGATCTTGGTTGGTTTGTTTTCTTTTAAAAGACGTACTAATTCCGCTTTTAACATATTCATGTTTGCATCTACGCCATTTTTACGAAGCCATGCGACGATATCAGCTTTCTTTTGGGATTGGGCAGGTGGCTTGTCAATTTGCATCGAGTGGTATGGGGCGTTGTCCATAATTATAATAGATGGTTCAGGGAGGCTACACAACATTGAGGTAAACCATTCAGTAAACTTTTCTCCATTCATGTCTTCATGATAGTCTCCAGTGGTTTTTGACGCAAAAGCCATGAGAGAACCTTCGACAAACCCGTTGATGGTTCCGGCGTGACAAATTATAAGTCGCGATCCTTTTCCTACAGGAACTTTGGAAGTAGATGCTGCTGTGTCATCGTTCCAAGAACGGCCTACAGTATGGTTAGCATTAAGCCATGTTTCATCCAAGAACACAACATTTTGCCAATTTTTGATTTCTTTCACTTGCCGTAAAAAAGTATACCTTGCCATCGCTATATCAAATCTTTCCATCAATATTTTGCGTTTGTTACATTTTTTGTATCGAAATCCAATGGTCTTCAAAATCTTCGTTAAAGAACTTTCCCCACCGAAGAATAATCCAGCTTCCTTCAGTGAATGCACCAACTTTTTTCTTGTTGGATACTCCTTCTGTAAATAGTAGCCGTAAACATGTCTTCGGATAGCATCGGCATCAAAGCTATCGATGCCTACGACTGGTTTTGCTCGTTTTCTCTTTTTTGGTGTGTGAAGTTTATTTTCTTCTGTGCCAGTCTCGCCATATTTTTTTTTAGTTATCCGTCTAACAGTTCGTTGTCCAATATTAAGCGCATCAGCTACGCGTTCAACCACTGACGTTATAGGTAAAATTGGCCCTCCATTTTGAGCTTCACGATCGAAATAGTTACGAAGGCGTATTACGAACTCACGTGTCTGACTATTTAGAACAGTTCTCTGCGTACGTTCGGTCATATCGACGAAATCCACAACAAAGGGCTTGAACAGAGTCCAAATTAACGAGCAAGGGTCAACAGTAATGCAGTATCAATATTTGAAATCCAAAGCCAGGTCAAAACTATATCACAATCGCATTGCACTGACAGTTTATACTTTTCGAAGCAACGTCAATTCGAAACTGCTTTGTTTTGCATTGAGCATTGACGCGAGTTTGCCGGAGGTAGTAGTTGTGCTAGCCAGCGATCCTATGTGACGATCGTATTAGATTCCATTTTTAAAAATTTATTGATATTTTTTTGCGATTTCAGAGGTTTGTCCACATAGTGAAAATTGTACACGACGATTAGTTTAAACTCGTAAAATAATTAGGTATATACATAAGTAAGCTTAGGTTAAGATATTTTGTACATATACATGTAACTATTAGCATTCTAATAAGAGAATAAAAAGTCAAGTCCCTGATTCCTATTAGAAATAAGGCTAAAAATTGTAAGTAATGAGTATGACATACGAAAATAGTTTAAACAATATAATTAATTGTCACTATAATAAGTGCGAAAGAGACGATTGTGTAATACGAATAAACACGCCTCCGCCCACTCGCTGAATCACCCGTACTAAATTTATGTATAAATACAAGGCCCAAGGGCGACGCATTCATTCTCGTAGCGGCAGTGAAACAGCGAGGACCACCTCTCCTCGGCAGACTACATCCAGCGGAAACGGGCTACACAGCGACAGGGCGGCGGGAACTCTACGGCACCGTGGTCTTTTATTTTCACCTCTCCACCGACTACCTGGTCGATAGGATCCGCGCAAGTCCAGGCTTTGTCCTGAACATTGGTCCTAATTCGAGCCGGATCAAACGTCGATCAGAGGTGTGGGCATGGTGAAAACTAGATCCCGATCTGTGGTGCCGGAAGAGTCTCCTATTGCGTCGGGCGATCACATAGCCCCTGGCATCATGCCGCGCACCGCCAACGATCACACGTCGCTGCCGCTGGATGGTCGCTTCGCGTCGGACAGTCTAGCAACTGCCCCGGGCCCCGCGCCGCGCGTCGCCGACATCACGCCGCGAGAATCACCGGAGTCTCCGAGTCCGTCTCCGTCTCCAGTACCCTCGTCGGGTCCAACGTCGGGCAGCCATGAAGAGGCATCGCAGACATCAACATGCCGCGACTCGTCGCCTCTGCCCGCCGCCGCGAAACCCCGCGCGCCGCACACCGAGTGCGCCCCCGCGCCCGCGCACCCCAGTGCCGCCCGCGCGCCGCACACCGCGATCTCCCGCGCGCCGCACCTCACGTGCGGAAACGCGCCCGCGTACGTCAGTGCCGCTCACGCGCCGTTCCCGGTTGGCGCCTATCCACCATATCCGAGTGCAAGTGAAGTCGCTACTGCCACCACAGTGTCACCGCGCGTCGCGCCTGCAAATGCACACGTCGATACACCGTCGTGGGCGCCGAACGCGACCGTGCCAGTCAGCACGCACATTCACGTACCGCCAGGGTCGGCGCCTTCCACCACGTCCGTCAACGCGCCGTCGTACACCGAGCCACGTCCGAAGCCCAACGCACACGAACTGCGCGCCTCCAAGATACGACTGCTCGAGCTCCAGCAAGAGTTAACTCGGCGGGACATCGAGCTACAGAAGCTGCGCATCGAGGAGGCAGAGAGCAACGCGCTCGACGTGCAGCTTACCAAACTCGACCAACGGGTCGACAACTGGCTTCAAAGACGTGAGGTTCAAAGTGACGACGCGCAATTGGCGATGAACGCGCCACCTCACGTGAGTAAATTTACATATTTTGGTGATAAGTGTCAACAGGGTGCGAGCGTGCCGCGAGCTCCACCCGCTCTGTGTCTTGATAGTGCTACGTCCGGTGACTATGCCTGCCTCGAGCGGACCTCGGGGGTTAGAGACACAGAGCGCGGACATCCCGCTTCGATGCCGGAGTCCGCCACAGTGTTTAACGATAAGTCACGGCAACCCGCCGTGAGTAAATTTACATATTTTAATGATAAGTGTCAACAGGGTGCGAGCGTTCCACGAGCTCCACCCGCTCTGTGTCTTGATAGTGCTACGTCCGGTGACTATGCCTGCCTCGAGCGGACCTCGGGGGTTAGAGACACAGAGCGCGGACATCCCGCTTCGATGCCAGAGTCCGCCACAGTGTTTAATGATATGTCACAGCAAGTCGTCTCGGGGCCCAGGTTCATCGGGTATCCCGCGGCTTGGCCAACGTCCGACGACCCTCTAGTCAAAGAGGCTACGTCTATAGCCCAGCCTACCCTATCGGAGGCAGACCCAGGGCTCGCGCCGCGGCCGCCGGCGAGCGCCGCCGCCGCGCCACCTTATGTAAATAATAATAATAATAATAATGATTTGTTAGGTATGTTCGAACGTCAACAACAGTTGTTTTTGCAAGGTCTAACGCAGCTTTCCCAGGCAGTCGCGACGCCCGGCCAGCGCAACACGGCGAGGTCGCTGGTCGAGTTACCGACCTACGCAGGTGCTTATGACGAATGGTACGCTTGGCGAGACACGTTCAACGCTACTTCACGGCACTTCGAGGACGCCGAGAACAAGGCTCGGCTCCGACGAAGCCTGCGTGGCCCGGCGAGGGACCTGGTCGACGGTCTTCTCAAAACCACGGCGTCGTCGGCCGAGATCGTCGCGGCCCTGGAGAGCGTATACGGCCGACCCGACTGCATTGTCTACGCGGAGCTAGAGAAGTTAAAGGCGCTGCCGCGCCTCACGGATTCAGGCAAGGAACTTCCGGTTTTCGCATGCAAAGTAGACTCTGTAGTGTCAACGATCGTAGCTCTTAAGCAAGAAGCTTATCTCGTCAGTCCACAAACATTACATACTATAGAGGAAAAAATGTCAGCTCTTTACAGAACGAGGTGGTTCGACTTCGAAGCGAGGCAGCCCGACACCGAGCCCGGCCTGCTGAAATTACGCCGCTTCCTGACCACCGAGATGAAGCTGCAAGTACGACACATCCGGCCCGAGACTGCAGCGGCTCCGAGGCCGCATGAGCAGCCGCGCCGAGTGCAGCGAACCCACGCGGCGAGCGACGCACGCTCACCGACCAAAGACGATGACAAAAGGTACGATGATACATATTCTCCGAAGCGGGCCGACAAGAGGTGCGCGTACTGCGCGCGCGGTGGCCACGTCGTCCAGGAGTGTCGTACCTTCAGAGGCCTGTCCCTGGACAAGCGCTGGGAAGCCTGCCGACAGAAGAAGCTGTGCTTCCGTTGCCTGGGCTCCAGGTCCTACCGTCACCGCTGCGTGGGAAAGAAGTGCGGGCTAGACGACTGCTCGTACTTCCACCATCGACTACTTCATCAATCGCCGAACGGCGAGAAAACAGCAGCATGCGAGGGCGACGAGAGAGCCATGCGGGCCGTCTGCTCCTCGACGGGAATACCGGCGCTGCTTAACATTATACCGGTAACTATTTCCGGTCCCAGAGGGAAAGCCGAAGTCTTCGCGCTACTCGACAGCGGGTCCACGATCACGCTGGTCAAGGAGGACATATCACGAGACATCGGAGCGCAAGGGCCTTCGCACGAGTTGAACATCGAAGGTATTGCAGGCTCTAAGTTCAAAAACGCGTCACAACTAGTGACATTCGCTATTAAAGCATTGTCCAGAAGAGCACTTCATCGACGCGCGCACCATACCGGACTTAGGCATCTCCGGCCAGGCGATCCCGCGCGCTGTTATTCGGAAGTGTGCCCACCTCAAGGACATAGCCGATCAGCTGCAGTACGACTATGCGGTACCATCCGTACTGATCGGCCAGGACAACTGGGAACTGCTGCTAACGAGCGACTGCCGCACGGGTACACACGAGGAGCCGGTCGCTTCGCTCACCGGGCTGGGCTGGGTGATCCACGGCCTGTACAACGACGAGAACGCGGCGTCTGCAGGCAAGGAGCAGGTGGGCGTACACCGAGTCACGAAGGTACGCTCGGTGGACGACGACAACTTGGACCAGCTCCTCAAGGAACACTTCTCCCTGGAATCGCTCGGAGTCGAGCCACGCCGCCCTCAGTCAGACCCGGAACTGCGCGCACTGAACATCCTCGACGCTACTACTCGCCGGCGGGAGGACGGGAGCTTCGAAGTCGGCTTATTATGGAAAAATGAAGCAGCCGTCATACCCGACAACTACGAAGCCGCCCTGCGCCGCCTCGAGGGAGTCGAGAAGAAACTGGACAAGGATCCCAGCTTGAAAGCGCGATACGAAGAACAGATGAAGCGCATGGTGGAGAACGGCTACGCAGAGATCGCCGTCAACAAACCCGCCCCGGGAAGAACGTGGTACCTGCCGCATTTCGCAGTAACAAACCCAGCGAAACCAGGCAAGACTCGTATAGTACATGACGCGGCGGCCACGACTAAGGGGGTGAGTTTGAACAGCCTATTGTTAACAGGACCAGATCTGCTGCAGTCTCTACTGGGCGTACTCATGCGCTTCCGTCAAAAAAGGATAGCCGTAACGGCTGACATCAAAGACATGTTTTTACGTATCGGAATACGCGAGGAAGATCGCGACGCATTACGTTTCCTATGGCGAGGCGACGCCCGGGATAAGAAGCCCTGCGAATATCGTATGAAGTCGGTTATTTTTGGCGCTACGTCATCGCCGACTGCGGCCATATACGTAAAAAATAAAAACGCGGAAGAATTCCGAGACAACTATCCCGATGCGGCCGACGCTATAATAAGAAATCACTATATGGATGATTATTTGCAATCTTTCAGTTCTATCGAAGAGGCCCAGCGGATCGCCAGCGAGGTGGACTACGTGCACAAGAAAGGCCATTTCGAGCTGTGCAAATGGGCATCGAATGAAAAGGCGGCCATCGAGCAGTTCACTCCCGCGCCGAGCGAGTCCAGCCGCGACATGGACACCGGCGGGAGCGAGAAGATACTCGGGCTCGTCTGGCGACCGCAGGCAGATACTTTAGGATTCAATTTAAATATGGCGCGAGTAGCGCCCAACGTCATCAACGGAGAAAAGGTACCAACAAAAAGAGATCTCTTACGCACCGCAATATCGCTTTTTGACCCTCTAGGTCTCGCCACGCCAGTCACGATCCAGGCGAAGCACATCCTACAAGACACCTGGCGCATGGGCATCGGCTGGGACGACCAGCTGCCGCCAGACCTGGTCGAGAGATGGCAGAGCTGGCTGCGAGACCTGCGAGACCTGGGCCACATCGCGCTACCACGCTGCTACCCCGCCTACGACGACGCTGACGAACGAGAGCTGCACACATTCACGGACGCGAGTGAGACAACCTACGCGGCCGCCGTCTACTGGAGGGTCAAGCGACCCGACGGCCAGGTGACGGTCAGCCTCGTCGCAGCTAAGGCGCGGGTAACCCCTTTAAAAACTGTTTCTGTCCCGCGGTTGGAGCTTCAAGCTGCCGTGCTAGGCTGTCGCTTGGCTAGCACCATACAACAGGAACACGACGAAAAACCGATTCGTCGCGTTTTTTGGACTGACAGTAAAACGGTGCTGGCCTGGCTACGAGCCGGTCCACGGGTATTTAAACCGTTTGTTGCCCACAGAATAGCGGAAATAGAAGAATCGACACGAGTACTAGAATGGCGTTGGGTACCTACCAAAGACAATGTCGCAGACGACGCGACACGTAAAACCCCAGTCACGTTTGGCAACGATCACCGGTGGTACAGGGGACCGTCGTTCCTATACAACGACGAAGCGGCCTGGCCAACCGAGCCAATCCTTCCCGCCACAGTCACGGGGGAAGAGAAAACTTTAGTAACAAGGAAAACAATAATCATCGACGAGTCGTTGCCCGATCCAGCACGCTTCTCGTCCTGGCTTAGGTTGCTAAGGGCAACGGGTAGGGTAATACAGTTCATTAGATTGATCCACAGGTACACGCGCGCTAAGGCCGCGCACGCGCGAACACGACACAACGCAGAGGCGGATCCCGAGTGGACCCCGCGACCGAAGACCCAGCCGCCGCCGCGCTCTGCGCGACACACGGCTGCCGCCGCGCCTGACCGCTTCATTCCTCTGGGAGCGGAGGCCCTGCAGGCGGCGGAGCGCATCTGGCTACGGGCGATGCAGCAGCGAGCTTTCTCCGCCGAACTCGCCTGTGCCACCAACGGCACGGCTCTCCCGCCAGACAGCCGCATCCGCAACCTGGCTGTCTTCATTGACGACGACGGCATCATGCGAGTGAAGTCCCGCATCGACGAAGCCGAAGACACCACGCCGGAGCTGCGCACGCCGCCGATCGCCGACGGCAGCCACCCCTACACGCGGCTGTACATCGACTGGGTCCATCGCGAGCTGCATCACGGCGGCATCGAGACCGTCGCTAACGAAGTCCAGCAACGGCTCTGGGTCATCCGCTTGCGCCCCACGGTCAAGGGCGTAATCCGCGACTGCCAGCCCTGCCGTCTGCGCCGCGCCAAGCCGTCGTCACCGCCCACTGGGAACCTACCGCGCTGCCGCCTAGCGCACCACCAGCGGCCGTTCTCCTACACCGGCCTGGACTTCTTCGGGCCGCTCTCCGTCACCGTGGGCCGACAACGTCAGAAACGCTACGTGGCGCTCTTCACCTGCCTCACTACGCGCGCCGTGCACCTGGAGATGACGGCGCACATGACGACCGACAGCTGCATCATGGCCATCCGGCGCATGATGGCTCGCCGTGGCCGGCCCATCGAGTTCTGGTCTGACAACGGATCGAATCTCCGGGGAAGCGATGCAGAGCTGCGTCAGGCCCTCGACGAACAGCGCCTGACAGACGCCGCAGCGAACCTCCTCATCAAGTGGCGCTTCATAGTCCCGGGCGCGCCATTCTGGGGCGGAGCCTGGGAGCGACTCGTACGGAGCGTGAAGACAGCCCTTCGAGTCGTACTACACGAACAACACCCGCACGAAGAGACCTTAGCGACGCTACTCGCTGAGGTCGAAAACACCGTCAACAGCCGACCGCTCACTCATCTGCCTGACGACGAGCGCCAGGGGGCGCTAACACCGAATCACTTCCTGCTCGGCGGGCCATCCCGAGTACCGCAGCCGGGAGCGTTCGACGACTCCGACCTCACACTAAAGAAGACCTGGAGGAACAGCCAGCGCCTCGCCGATCTCTTCTGGGCGCGATGGCTGCGAGAGTATCTCCCCACGCTTCAACACCGGCGGGAGCCGCACGGGAGAGGTGCAGCAGTCCGAGTCGGCGACCTGGTCCTCATCGTCGACGCTTCGCTTCCACGCAACACCTGGCTACGAGGCATTGTGGAGGTCATCTATCCCGGCGCAGACGGCATCACAAGGGCGGCGGACGTGCGAACCACGCGAGGCATCCTTCGGCGGCCAGTCAAAAAACTCGTCGTGCTACCAACAAACAATGAAGCTGGAGCTTCACGGCGGGAGAATGTACACGACGATTAGTTTAAACTCGTAAAATAATTAGGTATATACATAAGTAAGCTTAGGTTAAGATATTTTGTACATATACATGTAACTATTAGCATTCTAATAAGAGAATAAAAAGTCAAGTCCCTGATTCCTATTAGAAATAAGGCTAAAAATTGTAAGTAATGAGTATGACATACGAAAATAGTTTAAACAATATAATTAATTGTCACTATAATAAGTGCGAAAGAGACGATTGTGTAATACGAATAAACACGCCTCCGCCCACTCGCTGAATCACCCGTACTAAATTTATGTATAAATACAAGGCCCAAGGGCGACGCATTCATTCTCGTAGCGGCAGTGAAACAGCGAGGACCACCTCTCCTCGGCAGACTACATCCAGCGGAAACGGGCTACACAGCGACAGGGCGGCGGGAACTCTACGGCACCGTGGTCTTTTATTTTCACCTCTCCACCGACTACCTGGTCGATAGGATCCGCGCAAGTCCAGGCTTTGTCCTGAACAAAAATTGTTCATATTCACAAGTACATTCACCCCTTAAATGGTGCAAACTGATTTTTCTACACTTGTATACATTTAAGAAATCAATTTAATAAATAAATTTTGAGTCCTAAACCTAAAACTACATTCGATAAAATTTATGAATCTCTGCACATCACTATCGTCAATAAAGTAATACAATTATTTCCTTCAAAGTCGTTATCAATTAATACGGAACTTCATGAGCGGACAAACGTCAAACCGGCCATCATAGCGTGCCGCTAGAGTAGGTACAGTACAAGCGATAACGCTTGGACTGTACAGTGTTAGTGTATTTTTGTTTAGTGTGTAATGATGATTGTATCACAAAAATCACAAAATATCTCTATATAATATTTCCATTTGGCTGATAGAGGGGGGGGGACACTTGACTCTCTTGACTCGGTCGGTCGGTCGGTCGGTCGGTCGGTCGGTCGGTCGGTCGGTCGGTCGGTCGGTCGGTCGGTCGGTCGGTCGGTCGGTCGGTCGGTCGGTCGGTCGGTCGGTCGGTCGGTCGGTCGGATATATCTATCGAAATAAGGAAATGGGGGGCCATCAAAATTGTCAGTTTTAGACCATTTTTGTGACGGGGGCTATCTCAAAAACTAAACCAGTTAGGAATATAAAACTTCAGTATATTATGTACCATATAGGTACTACTGTATTTAAACAACAAATACTAAAAACAATGATTCATAAAGTAGTTTGTAAACTGTGACCAAAACAAACGAACATTTTTTGGGTTTTTCTTTCACGGTTTGTTGAGATGTCTAGCTCGGAAATGAAATATTTCTTACGCATTCTTACGCAATCTTAGTCCTATTGTATCATTGTTATTTATACTAAATGTATATTATTTAGGTACCTTGGTAGGTACTTACCAACCTACGCACAAACCACAGTCAAGTTACATTTGACTCTTTGCCTCTACAATTTTTAATTAATTAATGTTTCATATTTCCTGTTAAAATAATACGAATTTACTAGTTACTTAGTTACTTAGTTTACTTCGCAACGCAAGCAACGCACTCTAAATTAGGTACCTACCTATAGTATATAAATAAGACACATGTATGCAGTATGTAAATCAATTCCAATGGGTTTCCCATGTAACCTACTTACTGCAAGATAAATACTCGCTCGCACTTATAGGCTTTATTAAACTGGAACCCGTTTCTCTAGTCTGCCGTGCCATGACAATACACTGTATCTGAAGATACAGTGTTTTGTCGTAACATCGATAAATGAGCTCCTTGCACAAGGTTACATATAATGGTTATTAAATATTTCTATTAATTAGGGTTCCGTACCCGAAGGGTAAAAAACGGAGCCCTATTAATGTCACTCGGCTGTCTGTCTGTCTGTCTGTCTGTCTGTCTGTCTGTCTGTCCGTCTGTCCGCCGGTCACAGGTCTCTAGCTCGCAGACGAAATGAGTTACAAACCTGAAATTTTGGTATTTAGTGTAAAACGTTAACCCAAAATCAAATATTGAATTAGAAATTAAATTAAATTATTTTTCAGGGGGGCTCCCATACTTGAAAAAGGAGCCGGAAAAAAAAAATTTTTTCTTTACCCTAGCTTGTGGGGTATCATTGTTTAGAGCTCATTAAGTAGAGTACAAATATATATTTTTTTAATTTTTATCTCAAAAAATAAGGGAATGGGAGGCCATCAAAGTTGTCAGTTTTAGACCATTTTTGTGACGGGGGCTATCTCAAAAACTAAACTAGTTGGGAATATGATATTTCAGTATATTATGTACTATATGCTCTATTTAAACAACAAATACTGAAAACAACGATTTATTAAATAGTTTATAAGCTGTGACCAAAATAAACGAACATTTTTTTGGGTTTTTCTTTCACGGTTTGTTGCGATGTCTAGCTCGGAAATTAAATATTTCTTAGACCCAAAATATTATATTGTTCATAATTATGTACGGAACCCTGAAAGAGCGAGGCCCGACTCGCACTTGGCTGATTTTTTTTATAAATACTGTGAAACTCCATAGAAAAATACACTGTATCTTGTAAACTATGGGTATCTGTTTTGACTAAACACTGCATCATCAAATACTTACAGTGTTTTGTCAAAACACAGCTCTTGATTTTGTCGACCGCCATTATATGCGTATAGTGTTTTGTCATAACAAACTCGCGACTCGGAAGCTAACGACAGTTTTTTCATTAGTATATTAGATAGTTCAGTAACTTTAATAATCCAACCTTGCGTCAAATCGTGTAGTTCTGATTTTTTGCAGACTTGTTCATGATGTTAGCCAAACGGAACTTTGTCAAAAATCGAAAAAACCGCGAAAATTTCGGATTTTTTCAGATTTTGGCGATTATAATCCAAAAGGCTAGTTCTTGATGAAGTTTTTCTATATGGCTGCATAATGACGAATTCATTTCAAAACATATTTCAACTTCAAAAAATTAAACAAATATTGAAGATTTTATGGCCAATTCCCAAAAAAATCAAAAAATCGCGATTTGCCAAAAATGTATGATTTTCAGATACAGTGTTTTGTCATGGCACGGCAGTAGTGTTGTGTGTACAACAACAGAAACAGTCAACAAGGATTTGTCGATAATAATCGATAACAGGTTATAAAGAGGGAGAGCCCTCACAACTCTATGATCGTAATGTTTTAGGCGGAGGCATTACATGTATGTACTTATATATTGTAAGTATTTTTTTAACATATTAATTTTATTTAATTCAAATTCGATTTAAAAAAACTAGAATGCCTAAAGCCGTGTTCCATCATCACCATAATCCCTACAACCCCTTTAACGTCCGTCCCACAGCTGGGCACAGGCCTCCACACGTAGTAGGTACTATTATATATTCTGTGCCTCCACTCTTATGGGAAAGAGGGATGTAGAGCTTAGGACTGCCATGCTGCTGCTCCGCTGCGGGTTGCTGGACGATCATGTGTTTCAGTATATTTATCTATTTTTCCCTATCACCTAAAAAATCCTAGGTAATTAAGTACCTACCTACCTACACAGATTTTCTTGATAAAATCTGACTTTGACTGTACATTTGCTATTTGTGTACCCCAAGGTTGTGACATTGTGACAAAGCCTATGATGTGAATTTTTTATTCTTTACTTGCCTACGCTAAACAATTGCTTTAACTTTGAACCATTCATTCGTCTCGCAAGCTTCTAATCATCTAATCAATATGTCCTTCGCACGTTAAACTCACGCCAATGAAGTAAGATGTTAGCACACGAGTAGGTAAGTAGTTAAGTACAGAGGGGATGCTTCTACAAGCGGCCCGCTGTAGGTACACTCACACGTTTGTCACCCAACTGAACCGGTTGGGGGCAGAGCGGGCGTCCGTGAACGATTGGTGAGTGTGTTTGTGTGAGTGTACTTAGTACCTACAGCGGGCCGCTTGTATACCCGAATTACTAATTCCGTGGAATTCTATCGTTTCGTAATGTTACCAGAGATAAAACAATTCCCACAAAAAAGATAAAAAATTCAAAACTTATGCAAATACAAATCTAACAAATCAACTGCCGCATGTAGATATGACAAATGCCTGACAGACACTTCATGGTGATAATGTCATTCGACATCCATTTTTGAATATTTTTTTTCAATGTGCTTCTTTTGTTTTCTATTGCTGTTAGTGTGCACTTTCTAGTTTCCACTCTTGGTATTTTCTATTTTAAGACGAAACGAGTAATAACGAGTTATTACGCGGCATATGGCTTTTTATGATGACAGGGAATTAAAGTAGTTTGGGGTAAAATCGTACTTCGTAGATTCTGTTCTCCATACAAATAACTCATCTGTAAATGAAAGCTGTCAGAATTCCACGGAATTAGTAATTCGGGTATAGAAGCTTCCCCTCTGTACTTATCTACTCGTGTGATGTTAGGACGTTAATAGGGTACTTTCGTTAGTGAAAAATAAATTATGAAATTTGATAAAAATAAAAATTTATGTAGAAATATACTTAAATATTCTGATTTTGAGTCATAAAAGCACGTGATTATTTTATTAAATTAAAATTAAAAGTCGTAATTTCCCATCTGTATATCACGTGACCTAAAACACGAGCCGCCTTGTTGTGACGTCATAATGATAGAAAATACTAATATTAATCTGTGGTCATATAAGCAAAAACTAATATTAATCTGTGGTCATATAAGAAAGATAGAACCTATGGAATCTAAACTCCAAACAAAAAAGGACTGTTGATATTTTTTAATATATTATATAAATAAATATTTTCGATATATCTATATTTTTAAACTAGTATGGCGCGTGGGTGCGCGGCCCGCAAGCGGACCGCGAGGTTTTGTTTTCAGGTATTTTTTGTTTGAGCAGCCTCCACCTATCTACCCCATATTCCTAACCCTCGATCATTATCACTCTCCATATTTTTTCTCCGAATAATTTGTCAGAATGAGAGTTCTTCCATAAAAAAAATTGAAAAATTGAAAAGGAACGGCGTCAAAGTGTTGCATAGTTCCCAACTTACATTCTCTTCAATATTCGCCATATATTTTGTATGGAATAATAAATTTCGCCATCTTGTTTTTTTCTGTTCATCAAGTAAACCACGTCTTAATCATCTTTTGCCAAAAAACCACTCTTCCATCTTTCATACTCAGTGACATAGACACCGACGAAAGTATGGCCACTATCTTGAAACCGCCATTTAGGAATTTTTTTAAGCTCACTGCCAATTGGATTAGGTTTCGAGTAACTTTTGTTTGAGCACCTTCCACCTATATTCAATACCCTCGCTGTGCCCTTCACCCGCCTCTGAAATCTTCAATCATCAGCTCTCTCCATATTTTTCCTCCGCATGAATTTTTGTCTTCTATACGAAACCATCACAAAAAAAAAACTTTGTGAAACATAAATTCCGTCATCTTATTTTTTTCCTGTTCATCTAGTAGATTTTTAGTTCTTGATTATATTTTTCTAAGAAACTACTCTTCCATCTTTTATGCTTGGTGAGATAGACACTGACGAAATTTGTATAGCCGCCATCTTGAATCCGCCATTTTGTTTTTTTTTCAGCTCAGTGCCAATTGGATGACGTTTTGAGTAATTTTTGTTTGAGCACCTCCCATCTATCTACAATACCCTGCCCGGGCTCCTCATCCATCTTCCAAACCCTCAATCATCATATTGTCTTCCCATATTTTTCTTTGAAAGTTCTCCAAGAACCGCATTAAAGCCTTGCATAGTTTACAACTTGTAGTCTCTTCAATATTCGCCATACATTTTCTATGGAAAAATAAATTCCGCCATTTTGAATTTTTTTTCTATTCATCGAGTAGACCTTCGGATCTTGATCATCTTTTGCTAAGAAACTATTCTTCCATCTTTTATACCCTCCGAGATGGAGACCGACGAAATTTGTATGGCGGCCATCTTTTTTTCGCCATTTTGAATTTTTTTTCAGCTCACTGCCAATTGGATGACGTTTTGAGTGACATTTGCTCGAGCACCCCCCACCTATCTTCATTACCTTAAGCGTGCCCCTCACCTATCTCCGAAATCCTCAATCATCAGCTCTCTCCATATTTTTGTTCCTAATGAATTTTTGTTTTCTATACGAAACCATTGTTGAAAAAAAAATTTTTCATACAAAATTTTACAGGAGAGGTGATCAATCAGTCAGTGAATCAGCACGAGCAGCTATATATATATTAACTAGTATGGCGCGTGGGTGCGCGGCCCGCAAGCGGACCGCGAGGATTCGAGTAGTTTTTGTTTGAGCACGTCCCACCTATCTTCAATACCCTCGCCGTGTTCTTCATCCGTCTCCGAAATCTTCGATCATCAGCTCTTTCCGTATTTTTCCTCCGCATGAATTTTTGTTTTCTACACGAAACCATCAATAAAAAATTTTTTTGTGTAGAAAAATAATTTCCGCCATCTTGATTTTTTTCTGTTCATCAAATTGTAGATCTTCAGTTCTTGATCATCTTTTGCCAAGAAACCACTCTTCCATCTTTTATACTTGGTGAGATAGACACCGACGAAATTTGTATAGCCGCCATCTTGAATCCGCCATTTTGTTTTTTTTTCAGCTCAGTGCCAATTGGATGAGGTTCTGAGTATTTTTTGTTTGAGCAGCCCCCATCTATCTACAAAACTCTGCCCGGGCTCATCAATCATCTTCCAAACCCTCAATCATCATGTCTTCCCATATTTTTCTTTGAGATTTCTCCAAAGAACCGCATCAACCGCCTTGCATACCTAGTTCACAACTTTATACTCTCTCTCAATATTCGCCATACATTTTCTATGGAAAAATAAAGTCCGCCATTTTGAATTTTTTTTGTATTCATCTAGTAGACCTTTGGATCTTGATCATGTTTTGCTAAGAAACAACTCTTCCATCTTTTATACCCTTCGAGATGGACACCGACAAAATTTGTATGGCGGCCATCTTTTTTTCGCCATTTTGAATTTTTTTTCGGCTCACTGCCAATTGGATGACGTTTCGAGTGACATTTGTTCGAGCATCCCCCACGTATCTTCAATACCTTAAGCGTGCTCTTCAACCGTCTCCGAAATCCTCAATCATCAGCTCTCTCCATATTTTTCCTCTTAATGAATTTTTGTCCTCTATATGAAACCATTTGTGAAAAAAAAATTTTTCATACAAAATTTTACAGGAGAGGCGATGAATGAGTCAGTGAATCAGAACGAACAGCTATATATATATTAATATATCGATATCGGAGTTCGATATACCGAAAAAAATATCGATATTTCGTTATATCGGCTTTATTTAAAAAATCGTAAGTCACTTCAAAAATGATTACACAGTTATATTATAGTCCAGTATCTTTATTAAACAAATTAAATCAGAATATTTAAGTATATTTCAACATAAATTTTTATTTTTATCAAATTTCTTAATTTATTTTTCACTAGCGAATGTACCTATTTTTTACCACAGAGGTATCATCATCATCATCATGATCAACCCATTACCGGCTCACTACAGAGCACGGATCTCCTCTCAGAGTGAGAGGGCCTTGGCCATAGTCTACCACGCTGGCCAAGCGGATTGGTAGACTTCACACACCTTTGAGAACGTTATGGAGAACTCTCAGGCATGCAGGTTTCCTCACAATGTTTTCCTTCACCGTTAAAGCAAGTGATATTTAAATTCTTAAAACGCACATAACTCCGAAAAGTTAGAGGTGCGTGCCCGGGATCGAACCCACGACCTCCGATTAGAAGTCGGTCGTCCTAACCATTAGGCTATCACAGCTTTATCACAGCTTTTTGTATCTACATTTCGATATCAAACTATCGATATATCGTCCAAAAAATATTAATAATAAAGAAAAAGTAGCCCAGGTGAATGACTTTATCTTCACTACAATATTTAAGGCGCAAACTCCAGTGTTTTATAGAATACATTTATAACCTTCTTGTATATCATTGTTACGTCATGAAATGGCTGACTTATTGGCTGACAGCGTTTTCGCGGGATTAAAAAAAGTTTAAAATTTAATTTAATTTTATGGCATGAACGCGTGTTTATTTTGCCGAAATATATTTTTTGTGGCTTTTTATTAACAACAAGCTATAATTTAAAAATTAAAAAAACCCGACTGCCATGCTAAAAACGAACTAAAAAATTAATAAACTACCACCGTACCACTTACAGTGTAGTTGTTATTTATTTTGTTTTTCATGATTTGTCACTCCAAATTGATTTAAAACATAGA
Source organism: Melanargia galathea (assembly GCA_920104075.1). NCBI lineage: Eukaryota > Metazoa > Arthropoda > Insecta > Lepidoptera > Nymphalidae > Melanargia > Melanargia galathea. The sequence continues at coordinate 26,625,401 of OV049856.1, read as the reverse complement.
TTGTATACATTTTCGTACTCGCCTTTTAAAGCCCTTTATTTTGATACCCCACTCGAGGGTCTTGAAGAAAAAAATTTTTTTCAGCCCGCACATTATAGTGCATAACATTCGCCATTTTGATTTTTTATGAATTTTATGTACCCAGTAACATTTGCGTCGTCAAGACAAATCTAATGACGTATAATTTATCAAAATAGGTTGAGCCGTTAAGTAGTTACGAACTGATATAGGAAACGGTCATTTTCTACGATTTATCACTCCAAATTGTTTCCAGATATATAAATTTATACATTTTCGTATTTGGGCATTTTTCAAAAAAGTTGTCCGTAGCGTAGTAGGAATTCCACATAAATAAAAATTTTGTATTGCCTTAAAATGTAATTATATTGTAAATATATAGTATAAAGTATGTCAAAATAGTAAATTTTACGAAAAATAATTGTAATATTTGGAAATATTATCATTTGTATTTTGATACTACCCAATTGAAGTTCCATTACGTTACTGACTTTGAACTCGATTTTCAGGAAAATAAAACAAGATAATACATTAATTGTTTTTAATATAGAAAAATTAACAAAATCAGCCATCTAAAAATGATTAAACTTAAACATTATAATATAAAATTCAAAAGAGTTTTTAACAAATATATCCCTCAACGCTACTTTTGGACATTTTGTACTTATGAATATTGTTATAACATCGACTATTTTCATAAAATTCTTTTAATATTTACTTGTGACAAATAACTAAATATTAAATAACATTTCTAAACATTAAAAACATTTAAATATCTCTGAATTTATAACAATTTCTCTAAAAATAGGTCTTATCAAAAACGGGACAGTGACGTATAGTGGAAAACAAAATCGCGTTTAGGAAACATAAAGTATCGTTCATAATTCGTCAAAAAAGACAACTAAAATAGCATTACAAATCAAATAATTTTACGTAGCTAATCATCATACTAATATTATGAAGAGGGAAGTTTTTTTGAATGTTTGTATGTTTGTTACTACATGCAGCAAAATCCGCTGAAATAATTGACATCTTTTTATACCAAACCGATAGAAATCTTTACAGGTGAAACTGTGGGGGCTTGATCTAAAAAGTAAATTAAATAATTATTATACATATACATAGTATCTTTTTATAAAATAACATTATAAAACTTAAAAAAATATAGAGGGTGGTTCATTTGATTGGGTCAATAAGAGAAAATCCTAGAACCGCAGTAGCTAAGAGAAAACGAGACCTTCCATTATTTTTGAAATAATTTATTTCTTATTAAATGTTTCATGTTTTTCCGGGTCATTTTAAATTTTTTCTCGGTGCCATTTAGATTTCTGAGCAACTGTTAACGGTATGTTGGAAAGCCTGAAATCAAGGTTTTTTTGTTTTTTTTATTATTAAAATAAATAATCTATATAGTGAAGAACGAATGACTAAAAAGCATGAAATAATTTTTTATTCATTTAGCTTGACGATTAAACTACCTAACTCAAATGATATACAATTTTTTGGAGTCGGCGCCAAACCACATTTAAGTGAACCATAATAGTCGCTGAGGGTGAGGCTGTCCGGGTAGCGGGGGATACATTCTTGAAGTGAATTTGAAGTCATTTGGCGCCGACTTCAAAAAATTATATATCATTTGAGTTAGGTAGTTTAATCTTCAAGCTAAATTAAAAAAATATTTTAAACTTTTTAGTTCGAATCGTTTGAAGTCGGTTCATTTTTCTTTGAAAAAAAATATTTATGTTGATTTTGATGACGCATTACATTCAACTCCCTGTGAAAACACCTTTATTGTTCCATTACGTCACTTTTCAATTCTTTTCACGCGACTTTAGCTCACGGTAGCGTAATGGCGGTGACGTATTTAGCCCCTTAAGATTTCAAAATCAAATTACAAATTAATAATCAAAGGTTAGACTGATTTAACTTTATTTTCCAAATAAAGAATAACAAATATCTTTAACAACGTACAAACACAAAAGCGCAATCAAACCTTACCTACAGAAAATCAGTCTCGTTGCCGGAACAAATTTTTTGAACCAAGTCGAGGTGACCACTCCTTTCGCGTTTAGCTGCCGACTGCTTTGGTAAAAAACAATATGGCGATTACCATAGACTAATAATGTTGTCAGTAATCAGAAAATATGTTGCAAATGGTAGAATTTTTATTCGAAGGCCTCAAAAAGCCGGTAGCGTTACCGGAAATTCCACTATACGCAATTTCACGGGACAGCAAATAAATTGTAATTTTTAAATAAAATTGTACTATAACATCATTGTTTTATGGCTTTAATTTGAAATTAGTATCATACTTGACTACCAGTGTTAAATTCTTCATGAAATAATATATTGGACGGTATAATTTTTAGCTCTAAACTTGACAAGGTGTTAGTGGGACATATGTTAAAAGGTACCTCCTCTGACTTATTTTTAGGTATTTTATGTATTTAAAACTCTTAAAAATGAATTAACATATTCAATTATAAAAGATTAAATATTAAACAATATTGGTAAACACAGACAATAGCTTGTTTTAGTCATAAACTTTGATCAAATTAGCATCAAAGTGGCCGGACAACGACTTTTTGCAAGGGACAACTTTTTTGAAAAATGCCCATTTGCCTTTTGAATCCCTTTATTTTAATACCCCACTCGAGGGTCTTGAAGAAAAATTTTTTTTTCAGCTCGCACATTAAAGCGCATAAAGTCCGCCATTTTGATTTTTTTTTTAATTTAGGTACCCTATAACACTCGCGTCATTGAGACAAATCTAATGACGTATCATTTATCAAAATCCATTGAGCCGTTGATTAGTTACAAGCGGACATAGGAATGGACATACATACACACAGGTGAAACACATATACCCAGTCGGGTAAAAAAAAAACAACATTTTGAAGTGCTTTTTCAAACACAGTAGAATACCCTATTAACACTGTTAGTTATGAGTTACTTAATAGTGTACAAATAAGAAAGATTAATTTGTATGTACAAAACGCGAGTCTTATTTACACTCCACTAGTTACCACCACCACAGAAGCTCTTAAATGTCCCACTACTGGGCATAGGCCTCCTCTCTGTTATAGGAGAGAGGGATGTAAAGCTCAGACCCGCCACGCTGCTCTAATGCGGGTTGTCGGGCTTTTATGATCATTGTCACACGATAGTGATAGAGAAAAGTTACCGAATATTTTACTTAAAGAAATTCTTTAAAAAAACTGTAAAAAAGTTTTATTTTAATCAATCTAATGAGTTACAATTAAATGCAGTCTAAATCACTCTTGAAAAATAATAATTAAATCAACAAATCCGTAATATTATATCCGTAATATTTCCGTAATATTATTAAATAAAATAAATCAGCCTAAAACACGCCTCTCAAAAATGTGACCCTATTATGGAATTGGGTATTTTTATATTGATTTTGTCCCATGTTTTACATTTTTTAACCGGCGGGGCCATGTTGATTGCAATTAAATTTGTAAAAGCGAGAAATAATAATCACTCACCACATTAAAAACTTACTTAAAAAAATTACGTTGAGTTCCTAATATGGAATACTTACTTTAGTACTATTACCATATTCCATATTAGGACCTCAGCGATATTCCATATTACGAACAATATGATGGCGGGAGAAAAATAAAACTAACTTTTTATTATTATTGAATACATAATATGTAAAAAAATACTTCTATTATTATATAAAAATTATTTTTCTCCCGCCATCATATTGTTATAATTCCTAAAATAACAATACCATTTAAAAATTAAATACTTTGGTTAGATACTTATCAACTTATTTTGAAATATTCAGTTAAGAATAATAAGAGAACATAATATACGTAAAACTTATGTATATATCTGATTGATTTTGCGTCAACAGGGTCATGCACTCTCTCGCGCTTAGTGCCGCCGACGCCGCACACGGTCTGGCCGTCGAACGAGGGTAACGGGAGGGGTAACAATATGACACACGTTTAGAATATTCGTGGTATTCCATATTAGGAACGTATTCCATAATCGGTACCTTTCATAACCGGGACCAAACAGCTCTGCAACATGCTCTCCGAGGCTCGGGAGTGAAAACCTAGTAAGTACCATTTTGTAATTTTACATTCTTTACAATCAAAAGGTTTGAAAAATGTCAATTCTAGGTACCTAGGTAAGTAAGTATATACGAGAGAACAAGCTAAGCAGGCAACTCCCTGGAATGTACTTGTATGTATTTGTATAATACCTAATAATTATTTCTCTGTGTAAAAAGGCAAAATAATGTAAAGTACCTACTTAGGTAATTTTAATTGAAACTTCTAAAAAGAATCCCGTAATTTTCAAAATATTTTCTATGTACAGAATTATACCTTTTACTGTTATTTATATAGATACATAAATAACATAGTACATAATTAATAACAATACGTTGCTCCATCTATTGGAATGCAGGTGAACTTCATCGCACCATTCTTATGAATGAACCTTCACTGCAAAACGCTGCTGTAGTTCTTTTAAAACCACCGAGTTCATCGTATCACCGGTAGATGTCTCTGTTTTGAATAAAAAAATTCACTGAAAAAAAAAAAAAAAAAATCTTTGAAAACAAACAGCTGTATTTAAATAAAATACTACAAACAATCATCGTTTAGACTTAGAACGGACACTTTCTTCATCTTTGTGCACGGAACACAACGCTAACAAAGCGTCTATGGTGAGCAGCGCAGCGGCGGCCAGCGCGCAGACGGCGGCCGCGTGCGCGTTGTTGCGTCGCCGGCAGTCGGGCACGTCCCGCCAGGAGTTGAGAGTGAGGCCGCCGCACGCGCCGAACAGCAGGCCTCCAGCGGCCGCCCACCACGCGTCCACATAAGCGTCTGCAGCCGCTGACACCGCTTCACCTTTGAAAACAATAATTATACTTACTAATTGAGGTGAGGGGGCTAAGCTAAATGATACCGTCTATCGGGGCATTAGCGTATTTTTGTTACTACGTTCGCAGTAATCGCAAATCGAAGAAGACCCGCACGATTGCTGATATAAAAATCGAAGGCGCAGCGCGATTGTAGCGTGCGTAGTAACAAAAAAATCAGCCAAGTGCGAGTCGGGCCTCGCTCTTTCAGGGTTCCGTACATAATTATGAACAATATAATATTTTGGGTCTAAGAAATATTTAATTTCCGAGCTAGACATCGCAACAAACCGTGAAAGAAAAACCCAAAAAAATGTTAGTTTATTTTGGTCACAGCTTATAAACTATTTAATAAATCGTTGTTTTCAGTATTTGTTGTTTAAATAGAGCATATAGTACATAATATACTGAAATATCATATTCCCAACTAGTTTAGTTTTTGAGATAGCCCCCGTCACAAAAATGGTCTAAAACTGACAACTTTGATGGCCTCCCATTCCCTTATTTTTTGAGATAAAAATTAAAAAAATATATATTTGTACTCTACTTAATGAGTTCTAAACAATGATACCCCACAAGCTAGGGTAAAGAAAAAATTTTTTTTTCCGGCTCCTTTTTCATGTATGGGAGCCCCCCTGAAAAATAATTTAATTCAATTTCTAATTCAATATTTGATTTTGGGTTAACGTTTTACACTAAATACCAAAATTTCAGGTTTGTAACTCATTTCGTCTGCGAGCTAGAGACCTGTGACCGGCGGACAGACGGACAGACAGACAGACAGACAGACAGACAGACAGACAGACAGCCGAGTGACATTAATAGGGCTCCGTTTTTTACCCTTCGGGTACGGAACCCTAAAAAGACGGCAATGCCCCAATAGAGAAAATTGGCCTTAAGTGTAAATTAAAAGTTAGATCATCCTTATATTATTATTGTGCAATGTGCAATGAGCGGGTCTATGTATGACACATTTGACATCCTGCTTAATTATCAGACCTTAATCAATTTTTCTACCTACTCTAGGCCAATCCAACTTGTACAAATTGGATGAACCTATAAGCAAACCATGTTTTAGACTGATCCAACCACGGAATCTTTTCGGATCTCGTCCACACCTTTTTGTAAGAAGGCGAGTATTAAGTAGGTACCTATAGGTAAGCTGACGAAATCTGACTTAAACCGTCCGTCAAGAAAATTTTATTTTATCCCTACCTATGCTTGCTCTATTAAAAAGCCGCATTTAAACTCATACATATATATGTACCTACCAGACAATATAAACGCAATAAAAACATTAGTAATTTATATAAAAAAATCACCTCAAACGCTGGCTTCATCGTCAAATTGCTCGCTGTCTAAATACGCCAAGCTCAGATCAAAGAGCATCACCAACGCGTTGACGACGGCCAAAGATCCGGATATAAGGGCAAAGGTAGGGTCACCGGTTCTCGGGTACATGCTGGAATTTGTTCTCGCGCTAAGGACCAGTCCACCGCTAACCGAGAACAGGACCACGCCGAGGATCCCAAAGTACATGTCTTGGACGAGATCCAGGGGCGCGAAAACTATTTCTCCTAAAAATGGCAAGTTTATGTTAATCTAGACGCACGAAGTGCGTCAGGCCAAGTTCCGGCCTTGTTGCATGAGTGTGTTATTTACACGTTAGATTTGAATCCTTCGATTACACATTAAAGATAATATTGTGATCGAAGTTTGAATGAGTATAACAATCGCTGCTGGTTGCAGAGGATTGAGATGAATAGGATAGGATGTTTAACATGATTTATATCATATTTTATCCGGTTTGTTGAGTATAAATGCGGCTTTTGTTGTACTGCAGTTGACATAGTTGTCGCATTTATATTATTATATGCAGTTGCATCGCAGCTTGCAATCAACTGGGCAGTCCACAAGCAGGCAGTGTAGTAACTAGTACAACGCGACGGTTTGCAGTCAAAATGCAATCATAAAATATGTCTCGCACATACACACATGAAACGTCGAATGGCCAGTCATTTAGATTTACCTACTCTGGTCTCTATATTTGGTGTAAGACGTAACTTGTATCTAATCTCCGTCGGGTAAGCAAGTCGTGTAATTCATGATCGTTAGAGACTACAGTATTCTCAAATAAGTATAGGTAGACCAGAATCTCATGAAAAATAGGGAAATTAAATTTTGTAGCTTACTACAAAATACATACAAAACAACACTAGGTTAACTCAGCTGCCCTAGTGATAAACAAAGTAATTACATTCAGAACACCTTACCTGGGATCGTTTCACGAAACGAAAAATCAAGCAACTGCATTTTAAATACAAAAACAAAGTAATCAACATCCAATTACTTTGTTTTTGTGTTGTGCTTGTTGTTTACTTGGTTTTAGCATTTATATTCCGAGTTAGTGTGTGCAGTTACTTTGTTTGGGCAATTCAAATTTCAGTAAACGGTTCAAGTTATTTGAAATTATATTAAACTGTGGTAAAAAACTCCTCGACATAAAACTTTTGTTAATGCAAAAAAGTCAATTTCACAAAAAATGTCAGTTACTTTGTTTATCGCTAGGGCAGCCGTAGTGTTGCTAACTTTGGAATTTCATTTCCGTATTTTTCATGAGATTCTGGTCGACCTATAGGTAAGTTATAACTTACAAGACGATCTCTTATAAGACGTCGACTAATTTAGATTTCTGTGGTTAAGACTCATTACGATTACCCACGATTAGATGTCGGACCTTCATGTTCATTGACCCAAAATGGTACTGATATGAACTCAGCCTAAAAAGCAGCAATTTCGATTTCTTTAATTCCATTCGATTTAGTTAATAGAAGAATTACCTACTGCGATTTATATTGGTTTGTCATTAAATTATAAATTATAAAAATATTCCTAAACCCCTTTACTAACTTAGTGGCAATTAAAAAATTAAAGCCACTAAACTTATTTTTCATCCATTGAAGGTTTGCTATGAAATGCTATTTTTATTTCACAAAGAAAAGCAGCAATGTATATCGAACTAATTTGGTGGCTATCATTTAATGATGATCACTTAGTAGTTAGTTAGAAGATACTTCATGTATGCAATGTGGTAAATGAATAAAGGCCTGTTTCACCACCTTCACCATAAGTGTTATTTCGGATAGTTTATTTACAACTTTTGTCTTGGTCACTTGACATAAAGTAAGAAAGTGACAAAACTTACGTTTAGGCTATCCGACACTTATCAGAAGGTAGTGAAACAGGCTCTGTATTCATATTATATTTCCAGTCATGCTCACCGACTATCTCTCCTGAGAGCACAACGACGTAACCGACGTAGGTCCCTGAACATAGCATGAGAGTGGGGATGTCTGTCAGGTCATAGCTGTAGTGGTGGAGTGTGAGGCAGGCTATTGCTAACATCTGAAACAAACGAAACACGTATAGGAAGGTAGGTAGGTAGGTACCATTCTCTCTTCTCTCTTCTTCTTGCGAAATATTAAAGTGACTATGAGTTTGCTACTACAGTAAAAACCGCACGAAAATCCATATGTAGTGATTACATATGGATGTTCGTGCGGTTTTTACCAATAGAGAGTGTTTCATGAGGAAGGTTTAGGTGTATAATTTGCAACTATTTTTTTTTTTTGTATAAATTGGGTTGAAAATGTCTGAAAAAGTCAAGCCGCCTGGGAGCTTTCATCGAAAACGCTGCCTAATCCCTTTGAGACATAACAAAACAATGTATCGTGGGATCTTAGCTGGTAATTACTACCCGTGCGATGCCCGGCTTCGCACGAGTAGTAACGGTCGCTAGTAATTTGCAATTTTTTATGTGCCGAGTAAAAAGCTTGTCTCGCTTTGTTGTGTAATCTTCGAGCTGCGAACATCGGCGCATCTTGCAGTCAATGCAAATTCAGTCGATTACCATCATTCAGATGAAAGATTACACAGTAAGTGAATAGGGCTTTATGGGTGGCACGTTTTACTACATATAGTATAGTACTCTACAAGTTTTTAACTTACCTTAGGCATCAGAGGTTCAACCTACTTAGATAAACATGTAAATCACTTTTCTCACAATAAATGATTTTTATTATTTAAAAAAACATATACCTATATATCTGGATTAAATTCTCGATCTTCAATCTGTAGAGTTCGGATTAGATATGTAATTAATTTCGGCTGTAAATCCATAATTAGTTACTACAGCAACTGGAACTCAACGCATAGCGGTAAGTAGAGTCAGAAGGTGGTGACAGCCGCGACCAAAGTAAACAAAATAAAACAATATCCCTATTTTCAACGATGAGTTTATTGCATCAACACATTAACATAATATATTGGGTGTATAAATCACTACATAGTATAAAACAAAGTCGCTTTCTCTGTCCCTATATCCCTATGTATGTTAAATCTTTAAAACTACGCAACGGATTTTGATGCGGTTTCTTTTAATAGATAGAGTGATTCAAGAGGAAGGTTTATAAGTAGAAAAATTGGACCCGGTAGGTGGCGCTAATAGCGGGCAGGACGACGTCTGCCGGGTCCGCTAGTTACTTATATAAACGACCGCAACAGTGCAATGACATAGCTACCGATCGTTTAATTAATTTAGAACCGGTAAGTACCTACTGACTATGTAAGCAATTGATAAATTATGATGATAGAAAAGCGGTTGTGAAAGCCGCGTTGATTTGATGATATCGTAGTTTTGTATTGAAATATCACAGGCTGGTTAATATGAAATAATAGCTGGAGTATTAAAACAATAGCTTTTAATGTACATATTGTTGGTTCGATGATTGTTTTTGATGAGTGGTAGAGCTCATCAGGGTTGTGCTAAACTAGACTAATTGATCTTTATTTTTTAGTTACTTTTACTAATATGGGTCCTCGAAACTGAGGTAGGTAGGTACTGGTACGACTCACGAGGCGAGTTACTGGTACCCTGACTCGGATTTGAACCCTGGCAGCTCTTGTTTGGGAGGCGACATCCTCTACCGATTTCTCTAGAGAGTATTTCTAGATTTATAGAAATTGATCGTGGGAGTGGGATAGAGTGGGAATGGATGGAGCAATAATATAATAGCTCGAAGATCCGATAAATATTGGTGGATGCTTGACTGACGACAATGGGATAAGCAACGCTAGAAGACTCCCCGTAGGTACGATTTCAAGCGAGTCGCTGGCAGCCGCTGGAAAAAAACGGCATATTAAGAGCGATTCCTGTGACGATCCGTGCTAGACACCTTTCCAACCTGTCCAGCTGTGGACATCTATCGTTTGTTCCGATTACGACGATAGAAATTGAAAGATATGCCCCATTACCAATTTTGGTGATAATAAATTACTTACCATCCTTGCACTTCGCTGACTCTCTTTTACTTTAGTCGCAAGAGCTTAACGATAAATTCAACTTATGACAAGAATTGTGATGGTCTCAATTTATTAATCAAAAGTTTCGTAACAGGCGCAGAAGTCGTGACAGGCCTCTAGCATTAAAGTAGATTTTACTAAGATGTAACATCTACCTAATAGTCCTATTTCCGCGAGTGAACAAACCCTACGTATCTCAATAACTTGTACCCGCGGCATCATCAATAATATTAAGTAATTGGTATACTTGTCAACGTCACTTATTTAACCATATATCACGTTATTTACGAGGGAGACATTTTGTGAAAGTATGCCGAACGATAAATTGAAAATAGATGATAGATTATATTTGTAAATTATGATCGCATCATTAAAATTATGCGCTAAAATGAATTAGCGTAGGTAGATTCAGCGCAACATGTTTCTGCTTCCCTGAAATATTTCCTGAATCATATTCTAGCGTCCCAATTCTAGCCGTATGTTAACAGGTACGGCTTAGAGACATGTGCTTGATAAAATTCTCAGTGTCACTCATGAGACGATAGAGAGACAGAGTATATCTCTACTCGGAGTTTCTCGTGATCAAATCAGAAATGAGGAGATCCATAGAAGAACCACAGTACCTAATCGACAACATAGTTCAACAAGACGAGGTACATAGTTCGAAGGATCGATGAGTCAGGGTTCCCAAATTGCACCGGAAAAGGTAGGGTTGTTAGACTCATTAAGTTAATCCTTGACAGATTGTATATAAGCTGTTCTTTGGGTATTAGGGCATTTGGGTAATTATGTTACCGACTATAAAGCTCTACATCAATCTATAGCTGACTTGTTAGACACAAGAACTACTCGTATCAGCTTTTGGCTGATTAATATACCCCTAGAACTTAAGGTAGACCTTCAGTTGGTGGAAAGAAGAAACGAGTCGTACGGAAAAACCAGTGTGTCCAGCAGTAGACTCGTATGATTGGCTGAGACGACGACTGCTGCCCTCTAAGTGCGTTGTACATAAAAGTTCAAAACTTTCTTTTGTCATAGGAAAAAGCTCTTTGCCTTACCAATTCCATTAATTTAATAACGCACGTCGGTAATAACATTTTAGAAAGTTTTGTAGTACATAAATATCAAAAAATATTTTCTCTATCAACTTTTTACATGACATCCAAAAATAAATAATTTATCATAGACATTTCAATTTTCATTTCAATGTCATTGAACCAAAGAGAAAAATCAGAGATATTGTATTCTCCTTAGACTATGTACCTACATATATTACATAGTCTTAGTATATTACATGTGTGTGTGTCTGTTCCCCCGTAGCGTATACCTACCCATATTGAGGGAGTTGTGTTTTTTCACAACTCCTTCAATATGGGTATCAAATGAAAGGGCTTGACTAGTAAAGTAGCACTATGTAAATCCAAAATGGCCGCCACCACGAAATGGCGAATGTCGGGGGTTTTTTAAATTTTTAATTTATACCTACTTGTATTTTGTGCACCGTAAAAATTATAATGCATAGTTGTAATTATTATTACATGTACTGTACTTCCCTTTGTCACTTTTCTAGGTTATATTTAGAAACAAAAATATCCAAACCAAATACCAGCTATCATCTAATAAGCTACCATGACCAGAGTCACAAAAGTTGTCTACTCTCTACAAGTTAACTATATAAGTACGTAAACTAAGTGGCACTGTAGGCTAAAGCTATTGGAGTTTTCTAAAAGTTTAATTGGCTAATTAAAAATTTATCACGTAGATACGAGTACATCGAGGCAAACATGTCGTTGCCGAGAAACCTACATTTTGACAAAAAAGGCTGCTGGTCAGTGGAATCTGGATATGTTTTGAACATTTTTATTTCTACTAATAAAAATAATTGTATTACCAACCTTCATAATTTACTAATGTCACCTTTTTGGACCTACATTAAGTTCAAGCCATAAACACACAGCAGCTGCAGCGGATGGGATATTGAGTAGGTATAATGCATATTAGTTCTAAGTGCCTAGTCATGTGCCAGCAGTAAAATTTGCAAAAAACAGTCCTGGCAAGTCACTTGCGCCGTATAAACACTAGCAGCAACTTAATTTCTGCGAGATTTATCTAGTCTGATATTGACTGCTCCAAGAAATTGCAGAAGATAATGGGGGGTGTTACACAATCAGTATTATCACGCGATCCGCGATACGCGATCCAATTATTGATGGTTTGGCCGCTTTTTTGCGTCAATACTGATGGATTTCCGGATGGTCTTGAAATCCGTGATCCGTGGATCGCGATACGGTATTGATAGTGTGACAGGCCCCAATTGCCAGTGGATATAGTTGGACACGTCTTGACCTAAGCTTGTGCGTGTTTGGAACTAAAGAGAGAGCACGGGCGCGTTAATTTTTTTGTATTATACTTATCCATGCACGATTTAATATAATAAAAAATACATATTATTATGACACTTCTTTGTACCTTTGTTATTTCGCAAGCGGTTGAAAAATATAGAAACAAAAGCATCTTAAAAAACGCCTTTTATTCAAACCTGGGTGAGGCTTTTGTTAGAGTTAAAAATATCTCAATTGGTTTCGCATTTTATCAACATTTAAACCTCATTTCCTGCGTAGGTAATAAGCTTTACGGAGCAATAGAAACTAAATTGGCATAAATAGCGCGTCAAAGATTTATTCACTTAACATTTAATGTTAGAATTTAACTGATTTTAAGCCAAGGTTAGATGGTAATTCTTTACGAGTCGAATAGTAAATCTTGGTATTGGCTAATGAGAGTACCTAGCTATCGAGCTATGAACCAAATAAAACTTCTTTTCAAAAAACCGACTTCAAACGCCACTACAAAGTATAAAAATAATTTTTGTTTGTACACAATGACCTTCTAAAGGTCATTGTTTGTACACGTATGTTGAAGTTGGGCGAGCGTTGCACGTCGGTTTCGTCGTTTCTTCTTATGCCCGCCCGACTTCAACATACGTGTACAAACAATTACCTTTAGAAGGTCATTGTGTACAAACAAAAAATATTTTTATACTTTGTAGTGGAGTTTGAAGTCGGTGTTTTGAAAAGAATTTTTATTTTAAGCTTTTTATTGTTTTAGATCCATTTATAATCGACAGTTCCTAAATCCCCATGTACGGAGTGTGGTTCTGTGGTATGGTATCCTGGAGCACTAGGATTTGCTTGGTACCTACTATATGAATTATTTATGCTCTGCTCCTTAATCTCCATAGTTATGTGGGCAGTACTCTCCAGCATCAGGAGTCAGGACTGAGGAGATGAGACCCGGAGTTATATGATAGTATATCTATATATAGATACTAGTACGGCGCGTGGGTGCGCGGCCCGCAAGCGGACCGCGAGGATTCGAGTAGTTTTTGTTTGAGCACGTCCCACCTATCTTCAATACCCTCGCCGTGCTCTTCATCCGTCTCCAAAGTCTTCGATCATCAGCTCTTTCCGTATTTTTCCTCCGCATGAATTTTTGTTTTCTACACGAAACCATCAAAAATTTTTTTTGTGTAGAAAAATAAATTCCGCCATCTTGTTTTTTAGTTCTTGATCATATTTTTCAAAGAAACCACTCTTCCATCTTTTATACTTGGTGAGATAGACACCGACGAAATTTGTATAGCCGCCATCTTGAATCCGCCATTTTGGTTTTTTTTTTCACCTCAGTGCCAATTGGATGAGGTTCTGAGTATTTTTTGTTTGAGCAGCCCCCATCTATCTACAAAACTCTGCCCGGGCTCATCAATCATCTTCCAAACCCTCAATCATCATGTCTTCCCATATTTTTCTTTGAGATTTCTCCAAAGAACCGCATCAATCGCCTTGCATACCTAGTTCACAACTTTATACTCTCTCTCAATATTCGCCATACATTTTCTATGGAAAAATAAAGTCCGCCATTTTGAATTTTTTTTGTATTCATCGAGTAGACCTTTGGATCCTGATCATGTTTTGCTAAGAAACAACTCTTTCATCTTTTATACCCTTCGAGATGGACACCGACGAAATTTGTATGGCGGCCATCTTTTTTTCGCCATTTTGAATTTTTTTTCGGCTCACTGCCAATTGGATGACGTTTCGAGTGACATTTGTTCGAGCACCCCCCACCTATCTTCAATACCTTAAGCGTGCTCTTCAACCGTCTCCGAAATCCTCAATCATCAGCTCTCTCCATATTTTTCCTCTTAATGAATTTTTGTCCTCTATACGAAACCATTTGTGAAAAAAAAATTTTTCATACAAAATTTTACAGGAGAGGCGATGAATGAGTCAGTGAATCAGAACGAACAGCTATATATATATTAACTAGTAGGGCGCGTGGGTGCGCGGCCCGCAAGCGGACCGCGAGGATTCGAGTAGTTTTTGTTTGAGCACGTCCCACCTATCTTCAATACCCTCGCCGTGCTCTTCATCCGTCTCCAAAGTCTTCGATCATCAGCTCTTTCCGTATTTTTCCTCCGCATGAATTTTTGTTTTCTACACGAAACCATCAAAAATTTTTTTTGTGTAGAAAAATAAATTCCGCCATCTTGTTTTTTAGTTCTTGATCATATTTTTCAAAGAAACCACTCTTCCATCTTTTATACTTGGTGAGATAGACACCGACGAAATTTGTATAGCCGCCATCTTGAATCCGCCATTTTGGTTTTTTTTTTCACCTCAGTGCCAATTGGATGAGGTTCTGAGTATTTTTTGTTTGAGCAGCCCCCATCTATCTACAAAACTCTGCCCGGGCTCATCAATCATCTTCCAAACCCTCAATCATCATGTCTTCCCATATTTTTCTTTGAGATTTCTCCAAAGAACCGCATCAATCGCCTTGCATACCTAGTTCACAACTTTATACTCTCTCTCAATATTCGCCATACATTTTCTATGGAAAAATAAAGTCCGCCATTTTGAATTTTTTTTGTATTCATCGAGTAGACCTTTGGATCCTGATCATGTTTTGCTAAGAAACAACTCTTTCATCTTTTATACCCTTCGAGATGGACACCGACGAAATTTGTATGGCGGCCATCTTTTTTTCGCCATTTTGAATTTTTTTTCGGCTCACTGCCAATTGGATGACGTTTCGAGTGACATTTGTTCGAGCACCCCCCACCTATCTTCAATACCTTAAGCGTGCTCTTCAACCGTCTCCGAAATCCTCAATCATCAGCTCTCTCCATATTTTTCCTCTTAATGAATTTTTGTCCTCTATACGAAACCATTTGTGAAAAAAAAATTTTTCATACAAAATTTTACAGGAGAGGCGATGAATGAGTCAGTGAATCAGAACGAACAGCTATATATATATTAATGAGAGTTTAGGTGGGCCGTACCCTGCAGCATCAGAGCTGGAGAGCTGGGACCTGGAGTTTAATGATACAGTCTATGCTTGATACCCATAATATGAATTCATAATGAACATTGCCCCAATCCTCATTGTTTAGGTGGGCAGTACCCTGCAGCATCAGAACTGAAGAGCTCGGACCTAGAATTTAATGATACAGTCTATGATTGATACTTTTAATATGAATTCATAATGTACATTGCCCCAATTCCAATAGTTTTGGTGCGCAGTACCTTACAGCATCAGAGTTGAACCGCTGGCAGGGGCGTAGCTACCGCCGTATATGCCGTATCAATTATACGGGGCCCCCAAGCCATAGGGGCCCCCGACGTGGGTAAGTAAAAATTAACAAAAACTTCCCAAATTTTATTTATTTCAGAAATGACAAAAGTCAAAAAATGTTGTCTAAAAAGTTGTACATAGAGGCAGAATCTTTAGAAAAACTAAAGTCATCATCAAATGATTTAATAAATTAGTTTGCCGAAAAAAGGCAAGGAGAGTATATATTTAATTTGAATTAGAAAAAGTGACAGATAAATAATTATGATGAATAAATCTAGGAACAAGTATCTATGGAAGCGAAATATTCTAGACGAAATCAAACATCTCTTTGACTTACTCACTCGTACCGATTTTAAGCATAAGAAAGAAAGAGAAGTCTGCTACTATCAGTTGTCCTACTTTAAACAAAAATAACCACTTTTTCCTAGAGTCTGACGTAGTTCAACCGTGGACGTAGTTTAGCAGAAAGGACCCAATCCACAAAATGGTAAAAATGAGTTATACAGGGTATAAGGAGACCGCTTCCGAAAACTTGTCGCTATTATTAGACTACCTAAACACAATCCAGTATAACCACAATAACCTTATAGCGTAGGTATCACGCGCAACAACGTGACTGCGCGAGGTCAAGGTAACGCAAAGTTCGCTGTCCTCCAGCGTCAGCTGATTTTATTTGGATTACTTTTAACTTTAAAAAAATACAGGCAATATTTTTTTTATTCCCCAAAAACGGGAATTGCACAAAAAATGCATTTTTGGTAAAAACGACTTTTTTCACATTTTTTTTATAATATCTTATCAGTAATCTTTGTACACGTCTCCCAACGTGAGAATGACTCCATAGAGCGACTTGTCGTACAGGGCAAAATAGAGGGCACCAGAGGGCGAGGAAGGTCGCTTATGCGATGGACCGACCAAATCAAATCAGCTGAGGGCGGTTCCTTGCACGATTGCACCAGGCTGTCGGCCAGCAGGGAGAAGTGGCGAACACTCGTGTGGCGCATAAATCTGCCCTTGAAGACGTCACTTCTGGATGACCACGACCGCTCTGTTAAGAGTGAAACGAAGAAGAAGATCAGTACTTATCAGTACTATCACCTATCTTCGTTTTCGAGAGCGTTTCGCATACACCTATTCAAAGAGATCCTAAAGGTTGTTTCTTTCACTCAGAAAAAAAGATCCCTGATCCTACAATGTTATCATGGTTTTTTATGTTATGTATGAAATTATGTGTGCGTTGGGCGTTTGGGCGTGCCTAATAAACTCGTATGTTTGCTACGAGAATTTCTTATAAATCATACCTTCCGTTACCGCCTGGACCAAGAGCGTCACCAGCTGATGGGCAAAGGGGGGGACTAGATAAATAATATATACGGAGGATGGAAAGAAAAATGAATTTTAGGTCCAGTCGAGAGGTTATGAAGGTGTAAAGCAAGTATTACAAGTTCTTGAATTGACGTGAAAATCATCATCATCATCATCATCATGATCAACCCATTACCGGCTCACTACAGAGCATGGGTCTCCTCTCAGAGTGAGAAGGGTTTTGGCCATAGTCTACCACGCTGGCCAAGCGGATTGGCAGACTTCACACACCTTTGAGAACGTTATGGAGAGAACTCTCAGGTATGCAGGTTTCCTCACTATGTTGTCCTTCACCGTTAAAGCAAGTGATATTTAAATACTTTTAAAACGCACATTACTCCGAAAAGTTAGAAGTGCGTGCCCCGGGATCGAACCCACGACCTCCGATTAGAAGTCGGTTGCCCTAACCACTAGGCTATCACAGCTTTTATTTGGAAAACGTGAAAATAGTTATTAATTATAAGTCAAGTGAGTGAATTTAGGACTTTGTTTGCATTTGGCTATACTCTGATTTTTAATTCGGTGGAAATCTGACGTTTCGTAATATTACCAGAGATAAAACAATTCTCACAAAACAGATAAAAAAATCAAAACTTATTGTTATAAAAATCAACTGCCTCATGTAGCAAGTGCCAAGCGGGAGCTGATAGACATCTGCCCCCCTAGAGATTTGATAAAATTCATAATTTTATCAAATCTCTAGGGGGGGCAGATGTACCTATCTGCTCCCGCTTGGCAACACCCATGGCCTGGACGGCATCTTATCATCTCCGAGACCACTTGGTGCTTGAGTCCCCCGGCAGTGCTGTTTTCTCTCTTGTATGCGCTATTTACCAGCGACATACATTGCACCCCAGATGTTATGTTAGCCTAGTTTGCGGACGATAAGATGACATATACGACCCATACCCAATTCTCGGTCATTCGATCTCGACTCCAAGTTACGGCTAGTCATCTAGGGTCTAGGCGACTGGTTCCGCCGCTGGAGGATAGAGGTCAACGGTGAAAAAACGGAACTGTGCTTTTTACAGGAAAGCGTGGTAGCAAGTACTCCGGCAAACGTGCCGTGCCGAATAATTTCTATACGGCGTTCTTTTCCCCTGGCAAGACGAAGCCAAATATCTAGGTGTGAACTTAGACGATAAGATGAACTTTGCCGCTCAAAGACATAAAGCCCCAAAAGGCAGCATTTGTGCTCAAGTTGTGCATTGTGATCGAGCAAAGAACCTGTATTCGCTCAATAATGTCCTGCACATGCATAGTATTTGCACATATCCCTCCCTTCTCGATTAAAGCAGACTAGGTAGTTTTGCAAACACTGCAGAATAAGTTTCTGCACACGGCAATGAGTGCCCCGTGGTTTGTGCGCAATATTGATCTCCAAGATCTCGATCTCCCTGTTCTAGCCCAACACTTTAAGCAGTTTTCAAAGAATTACCTTGAGAAAGCTGCCCGCCATACTTTGACGTGAATCCCTTCCTCTGTTACGGGGACGTATGGATTAGTCTATTGCAAAACTAGCATTCCAACGTCACGTAAGCCGAGTTTCGAGACTCACAGGAGACGCCCTTAAGACGATGTTCTCCCCGATTTTTTTCAAGCCCTTGGGCTGTAGCTCCGCTGGCAGAGTTTCTGCGCTCGCTTCCCCCTAAGGGCCTAAACATTCCGAAATAAATCATTTCTATTTAAAAATATCAATTTGTTTAGAAAGTTTTGTTTTTAGTTCCTTTCTGAACATTAAGAAAAATACCCCGTAGTGTTAAAACCAATTTAGCAGAAACGACTCAAACCCAAATTTTCCCCGATAACCGTAAGATACGTCAGTCTTTGAAGTACAATAAAAATATTAGTATTTTTGCCCATATTTGACAATATTTTCAACTATTCCAAAGACAATATCATTGCAGCAATTACCATCCAAACTTCAAACCTCGATTACTCAGAATAACTTTTTATGGGTTGGGTCATTTCTACTAAGCTACGTCCAGTTGATAGTCAATTTCTCGTAGGGTAAACGGCAAGTATTAACGACCCCCTTAAGATAATTTTAAAATCGATATCAATTATTAACAGTATTATATTACATACTAAGTAAATTACAAAATAGCACTAGCTTTCACATTTTTATTTGTTGTTTATGTTATTTTATGTTACTTACATATTCTATAGTTTATTTGCACTACCTTAAATGCTTTTAAATATAAGATTACCGTATAATAAATATCCATATGCCTATTTGTAGGTACTAACTATAACATGTACTAATTAAAACGCGGTGATAGCCATCATTTGCTGTAACAGTGAAGAAAAACCTGCATGCCTGAGACTCTGCATAATGTTCTCAAAGGCTACCAATCCACACTTGGTCAGCATGGTGTACTTCGGCATAAACCTTTCTCATTCTGAGACGAGACTCGTGCCCTGTAGTGGGCCGTTAAGGCGTTGATAATGATGATGATGAATTATAACGTGTCTGAGAAGTAGTCTTTAATAGAATCATATCGCGTTTGAGCATTAGTGAAACTTAACCGCGTGTTATTCTCTCATAATACACCTATTCGACTTTTACAGCGAAGCTGCATAAACCGTGACTAATTAATAAAGGGATTGTCAGATAAAAAATTTCGCACAACAAAGCACTTAGAACTTAAAAAAATTACAAAATAACGTAATTTGACTTAGTTATGTGGATGCTCTATAAGTCGGCAGTTTAACGTCTGTGTCACGTTTAACAGTAGACATGTCAAACGAAGTAATTTCAGTACAATATTTTTTCTTCTAATACTTGATTCTTTTGACTTTTTGAGTCAACTAATAGTATTTGCTTTTTGTATAAAGAAGTAATTTTCAATTTATTTAAAAAATAAGTACTAATTTGCCTAAGCTCGGCACCTTTGTGCCTTTTTCCAGCATTTATGTCCTCAAAGTCGGCCCTCACGTGTCTGAAAGAAAATCATATTTTACTCGCGACTTCGTCCGCGTAAATTAATGTTTTTCTTAATATTTATAGGAACTCTTTTCTCCTTTTCATTTTATTTTATTTTCCCGCCAAATAAATACCCTTCTCCAAAATTAATAGAACTTTTGAAGAAATGTATAGAATTTTTTTCAACAATCAGACAATTTTTTTGTATAGACAACATCAAGTTTATCCAATAGGATAAACAGGATACCTCACAATAGGATACCTTAGAAATAACCCAAATTCTAAAAGGTGGCACCCCCTGCCGACCCCAGGTACCTCATATTACTGGTTTTCCTTAGTCCACCACCCTTGTTTTTTCTTTAAATACGTAAAATAATCGTGTTATACTACTATTACAAGACATCAAATATTATAACAAATTAAATTGCAACAACAAGTCTTAAATATTATTCATACGTAATTTATATCTTGTCAAACGACGCTCGGAAAGCAGAAATTTTATAAGAAATTAAGCTATTTACGCACTTGCACTCGTTCTAAGCGATAATTGAGGGATAGGGATGCAAAAAAAATGCTGCCTTATTCTAAAACTATTTTCCCATTAGAGCAAGCTATATGTACACATAAAATACTCAGTGTGCCTAAGCGGCACCCAAAATGTTAATACATATTTACAAACATAGAACTGAGTGCCGACTTTTGCTGGGCGGCTTTAGGAGCATCCACCCTATCACCGGACGGTTAGCAAAAAACAAATTTCTTGTTAATCTGTCTTTCAAGATGACACTGAAATTATATTGCGATCTTTTTTTTTACAGTGCATATTGACATAAGCAAAAACGAAAGATATAATAAGTATTTATTCATTTTAAATAAGTTCGCTCTAGGAAGAAGAGGGGGTGGGGTATAATTTCTCTTAGGAATAAATAGGTATTAAGAAGTCTTTTGTGAGAAATCTTTACCCTTCATAAGGGCCCCCAAACAAATTTTTATACGGGGCCCCGCCAAGGTATGCTACGCCACTGACCGCTGGGACCTGGAGTTTGATGACACAGTCTATGCTTGATACCCTTAATATTCATTCATAATGAATATTGCCTCAATCTTCATAGTTTAGGTGGGCAATACCCCTGCAGCATCAGGATTGAGGAGTTGAAGAAAAAAAATTTTATGGGACCACCTCGCGAACTTCCTCTGTCGATTAAAAAAAAATCACGCAAATCGGTTCAGAAATCTCGGAGTAACCGGTGTACATACATACAAATAAATTACGTAATTAAAAAAACTAAAAACCCGACTGCGTAAAACAAACTAGTTCTGGTAACTGAAAAGCAAAAAACAAGCTTTGTACTTTATAAACTAGAATTTGATAAGATCATAAACATAATTAATGTTAGAAAATGTATGGCATGCGGGGGCGAACTAATAGTCCTGAGTAGTTGGCTAAGTAATGCCCCCGCCTGCCATACATTTTCTAACATTAATTATGTTTATGATCTTATCAAATTCTAGTTTATAAAGTACAAAGCTTGTTTTTTGCTTTTCAGTTACCAGAACTAGTTTGTTTTACGCAGTCGGGTTTTTAGTTTTTTTAATTACGTAATTTATTTCTTGGTTTTTAGTGCAAAACTATGAAAAATTTTTAGATGCATATTTTTACAAGAGACAGGCCTGTGTCACTCCGCGTGTAGGTAATAGCGCGTTTAAGACCACTATTAGCGCCATCTGTTGAACACTAGAAACTTTAATAAGGTCCTTCATAATATTATTGTATTATTTTAGTGTTTGGCGATTTAAGGTTAAATTATTAGTGTTACAATAATTGATGGGAAGGGGGGAGGTGTAGGGGGGATTATGTGGAATGTGGTAGAGTGGAGTGGGAAGGGATCTTAAATAAATTACCACCAATTTACTCACAGTGTAGTTGTTATTTATTTTGTTTTCTATGATTTGTCACTCCAAACTGATTACAAATACATAGATTGTATATATTTTCGTATTTGCCTTTTAAAGCCCTTTATTTTGATACCCCACTCGAGGGTCTTGAGGAAAAAAATTTTTTTCAGCTCGCACATTAAAGTGCATAAAATCCGCCATTTTAAATTTTATTAATTTTATGTACCTAGTAACATTTGCGCTGTTAAGACAAATCTAATGACGTATCATTTATCAAAATAAGTTGAGTCGTTGAGTAGTTACGAACTGACATAGGAAACGGTCATTTTCTGTGATTTATCACTCCAACTTATTTTCAAATATATAATTGTATACATTTTTGTATTTGCCTTTTAAATCCCTTCATTTTGATACCCCACTCGAGGGTCTTGAGGAAAAATTTTTTTTCAGCTCGCACATTAAAGCGCATAAAGTCCGCCATTTTAATTTTTTTTTAAATTTAGGTACCCTATAACACTCGCGTCATGAAGACAAGTCTAATGACGTATCATTTATCAAAATCCGTTGAGCCGTTTATTAGTTACACGCGGACATAGGAATGGACATACATACACACAGGTGAAACACATAAAGGTGCGTCCAGACTTGAACATTTCACCGAACCGAACAGCGAACATTTCGGCGAACTTGTTACGCTCAATGTGGACGGCGCGCTTGGAGCGCTTGAGATGGGTTACTGCGTAACAGTTCGGCGAAACTTTCGCCGATCTGTTACCCAGTTAGTAGTCGGCACAACCCGCCGTCGCGACGGCGGGTTGTGCCGACTTGCAGCTCGGTGATTATTTTATTAGGTACCTACACAGTAAAAGGAGACAGACCTACCTAGGTTATACGTGCTCTCCTCACTACAATTTCGGGCCATGAGAATTTCATGACAGAAAACCCAAATTAATTTGGTTTTACTCGAACCCGGGAATTCGTGATACGCAGCCGACTCTGGCCACTAGACCAACGAGGCAGTCAAATATCCAATAGCAATAATAAAATTAGAACTTGAAGATACCTACGATAGATCCAAATAGAGAGGGCGTGTCGTAAAGATGGTGTAATCAAATGTTACAAACAAGCAAACACTAATGAAGCTATTGTATTGAACAAAGGAAGTATTCACTAAAAGGTTAGCGTCTAGTTCTAATTCTAAAGTTATTTTTTTAAATGTAACATTAGATATTAAAAATCGTTACTAACCTTACCTAATTATTGCTATCATGTCATTCATGCGGCATGCCCTAAGATAATGTAATACATACCTGTGTGGAATGGTTGCAAAAATACTAGCTGCATTTTCGCGCTGAACAGCCGTGCTGATTCTTTGCGCAAAACATGTCCTAGAGGCGTCTGCAGACGCCTCTAGGACATGGGACAATTTAACCACAATTTAGCCTACAGACGCCTATTTAGCACAATTTAGCCTATAGCCTACAGACGCCTATTTAGCACAATTTAGCCTATAGCCTACAGACGCCTATTTAGCACAATTTAGCCTATAGCCTACAGACGCCTAGAGGCGTCTGCAGACGCCTCTAGGACATGGGACAATTTAACCACAATTTAGCCTACAGACGCCTATTTAGCACAATTAAGCCTATAGCCTACAGACGCCTATTTAGCACAATTTAGCCTATAGCCTACAGACGCCTATTTAGCACAATTTAGCCTATAGCCTACAGACGCCTAGAGGCGTCTGCAGACGCCTCTAGGACGTGGGACAATTTAACCACAATTTAGCCTACCAGATGGGACAATTTAACCACGTGTCCACAGTGTTAAGGAAAAAAATGCGAAGCATTCTTTGGGGACTGGCGATAGAAGTGAAAACTGGATTAAACTTTAAAGCCGATAGAACTTAGAAGTGATCAAGGATTAAAGTTTAAACAATATACGTAAGTATTATTTAAGCTAATGGGAAGCGCGACCAACTGCCTCGTTGGTCTAGTGGTTAGCATATTCGACCGCAGATCACGAGGTCGCGGGTTCGATTCCCGGGTCGGGCAAATAATAGTTAAGTACTGGGTTTTCTGTCAAGAAATTCTCAGTGCCAGCCCGGAGTTGGTAGTTGTCGGTGTCACGTTAAACAGTCGGTCCCGGTTATTATCACTATCATGTGACAATAGCCCGCCAACACGCACTGGAGCAGCGTGGCGGGTCTAAGCTCTAAATCCCTCTCTCCTATGAGAGAGGAGGCCTGTGCCCAGCAGTGGGACGTTAAAAGGCTGTAGTGGTGGTGCTGGTGGGAAGCGCGCGGTGACGATGTTTCATGCTTTTTGTTCACCAAAAAAGTGCTCAACGCTCTTAAAGAAATGTTCACTTCAAAATACTCGTATGTAACTAGCTACATTTCTAGTAACAGCACCATTAGTTTTAACCAATGACTCGTACAAAATAATAATCCTTTTCAATAAAGGTAAGAGATGACATGAAAGGTACGCCAGCAATCCCTGCGGTCACGGACGCGAACTTCAGCGATGCGACATTTAGTGTAGATATTCTGTCATTAACTTGATATTGTACATGAACAGGATACAAATAATTCTATTATTTACGACCTCCCAGAAGGTAATCTGGGTTAGTAGAGATTTGTTCCCAACTGTCATCGCATTTCTGCCCCGTTGAATTTGTCCCGTAACATTTGTTAACTTCCCAACTTATTTCCAACTTTATTCAAAAAAATTATTCAAGAATAGCAGGATGTGTGGACACTTGAAATTAATTAATCTCTAGGGCCGATGGGACGGAAAATATTAAGGTGAGGGCCGATGAAATATTCTTCAGTATACTTATTAATTGAACTTCTTTTTTTCTTAACTCAAAAACGATAAAAAATAACTAAGCTTGTTGTAGAGTAAAAAAGAAAACAGTGGTATTTTTTGTTAGATTTTCCAGAAACATTTTCACGATGGTATAGTTCTTGACGGGAACTTTTTATGATTTTTTTCATTAGATGTAAGTAAGTATAGGTTTGAATAATTTTCATTTATGAAAAAAAGTTTTATTTATAACTGCGCGAGTTCATAAATCATACCCGATCACTATGAAATAGTACATTACAACTTAATAACACAGTATGAATACTATCGTAATTTGCTTATCGCCATAACCTTTCGTCGGTGTTACCCGAGGGCAAAACCTATCACCCGGTGCAACACCATGATATACTAATCATGTCCGCAAACGTCAAGTTGTGTCTGCTTGAAAGACCTACAAGCGGGTCACAAGACATTAATTAAATGGGTGGGACTTGAACGCACGACCTTTTGAATTTTATTCCATCTCCTAAACCGTTGAGCTTATGCGGCTACGTTATAGTCCTTATTATATAAAATTATAAAGGATTCTCTTATTAACTCTATGGTGCCTAAGTTATATTTTAGGAAAAATAAAACCTATTTCAATAAGCCTACCATAAAATTTTCTCCGGGACCCCATCATCAGATCCTGGCTTGATGATCATAGAACCACCGGGGAAACAGGTATCTGGTATACCCTTTCAAACAAAAAAAGAATTTTTCAAATTAGGTAGGTAAATAAACAAAATATTCCGACAAATTGAGAACCTCCTCCTATGGCCGCCTAACAACGACAACACATCTTGATCATAAGCAGGTATTGGGAGTATCGAAGTTATTTAAACGTGATGCTATGCTATGTGAAAGGACTACGTTTCGATACTACGTGCATTGTTAAATATGCCTAACTAAACTACACTATACCTACACTTATTTCAACCCAAATAAAAGGACGACTCCCGGGGGACTGGTAGACGTTATTGTAAAAGTTAAGCAACTTCAGAATTCTTTCAATTGCATATTTTTGGCTTAATTAATAAAAATAAATCAAAGTTTGACTTTTAGATTTGATTTTTGTCTTTATTTGTTACTCAACATTTGAATTTTTCTAGAATAGGTAGATACTCATCCCTAAACTCAGTAGATATTTACAAGTTTCAAAGATATTCGGGAGTAATTTATTAGTGGATGGATTGAGGCATTTAAGGAGTTCCAAAAACAGCTTTTAATTGTTGATATGTCCAGCAGTGAACGTCTGTCGATTGAGACTACAACGCAGTCGATAGCACTGTATAATGCATAGGTGACTATTCCATTAGTGACTAGACTTAGAAAAAAACCACGTAGGTATTAACTTAAATCATATAAGACGTCGTTGTCGTTGTCAAAGACGATAGATATTATGCAATATGCGTATTGCTAGACATGGGTTTTTTATAGGTCCTTCCAAATGCAGCGGTCTTGCACCGATTGTATCCAGCGGTCTCTGATTTTGTCGGACTGCTACTAAGGAGCGACGATATCTGATAAACCTTTTATGAATATATAGTTGTTAACAACAATAAACTTCGAAAAAGCAAAATAGATAATAATTATGACAGCTTCTACGACCTAGTTCCTTAGAAAGTAAAAAAGCTTCGACTGTTTTGTTATAATTTCCGTAATACCTTTTTCACCTCAGTAGCTCAAAAAGGGCGCGTTTGCTAAACTAAACCTAACAAGATGTAAGTAAGAAAAATATTTACTGAAACATAAAGGATTTTTACATTCAGATTACGTACCTACTTACATATTATTATGCTTAACTTAAAAATTAGTGTATTGTCATCGGTCCTCGATAAATCTACAAAGTTTGAATGAAATCTGACCGTTTAAAGTGGGTCAAAATCGCGGTCAAAGAAGTCGGTTACAAACATACATACAGGTGAAGCTAATATAAAGCGTGTAAAAATCAGCGAAGTGCCAGTCGGGACTCAAATTTTTATCAAATAAATTTTCTTTTTTGTAGCGAGAAAATTTTCATCTGGTGCTTTAAAAACTTTTCAATACCATGAGCTGTGAAAACTTTAGATTTTTTAGATTAAAACTCGTCACAATTCTAATAAATATGTTTTATTAACTTGTTGAACAAATAACTATTATCCCTTGTGAAAATTAAGGTTGCATAATTATAAAATTGTCTTTTTCGAGGAATTCCGTGAAGTTTGAAATAGTCCTGAAGTGGTGCCACGAGCTCGGATGCGCCGATGTTAGCTCCAAGCACAGCACAAGGTGAGGCAAGCGCGAAAGGGCAAATCGGAGCAATATAAAACGAGGCACATCTTCGCTAACTGTATTCTGCAAACAACTGAACGAAGAGTGCCTGCCTTGTACAAAATAAACAGAATCACATTAGCACAACATGACGTCTTCTATAACGGTGAGTGAAACGCAATTAGCTAAACACTGAACGGTTTTAGAGGGACATTTTTAAAAGGAAATGTTTGTTTCCTCGCATGCTGGTGGTCTAATGTTTTTTTTTTTACAAAATATTTCCCTTTCAAATATTTCACTTTATTCAGGACTAGCTTACTTATCCTGGCTTTGCACGGGTGGACTTATTCTGTAGCATCTGCATATATACATAGGTAAACCTTCCTCATGAAATGTTCAAAATTGTGGTGGGAAATCGCATTGAAAATTGAAATGCGCTAAAGAGTTATAAGTGATACCAACGTATCTTGCGACTTTTTTTTATTATATACGAGCGGATACCCGCGACTTCGTTCGCGTGGATATTGATTTTAATAATCCCGTGGGAATCATTTTGTTTTTCCTATGCTCCTTTGAGCTTAAACCTTGCTAAAAACTGTTAAAAGTTCACTGGCGGATGTTTAGGTACATCAAAATGTAAACATCCGCCAGTGAAAGTCCCATCAAAATCGGTCCAGCCTTTCGGAGATTAGCCAGTAGTCTTTAAAGTATCTACTTTCTAACAAAAAAAGAATGAATGAAATCGGACCACCCGTTAACGAATTACAGCTAAGTACACATTTTGCCTTTCATCCCCTCTCCCAAGGGAACCGTGCTGAATTTCGGGATAAAAAGTATCCTATATGTTACTCCATAGTATTAACTTAAATCATGCCGAGTTTCATTTCAATCCATTCAGTAGTTTTTACGTGATGCGCGCACAAACATACAGACAAACAGACAAACAGATAAACAGACAAACAGACAAACAGACAAACAGACAAAAATTTCAAAAATAGCTTTTTTACGTTCTATTACTTATCCCTAACATCCCCCAGTTATTATTTTGCAAAAATCTTCAATGTACAGATACGGCAAGTCTACGATTTTATTATATGTATAGATAGATAGATAGGGAAGAGAAAAGAAGTGTTATAATATTATGTAGAATCACGTAAATCAAATGTCGTAAAATTTTTGCAATTTGTAGGGTTCCATACATCATGGTGTCACGAACCATATCACTTGTCGGTAGTCTGTTTGTAAAGTAAAAAATCTGAATAAAAAAAAAATGTAGAAGACTCGACAGAGGTTTATGTGAGCACAAAATTATTGGTGTATGCCCCGTTGACCAACCGGCCTGACCAACCAGTTGGTCAAAGGGGAATTCGTATTTCCCCTTTGACCAACTGCGGTAGGGTAAGAAATAAATGTCGATACAAATTGTATCGATACATAATATGTATCGATATATATATTGTATTATATTAATGTAATATATTGTATTTTTCTGTTTTGTACCTATTTACATATTATGTAAATAGGTACAAAACAGAAAAATACAAAACAGGTGTGGATGTATAATCACACTAATGTTACGATAATCACAGTAATATTATAAAGGCGAAAGTTTGCGTGCGTGCGTGCGTGCGTGCGTGCGTGCGTGCGTGCGTGTGTGTGTGTGCGTGCGTGCGTGCGTGCGTGTGTGTGTGTGCGTGCATGCGTGCGTATGTGTGTGTGTGTGTGTGCGCATCCGTGCGTGCGTGCCGTGCGAGAATATTGAATTATACATACATATATTCACTTTAAAAATAAATAATTAAATTAAAATAAAACAAATACAACAGACATGATTTTTTTTGCCGTTTTTATAGATAATGGTACGGAACACTTCGTGCGCGAGTCCGACTCGCACTTGGCCGGTTATTTTGTTTGGCAAAATGTATTTTGACGTGAGATTGCTATGAGATTTTGACAAACAAATTGAAGTGAGATTATTTTGGTTACGTTAAACTCAAATTTTTTTAAAGAATTAATTGATGTGTTCTGTAAATTAAAAACAACTTTTTTTATAAAGTGAAATATAGGTATAATAGTTATTATATACTAGCCGACCCCCGCGACTTCGTCCGCCTGGATATAGGTTTTATATAGGATCGGATTGGATCCCATAATCCTTTTTTGTACCTAAACTAAATGTAGCCTGTTACTCCTTATAACATTGAAAGTTCCATTAAAATCGATCCAGCCATTTCGGAGATTAGCTGGAACAAATAGACAGAACGACAAACATAAATTTAAACGCACGCCAGTTTAAAATAAGCCGTACGTACAAAGATCCGGGTCCCAAGTTATCGGAACCCAATAAATGCCTGTCATTTCTAAACTAAAAAACCTATGACCTTGAAATATTTACGGGACAATACTTAAAGTACTACCTTTCTAACAAAAAAAGAATGAGTGAAATCGAATAACGCGTTAATGAATTACAGCTAAATACACGTTTTAACTTTCATCCCCTCTCCCAAGGGAACCGTGCTGAATTTCGGGATAAAAAGTATCCTATAACCTACCTCGGAGTATAAACTCAAATCGTACCAAGTTTCATTCGAATCCATTCAGTAGTTTCGGCGTGATGCGCGGCCAAGATACAGACAGACAGACAGACAGACAGACAGACAGACAGACAGACAGACAGACAGACAAAAATGAAAAAAATTGCAGTTTTGGCTTCAGTATCGATTATAGAGTGCCCTCCGATAAAAATTTTCAAAATATCTTCAATGTACAGAATTGGATCTGTTACAGTTTTATTATATTATAGATAGTATAACATTCTCTATTTTATAATAAATGTTTTTTATTAAAGCGTTATGAAAATTTAACTTTTTTAATTCATGTATCGATATAATGTATCGACATTTAATTCTTACCCTACCGCAGTTGGTCAAAGGGGAAATACGAATTCCCCTTTGACCAACTGGTTGGTCTGGCCGGTTGGTCAACGGGGCATACACCAAAATTATTATTACAAAAAAATAAAATAAACGATGTCTTAGCAAATTTTTTTAGAAATCAGCAATCAATCTTTAATACAATAACGTACTTTATGATGTCCCAAACAAAAGATATTGATATTACATATTTTGGTATTGACGCAGTCGAATATAATTAAACTCCATTAAATATTTATACGTGTCCTTCCATGGTACAGAACCATAGATAGATAACCGGCCAAGTGCGTGGCGGGCCACGCGCAGTGTAGGGTTCCGTAGTCACAATCCTCGAAAAACAGATATAACTCCTTAACCTGTGAACCCTACTTAGCCATGATAGTTTTCCTTTAAAATTGATTATATATACTACTGCTGTGAATTTTTTCAAGTTCCTATATACTGCCATTTGGCTGATAGAGGGGGGGGACACTTGACTCTAATAAAAATTTACACTTTAAAACATCATATTTTACAAACCGGTCTAGAAATCGAAAAATGATGTTCCCATACCCACAGTATTTTTAAAAGACCTATTCAACGATACCCCACACTATGGGGTAGACGAGAAAAAAAATTATCATCCCCACTTTACATGTACGGGAGCTACCCTAAAAAAAAATATTTATCAAAATTTTATTTCACCACTTTGTCGGCGTGATTAATATTTATACCCATGCCAAATTACAGATTTCTAGCACTAATAGACTCTGAGATTAACCGAGGACGGACGGACAGACAGACGGACGGACATGGCGAAACTATAAGGGTTCCTTGTTTACTACGGAACCCTAATAAATGAACCGATGGTGCGCGGTATTTTTACACATAGCAAAGTATTTGCCGTAATAAGAGCTTTTTACTGAAGAGGGGGTGTGGCATTTCATCGGCCTGGTTACCCTTTTCAGTTAGTCCTGAGACATCGATATGCTTCTTTAAGAGGTTTTCAAGGATACCAGTTTTTGAGAAAGGTGCGACACTCTTACGATGTTACAATAAGACTCTCCAGAACTGTAGGAGAGGTTTAAATATAGAAGTGCTGATTGGCGACACTGTGTAGCAAAAATTAGTTCAGTGCAGCTCAGGAACCACTACCTTCGAAAATCACTTCTGTATAAACCGCAGCTAAAATGAACACTTCAGTATTTCATCGAGACAGATATACCGAGATAATTATTAAAAGAGTATTCACCACAGTATCTATACTATCTATACTACTAATAAATAAAATTGAAGTGTCTGTCTGTAATTTCGAAATAATTACCTCATATTAAGCTCATATGGTTATTTGAACTGTACCATAACCGAAGCACACGTTTTTAAAATTTTTGTTCGGTTGTTTGTCTGTCTGTTTGAACGGGCTAATCTTCGGAACGGCTGAACCGATTTTGACGGGACTTTCACATACAAGTAGAGAATTAACCAGGGAGTAACATAGGCTACTTTTTGAACCGACTTTCAAAAAAAAGGAGGAGTTGTGTTTTTCTACCTATGTACACCGATATCTCCGAGATTTCTGAACCGATTTGCGTAATTTTTTTTAATCGATAGATAAACTATAGATAGACACTGTTCTATAAAACATTTGGATACCAACTCCTCAATCCTGATGCTGTAGGGGACTTGATCCCCAAAACTAATGGGATTTAGAAACTGTCGGTTATTTAAATTGATATTCGGGGTACCAATTAAAGACTTTATCATTGAATGAACTCGAGTAGGTACATATCCAACTCCTCAACCCTGATGCTGTAAGGAATTTCATTCTGATCCCATCTGTCCGTCCGTCATATCCCATCCCAATCGTGGGGATGCCACGGGATTTTTCCGTTTTGGGGACGGGCTACTACAGATAAAACTACTTTTTGTTCTGGAAAATCAAAAGTTCCCACGGGATTTTTAAAAACCTAAATCCACATGGGCGAAGCCGTGGGCATCATCTAGTTTTATAATAAGGATAATACAAATCTATTGTCTTTAATACCCAGACAGTGTAAATTTAGCACCTCATATAAAATCATTCGATAACACATATCTCAAAACTGTATCTCTAGTAAACTGTATTTATTATAGGCTATACTTTTACATCTGCACTGTAAAAAACCCAATCAACTCTTTACCAATTTGCCTTTTAACTTTGCGGTGAAAACACTGCTCATATATAGCCCCAAACTGAAGCAACTACCGTTTATGTAGTAATGACTTATGACTCAGTATAATGCTAATTTTCAAGAAGAAGATAAGAAGTCATAATCGTATTTACTTCATTATGGCATATCACGACTTTGGAAAATCTATCCGACGATGATATTAAATTCAAACTAAAGTGTAGCCGTAGGTATTCCGTTACGTAGCTCCCTACCGTTCACGACAACACTATTGTTTTACAGCTTACACAAATCCGGAATTAGATGTCTACAAAACAACTTTTGCTCACATTTGCACGTTAGCTCAAAACAGTTCTAACAAATATATTTCAGTAAAAGAAAGTGTTTATCGAAACATGTTCTCGTCAACAAGTATAAAACAGCGCGAATCATCAGAGATGTGATGCGTAGAGTCCAGCTATCATCTACGAGTATCATCGAATGCACCAAATCCTACCCCATCATCTGAAGCCTGGACCCGATTCCCGAGCAGTAACAAACCTGACGAGAAACCAACCTGACGAGAAAATTCTCATGACGAGACGATACTCAAAGGATTGGATCACTGCTTTTTAAATCGAATTCTGGTGAAGTTGACGCGCAGGCCATATTGGGGGCGAAGCGAAACGAAACGAGGTTCGTTTCGTTAACTATGATCGTTAAACTATGAAAGCTCGCAAGTTCGCATCGCTGGCTTCGTTTGTTCTGTAGTTCGCGGTGTGAACCGAAGTATGAAAGGACGCGGTAGCGACATGAGGGAAGCGAAACGAACCTCGTTTCATTTCGCTTCGCTCCCTGACCTGCGTTTTATGGGCCATGGAGTACACATGGAAAACTATTTTCGTTCGCAGTTAACATGGCTATCAGCACTTATAGGGCTGGCGTCGTGCGGCCGCCTGGAGCCGCAATACCTGCCTCCGAGGCTGGGAGGAGGTAACGGAGGACTGGGAGGAGCGGGAGGAGCTGGAGGGGGAGGAGGAAACGCAGGACTTGGAGGAGGACCTTTTGGCGGCGGAGGCGGTAATTTTGGAAGCGGTTCGTCGGGAGCGAACATACCCATCCTTCGGTATGAAAACGAAAACAACGGAGACGGAACATATAAATTCAGGTAAAACATTTTCATTCTCATTTAATGGTCTTAAAATATATTAGGGTTTTAGTAAAACACGTTTGCGGTTGGAATATTTTCTTCTTAATTTTCTGAAAGACTTGTTAAGTATCAAGCTATTTCAGTAAGCTTCCATACTCTATGACAAACAATCATTATACCCCTGTGGTATAATGATTGTTTGTCATAGAGTATGAAACTACTGACTAAGAACTGGTTAAAGATTTGTTCGAGGTGTTTTCTGCCGGTCGACTTTACATTATGCAGACGAGAATTGAACTAGTAATAAGGGCAGCTATTAAGGACGGGCAAGTCAGAATTATTATTTAAGTGGACTGGTTCAACTTTCGTGATGCGTACCTACTATATGTGTACTGCTATGTTAGACACATACAATCATCAACGTCCAACGACTTGACAGAGCAATCCCGGTAATATGGCCCTGCACTGGTCTATGCGTAGCAGTGACGGTTTGCATATGCCAACTCAAAATATAAATATTACATACTTCTGTCAAAAATATAGTGATGCGATTGTCGCAATAACTTTAATAATAATTGGTTCGAATAAATTAAATATCTCACAGCATAAATGGACGTGCGCCTATTTATGTGCAAAAAAAACTTAATATTACGGCTAAGGTTGAGCTAAATCAAACACATTTTACTGTAAATAATTCTCCAGTTCATACTAAAGTTAACTTACTTACTCGTACAAAAGACCAGTAAAAAAAAATGTAAAACTTGTTCACCGGTGGTTCAGAGTAGCGACATTGTTCATAACTTTGACCGGTTCATTCCACGTTTACGCACATTATTCTGACCCGGATAAGCTACCACACGATATACATTTTTTCCCTAATAAAACAACTGCAAATACCAATCTATTGAATTAGACTGAAGTGTATTGGGTTCCCAAACATGATATTAATTGTTTCGCCACTCCTTCGATCACAATAGGGCATTGTGCATCAAGTATAGGTACAGCAGTTTGAAAGTTGAATGTCGCGGTTTGTCCCTTTGCTTGTTAGGCGATCACGCTGCGGGCATTTAAGTGACCCAATTAAAGCCCGTTCCACAGACAGTTTGAACTACGACGGCTAAATAAATATTTCTCTAATTCGCTCTTATAATAATATTATGGTATGGCGCAAAGCTGTGATAGCCTAGTGGTTAGGACGGTCGTGGGTTCGATCCCGGGCACGCACCTCTAACTTTTCGGAGTTATGTGCGTTTTAAGTATTTAAATATCACTTGCTTTAACGGTGAAGGAAAACATCGTGAGGAAACCTGCATGCCTGAGAGTTCTCCATAACGTTCTCAAAGGTGTGTGAAGTCTGCCAATCCGCTTGGCCAGCGTGGTAGACTATGGCCAAAACCCTTCTCACGTTGAGAGGAGACCCGTGCTCTGTAGTGAGCCGGTAATGGGTTGATGATGATGATGATGATGATGGTGGCGCAATAATGAAATAGATTTTTAGCAAAAATGCGAGGAAAAATTGTGTCTAATTTTGAAAATTTTCTACAGTTGGTACCCAGTCATCCTAAAATCCAATTCTAATACTACCTACTAATATAATAAATGTGAAAGTGAGGATGTTTGGATGTTTGTTACTCTATAACGTCGCAACTACTGAACCGATTTGGCTAAAATTGGAAAAATGGATTATGCCCTGACTTAACACATAGGCAACTTTTTATCCTGGAAAAAGTCACAGTTCCCGCGGGATTAAAAAAAACCGAAATCTACAGCTACAGCTATAAGTAGGCAGATTACTATAGCAAACTTCCTTGAAAGTAGGTATAAAGGTTGGAAAAGAGAGCGGGTACGGAAACCAAGATATCCACGATTCCCTCAGGATTTGTGAAAAATCGAAATTCACGCGGGCGAAGCCGCAGGCAAAAGCTAGTATAATATAAACAATTTTTTTTTTAATTTAAATGTTGCAAAAGTTTAAGAAATACCTACGCTACCCGCAGTCAAACTTTAAGAAAAATCATCGTAGGCATATATAAACTCTGAATCTGGCATAACATTTTTTTGCCTATTTTAAAATGGAATCTCATATTGCCCTTAATATGCAGTCCCAATCATAAAATTAAAAAACTGTCGGCCGTCCGATGTGTTATATCCTGTGCATAATGGACTAGCGGTCCGCCCCGTCTTCGCCCTTGGTACATATATAGCCTATAGCACTAAAGGATCACGTACATATCCAACGGTGAAAGAATTTTTGAAATTGGTCCATTAGTTCCTGAGATTAGCGCGTTCAAACAAACAAACTCTTCAGCTTTATTATATTAGTATAGATTATAGTATAATAGTATATAGTATAGATATTGTGTATAATAAACTGCGTAAATCTAATTAGCGTTACAGTAAGATTAATGTCTACGAATAAGCTTGATCTTCTGACCCGCTCAGGCCTGCCTGAATACTTAGGGCATACGATTTTATAGCCCGCTGGTCACGAACCAATATATTGCGTTTCGTAACAATACCCAATATTTCACTTCTCCAAAACAGTTCCTACACGACCGAGAACACATAATAAAGTGCGTATACTAAAGCGAAAGTTAGGAATTCAACAAAAAATAATTTGAAACTTTCTTTGTGTCTGCAATTACATAGTGTCTCTCGAGGAAATGGTTCTATAGTATGTGAAGTTTGGACATCTCGGCACAGGCTAGTTAGTTAGCTATAGTGTTATATATATCACAATATTATGGTCACAAACTTACCATCTTTACATCCGTAATCAAGAACGTGTGCTCCATTTAGTCACCGACATACATTATAAGCTCGCGGTTCAATTGCATTGGTGCGTTTTTATTGGTCGATAAATCACAATGCGTTATTACGATATTTTTTCATAAATTTACTGTCATACCAATGTGTAAGATCTCATCTCATCTCAATAAAACACCTATAATTATGGGCATTAATAAGCGGCCTACCGTTTCAGGCGAAATTCCTTCTCGTTACAAAATAGCAGTTAACAAATCTTCAAGTCGATGGAGTTCATAAGCTCAATTAAGAATCTTATTTTCAATCCAAACAGCCAATACGCCTTTAAGATTAATCGCATAACCTATTGCCAATTAAAAATTTTAGTATTCAATGTGGATTGCATTTTCCCTACTCTTATTTCAATTTCTCTTATTACAAACTACTGGGTTTGTTTCAATGGCTATAAATCGCTTGCGATCTAAATTCATCTCTATTTGCCTATTTAAGTAGGGTTTTCTTACCGGTTATCGTCCATTTAGTGGAGTTACTGAGTTTGAGAGGGTGAAAATATATGTTCTATAAAAAAAATTAAACAAAAACTTGTTAAAATATACTTCTAGTATAGTCTATTTTCATTGCATGTTAGTATTTTTTTAGTCAGATGACTAGTTTTTTTTTAATCCTAATAAAAAGCTCAAAATGCCGATTTCACCGGTTATCGTCCACTAAATCTAGTTATCGTCCACCCTTGTACCTGTTATCCGTCCACTGATTTTTATGAGAAATTTACTATGAAAAAGTATGCATGTAGTGAGTAAGTAATTGAATATGTAATATTAACACCACTTTAATATGTATTTAATATATTACCAATTAAAATTAACTTCCTGTCGGTCTTTACGAAATATATGGGTTTTTATTAGTGAACTTACCTATGTTTACTTATACATTATTAAAAAGCTACATAACCGTTTATAAAAAAATTGTTTTCTGTTTTTTGTCTATTCGTAATATGTACTTACTTTTCAAAACAGCTGAACCTATTTTGACAGAACTTTCACAGGGTGATAAAGAACTTTATACAAAGTGATGTGGTCTTTCTACGCATACGCAATAGCGGTCAACTGCTTGTTTTAAAATAAAACAGATAAAAAAACTATTGCCTTGTTAACGCGGTTTATAGAGTCTACAATATGACATAATATCTTTACCAACTTTGCGCCTATCTATCTTGCATTGTCTTTTACCACATCGCACTTACATTATATAAAAGTAGGTACATATAATTTGGCAGCCTCCCTGGCATGGCGCAGGGGTAAGTCTTATTAGTGGAAGGTCCTCTACTTGATTCTCGGCAGACCAATTTGGTAAATTCAATTTAATAATTTCGAAATTGTCTCTAGTCTAGTATGCCTTACTTCCAAGTCATTTAGCGTTTAAGGGTACGGATTTTGCTGTACCTCTTTCAGGATATCTCGCATCCATCTTAGACTGCATCGTCACTTAACATCAGATGAGATCGCAGTCAAGGACTAACTTGTAGATGAATAAAAAATAAATTATAGATATGAGTAATAATCAAAATTCGCCTAAATAATAACATAATATTAAAAAAATGTATGTTTTTCATACAGTTTAAAATATAGGTGGACGGATAACCGGTACACTTCAGATTCTCTATTTTAAATTTCGTCCAAAAATTATAATGATCGACAATACTATCTTAACTTATAAATATATCAAAGTTCCAAGGAGAAACACATAAAATATAAGGTAATTCTTTTGTCAAACAAGTTTAATTATTTATTATTATTTATTATTATTATTATTATTATTATTTAATACTTTATTGTACACCAAAAAACAAATTTGACAAGAAACATTTTAAAAGAAATAGGTACAATGGGTATTATTTATATTTTTACTAAATCTATTTATTTTCAAATAATAGCTTGGTGGTCGAAACTTAGAATATTTATTCAGTGCAAATTTAGATATCGTCCACGCGTGATTTTGAAGACCCATAGTTTTATATACAATGAGAAAAAAGTGGACGAAGACTAGTCACTAACTAGTGTATGTGTATAGGATTCGAATTAATAAACTTAATTCCAATTTTGTGCACACCTCGATTGATAGCAAGACTACCTAAAATTAAGATGCTAAACCTGTGTTTGACCGCCCGGACGATAACAGGTTTTCTTAAGAAAATAGTGAACTAGTTGTCGTCCACCCCTTTTATTTGTATTCTAATGTAATCAAAAGTAAAAAAACACGTTCACAGTATTTTATGAAACATAAGTAAGTGCTACAAAGAAGAATCAAACTAAATCTTATAGTAAAATGATTAGTAACTTCCCGTGATAGTTGAAGCATGCCACTAATTTTTTTGCTCCACACGGCTCATTTTCATTCCTTAATTGCATACTCAAAATTCGATCGCTTTGTTTTCAAAGAAACTTAAGTAAAATACACTTTTTTCTTTCTCTGTGTCTTGATAAGACATTCAAGTTGACATAGAGATGCATTATTTTTATGTAAGTCTTATAATGTTTCTATTTTTAAGCGTTTCTTAAGAGTGATCCGCTCGGTGGACGATAACAGGTGCGTGTCCGGAAACCGGTGTTCCTACCCTATATTTGTATTATAATTGTACGTCCGTGACTTCGTCGGCATTGATTTAGATTTTTAATCATTACTTAGAAATATCTGTGAATTAGTCTGCGTAGATTTAGATTTTTAAAAATGCCTTAGAAACTCTTTGATCCTGCGGGATAAAAATGTCCCATGCACGTCTCCAAGCAAGCTAAGTTCTCTTTGCCCGTCATGGTGATTTCAGCGGTTGAGCCGTAAAAAGGTACCTAAAAATAATCTTTGCCCGAATTTACGTCAGTAAATCTCAAAGGAGAACCAAAGGAATGTTTTATAGTTGGTGAACCAGGAGTAAAATCAGCTCACTTCTTTTCGAAGTCAGCGCAGTCACACTAAGTAAACTACGATTTTGGTGATTAGGATGTAGAACTGAATCTTGAAGCACGTTATGTCACACGAGCAAATGTTCCAAAACACTGAACTGGGGAACTGATTATTACTACCATAAGTATTATAATGAATGGTGCCCTAAGGCTAGCAATTCACACCGGGATGGCAGCGGCCGACAGCGGCTTGGCTAATAGGTACATACTTTCTAAGGTTGAAAAGGTTTCGTATTTCGAGCTTCTAAAGCGATACTAGTCTTTTAGTTGTGTAGTTAAAGTTTAAAATTATTTTACACTGAAAGTCCTAATCATGCCGCTGCCGGCCGCTGCCATCCCGGTGTGAATTGAGCCTGATACTGAACTCTTTCTTGACCAAACTCAATCTGTCTTCCAGCTACGAAACCGGTAACGGGATCTCAGCGCAAGAAAGCGGCGCCCCTCGCGCGCCAGGCCCCGAAGGTCCGGCGGTCACCGCGGAGGGCGCGTTCTCCTACCGCACGCCCGACGGCCAGCAGATCTCGCTGACGTACACGGCCGATGAGAACGGCTTCCACCCCGTGGGCGCCCACCTGCCCACGCCCCCTCCCATACCCGATGCCATTCTGCAATCGCTAGAATTCAACAGACGCAACCCATCTTCGTAAGTTTTTTTTTAATTTTCGTATTATACTCAGTAAGTTGTTTTGAAATCACAGACGGTCACTTCAATTTTATTTAAGTACATATTTGTATAAATTATGTACTTAAATAAGTTGATGCCTTTCCACCGGGAACGTGTGAGTGGACCGTGAATCAAACAGTCAATAATATAATAATTTAGAACGTTGGAATAAGTACGTTCCACTGATAGAAATACGAATTCGGTTCATAAAACAGGGTGCTCACGATATGTACTAATTGTTTTTCAGTGGAGAGGGTTCTTACAATGAAGGAGCATTTGGCGGCGGTAGCGGCGGCGGCGGTGGCGGCAGCGGCGGCGGCGGCGGTAGCGGTAGCGGTAGCGGCAGCGGTGGCGGCAGGTTCGGCGGCGGAGGCTTCGGAGGCAACGGCGGCGCGGGCGGCTATCACTATTGATCTCATTCAATCAAGATTTGACTAAGAATCGCTGCTGAACCGTCGTCGAAATGTGAATCAGATTTAGTTCTAATTTTAACGTTATATTATACAACCGCAAATACTTCGTAAACCTATACTTACTGCATCATCCCGCAGGGTCTTCGCCCATGGCGACGTATTGTAGCGATACAGTTGCAATATACCTATCTTCATGGAGAGTTTTAAAGTGTTGCATAATGACCACCATGTAACCATTCCTTTCTGAATGGGTGCACTAATACTGACTACCTCGTTGGTCTAGTGGTTAGCAGGTTAGGTCCCGGGTTCGATTCCCGGGTCGAGCAAATAATTGTTAGGTATTGGGTTTTTCTGTCAAGAAATTCTCAGTGCCCGCCCGGAGTATGGTAGTTGGCGGTGTTTCACCCCCGTGCCTCGGAGACGTTAAGCAATCGGTCCCGGTTATTATCACTATCATGTGACAATAGTCGATAAAGCCCGCCAACACGCAATACGCCAATGAGAGGATGCCTGTGCCCAGCAGTGGGACATTAAAAGGCTGTAGTGGTGGTGGTAGCACTCAATATGGTTGCATTCCACGTGCCAACGTGATCACTGATCTGTGTTGTCACAATAGTTCCAGCTTACTGCAGCGTGGAAAGGTTTTGAGTCACTCCTGCGATGCTGCATCGCAAATATATATCGCTATAGTAGCGGTACAGAATCACAAGAGTAGATAAGTACAGAGAGGAAGCTTCATACAAGCGGCCCGCTGTAGGTACACTCACACAAGCACACTCACCAACTGTTCACGGACGACCGCTCGGTCCACCAACCGGTACAGTTGGGTGACAAACGTGCGCATATGTGTGAGTGTACCTACAGCGGGCCGCTTGTAGAAGCTTCTCCTCTGTACTTATCTACTCGTGTTACAGAATCGTGGCGAAGATATGTGGGTCGGCGACACCATCGCTACTGTATTGCGACCATTTTGCGATTGTTTATCTATTGTATTGCTGCAAAACGTCACCGGAAGCTAAGGTCCTGAAGAATTCTAAAACGGACTCCTCATTTTTGTACCACTTTATCTCAAGTCATCGATGAGCCTCCTTCAAATTAATTTCTTCATCGAAGTTAGACAGAGGCTCAGAGGCCTTTTTCCATTTCCGCACTCCTAAAACCCTTATATCCCTCTCCATCCATCCCTATCCCGGATCATACCGTTCTCATCAGCTTCTTTGATATTTTAGATTTTTTTATTTTTTTTTTCTATTTTGTTTTGACTTTGTTTTTCTTTTCATTTTAATCGTTTTACTTTTTTTTTTGTTACTTAAGGTAAAATCTAAATCAATTAGGATATTGGATATAGAGACTCGACTGGTTTAAAGACGTTTCAGTATTTTTTTCTTAGTTACATTAACTACTGATCTATAGACATAATAAGTAGTAAAGGCTTTATTGTATTTTGCATATATTCTACGCTTAATTTTAGCTGTACCTAATTGTTTTAATTGATTATTTTACCGTTGCATAATGTTTAATCATTATTTTTAATTAAGATTATTATAAGAGGTCAACGACCTCTCGTGTACTAGGACTGTGATACCACGAAACAGGCGAGCACTCGATTAACTTATTTAAGCCTCTATGTACCTATGTAAATAGGCATGTGAATAAATGTGAATGATTATTAAATATAACTGATTTTTCTTTATCATCTCACTCATCGTACCTTATGGTATTTAAAACCTCTATCTAATTTAATATAAGATGTTTGTTGTCTATATATTTTATGTAGTAAATTCTTTGACTATATACATATATACATATACAACTAGCTGACCCCCGCGACTTCGTTCGCGTGTTTTTCTTTGCTATAAACCTCACGGAGCCCGAGACCTTTCCAACGAATGCAAAACCTTGGAAATCGGTTCGTGCGTTCTGGAGTTATAGCGTCAGGAAGGAAAACCCGACTTATTTTTATATAGTAGATAAGTAGATGACAACCTGTGATTTGTATAGAATAATTCAAAATCTCTCAGTTTTTGGTGCCTGTTAAAAACTTGAAGAACGAAACACTCGAAAAGTAGTGATATAATGATATAAAGATGGACGTTCAAAAAAATACGAAACAAATTCTTTGGAAATTAAAAAGTAAATACTGACTTGCAAAACTTCAGTTAGATACCAAAAAAACCTGATCAACATTTGTTTTTAACAGCAATTCGTTTGAAGTGCTGTTTGTATTTAACATGTTGGCGAAAATGGAAAAAATTGAATTACGCGCCGTCATTGAAATATATCTTGAAATTTTTTACTGCGGAACATGTCGATCCAAATTTCCAGGATACCACCACTACAGCCTTTAAACATCCCACTGCTTTTTACAATGCTTGCACAATTATTTGTCCGACCCGGGAATCGAATCTGGGACCTCGTGATCTGCAGTCAAATATGATAACCACTAAGACATACGAGGCAGTTTCGGGATACATAAAGGACAAATGCTCGTACTAGTAAGGTAGTAAGTGTATTTGCGCTTAATTTAAAAAACTTAAACATTC
Organism: Melanargia galathea; assembly: GCA_920104075.1. Taxonomy (NCBI): domain Eukaryota; kingdom Metazoa; phylum Arthropoda; class Insecta; order Lepidoptera; family Nymphalidae; genus Melanargia; species Melanargia galathea. The sequence continues at coordinate 26,582,644 of OV049856.1, read as the reverse complement.
AGCAAAGACGACCCTTGCACGGGACGTCGCGGTCGCGTAGGTACTGGGTAGGTACTGCGAGAGCATTATAATTATTTATGTAGTATTGACTGGCCCGTTGGCGTGGTTGGCAGTGACCCTGCCTTCCGCTCCGGGGTCGCGGGTTCGATTCCCGCCCCGGGTCTGGGTGTATTTATAATATGTATGTATACCTTTATTAAAATATATATGTATTTATATGTCTATCAGTCGGCTGTTACCTATAACACAGGCATTAAGTTGCCTACTTTAGGAACAGGCGACCGTGTGTGTATGTGTGAGTATTTATTTATTTACGAGCGGATACCCGCGACTTCGTTCGCGTGGATATTGATTTTAATAATCCCGTGGGAATCATTTTGTTTTTCCTATGCTCCTTTGAGCTTAAACCTTGCTAAAAACTGTTAAAAGTTCACTGGCGGATGTTTAGGTACATCAAAATGTAAATATCCGCCAGTGAAAGTCCCATCAAAATCGGTCCGGCCTTTCGGAGATAAGCCAGTAGTCTTTAAAGTATCTACTTTCTAACAAAAAAAGAATGAATGAAATCGGACCACCCGTTAACGAATTACAGCTAATTACACATTTTGCCTTTCATCCCCTCTCCCAAGGGAACCGTGCTGAATTTCGGGATAAAAAGTATCCTATATGTTACTCCATAGTATTAACTTAAATCATGCCGAGTTTCATTTCAATCCATTCAGTGGTTTTTACGTGATGCGCGCACAAATATACAGACAAACAGACAAACAGATAAACAGACAAACAGACAAACAGACAAAAATTTCAAAAATAGCTTTTATACGTTCTACTACTTATCCCTAACATCCCCCAGTTATTATTTTGCAAAAATCTTCAATGTACAGATACGGCAATTCTACGATTTTATTATATGTATATAGATTTATTATATGTATAGATTTATTTATTTATTACCGAAGAAGTGGTAGAAAAGTAACTATAAGTACCAGTAACCTTTTCACGTTTCAAACAATGATCCCATCTTGATATTAAGCGCAGAAATAGCTTGCATCTTGGAGACAGATTTATATTTGTCTGGTGGGAGGCCACCATACCGGCAAAGCCGTGCCGCCAAGCGATTTAGCGTTCCGGTACGATGCCGTGTAGAAACCGATCAGGGGTATGCATACCTCTTCCAAGTTAGCCCGCTTCCATCTTAGACTGCATCATCACTTACCATCAGGTGAGATTACAGTCGAGGGCTAACTTGTAGTTGAATTAAAAAAAAATTATTAAGTAGATACTTTTAATTCCAGAAAAGAGTTCCCATAGTAATTTTAAAAACCTAAATCCACGCGACAAAGTTGCGCTAGTCAAGTAATAACGTTTATTTATATTATAATTATTCAAATATGTATCGACGGAAGTAAGAGTAGTGTACACATTCAATCAATGATACATTACAACATACAAGTACATACTTAATACATTAATTTCCTCTCGCTCGCATACCTTCTCTGCAAAAATGTGAATAATATCTGTCCCTTCCCTGGAGAAAGTGTGAATTCTATATTAAAGAAAGTTCTGGGAGTCTCAAATTATACCTATACCTTAATAATTCTTAAATGTTGAGACCTTTAAGAGTTGAGAGTGTATTTTAGTATGTTTATTTCAATAAATAATAGCAAGGGGAGCAGAGGCGACGGAAGGCGTGGGCGATGTGGGCCCAGGCCCACGGCCTCGCGCTCCGGAGGTTACTTACATAGTATAGTAGGTGCCTACTATGATTTTGTATGAAAAAAATTCAGAGGGCCTCGCAAAATATATTATTATCTTGCCCACATAAAATTTAGGTCTTGCCCCGCCACTGAAGGGGAGTGAGTATTTGCATGCCCGTAGGCGTAGGTCGCTTCAATTTTGATCTTTAGGTCATAATTATTATAAACTATTATCTCGAAGAATGACGGTAGGATTAAGGTCCGAGCGCCCGATTCGTACATATCAGTGAAGCATCAGTGCCGGCACAGTTCCGGCACAGTGAAATATATTCTTTCATACATTCCCTATGAACACGCTTCACACCTGTCCAGTGTCCGTATCAGTGACGACGCAGGGTTTCAGTATCAGTTCATAGAGAATGACATATTCTTTATTGTGCCGGAACTGCGCCGGCCGCGGCACTGATGCTTCACTTGCACTTCATGTGCGAATGGGCATTTATTATGTGCAAACCATAAGGGCCTATTTTACCACCTTCTGATAAGTGTCGGATAGCCTATACGTAAGTTTTGTCACTTTCTTACTTTATGTCAAGTGACAAAATATGCTATCCGACACGTCTTATCAGAAGGTGGTGAAACAGGCCCTTAAACTACCTTTTTCACATCAATACCTACATTTTTTCTTCTATGTATACATATGTTTTTAACATATTAATTTTATTTGATTTAAATTCGATAAAAAAAACTAGAATGCCTAAAGCAGCGTTCCATCATCACCATAATCCCTACAACCCCTTTAACATCCGTCCCACAGCTGGGCACAGGCCTCCACTCTTATGGGAAAGAGGGATTTAGAGCTTAGAACCGCCACGCTGCTGCTCCGCTGCGAGTTGCTGGACGATCATGTTTTTCAAGTAGGTAGGGTGGATGTGGATGTGGTTGTGGGTGTGTGTGTGTGTGTGCATGTGTGTGTGCATGTGTGTGTGCGCGTGTGTGTGTGTGTGCATGTGTGTGTGTGTGTGCGCGTGTGTGTGTCTGTTCCCCTGTAGCGCTCAAACGGGTGAACCGATTTGAATGCGGTTTTCCTACTTATAGATCTACTAGCGGTCCGCCCCGGCTTCGCTCGTGGTATATATATAGCAAATAGCACTTAAGGATCATGTACATATCCAACGGTGAAAGAATTTTTGAAATTGATCCAGTTGTTCCTGAGATTAGCATGTCCAAACAAACAAACTCTTCCGCTTTATTATATTAGTATACATTTGTTCTTGTTTCCATCACTAGATACATAGTAAAAAGATTACTTAAATAATCTTAACATCTTAATATCGAAGTGAAGGAAATGTAACGATGAAGGAAAACATTGTGAGGAAACCTGCATGCCTGAGAGTTTTCCATAATGTTCTCAAAAGCTTGTTAATAGGCGATACGAACTGATGTAGAAAAAAAAAATTTTTGAAGTAATAACTTTATTCACAAGTTACACACAGTTGCATAAATAATAAAATTTAGATCAGTTTTAACACATAGAGTACGTTGCCACGTTATCACAGCGCTAGAATGTGCTAGAAGCTTCACTGAGGTGACCACGACCACTAAGTAGTCGCGGTTCAGAGACCCTCACAGCTTAGTAGTAGTTGCGTTGACCGTTGTAAGAGCCTTCGTTTCTGAAAACATTTGGAAAGAATTAGAAATTGCACCGACGCAATGTCACCAGTGTGCTTAGTCGGAGCACTCGAAAACGAACTCGAAAACTATTGATCGAATCACATGTGAATTCAGAGCAAAATGAACTCAAATACTCGTATTTTAAAGTCGTAATTCCATAGTTCGAATATGTATTTTACAACATTTCTGCTTGGGGCGCTCGTTGTGTTCGAATGCTGAATGTATTGGCGAACTCAAACCTTAATACAAGCTATTTTAGGTCTATTTTACTCTGAAATCAATCAATAGTTTTCGAGTTCGTTTTCGAGTGCTCCGATCTTAGACTAAGCACTCTGTTTATCGGTGTTTTATCGAATATACTTTGAAGAGTCTGCTCAGGATCTCCATAAAATCTCCATTAAAAGTGTGCTCATGAAAAAAGCATATTACCTATACAATTGAAGATTATATAAATGATAAAAAAGCATGGATTTAATTTATTCGCTTTATACGCTATTATAACTTGAGGAGTATTCGATTATTGGTGTTCAATTCGATGCTTTAATCATGGGTAGCCTAAGTATGTCACGCTCTCTTTAAACATTTCTGTGGTGGTGTCGTGTGGTGCGGGTTGTTACGTTCCCTCAAATATGGTTGAGCGAAGCAATGGCTGGATCATGCGTCATGCTCGTGAACGGGTGCCGCCGTCGGAAATGGGGCTACTTTTGTCTGCTCTTCTTAACGTGTAGAATTGTAAGCACCATTCCGAACCAGTGGTAGATTCATTTGTCGATTCAAAAGCACTTGTAAAAGTTTATCTGAATAAAAAATATGTCTTAGACTTGCCTTTACACAAGTTTAAGAACTTTATTAAAAGTATGCTCATAAAAAAAGCTTATTATACAATTGAAGATTATATAAACGATAAAAAAGCTTGGATTTAACTCGTTCCAGCAATGCGCGAGACGGCATTTCAATCATGTACATTAATAATAATAATTGTTATAATGTTATTTTTAAAAAAGAGCAACCGCCGAGTTTCTTACAGGTTCTTCTCGGCTGGAACTGCATTCCGAACCTGTGGTAGACTCAATCGACGATTCAAAAGCACTTGTAAAAGTTTATTTGAATAAAAAACTTTTCTATTCTATTTCTATTCTATTCTATTCTATTCCATAACCTAGTTCCTCCTTCACCATTCTACTACAGAACATCGAGAAGGCGTGAGCCAAATTGACATCTATCTCTATGTGGTTAACGTTCAGTCTAGTCGCACGAAGCACTTTCGTCAACGTTTCTGATACGAACCGCTAGGGTATGGAACGCCCTTCCGGCGTCCGTTTTTCTCGCCTCGTTCGACTTGAGTACCTTCAAGGCAAGAGTGAATAGGTATTTTCTAGGCAAGCGTGTTCCAAATTAGAATAATTCAAGAAAACCCCTACCACAATGTAATTAATGGCAAGTGAAGAATATGACGTAGAGGAAGATACAAAATTCGCAGGCTAGAACTCGTAAAAATACGCTTGAATATATTCAATACCATTGAATATACCTGTCGAAATAAATTGTAAGTTAGATATATATTTTGTTAGTTAAATTTCTAAATTGTAAGTTATATTTCTTAGTAGGAGCTTTGATTTACTAGTCTTAACTTCGAACTTTTAGTCGTATTTTGTGAATAGACTACACTAAAAAAACATTGAGCGCAGCCTACGTTCAATGTTTTTTCAGTGTATGCCCGACTAGTCTCGAATTCTTGCGTCAGTGAACTCTTGAATAAAAATTGGGTTTGAAACTGGTTGGGCATACATCTATGAAACTTGACATAATATATTTTGTGCTCTGTTCACAAACAGGATCGGGTCGGCAGCGCCTAAAAATGCGTAAGTAGAGGCCACGTCAGCGCTGACATCTACAGAGTTACAGACATCATCAACATTTCCTCAACCTGCTCCATGTGGCTGAATTTGTCATACGCATTAACAGAATTTAAAAATTTGTCTTGCGGGTGACTGAGTGTTATGCCTTTGTGTAAGTACGTTGTACGTTGAGAGCAAGGGGCTTCAATGAGGCTTTTAAAATTATTGTACACTTTGTGTCTTTGTTTAAAGCTCTATATTTTTTTTAATATAGTTCTCAGCGTAAGGAGTTATTGTAGGTTCACTACAATATGGCATTCTCTGCACTCGTTTAACGTTTTGTAGTTACCCGATTCAAACGTTGTAACACGTCTCTCTCTACCATGTATCATGTATTGGACTGGGATAACATAAAATTCTACTGCAGCAAGTAGGTAGGTATTTCGGTTTTAAAACCCTTAATGGTAAAATCAAAAATTTAGGGTGGTAACTAACCACGGCTGAAGCCTCCCAACAGACCAGACGAGAAACAATTTAGAAGTTATAGTCAAATTGCGCCTGCCAGGAATCGAACCCGGGACCTCCGACTTATAAGACCACAGCGCTCACCACTGTGCCAGGGAGGACGTCAAAGATCGGAGGCCAAGATCATCTTTGGGTTACTGAGTAAGTAAGCATTTACAATGGTATTCCTGCAAAACTAGTCAAGGTAAACTTGTAATTGTATTTATAGAGGGGACGCCTGCCGTCGCCAGGCGGGTGATCAGTCCTTTCTAAGGACCACCACCACTTTTGTAATGACCCCATTTCACCCAGTTCCCCGTGTTTGGACACAGGTTACTGGAGTCCTTAAGTTAAACTTACGACGGATGCTGTCTGTTGTATTCGAGCGAGCGCAGGATGGCCTCCGGGATGGGCGGCGATGTGGGGATGTGGGAGCCCTGCGGATGGAAGCCGTTCTCGTCGGCCGTGTACGTGAGCGTGATCTGCTGGCCGTCGGGCGCGCGGTACGAGAACCCGCCCTCGGCGGTCACGGCGAGCCCCTCGGGCCCGGCTGCGCGCGGCGCGCCGCTCTCCTGCGCCGAGATACCCGTCGGTGTGTCGTAACTGAAACAAGTATAAATTAAAAATTTAAAAAACCCCCAAAATTCGCCATTTTGTGGTGACGATCATCATGGATTTGCATAGTGCTATTCTATTAGTCAAGCCCTTTCATTTGATTCTCACATTGATGGAGTTGTGAAAAAATATTTAAGTAATCCCCCATTTTGTGGCGGCGACCATCTTGGACCGATTTTCATCAAACATTGGTTTAATAATGATACCACACTAATCACAAGCTGTGATAGCCTAGTGGTTAGGATGACCGACTTCTAATCGGAGGTCGTGGGTTCGATCCCGGGCACGCACCTCTAACTTTTCGGAGTTATGTGCGTTTTAAGTATTTAAATATCACTTGCTTTAACGGTGAAGGAAAACATCGTGAGGAAACCTGCACGCCTGAGAGTTCTCCATAACGTTCTCAAAGGTGTGTGAAGTCTGCCAATCCGCTTGGCCAGCGTGGTAGACTATGGCCAAAACCCTTCTCACTCTGAGAGGAGACCGGCGGGGTGATTACGTATCTCGCGACAGGTTTGCGACAGGCGTAAATCTCGCGATCATTGCTGTCAAACGTCACTTTTGCACACATCAAATTGGTATTATCTAATTTTACTTGACAGCAATACGACAGCAATGCGACAGCGACAGCCGAGCAAAATGAAACGTCAAACAGCAACAACCTCTGCACCTGTTGCAAAGTGATTGTTGACTTGTTGTAGGCAATTGTCGAGTACGTTTACTGTGGTTATTGAAATACATCCATTTAACAAGCAATTTTATTAATCTTTGAAGTATCGATGGCAAAAGTACATTCTGCGACAGGCGAGCAATAGACGTGTGATCGGCTTGCGTAATACGAATTCAAGTGACATTTTGCGACCGATCGCGTAGTGGTCGCTGTCGCATTGCTACTGCTGTCGCGTTGCTATCGCTACTGCAAAATTTTACATAATCACCCCGCCGTGCTCTGTAGTGAGCCGGTAATGTGTTGATGATGATGATGATGAATCACAACAATACGATACACACAAAAGTAGATAAATGCGATCAATGCATAATTTCCAAATAAAAAACTAGGGACGGTATAATTAAAGGGAGACAAAGAAAGATCTGAATTAACTTCCTGTGAAATGCTTTTCTTACGAGTGCTATCTTACCCAGGATCATTTATGCTCAGAATATCTCAATACCAATACTCTAATTGTAAGACAAGTCCACTGAACACAAAACGGTTGGTAGCCCTAAGTAATATGTAGAGCTACAATTGGCTACAATATGCCTTATTATATTAAGGCCTTGAGAATTGACCTATTATTAGGTATACAACTTTCACAGGTTAATATTTTGTATATCAACATTTTATATTCAAACTAGACGCTCAATTTTAGTCAAATCACGTGTCACAATTTAACATCGCTCCGGGCGATTGTATCTAAATTAAAACTCGACCACATTGCTTTTACCTGGAACTATGCTATAATGTATACAAATATGTATACAAATACTATGCTAAATATATATTGTCAACTAATGTCACGACTACGACGTCTGTCGTAATCAACTTCTGGACTTCCACATACCTACTGCGGTCTTGCGCCGCCTGTATCCACCGGTTTCCTGCGACTAATTAGATGTGTCTCCACTTAGTAAGGGGTCTGCCAACGCTGCACTTTCCAGTGCGAGGTCGCCATTCCAGAACTTGTACCTACCCCAATGTCAATCACCTCTTCGAAATATGTGCCTCGCCCGTTCAGATTCGCAACCCATTGAGCTATGTCAGTGGCTGCTCTGCTCTTTTTACGGATCTATTTCTGTATTTATTTATAAGCCAACTCGACATCATGAGTGCCTCATGATAAATTCAGACTTAGACCACTTACCTATAGTTCGGATAGCAAATTCTAATCACGTCATAATGTATATTACTTAAGTAACACAAAAAACTCCTTTGAAGGATAAACAAACGTTAAACTAACGAACCTATTACTACGATGGATAATTTTTAGAATGTCAGTGTTCCAATGATCGAAATTGCGTTCGAGGCACACCCACTAGATTGGTCCATTATTCATAAACTGCAATTTAATGTCTAACCTGAAGCGGTAACTCCCATCGCCGTTGTTCACGTTTTCGAAACGGAAAGGCGCGGCGTTGCCTCCACCGCTGTATCCCTGCACCAAATGGTCCAGCCGAGCGCCAGATGCCAGGGCCACCGTCATGGAAACGAGGACGATCTGTAACGTTAACATATCATAAGATATAGAAGACCAAATCAATAACCCAAACAAGACATATGTTCTGCTAGTTTTCGAGGACTTGGGTAGTCCGCAGACTAATCTGGTCGCAGCATCAGGTATGCGTATTCAAAAATGCAGGTCAAGGTATTTTTGCAGCGTCATTAGAATTAGTATACCTAACATTTGTAAAGTGGAAGTAATAATGTACAATCAAATTGATTCTTTTTGCTTCGAGGGTTTATAAACCAACATTTTTCAGTATGTATTTAGTCACTGCTAGTTTCCACGTTACATACAAACCAAATGATAAGAATACTGGGAAGAACGACAACCTTAGGGTGCGCGCACGCGAACAACATAATTTTCGCAACGGCTTATTATGAAAGTGCAAGTTGTGATACGAAATTTCGCATTTCCTGGAGACCTTCTATTACAACCTAAGCGTAAGACGATACTTTTGATGGAACAAAAGTTACTCGAATGTGCATATTATTCTTATTAATAAAGAGTTTCTTAATTTACGTAATAATATTGGAACATTCCGTATTAGACTGAATCAAATGCAATTTTGATACAATAGGAATAAAGCTGATGGCAAGATTTACTATTTATAGATACAGCAAAGTTTTACTTTTCAATATCGCTTAAAATAAATATGTAGATAAGTAGGTAGAGGTACAAACAATCTTCTACAACATTATCATCATTATATTTTTAAACAAAGCAATATTTCTCTATTATTTATAGCATTTTGTCGCAGTTTTTTTAGTGTTGAAAATTAGTACAGTACAGTACCTCCATGCTATGACAAACACCTATCGTATCTCCAAAGATTAACACATTATCTAGTTTCAAAGAGCACTGCAAATTACACTACTAACTATTCATAGTGTTGGAAACTGTATGAGATGATTGCCTTTAATAACGTCTACATTAAATAGCTTACCAGTTTCGACATCATGTTTTAAGGAGGATTAGAGTATGTACGGTTGGATGGTATATGATGCTATGAACTCTGGCGATGGAATACATAGTATACAGGGATGTTCACGTTTTATATCAGATGGATATGCCCTTTCGGCAGGTTGCCTCACCTTGCGTGCATTGTTGAACTGTTTAGGAATGCTGTGGTTCAAATTCAGACTTACAGCGATAAATGTGCTATAGACTGTAATTTTATTAACCCCCGACGCAAAAACGACGGGGTGTTATAAGTTTGACGTGTATGTGTGTGTGTGTGTGTGTGGGTGTGTGTGTGTGTGTGTGTGTGTGTGTGTGTGTGTGTGTGTGTCTGTCTGTTCCCCTGTAGCGCTCAAACGGGTGAACCAATTTGAATGCGGTTTTTTTTTGTTTGAAAGGTGAATTAGTCGAGAGTGTTGTTAGCTATGTTTGATGAAAATCGGTCCAAGATGGCCACCGCTACAAAATAGCGGATTACATATTTTATCACAACGCCCTCAATATGGGTATCAAATAAAAGGGCTTGACTAGTAGAATAGCACTATTCAAATTAAGATATCCGCCACCACAAAATGGCGAATGTCGGGGGTTTTTTAAATTTTTAATTTATACTTGTCACTTTGATTAATTTTCTATTAGTCGTTCTACTATATGTAATCAACGATATGTTAAGTTTTCCTTAATTTAAATGGACTAGCAGCAGCTAAGATCACCTTAGCTTTGATGAAAATAAGATTAAGTAAAATCAGTTAAGCTATAGAATGAAGCAATCCTACTGGAGAGTTTAACGTTTCACACATACATATTTTCGCTAATACTTGGTCGAAAGGCAGATTCAGGACCTTTTTCCTGTCGCTCGGAATTTTGCCCCGGTTTGTTTTTTGTCCACATACATAAAAACATACTCACATGCATGTTTATTACATAACAGAAAAGCATGTTGTGATAGGATAATAAGCGGATTAGAACCACACGCGGGCGCAAAGCCGCGTGACAGGTAAACAGCCCTTGGGCGTATTTCAGATTATATACATACGTACTAGAGAATGCCCGCGGCTTCGCCCGCGTGAGTTTCGGTTTTTCACAAATCCCGAGGGAATCGTGGATTTCCGGTTCCCGTTCCCGCTCCCTTTTCCAATCTTTATACCTACTTTCAAGAAAGTTTGCTATAGCTGTACCAATAGATTTCGAATTTTTCAAAATCCCGTGGGAATTGTGGATTTTTCCAGGATAAAAAGTAACCTATGTTTTAAGTCAGAGCATAATCTATCTCCACTCAAAATTTCAGCCAAATCGGTTCAGTAGTTGCGGCGTGATTGAGTAACAAACATCCAAACATCTAAACATCCAAACATCCAAACATCCACACTTTCACATTTATAATATTAGTAGGATAAAACAAATCATATAAAATGAATCCACGCTATCACGTATGACTTGAATATTTTTTTCTCAGGGTGCATAGGATTCCCCGCCGCGCTCTGCTCTCCACGCCCACCGTACAAGGTGACGATGTTAACCACCACGATTAATGCCATTTTTATTTGTTTCAGAAAAGTTTCGGAACAGGCATAAGTATGGTACTAAAAGTAGGTATTTAGATCCGGTACATCTTTTTTTCTATAAATAAAGTGCCTTGACTCAATAAATATCATAATAGATCAAATAATTCAAAACGCAGGACGTACTGTATATATATTTATCTACTTTTGATATTGGAGTTTGGTTCTCGGTGCCGCCAGCGTGTGTTAGAGCGCTTGTCCACCGCCACCGTCACCGGGACGTCACCGAGAACGAGATTATTTCTGGTCGAGAACAAGTTGACGTGACGGGCGTGCGGCGGACACACGGCCGTAGTAAATGTAAGTATGTATCACTAAATCGGCGCTGTCATCTCGTTGTCGGTGACGTCCCGGTAACGGTGGCGGTGGACAAACGCTCTTAGTGTTTTGGGCTTTTTGCCAACCTGTTAAGATGGGCCATGGAGACGGAACCTCTATTTCGATTCCATGATAATTCAGTGACGTATCGTCCGTCGTGGTAATTTGTAAGAATTGTGGTTCAAGTAATATGTTTCTACGCGGCATCATATACCAAAACTATAAATCGCTTAGTGGTAGGTACGATTCTGTCAAGAAGATGGTTACCAATCTATGGCCGAAGCCGTTCACCAGTCGTCCCACAGGCCTGAGATAATTCAAATGATATCTTAAAGTTAAAAAAAATTTTAAAAGACTAATAATTGTAAGTGCTCGTAAAATCAGTTACCAATTTCGAATACAGCGGCCACATCTACGGGGGATGCCATTGAACATAGTGATAACCATAGGTGTGGCCGTAATGCGTAAATCTGCCATTGAAATTCTTTGATCTGCTAAAAACCGCCACTCGACCCAATGCACAATGGCATGTCCCGTAGATATGGCCCCTACAGAAGAAAAACACAATATACCTACCAACAAAGCAAAGTAACAGCAAAATTTCTATAGAACTAAGTAGGTACCTGCCACTTATATGGGCACGGGTGACGGGGGTGCATTGTAAATCCTGGTTACACCGACAAAAGTCGCAAATTAAATCAGCACAGCGCACAAGGAACTTACAAGTGATTGCATAACTGGAACGCTTGCTGGGATCCCCTGTTGAGATAACATCAGCCCGGCAATAAATCATAATTGTGAACGTCGGCTGATAAACGACACGCATTAGCGCATTCGGAATTTCGAGCAATGTAGAACAATCTCGGACAACCGAACCAACTCACACGGGGATAGATTTCCGCGCGTTACTTTGTCAAGTCACACGACTTTTTAATTTTTTTTTTGACTTTCAAAGAAACTAGACAATGCTTACGGTCTGTTTCACCACCTTCTGATAAGTATCGGATAGCTATCTACAACTTTGGTCTTTGTCACTTGATGACAAAACTTACGTTTAGGCTATCAGACACTTATCAGAAGGTGGTGAAACAGGCCCTTAAACTATTTAATCTATTTTTCCTTAGTAAAGATAAACACGTGATTTCTCACAGAAACGTATAAACTGTACGAGCATAGGACTTTCTTATTGCGTTCTTGCAATGAAATCAAGATTTAACTCAAAAACGAAACTTTAGACAATTAGTGTCGATTTTAAACACAAAACAAGAAATTGTTTACCTTTTAAGTTGGCTAGAAAATAAATACTTTGGCACTGTCTAGCTTTCTTGACTGGATTGACTAAAGCTGTCTGTGAAACACAAACTTCTACACCCGTATTTACATGGATACCAAGTAAACGTAAGTAAGTACGTCACCTAAATTAAACTACGCACTAAATTCACACATAATTTAGTTCGTAGTTTAATATTGCAGGAAATAGATCCGCGTGTTGTGATAATGATACCTTGCAGTGCAAGGAGACCCTTAGCTAAAGTACAATCCAATCTGAAAACATCGTGACATGGTGGTCAGATTTTATACAAATGTTAAAGGGTCACAGGGTCAAACCTTTGAGGATTAGAAATTAAATGCACCTATTACCTATTTAAAGTTACAAGATCCCTACGGCTACGTTTTATTTTAAAATTAATACCTAGGTATCGTATCTACCATTGCAACATTTTTTCGGAAGACACTATTATGTATTCTGTGGTTTTGGTTTATAGCGATATATTAGGTACTTGTAGGTACTGTGGAAAGAATTAATTTATCTCTATAGGTAGTATATTTTAGAGGTAGTAAATTATTTAGCCACAGAATGTAGGTCTCTATACTCCGATATTTAATAAAGTTATGGGTGTCAGCTAACTAACCACTACGGGTGACAGCTTAACTAAAGCTCTAAAGCCCTCTCCTATAGGAGGCCTGTGCCCAGCAGTGGGACGTAAAAAAGGCTGTAGTGGTGGTGGTGGTGGTGGTAGTGGGTGTCAGCTACTGACACCCATAACTTTGATCACGAATTTGTTTTTTTTTTTTAATTGCCCAGTGGTTATGATATTTTCCGGAATAAAAAGTAGCCTATATCCGTCCACGAGGTGCAAGCTATCTCTATGGCTTTCATCAAGTTCGGTTCAGCGAGTAAGCCAACGGTTAGGCGGGTAAAAGACAGACAAACACATTTTCGCATTTATAATTATGTAACTTATAAATCTGTTATAAACTTATATTATACAACTAGCTGAACCCCGCAACTTCGTCCGCGTAGATATAGGTTTTTATATAGGATCGGATCGGATCCCATAATTCTTTTATGTACTTACCTAAACTAAACGTAGCCTAAGTTACTCCTTATAACATTGAAAGTTCCATTAAAATCGATCCAGCCGTTTCGGAGATTAGCTGGAACAAATAGATAGACCGACAAACATAAATTTAAACGCACACCAGTTTAAAATAAGCCGTACGTTCAAAGATCCGGGTCCCAAGTTATTTGAACCCAATAATGAGGGTTGTAATGTCTGTCATTTCTAAACTAAAAAACCTATGACCTTGAAATATTTACGGGACAATATATAAAGTACTACCTTTCTAACAAAAAAAGATTGAGTGAAATCGAACAACGCGTTAATGAATTACAGCTAAATACACGTTTTAACTTTCATCCCCTCTCCCAAGGGAACCGTGCTGAATTTCGGGATAAAAAGTATCCTATGTCCTACCTCGGAGTATAAACTCAAATCGTACCAAGTTTCATTTGAATCCGTTCAGTAGTTTCGGCGTGATGCGCGGCCAAGATACAGACAGACAGACAGACAGACAGACAGACAGACAAAAATGAAAAAAATTGCAGTTTTGGCTTCAGTATCGGTTATAGAGTGCCCTCCAATAAAAATTTTCAAAATATCTTCAATGTACAGAATTGGATCTGTTACAGTTTTATTATATTATAGAAAAGCAGTGATAGCCTAGTGGTTAAGACTTCGGCCTCCTTTTCGGGGAGACCGAGGTCGGTCCCCGGCACGCACCTCAACATTTTCAGAGATGTGCGTTTTAAGCAATTAAAATATTATATCACTTGCTTTGACGATGAAGGAAAATATCGTGAAACCTGCATGCCTTAGAGAGTTCTCCATAATGTTCTTTGAGAACATTCTCATTCTCATTCTCTCTTCAGTATGAGTCTACCAATCCGCTGCAGTTGGACAGCGTGGTGGACATGGCCTAAACCCTTCTCATTCTGAGAGGAGACCCGTGCTCTGTAGTGAGCCGGTAATGGGTTGATAATGATGATGATGATGATGATGATATTATAAGATACTTTTGAACGGTTTTGTAAGAGTTTATCCATTCAGGCATGGATTTAGAATTTTTCAACTTTAAAATATTACACTTCTGGTAGAAGACGTTTAACTTTAAGCCTATCCAAAAGGTCATTGGGACAACTCAGTATCTAAATATCTCTTTGAAAATGAAGATCCGTGAGTGAGATTTGAATTAATCATGTCGAGTCTTACATAAAAGATAATCCTGGCATTCCAGCGCGTGAATATGACAGAAGGTAATCCTAATAAACCTTGTAAAATGTTGCAATCTTCTAATAACTTCAATAATTAGGCACTTTACTAGCATCATTAATAACACAGCTGAAGTAATGGCTAATGATACTATGTTGAATACAAACCAGAGAGATGTCATGATAAGTTACTAGAGCGTGCATTATCTTGCAAAATTACCCGATTGGTGTTCTTGGACACTAGTCGCAGTTTTTGTCATTCTAAAAATGGTGCCTGACGTGCTTTTACATCGTGTGTCAAATATATTTTTAACATAAGACGCAAGCAAATCTAACACTGTAAAAACATAGATATATTAATATGCTTGCTTCCTAGCTAAAGCCTTTGTGTTCCTTAGGTGCAGAAAACGCTTTTTTGACCTGATGCCTGATGTATGAGGTTTGCTCCTCGAGTAATATTTTACGGCATCTCTCGAGGAACGTTGCAAGTTACCTGTAAAGGACAGGGTGACACTTCATGGGAACTGACATTTTGGTGAGACAAAATGGCCGGTATAACGGACCACCAGCGCGCTGGGAGATTGCATGACTTATTAGCATAATGCTTACAAGATCAAAACTGTGCTCATTATGCCTGTCTTTCGCGAGAATTACTTGAGTAATTCAGTTATAAGCTTATTTACTTATTGCTTCCTTTGTTAATTAGTTAAGTACCCACCTAACCACCAGAAAAAAAATCGATTGAATTCTTAATTTATTAACTTTTGAAACACTCCAGGAGTAGGACAGACAAGACTGCGGGGAATCGGGGTGCTTAAATTCCGTTCTAGACTTACCTCGACCTGATAAACATGGAGTAGGAGATTTTCTTTTGAATTCTACTCGACTAAGTATAATGCCATATTTATTACCAGAGAAATGAGAGCTTTTAGTGTTAAAGCTTAACATTTTATTAACATAATTAATATTTCATAACCGTACCTAGGTATATTCATTATATTCATTTACGGAAGGTATCAATTATATTAGAAAGAATGATTTTAGTATTTAGAGTCAATACATTATACTTGTACCTACCTACTGGGATCAAAATTAGATCAAATTACTTATTAATGGGATCAGTTGACTTAAATTCCGGACCTGTTGCTTACACAACGACTTTTTCGTCGTAGCGATATCGTATAGGTATAATTAATTGCGTTTTACGAGTATTTCAGGGGTCTCCCTACGGAAACATGTGACAGCCTTAATAGGTAGTATTTGTACGTGAACATACTGCAGATAAGTAGGCATAAGTTAAACATACTGCCCATTCATATACATTTTGTTTAGACAATAAAACGTTTTATATTCGTCATAAATTGCATGAATGTGGGATTCTCTAAATTCCAAAATATAATCGCCTTTGGCACGGATAACGCATAAATGTTATTACGAATTCAGCTCTCGAATAACTCCGCAACTGTTCGCGGCCGGTTAGAGGTAAACATCGATGTAGAAGGTAAACGTTCGTTTGCGAGTGTTTTTTGAACCTTTGTTTGTGTCATTATGTCCTACAACATTGAATAAGTAAGTATAACTCGAATAGTCGAAACAAAAAAATGGATTCATGATTGAAGGCAAACTAGATATCTAAGTAAATTAAAAAGGGTTTAGCCGTACTTCCATAGGCAAACTGCCTTTTATAGGAACCTATATCGTAACCTATGTTATATTGTAGAGGGTACTAATAGTAGTTCATTGAGGAGATATTAGCTCTCTATCTTAGTTAATAAAGGAGCTATTGAAAAAAATGTGTCCAGAGACGACTTGTTTTCAAAGTGATATATCTCTGTTAATTTTGAAGCTAGGTAAATAAAACAAATTCCAGTGTTTATGGTACACTCTACAGTTTATTTTATAGTAATTTTCTATAAGCCAAGCCTAAATAAAAATATGAAAAAGTTGCAAAAAAAATTTTTTTTTTATTGATTTTTATCAGATTGGCTAAAGTTTCCACTTTGAAAAAAATATATAATAATTGTCTATATCTTGCCTAACAGCACGCTAAATTTCATTAAAATCCTAAGGGTGCAACATGTGGAAAAAAAAATTAAAGTAAGTGGACCACCTTATGACCACTTTGTTAGCGCTTTTAAATTGTATTAGATTTTAATAATCTTTGACAAAGTAGCGTTTTGACAGCTTATAAAAAGTATATTAGCGGTTGGTGGTATCACTAACCTATTACAGTGTGTTGTCGATCGACTTTTATAGTGACTAGATTATCAAAGTACCCGCCGCATGCATGTTCCTACATGGTCACAGTACAAAGTCGTGGAACGCTCTCGCTGTTATTATTACAGCCGTTTTACAAATTCCTAAGTCAGGGACATACTTATTGTTTGTTTATTTAAAAAAACATATGTAAGATATAATAAAAAGCAATGACCTAAATAAAATATATCGACTAGGCTGGGAAATGTTATAATTGCGGCTTAATATTCCGGAAGATTTTCTCGGTAATCTATGACTCAACGTTTCTAGATCCATGATCTGCAATTATAAGATTGTTTTCGCAAAATAGTTAGCAAACCAAGAGGATCATCCGATTCGATTTTCCTTATCCTAGCATCGTTTGGTCAACATTGTCTGTCTTTAAGTAGCTTCATTTGAGGAACGTTATAATTGAATGTATTCAGTTATAACGTTCAAATGAAGTGCATTCATCTTCAATTTGCAATGTTTTCTTTCGTTTTCCAGTCTTCCGCAATATTAAGCCACAATTATTACATTTTCCAGACTAGTCGTTATATTTTATTTAGGTCATTGCTTTATTCACTAATTATTTATTACAAGCGGACACCCGCGACTTCGTTCGCGTGGATATATATTGGTTTTCAAAAATCCTGTAGGAATCATTTTGTTTTTCCTAAGCTCTTTTGAACTCATATCATGCTAAAAACTGTTAAAAGTTCACTGGCGGATGTTTAGGTAGATCAAAATGTAAACATCCGCCAGTGAAAGTCCCATCAAAATCGATTCAGCCTTTTAGAGATTAGTTGGCAATCTTTAAAGTAAGTATCTACTTTCTAACAAAAAGAGAATGAACGAAATCGGACCACGCGTTATTGAATTACAGCTAAATACACGTTTTGATTTTCATCCCCTCTCCCTAGGGAACCGTGCTGAATTTCGGGATAAAAAGTATCCTATATATTACTCCGTAGTATGAGCTTAAATCGTACCAAGTTTCATTTCAATTCATTCAGTAGTTTTTGCGTGATGCGCGCACAAACATACAGACAAACAGATAAACAGACAAACAGACAAAAATTACAAAAATAGCTTTTTACGTTCTATTACTTATCCCTAACATCCCCCAGTTATTATTTTGCAAAAATCTTCAATGTACAGATACGGCAAGTCTACGATTTTATTATATGTATAGATAATATATTACATATATTTTTAAAAATAAACAAACATGTCCCTGAATTAGGAATTTGTAAGACGACGCTAATAATAACAGTGAGAGCGTTCCACGACTTTGCACTGTGACCATGTAGGAACATGCTTGCGGCAGGTACTTTGGTAATCTTGTCACTATAAAAGTAGATCGTCAACACACTGTAATAGGCCAGTGATACCACCAACCGTTAATATACTTTTAAATAAGCTGTCAAAACGCTACTTTGTCAAAGATTATTAAAATCTAATACAATTTAAAAGCGCTAACAAAGTGGTCATAAGGTGGTCACTTACTTTAATTATTTTTTTATCACATGTTGCACCCTTAGGATTTTAATGAAACTTAACATACTGTTAGGCCAGATATAGACAATTATTATATATTTTTTTCAAAGTGGAAACTTTATTCAATCTGATAAAAATCAATAAAAAATTTTTTTTTTTGCAATTTTTTCATATTTTTATTTAGGTTTGGCTCATAGAAAATTACTATAAAATAAACTGTAGAATGTACCATAAACACTGGAATTTGTTTTATTTACCTAGCTTTAAAATTAACAGAGATATATAACTTTGAAAAAAAGTCGTCTCCGGACACATTTTCCTGAATAGCTCCTCAATTTACTAAGATAGAGTAATATCTCCTCAGTGAACTACTATTAGTACCCTCTACAATATAACAAAGGTTACGATATAGGTTCCTATAAAAGGCAGTTTGCCTATGGAAGTACGGCTAAACCCTTTAAAAAACTCCCGACATTCGCAATATTGTGGTGGCGGCCATCTTGGATTTGCATAGTGCTATTTTACTAGTAAAGCCCTTTCATTTGATACCTATATTGAAAGAGTTATGAAAAAATATGTAATCCGCCATTTTGTGGTGGAGGTCATCTTGGACCGATTTTCATCAAACATAGCTAAGAACACTCCGGACTAAATCACCTTTCAAACAAAAAAAAACCGCATTCAAATCGATTTACCCATTTGAGCGCTACGGGGGAACAGACAGACAGTCACACACACGCACACACACACACACTTATAACTCCCCGGTTAAAAACAAAAATATTGAAAATAAGTAGGTACCTAAGTAGGTAGGTACTTGTTACCTATTACTAATACGAGCACGATACCAACGATACTCAATCAAATACAAATCAAAACAAGGTATGAATAAGCTGCTATTAGTGTCGCTGTCAAATATGGGTTTAAAACATAATACAGAACATGGTTAGGACGGGAACATTCTGCTACAATAAAAGTAAACTTACGTTCTGCAGTAGGTATATCGGTTGTAACGTAGGTACCTACCTAGATAGGTACCTACGCACGCGCCATCGTAGTGATTTCAACAAATCATTTCGTTACACTTTGAAAGTTTGATGCGTTGTCGGCAATCTGCCAAATATAATATACAGTAAAATAAAATTACTAGTGTTGTATCAGAAGTTTATTAACCATCAGGAAAATATAAAGCCTAACTACTTATATCCGAATAGTGTTTTGATATTCTCTATGGCACAGTAGCTAGTCTCAAAGGACTGTAAGAAGTTTAGACCACCCCACCCACCACTCATATCGATTAATAAAACAAAAAATAATCTGAGAAAACAAGCTATAATTTAAAAATTAAAAAAACCCGACTGCCATGCTAAAAAACGAACTAAAAAATTAATAAACTACCACCGTACCACTTACAGTGTAGTTGTTATTTATTTTGTTTTTCATGATTTGTCACTCCAAATTGATTTAAAACATATAGATTGTATACATTTTCGTACTCGCCTTTTAAAGCCCTTTATTTTGATACCCCACTCGAGGGTCTTGAAGAAAAAAATGTTTTTCAGACCGCACATTAAAGTGCATAACATTCGCCATTTTGATTTTTTATGAATTTTATGTACCCAGTAACATTTGCGCCGTCAAGACAAATCTAATGACGTATAATTTATCAAAATAGGTTGAGCCGTTAAGTAGTTACGAACTGACATAGGAAACGGTCATTTCCTACGATTTATCACTCCAAATTGTTTCCAAATATATAAATTTATACATTTTCGTATTTGCCTTTTGAATCCCTTTATTTTGATACCCCACTCGAGGGTCTTGAAGAAAAAAATTTTTTTCAGCTCGCACATTAAAGAGCATAAAGTCCGCCATTTTCATTTTTTTTTAAATTTAGGTACCCTATAACACTCGCGTCATTGAGACAAATCTAATGACGTATCATTTATCAAAATCCGTTGAGCCGTTGATTAGTTACAAGCGGACATAGGAATGGACATACATACACACAGGTGAAACACATATACCCAGTCGGGTAAAAAGAATGAGAAAATAAAGTAAAAAGAATGAGAAAATAAAGTAATTTTGGCATGGCACGTTATTTAAATGGGACAATCAAATGACAACATAATATGTTGAATATCCACCACCACCACCACCACCACAGCCTTTTAACGTCCCACTGCTGGGCACAGGCCTCCTCTATCATAAAAGAGAGGAATTTAGAGTTACACCCGCCACGCTGCTCCAATGCGTATTGGCGGGCTTTAACGACTCTTGTCACATGATAGTGATAATAACCGGGACCGACTGCTTAACGTGCTCTCTGAGGCACGGGGGTGAAACATCGCCAACTACCAACTCCGGGCTGGCACTGAGAATTTCTTGACAGAAAAACTCAGTACCTAACAATAATTTGCCCGACCCGGGAATCGAACCCGCGACCTCGTGATCTGCGGTGGAATATGCTAACCACTAGACCAACGAGGCAGTTTGCTGCATATATGCTACACCAGGCCTGTGTCACTCACGTGTAGGTATTAAAAACATACCTACAGGCGGCGGCCGTTGCGCAACGGCCAATCTAGTAGGCTGCCACAAGCGAAGAAAGACACGCGCGCGCGCTATTTGTTCGACCACGTTCAACTTTCTCGATAGTTGCAAGATGGACACAAAACGAAAAAAAGCAAAAAGATACTGTGCAGTATTTCATAGTTTAAATACGGATCGTGATCGAAATTTAACTTTTTTTTTGGTTGCCTAAAGACGCTGACAGGTAAAATCTACTTTGATTGGATTACATTATGTTCCTATTTGAAATGAAATTAATTCAAACTACAAACCCTTTCTCCCCTTGTTGAACAAAGTACTATTCCAATACCCTAAAAGTAGAAAGCGCTAGATGGCGTAAGTAGTTTCTCGAAGTCACCTCGAAGTAAGCAACCCTAGAGTCCGCGGATCTTTCAAACGTATAACCACGTATAACCTATTATGAACCGTAGTCCAGTGAATTAAGGCCCATATTCCCTCAAAAAAAAATTTGGTAGGTACGTAAATGAACACGTGCTCGACTGGAACGCGAGCTAAATTAAATCATATTGTTTATCAGATTGAGTACATATTTCTTTAAAAACCATTGCGAAGTAAGGCTTCTGTACCTTTAGGTACTAGTTATTATTCTGTGGCTATACAAGAAAATCAGCAATAATAATCTAACATTATATCCAAGCAATCAGCAAGGACGGTGCAATACCCTACGGCCTACGCGCTATTGCACATACAGGAAAAGGAAATAATATAATGTACTAACACCAAGGTTGAAACTACATACATAGGACCATAAAATACCCCCCACCACCATAATACCCCGATATGAAGGCCCAATGATTGACATTCGCAGTCTTCTTGCCTTCCTGTATTCCATAACAGTTAGCAATTCATTGCTTATACGTGATAATGTGATTCTATTGATATCTAAATGATCCTATTTATGACTGCAAGAAAAACAAAACTTAAGAAAGTTTTTCACGATAATAATATAATGTGTGTGCTTAGTTTCAGTTTGAAGCGCTCCAAAATTAAAAGTATACTTACTATAAGTATACTATTGATCGAATCACAAATGACTTCAGAGTAAAATGAACCCAAAGACTCTTAGTTTAGGTCCATTTTACTCTGAAGTCATTGTGATTCGATTAGTAGTATACTTATAGTATACTAGAAAGTTTTGGAGCGCTCCAAACTGAGACTAAGCACTGTGTTATGTCATTAACGCTGGGGGTCCATGGCGAACTTATCTAACTTAAGTAATGCATTAATATAAAAATTGGTAGTTATAACAATTGGTAGAATAATTATGCTGTGACTTGTGAGTAAATACAGTCTACAATTTGACATTCTAATTCAGCATAAACAGCAGAAACTGTCAAATTAATTATTCATATTATGTAAAGTTTATTAATCGCAAACAAGAAAAGCTGGTAGCCTCGTTCTTTGTCTTTTCGGAAAGAGTTCCTCCGTGCCTCTTTCAATGCAGTCTATGAAATTTTGAGAGGGTTCCATGACTAGAAAAAGGTTAAGAAACCCTGATGTAAAGGAATTGTTGAAATAGTTGTAAACGTGTAAACAATTTGTAAACATCACTAACACAAGCTGCTCGTAACTCGTAACATAAGACGCAGTAGCCACAGCGGCGGCGATGGAAGTTTTCGCGTCCGTCATATTTATATCGATGGAACATCAAACGATTGAAATTGATGATCGATTTAAATTGATATTCATGTGAGCATAAACCTTCGCGTGTTATTGTATTGCGCTGCATATGTATATTTAAATTGCTCTACTGAGGAAGGATCATAATAATATATTAAGTGCATTTATGTCGATTGAAATGGATTGGTTAGGTTGCATCGCTCACACTCCAACATGATGATATAATTAACATCAGAGATTTAAAAACGCCTAAATTTTTTTGAATAAATAGGTAATAAGTAAAATAAAAAACTGCTCACAGTCAGTGATTTTGTTTAAAAAAAAATCATATGGTTCAAACTGAACTTAAATCTAAACACCAGGCGTAAGCAAATCTAGTCTAGAATAGGTAATTCTGAAAGAATCCCCGATTTAACTCTTACGGCGAAGTACTCAAATCTCTATAGTCTACAAAAAAAAATACCTACTTACTAAAATATTGGATAGGTAGTCATTAAAAATTATATTTCTCTTTGATCAACCTTACGTGTAGAGACTAGAGGCCACGGGAATGACGGTGATTCACGGTAGAGCGCTAAAACTAATATTTTGGTAGCTGTTATCCAACTGGTAAATATTCTGCCGACACGCTGTCCAGACTCCAGACGTGCTCCAGACCCCGCCAGGTACAGTTCCGTGAACAAGAGACAAAGTTCGTAAACTAAAACCCGACTACGCTTAATAATAATTTATTTTAATAATTTAGGTTGCAGAACGCGGGCAAGCAGCTAGTGGTGCCATCTATTATGTCTATCCGAAACTAAATAATAATAAGCTTACCGCTCGCACGTCGCTTCTCGATTTTTTTCGTATATAAAATGTAGCCTATGTCACCCGGACCATAACAATTGACACCTCATTCATCAAAATCGGCCCAGTAGTTTAGGCGCTACGGTGGTACACACAGAATGTCATACTGAAATCGGCCACATACATACATAGGTACATACATACATACATACATAGACTGCTAAAATCATAACCCTTCCTTTTGGCTTTGCCGTAGTCGGGTAAAAACTCTTATAGGATGAGCTGTTCATGAGATAATAATTGTAAGAGCGCAGACGAGATACTAATCACTAAAAAAATTGTCTGTTATTAGACTTATGAGCATCCTCCCATTACTACTATATTATAGTTGTCGTACTATTGTCAGTGCGCTTGCACGTGCGCGTTATGCGAAACAGTTTTGTGATCTATTTTGACGGAAAACAAAAGTAGGTACTTACGCCGAGGACTCTCCCTGGTCTGCGCAGGCCCTTTAGCAAAGTGGAAACCACGTACTAGTAACCGCAGTAACCAGAAACCACCGGAAACTCGATTGTATGGCAAAAATATTTTTGATAAAGTTTATTAATGTTAGACACTTAGGATTTGTCTTACCGACTGTCTTACTATCTGGCAACGCTACGCTACGCTGCAGTTATCAATTCTGGGAACAGTAGGTATCGATACACAATACAGCTTGCCCCTTGTTAAAAACAAATCGTAAATAATTATGAGAACCGTAGCGGTTTTCTTATATTAACGACCGCGTGCTACCTACTATACCTACTTACGTATAATAACAACGTATGTACAAGATGTAGGGTGGATGTCCACAAGCCATCCTAATATCCAGAAGGAAAATTTAATAATCCATAAGGTACTTATATTTTCTACTAAAGAAATAAACGAAGTAGGCAAGAGATCTTTTAATGTTGCTTTTTCGGATCTCGAATTTTTTTTTTTTGTATACAAAAGCAATAGCACAAATTGGGTTTTATCCTGCAACATATTATGACGCGCATTCATGTTCAAGGATCATGAATTTAGTGACGTGTGCGTGAATTGTTTATTTATTGCGTCGTAGTGACACATAATTTTCTGTCAGTGTACATATTAAGTACTTATTAGTAACTAGATGATGCCCACGGCTTCGCCCGTGTGGATTTAGGTTTTTAAAAATCCCGTGAGAACTTTTGATTTTCCAGAACAAAAAGTAGCCTATCTGTAGTAACCCGTCCCCAAAACGGAAAAATCCCGTGGGATCCCCACGATTTCGGAATGCAATTCCTTACAGCATCAGGGTTGAGGAGTTGGATATATGTACCTACTTGAGTTCATTCAACGATAAAGTCTTTAATTGGTACCCCCAGGCCCAATATCAATTTAAATAACCGACAGTTGCTAAATCCCATTAGTTTTGGGGATCAGGTCCCCTACAGTATCAGGATTGAGGAGTTGGAATCCAAATTTTTTATAGGACAATGTCGCAATATTTTTCTATGGATTAAAAAAAATTACGTAAATCGGTTCAGAAATCTCGGAGATATCGGTGTACATAGGTAGAAAAACACAACTCCTCCTTTTATGAAAGTCGGTTAAAAAAGTAGCCTATGCTACTCCCTGGTTAATTCTCTACTTGTATGTGAAAATCCCGTCAAAATCGGTTCAGCCGTTCCGAAGATTAGCCCGTTCAAACAGACAGAGACAGACAGACAAAAATTTTAATATATTCGACTATGGTATAGTTCAAATAACCATATGAGCTTAATATGAGGTAGTTATTTCGAAATTACAGACAGACATTTCAATTTTATTTATTAGTATAGATTACGCATGCGGGTCGTGGAGGGACCTTAAAATTTGGAAGAAAATATTTTTCGCATAAAAACTCAAAGTCCATTCCATTACTTGTTTTTTCCAAACTCTTCCTTCCGTTTTTCTTCGCACAGTTCAGGTGGACAAGCACCCTAAGATTTTGCATACTCTTCAAATACTCGAACATGCAATTCGGAACATGCAGTGAACCACGCATAAGATATTTTATTACAGCATGTCGTTTGCAAATAAAATTATTAAGTAAAACATGTTTTGTGATACGTTAGTGCGATACCACGGTACAAAAATTTAGGCAACAAATATTCATTCAATTAATTTATATAAGCCGGCCTTTTTCGTACGTTAAACATATTTCTTCGAAAAAAGAGGTGGATGCCTTAATAAGCAGACGATGTCTGAACACAAAACTCTGGGTAAAAAAAAAGCTGGGTTAAAATCACTTAGAAATAAGTAGAAAAATAATTGTAATGCAAACTCAGAATATTAGACTGTAATAGAAACAAGAGTTAAATAAGTACATAAAGAAATGAAAAGGCGGTTTACATTTTCACTAGAAAAATATAGATACATATACCTATGTATCTCGAAGAAGAAACTTGAGGCAAGGAAACTTAAGACATAGAGCGATCGATTAATTTCTTAAAAAGAAAACATTTGGATTGAAATCCCCGAGAGAGTTTTCGAAGTGTGTTATTGAACAGCAACAGGCATTCTGTAATCCCTTTAACGTTTCAAGTATACTCGTACCACCGTCATAAATGATCCTACCTTTGGTATTTCCATGCCCTAAATAAACGATCTGAACATTCCAGTGGTATTATGGGATGACACTACGTAGGGATGGGTAACTGCGGACATATAGGTACTACATCTTCGGATATATACATCCCAAAACGGATATACAATGAACATTTATTTATTTATTTTTATTATTCTTGTGTAACATAGACGTGTTATACATAATATTAAAAGAAATGAACAAAGGTGAATCAACTTACATATTATGTACAAGCGGACACCCGCGACTTCGTTCGCGTGGGTATTGGTTTTTAAAAATCCCGTGTGAATAATTTTGTTTTTCCTAAGCTCCTTTGAACTCATACCTTGCTAAAAACTTAAAACGGGCTATCATGACGGATTGAGGTGGATTGTTTGTCTTCCTATGTATCCAAGTACCTATTTACCAGACAAAAAGTTTATTTATCCCACATATAATAAGCAGTTATGGATATGTTAACGAGATCTATCTATTGGAAATGATCTAATTTGCCCATGTCTAATACTAAGCCGAAAGTGGGTATACACAGGCGTATCAAGGAGCTTACAAACATATACACTTCCGTACGCTTATCATCGAGGTAGCCAGATTAATGGCGCTTGGTTTTGGCCGGCCTCCAGCTAAACAATCAAAGCGATTTAAAGCATACAAACACGTATGAAATTTATGGAACCCAGACCGCCTTTTTAATATTTAGCTCTCATTTTATTTAATGCATAAACCATTTCTCGTACGGATTGTTTGCGTTCTGTGAGCTTACTACTTACCATAATAATTACCTAGATATTGTCTACTAGCGGTCCGCCTTGGCTTCGCTCGCTGGTGGTAGTTAATATAATATAGCCTATAGCACTCAAGGATCACGTACATATCCTACGGTGAAAAAATTTTTGAAATCGGTCCAGTAGTTTCCGAGATTAGCGCGTTCAAACAAACAAACTCTTCCGCTTTATTATAGACGAGCGGATACCCGCGACTTCGTTCGCGTGGATATTGATTTTAATAATCCCGTGGGAGTCATTTTGTTTTTCCCATGCTCCTTTGAGCTTAAACCTGGCTAAAAACTGTTAAAAGTTCACTGGCGGATGTTTAGGTACATCAAAATGTAAACATCCGCCAGTGAAAGTCTCATCAAAATCGGTCCAGCCTTTCGGAGATTAGCCAGTAGTCTTTAAAGTATCTACTTTCTAACAAAAAAAGAATGAATGAAATCGGACCACCCGTTAACGAATTACAGCTAAGTACTTACACATTTTGCCTTTCATCCCCTCTCCCAAGGGAACCATGCTGTATAAAAAGTATCCTATATGTTACTCCATAGTGTTAACTTAAATCATGCTGAGTTTCATTTCAATCCATTCAGTAGTTTTTACGTGATGCGCGCACAAACATACAGACAAACAGACAAACAGATAAACAGACAAACAGACAAACAGATAAACATACATACAGACAAACAGACAAACAGATAAACAGACAAACAGATAAACAGACAAACAGATAAACAGACAAACAGACAAAAATTTCAAAAATAGCTTTTTTACGTTATAATACCTACTTATCCCTAACATGCCCCAGTTATTATTTTGCAAAAAACTTCAATGTACAGATACGGCAATTCTACGATTTTATTATATGTACTAGATGATGCCCACGGCTTCGCCCGTGTGGATTTAGGTTTTTAAAAACCCCGTGGGAACTTTTGATTTTCCAGAACAAAAAGTAGCTTATCTGTAGAAACCCGTCCCCAAAACGGAAAAATCCCGTGGAATCCCCACGATTTCGGAATACAATTCCTTACAGCATCAGGGTTGAGGAGTTGGATATGTACCTACTCGAGTTCATTCAACGATAAAGTCTTTAATTGGTACCCCCAGGCCCCAATATCAATTTAAATAACCGAAAGTTTCTAAAACCCATTAGTTTGGGGATTAGGTCCCCTACAGCATCAGGATTGAGGAGTTGGAATCCAAATTTTTTATAGAACAGGGTCGCAATGTTTCTCTATCGATTAAAAAAAAAATTACGCAAATCGGTTCAGAAATCTCGGAGATATCGGTGTACATAGGTAGAAAAACACAACTCCTCCTTTTTTGAAAGTCGGTTAAAAAAGTAGCCTATGTTACTCCCTGGTTAATTCTCTACTTGTATGTGAAGGTCCCGTCAAAATCGGTTCAGCCGTTCCGAAGATTAGCCCGTTCAAACAGACAGACAGACAAACAGACAGACAGACAGACAGACAGACACAAATTTTAAAAACGTGTGATTCGGTTATGGTAGCGGTCAAATAACCATATGAGCTTAATATGAGGTAGTTATTTCGATATTACAGACAGACACTTCAATTTTATTTATTAGTATAGATAGAATAGAATAGAAGTAAGTATAGATAGTATAGATAGACCTAGATGATTGAACAGTTTCTACTTTCTACCTACCACATTAATATCTCTATCTAATTGCGGTCACAAAATATAAGTCCATCAAATGAGGTGATTTTGCTAATTCGGTTTATTCAATATTTTTAGATGTAGTTAAATAGATTCAATAGCTAAAGTTATAATAATATAGGCCTAAAACCAACTTCTTACAACAATGTAGTCGTTATATTCCGTGAATGCAGTGAGCCGCACAGTAGTTTCATAGAACATGATCGTCGTGAATTGATATCGATGTATAGAATAGATAGAATTCTGTTACAAACGCAAAGATCAGTGCGATAAGCCGAGAAAAGTTCATTCTATGTAAACAATCCGGTGGATTATTGTTTGTTTATTTCTCATACAAACATTGTGGTATAAGGTATTTATTCTATAATATAGTAAAGTGTATGACTTTACCATAGGGTTATTCATAGGGTACGAGGTTTTTCTAATAGAGCAAGAGCACACGACGGCCAGACCTTCATCACTACATATCACTATCACTACATATCACTACATAGTATAAAACAAAGTCGCTTTCTCTGTCCCTATGTCCCTATGTATGCTTAAATCTTTAAAACTATGCAACGGATTTTGATGCGGTTTTTTTAATAGATAGAGTGTTCCAAAATGAAGGTTTGTAAGCAGAAAAATTGGACCCGGTAGGTGGCGCTAATAGCGGGCAGGACGACGTCTGCCGGGTCCGCTAGTTATTTTATAGAAGCTGAATGTTTATAATTATGTATTGTCCGAAACACAGGGAGGAACGATTATGATTATTATTTTTTATGATTGCTGATATGATTATGATTTTTTGCCGCAGCTAACGTCTAAGTCTCTCAGCACTCCCAAACCCCAGTAATTAATATCCAAAATATTAACGAATTTCTGTTCTTATTTTAGGTAATAGTCAATAAAAAAGGCTGGTGTCTAAAAAAAATATTGAAACAAAATATTTTTAGGCTAGTGCTTTGGCTAGTGTCTAAAAAAATTTTGAAACAAAATAACTGTGTTCTTTGTTCGTTAGATTTCCATAACAATATGTTTATATCTATCTCTACTTCTAAATTCCGGGTAACTTCGAAAATATCTTAAACAAGTCTGCTTAGATAACTTTAATACATAACAACATTATACGGTCATTATGTTGACCGGTAGGTATTTATGCAAGAATATCCATAATTCTGAATTAATTGAAAATTCTTTCCAAAATAAATAAGTATAGGTCGACCAGAATCTCATGCAAAATACGGAAATGAAATTCCAAAGTTAGCAACACTACGGCTGCCCTAGCGATAAACAAAGTAACTGTCATTTTTTGTGAAATTGACTTTTTTGCATTAACAAAAGTTTTATGTCGAGTAATTTTTTACCACAGTTTAATATTTCAAATAACTTGAACCGTCTACTGAAATTTGAATGGCCCAAACAAAGTAACTGCACACACTAACCCGGAATATAAATGCAAAACCAAGTATAAACATTGTTGTTTACTTGGTCTTGCATGTTGTGTGTGCATACTGTTGTGCTTGTGCACAACACAAAAACAAAGTAATTGGATGTTCATTACTTAATTGGTTTTGTATTTATAATGCAGGTGCTTGATTTTGCGTTTCGTGAAACGATCCCAGGTGAGGTGTTCTGAATGTAATTAGTAATTTCTTTGTTTTCACTAGGGCAGCCGAGTTAACCTAGTGTTGCTTACTACAAAATTTAATTTCCCTATTTTGCATGAGATTCTGGTCGATCTATAGTATCTTAAGGTGCGTCCAGACTTGAACATTTCACCGAACCGAACAGCGAACATTTCGGCGAACTTGTTACGCTCAATGTGGACGGCGCGCTTGGAGCGCTTGAGATGGGTTACTGCGTAACAGTTCGGCGAAACTTTCGCCGAACTGTTACGCAGTAACCCATCTCAAGCGCTCCAAGCGCGCCGTCCACATTGAGCGTAACAAGTTCGCCGAAATGTTCGCTGTTCGGTTCGGTGAAATGTTCAAGTCTGGACGCACCTTTATAATATGACGTTTAAACGAATTCGAAAAAGGAAGAGTACACGACGCATATTTTTTTAATTAACTCGCCGCGGTCGTCGTCATCGTAATGAGATGAAAGTCAAATGCGCCCGCGACATTGTCAAGGCCGCGGCGCCTGAGATGCCTCACTCCATACCACAGAGTACCTACAGAGGGGAAGCTTCTACAAGCGGCCCGCTGTAAGTACACTCACACATATGCGCATTGTTTGTCACCAACTGTACCGGTTAGTTGAACGAGCGTGCGTCCGTGAACCGTTGGTGAGTGTGTTTGTGTGAGTATACCTACAGCGGGCCGCTTGTGGAAGCTTCCCCTCTGTAGATTTACTACTCGTGTGTCCATACTATACGGTACCTACTCATACTAGGTGTTAATGTGGTAAAAAAAAAATCTATATCTCGCATTCATCGCACAAAAACCACTGCAGGAGATAAAATGTTCGCAGTTCTAAAGAATCTCGTCAGACACTCAGACCTAACTTCGAACTTTGAAATCCAAAATTGGATCACTAGAACCTGAGATCAGAACCAGTTTGGTCCGCACTTCACGCGAGCATAAGTAATTTAACAGGCAATCTTTATTGTCTGTAGTGTGTAGTTATACCTACCTAGTAGAAAAACTAATCTGTAATCTGTCTCGATCTATTTGAAAACCTGCTGGAACTCTTTATATTCCTGAATGAAAATTAGTCATGATCATTCCTTGTATCTAGTCCTCTAGGTACCTGCTTACAAAAGTTTCATCAAAATCAGTTCAAGCAAACAGACAATCAGACAGCAAAAGATAAATATAAATATAATATTTCGACGGTCCTGTTGTATTTATTGCCATATCCAAGTCCTAAGTCCTAACACACTTAATTTGGAGAGCAAAGAAGAATATTTTGTTGTATGTTGTGTGACCAATATGGTTTTTAACCCCCGACGCAAAAACGACGGGGTGTTATAAGTTTGACGTGTCTGTGTGTGTGTGTGTGTATGTGTGTGTGTGTGTGTGTGTGTGTGTGTGTGTGTGTGTGTGTGTGTGTGTGTGTGTGTGTGTGTGTGTCTGTCTGTTCCCCTGTGGAGCTCAAACAGGTGGACCGATTTGAATGCGAAATGAAAGGTGAATTAGTCGAGAGTGTTGTTAGCTCTGTTTGTTGAAAATCGGTCCAAGATGGCCGCCGCTACAAAATGGTGGATTACATATTTTTTCACAACTTCCTTAATATGGGTATCAAATGAAAGGGCATGACTAGTAGAATAGCACTATTGCAAATCCAAGATGGCCGCCACTACAAAATGGCGAATGTCAAGGGTTTTTTAAATTTATTATATTATTTTAAGATCTGTAAAATGAGAGTCATCTGAAATTCCAATCAAATCCCCTAGTGTGGTCGCGCGGTGCATCGCAAGTTACATAACCGTCGAGCGAATGCGCTCAGTTGCGCAAACGCCGTGTCCGGGTGCCGCAACAGGCGCGGACAATCCGGAATGCCGCACGTCGCCGATTTGACGCGCGTTGCCTCATCAACATCACCACACCATCACATACTTACCCGACTGTCTTTCTCTGCGTCGTAGGTACTTCCTACGCTGAAGGAAGGCCGCGAGGTAGGTGCATACGTCAAAAGGCAAAAAAATATTCTCATGCTTTCAAACCTCGAACAAGAGCACCCAACGGGTATAACAAGTATTATCTTAGTGGAAATAACTCAACCAATCAAGTCGCGATGGAAGGCTCATCGTGCATCGTCAACAAGGCATGGATTCCACGTCCATTTGCCTTAGTAAGATAATTAGAGCTATTTAGTTCAGAGTTCAGATACTTACATGGTAATCCGCACGGATACAACCACGCACACTGCAGGCTGCGCAGATAATAAGATTATGTAAATTTGATAGACAACTCAGCTTTGACTCATGCAATTATGGATCCCAGATTTGATTTAATAGATGGCTTTAGCTGCATCGAGGCCGAAATATTTGTCCGTATGTGTAAGGTTATGTCCTTAATCCAAAACATGATCGCTAACTTTGGCGTATGAGCCCTTAAGGACATTCGCGTCTTCATATTCAATCACCGCCTATATTTATGACC
This sequence comes from Melanargia galathea, assembly GCA_920104075.1. Classification (NCBI taxonomy): domain Eukaryota; kingdom Metazoa; phylum Arthropoda; class Insecta; order Lepidoptera; family Nymphalidae; genus Melanargia; species Melanargia galathea. The sequence continues at coordinate 26,549,798 of OV049856.1, read as the reverse complement.
GCGCGCATCGTAAATCAACGCGTATACCGCACTACTATACCGCAGGAAAATAGAGTTAGACCCACATGGCCTACTACTGACTACTGAGACCTGCCTAGAGGGTGGCCAATTCCTTGCCTACATGAGGTGTTCGTCTTACATATCTGCACGGTCATAACATTTCCCTGAACAACCTACCGCGGTGCAAGTCGCGCGGTTTACTTACCTCCGCGCTTTTTTATCTGCACTGACCCTTTTTCTTTTTATTGTTTGACATAGCTACCTGCTTATAATTTTATTAATCGCCGTTTACCCAAAAAAGTCACGTTTCACTTTCAATTTGTGTCAAATCCTCGTATCCGCCATTGGATGTACGTTAGCGCAATCCTGCGTAATCTCGCTCACGGCGACAGCCAAGGAGCCTCGACCTCGACTCATTAACTACGTCATGGCGTTAATACCCAGTTCAATTTAACATGTTGTCACTTGTCGGTCGTCTAAAGTCCACTTTCGCTAATGAGTCAAAGGCAATTAACACAAAACATTTATTTATTCTTAGAATTTAAATAAAAACGATGTTTAAAATTTTCGAGGAGTTTCTTCGTTTTTAGGGTTCCGTACCCGAAGGGTAAAAACGGAGCCCTATTAATGTCACTCGGCTGTCTGTCTGTCTGTCTGTCTGTCTGTCTGTCTGTCTGTCCGTCTGTCCGCCGGTCACAGGTCTCTAGCTCGCAGACGAAATGAGTTACAAACCTAAAATTTTGGTATTTAGTGTAAAACGTTAACCCAAAATCAAATATTGAATTAGAAATTGAATTAAATTATTTTTCAGGGGGGCTCCCATACATGAAAAAGGAGCCGGAAAAAAAATTTTTTCTTTACCCTAGCTTGTGGGGTATCATTGTTTAGAGCTCGTTAAGTAGAGTACAAATATATATTTTTTTAATTTTTATCTCAAAAAATAAGGGAATGGAAGGCCATCAAAGTTGTCAGTTTTAGACCATTTTTGTGACGGGGGCTATCTCAAAAACTAAACTAGTTGGGAATATGATATTTCAGTATATTATGTACTATATGCTCTATTTAAACAACAAATACTGAAAACAACGATTTATTAAATAGTTTATAAGCTGTGACCAAAATAAACGAACATTTTTTTGGGTTTTTCTTTCACGGTTTGTTGCGATGTCTAGCTCGGAAATTAAATATTTCTTAGACCCAAAATATTATATTGTTCATAATTATGTACGGAACCCTGAAAGAGCGAGGCCCGACTCGCACTTGGCTGATTTTTATTAATTAGGCACCCTCACACAGATCAGATTTGATTTGAAATCTTTAATATCCCAACTAGCACGGGTGTGGCTCTTCAGTCCACAATTAATTTTAAACAGAAATGACTTATATTGCAATTTAAAATTTTGAAAAGAGCAATCACTTTTTCTTGCTGGTTCCTTCTTCTAAATGTTAGATGCCGTTTTTTTTATAGGAATAGCGGGAAACCGAGCAAGCGGGTCACCTGATGTTAAGTGATTACCGCCGCCCATGAACATTAGCAGCACCTGAGGAACCACTAATTCGTTGCCGGCTTTTGATGAAGGGGACTGGCTCTTCAGCTCGCTGCCGGAACACACGGATGCTTTGCGGCGGATTACGGCTGAAGTGTGGTCGCTAGCCAGGCGGATTCGGGGTAGGATCCTACCACAAAGCGGTGATACCATCCAGATTACGTTGTGTGGTATCAGGCACAACGACCCGTAAAGGGGACTGAGAGCGTCAGGGCCTCGTTAGCATATTGGCAGGGTGCGCCGCGCGCAGGTGAGGTTGACTTTGGCCACATAGGTGGAATTTGGGCCACTTACACCCACGTTTTAGATTGCCCCTTTGCTGTTAGATGCATGTAGGCGTTATTCCAAGTTGACGATGTGATTTGCTTCATCCTTACTCAATATAAGTACTGCAACTGTGTAACGATTTTACTATACAAATTGAGCTTCTATGCAAATATGGATCTATAGTGCCGATAAATAATTAGGTACTATAAAAGTATGGGACCGCTGCGTCGATGCTTCCCGAGTAACGAGTACCGTTAATAGATTCTTAAGCCCGCATAATGGTCAAATTAGTCATCGTCCGTCACGGTATTAACATCGTGCTATTATTTAAAAACAGTTATATAAAATCGGTCTCAAAGATCTACGTATAATTATTTAGTAAGCTACGTAGATTCTTCGAAAGTTTACCTACTAGGTGCAATTTCAAAATTAATATGTATAATAAAAATGTTTTTATAAAGCTCATTCGTATCGTTTAAGGTAGGTATGTATATTCGTTAGTAACCATCAATCATTATTTAACTAAGTAAATAAATCCATTGCAAATAAATAGTCAATACGTATATATCGACCAGAATCTCATGAAAAATAGGGAAATGAAATTCCAAGGTTAGCAACACTACGGCTGCCCTAGCGATAAACAAAGTAACTGACATATTTTTTTGTGAAATTGACTTTTTCAATTAACAAAAGTTTTATGTCGAGTAGTTTTTTACCACAGTTTAATATTTCAAATAACTTGAACCCTTTACTGAAATTTAAATTGCCCAAACAAAGTAACTGCACTCACTAACCCGGAATATAAATGCAAAAACCAAGTAAACAACAAGCACAACACAAAAACAAAGTAATTGGATGTTGATTACTTTGTTTTTGTATTTAAAATGCAGTTGCTTGATTTTTCGTTTCGTGAAACGATCCCAGGTAAGGTGTTCTGAATGCAATCACTTTGTTTATCACTAGGGCCGCTGAGTTAACCTAGTGTTGCTTACTACAAAATTTAATTTCCCTATTTTTCATGAGATTCTGGTCGATCTTTACAATCCAAAAACTCGAAATGGTTCTTGTCAAACACGTGGGTTGGCGTTCAATTGCTTCTACAGAATTATGTTGGAATGTGACATTGATTTCTTCAATAACAAGTATAAATTAAAAATTAAAAAAATCCCCGACATTCAGACACAGACACGTCAAACTTAAGTATAACACCCCGTCGTTTTTTGCGTCGGGGGTTAAAAAATAGTAAACAAGATGCAACTTACTAAGTTACCTTCACCAGTTATCGCGTGATCAAATGTATCTAAAAATAGCAATTTATTCCTGCCCCCGCCAGGAAGACGGTATTGCATCCAATTTACGCCCCAACGAAAATGCCCCGCAACTTAACCTAATTACTTTATGCATATTCCTCGTGCACATGCACTTCGATTTATTCCCTGATATTTTGAAACCCTTAGAAAGGAGAATAATTTATTTAAATACTGCACACAGCAAAATTAGATTAATAATTAAGATATTTATTATTGTCTAAACGTACATACAGGTCAGAGAATATTATTTTTAAATTATTGTCTAAATGTACATACAGGTCAGAGAATATTATTTTATTCTAAGTTCTAAAATAGTTTGCAAAAGATTTTAAATACCTATATATTGCATTTTAATATTTTTGGGTTTCAGAACTTAGATTAAAATGTTCTTTGAACCAATCAAGTAGGTAGGTATTAATTTATTGATTTGCAATGATTTCTACTATTGCATTTATTGCGTCAAATTACATTTAGTCTGACTCGACTCATCAATTCATCATCATTATCATCATTCATCATCATCATCAGCCACTATCCACTGTTATGGACATAGGCCTTTTCAAAGTAGGGCCAAATTTTGCAATCTGTATTGGTTAAAACTTTAAAAAGCTACAAACAGCAGTATAAAGGCCTGTTTCAACACCTGATAAGCGTCGGATAGTCTAAACGTAGGTTTTGTCACTTTCTTACTTGATGTCAAGCGACAAAGACAAAAGTTGTAAATAAGCTATCCGACACTTATCAGAAGGTGGTGAAATAGGCCATAAGTATCAGGAATCACAGGATACGACGATCAAAAAGCAGGCGCCCGAGGGTAACTGGTAACGTTAAATGATATTCCCAACGCCCATTTCCAAAATTATGCAATGGCTTTAAAGGTGTCAATATATCTCGTAATCGGCGGAACCCGTCGTTTTATAACTCTTTAATAATCGATTTACATAATAAAATTTCGGCTGATTGATCGTTGTAAATTGTTTCCGGAGAGGGCACTCCGCTGAGACGGAAAAAACATTTCGTGTGCGAGATAGTTCCTAATGATGGCACGCGATCGACGGAAGCTGTGTAACGTAATAAATATTTATTAAATCACCTTAAAAAAGCTTATAAAAACACTCTAAATTGCACATCACTTCAGAATTGGGCGTACGATGCATTTTTCTTAATCCAAACCTGTTTAAAATGTATAATGTGTGCGAAAGTAACTCTGTCTGTATGTTATGCTTACACGCCTTAACCGCTGAACCGATTTTGACGAAATTTGGTACAGAGATAGACTAAACCTTGGAGTAGGACACAGGCTACTTTTTACCCCTGAAAATTATAGAGTTCTCAAGGGATTTTTAATAAAACCTAAATACACGCGGACAAAGTAGTCAAAACACTAAGATATATTCCCGCATATAGGTATACAAGCACAAATGTCCGACATGTTTAAGTGGATTTACGTGCTCAATGTACCTAACCCACTCTAACTTTAAAACCTATTAAAAACCGGTAAATACAGGGTGACTGGTAACAGGATACATTCCTTGCAGGGGCTTAAAGTAGAGCTCATTTGCAGCAAATTTTTTCATATAATGTCCTATCCGAAACTTAGTCGTTTCAGAGTTATTGAAGATTTAAGGTTTTTAGCAAAAAAATCCAGTTTTAAAGTTAAAATTAGTTGCTGAAGAAAATCATACCAGGTTTTGTTGGTTTTTTTGTTGTTTTCTGATAGAAAAACGTTCAGAAATTCAATCAAAATCAAAATAAGCTAGAAAATACCGTTAACTTTTCAGTTAAGGCCTAAAAACGACGTATTGTTCTTAGGAAAAAAATCGAATTTGGTGAAAAGCAATAGTATTTCTAAAAAAAAATGTATGGAATGTTACGTACAAATTACTGAAATAACTTTCTTGATTCATTAGCTATCCAAAAAGGTACAGATGTCTACAACTTTTTCCAAAACCTCGATTTTATTAACAAAATACTGAGGACTGACGAGTCTCAATTTGACCGGGATGGAATCAAAAAGTATCATAATTTACATTATTGGGCGGCAAAAGGAGAAAACCTAAAGAAGAAAAAGAAAGGGCATATAATTGGAGGTATTCTGTAAAAGTATGGATGGAATTAATCAATTAGACATCTAATTGGCCCGCATTTTTCCCTCAGAATTTAAAAACTACGAATTAGGTAAAAAGAATATTATTTCTAAAAAAAAAATGTATGGAATGTTACGTAAAAATTACTGAATTAACTTCTTTGATTCATTAGCTATCCAACAAGGTAAAGATGTTTACAAAAAACTGCAAGAACAATTTTTAATTCAATTTGAAACTTGTAGTAGTTTAATGACTAATTGATTAATTTTAGGAATAACAATAAACTAACTAATAATTATTAGTAATTACATATTTAAGGTTCGCAAAAGAAAAACCAGTTATGATTTTAATCTAAATTTCAATCTTTATTTTATTCTAAATCTTAGTCTTAATCTTGATCTTAATCTAAATCTAATTTTAATCTTGCTCTAAATGTGAACCTCTTTGTTTGATACATTGTATATTCAAGTACCATACAGCACATTCCGTTTGACATCCACTGCAGTTAAAAGCAAACCTTACTAACGAGGTTTGCGAGACAAAATTGAAGTCTAATATTTGATTTCAAGTGAAACACTGTTACAAATTCAGTTTTAAGTGAGATCGTGAACTCGGAAAAGGTTCGGATTTCTTTTTATTGAATTGTATATCGCATTCCAGTATTATGCAACTAAATGTCAATAGTTTTATTACTTAAGTATCAATAAATAACACAGCTCACAGGAAATAACAGAAATACTTACGAATTATGTCATATGTGTCGGAATTTAAGATTGTCCAATCGGATTTTGAAAATGAATAGAGTAGTAACCTGCAATTGCGCACGCATTTGTGCATTATAATATCTCCTTTTGGCTACTTTTGGTTGAGATGGGCCGCTCGTGGCCAAAACTTGGTCGAGAATTTGGCTGGTTAGCTGTATTGTACTACCTAACCCATACCTAATAGGTAAGAAGAAAAGCTGATGAAAGCTTTCCTAGTTTTGTCTGCCAGTTAGGGACCGTTCAGATAGACCGGCGCGGAGAGCAGAGCAAATTTTAATCGCATTTAAAATAGAATCTTAAGCCATTGAAATAAGGTTTATATTTACATTTTATCTCTTTTATGATAAGAGGATGCTCGAGGATGCTCCCAAAAGAGATAAAATGTAAAAATAAACCTTATTTCAATGCCATAAGATTCTATTTTAAATGCGATTAAAATTTGCTCTACTCTCCGCGCCGGTCTATCTGAACGGTCCCTTATTTACGAGTACGTCCCCCGAGCTTATTTTGACGCGCATTATTTATAGAACAATATGCAATTTAATCTTCACGGGTTCGTGTACTATAAGTTATACGGTAAACTGGTGTACAGTTTTAACTTTGCGAGGAGAACTTTGTAATATTAGTATAGTCTGTTCGTTTCCTTACGGTCACCTTTTGTGTCTAGCCGCCTCCACCGCGCGGTGTTTTGCCAAAGACACCGCCGTGACTTCAAAGCATGCCGCGAGGGGTGTACAGGCACAAGGGGTTTTGGCGTTTTATACCTACTCATATTTTTTCATTAAAATTCTCTTTCCTTTTTATATTTTTTATATTCGTATTTTATTACAATATAACCATAAACATAAAATATAATATTCTCATGAACACGGGTCTTCTCTCAAAATGAGAAGGATTTTAAACATAGTCTACCACGCTGGCCAAGTGCGGATTGGCAGACTATTCGGAGATTCTGTTAGAATAGAAAAAAAATTACAAACAGAAAAAAGTAATAAAAATAAAAGCAGAATACTAAGAGCACCTGCGCCTGTACCGACACTAAGTTACCGAACGAACTATACTTATTCGATTACGTAACATAAAGTTCCTAGGTTCGAAATTGTTCGAATCGACTTGTATATTCGAAAGTTTTCGAACAGTGCGTTCCGCCAGTGATACAAAAATCAGCCAAGTGCGAGTCGCGCTTCGCTGTTTTAGGGTTCCGTACATAATTTTGAAAAATAAAATATTTTGGGTCTAAGAAATATTTAATTACCGAGCTAGACATCGCAACAAACCGTGAAAGAAAAACCCAAAAAATGTTCGTTTGTTTTGGTCACAGCTTATAAACTATTTCATAAATCGTTGTTTTCAGTATTTGTTGTTTAAATAGGTACATAATATACCGATCATATTCCTAAGTTTAGTTTTTGAGATCAAACCGACCCGTCAAAAAAATGATCTAAAACTGACAAATTTGATGGCCCCCCCATTTCCTTATTTTTTGAGCAAAAAATTAAAAAAAATTATATTCGTACTCTACTCAATGAGCTCTAAACAATGATACCCCACAAGCTAGGGTAATTTTTTTCCGGCTCCTTTTTCATGTATGGGAGTCCCCCTGAAAAATAATTAAATTCCATTTCTAATTCAATGTATGATTTTGGGTCATCGTTTTACACCAAATACCAAAATTTCAGGTTTGTTATTCGACGATTGTAGACGAAATGTCTGCGAGCTAGAGACCTGTGACCGGCGGACAGACGGACAGACAGACAGAAGAGTGACATTAATAGGGCTCCGTTTTTACCCTTTGGGTACGGAACCCTAAAAACTAAGTAGGCAATGGATCTTGGAGGGTGAAATCTATACCTACAATCTACATATTATGTATATGTAAAATCGCAGACTTGCAGTGTCTGTAGGCACAGTAAAGATTTTTGCAAAAAAAAAAATAACTGGGAGACATTAGGAATAAGTAATAGAACATAAAAAAGAAATTTTAGATTTTTTTTCTGTTTGTCTGTTTATGTCCCGTAAATATTTTAAGGTCATCGATTTTGTGGTTCAGAAATTACAGACACTCATTCCACATAACTTGAAACCCTTGGAACCTTTGAACGAATCCGATGATAATCGTTAGAATCCTTTGAACGAATGATAATTTGATTATCATCTTAAGCTGGCGTAGGTACGTTGTATTTGTCTAGCTGTCTGTTTGTTCTGGCTAATCTCTGAAAGGCTGGATCGAATTTAGAAAAAGAATAAGGGGTTCCGCGCAAAAAAATTAAAAACCATGATGTGATAGAACAGGGTTAGTAAAAAAATTAATTCTATTATTATAGTTATTAAAGCTCTATTTTAATGCGCCACTTTTACAAATTTTTAGCATTGTATTACCTCAAAGGAGCTTAGGAGAAACCAAGGGCGTCGCCAGCCGCTGGCCAAGGGGGGGGCAAGTTGATGATGTTATAGTACCTATGCGAAAAGTTATTTATACTTTTCGCATAGGTACTATAACAGCCAGTCATATTTGATACAAAAAATCTCTAAAATCGCAATCAAATGGCTAGTTCTGATTTTTTTAATATGTTGTTAGGACCACTAACAGTAGTCCAATTTTGCAACTTCGAAAGACCTGTGCTAACTTTGCAGCACTCGAAAAAGTACGTAATTTTTTCATGTTTTTCTTTTTTGCTTTTTCTACGAGTCCTAAACTATGCGTTTTGAAGAAAAATATTTTTGTACATTTAAAAAAAAAAAAAAACAAAAATTGCTACTATTTAAGACTAGAATCAGCTCTGTAAATTCAATATTTACTGATATGATTTCTCTCCAAAAATTGACAATTATTTCCAAAAAGTGTTTTAAGATTTGGTCAATTTTAAACATAAAACGACATCTAGTACATCTAGACAGATAGGTTCTTAATGCAAACTATAGCATGTTTATATTTTTCAAATCTCTAGGGGGGGGCAGCTGCCCCCCCCTGCCCCTACCTGGCGACGCCCTTGGGAGAAACAAAGAGTTCCAGCGGGATTTTTAAAAACCTAAATTCACGCGGACTAAGTCGCGAGCAACCCCTAGTCCTAAAATAAAATATACATAGGTACAACTAACAAGGGCTTTGTAAAAGAGCTGTTTAATTCGGAAACCAAATATCCTAAACTAACTAACTTTTAATTAGTAACTGTAATTAGGTTTACTGGGCGCAGTGCAAACTGCAAACCACAGCTCTCAATAAATGCACGTTCAAATTCCAAAAGGTACCCGTACCCAAGTTTATATAGCACTGAATACACTGAACAAAAAGGTCAAAGTAACATTCGACTTCAAAAAATCTACTTTTTTAAATCGAACTGATTAGGTACTTATTAAATTACGTGAAACTGCAATTTGAAAAATTAAAAATATCACCAATAAATTTTTCTCATAACTTCGTATGATGTTTTATCTAAAACAAAGGTAAAGTTTTATTATTGGAAATATTTTTCATGAGGTACAAAAGTTTAAAAATATAATACAGTGATAAGTAAATAAACATAGAAACAACTATATTAAACCTTGAATTTTAATAACTTGCAACCAGTTTACCTCCTGCAATTTACCATTTAAATCGACTGCAACGATCTCCGCATAAATTGTAGTGACATAACCGTTGTACTCAAAAGAACCGACCCGAATAAAAATAAAACAATGGACAGCAAAATTGTACTGGAAACATTCGCCTCCCACGAAAACTCTGGCTTAATTACTTTTTCGTAGCGTAACATCATTTGCGTATAAATCGCACTTTCTAAAACATTGTTTGCACAGAAACAATGCCGCTCGAACTGCGCGGTTCACGCATATTTTTTGGAATTGCAGCAATCACGGCCGCCGCTCATGAGTCAGGACCAATCATGGGACACAGCATTGGTTCACACTAATCCTCTCGGAAAAACAGACTATCACACTGACGTAAATTTATTGCCGATTTATTCATACAATTTATTTGTAGGTATAAGTAAAACGGAGCGTGTATGCTTTTACTTTACCTACAGTTAAACTTGTTATCGATACTCTTGTATGACTGGTTAAAAATTTTTTACACGATCCTAAAATTGACACCCAAAGTATAGGTGCTACACGTGTATGAAGCTAAATAGGATCTAGATAATACTTAAGATCATGTACAAGAACATGAAATATTAAGCTACTTATATAAAAACTGAATTAAATCACATTTATTAAAGATTTTTGCAAAATAATAACGGGCGGATGTTAGGTATAAGTAATAGAACATAAAATAAGCTATTTTTGAAATTTTTGTCTGTTTGTCTGTTTATCTGATTGTCTGTTTGTCTGTATGTTTGTGCGCGCATCACGCAAAAACTACAGAATGGGTTGAAATGAAACTTGGCATGTTTTAAGTTCATACTACGGAGTAACATATAGGATACTTTTTATCCCGAAATTCAGCACGGTTCCCCTGGGAGAGGGGATGAAAGTCAAAATGTGTACTTAGCTGTAATTTATTAACGCGTGGTCCGATTTCATTCTTTTTTTTTGTACTTTAAAGATTACCCGGGTAATCTCTGAAAGGCTGGATCGATTTTGATGGGACTTTCACTGGCGGATGTTTACCTACATTTTGATCTACCTAAACATCCACCAGTGAACTTTTAACAGTTTTTAGCATGATATGAGCTCAAAGGAGCTTAGGATAAACAAAATGATTCCTACAGGATTTTTAAAAACTAATACCCACGCGAACGAAAGCGCGGGTGTCCGCTTGTAATTAATATACCTACAGGCTCACGGCCAATGTTTCTCAATAGGTAATTTAATGAAAATCAAAAAGTATTTGGTGAACGTAAAAGAATTTACGTACATTGCTCGAAGTATCTTAAGACTAGAAGTTCTTAAGTAGTCATTGCGTTCTTGAAACCGTGCACCGTGCACGTTCGATATATCACGTTCCAACGCGCTAGTGTGATAGACGGTAAAACAAGTTTTTATTACCAATTTGCGGTTAGCTCCGTGACCGTGACTCATTGATATAGAAAGAGATCTTTCCTGATTCGCATCTGAAGAGGAAACGAGAGGCTGGAACTATTTTTTGTAAGTTAAAAAAATAATCGGCTGCACCTTGATGATTCATATAACGAGAACGAAACTCGACGTTAGTAATCTGACCAATAAAATAATTCACATAGACAATGATATTCGATAGCGCAAAAATGAGTAATCTCGGCGACTAATATAAATTGTACACACCTTTAATTAAAAAACAGGCATTGATTCTTTCTTATTTAGATTCGAAATACGACAAAAGAATCATGTTTACTTGCTTAAATAACAGGGCATGCCACCGTGACGCATAAGGAACACCTAGTTAGAGTGGTTGAAGGTATTATCGCGACTACCAAAAATAATGCTAATGATAAATGATAGTTTTTCCTATATTCAACTTATAAAAGTAGGTCTGAAGTCATATTTTTTTAACAAAGGTTCCACATACAAATACATACCACCGAATTTAACTTGATACATGTGGTAACTGCCTTCTTTCTCTACTTTACAATCATCAGCGAAAATGAAATATGATTGTTTCCCCTTTTTATTCGAAGCGGGAGCTACTTGGTGAATACATACATGACATAGTACAAAAAATTAACAAGCCAATAAAAATAACAAGCTTATTTCCAGTTATAAGTTCAGCAGTTTATAAAGAAGTCCTTACTCAAAATAAAATACACGATTGCAATCAAGAAATTATCGCAAACTTCCAGTACCTTGCGAACAAAACAATGAAAAGCAGAGAAGGAAATAATATTGCAATTAAAAAGTTTTAACAAGCAACCGTGAAAATCACGCGTGGCTTGCGCGCACGACTATAAGTTTGTAAACACAGGCACGTGAATATTCGCTATGCATCCACATGCAATAAAGATAAAGTTGCCTTCTTTTCTGATTATTCCGGATTTTTTCCACTATTTTAACAAACTCGTAACGTTTTCAGCAAATATTTCGGTTTTATCTGCATCTATAACAAAACATGGTTTTGCCCTCAATTCAAAATTTTTCGGTTTTATTTTCAACAAATTCACCTGATTCCCGGTTCAATATTTGCTTTATATGAAGTAGCAAGACTTGCTTTTGCCCTCAATTCAGAGTTTTATAGTTTTGTCCATTATTTCAAAAGGTTCGGAACGTTCACTGCCGTACAAAATACAAAACAAAGTCACATACTCGTAAAGCTCACTCTACACGTCATAGTGCCGCACGCACAAATGAGTTGAACGATCTTGAATTGGCTCTCGCGAACTCGTTCACAAAAGTAAGTTTCAATGTAAGGCTTTAAACTGAAAATCTACAAATCTATCCACAGCGTAATCTATGTCCAAAGATTTAGAATATTCGACTTTCATCCTGATTTGCGATTTTCACAGATGGTAACCGTAAATGCAGCGTAAGTAAGTACTTACTCTTTGTGGATGGCGCGTGTATGTTCATAGGAGTAGGTAGGTAGGAGTAGGTACCTTCTCTATTGTATTGTACTCATACATCAGGACTTCTATTTATGAGGAAGATAATAAAATGGTATGAATTTCTATTGAATTCAATTGTTAAGTAGGTTAAACATCTAGCGCCTGTGCAAAATTCCGACCCAAATAGAGTCCGAGAAAATAGGTTTGCATTAGCCGTAGACCGTTGTACTTGCTAACCTGCAATTGTTTCCTTCTGCAGATAAAGCCTATGAATGGTTTCCCGTGCAAAATCACGTGTAATTGTAGTCGGTCGGTACTCACGTGTTCACACGCGCTGCGGCACCGCGTGCGCGCGCACCTTTGATAGTACCTACCTGCCTGAGTATATGCTGATTACTCTGAAGTCATATGGAATAAGGCTTAGGTACTACTCTGAAGTCATATGGAATAAGGCTTACTTTACAAATTATCATGCATATTAATCTGACTGCCTCGTTGGTCTATTAGCTAGCTTATTCGGAAGAAGTTGTGTACCCTTGTGCCTTGTGTATCGTAAAGTCATTGATCTTGCGCCTAATCTTTCTCCGGAGGTGTCGGATAGCCGTTCCATCGGAATAGAGAGTACACCTATGTTTGCACACAAAGTGCACTGTAATATCTCCTGCGTAGTTTGCTAGTCGCCTAGTCTATTTAAATTACATACCTACTCCTAAAGTGCCAAAAATACCTAAACAAAAAATAAAATAATTTGTTAAACGTTAACAAATGATTTAATGATTTTTTTTATATATTAAATACGTTACAAAAAAACTTAATCCGTCTGAATGTCAACAGAGTAAAAATATATTGTTAACCATAAATTCGCCGGCCATCATCTTGAAGTTACCAACATAAAAGGTGCCGAACAACATAACCGAGCAATTACCGCCTATTAACAGCGAGAAAAACATAATGATGTCAACAATATGCAAGAACCTTTATAAGTGGGCCATCCGGAACGAGATCGTTAAAAATATTTTATACAAATCGATCGTTAACAGATACACAAGGTGAAAAACTCTGGGAATCAATCGACATTAACCTACCAACATGCTACCATTTCTAGAGTCCTTTTCAGAAACTGAACATGAAAATTTTTATGAAAGTAGCCAGCTACTTACTACGTAGCTACTAAGTAGCCTGCGACTTTGTTCATGGTGGAATTGTTTTATGGTATGAAAAGTATCTATTAACCGTCTCCAGGATACAAACTATCTCTGTGCCAGGTTTCATCACAATCGGATGAATGGTATTGGAGCGCATACCCGACAAACACACAATATACATACAGTGGCGTAGCTAGGCGTGGGCGATGTGGGCCCTCGCCCATGGCCTCGTACTCGCGAGGGCCTCGCGTCACCTCCTGAAGCCCCTCTTAAGTGTGAATGTAAAGCCGTTGTAACTACCTTCAAAACCGCCGCGACTGTTAAATTGAACGAATACGAGACTTGTCAGGAATTATAAATCATTTTTGTTAGGCTAGATTTATTGGGATTATCGTGGGAACGAAAGAGAAAGGGCCTCGCTGATGCGAATTCGCCCACGTCTATATCAGTTACGCCTCTGTATACAATATACATATATGTAACTAGACAGTATACTGTATAATTCATGTGAATTATTAAATACGGATCCCTCTGCAAATAAAATAAAATTGCCCTTGACCGGTATTTTTTATTACAACGACTTGTTCAGGGAGCACATCCTTCTACTTACTTCTGATCATGAAGTAATAAAACTTTATTATGAAATATATCTTTGTACACAAGTAATCATTTATGGTATTGAATCGTCTCCATTGAATCACTCAGCCGAGTTTATTTATCATTAAATCAATTGATGTGGCCATACATGTTTTGTACTATTCGTTTTTATTTGATACGTAGAGATTGCTCCATCTCTTATTCCTATTACAACTTCCGGAGATCATAATTAAGTATATCTATTAATAATATAAAGTAGCTTGTCCTGACTGACTGACAATCAACGCACAGCCAAAACCACTGAAGCTAGAAACTTGGAATTTCCACAGTAGGTTTCTTTTATGACGTAAGCGCACACTAAGAAAGGATTACTGCGAATTCCACCCCTATGGGGGTTAAATAGGGAGTAGAAGTTTGTATGAAAGTCCGTCATTTTTCAAGTTATATCCATGAAAATTGGTATTTAGGTTTTTGGTTAAAAATAAAGAGTTACGAGTTTAAGGAATTTTGGAAAAACTACCTCGAAGTGGGTTAAATGGGAGTTGAAAGTTTGTATGAAAGTCCGTCATTTTTAAAGTTATATCAACGAAAATCGGTATTTGTATTGTCGGTTAAAAATAAAGAATTACGTGTTTCAGGAATTATGGAAATTCCACCACCAAGTGAGATTTATAAGAATCCAAGCGGACGAAGTCGCTGGCATCTGCTAGTAATGCATATATTTTATCCAATATCAGCCTTTAATATCTCTTTAAAGTGGAGAATTTAATGAAGCTATCTCGATAAAAACTACTTAATATCGATTACTGCACCTTACTCACTGTAACTTGCTGTGCAGTAGATATATTTTTACGTCACACATGCAAACTATAGAATCAGCTTCTAGTGCAGTGTTCCATCAACCCAAATCATATAGAGATATCGGCTTTTAAAAAAATTGCTTATAACCAACATTTAGGTATAGCCGGCATCGCATTGGCAGTTCCTCTAATACTGCAGATGTTCAAGGGCAGCTGTTGTCAGTACCTATTTAACATCAGGTGACCCCGCCTGTTATTTTGGTCTTTTTTGAATCAATTGAACCAGATGATCTAACGGACCATCTCTGCTAAGTCCGTTAGCTCACTGCTCGCAATAAAATGAGCTTCCCCCTGCTAAGACATTCGTGCTCTGAATCCAGTGCCCTCTTCTCGCAGTCTGAATCAGCGGTAACATCGAATATGGGTGACAGACCAATTTAGCAATTGAGGAAGTGCCAATAAGCACTGCAGCTTAGTTCCAAACTATAAGCGCTGTTATTGATAGCGTAAGTGTGTCAGGAGTGTTGTCCTCGAAACTGCTGGAAACGAAAATATTTTCTTTGCGCTTACAAATAAAATAAACAATTTTTTTTTCTTATCTCCCATACATAAATAGACACTTTCAACTATACCGAGTGGGTATATTAGGCAGATTTTGCATAGTCCTAGTGAGCTAATACAGAGCATAATTCCAGATACGCATTTTTTTAAAATGGTCATTACGTTGTTTGTACATACCTACTCTATTGCTTGTTAGCCCAAAGTCAAATAGCTAACGCTAAAGAAATAGCTACGCTCAGAGTTCATCGACGTGATCAAATCACAAAATAAATAATAATAAAATAATAAATACTCACACATACACACACGGTCGTCTGTTCCTAAAGTAGGCAACTTAATGCCTGTGTTATAGGTAACAGCCGACTGATAGACATATTTACATATATTTACATATAAATACATATATATTTTAATAAAGGTATACATACATACATATTATAATTACACCCAGACTCGGGGCGGGAATTGAACCCGCGACCCCGGTGTGGAAGGCAGGGTCACTGCCAACCGCGCCAACGGGCCAGTCAAGTAGATGGATAGAAGAACCCAGAGGCACCGACATATATCAATGGATTTTAACCGTTTGAGCGCTACGGTGCCACAGACAGAGACACACACACCCACACACACACACAGACACGTCAAACTTATAACACCCCGTCGTTTTTGCATCGGGGGTTAAAAACGGCACAAGACCGCGGTGTGAGGAAGTTCTTACAAAGACCTCCAGCTGTGAACCTCTATCGCTTGGTGACGTCGACTACTTGACACCCATTACGGGACCTTTCAGAGAGAGCATTTTTTTTCACACAGACTGGCCGTTCAAATTTGCTCTGCTCTCCGCGCCGGTCTGTGTGAACGGACACGCGGATGCGTTCGGAGCCGAGCGTACGCTCTTGGGCCGGATTGTACTCAGAGGTCGGCCTACGGTGGGCTGCGCGAGCATGAAAGAGCACGCGAACGGAGCCGGTCGGATGCTCGAGCGCGTAAGAGCACGAGCATAGAGCAGCCGACCGGCTCGACGAGCAGCCGAGCGGCTTTCACACCGAGCGTATTGGGAGCATCCTCGAGCATCCTCTTATCATAAAAGAGATAAAATGTAAAAATAAAGCTTATTTCAATGTCTTATGATTCTATTTGAAATGCGATTAAAATTTGCTCTGCTCTCCGCGCCGGTCTATCTGAACGGACCCTAAGTACATGCAAACTACTCGTAGCTGCCACTATGCTGTGCGACAGCAGTGCGGCTGCAGCGCTGCTGTTAAGCTGCACAGTGGTGGCTAATTTAAATGCACCATTTAAATCAAAATTCGAATGATTCCGCTTTTTGTTTAATCCTCTTTATACATTACGACTTTTCATGACTTAAAAAAAATATGGGTTGGTTTACTTACCTACACTTTTTGTAAACAAAATTATTTTCCATAAAATTAATTTTCCATCAAATCCAGTATTCGCTGCACATTTTTCTGAATTCGCGACCAACCTACTCAATTAAGCTTTGTTATGAAGTTTTTTGAAGAGTTTTTTAAAATAGCACTAATTAAAAATCAGCGTTGAGTCTCCCACGCGCGTTATTTGCAAGAATTCTTTTCTTGAGCAAAATATTTTAGCCTTTAAATAACTACAAAGTAATTTTAAAATTGTATTTTTTTTTATTTAACAATAGCACGGTAATTCAGCCAAATCTTTTGACATTAATTAAAAGTATTATTACTTTAATTAAAGTAATACAAATTCAAAGGCAATGAATAGAACTATTTTTAACCCCCGACGCATTTAAACGACGGGGTGTTATAAGTTTGACGTGTCTGTATGTGTGTGTGTGTGTATGTGTGTGTCTGTCTGTTCCCCTGTGGCGCTCAAACGGTTGGACCGATTTGAATGTTTTTTTTGTTTGAAAGGTGAATTAGTCGAGAGTGTTGTTAGCTATGTTTGAAGAAAATCGGTCCAAGATGGCCGCCGCTATAAAATAGCGGATTACATATTTTTTCATTACTCCCTTAATATGGGTATCAAATGAAAGGGCTTGACTAGTAGAATAGCACTATTGCAAATCCAAGATGGCCGCCGCCATAAAATGGCGATGGTCGGGGTTTTTTTTAATTTTTAATTTATACTTGTATACCTGTCAATTTAGTTCAGCTGGATTGTGTACAAGCGTATTTCAGTAATTAATCCATATAGATCGGGGAGAAATTCTTTTCTTATTTTGTATGTTTGAAGTTAATGATACCGTTAGAAAGGACATTTGAAGAAAATAAATAAAAAACTAAAAAATTGATTCCCACTTTTTATTGTTATTCTGTCCAAGGAAATTAATGAATCTAAGAAAAAATTCATTGATCATTAGATATATTTCAGTAAGTATTTGCATTTGTAAACGAATCAACCAACAGATTGAAAGTTAATTTAATCGAGATATGTAGTAGATAGATAGGTTATTAAGTTTGGCCGTTATCAGAACTTAATATGAATCCAGTGTTATTGCAAGTGAAATGATCACAGTTCTGGAAAATTGGAATGTGACGCCCGGCGATCAAACGTTGAGAAATTGTCGTTAAATTGCAATTTTAACTGGCTTAACGTACATGTACAATATGCTCTCACATCTGACCTTTGGGAATAGAGGCGCCAGAAAATCCTTTAATGCAACCACAACCAACATGAGCCGTGATCCGCACGCCTCTATATTATTATCTCGCTGCATCGATAACGTCATAGAACAAGCTATAATTTAAAACTATAGCTATAAGTACTTGTAAAAGTTTATTTGAATAAAAAACTTTTCTATTCTATTCTATTCTAAAAATTAAAAAAACCCGACTGCCATGCTATAAAACGAACTAAAAAATTAATAAACTACCACCGTACTACTTACAGTGTAGTTGTTATTCATTTTGTTTTTCATGATTTGTCACACCAAACTGATTTAAAACATATAGATTGTATACATTTTCGTACTGGCCTTTTAAAGCCCTTTTGATACCCCACTCGAGGGTCTTGAAGAAAAATTTTTTTTCAGCCCGCACATTAAAGTGCACAAAATCTGCCATTTTGATTTTTTATGATTTTTATGTACCCAGTAACATTTGCGCCATCAAGACAAATCTAATGACGTATAATTTATCAAAATTGGTTTTAGAACCGTTAAGTAGTTACGAACTGACATAGGAAACGGTCATTTTATACGATTTATCACTCCAAATTGTTTCCAAATATATGAATTGTATACATTTTTGTATTCGCCTTTTGAATCCCTTTATTTTGATACCCCACTCGAGGGTCTTGAAGAAAATTTTTTTTTCAGCTTGCACAATAAAGCGCATAAAGTCCGCCATTTTGATTTTTTTTTTAATTTAGGTACCCATTGACACTCGCGTCATCGAGACAAATCTAATGACGTATCATTTATCAAAATCCGTTGAGCCGTTGATTAGTTACAAGCGGACATAGGAATGGACATACATACACACAGGTGAAACACATATTATACCCAGTCGGGTAAAAAATTATACCCAGTCGGGTAAAAAAAATAATAAAACAGTGGAACGATCACAATATTATAGTAAGCCTTGTTTCAATTTCGATAGATCGAATCGATCTTCAGTCGTGTGCGTTGGGCCTAAGAGTAGTATTATCTAATGCCCAACAGTTTATAAAGGTCCGTATTAGTTTTAGCAATAATCCATACCTACTTATAAATATTTTAGTGAGAAAGAGTTCTATTGATATTCGGTCTATCAGGGTCTATCTTTCACCTCCTCACGGCTCAACCGTTGAACTGATTTTGAATAAAATTTAGCATAAAGCTTACATACTGAGATGAAAATAAAAAACTTTCGTGGGTCTAAATTTAAAAGTGTATAATACTGTTCTGTGGGTGCATACGTTGCAACTATGAAGTATTAAACTGTACGTATGGTATGTACACGAAAGCTAGACCAGACAATGATAGCGAAAGGAACAATTGCCACCGATCCCCTGCTCCCTATGCTAGCCGCATCGCGCATGTGCTCATTAGGGGGCTTCCGGAGTCGCCGACATTTAACTGCCGTTTATATCCACACGCTAAGGTACAGACTACTGCGGAACAAAACAATTATCACACAGATAAAACAAAAATAAAAAATAAAAAAAGCTGTGATAGCGTAGTGGTTAGGACGACCGACTTCTAATCGGAGGTCGTGGGTTCAATCCCGGGCACGCACCTCTAACTTTTCGGAGTTATGTGCGTTTTAAGTATTTAAATATCACTTGCTTTAACTGTGAAGGAAAACATCGTGAGGAAACCTGCATGCCTGAGAGTTCTCCATAACGTTCTCAAAGGTGTGTGAAGTCTGCCAATCCGCTTGGCCAGCGTGGTAGACTATGGCCAAAACCCTTCTCACTCTGAGAGGAGACCCGTGCTCTGCAGTGAGCCGGTAATGGGATGATGATGATGATGATGAAAACAAAAAGAAATCTACCATGTATCCATATAATTGTGGCTATGGATTTAAGTCTATGTTGACATCATGTTAACCACTACCTGACCAACCCACCACTGACCACCACTGACCAGTGTACAGTAAAGTACAGTAAAGCAATGGATAAACCTAAGGAAAAAGCGCCGAAGTCTGAAAAATTAATTATTTTTCTCGCAGATATGGTGAGTCCCTTAGTAGGTATTCCAATATGTTACAGATTATAATGTGCATCGGTCAATTTCCGTCAATTTTCCGTTAAATTGTCTCTCGCATAAAGAAAGATGAATAAAAGGAGACTTATTCAAAACTCAAACAGATACATACTAGTTACCTACGTTAGATATGTGGTTAGATATTTGCACACGACGAACACTGGTTTGCGTATACTATCTTCGCTGACTCAGTTCAGAATAAGTATTTACTATTTAGTATCTCGATGCTATATCGAAACTACAAAAAGGAATCATATTGGGAAAAATACATGGATAAGAAAAATTTAAAAGCTGATTGAAGAAAAATGCGCTACATTGCTACGCTTAGTTACGCTACGCTACGATGCGTTACATTGAGGTGTGTTACAATATGCTTAGTTACCTACTAGTCTATTATGAGGTTCTTATAAGTATATTAATTTACTATACATTTAACAACATCCGCACCCGTTTGTCACTTCCAACAACACTCGGAAGTGTTCATAAGGAAGAATCTGTCAGTTAAATAAATACTTTAAATGCAATATGTCCTCGCACGCGCCTCATTATAGAAATATATTGTCAAAGTGATCTATTATAACCGACGCTACTTGCAGGATAAACAGTATTTAAAACATCGATTATGTAGGAACTATAAGAAAGTATTTTATACCGTAGGCACGTTGAAGTTCGTCCTTATTGATACCTACTACATAGATATAGGTTTGAATATTTTGGTTGGTACGAATATGTAAATGCACTAATTTAAGAGTATTGTCTATAGAAATATATCCATGTCCGTCGTGTTGTCTATATAAATTGAACTTTTGTGTCATTCTTAGAACAACATTGACCTTTAAAGCTTTTACTTAATAAAGTTATTATCACATCACATGACTTTAAATTTTCGGAGTGCAATCATTATAATGTACTAAAAATGCAATTCGATTAATGGCTTCGAATAAAGTTAGTCTGCGAGTTTACATTTTATCATTATTGCATCCGTATTTCATTCGGACTCATGAGTCCGAATGAAATTGTACGTGGTATGTTAAAGCATTCATCAATATTAATTGTCATCGAACTGTCAATAAAAGTATGAGTTTTTTTGATTGGAATCTCGTATGTGTAAAATTTAAAAGCTACCATCGTGAATTTAGAACTACTCTTGCACCGTTGTTATCAAATCTATATCTAGACTGGATAGGTACCTATATTATCAATGCAAAGGGTGTCTGTCTATCTGATACTTTTTCTGAACCGATTGAATAAATAAAAAAGATCTTTAACTATAACCTTATATTTACCGCATGATGTGCTAGTGGCGCTAACTCTTAAAGTCACCCGTGCGAAGCGTGGATCAGTCAGTTAACCTTATTCTCAAAGTAGACCCCACCACGTGCCACCACTGTATAGTGTATATATAATGTATACATGTATCCTATTGCACGTATATTGTATACCCTATACATGCAATGCCTACCTAGGTAGGTACCTACATATGTAAAGGCAACATACAATATCTTTTATCGAAAACCATCATGCGGTACGATCACTAATAGCAGAGTTTGTGGATAACAAAGTGGTTTTTATCAATTAGCGCTAATAACAATGTAAAATTAGCTGCTATCTTCCTTAACAACATTCGGCGCTACCTTTTATCGCATAAATTCATTCTCCACTATAGGTTTTACACCACCCTGATTAAAGCTTAGGTCAAGTAATATTTTTACACAAAAAACCAGTAACATTAAAATAGACAGTCATAAGACATGTCAATTCACATTTTCTTAATCTCAAAAAATATATAACCCAGAAATTGCAACAACTTTTATTACACTGTATTTTGCATAATATACGATAAGCTCCAAGCTGTTGCAGTAACTTAAGAAATACAATACTTAATTGAAATTATCCTTATACCTAAGGAACGGCGTACACAATGAAAAAATAGTATCCCCTTATTTAATGCTGAACTTTTTCTTTATTTACTGGTAAATAAGTAGGAAAAATTCACTTTGAATTAAAATAAAATATAAATAATAGGTAACTTTTAAATCAACATAATAATATCTAGTAGCAACTTGACAAAATTTTGCATAGAGCTTTTTATTTTTGACACAATCAAAAATTGCATAATTAATCATTTTCTAAATTTTGGCATCATCATCATCTTCATGATCAACCCATGACCGGCTCACTACAGAGCACGGGTCTCCTCTCAGAGCGAGAAGGGTTTTGGCCATAGTCTACCACGCTGGCCAAGCGGATTGGCAGACTTCCCACACCTTTGAGAACGTTATGGAGAACTCTCAGGCGTGCAGGTTTCCTCACGATGTTTTCCTTCACCGTTAAAGCAAGTGATATTTAAATACTTAAAACGCACATAACTCCGGAAAGTTAGAGGTGCGTGCCCCGGGATCGAACCCACGACCTCCGATTAGAAGTCGGTTGTCCTAACCACTAGGCTATCACAGCTTATTTATTTACATGCTTATTTTGGCATGCGTAAAATATATTGCGGTTATTTATAAAATTAAATTAAACTAAAGTACGTTATGTGCGCAAGAGCTTTAAAATATCTCGTGATTCAAAGCGCCTGTCATAATTACTCACGAGGATCCCAATGATTGAATGTCACATCATAAATTTTTAGCAACCTTTTAAAAGTTACGAAATGAATTGGCAGTTGCAAATAAAATAAAACACTTTACTTTTCTCACTGTTGCAGCAAAGCAAAACAGTGACACAAAATCCCTTTCTTGGTGATCAAAAGTTTTGTCAAGAGATCATTGTTTTTTTTGTTTTTTTTTGTTGTTTTGCTCAAATTTTTGACCGTAAAATTAAGTTTAATTTCTGTGACTCATTCAGGATTTCACAGCACGTAATGTGTTTTCATCCTTTACTCAAAATTTCAACCTCTGTTAAGCTATGTAACTTCTGCAACCTCAGAAGCCACGAAGCTTAAAGTGTTTAAAACGTTTCTATAGGCTCTAGTTTAAATTTAATTGCAAATTAAGAACAAATAGATATGTATAACGTTTACTCGGCAGTAGTAACGCTACAAGGAAACCTGTCAATCAACTAGGTGGGCACATAAAGTACCTTATTGATAGGTGCCTTAGGTCGGAGTACTCTATCATGACGTGGCCTCTCGTCAACAGAGTGGTATATATTTTATTAAGTTGCTCAACAAATACATCCAGTTGTCTCATTGTCCTGTCCAACATATAATGTCCAATGTATACTTAGAAAACAACAGTTAGTGCAGGTCAAGAAAAACCTATATCCAGCGCCATCAGACAAAATAAATAAATATAAAACCAGTTTGACCTATTTCGGACCAATATCTGAGCGTATTGCTAGGACTCTTAGATCACATGATGTACACGCTGCTTTTAGAACAAATAATACGCTCAGAAGAATTTGTAATGGTAAAGATAAATTAAATAATGGACAAAAGTCAGGTGTGTACAAACTCAAGTGCCCCGAATGTAGTGCTATATATGTTGGTCAAACTGGGCGCAATTTTGTAACTCGATATAAAGAACATATGGCTGCCTTTAGAAACAACCAGCCTCAAAGATCTCATTTCGCAAAACATCTTTTGGATAGTGGACATAGGATAGACGAGGGTCATACATTTGAAATTTTACACACATGCTGTAAAAGTTTAAGACTGTGCGTGTTGGAACAATTGGAAATAGTTGGGCACAGCGGTAGAAGTGTCGAATTGCTGAATGAGCAAATAAATGTGTCATCTTCACCGTTGCTCAACATATTTAGGGGGCGTGGCCAGAGAGAAAGAGAAAGGAGGGTAGATGACTAAGCGGGGATAGTATATATAAGACCGCTCATTCGACACGAACTCACTTTGCAATCGTCCGTTGTGAAGTCGACATCTCCTGAAGATGCTCCGGTGTCGGAGCGAAACGATCGTCGAGTTTGTTTTGTGGTGAATTTGTGTGGTGTTGTGCCTACAAGATTGTTGGTGTTGTGCCTACAAGATTGTGTGGTGTTGTGCCTACAAATTTGTCACTGTTAGCGGATTATAGCAAAATAATTTTATATTCATTGTATATCATGGAATTCCGCAAAGTAACGCCTGCTTCCATTCAACATTATTTATATTGCACTGCATTTGTACCTATACACATAAAGTAGGAAATATTATATTTCTAACTGTACACTGTAACTTGCATAAAGTTACATAATTATAATGTGTTCGTAGCTGTCTCAAACCAGTGTTTAGTTGGTAACTGTACTGAGAAAAGATATATTTTACTAAAATTTCAACTAAGTATTTCCATTTATCTAAGAACTTATTCCTTGCAATAGCGGGGATAATAATATTCTTGTTACATACTTAATTAAAACAAGAATTTATTTAACTGTGTGGGTTTCGAACAATTTTTAGGAACAATAAAATATATTTTTTTATTAAATCTATCATAAGTACCTATCTATTTTTTTCTCAGTTGCACAACCATATATAATGCATATTGTGTACAATTTTGAGCTTAAGCATAAATATTAAAAACATAAAAATCAGTTATTTACCAACATCAATAATTAATTATTCAAATTAATAAAAAAACCATATTTAGCACAGAGAGATCAACCCCACACATAAATATATATCGTAAACAAAACCAAATGCTCCAAAGAATGCATACGACTCATCTCGTCATGTATTGCCTCGGATTACTGACGACAACTTTCTACAGTCCAAATTGTTGTATCAGCCATTACGCAGTATAGATTATTGCGCGTGCGTTAATCTACATTATAGTCGCATTTCTCTTTGCTTTAATAAAGTACATAATAGATTAGGTCATTTTAAACTTCCATTCTTCGGCGGTAAATTTTTCCGGTTTTAAACTACACAGTTCAAGGAAATCCAAATTTTCAAACTTCCATTGTTTTTCCAATAGATTTTTTAAGAAACTTTTATATTATAATTTTTAATATACTCGTATATCTTTAGATCCACGTTTATCATATACCTATATTTACATCTAACTAAACACACAAAGTTACATGATATAAGAATTTTAAAACTTTTCAGTTTGTTTTAATAATGTTATGCACTATAACTGGTAGATAGCTGGAAAAGTTTGAAAAAAAGCGAAGTTACTTATCTATTCCTTTTTGTAAAGTTGTAACATAGAGAGAGTTATTAAAAACACAGTATACATAAGGGAAAATTTCTATCTATAAATAACAGGAGTGCGAAGTTGGAAGTTTGCTAATGAATTTAATAACTGAAAGTAATAAAGCAGGAACTTGAATGCACTAGCAGCTGAAGTTAGTTCAAACTTTGAACTTTCAAAGCAATAAGCTTTCAGTTTTAATGTTTTTGTTATAATCATATTCTATTTTCCCCTATTACGCCAGTCAAATTTGACATTAAAATCGCAAACGAACGGCTAGTTCTGATTTTTTAATATGTTATTAGGACCACTACCAGTAGTCTAAATTCAATTTTGCAGCTTCGAAAGACCTGTGCTAATTTTGTAGCACTCGAAAAACCACGAAATTTTTGCACTTTTTTTGGGTTTTTCAATATAAGTCCTAAACTATGCGTTTCTAAAAAAATATTTTTCTATACTTTTTTAAAGTAGACTAAAATTGCTACAATTTAAGACCAAAACTAGCTCTTTCAATTCAATATTTACTGAGATACAGCTCTCCAAAAATTGACAATTAATTCCAAAAAAGTGAAATTTTAAGATTCGGTCAATTTTAAACCCCGATATCGGGGAAAATACTCATTTTACGAGTAAAGTTAATTGAAAAGATGTTGTAGTAAATATAATTAGCTTTAATTTAAACACTAAACAACGTCTGTAGCCCATATAGTTTACTTACAAATCCTAAAAGTTTAAAAAATGCGAAAATTGCAGTTTTCTTTAGTTTGTTTTGAATGTAATTTGAAAGAAAAAACCATGTACATCCACAAGAAATATGTATTAAAACTATTACTAAGTATTTAAATTAAGTATTTATAATGTTATTTATTCAAGAAAAAAATTATTTATATTATTATTGATATTTATTGATTTTTATGAAACATATTAATCTGTATTAAAATGACATTATGAGTTCCGAGCAATATAAGTCGTAAACTACGCATTTTTGTTTAATATTTTCTATACATTTTTAAAGTAGACTAAAATTGCTACAGTTTGACATCAGAACCAGTTCTGTAGCTTCAATAATTGCCGAGATACAGCTCTTCTAAAATTGAACTTTTTTCAAAAAAAAGTGAAAATTTAAGAGTTGGTCAATTTTCGACCGCGATCTTGGGGATAATACTCATTTTATGTGTAGAATTATAGGTAAAAATGTTATAGTAAATCTAATTAACTTTAATTTAAGGGTAATACGACATCTCTAGGACATATAGTTTACTCACAAATCTTAAAAGTCCAAAAAATGGGAAAACAATTTTCGTAAATTTGCTCTGCTTAGTTTGGTTTGTGAGTACCTTGAAAGGAAAAACCATGAACATCCACAAGAAATGTACATTTAATCTATTATTATAGTATTCATAATGTTATTTATGACAAAAAAAATATTTATTTATCTTATTTTATTGATATTTATGAAGCATATTAACCTGCATTACAAAGATATTATTTTTGGTTATAATTGTTCATTAAGGTTTGTGAGTAAACTATATGGCCTAGAGACGTCGTTCCACCCTTAAATTAAAGCTAATTAGATTTACTACAACATTTTGACTATAATTTTACCCTTATAATGAGTAAGGTACTGGCACATAGGAAGGCCCACCTTATTTAAAATCTCAATAAAAAATAATGTTTTAAAGATTTGACAAAAACAACTATGTGTAATATTGCAATGTTTTATTGCCCTTCTAAAAATAATCAAAAAAACTATAATTTAATTACTCAAAGTTATATTAAAGAGTGTTTTAAAAAAACACTATAGTGGGCCTTGTTAAAGGCACTGTCCCTTACTAAGGCCCGTTTATAACTAACTGTTACTTAACATCATCTTAATATTTCTACAAAATAATTCACAAATCACGTTTAACAGTTTAAGATATAAGTTATTTAATCAATACTTTAGAGATATAATGAAAAAATTGCACACTGGGCCTTGACCCATGTATGAAAAACAAAAATAGTCATAAAAGTAAAATTCTACTTTAAATCAATAAAAAAACAATTATTTCTAATGACAAATTCGTAACTCTAGACAGTATTCATTTAAGAATCAAAATATTCAGTTCTCATTTTCCACTTAAATTTTAAGTGGGCCTTACTAGGGCTATTGAATATTTTTTATTTTATTTTCACAAGCTATACAGCTTTATCAACAACTGTTTAATAAAAAAAACTAATAAATTGAAAATGTATGCAAACATACAAAAATCAGTACAAATATTACAAAAATAAAGTACCTATCCATATTGAGAACTATCAATAATTTAACAAATTATCAATGAAAATTATGATTAACTGCTAAAAAAATCGTGAAAAATTTGTAAACTAAACAAACTAAATTCGTTTTAATTATACTTTAGTACTTAAGTATTTACAATCCAAGTGCATTTGACATTTTCATAGATGTAGTAAAGCCCATAGGCCTCTACGTAGGCCCGGGCCATACTACGGATTTTTCATAGTGCACGGAAAAATTAACTTGTATCACAAATATCTAAATAATCGCTAAACTTAGCATTGCATTCTAGTCTCCAATGATTATTTTACAATATGATGATAGAATCACTCGAAAACTGACGCTATTTGTGGAAAAATTGGCAAAAACAATCATAGCGAGATTATAATCACGCGATATCGACAGCGTTCAGAGAGAAATGAACGAAATGTAACAAAATGGCGGCGCGGAAATGATTTGGCGTCATTCAACATTCAATGTGGGGTCAAGGTGAATATGGGCCCGAAATTTCGAATGCTTTAGGCAGTGGCAAGTGCGTTTTTTCAATGTGGGCTATCGTAGAGGCCGGGCCTTCGTATGTGCCATTATCCTCAAGATGGCGGTCGAAAATTGACCAAATCTTAAATTTTCACTTTTTTTGGAAAAAGTTCAATTTTAGGAGAGCTGTATCTCGGCAAGTATTGAAGTTACAGAACTGGTTCTGGTGTCAAATTGTAGCAATTTTAGTTTACTTTAAAAATATATAGAAAATATTAAAAAAAAATGCGTAGTTTACAACTTATATTGCTCGGAACTCATAATGTCCTTTTAATACAGGTTAATATTATGTTTCATAAAAATCAATAAATATCAATAATAATATAAATAATTTTTTTCTTGAATAAATAACATTATAAATACTTAGTTATAGTTTTAATACATATTTCTTGTGGGTGTACATGGTTTTTTCTTTCAAACTACGTTCAAAACAAACTGAAGAGAAAACTGCAATTTTTCCATTTTTAAACTTTTAGGATTTATAAGTAAACTATATGGGCTACAGACGTCGTTTAGTGTTTAAATTAAAGCTAATTATATTTACTACAACATCTTTTCAATTAACTTTATCCGTAAAATGAGTATTTTCCCCGATATCGGGGTTTAAAATTGACCAAATCTTAAAATTTCACTTTTTAGGAATTAATTGTCAATTTTTGGAGAGCTGTATCTCAGCAAATATTGAATTTAAAGAGCTAGTTTTGGTCTTAAATTGTAGCAATTTTAATCTTCTTTAAAAACGTACAGAAAATATTTTTTTTTAAACCCGTAGTTTAGGACTTATATTGAAAAAACCAAAAGTAGTGCGAAAATTTCGCGGTTTTTCGAGTGCTGCAAAGTTAGCACAGGTCTTTCGAAGCTGCAAAATTGGATTTACACTACTGGTAGTGGTCCTAACAACATATTAAAAAATCAGAACTAGCCGTTCGTTTGCGATTTTAGCCACTTTTGGAGTCAAATTTGACTGCACTATATATTTAAAAGCAATTTCTTATTAAAAAATTGAAGACTAAATAATATTTTAAGGATAAGTATGACTGAGTAGGGACCTTACGTAGGGAATGTATCACTGGGATTTGATTTAGCTGAAAATTAATATTTTCTAGTGGTCTATTGTTATAGTCTTGTTCATAGAGGCGAAGCACCATACCATGGTGGCTTAACCCGGCCTCATGAATCGACATGAGGAGCTATATTTTTACTTATTTACTGACTTATTCTGTATTGTACCTAGCCGTTTGTTATCTTTGTTTCAAAGAAAATTCATGTAGGTATTAAAAATAGTAAAAGCAGGAAGTTCAAAAGTTTAAACAAACAAAAACTTTAGTTTTTAGTGATTTTTCATGTCTTTATTTTCCAATAATAATTATAAGTCGCGTGATTGAGTTTATCGATAGCTAAAATTGTTACCTAGTTTCAATATACTTAAAACAAATGTGACAAGCTTTCTTTTCTAACATGGTATTTTATCTATTTGTGATATACATATAGGTACGACCTTTGTGATCTAGTACAATGGAAAGTCTTTAGACTTAAAGGTCTGCGGAATTTTATTTCCTTCAGGACCTTCGGTATAGCGCTTTGAATCGGCACAAGAATCAGCTGTCATTTATATGATGACAGCTGATTCTTGTATATATGACACAGCCATTACAGCTACTATAGCTGTGACTATAGTACCATAGAGGTCAATGATCATGTGTGATAATCGTAAACTCAAAAACTGCCATATTCAGCCCGTCGTTATTCCGGGTTCCTGCGGAATTGAAGTTTAGCTTCTATAAGATTTCCTGCTATACTACTTCGAATTCTATGGAAATCTATACATATAATAAAATCGTAGACTTGCCATATCTGTACATTGAAGATTTTTGCAAAATAATAACTGGAAGATGTTAGGGATAAGTAATAGAACATAAAAAAGCTATTTTTGAAATTTTTGTCTGTTTGTCTGTTTATTTGTTTATCTGTATGTTTGTGCGCGCATCACGCAGAAACTACTAAATGAATTGAAACGAAACTTGGTACGATTTAAGTTCATACTACGGAGTAACATATAGGATACTTTTTATCTCGAAATTTAGCACGGTTCCCAGAGGGGATGAAAGTCAAAACGTGTAAAAGCTGTAATTCAATAACGCGTGGTCCAATTTTATTCATTCTTTTTTTGTTAGAAAGTAGATACTTTAAAGATTACCGACTAATCTCTAAAAGGCTGGATCGATTTTGATGGGACTTTCACTGACGGATGTTTACATTTTGATCTACCTAAACATCCGTCAATGAACTTTTAATAGTTTTTAGCATGATATGAGCTCAAAAGAGCTTAGGAAAAACAAAATGATTCCTACGGGATTTTTAAAACCAATATATATCCACGCGAACGAAGTCGCGGGAGTCCGCTTGTAAAATAATAAGGTAGCTTTATGCCTGTGGGCTGGGATCACGCAATTTCATTTCATATAATTTGAAACGAATTTGCGTGATTTTATAAAAATGTATAATATCAATAGATTTATTTAGTGCGACTTATTGATTGAAAATGTTCGGGTATTTGTTGGGTTTTCGCGGGTCATAGGATATAAAGATCACTTACCTACAATTTATTAATTATGCTAATAATACTATTAGATACTAGCGGACCCGGCAGACGTCGTCCTGCCCGGTGACATACTGACATCAGTGCAACCTACCCGGTCATCAAAGTACTAATATCGCAATTAAAAAATAAGGGTTGATCGTAGAAGGGTGAAAATTTAGGATTGTATGTATTTTTGTATGTTGTATCATAAAAAAATAAAAACTAAAAATTTTGTCTAAAAAATAAAAAATAAAAATTTAGGGGTGGACTACCCTTAACATTTAGGGGGATGAAAAATAGATGTTGGCCGATTCTCAGACTTACTCAATATGCTCACAAAATTTCATGAGAATCGGTCAAGCCGTTTCGGAGGAGTATGGGAACGAAAATTGTGACACGAGAATTTTATATATAAGACTAGATGATGCCCACGGCTTCGCCCGTGTGTATTTACGTTTGTAAAAATCTCGTGGGAACTTTGATTTTCCAGAACAAAAAGTAGCCTATCTGTAGTAAGTACTAAGTAGTAACCCGTCCACAAAACGGAAAAATTCCGTGGGATCCTTACGATTTCGGAATGCAATTCCTTACAGCATCAGGGTTGAGGAGTTGGACATGTACCTTTTTTTTTTTTTTTTTTTGACGTGGTGGAAACCTTTTATAGGTACCCCCGTTCTGCGGCCGAATGCGGCAGAACGAAGGTTATGTGGGAGTCCAACCGGGTACCCACTAAAACCACCACGGCATGACCCTCATGCTGTGTGCTGGACGCCTGGGGAACCCAAAGTATGCATCCCAGGTGTCCGGCAGCCGCCCCAGCTGGGGCTCCCGCTCGCCTCTGGGCTGTCCCTCCAGAGGCTCGCGCCCTCCCGTAATTTTTTAACGAGGTTTTCTTCCTCCCGCGATGGGCATCGCTGCCCCCCGCCCCGGGGTGTCTCACCCCCAGTTTCATCCGCAGTGCCCTCTGCTAATCAGAGGGACACGCGGAGAAACCTCCCTCCGCCAGGTCATTGGCCATGGCTAACAATATCCCCGAAATTATTAACCATGTTACCGGGGTGCACCGGCCCGAATACTGCTCTTCCCCTCGGACGTATCCAAGAGGACCAGCAGCACCCAGGCACACTTGGAGGTTACCTGGCTAGCACCCCTTTGGACATGTACCTACTCGAGGTCATTCAACAATAAAGTCTTTAATTAGTATCCCCAATATCAATTTAAATAACCGACAGTGCCTAAATCCCATTAGTTTTGGGGATCAGATCCCCTACAGCATCAGGATTGAGGAGTTGGAATCCAAATTTTTTGTAGGACAGTGTCGTAATATTTTTCTATCGATTAAAAAAAAAATTGCGTAAATCGGTTCAGAAATCTCGGAGATATCGGTGTACATAGGTAGAAAAACACAACTCCTCCTTTTTTGAAAGTCGGTTAAAAAAGTAGCCTATGTTACTCCCTGGTTAATTCTCTACTTGTATGTGAAAGTCCCGTCAAAATCGGTTCAGCCGTTCCAAAGATTAGCCCGTTCAAACAGACAGACAGACAGACAGACAGACAGACAGACAGACAGACAGACAGACAGACAGACAAAAATTTTAAAAACGTGTGATTCGGTTATAGTATCGTTCAAATAACCATATGAGCTTAATATGAGGTAGTTATTTCGATATTACAGACAGACACTTCAATTTTATTTATTAGTATAGATTAGACACCGGTACTAATTAGCAATTGTAATTAATCCTTACTATCCTTAATTCCTAAGTGTTTCGCTGTCAATAAACGGTCCGAGGGTTATAATCCACTTCTTATTTTAAATTTACTATAAGCTCTAAGTATAGTAAATTTAAGTACCTACCTGTGTTAAAAAGCAAAATCTTGTTTCCAAATTCATAGCTCAATATTTGGCTCAAAGGATATTTTATGGGGGTGCGTACAGAGGGTTATTTTTACTATCGATTCGTCCTCCAAGTGAAGGCTGAGGCTTTCATCCGGCCCTTAAAATGAAATCACAAGGTGCCACTTAAGAAGATATTAAGTTATGCAATAATTATAGCCTCGTGGGGGATGCTAAAGATTGTTTAGAAGATATAAAACGCGAAATTAATTTAATTTATTTATTTTATGGGGTTTGGTAGGAGGTATTCTAAATTTTTAATCGTGCTATTTAACAGTGATATTTCATTTGTATATTTCTTCTCGTATTTCTGTGTTATTAAATTGTTTTCTTTTTATAGTAGACAGGTAAACAGATTTATAATCGTCTCTTCAATTTTCACACAACAGCGGGGCAACCCAAAGACCCAGAGAAGGATTTGCAATTTTCACGTCAAAACAACAGCAAAACAATGCAAGGAAATGAGAGTTGAAATCACCCTGAATAACACAGACCAGTTAAATAAAGAAAGAGAGAGAGAGAGAGAGAGAAGGAAAGAAATAAGGATACAAAAAAGAAATACTTAAATAAATAAAAAACATTTATTCAAGTTTCCTGATCATTTGAAGGCATGAAAATTTAAGTTCCAACACCTGTAACTTCAACCACCATGCATCAGAATATGCAAATCTGCTAGTTTCAATTGAAAGACTACATAGGCATGAAAAAACTTCATGATATCCTTAAGACCAGGTGCGTGTTACCAGTTATGGATTACAGCTCGAAATCATAGTCCATATCTATGGATTTCATTATAAAGCTCAATCACTCCACGGGCGATTCTGAGAGCTAAGGTCGGAGTTTCTCTAAGTTTTCAAATTAGGAGAACTGTAAATAGATGAACCAGAGTCATCGGCATTGTTCAATAGGGTGCGAACGTGAAGCGACAATGGCCGGGAGTCACAGTTTGAAGAATCGATAGACTCACATTTGCGTCCCAAAGTGCTGACATGGTGACCTCCGAACAGCGTAGTTATGGCAGGCCCTGAGGGAGACTAACAACGTCAGACAAGTCGAGGGAACCGCTGGATCCTAATACCTCTATCCAGCAGTGGACGTCTAGACAACGACGAGAAAACTTATCTTTCATGAATAGATAACCATAAGTTTATACCAATAAACAGTGACTCCGCTTGCAAAATAAAAAAGCGAAATCCTAAGTTTAATGTATGTCCTGCCAGGACTTAGACAAGTCAAGGCTCGCTTCCCAGGCGGCTGTCGGGAGATTTCCGATTATATGCATATTAGCGTATAATGCAGTCAATTTTCTTTTGCGTTGCGTTGCGTCGCCGGCGGTACGGAAGCGGCGCGTCTGGCCGCGCGAGTGTTCGCGCGCAGAGCGCTCCGCGTGCCCCCCATTGGCTCCGCGCAACTCACTCAACTCGACTCGGCCGAGCGCGCCGCACACGTGCCGCGTAACGCTCCCACCAGCGAAACTTAACTCGCTACGTTCGATAATTCGCAAGTGGTGTATTTGAACTAACAGTTTTGAGTTCGCCAATACTTTCTTTTTATTTGCGTTCGGGACGGTTTATATTTTGTGTTGTTTACTTTGTTTTGTGACTTTAACACATTGGAGGTGTACGGTTTATTTTCAATACGGCCGCCTGTTTACGGTGAGTACCTACTTACGTGTTGAATATCAATTCGTTATTGAACAGATATTGGATTGTCCAGCTGATTTATGCGGACGAGAAGAGATCGCGCCATGAACTGCATTACAGATCGAAGGTCGTACGTTTCCTCGCAATCCGATCGGTTTCTACGACACACTAATTCAGACTTTAGTATTTGTTGAGAATTTTCTATTACAAAGTACCTATGTACAAACGGCATTAGATACACAAAGGTATCGAGTGCGCCAGATTATCCGTGAAAATCGATTTCCAACGAATATCCAAATTATGTAGCTGTCACTACTCACTGTACTAGTGAATATTTGTCGGTACCAAATAATTAAAATAAGTTTACAACTTGTGCAATAGTTACCTAAGAGATGGCAACTTTTCTTCTTTTTAGAACTTATCGGCGTGCGTTGAACTCTTTTCTAGGCTTTTCTAGCGTCGTCGTACTTTTTATCAACATTTTTATGAACTTTATTTTATTTATTATTCACTTATGTTATCTACTGAAATCATGCAATAGGCTTAAAAAATCCACATGTTTAATTGCAATTTTTCATGGGTATTCGGCTCAAGACATTACGTTTATATTTTTTTATATAAATTAAGTACCTACCTAGTTATATAGTTTTCACATAAATAATGCTGCAAAGTTATTATTAAGTATTAAAGTACTTAACTAGTCTTATTTATAAGTATTAAATAAGTAAAAGTATGAACTTAATTAGAATAATAAATTAAATAGATCGAACACTGCTAGTGTTTTCCTTTTGATAACGGCTGGTAGGTAGGTAGGTTTGCAAACACCAGGCGACGGATTGCTCGGGCAACACAAATATTATGACTTGTAGTTTGTACCTACATATTATTTACTTCTTGCACTTGTTACTGACTTGGCCCTCTTAATTAATGTACTTAGTGACCGATTAAGACCTTGATTTAAATAATTTATTCACTAATTACGATACAAGTGGGGCTTCATTCAAAGTACAATTTTCCTTCTAAAATGTTGTTTGTAAAGGTGTCACTGGTTATTACGGATAATTAGTATAAAAATCATTTGGAGAATTTCCTGTTTAACTAGTTAAAATTTGATTTACACACATAAATCATAATTAGCAAAATGATAGCAGATAATAACAGTAAGTAGTAAAACGAATCTAGATACAACCTATAGGTACTGTATGGTATACCGTATGGTATACTTTATTCACGAATGAAAGTTTACTGGTCTTAATTATACAATTACAAATAGAAATTAAGAAGTTAATTACAAAACGGCAAATTTCTTCAAAAGTAACTCTAATTATATAATTGACGTTTAAGTAGAACAATAGGTACCTTTATCTGAACATTCCATCAGATCAACTAGAAGAACTCACAAACAAAAGAACTAGAAAAATTACGCAATAGTAAAATAAAAAAGCTGCAATATTGTTAAGAATATTTATTATTTTCATCATAAAGTGCAAACAAACTTTTTAAAACTTATTCATAAGGTAAATAACTAGCCTGTGTCCACTGCACCGCGTATATTTAGGCAATGCAGTAGACAAATACACCTAAGTATTTATTTGAACCCTTCACCGGTATAAACCATTAAGTGTATACTGAGAATATGCGAGAATTATGCAGCTTCCTAAGGGATCTTGGAATCATCGCGATCTCTCTTGAACCACATATTTACGTGTAACATTTAACAATAAATAAGCAGAGTTGATGGACACATCGTTGAGGCAATTAATTTCAACTTGATACAAACAAACCGATCTTCTTACAATCTTTCAACGTCTTTATAAATCATTATTCAACATTTTAAGGTCACTAAGCAATACAAATACAATCTTCATTTGTTAAAGCGGTGCAATGCAACGACTCATTTGTAATTATCACTTATATATTATAATACTCATCCGAATCGATCAATTTTGCATCCTGGAATGTAAAAATGATCATGATGGGCATTAAGTATTCTTATAAAATCTAATTTATTCATTTAAGCAGTAGGTACTAGGTAGGTACTAACTAGATTAATTATATTTAAGAAATATGAATTATTCCAATTAAAAATGCATCTACAAGTTACAAGATATATAAAGTTAT
Source organism: Melanargia galathea (assembly GCA_920104075.1). Lineage (NCBI taxonomy): Eukaryota > Metazoa > Arthropoda > Insecta > Lepidoptera > Nymphalidae > Melanargia > Melanargia galathea. The sequence continues at coordinate 26,513,398 of OV049856.1, read as the reverse complement.
CTTTTATTTTCATTCCAATGATTAGAGACTTTGAATATTATGTTTTGAATTAAAATTGTAAAGAAACTTTTATCAAATGTTTTATCTCACTTATCTTCATCACCATTGACTCGATAGCAAAAGATATAAGCAATCACTTAGTTACCTATTTACAATATTCTATCTGTGGTTACAGAATGAAATATTATTGCTTTTAAATAATTTTTTTATATTTTGTCAAATCAAAGTTAGGTATATTGTAAGTAAAGCTACAAAATATTTCCATACATGAATAATACCTAATATCATAATATTATTATTGTTTTTTTAACTTGATCGTAATTTTAAGCGGATTTATAAAATATCTATTTAACATATATATAATATACATATATATTATGTATTATGTATGTACCCTAAAAGATGCATTTTTAATTCCTATTCCAATACAAATGTTTTACATATACCTAGCCGTCTATTTTAGGTTTCCCAACTCAATACTCCGGAGTTGCTAGAACTTGTTAGTAGACTTAACAAGTAACTTAACAGTAGCTAGAAACTTACTGTTATAAAATTAACTTACATGATTCAACAAAGTCCTTAACTATTATTTAGATAATATTCCTTACTATGTGTACCACTTTGAGATAGGTATGTAAGTATTGAAAATATTATTAAACTTGGAGTGAGTGGCACATGTTTGTTTACAATACCAAAATATCTCACTGATATACATACATAAATAATATATAATATACAGTACATCTTAAAGAGTAAGAAGAGTAAGAAAGCATCTTCACTTTATAATTACAAATACGTATCTAACCTTTGAACTACCTTTACAGTTAAAACACCTTTCAACGCTTCCTCTATTCTTTTGTTCCATTACTTGTTCTGAGTTGCATTAATTTTATTATTATTTAAGATTTTATTGGCAGAGAGAGTAAAAGCAAGTCCAGTTCCAATTCACTGAATAACAAAAAGATCACGATTGGTGTCCTCGTAGGTGCAGCAGTCAGGTTTCAGCTGTTTTTCTAGTCATTGCATTCTCTAGTAAAATCTAAAATCACATCTCAATTTACCTAGATATCCCGCAAGCAGCGTTCTTTCGTAATGATCTCAAGAAGTTTGATTTTCTCAACTAAATTTCAAAAACATGATACGCATATCAATGGAAATCTTCTACGCAAATATGACCTAATTCAGCGATAGTTTACTAATCTAATGAAACTAACGTGTCATGTGCAATGTGCATGTTTACAATCACAATGCAATCACATGATAAACATAAGAAAAAATTCCACGCACAAAGACAAACATCGCCGGACCGGCCTAAATCCTTCATAATATTATTATTGTATGATACGAAATTACATAAACATAATATTTATTAGTTAAATGTATAAATTGCGAGTCCTGTAATTTGATGCAAATTGGTACGTTTTACGAGTAGGTACATGCAATTGTAAGAACGCGATGCGCTGCGGCACGCGCAGTGTAGAGATTCGATATAAGCCTTTGTTTGATATAACATCGTAAATGTATGAAATATGCACATCAACAATGTCTAGGGATATTTTGTATAAAGTTCTGAAACTCGAAAAATATTAATCGGTTTTAAATTATTTTAATGAAAGCTTATTTTGTAGACCATATTAAATGATTCTAAATTTGAATTTGAAAAAATAAATTGAAAACAAATGATTTGTGCGGCATAATTGTAGCGAAGTTCGAAAGTTTCAATTGACCTAACCCAGTTTTTGGTATATTTTTGTATCAAATGAAAGTTTCAATGAAAATTATTGGTTAATTTCTAATTTATGCAACTGTATGCATCATGCAGAGGCGCCATTTAACAAGAGACGAAATGTTAAGGGCAGTAGGTACGCTCCAAACTGGGGCTCCTCAACGAAGTATTGCCGAGGCGATTGAAACAAGAAAAAACGTGATATATCAAGGTTGTGGTCACGTTATTGCACCACTGGTGAAGTGGCTGAACGGCACCCAGGCGAGAAGCGCATAACCGCCCGAAGACAGGACCGATTTTCGCAAATGACCGCGAGAAGATAACCAAATGCTACAGCCATGCAGTTGGTTTAAAGGCTCCAGTCAGACCACCATTTGCTTGTCAGTGACGAAACTGTGAGGAGAAGACTGCACGAGGCTAACCTTCATGCTCGCAGGCCGCTTCGTACTCCAGCACTACGCAGAGGAAATCGTGGACGAAGATTACAGTGGGCTCGCGAACATTTGCTCTAGGAAGATAACTAGTGGTCTGTAGTGCTGTTTACCGATGAGTCCCGATTCGGATTTCATCCTGATTTACGAAGAGTACATGTATGGCGAGCTCCTGGTCGTGACAACCGTCTGCGACACCGTCAGGAAGTCCAGCCATACCACGGCAAAACAATTATGGTTTAGGCGGGAATTCGTATCGATGGAAGAACAGATCTCGTTTGGATCAGAAACACCATGACTTCTGAAAAATACCGTAATCAGGTGCTAGCACCAATAATCTATCCCCATCGACTGCAAATGGACCAAGTTTTCACGCTCATGCACGACAAAGCCCGTTCGCACACTGCGCGAGTGGTGACCAGCTGGCTACAAGAGCACGATGTGTCGATCTTAGACTGGCCCGCTGAATCACCAGACCTAAACCCCATAGAGCACGCATGGGACATGCTCCAAAGAAGGGCTTTGAGGAGTTTTCCTCCGAACATTGCGACTGCAAAGCAACTTTTTTTGCATCTTAGCAGGACCTGGGACAATATCCCACAGCAAGACTTTGATAACTTGATTCAAAGCATGAAAAGCCGTTGTAGGACCGTGGTTAACGTCCATGGGTGGTTTACTGACTACTAATTTTAAATAATTTTTCACGTAACTGCAAAAAACCTGATAATTTTGCTAAAATTATATTTTTTCTTAAAAAGACATCTATCCTTAAGTTTACCATCATTTCACTTTTTGTCTTTATTTCAATAAAAAATTATTTACACAAAAAAACTAATTCTGTTTTATTCTAAAAGATAGTCTGATAAATAGGCTTTACAAAAATATATACATATTGTATGTTAGTTATAACCAATTTTGAATAAATTGAGAAAATCAGAATATCCCTAGACAGTGTTGATGTGTGTACATACATGCTTTTCATGTCATAAATTCATGAGTGCCTATGTAATATCATGTTACATATTTTACGCTTGATAGGAAAAGGCCCTGTTTTCGTTCAGTCGACAGTAGGCTCTTCTCTTACCCCCAACCAGCCCCCAACAATTTCAGCATTATCGTTTATTACTACTATAGTATTTTAAACGTATCCAATACCAACTCTTAATAGTCTATGTAAACTGTAAACTAACTTTAAAGGACAGGGTTCATTCAGAACCCCTGATACATGCTCTTACTTTGTAAATCTACGCGTTTCTCTTCTAGATACAATGTTATATATATGCTTCTGTATCTCATATTCACTCACATTGAATTCAATTTTATTGATATAATTTCCTCAGTGGTCGATTAAGGACATATTTTATTAAGTGATTTATCCGCAGCTTTGTACGATTATTATTATATGTTAGGACATGTAAGTACATTGTTACACGATATAACAATATGAAATCCTATTTCTTTTATCCGGTAGGGTATCAGGAATCCAATAAATTATATAGTTTGTTTTATTGTGTATCTTAAAGGATTTTAGTAAGCCAACAGTATTATGACCAATATTTTTAAAAACCTGACGATATCATATTAAAAAACTGGAAATACATGTACAAATACATACATATACAATGTAGGTATACCCTAAGTATTATTCCACTTCTAATGTTATATAGGATTGCTTGTATTTGTGATCGTATAAAATTTTGAATACGAATTAGAATATCTTTACACTTGCATAATACAAGTAAATGATGTTGAAGGTAAATGCAATTGCGAAATTAACTGATTGTCGAAAATTTTAAAACGTAGTTACATACGTAAATATACATATATGTAGATACATGACCTTAGTTTGATAATAGAACAATTACCGCTATGTTGAACACATTTTTCCAGTGATAAGTAGTACGGTTCACAACACAATGGTGTGTACGGTACGCATAATGTAAGCTTGGAGTTAGTGCCACTTCAAAATCATCACGGATGCATAGCATACCTACTTGGCACGATCGAATTCAATAAAAACCATAATTGTACATTACATTGAAATCATTGGACTTATATTGTCCAATGTATTTTAATCGTTATTCAATAACTGTCATACCCCTTCCAGGTTTTCAGGCTTCCATTCAAAAAAATCAATTAATAATATTTAAAATAAATACGCGCCGATCTGAGAACCTCATTGTCTTTTGAAGTCGGTGGAAAAACATTAAAACTATAAAAACTAATGAGTTATTATTGAGGTGCGACAAACATGGAAACTACAGTTCGCATCAAATTGTAACTCCTAAATCGATAAAAACAACAAATATATCGATGCATTCAAAATACATATTTTAAGGATAAAAATCAATATTTATATTTCGTATTTTTAATATTAAGAGCGTATCTGCGCTGGACCAATCTTGACTAAACTCAGCACTCAAGTTACCTTGCATCCTCGAGAAGGGCATAATATGATACTTATTACCTAGCCCGGAAAATCAAAGAGTTCGCACATAATTTTTAAAAATCAAAAATAGACGCGGATGCACTCGCGGGTATATAAGCTAGTCGTCAATGAAGCTTAACACTTTTATGAGTGGCGATAAATAAATGATTACAACCAGAAGTTTTTTACTATCAATGACAAGATGAAACTATAAATAGCTTTACAATTCAATAGACAGGTTCTTGCGGAGATGATCCAGCAAAAACTCTTTAATTCATTATTCCTTTTATAAAATTATCGCATTGTAATTGTACGAGTAGCAGACTAGTGTATTTAATTATTGTCGATTTATTTTTTTGTTTATGAGTACTTTTTTGTATAAATTAATTTACAGGTACAATGCCTGAATAGAAAAGTTTTTAATCAGTGCGTATAGGTACTATCAATTAATATGACTTTACGACATAAAAAAATACCCAAAGAATGATTTGCGTAGTCAAAATTTCGCACATCTCGCTCTTGACCATGTCTCATTTGTGTATGTATAGGGATTGAAATAACGTCGCTGTCACTGTCGCTCGTCGCTGTCGCTGAGGCTGTCGCTGTCGCTCGTTGCTGTCACGCGTCTTGGTTGCGTACTCAAATCCTTTAAACAAGTAAAAATTTAAAATTTAAAAACCCCCGACATTCGCCATTTTGTGGCAGCGGTCATCTTGGATTTACATTAGTGCTGTTCTACTAGTCAAGCCCTTTCATTTGATACCCATAAAAAATATGTAATCTGCCATTTTGTAGCGGCGGCCATCTTGGACCGATTTTCTTCAAACATAGCTAACAACACTCTCGACTAATTCACCTTTCAAACAAAAAAACCGCATTAAAATCGGTCCACTCGTTTGAGCGCCACATGGGAACAGACAGACACACACACATATACACACACAGACACGTCAAACTTATAACACCCCGTCGTTTTGCGTCGGGGGTTAATAAGCAAAACAGCATAACATCGGTTAGCGATTTGAAGTGGGAGTCATTCGATTGTTACCTTAGATACGTAATGCATAATAGTTATTGTTACAAGTTTCACAAGTAACGCACTGCGTATTGTATTTTGTATGTTTCATTTACGAATATTGACATGTTGTTTACATTGAACCCAGCGGGCGAAGGCTATCGACTAATAATTGCAGACTCTTGCAGCGGTAGTGGCTTGGGACGGTCGTAGGTCAAATTAAACAATGGGTATCATAGCTTAACTATTTAACAAACACTGCAAGGGAAATGTGTGGCAATGAATTTTAGTCCAGGGACAAATATAACGGGAAAATATTAGCGGAATTACGCGCAGTGTATAGTTTGCGATTTCGTTAAATATTGCGTAGCCCTCATTTTTCAATATGTTACATTGCACGGAATTTCGTTCACTTTTATATAAGATATGTTCGACTGGCCTTTTTTCCATGGCCCTGGGTGTATTCCGTGTATTTTTCTTACACCTCTTACTTATTATTAATTTTATTTCTTTAATGTTCCCCCAATAAAGGAAGACAACGGAGAATGGGCGATAAGTAACGTTCAAAAAGCCAAAAAATTTGACGATCACATATAAAAACATAATTAAAAATTATATGTACCTACAAGTAATTAATAGTGAATTTATGGAAAGCCAAGAAAATCTGGCCAGTATAAAACTTGCGATATCCAAAGAAGTAATCAGAGAAATGACTTTTAATTTTAAGGTGGGTCCTAAGATAGCTTCAGGATACGACTTAATTGCGCGACAAATTCAGCTAAATCTTCCAAGAAAAACCAGTTAAACTTTCCACATTAATAATTGCTGCATTTAGAGTTAAACCTAGTAAAATGTAGGTTCAAAAATTACAATTTTGTGTGATCATGAGATAAATAAATAAGTAGTTATATCAAGTCATACTTTATTAAAAATATAAAATCAAAAGTCAATACAATTTATAAACAATAAAAACCGGTCAAGTGCGTGGCGGGCCACGCGCAGTGTAGGGTTCCGTAGTCACAATCCTCGAAAAACAGATATAACTCCTTAACCTGTGAACCCTACTTAGCCGTGATAGTTTTCCTTTAAAATTGATTATATACCCTACTGCTGTGAATTTTTTCAAGTTCCTATATACTGCCATTTGGCTGATAGAGGGGGGGGACACTTGACTCTAATAAAAATTTGCACTTTAAAACATCATATTTTACAAACGGATCTAGAAATCGAAAAATGATGTTCCCACACCCACAGTATTTTTAAAAGACCTATTCAACGATACCCCACACTATGGGGTAGACGAGAAAAAAAATATTCATCCCCACTTTACATGTAGGGGAGCTACCCTAAAAAAAAATATTTATCAAAATTTTATTTCACCACTTTGTCGGCGTGATTAATATTTATACTCATGCCAAATTACGGATTTCTAGCACTAATAGTCTCTGAGATTAACCGAGGACGGACGGACAGACGGACAGACGGACAGACGGACAGACGGACAGACGGACAGACGGACGGACATGGCGAAACTATAAGGGTTCCTTGTTTACTACGGAACCCTAAAAACATGCAAATTACATAGTCATCAATATGAAAAAAGTTTGTGAATTTGTTTTTTAAAATTGTTAATCGGAGGTGGCAGGTCATCTCGGTCATTATCTTTGACGACCACCAGTAGTTATTAATTAGTAACTGTTGATTGGGGATCAGATAGATTATAAAGAATAACAGAATTATGGAACTCAGATTTTGATTTTTACAGTCTGAATAATATATGAAACTTAGTCGAAATCATATGTAATAATTTAATATTCTATATATATAGGTTTCTGTCTTCGATGCCGTTTTTGGGAAAGTAAGAGCTTTTACGGAAGGAAACCATTGACATTGGCACCACAGCCCGAGGCTTCGAAACCAGTCGAACTACATTAATGATCAATCGACATTTAAGGCTGCGACAAACGCAACGCGAGACAGCTGCGTTTTTGACGCGGCACCTAGAACACAGCCTAGAAGCTGTAATAGCAGGAATTGTAAGAAGACACACTGAGAAGCGTGCGTAGGTGTCGCCCAGTTACGCGATATATAAACGGAAACCTTCTTTTATTCTCGCGGAAATTGGTAGCTGCCCGCTGGACAATAACAGCTGGACTTTTTAAATAAATCGTACACGCGAGCAGTGTTACAATTTACCGCGCTACTACAATTGTGCGTTACTACATCGCGCTTTGTCTATCCAGACCTTTATTGCTCTTTATCGTCGGTGAAATTCAAGCCGATCACATCTGCCGCATTATACGCGCTAGTACGAGTAAATTAATGAAATATGATAAAGATTTAGGCACTCAACCTCCTTCTTGAGGCTTAAAAGAAAGCCACGCGCAATATAAGTGTTATCTCTCTTACTGACAATATAATAAATTGCCCATCGCTCGTATCAAAATTTATAATGTAGACTTACGTATAGGCTTTATTCTGATCAATTCAATAATTATTTTGCACATGATAAAAATGATTTATCTATTTAAATTGTTTTTTTAATGTAATGAATAAAATTATTTCGGAATGAACGCAGTGAAATCTTTCATTTGATGCCTCTCGAACTCGAAGCACTTTTCTAAAGTCATATCCGCCATTTTTTATTTTTGACAATGTCATAAAGCATACTTCATTTGTCTTCTAGTGATAAGTTATAATACATATTATGATTATCGTAAATGTAACAAAAAAAACACAGACTTCTCAAATAATTGAAGACAGGTTAAGCAAGTACACAAAGAACTAAACTTTCATTAAAATGTTACGTTCAAATTGAAGCAATAAAACGATTGAAATCTTGTTGTTTTATCACGTAATACAATAAAAACTTACACGGGTGGGTAAGTAACTATACATTATTTATACTACCAATTTGTTTACTGATCTTTTTGGGTTACTTTCACTCGCTTTTTCGACTATCTTCTTTTTTAATTCGGCAGTGCCACTTTACCCGCCATCGTTACAACCTGCCATGTCAATACACATTGACAAGATAAAGTTCAAAATGAAATCCAAACTTAAAAATCTAAAATTAAATAAAAGCTCTGTTAAAATTACGACTAGGGAAAACGGTTTTAATATATATTTGGCAAATTATAGTACATCCATACAAATCTATGCAAATAAATTAAAAGTATTGTCTTTCGTTCTGTCTGTCTGTTTGTCCGAGTTTTTCCCGGCTACGGTTGAACCGATTTTGACGGAACATTCATAAGCAGGTAGAGGATTATACTTACTCGTACAACGAGTTATCTAGGATACTTTTTAACCCGGAGAATCAAAGATTTGTTTATAGAAATTATTAACTACTTAGGAATAAATGTTTTTCCAGTAGGTACCTACTTATTACCTATCCAAAAGTATCCTACAGCCAGTCTCTAGGATGCAAGCTGTCTCTATGCCAAGTTTTAACTCAGTCAAAGAAACGATGCACGAACTACTGAAGGACGATCAGACAGACAAACAAACAAATTATAATTTACATGTACATATAAGAAGTTTGACATATTCATATTGGATTGTTGTTCATGATGTTATAATTATTGTCAATTGTAAGCGAGAACGAAAAACGCTAAAGTCATTAAAACGAAGTCAACGACATCACATTAATCAGAATTAAACGAGTATGCAAGGGAACCAATGGACATACATACTCGTTGAAACACATATAGACTGCTCAGCCGTTTTGCAGTCGGTTTAAAACTTTACACGATCGTAGCATTGGTATTAATCAAGCGTAATTACTTGTTATACATTGTTTGTTTACACGCATAGTGCAATGCACATGGCAGTCGTAGCCAATGTTTAATCACTTCCGCAGTTCCAAGCGATAAATAAAGGTTAAAAAGCAGAGAGGTGTTTTACACTAGAGGCGGTATTGTCTCGTAAAACGGCCTCAAAATGAATGATGAAGAAGACCAGTCGTTCTTTTTGTCATTCAGTCCTGCTGAACCTGCTTTTACTCTGTCTTTCAACAGTAATTTTGCTAATTTTATCTTATGACTCAATTATTCTTAAAGTACTTAAGTATTCTAATATGAAAATATTTAAAAATTGTATTTAGTTCCATTACATCAATCTTCTTGATGTCAATGACTTCGACTTCGCGTGAATTTAGGTACCTAAGTATTAAAAAAATGTTTCTTCTTACAAACTTTCTCCGTTACACTTCTTTAGGGATGTAATTTGAAAGAATTCCTCCACAGTGCACTTCTAGAATTGCACTGTCTGCGTTGCCTGTCAATCGTTCAGTCCAGGTACTGTTTTCGTGATATCAGAAGATATAGATTAGGTGGGGACGCGTTTTTGTTGCGTGATATGATAATAAGAGTTCTGCATCTATATGGTCTACAACTCAATGTTAAAAAACATAGTTAACCAATACCACATGAAAGCGAGCTGTGAAAGCAGTATCAGCTATCGTACCGCAAATCGGTTGTTTATTTTTACAGTTTAATTGACTAAACGAAACTAACAAAATTTTGGTGTCCTATAAACTTAATTGGACAAAACTATAATTGACGTTACATGAAATACAACAACTGTAGGAGACTTTTATTAATTGCTTTTAAATAAACATGTCAGCTCTGTGAAGTAACCCAGAAACAAAAACTAGAATTATAATTGCTGACAGGATTAAAAAGAAAGTATGGTGCAAAACGACGTTGTCACTACTTTGCGATATCATAATTTAATCCAACGAAAAGACAGAGAGCCTCTATTTCCCTTTTTTGAAGTATATAATTGAACCAGTCATAAATATTGAATTCTAAAATAAATAATGAATCTATCTTACATTCTTTGATTAACATTCTACCATTAATTCCAAAATGAGATAAACATCATACTCGACAGAATCAAAGGGGAATGTTAACGATTAAAACATCAACAAATTGACATTGCTTAACGCATGACTGCTATTAATTAGAACATTGTACGAGACTCGTGGATTAATCACATTTTCTTGTCAATTGGAATTTTACATAATACATATGTGTCCATATTTCTAGTACGGCATACTATTATGCTATGCTTCTAGTAGCATTTCCGAAAGCTTCGCCTGCATGAAATTCGAGGCAAGCTGTATCTCAGGATTTACTGAACCGATTTGCATCAAATTAAACGTAGTTTATACGTCCGAGTAGGTACATGCGAAAGTGCCGTGTAAACTGGTTGCGATGTACGAGGATGCGTAGTGACTGTGAGGGATCTTTGGGACCCTTTCAACTAGAACTACAATATGAGCTAAGCTATGAGTCTATGAAAATGAAAGCCGATGATGTGTGAAGATAACTAGGTAATATCTTATGGTCTTACCATCATCTGGTAGTCGGAACGCATGCTCGCACAAGGCTGCCTCTTTATTTGAAACTATTTGTCTCGGGTTGTGTGCGATCGCGATTTGTAATTGAGATTTCGATGTTTTTTCCCGCCGCCCGGCCATGTGAACGCAATATGGGAGTGAGATTTTCCCGCGGCGCCGGAGCAGGTCGGGGCACTCTCCCACGGCGCCTTCCGTCTACACCTCGGACTCACAATGCCAACATTACTGCACACTTTTTCTCCATCATTGTTGTTTATATATTACTCGTTAGCGTTCGCCGATAATTCCTCGAAGCGAGACTTGGGTCTTTCTTGTGTCTTGTAGAATCAAGATTTCTTCCGCGTAACAACTTTTTATCTTTCGCGTCGCCGATGCCAGCTCCTTTAAAGCAAACGCCGACCTGATCCAATTGTGATCTGGAACGCGTCTTTTTATCATTGAGTTTATTTTTTCGTATTTTATTGCAGAACATGACGAATAGACTTTTTTCCTCATACAAAGTATGAGGAAGTCTATGTATATTTTGTAGTCAGCTTCTTTGAGCGACCACACGGTACGTCGCGGCATCTCTGCGTCGCAGCCTCCTACACAGAACACTCTGAGGTGTGTGTCACAGCCGCACGGTGCGGCACCGCAGAGCTAATCGTTTGTTTGTACGAAAGTATGAAGTCGTCGTCTCAACCAATAGACGTCCACTGCTGGACATAGGTCTCTTGCAAGGATCGCCACAGAACACGATCTTTTGCCGCCTGTTTCCATCGGCTACCAGCGACTCGCTTGAGATCGTCCGTCCATCCAGTGGGGAGTCTTCCAACGCTACATTTGCTGGTGCGAGGTCGCCAGTCAAGCACTTTGGGACCCCAACGTCCATCAGTTCTTCGAACAATGTGCCCCGCCCATTGCCACTTCAGTTTCGCGATTCGATGAGCTATGTCGGTAACTCTGGTTCTCCTGTGGATCTCCTCATTTCTGATTTGATCTCGCAGGGATACTCCGAGCATAGATCTCTCCATCGCCCGCTGAGTGACCCTGAGCCTTCTTATGAGGCCCATTGTTAGCGTCCATGTCTCAGTATGAAGTAAGTAGGTTTTATTTCCGAATAATAATTTTCCGCTTAGCACTAATAAGAAAAATAATTCGCGTAGGTAGGTACTTATTACACAGAGGACGGAACTTATTAGGTACATTATATCTGCAATAGTACCTATACATACTTATAAGAGATGGTGAGTGCGAGTCCGACTTGTTTCGAAGCCATCCATACGGGTGCCTATCAGAATATCCATGTCGCAAAATGACAATTTTGCCATAAAGTCTTGATATTCGAATGCCATAATTACTAAATAGACGTGAACGCTAAATGGCCTAAAAGCAAAACGTCTGGTTCTTAAAATGTCGTAATTCAAAATACTCTAGTAGCAAATAGTCTAGATTTAAAAGTAATTGACTTTCAGCAAAAAGGTCATTTCGATAGGCACCCATCCATAATACTCATGTGAGTCATGTAGGTATGAGTATTGCCGCGTCGCGTGATCATGCTCATGATTAAGAACCCCGGATGGGTTTGAAACTCCGCATGGGCATACTCCGGCGTACATCACTTGAGTGCAGGCGTTATAATGGATAGCACTCACGATAGTTTAAACGCTAAAATACCTATTAAGAATTACCTACGTGACAAGAGCAACGAGATCTTGACTCGATTTTAATTGATAAAAAAGAAAGCAGATAATTTTCGGGAAATACTTAAGGCACGGAAAAAATTTAACTAAGTAATTGTTACTGAATTCTTTGTTCTCATAATATGCTTGTTTTATTCTTTGATCCCTATAAGGTGTTGAAAGCATTTTGTAATGGATAATACCTCTACGTATTATCAACCGCTGCGATTTTGTTTTTTAATATTATTCACACCAACCGACATAGCCGTATTGTTTCAAAAAAGGCCGCTGGCTTTTAACCCGTATACCATTAATTGAAAACCGATTATTATCCTTACCTACCTACTGCTTGTTTTATGAACGCACTGAAATTCACTTCCATTTTCCTCACAGGTCTATTGAATTAAAAGAACAATCCGCTTCGTTTATCTCCTCCGTCCTTTTATCTTTGGGACGTATTTATTTATACAAAGAAGCACCTTACCTCAAGAATGGAATTGAATTCTATAGTCAAAGATAGATTATAGAATATTGATAAAGTCAAAGATTTATTTCAAATTGGTTACACTGTACACTTTCCGAATGTCAGTAAATCAGTTTGACGAGTAAGTATATGGGAAGTGAAGAAACAGTGATCATTATTTATGTTCACATAATCTACGAGGGTTCTAAGCGCGCCCAAGTTTGAGAAGAAGCCCACAACAAACTCTGCCGGGTATTCTTTTTACTATATATCACAATAATATCACTAAAAGTAGCTAGAACTATTACAGACCAGCTCATTCCAATAATTTTTGTCATTCAATTAATAATTTAATTGAATGACAATAAATAAAATGGAATGGAATAAATGGATAAGATTTTTCAATATGTTTGCGTTATATAAAACTTTGCACTTGTTGAGAGAATAATATAATGTTTAAATGACCTTTCTTCTGTTGACATGATGTTATGAACTTCGTTTGTTATTTCTTTGAATTGGTAATCCTTTAATGCATTATGTTCCCTGGAGTGGTCACGCCGGGTGTCGTACCGTGTAGTTTGTTTTCATTCAACAAAGATTACCGTTGCGCGCCGTAATTTTTTTATTTTAATTCCGCGAAGTGGTGTAACGGTGTTGCGTCCATTTGTTTTGGTTCATCACAGACCACGCTTCAAACTTTGTCGCTCTTCCAAGGAGAATGCGAAGTTTCTTTCTATCAAACTACCTACGAAACCGGCCCATTTCCACGTGGATTCTGGTTCTTTAAAAACCCCGTGGAGCCTTTGAATTCCTGAATAAAAAGTAACATATCTTACATTTTATCATGATCTACTAATCTGAGAAAGTCTCGACAAAATCGGTTGGGGCTTTCTATTAGGATAATCCCGGAAAACAGACACACAATTTTTTTTAAAATTTTGGTATCTTTGTGTTTTGGTATCTTGGTATCTATTGCTCTAAACCACGTTAAAGAATAGTGATTGTAGCAGTACAACTATATCCCTAGTCACATACCTTATCTTTTGATGGTTACCTTTTTTGATAGCTAACCCTTGTCTTATGTCAGCGAAAAAAGCGAGATCGCGACATCATACGACGCGACGCGAAAATAATCAAGTTTCGCCGTCACGTGGCCTACGCTGTCGCGTAGATAAGTTTGTCATTTTCTATGGAGTTTATCGCATTGCATCGTGTCGCATCGCGTCGCGTTTCGTTTGTCGTTCACCTAGGACAACAGGTAAGTATGAGCGCCGGTTGTCGCGCGCCCGTCATACAAAATGCCCGGATGAATCCGTCTGTATAACGTACGAAGTAGCGTCTCTAAAAAGTAAATCGTGAGAACCGATTACGCGATCATGGCGACGCGTCAGGAATCCGCCGACATGACATTGTAATGTGACGCAGCTACCAACACGCGGGTGCCTATCCATTCAGCGCATTCAGCACGCTTACGTGCTGCTGTTTGGGTTTTGAACGGTTTGTTACTGAAAATACGCGTAATACCGGTGAATGAAATAGGATTAGAGCTGTAAGGATTGTTGACATTTTATACTGCTTAGGTACTTGAACCTGGAGGCGAGTCGATGATTTTAACTGTTCAGTCTATACTGTCTGATAATAACTATTAGTTATAAGAATTAAATAAATGTTGGCAGCGGGATGCGCGGTGCTGTTATTTATTTGTATAATTTTTTAATTTTTTGTGGGCTTAACACCATCACGAGCGAAGAGTGCCTTCGACAAGTAACAGTCTAGCTGGTTACTAGCTGGTGCCCGCGTTTTAGGTTTTTTGAAAATATCGCGTGAACTCTTTGATTCCCTGAGATAAAAAGGAACCCATGCTCCTTTCCGGTGAGCAAGCTATCTCTGTGTCAATTTCAATTTTCAATTTCTTTAACCAAATATGTTGGCAAAGTTGTTTTTGCGGTTGAATCACTATAATAGTGTTGGTTCCACGATTCGAGTAAACTACACGTTATCAGGGTCCGTTTATCTCGTTAGTTGAAAGTTGAAAGTTACGCATGAAATTGTGTTAATTTAATCGTTCATAGATGAAAATCTCGATATTCCTTATCTTTGATACTCTTTAATTTGCTACTCGATATTTGCTGCTGGCAAATTTGTATCTTGATACAACTTTGCCAGCTGCACATTAATGACAGAATTACGTAATTTAGCCAATTAGTTAATCAAACACCAATCAAACTAATAGTAAACAAGAAAGCACATGATACATAATTATGACATACGCAACAATATGAAGTAAGTAGGTAAATTCCACAATGGTTAAAGGTTATCCATACATTAAGGCGTGTCACACAAGTAGGTACCTATTTCATACGTATCGCTTTATTTTAATTAATAAATAATTTATCAAAATTATAAATGTGACGACTCTATCAATACAGAAAGGCGTATAATTTATTACCTATGTAGTCCGTCCGTATGTACCGTGGCCGTGCCCTGGTGTGGGATGCGATTTGCGTTGGCAGCACAGGTTGACAGCATCTTACTTACAGGGCATGATCCATAAAGCCGGCGCAGCTGCCGAAAGTGCTCAAATGCTTAAGCGACGTAAATACTCAGTCATTTGTAAGGACTATGTTTTTGCGGCGCTTGCGCCCATGGTCATCGGACACGAAACATTGGTCTCAAAAATTGGTCTACGCGTCAGCTGACCCAAGATCTGGCTCGTATTTTGCCCAAAGGTTTAGTCTGGCAATACAAAGAGGCAATAGCGCCAGTGTCTTGTTGGGCACCATGCGCATAAACGATCACTTGGATGCATACGGTGTATACATGGTGTATAGGTATATTTTGTAAATATTATCTATACTAATAAATAAAATTGAAGTGTCTGTCTGTAATATCGAAATAACTACCTCATATTAAGCTCATGTGGTTATTTGAACGGTACCATAACCAAATCACATGTTTTTAAAATTTTTGTCTGTCTGTCTGTCTGTCTGTCTGTCTGTTTGAACGGGCTAATCTTCGGAACGGCTGAACCGATTTTGACGGGACTTTCACATACAAGTAGAGAATTAACCAGGGAGTAACATAGGCTACTTTTTTAACCGACTTTCAAAAAAGGAGGAGTTGTGTTTTTCTACCTATATACACCGATATCTCCGAGATTTCTGAACCGATTTGCGTAATTTTTTTAATCGATAGAAAAACATTGCGACACTGTCCTACAAACCTGCTGTAGGGGAACTGATCCTCAAAACTAATGGGATTTAGGAACTGTCGGTTATTTAAATTGATATTGGGGGTACCAATTAAAGACTTTATCGTTGAATGAACTCGAGTAGGTACATATTCAACTCCTCAACCCTGATGCTGTAAAGAATTGCATTCCGAAATCGTGGGGATCCCACGATTGTACTGGAAAATCAAAAGTACCCACGGGATTTTTAAAAACCTAAATCCACACGGGCGAAGCCGTGGGCATCATCTAGTTTTAAATATGTTTAGTTCGATTCAAATTTTGCTAATTATGAAACTTTTGTGCGTGTAAATAATTTTGCGTCTCCTATGTAATTAAATATTATAATTGTAAGCACTGGCGTGCACTTCATAAGGGCGGACATACTGTACTGAAAAATTATTGCTTCTTTCCACTTGACCCTTCAATTATTTGGAAGATAGTCTAGTTAATTAATTATTTATCTAAACTCGCGAGCAAAAAACCCGGGTCGGTTATGGAAATAAAAACAATATTGTGCCCTGAATTTTTTGCTCGTCGTCTATTTGACCATCTTTTAAAATGTTATACAGACTAACAGAGATTGCCATCTAACCTCAGGAACCTGTTATAAATTAAAACAATCTAGTAACACAGACTTAGGTATAGACTAATTTACATCTAGGGTTAACGACTATTATTATCACATGTTAATGATCTTAGTCTGTATCGACGACCTAGACTGCTGGATGGAAAGGAAACGCTTTGTTCACCCATCCATTAGTAAACGTAGATCAATTTTGCTTAACCAATAAAATAAGGGCCAGTTGCACATCAGACGGTAAAGTAAAATTTATAAAATAAATAAAGTACCTATTTGGTGTTGAATTTTGGATTGTAGTACCTACAAGTTTAACTTTTTATCAAATGTGTGTGACCTTCCCCTTAACAACGGAGGTTTGTATGAATATTGACTTGTGCAACCCACTTTGCTTGTTTCTCGTGGTAAAGTTTAACTTTAACGGTAACTTTTAATTTTACCGCCAGACGTGCCACTGGCCCAAAGTTGACAAAGTGGTCTGTTAACTGTATACAGGTACGTGTATGCAGGCTGTGCTGCAACTATGCACTCTATATTTACCCCTCGCACCGCATCTCAATAATAACTCTAAGGCCGCCTTCGCGCAACTATACTAAGTTTATGTGTGTATTTCTTTCTACATGTCGCAATAAAGACTTAATTTATCTTCTTCTTAACGTACCGTCTCCTTACGAAAGTTGACAATTATTAGAGAAAATTAAACTTTAGACCGGTGCTCTAAATAACGATCTGGTACTCTTCCTGAACCGTTGCCGCGTTGGAGTAAGTTTTTGAGCCACGATAAGTAAGTACCCGTCTGCGGTCAGGCCTCCTCCGGCCTGCCACTTTCAATTGCATGATCAGTTGAAGCAGTTCATACTTCTTGGTATTACGCATCACATGCCCAAAATATTATTATTTCCTTTCCATTTTAATTCACGGCCGAGATCTATAGAGCGTACTCTAACTATACTCAGACTTAAGACAGAGTTGAAACGGGATACAAATATGTCCCTCAGATATATCTGTCTCATTTTAACTCTGTCTCAAGCCTGAGTAGAGTCAGAGTAGGTACGTTCTATAAATCTCAACATTAATCTAATAATCTTAATCTTAAACACAGCGATTAACCACAGACTCACCACTGCGTCATAGAGGTCATCAAAATAACATATTCATAAGAATCAGTGTAAAATATCATAACGATCTCACGATACTTAATAAGGTCACATAGATATAATAGCGGCAGGACAAGGCAAGGCGAGCGGCAGTGGTGCAATGAAAGTGACAACCGCGGACGAAAGTGACTAACTAGATTTATTTACACTTGTTAGAAATAGACACGAACACTTCTAAAACTGGTGTCCACTTTACATCTGTGGCTAGGGCTACTGTGTCACACGAAAACGTTTCGGGACGCGAGGAAAAGCTCGTAACCGTCACAGTAGTTGCTGTTTGCAAGCTCCATACACAGATTCCATTTAAATTCATTTTAAGTACTCAAACTATATGTAATGTATAGATTAACTAGCTGCGCCCGGCCCCCCGGTGTTACCCGCGGTGAATAAGTTTGTACACATAAAAATATTTGAACAGAATCTTCTAAGAGTAACTTAGCAACTGAAAAAAAAACGTAACTCATCGACAAGTTGTAGATAGATTGAATTTAGAAAACGGACGTTAACAGTCATTAAAAAAAAGATGCTTGAGAAAATAAACACTGCTGGCGAAAATTATTTGAATACGCGTTCGATCTACGTCTTCCACCTTCTTAAAAGTTTTAATACATGAACCCGCTCTTTATATTGTACTGTTAGTAATATTTGGCATTGGGTTTTCCATAACCGTGCAATAAACGAGCAGATGGACAGAAAGTCACACATTCGCATTTATAACATTTAGTAATCCGAAAGTTCAATCGAAAATGGGAATGGTACTTTAATGGGAATTTAGATTAATTATAGCGTTTGTTCAGGAAAAATCCGGAACTATCGATATTATTGGGAACTCTATCATTAGCCCAGCCTGCTTCGCTATTTATATCGATACGGGCGAAGATCTGACTCCTTCTACGGGAAACTAGATTTTGTTCCGACCGCCTGATGTTAATTAACTATACGGTCACTTCATTCAAACTTGCAAAATAACAAAAAACATTTATAACTTAAGAGCCCCATAGGTATTAATAACGTCGGATGAAACATTATAGGTAGGTACTATAAATAATATGTATATTGCCTGAAAAGAAAAAATACGAATAAAAAGATAAGTAGGTAATTGCTAAAAATATTATTATCTGTGTGCTTAGTCTAAAGCGGAGCACTCGAAAACGAACTCGAAAACTATTGATCGATTTCAGAGTAAAATAGACCTAAAATGGCTTGTATTAAGGTTTGAGTTCGCCAATACATTCAGCATTCGAACAATGCTGAATGTATTGGCGAACTCAAACCTTAATACAAGACATTTTAGGTCTATTTTACTCTGAAATCGATCAATAGTTTTCGAGTTCGTTTTCGAGTGCTCCGCTTTAGACTAAGCACACTGCTATTAGGTATTACTATTTACTTACGAGGTAAAGCTCAAGCTGAGATAGAGAACTGCCGAAGCGCCCGCGCCGGGCGGGTAAATTCATGTGAGCTTAGTTGATGTATCCCAGCCCTAATGCCTTTTATAAAAAAAGACTGAGACCAGCAGTTTCTCTAATGCTCTGGTATTTCCTCTAAGTTATATTTGAAGACAACGTTACCAAGGTATTATTACTCAATGGAATGGCATTCACCAGCAATCTAGTTGCGTGCTTCGTAGAGTGTCTGTGACGAAATGCAAGCCCTGCGTACGAGTACGAAAGGGACATTTTATTGAATTGCTCCCTGTGTCACACTAGTCGGAGAACTGGCGGGAAATATTGAGGAGCTACTTACTATTATTTGGTTGGTGCTTGCTTGATAAAAATCCTCAGTTACATACATACCTACACTGAGTCACATAATACTAAATAGGACCTTAATGGTACAGAAGCCTCACTACAGGTATTTAGGTAAATAAAAGCGATTCTTGTTGACGCAATAAAGTGCAGTTCATTTCGCACAGCGAGGAGTGCCTAAATTTTGTTTTCACCTACAAAGCACCTCTATTTAGTTCTCTTTCTATCGAATAATCTTTTTAACGGACAAATTACTCATCATCATCATGATCAACCCATTACCGGCTCACTACAGAGCACGGGTCTCCTCTCAGAGTGAGAAGGGTTTTGGCCATAGTCTACCACGCTGGCCAAGCGGATTGGCAGACTTCACACAGCTTTGAGAACGTTATGGAGAACTCTCAGGCATGCAGGTTTCCTCACGATGTTTTCCTTCACCGTTAAAGCAAGTGATATTTAAATACTTAAAACGCACATAACTCCGAAAAGTTAGAGGTTCGAGCCCGGGATCGAACCCACGACCTCCGATTAGAAGTCGGTCGTCCTAACCACTATAGGCTATCACAGCTTCAACAACAAATTACTACGGACAACTACAATTCGACAAATTACTACGGAACCCTAAAAAGGAGGAGGTTTTCGACACGTCAACACGTCTATTTTTTTATGTATGACCTTGTAAAAGTTTCACTCTCAAATATTTTCTCTTCATCCTCTTCTATTCTACCGTAGAGTGGACGCATAGATATCAAAGTATGGTAGCTACGTAGATTGTAGACACACCTACGTTACTGTTTACCACCTATGTACTTGAATCCTAAAATTAAAAGCTTTTAACCCAAGCTTTTAACTTAATCAAGAAGGCCCATCAACTCTTGGAACACATCACATAATGCCGTGTCACAATTCAATTTCCTCTTTCTATTGGTGCCCGCCGCGCCGCCAGGACAGGATCTCATCTTCATAAATTGATGCAGGCATTTACAGTAAACACTGACAAATACACTTACTCTCAAATTCTACATTGTTTTATTTACTCATAAAAAAGGTTGGCTTGAAAAGTTCTGGATATGACAAAAGGCGCGACGGTACCATTTCCAACGCAGGTTCTAGAAGTTTTAATGTATGGATAACTATGACTAAGTTTTCAAGTTAAGAACTTACAAGCTATAATTTAAAAATTAAAAAAACCCGACTGCCATGCTAAAAAACGAACTAAAAAATTAATAAACTACCACCGTACCACTTACAGTGTAGTTGTTATTTATTTTGTTTTTCATGATTTGTCACTCCAAATTGATTTAAAACATATAGATTGTATACATTTTCGTACTCGCCTTTTAAAGCCCTTTATTTTGATACCCCACTCGAGGGTCTTGAAGAAAAAAATTTTTTTCAGTCCGCACATTAAAGTGCATAACATTCGCCATTTTGATTTTTTATGAATTTTATGTACCTAGTAACATTTGCGCCGTCAAGACAAATCTAATGACGTATAATTTATCAAAATAGGTTGAGCCCTTAAGTAGTTACGAACTGACATAGGAAACGGTCATTTTCTACGATTTATCACTCCAAATTGTTTCCAAATATATAAATTTATACATTTTCGTATTTGCCTTTTGAATCCCTTTATTTTGATACCCCACTCGAGGGTCTTGAAGAAAAAATTTTTTTTCAGCTCGCACATTAAAGCGCATAAAGTCCGCCATTTTGATTTTTTTTTTAATTTAGGTACCCTATAACACTCGCGTCAGTGAGACAAATCTAATGACGTATCATTTATCAAAATCCGTTAAGCCGTTGATTAGTTACAAGCGGACATAGGAATGGACATACATACACACAGGTGAAACACATATACCCAGTCGGGTAAATAAAAAAAATGTGACACTGCTGTTACGTAAAACCATCAAAATTGTACGAAGATGTCAAATCACGTGTCCGACCATAATTTTCAATTGAAATAAGTATAAGTAAATCTAGGCAGGAGTAGTAATTTAAGTAATTATTAATTAAATTACTCGAGCCGATTACAATTCAACATTGAAAGTTCTTTATTGCATTGCCGCTGCGCCGCTCTTCGTCAAATCTGAATCGAATTTAACTTTGATAACTTTGAAAACTTGTCACTGTATACCTACACATAAAGGCTTTCAGTCTGCGAAGCGTCTGAAGAAGCCAGGCTACTGCCGTTGTTTGCAGTCGTCATTGCGCTCCACATAACGACGTGCTTCATACAGAGATCTGTGTATAACTTTTCAAGTAAATACGTGAACTGACAACTGTGCATAAGACCGATCAGGTATGAAACTTTTGAGTTACTTTTGAACCTTATCTTCAAGTTTTCAGTGACGCCATCGCGCTTCGCTGTAAACTCGCGCTTATGTGGAATGAAGCCCCAAATCCCTCATTGTTTTATTTATCAACAAACAAAGAGCTTTAAAACCGCGGTTCGATGACCTTGCATAAAAAGTAAGCTGTTATGACGCGACACCAGGTATACTATACATAGGCGCAATGGAGTGCTCATTTGAACAAAGAAATGCGAATAAAAATTACATTAACTGATATTAAAAGCGGGACAAGTTTTTTCCTTTCGTTTTCTTATAAAATTGACTACCTGTTTACTTAATCAAGTTTTATTTACTTAACAACTTTCAATATTTCAGAAGATGAATAATAATATAATGCTGTCATTTGTCAATAGCGTAAAAAATTCACTTAATTTTTTTTTGTGCCTACACATAAATAGATCTAGCACAAATTCGAATCCACAGTTCGTATCCAACAATCTCTAAATTAAACAGCATAGACTAGACCAGTCTATCTGAACTATCTAAACTGATGAAATGCTATCCGCAGGTACCATTTCGAAAAAGATAGAATTAATTTTTAGATCAGGCAATTAACTTAGAGAGACCTATAACTGAATTCGAATTGGTACCAGTGGTAACAGTTATTTTAGCTTGAAACTTGGTGTTAATTAAAGACACTTAATTAGGGAGGCCGGAGGGAGCGGGGGGCTTGCCGCTGGATTTTTGAAGAGAGATATAAATTATTTATTTACACGCGAGCGAAATTATTATTAAAATTCTCTAGGCCTCTAGGTTTTCAGAGAATAATAAAATGATTTTTAATGTTTCTATGCAGATAAAAGTAAACACGTGATCTTACCTACAAGAGTGATACCACAAGATCGTTAGCGTTCAGCCGTCGACTGCCCAGTGACATTCCATAATAGCGTAAAGAATTCCGATTGCAGTGTGTCGGTTGCGGTAATCGAGTGATAATGTCGATCGCACATTGCAGCTGTTAGCACGTGCCAAACGCGCCCGCACCCGCGCCGCATGCAATGCATTTTTTACTTGACCACGGGAAGGCAAAGAGTTTAGCAATTATGTGTGTATCGGTTCGTCCTCATACATAGTTTCCCAAACGACTCATTTTAATAAACGAGGTAGAGTATAGTTAGTTGGCCTTCTCAGCGATCCGATTGGCATGAATCATGTTATATGAAGACATTACAAATCGTATCGTAAATAATTACTGCGATTTTCTTGACTGCGCGATATCAAAGACAGGGTTATGTTTTTCCCTCATATCTGGGTATGTATGTGTATATCTAGATACATAATATATGTACAACATGTGGGATTCTTTATGCCCTCGAAGCGTTGAGGGTATAAAAATTTCTGGAATGCTGGACTGATTTTCATCGATGTCTATCTATTCATCTTTTGTTTTTTAACCCCCGACGAAAAAACGAAGGGGTGTTATAAGTTTGACGTGTCTGTGTGTGTGTGTGTGTGTGTGTGTGTGTGTGTGTGTGTGTGTGTGTGTGTGTGTGTGTGTGTGTGTGTGTGTGTGTGTGTGTCTGTTCCCCTGTAGCGCTCAAACGGGTGAACCGATTTGAATGCGGTTTTTTTGTTTGAAAGGTGAATTAGTCGAGAGTGTTGTTAGCTATGTTTGATGAAAATCGATCCAAGATGGCCTCCGCTAAAAAATGGTGGATCACATATATTTTCACAACTCCCTTAATATCAAATGAAAGGGCTTGACTAGTAGAATAGCACTATTCAAATCCAAGATGGCCACCGCCACAAAATGGCGAAAGTCGGGGTTTTTTTTAATTTTTAATTTGCACTTGTATAAAATCAAAATGGCAATATGCATTCGGCATTTTCACAATTGGAAAATCCAATATTGAAAATGCCGAATGCCGCCTCTTAAATATAGAATCAGCTTTAGTAAAAAAAATTGACTGTTATTACCAAAACTGCCGCGAGAGAAATGGAATGTCATGTACCTACTGAGATAATTTCGATTTCCTTTTATAGAAAGTAAAACTATTTTGATAGCGACTCTTGTAGGCACGTTAACGAGAAATAATACACGTACTTCACTGGAACCAGACAAGTGCACCACTTTATAGAAACAACAGGTCAATAATATTATATTTATCAGAATATGCCAAACGTCTTGATTCGGATTGAAGAAAATTGAATGATCGGGTTTTAGATACAGTAATAGTTCAGTAGACAAATTACTTAAAGGTACTTAATTATCTCTTATAAAAAGAAATGTCGAAAGATCATAAATCAACATTTTATGTCACTGAACTTTTGGCTAAAATACCTACTTTGTATATACATAGGCAGATATTTAGCAGACAACAATTTGTCAACACTTGACGAAACCCAGAACCAGCCGGCGGCAATTAAACTAACAGGTTTTGATATAAAGAGCAATTTATTGAAATTAAGACTCGATTAACAAGTCCAGTCCAATGTATCCTATTAATGCTGGAACTGAATTTCCAGATTTTTTATCTAACATTCTTATAAAGCTAAAATCTATACTAATAAATAAAATTGAAGTGTCTGTCTGTAATATCGAAATAACTACCTCATATTAAGCTCATAATATGGTTATTTGAACGCTACCATAACCGAATCACACGTTTTTAAAATTTTTGTCTGTCTGTCTGTCTGTCCGTCTGTCTGTCTGTCTGTCTGTCTGTCTGTCTGTCTGTCTGTCTGTTTGAACGGGCTAATCTTCGGAACGGCTGAACCGATTTTGACGGGACCTTCACATACAAGTAGAGAATTAACCAGGGAGTAACATAGGCTACTTTTTTAACCGACTTTCAAAAAAGGAGGAGTTGTGTTTTTCTACTTATGTACACCGATATCTCCGAGATTTCTGAACCGATTTGCGTAATTTTTTTTAATCGATAGAGAAACATTGCGACACTGTTCTATAAAAAATTTGGATTCCAACTCTTCAATCCTGATGCTGTAGGGGACCTAATCCCGAAAACTAATGGGTTTTAGAAACTTTCGGTTATTTAAATTGATATTGGGGGTACCAATTAAAGACTTTATCGTTGAATGAACTCGAGTAGGTACATATCGAACTCCTCAACCCTGATGCTGTAAGGAATTGTATTCGGAAATCGTGGGGATCCCACGGGATTTTTCGGTTTTGGGGACGGGTTTCTACAGATAAGCTACTTTTTGTTCTGGAAAATCAAAAGTTCCCACGGGATTTTTAAAAACCTAAATCCACACGGGCGAAGCCGTGGGCATCATCTAGTTCTTTAATAAACTTGAAAGGGTGTGCGATTTTTGACGAACTCCCTGGCGCAGTAGTGAGCGCTGTGGTCTTATAAGTGGCCCTGGCTTCAAGTCTAATTTCTAAGTAGCGTTTGTTAACTTTATTATTAGCATAGGCAACTGACAAAATATACATACTTAGAAATATCATTAAATTAAAATAACTAAAACTAAAAATTAAAGTACTTATGAAAATTTTGAGCCCTAGGTAGGGTGCCTATTCTGCAGGCAGCATTCTCGCGCTGAATAGCTATTGAAAGTCGTTGCGCGAGAAAAGTTTTCTAAGTTGTTTCTGGAGGCCTACTACAATCTTTAATCTAACGATCCAATTCCGATGCTATTCAATATCGGCGCTTAAAATAAATCGCATTAAATTCGTACCATGAAGTATCTTTTTGTTTCTATATTTTTATACTAGGTTTTTGTTTCGTTCATGACGTCATGACGTCTATTGGTCGGATAAAAGAGTTCATGGTACGAAATAGCGATTCAGTTCAGTTTAGGTCTTTAATTGAGTCGCGATTATAGTTGATGGTAGACCCCCTGGTCTGGTCTGGTGGAGGGCTTTGGATCGTGGCTGGTTACCACCCTATCGGAGAAGACGTGTCGCCTATTCATTTTCCTGTAGGTATACGATGCCGCTTAGAAACCGATTAGGGATATGGGTTCGATTAAACTACCATACCCCTTCCAAGTTAGCTCGCTTCCATCGACTACATCGTCACTTACCACGTCATCTACTTTCATCTAAAAAAAATAAAAACTTTATGAAGAATTTTACGACGAATTTACACAGTAGATAATTGTCAAGAACGAGGAGGTACCTGAGCAGGTTCCTAATTAAACCAACTGTCATAAATCTTTTACAGGCTCAACTTTTACTAATATACTAATATAAATAAATTTACCTATGTCACTAGGCTTAGAGTTTAGAACTTTTGAGCAGGCACATAAAATAAGCAAACTACCTTTTCACCGTAACCTAAAACCGCCGTAACTTTGGTGCCTGAGTATAAATCAAAATTATCTAAATGTGTTATAATTACACGAAATGAAACCTTACCTTTCACATCTCGTTAAAATAAGCTAAAACTTTGCGATCTTTTTACCCACTAGGTAGATAGGTATTCTCTAGAGATCTGAGTACGAAAGTATAGGCATTGCTTTATACGTGGATTAGCTCATGCCCGAGACTTAATCTCTGGTTTATGCTTGTTATGTAGATGTTGGTATACGTTGTCAGTCTATCACGGTACTGTTTTATACAATAGGTGCAAGATATAATGATGACAAATATTTAATAACATTTTTTGTGATTTTTATTAAAAAAGTACCTAGTGCTTCCGTAAATTCATCAAACAATATTTTCCATTGTACGTAAATCTCTAGACTGTAGATTTTCGCCCGGAAATATTGTGAAAATACTATTAGGTATGTACTTCTTTTAGTCCCGTTAGTTTGTTCACAACTGGATTACCTATCACCAGAACTCGTCCTGTATGTATTGTTTAATCACGAGTAACTATATAAAATCCAAAAAATAGCAATATCGCCAAAACAGTTTTTTTTTACCAGACGTCATTTTCTTTTGTCGTTTGTTGTGTGCACAATGCATACCTATCTCTTGTGATATCATCATCCTTTGAAGAGAGCTTTAGAATCGAATCGACTTTCCTGGCTTACTTTAATTGCTACTGGACGTGTGTTTATTCACGAAGTCTTTCTTTCACGGTGATTAGTCTTCGTTAATAATATATTAAGGAGGGGACGAAGAGCCTGCAGGATGAGTATAAGGAATTCCTGTTGGACATTAGGGCTGTCCCTTTGAGTATACTCAATGCTAAGCTTTTGTTTTTACCTTAGTAAAGTAAAATTAGAAATACCTTTGCAAATCTTTAATGTTGATCGCACATTTCAAACGAGCCCGCTTTTTCAGCACTGAAATGCCCTGGGTTGAGTAAAATGAAACAGCCATACGTTTTCCAAGATAACTCGCTTCCATCGTAGACTGATTCGTCATTTATCACCAAACGTATCCACCACCGTCATTTATCCGTAAGATAGCAGTCAAAGTTGTCTTCGAATGAGAGCATTCAGCTGACATTATTGACATTTTCATTACTGAAAAATCCGTTGAATTCGGCTTTGCGGAGAAGGCGCGGCTAGCTTAATGTGTTCAGTGTTTACTGGTTAAATACCCGCTCTTAAAATAAGCAAATTTAGAAAACGTCGTTTTCCAAATTGCCAAATGTTGCATGTATTAGCCATAAACGGAAAACCTTTGGCAAGATCATTTAATCCATGTGCATTTCCGACCCCTATTTTTACTTACAAACCTACAACCACATATATCATTGGGGGAACTCCGGTGTGTCTTGTATATTGTTACATGTGCATTTTAAACTGTCCTTCCGAACTAATTTTGAACTTTACGACCACGTGACAGAGATGTAAAAAGCTTTTTCAGCGTTACGAAGAGATGTCTGAAACATTAGGAGCATTGGGTAATTTAAAGTGGGGAGGTAAACCGAAATAGCTATACACTTGTCCAAAGAAAGTCCCGCTTAGCACTTGAATGAGCGTTTAACGCTTAGGTATTTGCACTACGTATCTACGGTGCAACAAACGTAACTGTTCGGATGCATCTACCGATGTTGCTACCTATACTTTATGTAAATGCCTGTTTCTTGTTGGCCTTTTACAATTCTTAACTGTTTGGAAGAATTAAAAGAAAATTTTCGAGCTCTCCGCATTTGTACTTTTCATTGCTAGAAGGTTGAATTCAGCTAAATAACTATACGTATAATATGTATGATTTTTTTATTATATGGTTACATTTATGGAATTACATTATATGGAACGGTGAAGGAAAACATCGTGAGGAAACCTGCATGCCTGAGAGTTCTCCATATCGTTCTCAAAGGTGTGTGAAGTCTGCCAATCCGCTTGGCCAGCGTGGTAGACTATGGCCAAAACCCTTCTCACTCTGAGAGGAGACCCGTGCTCTGTAGTGAGCCGGTAATGGGTTGATCATGATGATGATGATGATGATGATGGTTACATTATCTAAATTGCTTACTGTAAATTCGTACCATCAAAATTGAAATAAAACATTTAAATAAACCAACGACCAACCAAATTATAATACGATTGCCATTTCAAAATTACTTACTATATTATGTATTCTATTCATAAAAAGTAAAGAGTAGCAAAGCATTAAAAAATAACAACACAAAATATATCTGAGCAAAGCATGCGAGCTTAACCGTTGAAAATAGAAAAGGAAGCAAATGCAATACCTAGAGTAAGTAGTATTTGCCCCCTGCACTCCCAAGAGGATAATTTCAGTCCCCTGGTTTGTTTACTCCTCTCTTAATGGGAGAGCGAGACGGCAACATTCTGACAGATTATACGAATAATATAGACGGAACGGACACAAAATGTTAACATCATTAAAGTGAAGCAAGGCTCTGATAGTTGCGTGCACGACAGGCACAAAGCTCTAACTTCTAAGCGAATTTATGAGTATCTGATAGCAGGTTCTGGAATAACTACTCACACCGCAATAGTCAGCAAGCAGCAAACGAAGAATTTTTTCAGTAGGTAGGTACCTACTAGGTTCAATAAAATTTTGAATAACGTAAATAGAACTAGTTTATAACCCGCAATGCAATAGATTCGCCATAAAATACTGATTATTACTAGACGCGTCCGATTCGTAAGTACCCCTGAAGTCATTTTCATTTCTTAGTTTGCTGAAAAATTCGTTCGTTCTAGCGGCCTAGCTTTTAATGTGCAATAAAGCATCACATCCCATATCCACGCGATCGGCATTTGTTAATATTAGCTTTACCAGGTCCGTTTAACGTCTACCTTTTATTTAGTCTAAGGTCTCTGAAGTTAAGGTGAACAACCCCCGCTGCGATTAAAACGCTAAAAATCTCTTTTTAACTTTTATTTTTACTCATTTGTTGCGGTTTTTCCGTTTCGTTTGAGGAGATGTAGGAAAAACTATTACACTTTGCTGTTCTTGAATTGCTTATAGCGGAATTTCACTTGCTCATTATTCCAGCCTTATTATAGCCAGTATTCTCATATACGAATGAGTTTACTTGGGCCCGGAGTCTTTTTATACTGGAACTAAATGAAGTTTTAACTATAGAACTTGCCCTAATTATATCTTTGTATAATATAATAAATTAATTAATATGTATCATTGGCATGTGCAAAGACGGGCTTACTCGACATCGTTCATTTTCAAATTCCAAAATCATTTAAAGCAGGTAACAGACCAAATGTAATTTCGCAACAAGTACATAAGTATTATAAAGTACTTTGTGCTTTGTACCTACCTAATACCGGTTTCATATTTTGCACCACAATATTTTTTATTTGGAATTTGCATAAAGGTCAAACAATGTTACAATGAAGTAGCATTTAGTAAAGAATCTACTTTCCATTCAAATTGTATCGTACAAAGACCAAAGACTTTTCACGAAGATATTTAAAACCAGAAAACTGTTCTCTCTTAAAATGAAACTTTTAACGTAAAATCACAAAGATATAGTTGCAAAATCTCTTATAATAAAAAAAATATCATTGAATATAATATAGAGTGTATTAATCATCATTATTTAATTAATCCTATTAATTCAATTCACAATGGAATTGCAAATATCCTGCAGCAGTGTTATCAGCTATGCTAACAATTCAATCATGTTTCACGCCAACGCTAAACACATTATTGCTAAAACAAAATTAATTGAATTCCATTCCACGCTCAGAGCTATGGCAAATATTAAGTTAACTGTTGTAGACCGATTTTAATAGACCACTTCTAATAGACCTATGGTAAAAAAATATATCATAGACAGACATAATCTTTAAATAATGTACTTAGTTCGGTTTCTTTAAAATACAAGCTGATATTGTTGTTTAAGAAATAAAACGAAAGTACTTATATATAAGTTATATTGTATTTGTTACAGCCTTTATCTACAAAAAATCAGCTTATTGTCAAAATATTATAAAATGATGATATGTACATATTAAAGTTCAATTATATCACTTTAGACCTCCCCTACATGTCAAAAGTGATCTATTAAAATAAGTCTAATGTATTTATCTCAGTCGCTGGTGTTTATTAAATGCGATATGCTGATAATAATATAACGTAATGTAGTAACCTAGGTCAAGGCGCCATGACCTAAATTAACATCCGCCACAAATAAAGTCACGCATAATTAATACATAAGAAATATTATACGCATCATACAAACAGATACCTCAAATTATATCTAAAACCACAGAATCAAGTCGTTAACAATTCGATTTTCTGCAAGCTTAATTGACAACGACATATTTTACTTAGCGTGTAATTACAATATACAAAGAAATTAAACCAACAAAATATAATCGTGGCCATCAAAAATCACTCCAATAGTCAATCGATATCTTTATGTTAGTACTAACATTAAGTATAGTATTTCAATGATAATTTGATTTCCCAAAACATTTGTAAATCGGCAAAGTAATATTTATAAAACATATCGAAATACTTCTGTTCTGTTAGTGATGGATTAAGCTTTTTTAAATACGGACTGACATGTAGGTATGTACAGAGAGTTGAATTTCCCCTGCACAAGTGAAGTGGACGACCCTTATCATGTCACGTTTATTATCATGTACTTCGCACACAATGCTTTTCCGCACACTGCGAGTGTTAATGCCTGAGTTAGACGAAAGTCTTGAAAGTTCTTCTTCTTATAAATAAACTAGCGGATCCGGCAGACGTCGTCCTGCCTGCTATTAGCGCCACCTATCGGGTCCAATTTCGACTTACAAACCTTCCTCTTGAATCACTCTATCTATTAAAAAAACCGCATCAAAATCCGTTGCGTAGTTTTAAAGATTTAAGCATACATAGGGACATAGGGATATAGGGACATAGAGACAGAGAAAGCGACTTTGTTTTATACTATGTAGTGATATTTGCATAGATACCCGTAGAAAGCATTTCCGATTCAGCGTATCTACAAGTAGTTTAAATTTTAATATCGCTACACAAAATGACCTGACTGGACTGAAACTGAACTGAGTCTTTCGTTGTATGTTACTACCTTCAGATATTTGTGGGTTTTCATAGCAACTTTAAAGGATTTTGGCGCCATTCCCGCACAGCGATTACCTACACATTGGCCATCACTCACCGAACGCAATAGGCCCACGAATCCTGGACAAGATAAACAGACATTGCAAGTCAATAAAAGCTGATAAATATGCCAATATTTTATTGATATACGCGTATCTTTTATCTCTCACGTTCTTGTGGACGACGGAATGCTCGGAGATATTTGCTTATCTATTCCATCGTCCAGCTACGATCTGCTGCTCATTGTCCGTCAAAAGGAACAAATCCAAACAATCTCCACCATTGTTTGCGGCGACAGAGATGACCGAGGCGGCCCGATAATAATGACATCGTCGAAGCGAAGCAAACAATAGCCGCGATACCTTTTCGATTCCGCTTTCCCTTTTATTCATTTTCCCGACAGCTGATCAGATGGCCATCCCAACAATGTCTGTAATCCAGACACAATGGACGCTAAAATATTCTCTTGTATTGGAAAACCATAGAGCCATTATTGACACGGTACATTTCTTGTATACTTACTTTTGTCTCCGAGTATTATACAATAACACTACCTATGTCTACAAAGGTACATAATAATGTCCTCCCGACCGAATTTAGGCCACAACAGCCGACCCCCAAGGAGATTAGCCAACTACGTGGGAGATATTATAGTGGACAAGTGTGCGTGCAAATACAGGTACAATCTCTATTAAATCCTTAAATCTCATAGCCCGATAGGACAGCGACTGTCTGACTGACTGACACGATCGGAGACAAATCAGCTGCAGAATCAAGGACTTTATGTATATAGGGCTTTATGTTTAGGTATCATCATCATCATCATCATGATCAACCCATTACCGGCTCACTAAAGAGCACGGGTCTCCTCTCAGAGTGAGAAGGGTTTTTGGCCATAGTCTACCACGCTGGCCAAGCGGATTGGCAGACTTCACACACCTTTGAGAACGTTATGGAGAACTCTCAGGCATGCAGGTTTCCTCACGATGTTTTCCTTCGCCGTTAAAGCAAGTGATATTTAAATACTTAAAACGCACATAACTCCGAAAAGTTAGAGGTGCGTGCCCGGAATCGAACCCACGACCTCCGATTAGAAGTCGGTCGTCCTAACCACTAGGCTATCAGAGCTTTTTTTTTTGTTTAGGTAATGTTTAGGTATAATACAACAAATAACATACCTAACAATTTCCAAACACCGGGCGGCTACTGAAATTTTCTTGATAGAAAAACCCAATTATTCTTTTTGCGGACTCGTGACTTGAACCCAGGACCTCGGGATCCTTAGCCGAAACGGCTAACCACAATTAGATTGTGGTGAGGCGTTCCGATACTTTAAACGAAAAAGTTTAAAAGACCTTTTATAGTAGAAGTTCTTATATAAATCAAAGGTTGAAACTTAGTATCAGGCGGATGTCAAAATCCGATCCACACGTACCTCGCCTTCCAAAAACATTTCCGCTGGCTGCTAGCAGATGGGTAATGGTTCATTGTAATTATATTTGTGAGCTATGTGTTAAAAAAAATTACGCAATGGCAGTTTTTAATTATGTTACTGTTAGCGATTTAAATAGGTATGATTGATTGATTTTAATAACAAATATTCTTCTTTCTCGTGCCTTATGCATTCCTTACGACACTCGGCCATAGAAGCTCTATTTATTAAGGATTAGGTTGTAGGAATCTTTACATTGCAGTCGATGTAAAATGATTTCTTTTTTTCGTAGATATTGTACCAGTCTTAAATTAAGTTTACGATTTTCCGCAAACAAGACATTATACCAACGTCCTCATTAGAATGGAATCATGCCAAATAAACGTATAATTTTCCGATATATCTACGTCACACTTCTAATAATATTTACAAAATGCGGAATTGTTTTAGAAGGTTTGTATTAAAGAGCACTCCTGTCTGGTTATTATTATTTATTGCAACTAATTAACTAACAAGTGTAAATTGAAAATTTAAAAACCCCCGACATTCGCCATTTAGTGGCGGCGGCCATCTTGAATTTGCAATAGTGCTATTCTACTAGTCAAGCCCTTTCATTTGATACCCATATCAAGGGAGTTGTGAAAAAATATATCATCCGCCATTTTGTAGCGGCGGCCATCTTGGACCGATTTTCATCAAACATAGCTAAGAACACTCTCGACTAATTCACCTTTCAAACAAAAAAAACCGCATTCAAATCTGTCCACCCGTTTGAGCGCCACAGGGGAACAGACAGACACACACACACACACACACACACACACACACACACACACACACACACACACACACACACACACACACACACACACACACACACACACACACACACACACACACACACACACACACACACACACACACACACACACACACACCCACACACACACAGACACGTCAAACTTATAACACCCCGTCGTTTTTGCGTCGGGGGTTAACTAAAGCATTTCGTTAAAATACTTTTTGGTGCCACAGTTCATAGGAACAATGTGTTGAAGAACTTTTATTGTAGTTCAGCCGAAGTTAAAACTGCAAAAAAATTAAGGCTTCGCTTGGTATTTCGCTTTTCAAGTAAATTAACTTGTCAACTTGAAAAACTTATACGTCATATAGACTTATTTTGTAAAACAATCACTAATTTTATATTTCATTAAACAACGAGAATTGAACCATAACCTGATATAGCTTGAGACTTAAAGGTGCACCCAGAGCTACAGTCAAAAATACTACGAGATAAACATCTGTTTTCAAATTGTCAAGTTGCCAAGCGCCGAGCCGCAGGATTAATTCACAATAGTAAATCATCTGTGATTCAACAGCGTGATTAGGTCGCGACCTAATCACGCTGTTTGATCAGGCCGGTTGACCGCGATCAACAGATCAAGCGTTCGAAGACACAGATTAGTATCATAGTTCTAATAATAGTTTCTATTTTACTATTATTTCCAATCTTCTTCGTCTTGTCCTACAGAACTCTACAGTTTTTTTACGAATTTTTATTCAAACATATAAACTAAAACATATAAACGAGATAGAATAGATATATTATTCCTATATAGGTACTAGTGTATAAAGCAAGTGTTTTATTAGCGGCCCCAACAACCCCAAAGCCCCAACCGCTCTAAATCGGTTGAGAATGTTTTGTAAACACTCTCTATAAAACAATTAGATACTATAAAATTCTATTAAACAGATGATTAAACTGTTATGATAAATTATGTATTTGTTTCGATAAAATCATCACCTGTATTTGTTTCCATCTAAAGAGATTAATGGTATGTACATAAATTTAGTTGGCCATGTTTCAATCCAAATATTTATACAACCGAGTGAAAAATAGCCTACATACTCGTACTTATCATCAAATGAATTAAGTTGTTTTACTTTGCACTGTGCAGACTGATAAATGTATAAACTTGGCACGAAACTCATTAGTTTTATTCGCCACTGGCCAGCATCCGCCCCGGCTTCGCCCGTGGTACATATACTCGAGGATCACGTACATATCCAACTCTCTCTCTCTGCATCGTCAACCTCAGTGCTGAGGGTCGCGATCCTTGTCATGGATCATCTTATCCCGCGCGATGGTCTTCCACTCAGATCTGTCTTCGGCATTGTGGAGAGCAGCGTGGACAGATGTACCGAGTGCGGTGCTGACCTGCTGGGTTATTCTGTATCTTAGTTAGCAACTGAAAATAGTTGCCAACGAATTTGTTTGATGTACATTGTTGCTTTACTGTGGGAAATATAAAGTGTTTTCATAATTTTACACAGTAAAGCAGCAATGTATATCGAACTAATTCGTTGGCAACTATTTTCAGTTGCTAACTAAGTTACAGAATAACCCCCCTGGTCAGACCAACGCATGGGGCTACGTCCTCTTGGTCTCTTCCCTTCAACCTTGCCCGTGACTAGGAGTTTTTCTGAATTTCCAGGGTTGCGGCGGGCAATGTGTCCGAAGTAGTCCAAGGTGCGTCGCAGACATGTGGACGAAGTACGTAGTTCCTTTAGAATAGATGCGTTGGTTCTGAATGCAGTCAATGGTATTTTCAGCATTTTCCTCCAGCACCACATCTTGAAGGCATCGATTCGTTTGCGGTCTGAGGCTCGAAGAGGCTCGAAGAGAGATGTTTCAGAACCGTATAGAAATATACAGAATACCAGAGTATTGACTAGTATCCCTACCCCATTTCTGCTCGAGTACTCACTGCCAGAGAAGTATAATGTGCTTCCATCTATGGTTCTGATATGACCTTGGCCTCGCATTTGTGTTTCGCAGATGCCTAATATTGCTAAGTTATGAGTGTTCATTTTATTTTCCACTATGTTCATTTTGCCGGTTTTAAGCAGACCATTAACATTCCATGTGCCAATACGAAGCTGTTTCTGTATTGAGATCCTATTATTATGTATGTTGAACTTTATGTCACCAGTAAATGTTCTTCTTTTAGTGGCCTGGTGATCTACCCCTAAAGAAGCTTCGATCGCACATTTCACACCTCCAAGCCCGGATACCTGGGGGCGCCGGCCGTTACGCGGATCGTCCTACAAACTTTCTTCTCGTTGTTGTGACTCCATGACAAAGCTTTCTTGAGAAAATACCGTGGTGGGTTCCCTAGTCCTTCCACGTCAGATATTTTAGGGGCTATTTAGGCCCCAAGGCTCACTGTAGCCTCCTTCAGCCAGTCTTCCAACTGAGCGTGTGGTTATCCCGCCACTGCTCGGTCGCCAGGGCCTCTTCCGTTGTCTAGCAGGGAGCATCACGGCAGCCGATTGGTTGCCGCCGCCATGCGGCGCGTGCAGGAGAGGTTGACATTTAGATCGGTTATATATCCAACAGTTGGATCGGTTACATATCCAACAGTGAAAGAATTTTTGAAATCGGTCCTGTAGTTCCTGAGATTAGCGCGTTCAAACAAACAAACTCTTCCGCTTTATTATATTAGCATAGATTATTATTGTTATAATGGCCCTTAGATGTAAGCGAGTCCAAGTTGGCACGGCTGTAGTGCATTTCAGGACCCGGAAGGGATGCACAAATTTTTTTATTCAATTTTTCTATTATTTAAATGTGTTGTTTCTGAAAAAAAAAGCTCTCAACATTTTGAAAAAAAAAGGAAATATTTAGTACACTAAAATAATGTTTCTGAAGGTAAAATACCTACCTGAGACACTAATACGTATATTATTATTACCGCCTTCATTAGTATATCGTCAGACATGTCGCCTATTGTTTATCTCAATTGCTTACCCTATTAAGGAGCGGATTAGGTAGGTACATAGTATGTTACCTGGCACGTATAGTCATAGTGGCATTTTTTCTTGCATTACATCGGGTTTAGCTAAACAAAGGATGTTGTATGTTGAACCCATTAACTCGGATGAAACATTTTTCTTGCCTCTTATTGTACCAGTTGTACCTATATTTATAGGGTTACTAGCGGACGCCATTTGCTACAGCCGTTATCCGCTTGACTTTTACTATATCAAAGTTGTTGATTTAAAAAGTAATTAACTTTTCTAGGCTTGACATAGGTGGGTAATTAATATTCCAAAGGATTCAAAATTTTACTGGCATAGTTAACTTGGCTTGGTGAAAAGAATTTGTCAATATTTTACCTAATTAATATTCATCAGCAACATTTGGCACTTTTTTCGTCTTTATTGGAAAAAAATTGTAGTTGAGCTTATTGAACCGTAGGACCGTATTTACAATTTAATACACTTACCTTGTTTTTTGCATCTACTAGGGATGTTATGGACATGATATTTCGGATCTGGATACGGATATGGATATAGGAATAAAATTATATCGGTTTCGGATACGGTTACGGATATGTTATTATTTCGGATTATCCGTTACTTTCGGATAGTTTCGGTTACGGATTGAATAAAATACGGATTGAAGTAAAATATTAACACAAGTAGTATGTAATAATTTGGTTTTATTTATAGGTTTTTTCTAGTTTAGTTATGAAAGAGGTTATGTTATGACTATAAAACCAACAGCAAGATTCCTGTCGCAACATGTCGTTTTATTTAGACGCTGCCCTTATACGAAACTATCCGAAACTTGTGAAACGGATACGGTTACGGTTACGGATATATTTTTATTCCGGATATCCGATAGTTTCGGTTACGGTTACGGAGCTCCATAACATCCCTGGCATCTACATATAACCAAAAATCAGAGTTTATCTAAATATAACTATAAAATTAAACTATATCAATCATAAACAAGTGCACATAAAATTAGAATACAATTAATGTAATCAAGTAAACTTGATTCAATATAATATGTATACCAACCTACACCTACTTGATTCAAGTTCGGAATATAAACCGGTAACTCTTATCAACTTGGAACATTAAAATGACCCGGAGTTCGACCACGTGATCGTCTATAATATATCTAATGTCTATAATCACCTGTTGTTCATTGCCCTTACCGTTTATTCTGCGGTTTATATTAATAACTAGCTGATGCCCGCGACTTCGTCAGCGTGGATTCATATAAATCTCGTACAAACTTTCAAGCCCTATTTAACCCCCTTAGGTGTTCTGTCCAGTGGTTTGAGTTGTGCGTTGACAGATCAGTCAGTCAGTCAGTCAGCTTTTCCTTTTTTAGATCCCATCGCCGAGTTTCATTACAATCCATTCAGTAGTTTTTACGTGATGCGCGCACAAACATACAGACAAACAG
This sequence comes from Melanargia galathea, assembly GCA_920104075.1. Lineage (NCBI taxonomy): Eukaryota > Metazoa > Arthropoda > Insecta > Lepidoptera > Nymphalidae > Melanargia > Melanargia galathea. Next base: position 26,475,131 of record OV049856.1, on the reverse strand, counting down.
ACAAACAGACAAAAATTTCAAAAATAGCTTTTTTACGTTCTATTACCTACTTATCCCTAACATCCCCCAGTTATTATTTTGCAAAAATCTTCAATGTACCGATACGGCAATTCTACGATTTTATTATAATACTAGTAGGGCGCGTGGGTGCGCGGCCCGCAAGCGGACCGCGAGGTTTTGCTTTCGGGTATTTTGGTTTGAGGAGCCTCCACTTATCTTTCCCAAATTCCTAATCCTCGATCATTATCACTCTCCATATTTTTTCTTCGAATCATTCTGCTCATCAAATAGATCTTTAGGTATTGATCATCTTTTTCCAAGAAACCACTCTTCCATCTTGTATACTTGGTGAGATAAACACCGACGAAATTTGTATAGCCACCATCTTGAATCCGCCATTTTGGTATTTTTTTTTCGCCGTGCCAACTGGATGAGGTTTTGAGTAATTTTTGTTTGAGCACCTCCCACCTATCTACAATACCCTGCCCGGGCTCCTCAACCATCTTCCAAACCCTCAATCATCATGTCTTCCCATATTTTTCTTTGAGAGTTCTCCAAAGAACCTCATCAAAGCCTTGGATAGTTCACAACTTGTAGTCTCTTCAATATTCGCCATACATTTTCTATGGAAAAATAAATTCCGCCATTTTGAATTTTTTTTCTATGCATCGAGTAGATCTTCTGATCCTGATCATCTTTTGCGAAGAAACCACTTTTCCATCTTTTATACCCTCCGAGTTGGACGCCGACGAAATTTGTATAGCGGCCATCTTTTTTTCGCCATTTTGATTTTTTTTTCAACTCATTGCCAATTGGATGACGTTTCAAGTGACATTTGGTCGAGCACCCCCCACCTATCTTCAATAGCTTAAGCATGCCATTCCCTCGTCTCTGAAATCTTCAATCATCAGCTCTCTCCATATTTTTCCTCTTAATGAATTTTTATCCTCTATACGACACCATTATTGAAAAAAAAAAAATTTCATACAAAATTGTTCAGGAGAGGCGATGAATGAGTCAGTGAATCAGAACGAACAGCTATATATATATTAATGTATAGAATAGATTATTTATAAAAGTAGGTGGGTACCTAGGTACGTCAACGAACTACGTATCAAGTTCAAGACTGCTTTAAAAGCTAAGTAAAATAAGTTAATTTATATCAACATAGCGTGACAATAAGACATCATCATAATAATAAAAAAAATAGTAATAAGTGGGTAGGTAGGATAGCATTTCTATGAAACCTAAAATTCGTAAAAATAGCTAGAATATGTAGTTAATGTACTTACCTATACGAGTTGCCTAGGTAGGTAACTACGGCCTTAAAACCATTATAGTTATATGCGGCTTAGGAAATGAAGTAATCAAACGAAGAAAAGAAAGGAAAATTCGATTCAAGTTCGCCATTCCGGTTGAGCCTTTTATTCAAACACTAGAAGTTCTAGCGAAATTTGAGTCGGTATTCGCTATTCTATTCTTAGTTTGCGGTTAACTGTTCTAAGAAGCAATTTCTACTAACTAATGAGAGTCAAACGCACGGAGCTAATTTCTCGAGTTAATATCATATACCTAGGTACCTACTTTGGCGCCACACTGTTATATCTATAGTTAATGTACACGACGTACACATGGGCGCCGGCAGAAATAATTTCCAGGTGGTGCAGATTTTAGTTTTCTTACAATGTTCGCCGTATTATGATTGTTAATAAAAAACTGAAATTGTCGGAAATGAAAATCGAAATCTGAAGCCCGGTTTATTTTATGTTCGAGACATTTACAAAATGATTTCCAACAGACGGCTTTTTATTTCAATAATTCCTGTTGATCCCGAGATTCCCAAGGGGTGCAAGTGCACCACCTGGCACCCCGCTGCCGGCGCCCATGGACGTACACTAGGTATAACCCCGGCGCCAGACACAGACAAACATTGAACACAGGTTTGAACGCACATTTGAGCACAGGTTTGCTTACCTGCCAGAGAGACTTTGCGAAAACATTCGATTTATTTGAATTTGAACTTTATAAATGCTATGATGACGTACGCTCGAAAAACCGATACCGAATGGCAAAGTGCAAATCTGTGTTAAAACTTTGAACAAATACCTGCCACACAATATGTGTTCAAACAAGTGTTCAAATAAGTGTCCAAGTGTGGCGCCGGGGAAAGAAACTGAGGGGACATTGCAGCTTAAACGCAGATAGGTACACAATACGTACATTCGATAAGCCTGCCTCATAAAGAGCTAGCAAGGATGGTTGTTCATTTGAATTTGCAATACCTAGATGTTAGAGTACTACTGAGTGCTTAGTCTCAGTTTGGAGCGCTCCAAAACTTTATCTATCTATACTATCTATACTAATAAATAAAATTGAAGTGTCTGTCTGTAATTTCGAAATAACTACCACATATTAAGCTCATATGGTTATTTGGACGATACCATAACCGAATCACACGTTTTTAAAATTTTTGTCTGTCTGTCTGTCTGTTTGAACGGGCTAATCTTCGAAACGCCTGAACCGATTTTGACGGGACTTTCACAGACAAGTAGAGGATTAACCAAGGAGTAACATAGGCTACTTTTTTAACCGACTTTCAAAAAAGGAGTTGTGTTGAAATCGGTAAAAAACGCCCTGATAGGTATTTTCGCTGCGCGCGGCGGCCGACGCACGCTCGCGCTGCATGGAACTCCCCGCGCCGCGCCGCACGCCCCTGCGCCCTGCGCCCGCCGTACGCGGTACCGCGGTACGCCGCCGCGCGGCGGGGGGCGGGTGGACCAGAAATCTACTTATCCCTCAGGATTTGTGAAAAACCGAAATTCACGCGGGCGAAGCCGCGGGCAAAAGCTAGTAATATAATTAAGCGGAAGAGTTTGTTTGTTTGAACGCGCTAATCTCAGGAACTACTGGACCGGTTTCAAAATTCTTTCACCGTTGGACATGTAAGTGATCCTTGAGTGCTATAGGCTATATATGTACCACGGGCGAAGCCGGGGCGGACCGCTAGTAATATAATAAGACTGTAACAGATCCAATTCTGTACATTGAAGATATTTTGAAATTTTTTATTGGAGGGCACTATATAATCGATACTGAAGCCAAAACTACAATTTTTTTCATTTTTGTCTGTCTGTCTGTCTGTCTGTCTGTCTGTCTGTCTGTCTGTCTGTCTGTCTGTATCTTGGCCGCGCATCACGCCGAAACTACTGAATGGATTCGAATGAAACTTGGTACGATATGAGTTTATACTCCGAGGTAGGACATAGGATACTTTTTATCCCGAAATTCAGCACGGTTCCCTTGGGAGAGGGGAAGAAAGTTAAAACGTGTATTTAGCTCTAATTCAATAACGGGTACTTCGATTTAACTCATTCTTTTTTGTTAGAAAGGTAGTACTTTAAGTATTGTCCCGTAAATATTTCAAGGTCATAGGTTTTTTAGTTCAAAAATGACAGACATTTATTGGGTTCAAATAACTTGGGACCCGGATCTTTGAACGTACGGCTTATTTTAAACTGGTGTGCGTTTAAATTTATGTTTTTTGGACTGTCTATTTGATCCAGCTAATCTCCGAAACGGCTGGATCGATTTTAACGGAACTTTCAATGGCAGATAGGTGATGTTATAAGGAGTAACTTAGGCTACATTTAGTTTAGGTATATAAAAGAATTATGGGATCCGATCCGACCCTATATAAAACCTATAAACACGCGAACGAAGTCGCGGGGGTCAGCTAGTAATATACTATAAGTATACTATTGATCGAATTACAATGACTTCAGAGTAAAATAGACTTACAATAAGAGTCTTTGGGCTCATTTTGCTCTGAAGTCATTTGTGATTCGATTAATAGTATACTTATAGTATACTTTTAGTTTTGGAGAGCTTCAAACTGAGACTAAGCACTCAGTTTCACCACGTTCGCAATAAGAACGTCCTAATACGTAGCACATCGCTAGACGTGTTTATAACTTGATAGAAGCTATTTGACTACGAGCTACGACTATAGGTACGTACCTTACTGGTCTGTGCTTTAAGCCAGCAAAAGAAAAATTAGTACAAGTAAACTAAGATATTTAACTTCTATAATTGAATATTAATTTAGAGCAGTGTGGTTTATTTAAATAAGGCTCAAAACACAAACAAAACAATACATAAGTACCTACCTAGGTACAGCCGGTTCTTTATATACCTACCTACATATTGTTTATATTACAATACCTACTTAAAATTATCAAGATGACAGTAGGAATATTAATAAACTATGTAGATAAGTGAAAGCACAGTGAAAGATTCGTACTGGCCGCCTACGCAAATTATTCGCGATTTGGTAAATCTTAAATTATAATGAGCACCAAAATATTAATTGCTGTCAGTAACGATCATTGACACATGAACAAAGAATAATTAAGAAGGTATACGTTAGTATATACGTAAGTATCTACCATGTTCTGCCAAATCTATAGATTACAATAGAAGTATACTTCTACTGCTCTTGAAACAGATGTTCGCATGAAACATTTAGATAGGGTGGCATCTTTGGGGTGTAAGTGGCCCAAATTCCACCTATGTGGCCAAAGTCAACCTCACCTAGGCCGGTGCACCCTGCCAATATGCTAACGAAGCCCTGACGCTCTCAGTCCGATAATCAGTCAGATAATCTGGATGGTAGATATCGCCGCTTTGTGGTAGGATCCTACCCCGAATCCGCCTGGCTAGCGACCACACTTCAGCCGTAATCTGCCGCAAATCATCCGTGTGTTCCGGCAGCGAGCTGAAGAGCCAGTCCACTTCCTCAAAAGCCAGCAACGCATTAGTGGTTCCTCAGGTGCTGCTAATGTTCATGGGCGGCGGTAATCACTTAACATCAGGTGACCCGCTTGCTCAGTTGCCCGCTATACCTATAAAAAAATAGACTTTAGGCTGATCGCACATCTATTAAAACGAACGAAAAGCACTTTGAATGTAAATTATTGCAGCAAAGTAAAAATACAGCACTTGCATCACGTGCTCTGCAGAATTAGATAGGTAAGTATAGATTTTCAGCATTGTTTTTTAAGTTCGACCATATTATTATCTATAAGTAATTATAATCGCAAGGGAAATCTTTTCGAAAAAAAAAAAACAGTAGCACTGAATGTAGAACTTTAAATCATAATAACTTTACTTTTAAGCCCATTTTACTCTGACAAAGTATTCTTGCCTTTTTCGACCATTCATAAAAGGACGCGGTAACGCGGAAGCTGCGACGTGACTTCCGTTCTGCGGCAGAATCTATACAAATAAACAAAATTGAAGAGTCTGTCTGTGATTTCGAATTTTTTTTCACGTTTTTTTTATAGTACCTACTTTATCAGTACCTAATCATCAGTACTCTCACCTGTCTTCGTTTCCGAGAGCGTTCTCCTGATTCCCTGTATAGCCACGATTTAGACGAATCTATTATGTAACATGACATCTCATTGAATTAATGGATTTAATTCAGCCGTTGAGAAGCTTCGAACCCGTATTACTAATTCCCTGGAATTCTGACGTTTTGTAATATTACCAGAGATAAAACAATTCCCACAAAAAAGATAAAAAATTCAAAACTTATGCAAATACAAATCAACTGCCGCATGTAGATATGACAAATGCCTGACAGACACTTCATGGTGATAATGTCATTCGACATCCATTTTTGAATAATTTTTTTCAATGTGCTTCTTTTGTTTTCTGTTGCTGTCAGTGTGCACTTTCTAGTTTCCACTCTTGGTGTTTTCTATTTTAAGGCGAAACGAGTAATATTATTACGCGGCATATGGCTTTTTATGATGACAGGGAATTAAAGTAGTTTGGGGTAAAATCGTACTTCGTAGATGTTAACCCTGTTCTCCATACAAATAACTCATCTGTAAATGACAATGACAGCTGTCAGAATTCCGGGGAATTAGTAATACGGGTATAGCTTAGCTTAGGTAGCTTCTACATACCTACATATATGCAATATCCAGAATCCAGATACGCGTGAAAAACATAACCCTATCTTGGCTGTCTAGCAGTCGGGTAAAAACAGATCCCTAGATAGAGCTACAAGTGCATTAGGTAATTAAGCAACTCAATCTTATATTATTTGCTTATAATAATTGGCTACCTAATTATTATTATCATTACAGCATCAAGCGTTTATATAGGTATACAATACTGCTGTACCGTGAAATAGATTTTCAGTCAAGGTAGGCAATTAAGTACAAAAACTATTAAATTGGTAATTTTATGGTCCGCTCTAAGGACTTAATTATAATTAATTCGAAGCCGAGTTTTACTTCCAACCCAATAATCCATGACGTAAGGATTAGCTGCGTTTCCGCCGGCTATATTATGAAGGTTAACTTATTTTAGCCTTTTTCATTTTTCACTACATCGAAAGATGATAGAAAAACGGTAACTAAATAAATGATCTTGTATTCTTACTTCGAGTCTATGAGCTCGTCAATGTTGATAGGTTTTGAGTACCTATCCGTTTCCGAGCAAAGTTTCCGCTGCAGATACATATATCGAAGGAATTTGAACCTTAAAAAGAATAGTTAAGATCAATTTCACTAATCTAAGGCTGATGATTAGTGTCACAGTGAGCGTTTTAGTGCCGCGCTGCGTCTCGTTCTATATTATACAGTGAACACAAAATTACTTTGCTATAATCCGCTAACAGTGACATTGTAGGCACAACACCACACAAATTCACCACAAAAACTCGACGATCGTTTCGCTCCGACACCGGAGCATCTTCAGGAGATGTCGACTTCACAACGGACGATTGCAAAGTCGAGTTAAAGTGGTGAATTTGTGTGGTGTTGTGCCTACAAATTTGTCACTGTTAGCGGATTATAGCAAAGTAATTTTGTGTTCATTGTATAATATCATGGAATTCCGCAAAGTAACGCCTGCTTCTATTCAACATTCTCGTTCTATAGCAACTCTATGTATTGGCCAGTCAGCGCCGACGGTCAGCGTGTCATAAGACCAGCCTCAGTTGCTGAGTTTCACATTCACACGCATCCCTCGTTAGTCGTTAAGTACATATTCGCACATTCGTGAAAATACTTCGCAAGCGAAAACGCCCCATAAAGATTAGTACACAGAATCCTCAAAGATATAATCTGCTGAAAAATACCGGCTAAGTGCGAGCCGGACTCGCGCACGACGTGTTTCGTACCATTATCTATAAAAACGGCAAAAAAAATCACATTGTATGGGAGCCCCCTTAAATATTTATTTAATTCTGTTTTTTAGTATTTGTTGTTATAGCGGTAACAAAAATACATCATCTGTAAAAATTTCAACTGCCTAACTATCACGGTTCATGAGATACAGCCTGGTGACAGATGGACGGACGGACAGACAGACGTACAGCGGAGTCTTAGTAAAATCCCGTTTTACCCTTTGAAGAACTAAGATCTACTACAATACACAAATATAAAATAAACAATAAATAATCCTAAAAATTACAGAAGGAAAATTAGCATTTGTAAAGTTACAGAAGTCATAACACAGAAGATTTTCTTCAATGGAAACCGTAATCTGAAATCAAAATATCATTGTGTACTAGGTACCTATCTACAATCAGCAACAGTCCAATTCAATAGGGCACCATTCATATGCAAAATATGTTATTACATGACTATGGCGCAATGAAATAGTAAAAGTGAAGCGCATTGTACGGGATATCTCGTATGCTGTAATCAGCTCCTCGGTTCGTGTAGGGTTGCCTTAAAACTTAAATAAACTCATAATTCTCGTAAATATAGATAGTATATCATCGTAGCTAGGAGTACCTAACCATAGTCTATATCTATACTGCATATAATAAAATCGTAAACTTGCCGTATCTGTACATTGAAGATTTTTGCAAAATAATAACTGGAGGATGTTAGGGATAAGTAATAGAACGTAAAAAAGCTATTTTTGAAATTTTTGTCTGTTTATCTGTTTGTCTGTATGTTTGTGCGCGCATCACGCAAAAACCGAATGAAAACACGAAAAAACTGAATGGATTAAAATGAAACTTGGTACGATTTAAGTTCATACTACGGAGTAACATATAGGATACTTTTTATTCTGAAATTTAGCACGGTTCCCGGTTCCCTTGGGAGAGGGGATGAAAGTCAAAATAAGTACCTACTTAGCTGTAATTCAATAACGCGTGGTTCGATTTCATTCATTCTTTTTTTGTTAGAAAGTAAATACTTTAAAGATTACCGGGTAATCTCTAAAAGGCTGTATCGATTTTGATGGGACTTTCACTGGCGGATATTTACATTTTGACCTACCTAAACATCCGCCAGTGAATTTTTAACAGTTTTTATAGCAAGGTATGAGCTCAAAAAAGCTTAAGAAAGACGGGTCGCGGGTTTCCGCTTGTATATAATAAAGAGATTATTTCATGCTTCGTATACGAAAATCTAATGTTCAGTTAAATAGTTAATTATGTATAATATACTTATATACTTATAAATAATATTCTCCTGACCGAATTTCAGTCACGACTCACGGCGGCCGTGTCTCTCGCGTATTTGCCTCCGTTGGTATCCGATGAGATCAACGGAGACTAGTCAAATACGCGAGAGATATTTTAGTGCGCAAAGACATATGCACCCTGTATTTCCTCACTCTCATAGTCTGACGGGCCGTCTATCCAGCACGACTTGACAACAAACATCAGTCGCATTATCGACATTTTACGTGCTCTCCTGAGCAGGGGGGTGTAACTGCATTAACTTCCCGACTCCAGGCTGCTGAGAATTTCTTAACAAAACAACCCAAAAGGTTTTTTAACCCGACTCACATTTGAATAAGCTAACTATTAGACCAACAAACTAATTATGATCGAATATGAACAACTAATTCAGGAGGATTAATTTCAAAATTATTATTACAAAGCACACTTCAAATAAATACCCTGTCATAGGAGTTAAGATAATTTTAATTCTAGAATCTGGCAGCCCTAGTAATAAGTCCTCGTAACTGTAATTCACAATAATAGCACGTGACTTAATTTTTTATACGATATCGTACTAGTACGTAAGTACATGCTAGTATATCGATATGTAACAATAACATTAATATCTTTTTGTATATAGAATGATAATGAAGATTTTTGCGTAAATTACAACGGTCATGTAATATTATATCTACAACAGACATAGTATATTTTTGGGGCGTTTCTAGGAAACCTGCTGTTAAAAAGCCAATAAAAGACTATATGTAGCCAGTGTCACTCTGGAAGGCTCGCTGGCGCGCTTTGCTGGGCCATTTCGCTCGCGTCGCTCGCCGGCGTGTTCCTTAGTCAAGGAGTTACTTTGAAATGTAGGTATACCGATACGTTACATCAGAAACAAGAACAACCAACGAAGAAGAGAAGATACGATAAATTGTGGCTCAATGATTGACCACAACAAACCTAGCGCTCGTCCCTTTTATTAGTTTTAATAATTATTTCGCGCCGCGCCGTTTTGGCTGATTAAGTAGCGGTCTTTGAGACCGCAGACTCAGGATTTCAAGCATCCACAAAGAGCCCAGCGAGCCAATACGTCGGTTTACGCCGGATTAGGCAGTAGGCTCGTGCGCTCGCCGGCGTACCAGCGGTTTACTTGCCAATGGATGACCCGCTTTACATGCAATCTCATCAGTTTATTAACCTACTATGACGTAGTAAACCTACTTATTCCATTTCTCAATTATAATATAATTATACTAGCTTCTGCCCGCGGCTTCGCCCGCGTGAATTTCGATTTTTCACAAATTTCACTTTTAGCTTTAAAAATGACGACATTTCCATACAACATTTCAACCCCCTTTTTAACCCTTTACAGCCCTTTTTTCGCATCAAAAAGTAGCCTATGTCCTTTCTCAGGCTCTAGAGTATCTGTGTACCAAATTTCATTCAAATCGGTTCAGTAGTTTTGGCGTGAAAGTGTGACAGACAGACAGACAGAGTTACTTTCGCATTTATAATATTAAGTAAGGATTATCACATACGTGTCTAAATTATCCTATTAGCTTTTATAGGAATTTCATACCTTATTTTTTAACGTGGGGAAATCCATCATGGATACCACAGTGCCCGCGGAAGCACGGTGGTTATGTTGGACTTTAACCAACTAAAACCCCACGGTGTTCCTTCTCTTTTTTAGTTTGCTGGGTGCAGGAACACTTTCGTACACTACTGCACCCAGCAAAAAGGAATTTCATACCTTATTTAAATTACAGTAGGGTCTTACTTTCCATTTAATTACGAACAAGAAACACACAGTGTTAAACATCAAACGTAATGATCATCGCACTTGTTGATTGCTGAGTTCTAGAAAATATAACGACTCCGTTGATCAGTTAATTCACTATTTTCTAGTAATAAATAACGAAATCTCTATCAAACCTACACGGCAAACTAGGGCTATCTACCTACCTACTTTTAATTTTCTCGAAGTGCCTACCTATTTAGAATATGGAATGGCCGTTTAAGCTTTTTAAACATTTTCTAAAAGCGTTAACAGCCGAGTTTCTTGCCTGCTCTTCTCAATAGAATCTACTTTCCGAGCGACAGAACCTTGTATCAAAAGAGCCATCAATGAAATATAATATTGTGAGGTGAGGTATAAAAAATGGATATGATGGAGTTTAGAGGATACGGTTTAGAAAGAAATTATTATGTTGAATATTATATTAGTGCATTCCGTCGTTATTTCATCATGTTTAAGTACATAACTTTGCGAATAATGACAGTATTATTATTTTGAAAGTCTCGCAATCTGGACTTTACATTTTTGAAGGTTGCCAACCCTACAAAGCCAGTGCAACCGGCGCCAGTTGGCATTCTAGCGGGAGCAACTTTCATGAATAGGTAACCGGCGTCCGCGGACCGGCCTGCTCAATAAAACATTACCAAATTGACAATACGACTTATTTACGAACCAGAACTAATGGTTTAACAGCTGGTTTCCACATAAACTTTGATTAACGAGATCTGTAAAAGCTACTTAGCTTTTAAAAGGTGGTAACACTACAGTTTTACTACAAGGAAAACGTCTTTAGCTCTACCGGACACTCTAGACAGGAATCTAGACATTTATCTGAATATTATTTTTTTACCCTAACGTATTTATGGCATATCCACCATATTTCATAATGCATTTGCCAAATACTTAGTCAAATCACGCGGAATGCTAAGACCTATAAAACGAAGCTTAAAAAACAGTAGTTTGCCAATATTGAGGGAACCAATAAATGCACGAATATGCACACATATTACAACAGCTACTAAATTTATAATTCTCCCAATTAAAATATGAAGGCACGGCGTGAATTATATGCGTGTAACATAAATCACAATTTTTATACGGATAAGCATTACTTGCGGGTTCAGGTCACACAATCCTTTAAAAGTACATTCGACCACAATAAGCTCCTCTCTGAACCAAATACTGAACTACAAAACAATTGTTTGTTAATTTACTATTCCTTGAAATATTCATAAGCAAAAAACCAGACTCAAAATTACGAATTTGAAAAAATTGACATATCTATTACTAGCTATCTATTAATAGATAGCTATTAGGAAAACCCAAAAATTTGGATTTTGCATCCAATTTTTGGGGTTTCCTCAATCATTTCCAATGATTTAACATTTACGCCTTAATTTATTGATAGCTCAATCGGACTTTAACTTAACAGTTTCACAATAAAGGGTTATCACCATATAATATAATAAGTATGTCGTAAACGATTGTTTTTATAAAACAAATCTCTAATGTTATTGTAACGTAAAATCAATTAAGATAAAACTACGATATTCCACTCAATTTGACCGTCTACAGAAATCTTATTGTACAGTCCACTTTTAGTTGAGCCTAATGGAAGACGTAGTGGTTTCGTACATTTACGTGTGCTATACAAAAATAAAGAAATCTTGGAATCGGACGTTATCAAGAGTTCGGCTGCTGAGTGATAATGAACATTTTATCAAACATAAACCATGAACATCGTGTTGTTTCAAATCAAGGTAAAGCAATGTTATTGTTTAGATAATTATACGTGTAATGCTACTATATAATGCTACTAACCCTTCAGTGAAAAAGATATATCTATAAATTAAATATGTTGTAAAATCTGATTTGGTGTAGTTTGTTTGGTGTGCAATTTATCCTACGTTCCACTCCGGACGTTATATCGAGGATTTATGCGATTTTTGGTAAGACATAACTTAAAAACTGTAAGGACATTCATTTTTAAACAGATTTAGGTAATATCAGTGGCGTGCACTTGATAAAGACAGAGAAGCATTGCATAGCCTGAGAAAAGCAATACTTAAGTAAAACGATAAAAAAGGGAGCAGTAGTAATACTACCGATTGCATACCATGGCTTTGGACTGGCTTTGGATTTATAAACTTTTTGTACCTATAAGATAATTATACTTACTCGAGCTGTTTCCCACTTTTTCTTACAGTCTCCGATTTGGTATGTTGTTGTGCAAATGTTCTTCGGATATGTGGGAAGGCCGATTGCAATTTATGTGGAACAACAAACAATCAGCTATTTGCATACTTATTTGGAATTATCTATCAGTGATTTGCACACAATGTTTAGAAACAAGCGGGGCGATGTTTTGCCCGCCGCCTCGCGCCTGGGAACAACACTGCAGCCGCATGCATCAATAAATCTTTTATAACATTTATTTACTAAGCTAAGCCTTCAATCTTGACAAATCGCTCGTTGAATAAATAATTGTTTAGGCAGGTATTATTATTGTAATTATTATAAGCTAGCTGTGACACACGAGTTCTTCCGCGTTTTTAGTTAGTAATTTGGAATTTCTGTATTGTATACTGTGTTTATAGAACAAAATCCTGATAAAAACAACGCAATATGTAAAATGTGACCAAAACGAACTTTTTTTTGGTCATCATAATATGTACGGAACCATAATAGATCGAGACCCGACTCTCCGATTTGGGCCGACTTGGGTCGATTTTTATTTAAGTCCTTGGGTACCTTTTCTGACTAAAAGAAAATCTCTCGAGACAGTTTGGTTGGTTGGCAATTTCCTTTATTTCGAGTCCGTAGACATGCTTACTGCAGTCGGAGCAAATTCGTGAGGCTTTTCCACTCCACTATAGTTTTTGTTTGTTTGAAGTTTCTATAGTTACGATGCTCCACAGCGCTGCTCGGGCTTTGCTAAGTGTGGACGGATTGTTCAGCGTAGGCCGCCCGAGTCTGTTTACCGTCCGTACAGAATTACAGACCAATATTGACATTCCCTTTGAGATCCTCCGACTGACGGCTAATCTCTTTGTACGGGATAATCTCTCGTATTACAGGTGCGTAGGTACCTACCCGTAATTTCATACTAGCTGATGCCCGCGGCTTCGTTTGCGTCGATTTATTTTCTTTTTTGGAAATCGTGTCCAAACTATTTGATTTTGCAAACTATTTTTATCTTTCTGTCTATCCGTCAATCTGTCTGTAGGTACGTCTATCTGCTGATACACATATCAATCCCTAATTATGGTAGTGACTTCACACAAAAATTCCATATTGTGTTCTCGATCTTTAATTTTTCCCGACTTCTCCAATTTTCCGGGGAACGCGAAACGGCCGTGAAAAGACAACAGACGGATACACACTTTCACGTTTACATCAGCTGTTAACTATTTATTCTATTTCTGTTAATTATTTTTTAATTGTGTTTTGGTAAGTATAGTATGCGAAGGCTCCCTCAGAATTCAAGTTTAAAATATCAACCGCTCCACATTTGTCTACAATCACTGCGGCCACTAATTTTATGTAAGGGCAACTGGATATAACATGGTTGACATTTTCGGCCTTGACTGGAAGCTCGGCCAGACCACTTTCGCAGTTTGTATTACATGAGTAGATATCCGTACAGAGAGGAAGCTTCATACAAACGGCCCGCTGAATGTACACTCACACATGAGTTCTCACCAACGGTTCACGGACGCCCGCGTCTGACCTATCGGCTCAGGGGCTGTCCATTAATCACGTGATGTTTTTTTAACATTTTTTAACCCCTCCCTCCCCCATGATGATACGTGGTGAGGTTTAAGACTACCCCCCCACCAAAAATCACGTGTATTTTTAGTACCTACAAAGAATCTTAAAATTTTTGTATCTAATATTATTTTTAAGTACCGGTATAAAGTATAATCTAATCCTTAATTCTAGAAAATTAATTCGGTTTAGAAATCACGCGTTTGACTAAAAGTAAGTGCACGTAATATCTTCCACCCCCCCCCCCTCCCCTCCTTCCCCCTTGTGATATTTCGTGATTTTTGCCGAACCCCTCCCCCCCTTTCGAACCTCACGTGATTAATGGACAACCCCTCAGTTGGATGACAAACGTGCGCTATGTGCTACAGAGGGCTGCTTGTAGAAGCTTCCCTACTGTACCTATCTACTCGTGTGGTTTGTATGCCGCCGCACACGTTCGCCGCGGCGTTGCATTCTGACGCGTACATCACACAGATAATAACTAGAAAGCGCTCCAGACGAATTATGTCTCTGGGACACCAAACAGGAACTTATGAAGGTCTCAGCTATGATAACGCATTAGAGGAAACCTTCGCGACTCGCCCACTTCTTAGAAACGAAAGGCTTGCGTTAACTCGCAATGGGTACAAAGTATGGAAGCATTGACAGTCTAATACAATATATTGTTACGCTAACAATACTCTGTGTATAGCTTTTGAATAAGCAACATTCGTGACGTGTCTTACGAAGAGCAAAGTTTAAGGTTACTACAGAGATCTATCTAAAACCTGAAACACACACAACGCGCTACGGGACGTGTCCCACAAAGTTTTTAGCGTTTGTAATAGGTACATGGAACTTTAAGGGCTCCATTAGACGATAGATTCTAGTGACAGTTTTATCAGTCACGGCTGGACTGTCAATCTTACTGTAGAATAAAATATCCTACTATAGGTATAAGGAGTTGAATACAATACTAATTATTTGAATAAAAAAAATTAAATACTAATATTCGCTTCGAAAAGTTTAAACGTAAAATGAAACGCACCCTCTCTTTCTGAACGATACTTGCACACTTTATATTACTTACATGCGCCATCTGCACGGCATGCACTTTAGTGTGATGTGCTTAATACAGTTTCGTATTATAAATCGTAAACACGTACGCGCGCGTTCAGTGTGGCGTCCTGCCGTGCAGTTGTCGTCGTGCCGCACTGCCATCGCGCGCTCTGTGTGTTCAGGCTTAATATTCTCTTTTGCTATCGCCGTGCGCAATTAGCTATTTTTTTGTAAATACGGCCAACATCTCAAACTCGATAGTTGTTTACTAATCAATCTAACGAATTTGCTCGGCCGGTGGGAATATCGGTGAAAACTTCATCGCTTCGTTCCCACGACCGGTCTAACTTTAATAGAAAAGCCAACAGTTTCACCGTAACCGATCACTTGGGAACGATGATTTTTGTTTTGCCTAATTAGACACTCTTTGTTTATTACGATTTATTAACCCCCGACGCAAAAACGACGGCGTGTTATAAGTGTGACGTGTGACTTGAGGGTGATTTAGTTGGGAGTGTTCTTAGCTCTATGTTTGATAAAAATCGGTCCAAGATGACCGCCGCTACAAAATGGCGGATTATACATATTTTTTTCACAACTGCCTCAATATGGGTATCAAATGAAAGGGCTCGACTAGTAGAATAGCACTATGCAAATCCAAGATGTCCACCACCGCAAAAAGGCGAATGTTTTTTAAATGTGTAGTTTATACTTGTATATTTTGTGCCTTTCATTAGGTAGGTACCTACTCGGGAAAAGTAAGCTCGGAAGGTAGGTACATAATATACAACATAATCTCTTTTACTGACTTTCTTAAGTTTCCACTTTATCTAGGTTCATATCTAATTTCAGTGCGGTATTTTCTTAATTAGCAAGTCACAAAGTTGTAGCAACTCCATGTATAAAACAAAGTTTCTGGAGCATATTATTATACCTAAGTGGGACGTATTGTTTATGATAGTGCCACGCAATTCTCGGAAGAGCACAATAATAATTACAATCGTATCATGTTGAAAAAGAGCGCTACACGCGTTCATTAATTAGCTCTTGGCCTCATACAGTGCGGTGCAATGTGCAGTGTGCAGTGTGCACAGTTGATCACGTATTAATTGACACGTTTCCTGGTTGCAGGACCGCGGGCGAGCCGGCCACGCTATAATGTAAGCGGCGAGAGACGGCGCGCGTCTTCCCTCAAGGTAAGCCTCTTTCGTATCTACCTAGGTTTACACCTGTGACCACAGATCTACGATACCTGTGAATATCGATATCAAATATTGGGTTGTGCATAATTTTAATTATTGCGGCGTTATTTTCGAATCTTTGGAAATGTTCGGGTTTGTTGCTATCAGAGATTTCCTGGGGGAACCACCCAACCAGTTGTCTATTCAATGTCTATAAAAAATAAACAAATACGCCAATTTTAAAAAAACTTACGAAAGAAAAGCCGCAGTAATTATGCATCCACCCTTAATATCGAAGGTTGGTGCTGTATTAGTAATTTTTGACGGTCCGACCAAAGATATTTTTGCAATGCTCCTGGACATAGTTGGACATACTCGTAGTCTAAGATATTGTAATATATATTATGCTCGTAGTAATTACATTGAATATTATTAATTCCTCAAAGAGTAATTAATAGTAATTTGTCAACTGCATTTTAATACACTCTATACGTAGGTATTCCATATCTAGGTCCTGATACCTAAGTAAGCATATTACCACGTAGGTATATTTGATACGTTGTGGAACGACCTTTAAAAGTAAAAGTACTCAAGGATATACCTACCTAAGGCTGGATATACTTATATTATTTTTTCATAGTATTTGAATATCTACATTGACTTTATTTGCTCCGTGATTCAGTTTTAACTTTGTCTTTATTATTATTTAACACATGATTTCATTGTTTTATAATTACCTATGTAATAAGTAAGTATATTACTTATGTAAAATCAGATTTATAGGAAGCAGCTGTCTGACTGCTAGTAGGACCTAGAAGGTATTTTATCATAAGGAAACCTTTATAATATTCGTCGTCGTCGGTCTCTTGCAAGGATAGCGCGATCGTCACAGGACTCGATCTTGTGCCGCATGTGTCCGTTTGTGGATACAAGTTTACACCGAATATTCTTCTAAGGTTTATCATTTATGTAAGGTGTACCGTGTAGAGTCGTAGTTGTAGGTGATAAAAGCTTACTTTTCTGAACTTTCTACCTCATCTGAAGTCTATCCAGCATTAGATATTACTGATGTACAAGGCTGTGTACCTAATAGGTACCTACTTGATAAGACTGCCACTAACTACCAGAAGGCATAATTATAAGTCCATAAACATAGGTTAAAAAAGCTTTCGAACAAGACAAACACAACGCAATCAAATAGTTTTTCGAGCGTTCGTTGTTGTTTTTTTCTCCTACCGTTTTGTCACTAGCGGTTAAGTGTGTCGTCGCTTGCTGCGAGTTGAGCGGCGCGGCCGTTCCAGTCAATGGAGAACATGTGCGACTTTTCACTATCGTTGATATGTATTTCGAGACGCTTTCGCATGTCTGATGTCGCCGCCTCTTGATATAACTGATTTTAAAGTGCTCGACTGCAACGTTAACTTTAGAGGTTGATCGCACACTAGAGGGGTGCCGCACGCACCGAACGTGGGTAATGCAATTTTCAGTTGGCAGGTGAGTAGGCGAATGACGTTATCAGTGTCCCTATTGTAAGATTCGTGTTAAAAAATAAACGACCTGCCGTATAGAGATGTCAAATGACGCCGTTTGACTGTCAATACTAAATTATAGATTAATTTATGTTAACTTTGCTATGCTAACTTTTCGGAGTTATGTGCGTTTTAAGTATTTAAATATCACTTGCTTTAACGGTGAAGGAAAACATCGTGAGGAAACCCATGCCTGAGAGTTCTCCATAACGTTCTCAAAGGTGTGTGAAGTCTGCCAATCCGCTTGGCCAGCGTGGTAGACTATGGCCAAAACCCTTCTTACTCTGAGAGGAGACCCGTGCTCTGTAGTGAGCCGGTAATGGGTTGATCATGACGATGATGATGATGAATAAGCAAAGATATACGGTGCGTTCGGTCCATTCGCGTCATGCGAGATTCCTAGATATTTTAACAAAATATGATTCATGATTCGTTAAGTGCGTAGCGTACAGCGCGGCTAGATGTGCAATCAGTCCTAAAAATTAACGTAGTAGCTAGTTATACTTATAACATAGGAAAGTTCTGTTATTTTTAACCGTTCACTTATCGGAGTTGTCACAGCATGTCATGCAGGTTTAGGGACACTATAGATAATGTGATACTATGGAAAGACAAGATGAATTAACGTTGATTATTTTATGATACCACGCAAGATAAATATGACACAGGTGTGGTGGTGTATTAAGTATTAGATACTTAGTAGGGGGTGTAGCTACTAGATAACTGACTTTTGTTTAAAATGGAACAATATAAATAGCGCTATATTTTAACAACCTATATGTATGTGTAAAGTAAGTCTCTTTGTTTAAAAGAGCAATGTAATTATGTTTACAAAAACTCTCAAAAAAAATTTTTTTTGAGAGTTTTTGTAAACATAATTGTAAGGTCTATACGTATAAAGTGATATCCCTTTCACAAAGTTCCCTGCGATATGGCACTGGATGAAATCTTGGTTTATTTTAGAGATTGCGTACAAGCATACACACAAACACACCCACAACACCATTCAAAAATTAATATACCTAGTTTCTAGCTTTATAGTCTATTTAAAGTAACGATTTCAAAATACTATGATAAGCCAGTTCAAACTAAAACTTATAGGGAACACTGGCAACCCTAGATGTAAATAACCTTATTGGACTAACGACCAGTGATTTATAAAGCGCACACATTAATATTATCATTCCATTAAAAGACGCATTTAGTTCGGATCACAAATACACCGTCTCAGGGTCGACACACTGTCTGTTAAAGATTCCTGAATGGAGAGGACTCTACAGATTCTAGGTACATTATTATTATTTATGTAGGTATGTAAGGTACATAGATTTGTAGACTAATTGTTATGAGGACTGAATTATTACTCTGGAAATTGCTATGTTACTCCTAGGTGATGTCATTTCAGTAGGTACTTAATTTTCCTAAATGTTTCTTCGGCTTTATTGCAGATGTAGACCGTATAGGTACTCCGAGATTTTTATTAAGTACTAACATCCAAACAACATACAAACATCCACACTTTCACATTTAGGTTGGTATAATATTAGGATTTTATGCATATAATTATGCAGGTTTTTCTTAATTTGAATCGCAACTTGAGTTGTAAACAGTTTAAAAGGTTACTTGATTATAGAGAACCTGTTATACTAATGTTTACTTTAAGTAATTATTTAATTAGTATTACTTAATCCTGTTTTACCAACATTTGCCTTAATTTACTTTAATTGTTCATTAAAAACAAAATGTGGAAACACAATCACAAAGGTAAATACCGTATCATATATATGTTTTTGGTGACTTAATTTACTTTACCTTTCAGCTAGGTACCTACATACTTATTTATTACATTCAATATTTTATGATATTGTGGCTAGGTAGGTGTCTTTTTTTTTTAAATAATAATTAATAGATAGGTACATATTTTAAACTGAGATAATCATTTTATCGAGACAGACACGCTTAGTGCCCTCCAAAACAAGTATCCACTAGACAATCAGACCGCGAAAAATGTCTGTATCTGATCAATTATATTGTTATATTTGGCACGAACTGGAACTAAATCAGTGACCCTTGTCGTGTCAGATACATAATCAGATCTCTCAGTACAAGTTTGCATACTGTTTGATCATTGCAACGTTCCTTTGACTAAAATGGTCCACTTAGTTCAAACGAACTTTGCAATAAGCTCCTTTTCATGAGTGTTTTTTTTTTCAATTCATGAAAAGTTTCATTCATGAAGTGTCCGCTAGGAGCGCTAGCTGTAGACATACATAGGTAGATTGGCAAACTAAGCCCTAAAATAAAACAATGTTTTGGTATTTCTAGTAATTTTAGGTAGGTATCTATTATATCTATCTATTATATCTATTATATTATCTATAATAAGTTATTGAAAACGGCCAGTATAACACCAACTCTGGCTTAATAAGGTGGCTACGTTTTCAGAGCTGAAATAATATGCGGTTCTGGCGCCTCTTGCGTGTCTTACGGCCGTGTGTGATCAGTGATCACCTTAAAGTCTAGTTTACTTTAAAACCTAATTAAGGCATGTATATAGAAAAACTAGTGTGATGAGCCTCCTGATTCATATGACTAACATTACTATCAAGAAAGCAGTAGGTACGTAATAGCTCAATATAGATACCTACCTAATTAGGACGTTTCAAGATGAATCACGGACTCTTAAATCCAAAGAGAATGATTAGTACTCCAGTAATTTAATTCTTTAAAATTTAAATTTACTTGGAGGCCCTTGATATTTTTCCAAGGTCTATGTCGAAGAATCCACCGGCCTAGGTCTTCCTCGTCCTCTACGACCGACCGGTTTGCTGTCAACAACTTTTTCGGTGCTCTTGTGCCGTCCATGCGCATCTACAACTTCTGCCCATCCGCGGTCCTTTACATTTCGTATAGCTTGAGAAAGACGTTAGCAAGCAATTTTATACTTTTTACCATGTCAATGACCGCGGCGCACTTCGTGCGTTCGCTATTGAATTTAAGCCGATTAATAATATTATAATAAGAATGACGTTCGATAAGAGCTTCACTTAGGCTCTATTTATTACATTACTCTTATGACTTAATTATTTGAACAATAGGTACACTGAGGTAATTTAAAAGCGTGTTTCATACGACTCAGACTCAAAAAGTGAGTCTCAATAGCTCAACGGGCACGGAGCGAATTGAAATCCGAAAAATGACGGTTCAATCCCACCCGTTGTACCTATTGTCATACCCACTAAACTAAAACCAGCTTAACGCTAAAGAAAAGTAAACTAACATTTCCCATGATAGTAGCATTAGAGTACTCTATGGTCAATTGCGCCACAATATTTTTCACGCTGAAAATTGATAAGTCGTACCTACTTGTAAGTAGACGATTTTTAATTGTTGTTGTAATATTTACAACAATAATAATCACTAAAACGAATTCAGCAATTAAACGGTGATTTGTGATTTCACAAACCGCCTGTTTAATTATAAATATCCTTTCGAGTTTCCGAAAAGCAAACAGCGGTTACCTAATATGCAAATTCGTCCGTAACTAATCGACCGGCCAACACTTTCTCGCCGTGGCTTTTTGCTAACCATTCCATTATCATACAATGGACTTTAATGGCTTTGATAGCCATGGCAATGATATGAGCTGCTCTTGCTGCCACTAGAATACCCGCCGTGATTGTATGATAATAAGCAGCACCTACCACGAAAGTCTTGGCAAATAAACTGTTTTAATATACTAACTGATGCCACGACTACGTCATCCGCGTGGATTTAGGAAAAAAGTCTTCATACAAACTTTAAAACATCCCTTCTAGTATTATCATACATTACTTAGTATCTAAACATTAGTATACCGCTGGAGAAAAGTACCTACTCTAGCAGCATTTCCTCCTTTTAAGTATTTAAGTGCGTAAGTTGTCTATCAGTTACGGTAGGTATACTGTTTTATGTCTAAGAATAAGAAGATAAATAGACTTTACCTATCTTCTCCATCTAACCACTAACAGACACCGTGCTACCTGAATTATATAAGTAACTACACTTACAAAAACTTCGACCTTTCCACAAACGTGCGATCCATTTAAAAAAAACATCTTCCACCCGCCGACCCTTTTAGGATTTGTGTACACCTGTCATATCAGTCCTCCGAGGGTGTAGTGTATGTAGGTACTTGTGAAGCGATGCAGGCCGAGCGTGACTATAGAAAGTTAGTAACGCACGTTCCCCTACATGTTCAATGTTGTTGATTCACGCACTCGTATTAATTAAAGGAAGTAGACACATATCTAAATAGGCAGGAGTGTCGGAGTGCATAGAGGATGATGTAACGCCTTTATGGACAGTCGTTAGTGCGTGTCGGGCAACGGAACCGAATACGCAGCCACGATTAACGGTATGCTTATCTTTGATGTTCGGTGCAGTTTTAAAAAGGTACAAGTAGACACTGATCGTTCTCAGAAGCACTCGAGTCGTGTTCTTACTGGAAAGTTATTTGTGTGCAACCCTGCGTCCGCGCACCTCTGTTCCGCAAACGGCGCGGGCGCGGGCGGCGTCTCGCCACCTCGCTCTCGCATGCGTGTCAAGGTAGGGTTCAACAATCGAGGATTTGGTGCACGATAATAATACACCCATCGCGTCTGCTTTATGTAAACATAATTATTTCATTAGGTCACAACTCACAACACGCAGTCTCGAATTCAATGCAATTTTAAATCGATCGAGATACCTAGTAAGTAACAAATCTGGTAGCGTATTAAAGTTATCAAAGCCAGCTTTCTAATCCACCCGAAGCCCAGCACTGGAACAGTGAGTTTAAAAGCTTTAATCTCCAATCGAGCAGCCATTGAAACACGGTCAAATCCCGCGCGGCTCTTCCGCGTGCGCTGCGCAGCGTCGGCGCGGGCGCCTGGAGATCATTGCCAGATGCTGTCGATAGATCGCGACGGGGTCAACAGCCACTGCCCTTGTTTCGCGCACTAAATTACTAACTCGATTATACCAAATCGTCTGCAAACTTGCATTTCTCACGGCTCGACCGGCGGTCACGGGTCAAGGGAAACCGCGTTGTTCATAATATTTTCAAATGTTGTAATTTAAGTTTCATATACACTGCCTGCCTACCTATCTTATTATGCAGAAAGTCGTCTTGTGACACACTCTTGGAGTTAATTCACATTTATATTACAAATGTATGTATGTAGGTATAATTTAATATACCTAAGCGGTATCAATAAGGCAAGATATAAGTAGGTAGGTTTCTACTTAATTAATAATAATAAACTAATTCTAAAAAGTACCTCTACTCAAAAACAAGAAAAATATAGGTAATATCTAGATCTCCCTACCATACCTAATCTAGGTAGGTAACCAACGAAGTTATTATAACTTTTAGTTAGTTAACAGTACCTACCTACCACAGTGACTACGAATAAATAGGACTTCAGAGTTTGTTGCTCTATGGTATTTTTTTAAATGTGTATCTACGTATCTACTCGTATCGTAGAAACACATATCTAAATAGGTAAGTAGGTAGGTGCGTAGGTAGGTACCTAATTAACTACGTTTACAACATTTAAAAATCTCTTTATTTACCAATAAATCTAGAAAGCGAAGACAGGTGGAACTTTTCACGTAGGCTGCGCTTATCTTGCTTTCACTTTCTTAAGTGACAAAGCCTCAAAGGGCTACCAGTTCGGTTCCGTCAGATGGTATTCAGATCACGAAAAGCTTAATGTCATATTTAATACTAGCTGAACCCTGCAACTTCGTTCGCGTAGATATAGGTTTTTATATAGGATCGGATCGGATCCCATAATTCTTTTATGTACCTAAACTAAATGTATTTACATTTATGTAAATACATATGTAAGTTACTCCTTATAACATTGAAAGTTCCATTAAAATCGATCCAGCCGTTTTGAAGATTAGCTGGAATAAATAGACAGACCGACAAACATAAATTTAAACGCACACCAGTTTAAAATAAGCCGTACGTTCAAAGATCCGGGTCCCAAGTTATTTGAACCCAATACTGAGGATTGTAATGTCTGTCATTTCTAAACTAAAAAACCTATGACCTTGAAATATTTACGGGACAATACATAAAGTACTACCTTTCTAACAAAAAAAGAATGAGTGAAATCGAACAACGCGTTAATGAATTACAGCTAAATATACGTTTTAACTTTCATCCCCTCTCCCAAGGGAACCGTGCTGAATTTCGGGATAAAAAGTATCCTATGTCCTACCTCGGAGTATAAACTCAAATCGTACCAAGTTTCATTCGAATCCATTCAGTAGTTTCGGCGTGATGCGCGGCCAAGATACAGACAGACAGACAGACAGACAGACAGACAGACAGACAGACAGAAAGACAGACAGACAGACAGACAGACAAAAATGAAAAAAATTGCAGTTTTGGCTTCAGTATCGATTATAGAGTGCCCTCCCATAAAAATTTTCAAAATATCTTCAATGTACAGAATTGGATCTGTTACAGTTTTATTATATTATAGAAGACTAGCTGTTGCCCGCGGCTTCGCCCGCGTCAATTTCGGTTTTTCACAAATCCTGAGGGAATCGTGGAATTCTGGTTCCCGTTCCAGCTCCCATTTCCAACCTTTATACTTACTTTCAAGGTAGTTTGCTATATTGATCTACCTATAGCTGTAGATTTTTTCGAAATCCCTTGGGAACTGTGGATTTTTCCAGAATAAAAAATTGCCTATTTCAGTTCCTATTTAAGTCAGGGCATTATCTATCTCCATTCAAAATTTCAGCCAAATCTGTTCAGTAGTTGCGACATTATAGAGTAACAAACATCCAAACATCTAAACATCCAAACATCCAAATATCCACACTTTCACATTTAGATAATTATTAACTAAATAGCTTTAAATTATTTATTTATTGATTTAGTTATTAATTTAGTATTTATTTAATTACCTTCGGCCACCAGAGGGCCCTGCGATCGTTTTTTAGTTTCCAGTTTTGGCCGCAAGAGGGCGCTGCAATCACTTCAAGTTTCTGGCCTAGGCCACCAGAGGGCGTTGCGATCGTTTTTTTTAGTTTCCAGTTTTGGCCGCAAGAGGGCGCTGCTATTGCTCCAAGTTTCCGGTTTAGGCCGCCAGAGGGCGCTGCGATCGTTTTTAGTTTCCAATTTTGGCTGCTAGAGGGCGCTGCTATTGCTTCAAGTTTCCGGCTTAGGACGCCAGAGAGCGCTGTGATCGTTTTTTAGTTTCCAGTTTTGGCCACCAGAGGGCGCTGTGATCGCTTCAAGTTAGCCCGCCAGAGGGCGCTGCGATCGTTTTTAGTTTCCAGTTTTGGCCGCTAGAGGGCGCTGCAATAATTTTTTAGTTTCCAGTTTTGGTTGCTAGAGAGTGCTGCTATTGCTTCAAGTTTCCGGCTTAGGCCGCCAGAGGGCGCTGTGATCGTTTTTTAGTTTCCAGTTTTGGCCGCCAAAGGGCGCTGTGATCACTTCAAGTTAGGCCGCCAGAGGGCGCTGCGATCGTTCTTAGTTCCCTTTAAACTTTCATCCCCTATTTTACCACCCTTAAAAGAAGATTTTTCAAAATAAAATATACCGAGTTTTATTATTTAAAACTCATAATCTAAATGCCGATTTTCAGGTCTGTAACTTTAAAAACATAGGACTTTCATAAAAACTTTCATCCCCTATTTTACCACCCTTACGGGGAGATTTTCCAGAATAAATTATACAGGTTTTTATCATTTAAAAATTATAATCTAAATGCCTATTTTCATATCTGTTACTTCAAAAACATAACCTTCCTACCCCCATTTTACCCCCTTAGGGGAGGATTTTTGTGAAACATTTTCTAGGCTGATATCTAAGCCGTAGAATTAACCTACCTTCCAAATTTCAAGTTGATAATAGCAAAATTATAATTAAAACTTCCCATTAAAACTTTCATCCCCTATTTTACCACCCTTAAGGGAAGATTTTTCAAAATAAAATATACAGAGTTTTATTATTTAAAACTAATAATCTAAATGCCGATTTTCAGGTCTGTAACTTTAAAAACATAGGACTTTCATACAAATTTCCTACCCCCATTTTACCCCCTTAGGGGAGGATTTTAGGGATGTTAAATAGCCTATAACCTGCCCCAAAAGTTGGACTATCAAATGCAAAAAGAATTTTTCAAATCCGATAGGTACTTCCAGAGATTAGCGCGTTCAAACAAACAAACAAACAAACAAACAAACAAACAAACTCTTCCGCTTTATTATATTAGTATAGATTTATGCTGGCAGCGAGTCTATGGGATCAGCAATTAGACGGTTCAACTTTATATGAGTATTATCTACAGGCTACAGGGTGTAAGGGAACCCCTATCGAAAACTCAGGGCTATTTTAGTATAGTACTTAAACACAATCCAACACCATCGTATACCTACCTACTTGTAGTACCTATTAGTGGTTTAGTGTTTATCTAGTAAATATTTTTTTAAACCGGCTTTGTAAAGCGTGCAAAACTCGGGGCATTGAACTCGCGAGCTCCGGCCGGGCCGCGACAACTTTAGTTATTTAGGCTTCAGCTGATTGCATTACATTGCGAACTTTAATTTTTTTTCGTGTTTTTTTGTGGTAGTATCTTGTCAGTAATCATCATTACCTATACCTGTCTTCGTTTCCGAAAGCGGCTCCCTAACACCCTTTAAGGTGACACATTTTCACTGCCTAACTGCAAACTAGCTAAAACAATCTCACTTGAGTGAGACGTAAACAGTTTGTATATCGGAGACAAGTGTAGGCTTAGGTAAGTACTTTTTATACCGAGAAATCAAAAAGTTCCACGGAATATAAAAACCACAGTCTAGGTGGACGAAATCACATAGTACCTAGGTATTAGCATACCTAAGTATAATAATGTACCTACCTAACTACGTATAAGATATAACGGACCGTCAAACCCGCTGGTGTAAAATTATAAAAGTTTAAAAGCGTATAAATTTTTGATAAAGCACATGATACCTACCTAATCAACGAAAAGTGTTTATCGTCTTATATTCAGCGAAGAAAAATAAAAACATCTAAAAAGTCCCTCCAACAAAGAAGTCCGCGCATTCTCGTTTGTCATCGAGCCATTATTAAGCTAATGGATAAGGCCAAACCTTGATCCAGTTCACTCGATGAGTTCTGGATCATTCAGTCAACCTCCTTGTGTTCATATATACGAGTAATAAACACAGTAGGCACATAAAATATGCGTAACTGGTAACACGCTTTTGAACTGGGCAGGTAAAAATATACCTAGTTACTGTCAACCTAATACAATCTAGCTTATTGTATCTCGACAAGTTTTTAACGTATTAAGTACCTACTAAGTATTTAAGCCCGCGGGGTGATTACGTATCTCGCGACAGGTTTGCAACAGGCGTAAATTGCGCGATTATTGCTGTCAAACGTCACTTTTGCAAACATCAAATTGGTATTATCTAAAATTCCTTGACAGCAATACGACAGCGACAGCCAAGCAAAATGAAACGTCAAACTGCAACAACCTCTGCATTTGTTGCAAAGTGATTGTTGATTTGTTGTAAGTAATTGTCGAGTACGTTTACTGTTTTTTTTAAATACATACATTTAACAAGCAATTTTATTAATTTTTGAATTATCGATGGTAAAAGTACATTTTGCTGAATGGAAGCAGGCGTTACTTTGCGGAATTCCATGATATACAATGAATATAAAATTATTTTGCTATAATCCGCTAACAGTGACAAATTTGTAGGCACAACACCACACAATCTTGTAGGCACAACACCACACAATCTTGTAGGCACAACACCACACAAATTCACCACAAAACAAACTCGACGATCGTTTCGCTCCGACACCGGAGCATCTTCAGGAGATGTCGACTTCACAACTTTGCAATCGTCCGTTGTGAAGTCGACATCTCCTGAAGATGCTCCGGTGTCGGAGCGAAACGATCGTCGAGTTTGTTTTGTGGTGAATTTGTGTGGTGTTGTGCCTACAAGATTGTGTGGTGTTGTGCCTACAAGATTGTGTGGTGTTGTGCCTACAAATTTGTCACTGTTAGCGGATTATAGCAAAATAATTTTATATTCATTGTAGTACATTTTGCGACAGGCGAGCAATAGACGTGCGATCGGCTTGCGTAATACGAATTCTAGTGACATTTTGCGACCGGTCGCGTAGTGGTCGCTGTCGCATTGCTATTGCTGTCGCGTTGCTATCGCTACTGCAAAGTTTTACGTAATCACCCCGCCGTTTCAATAAATCAAACAAAAAATACAATATCTATGACATTTAATTTCTAGCTACGTATAATTGTTACAAAATAATGAATAGGCATCTTTTAGGCAAGCATGCTCCAACATAGCGCAAGACTATTTGCGATAAAAAAAAATGAAAAATTAATGAGAAAAAAGTGTGTGCCTGCAAACACGTGGCAAAAGTGAAACTTCAGAAAAGTAACCTTAACTTTAACTTTAGCTTTGACTTTGCAGGCTAAAATGGAGTCGCTTTTACGTTTCATAGAATTTTTAAATGCATAACGATCCTCAAGAAGTTTCACTTCAAAAAAAATTAAATTCTATGTACCTATATGTAATGATACGCTGCACGCTTTGAAGTATAGCAAGTTGTGGCTCACAACTAAAGAATAATTAGATAATAATATTATAATACTACGTATATTTAGCTACAATCAAGCAAATAAATGATTAAGTATGAGTTATATGACTTATTAATTTTTGTACGTGTTGCTTTCTAGGTGTTTGCGATGTGGTACCCGTGGATCGCGTTGCTGGTGTCCTGTGCGCTGGCGGCGGGCGAGCTGGCGGACGTGGCTGGCGGTGGCGTGGACGCGGAGCGGCCGGTGGCGACCACCCGCGCGCCGCCGCGCACGCTCGACCGCCAGCTGGGCGAGCTGGCCTGGCCCACCTGGATACAGAGCCCCGAGAACAGCAACCAGCGGGCGCCGGCGAGACGCATCACCACCAAGTCTCTCTTCATCACGCCGCTCGTCTGCCCCAAGGGTCATCGCCTCGATGGATCTGCTTGCGTTCAGGTGCACATTACTCGTTATTAGCAAAGTAGATACAACCCTCGAGAACTGGGCGAACTATCTTCGCCTTCCTGAGTACAGAACCCCGAGAACGGCAACCAGAGAGCGCCGGCGAGACGTATCACCACCAAGTCTCTCTTCATCACGCCGCTCGTCTGCCCTAAAGATCATCGACTCGATGAATACAAATGTATGGAATTTAACTTATGAAACTAACTTTAATTACTAAATGATGGCAGAATGAAATTTTTAAAGACCTCGAGTTTATTACAGAAGAACGTACTTATATATTATACAGTACAAGTATTTGTACTCAAAAAATATTATCTATTTTCAGGTTCTTACAGTAAACAAGGATGACCATGAGCACATCTTGCTGCAAGAGCTTAACGCTCTGTATACTTCTGCTCCGAGCAATGGCGATGTGATTTATGACTACGGAGATGAAGACAATGGGCCCCTACAACTGTCCATTCCTATAGGAATAGACCCGCAGCAAGATTCATCTCCACAGGTAAAAAAAACTTGAAATTGTACCTAATCTCCATGAAAATAGCTGAAACTGAAACTTTAAACAAAAATATTGATTTTTTAATAATAAACGTAGACCCTAATATTACGTATTATAATCTTTATTCATAAGCTTTTTTTACATTACAGGCACAAGACTACGTAAAAGTTGACAAAAAAGGTGAAAATAGTGACGCTAATGTAGAGGCTGAACTAGAGTTGCTAAAACTGCAAGCAGAATATGCTAAACTTAACAACGGAAGCAATATTCTATCTCAGAATTTATTACACAACTTACTGACTTATTCGGATAAACCCAAACGGGATAGCCCGTTGATTAACTCTACTGAAATTGAAACGACGAAGCACGATAGCACTGACGAAGGACAAAAGGAACTCGTTTTTGGACACGTAAATGTTGACCCTGTTTTGTACGATACTGATATTCAAAATAATCAAGGCACAGTAGGAGAATATGAAACTGAAAAAACAAATTCACAACAACCTGAAGGGCAAAACGATGCACCCGCAGTAAACAATGCTAACACAGGTACTTTGAATAGCACATCTAATTCAACAGCGCCGATCTTAAAGCAAGACGCAGATGCAGCGAAGCTTAACCCTGAAAATGATTATTCTGATATCGGTGAGGCGATCAAACTGATAAGCAGGTATGCCGAAGTATCGACAGATGACAATTTCACCAAAGACGACAAAACTGTTCCAACAAATGAAGACAGCATATTGGGTACACGCACGAAACTACAACACCGCCGCAATAAGCCAAAGCTCTCCGATAGATTGAAGAAACCTGAAACTCTCACTTCTGATATCGCTACAAATAATGACGATGTTCCAAATGAAAAGATCCAATCGCAGAATGTTGTGTACTATAGATATCCGTGGCCGAGTGAAAATTCCGAGTCGCGGCCATCAAACTATCCATTTCAACATTTGCAAGATTACTGGCCCGGGCGAAGTCAGGTCGGGGGAGTTTATAACTCAATGCATGGCAATCCGCGGCGGCATCATCATTCATACCCTCACTATTTTCGTCCTCGTGGCTACCAATATGTGGGTTATTCAGATACACATTCGGGTTTGCAAGAGGCTTATTCCGCACTTCGGCGATATCCACATAAAGTTGTCGGGCGTAATGCTAGTCCCACGAGATCTCACGCAAACAATCAAGATTTGTACAGCCTCCTCGGTTTAAGGCACTGGTTCAGCAGTGAGGGGGCGACGAAAAGATAGTTCGCTTCATTAGCGCTTAGACAATTCGATGTTACCCGACGACGTATAATGGAAGCTATGGGAAATTCTATATCATGCATTTTTAACTTTATCTAATCAAAATTGGTAATTTAGCTGTCATTTTTATTAAAATCTATGTACGTACCTACTCGTTTCTACCATAGCTTTCACTATATTTAGCCTATTTATTTTAAAGCCAAATAATACAGTCATAGTTGTGTAATATTTTTGTTAGCTATTTTAAGTTCTTGTAAATATTCCTGCACTAAATCCCTAAGCGTTTTTACTACTGAAAATTTAACGTTTCTCCATTAGTATTATCGTTGTTTTGTATTATGTAAATTGTTGTATTACTAATTTATATTAATTTGATGTATATTTTTTGTTTTTGTGACTTGTGAATTAGTCGTACTAAGTATGTAATGCAAATTATGGTTTCTTAAGATACGGTACAAAATACGAGTATGAATTGGCACTGGCTTGCCCTTAATCGATGTGAATCTTTGTTACAATTAAGTACTTATATGTAGATAAATAGTTCAACTGTCGTAAGTTGTATTGAATATCTGTACTGTAAAAACTTGAAATTATATTTATCGAGAAAATTAATTTAATTTAGCCCACCTACGTTTCTGAAGCACACATGACATGAATGAAGAGAAAGTACTCAAAAACTACTTAGCACTTCTATTATAAAATAATCAGGGAAGTTGAAAATAATAATTAACATTTTGGATTATGATGTTGGTAAATCTTTAATATCGACGCGACATGTCCAACGCATATTTTCATAACTCGTGAATCAGTTCGAAAAACGGTAGTTTTAATTAAATAGAGTGACTACCTACCTACCTACATTTTTATGACATTTTGAAATACTTATTTATTTTATGTTATTTTTTAAACTGGGTATATACCTACTAATTAATTATAATAAAGAACTAATACGCAAACACTTCCACACAATGAGAATAGAACTTGTTTATGTGCACCAATAAATAATAGGACTTAATGCGTTTGACATGTCGATTTAAAAAAAACCGCTTTACCAAGGAGCCATTCAATATTATTATTTTTCTAGCAAAAGTGCGTTTTATTCTTTAAAAATTGTATGATAGTTTCATTTTTCATGAAGTATATTTAATATTTTGAAATATAAACCTATTTTAACACTAACTACCGAACTATTACTCATACCTATTATATTGATCCCACCAAAGCATAGAATATAAGTAAGTGTTTAGATGTAAAACCGCGTTATTATAATATTGGATGCTAATATTTTCGTAGAATTTTAGATTAAGTATAAATATTTTCCTATTATGCGTATTTTTCTACTGAAAACTATGTACTAATTGTATCTTCCTTAGCACTGGTCAGAAACAACGCGCGTAGCAACGGACCGAACGCGGCTCCTTCGATTGTTACACGGGAATATGAGTTTTAAACACTGGCGCAACTTATCGCGTTGACTCATTATTTTTCTTTAGTCAATACGAGTTTACATATACCATTCTGTGCATATACATATCTATAACCCAGGTAGATTTCGATTATTGAAACACCAGCGTAAAATCACATTTGGATACACGAAACAGTCAACGTACGCGTTGTCCAGATATGAAAACTTTTACAACGGCGATGCAACCCTTACTCTAACGGTTGCATCGCCATTGAAACTTTACCAACGCGATCGGTTGCGTCAGAGAAAATTGGTTTTACATTGGTCTTCACGTGTGAGAAGACAAGTTCTAGAAATTGTAGTTAGATTAAGTTTATAAGGAACTGTAAGAACGGATTCACACTGCGGAGCGCACGCAGGAGCCGCGCTGCCAACCGTCTCACTTGTCGCGTTCCAGTGTAACGTGCTCGCGTTCCAACTTCCACAGCGTAACGTGCTCGCGTTCCAACTTCCACAGCGTAACGTGCTTCGTTCAAGTTCCTTGTATAAAGTCTCTAAGTCTCGCTCTCTCTGTTCTGAGAGTCTGTCTATTCCCGCGTCACTGCAGACCGAAGAGGCGCCGGGCGCGTTTATTGACGTCCTGAGTCCTGACATGGTCCTGACGTCAAGCGTTGTCACTGTTCAGGAGTTAAGCAATTTTGTATGAGGCAAATGTTTATGTAACCACAACAATATGTATGTACCTAGGACTATTTTAATGAATTTTTTTATCACCTTAATTGTGTGGTGATAGAAAAATACTTGCCATATTTTATTGCGAATATTACCTACCTATTACACCAGTGTTTAAAACATTCTTATTAGATATCGAAAAATATCATAATATTATAACGATTTTGCTTGGTAGAATCAGATAAGTGTACCAACAGGATAAAAAATTAACAACTAACTGTTATATCGAATACCTATTTTATCGAACCTTTCTTAACTTGATGGCATCTTAAATGGTGTCCTGAATACTAAAATGGCTTTTAATATACTTATTTCAAATATTAAAGTGAAAGGACTGATTTTTGGATTAAAATTGGAAAAGCTTATAAGTATTATGAAGCATTTCAGTATTCCGGCCGAGCATTAATATGAATTTTATTATATTGTATCATAACCATTTTTACATAAAATGTCCCATGCCTATATTATACCAATCAACAAAATTTAATGAATTTTGTGTGAAAATCTGTAACTGTACAAATAGTAGTTTTAAGAATTAAATATAAATGAAAATTTAATTTTATCAAATACTTAAATATTACATAGGAAAAATATCAATATGCAATGTGCTTAATATCGATTTGATGAAAAGCGAATCTAGAAAATTATTATCAATGCCAGTATTTTATTGTAAATATGAATGTGTTATAATAAAATTATCGAAATCAAATCATAAAATGTAATTTTATTTTGGAACATCCAATAATAATATGTCCTTATTATTTTGTTTCTAGTAATGATCAGAGTTAAAAATATTTTTATTTTTTAATTAATTATTATTCAGAAATGTGACTAGCTTGAAAATCTGTGTTGAAAATAGAATTGAAAGACCAAGATTACATTCCAGATTTTATTGAAAAAGAATATTAAATTTCTCTTAATAACACTGTTTAAATTGATATTTTCTACAAGTATCAAGACAAAATAATGACAATATATTAACTTGCTCAAATAATCCACATACCCTGTTCTTGCACATACTTACTTCATATTATAATACACACAGTATGAAATGGGTAACTTAATTTTTTTATATACATATATAAAATCAAAGGAACACTTGAAACATCAAATATGTAAAAACAAAATAAACCTACTTACAAACAAGCCATTTGTACATAATATCACAATAATAAAAATACTTGTCGGCTCGTTGATATTGTAGTGTGAATAAGCGAGCATTGCGCCATTACGTCATTCTCCCTACCGACATTCTATTATAAGAGAGAGAGGAGCGGTAGCGCGGGTGACACATTCCGATCTGGGCTCTCGACGAGAGCGCTGCTTCGTTTGTGCGGTGTACTGTGTTATATAGGTTGTGTTGTACAAAGTAGGTCGTATCGTGCGATGTGTGTCGTGTAGCTTAGATTAGATTGGCTGGCGATGGTTCGGTAAAGGGGAGGTGGTGTACCGACTAGGTAGGGCAAAGTTAGTCAGTTAGTGTGTCAGTTAATGAGAAGGCTTTTCAATTAGGCCCGTACCCATGTGACGCCCACAGCAATGTAATTCGATCTACCCTGATAATGAATAATGATACTACTAGAATAGCCTTCTGATGTCGTCTCTGGTTGATCTCTGGTCATCACTGGCGACATCAGAAGTGGGATCTGAAGGGCAAATTGATGAGCCGGAGCCTTTAACTGCATTTGCGTTTGTCGGTCTCCTTCGCGGCACAAAAGCCTTGTAGAACCGGTGTTGTGTGCGCGACGCGGGTCGTTTTCATTTTGTTAAGATTTCGGTGCCGCGATTCGTCTCGTTAAAGAAAGTATTGCGAATAGGCTATCGGGTGTGAGTTATAATAAAATTGAATTACCGGTATTGAGAGTTCAAGTGTTAATAGTACCTTGCAAATTTTATGTGAAATTTTTAATTGATGGACACACCCACTTTACAAATTTTTGTTTGACGTTATATTAGATGAGTTTTTGCGTTAAGTCGTGATATTTTAAAGGCAGGTTGTGCAATGACTGCGGATACTTTTTCTATTTCAATGTGTAAAATAGTTTTCGGATATTGATACGGATATACCAGATGAGGATAAACCGCGACTATTGTCATTGCTTAACGAAAACTCGGATTTCTCGATTAACGGATTACCGCGTTTAAGGGTCACAACCGGAAAACTTAAGATTAGTTTAGTTGAATCCTCGTAAAACGGTTTAGCGTCATATGCACCGCCTTTGATTTACGGCAGGTAGTTCATGATAAAATTAGCGAGATGTTATATGCGGGTAACCGACCCAAATGGAAATGTGAACTCAATTGTTCACCTTTTTCTAGGAATTTTTAGTTAATAAAAGCGTGACGGTACTGAGCGATTGTGTGTGGGTTTCCGAGAATTGATCGGCCACACTGTTACCGATTGTATCGGATCAAATTGCGCGTTTATGTGGTGTTAACTATAACTAGTGTTTAGATTAGAAACCGAGATAGTTTCAGGGGCCTGGCGGGCTGCCTAAGTTTTTGAGGGCTTTTTGAAGTAGGGCTGGCGATCTCGGGTATACCGATTGCTGAGGATAATTAATAGTCGCTCGGGGACGATCGAATGTCAGGGTTGGCCGTGCCGGTCGGCGGACAGTTTTATGTCGATAACAACTGACAGCGCTAAAATAGTAACAAAAACCAACAAACAAAAACCAAAAAAAAAAAAATCGTGATTAATTGAAAGTAAAGTTCTACAAATACTCGCAGAATAATTAAATACCCGCTATCGAGATGAGTGATTAGTTTGACAAATGGTTTTGGTTGCTAACCAAATTCTGTTGTCCAGGTACCTTCATCGATGTTCAAAAGTAAGCAAGTTCGAAACGTGGTTGTGATAAAGCCGTAAAGAGGTTGTAGTTCTTAAAATGGTTCATCAAGATGATGATATTATGATAAATGATAAATGGTTTGCACGATTGGAACTAAAGAAATAGGATTGCGTTTACGGGAAGTAGTTTTTGATCAGTTATGTTAAAAAGTTAGACGCCGCCGAGTTTCTTACTGGTTCTTCTCGCTAGGTTGCGGCATTCCGAACCAGTGGTAGATTCGTTTTAGTTTGAAACTGTAATTGTAAAAGTAACTTTAACCGTGATATTTGATTGAGGGTTTGCGATAGCAATTGCACCCTAATCAGATAAGTGTTGCCATTTTCGGAACTTGGCAGGGAAAATGACGAGTGCGTGTGTGATGTAGTTAATTAACTGGACTGGCCTATATGGGTCGACGTTCTTGAGCAGATTATGGGTTGACTGTGATTATTATTTTGACTATGACGATGACTTTGACCATGTGTTACAAGTGAAGGGGCGCTGACTAGTTGTGTGTGTTTCATGTTGTCTATCCTGGTAAGAAAGTGTCGTCCGGGCCAGACTCGTAGGAGTTGGTTGAAGGGACACACTCCTTCCAGATGTGTATTGCGATTGACAGCTGAAGTGATGACTGACAATTGACAGATTGAAGTACTGACTGGTTGGGTGTTATATTAAGTTACTGAGTATATCCTGGTAAGAAAGTGTCGTCCGGGCCAGACTCAAGGGAGTTGATTGAAAGGACACACTCCTTCCAGATGTGTATTGCGATTGACAGCTGAAGTGATGACTGACAATTGACAGATTAAAGTACTGACTGGTTGGGTGTTATATTAAGTTCCTGAGTCTATCCTGGTAAGGAAGTGTCGTCCGGGCCAGGCTCAAGGGAGGTGGTTGAAAGGACACACTCCTTCCAGATGTGTATTGCGATTGACAGCTGAGGTGATGACTAGCAACTGACAGATGGTTGGGTTGGGTCTGTTGTACGTCATCACATGAGGTGGTGGTTGGTTGATGCGATTGACAGCTGATGTGATGATTGACAATTGATGCATGACAGACGGAGGTGACCTAGAAGCAGTGAAGTGTCAGGGATGGGCGAGCGTATTTAGAGGTGTACTTCACGGTTCACCTGTGTGTTGTTCTTTGTAGACATCCTTGGACGCTGGCAGTCGCACGGGGACGTGCGAATGTCAGTATGGCCGTGTCGGCTCGTTGATATTGTAGTGTGAATAAGCGAGCATTGCGCCATTACGTCATTCTCCCTACCGACATTCTATTATAAGAGAGAGAGGAGCGGTAGCGCGGGTGACACATTCCGATCTGGGCTCTCGACGAGAGCGCTGCTTCGTTTGTGCGGTGTACTGTGTTATATAGGTTGTGTTGTACAAAGTAGGTCGTATCGTGCGATGTGTGTCGTGTAGCTTAGATTAGATTGGCTGGCGATGGTTCGGTAAAGGGGAGGTGGTGTACCGACTAGGTAGGGCAAAGTTAGTCAGTTAGTGTGTCAGTTAATGAGAAGGCTTTTCAATTAGGCCCGTACCCATGTGACGCCCACAGCAATGTAATTCGATCTACCCTGATAATGAATAATGATACTACTAGAATAGCCTTCTGATGTCGTCTCTGGTTGATCTCTGGTCATCACTGGCGACATACTTATTAGTATTATTGACAATCATTGTAAGGTACTTTCTGAGCCAATGCCTAAAAACAATAAAATTACTGTACAATTATTATTAAAAATATTATTGGGTGCTTCTGTACATACTGAGTACAGACTCTTTAATAACAGATTTATTACAAATAAATATAAAGAAGTATATGCAAGGACAGTCCACAATCAATTGTTCATAATTTATTTATCATATCTTATCACGAGTTCTCGATCTCGAGTTCTATCAGAGAAACTCAAAATAATGTCATATCAGAGGGGGGGTTACTAAATGAAATGATGACTTAAAGAACAAGTAAGTACTATCAGAAACAAACATCAATCCAATATCAATGTTGCTGCTGCAATTTCATCTAAATTCGTAAATTTGGATGCTGTGTTCTGGAACATGGCTCAGTGTCAGTGATTGGAACCTGAAAACAAAGAATCACTTATGTAATAAAAACATATGTACTAGCTGACTAGCTGATGCCAGCGACTTCGTCCACTTGGATTCTTATAAATCTCACTTAGGTGGAATTTCCAAAATTCCTGAAACTTTATTCTAACTCCAAAATTTCTTTATTTTTAACCGACAATAGAAATTGCGATTTTCATTGATATAAATTTAAAAATGACGGGCTTTCATACAAACTTTCATCCTCTATTTTACCCACAGTCTGCCGTGCCATGACAATACACTGTATCTATTCTATTCTATTCTATCTGAAAATCATGCATTTTTGGCAAATCGCGTTGTTTTTATTTTTTTGGAAATTGGCTATAAAATCTTCAATATCTGTTTAATTTTTTTGGTTTTGGAATATGTTTTGAAATGGATTAGTTATTATGCAGCCATATAGAAAAACATCATGAAGAACTAGCCTTTTGAATTCTAATCGCCAAAATCTGAAAAAAATCGAAATTTTCGCGGTTTTTTCGATTTTTGACAAAGTTCCGTTCGGCACTCGAGGTCACAAACTTGGATTATTCACTGGGCTAACATCATGAACAAGTCTGCAAAAAATCAGAACTACACGATTTAACGCAAGCTTGGATTATAATATTGTAATGAAAAAACTGTCGTTAGCTTCCGAGTCGCGAGTTTGTTATGACAAAACACTGTACGCATATATGGCGGTCGACAAAATCAAGAGTTGTGTTTTGACAAAACACTGTAGGTATTTGATGATGCAGTATTTAGTCAAAACAGATACTCACACTTTACAAGATACAGTGTAATTTTTTATGGAGTTTCACAGTATTTATAAGATTTAATAGAAATATTTAATAGCCATTATAATATGTAACCTTGTGCGAGGAGCTCATTTATTGATGTTACGACAATACACTATATCTGAAGATACAGTGTATTGTCATGGCACGGCAGCACTTGGGGGTAGAATTTTCAAAAATCCTGAAAGACAAATTTATTTATTTTTAACCGATAGTACAAATACCAATTTTCATGAATATAACATGAAAAATGTCGGATTTTCATACAAACTTTCATCCCCTATTTAACCCCCTTAGGGGTGGAATTTGCAATAATCCTTATTTTTCCATAAGCATCATAAGCATCATGGTGGCATCTGTTGTTTAGCCTATATTCATCTACAGGATTCAAACTACCTCTGTGCCGAATTTGATTGACATTGGTTCAGCAGTTATACTTTGAAAATGAAAGGCTACTTGTCTACTTGACATATTTCTCTTGCAAGAATTGCCACAGTACACAGTCTGCTTGGGATTGGATTGCAAGTTGCTTGGGATGAGGTAAATACTCACCATTCCGAGCTTCTGTGGTAATAAAAGCCTTCTATAGTAGCAGCTGATTTGTGGAAACATATATAGTAGAACCCAGCAAACGAAGCACCATTAATGTCCTTTATTGTATGATCCGGCACTAAAAAGTGCTCTTTCCACCTCATAAATACATAATCAGCCTTTGCAAGAGAATCATAATCAAATGAGTCAGAGTTGAACGTCTTCAAATACGGTACAAACAGGTCAAACTTACTCTGTAAGAGAAAAAGTTGAGTCACATTATAGCTACCTAATTTACATTTGAATATCTTGTAATTTTAGGGCTTATTTGACGACCTTCTGATAAGCGTCGGATAGTTTAAATGTACGTTTTGTCACTTTCTTACTTTATATCAAGTGACAAAAGAAGAAGACAAAAGTTGTCAATAAGCTATTCAACGCTTATCAGAAGGTGGTGAAACAGGCCCTTAAGCAAGGAAAAGTTTGTATCAATTACTAATTAAGCGAGGAGCTGGCAAACAAAATTGCATAATTACACCTTTTTCTAAATCTCTTCTATCTGCAATCAGTCCCTAGACTATAAACAGATTTGGGGTTTGAAGTGTTCACGATTTGGGCTTTGCACATCCAGCTATATGACATCCCTTCAAGATAAAGTGTACTATATGCTAGCCAATCTTGTCCTCTTAAGGCGGAATGTGCTGTTGCTGGCATCCAAAAGTTGGATGGCTAAGCTATTATAATTACACCTATGGGCTTAGAATAAATAGATAAAGAAAGGCAGTCGTCGACGCGGCGATAAGCCGTTTTTAACGGGCCTTAAAAGGCTCGATACGTCTATCGTCGCTGAATGGAAGCAGGCGTTACTTTGCGGAATTCCATGATATACAATGAATATAAAATTATTTTGCTATAATCCGCTAACAGTGATGCAGCAGTGAAACAGCTAACAATCCTACAAGATTGTGTGGTGTTGTGCCTACAAGATTGTGTGGTGTTGTGCCTACAAATTTGTCACTGTTAGCGGATTATAGCAAAATAATTTTATATTCATTGTCTATCGTCGCGTCAGTGCTCAAGGTACTCATGCGCTTGTGTGCGTGTCGGCAAATGTAATTACAGGGCACACATGGGTTGGTTTATAGCTTACGTTTCGAGCGGAAATTTGTTAGAAACTTCCATTCTAAGCGTAATAGTTCGATGCCTATGGGCTTATAAAAAATTAAATTAATCATTTTTCTACCCAGTGTTTCCTGTCCACATCTTCATCAGCATCCCATTTTCGAGTTAGAAATGGATATTTGGCAGATATAATTTCTCCATCGAAAAACGTCGTTAAAGTCGGAAACTCCTCTGTTAAACCTTTTATTTTTAAATATCCACAAAGGTATGAATTTTCTTCATCGACATGCTGTAAATAAAGGCAAAATATAGTCACAAAATATTGAAAGTAGGTTATTATGATCTGACGATTCACATACTGACTTACTCTGTGAAAATCTTTTAACCTTAATTCTTACACAACACAAAAAGATAAATAAGCAACAAAATATTCTCAATGATGCCAAAAATAACACTTCTCGGATGTATTTTCATTTTTGCGTACTTTGTTTTTACGAGTACTAACCTGCAACACAACTTCGACTTCATAGGAATTTCCTTTAGATTTCTGATGCCCTTGAAATTTGGAGCCGTTGTAAAGAAGAGATTTTGTTACGCCTGGTTGTTTTGAATTTGCTGGCGGTGGAGGAGTAATATTAACCTTAACTGGCATTATTATCCATTAAAAAGATGACCCAGCTTGTATGTTATTGACAGTAGACACTGGCACATAGCCATTAACCAAGTCGACCCTCTCCTCTTCCTCTGACAGCTGTATTGTTTATGTTCCAGCAAATTCTATTTGGTAAAAATCGCAAATACTACATTTCTCAATATTTTACTTTGCGTTTGCATAAGAATAAGACATTTTTCAAATTGTTCCTCCACAAAAAACTGCCCAATAAAATTGCACTCGATAGTCGTTAGATCGAAAAAAAAATTAAAGCAGGAAGTGAAATTAATTGACTTCAGCTTCAGTTCACATCACAGAATTCACAGACTAAAAACTAGATCCATAGAGATAATAATAATAATAATATAGAGGTGCCCTAATGTCCTATAGAAAATAGTGGATCGAAAAATAGCTCAAGCTTATCAAAATTTTCATAAGTTTGTAAGAGACAACATTACATTTTTGACATAATAATAAAACAGTTTGCGGCAGACTCAAAACTAAAGATGGCCTCCCTAAAATGTATACATGAACACTCACACACGCACAACTTGAGACATCACAATGAACACGCGCCATTTTATGTTTTCGGATTGTGCGTGTTGATACCTTATCTAAGCATGTGTGAGTGTATTTTTGACACGTTTTAGGGTTCCGTACTTCAAAAGGTAAAAAAAGGAACCCTTATAAGATCACTTTCTTGTCCGTCTATCCGTGTGTCACCACCGATTTTCTCAGGAACAGGTAGACCTAGCAAGTTGAAATTTATACCAGATACTAAGGTATATGGTCCCTATTAGGTGTATAAAAATTAAGGTCTTGAGTCCACACAATAAAAAGATATGGGCAAATTTAGATTTTCACGAAAACTTGTTGTCGCGACAAACGGTCGCGAATCGCGATAAATATAGATATTAACAATAAAGACTAAAAATATAACTCACTTAATCATTAAAGCTAGCAACACCGAGAATCTTAATTGCCGAGTCTTAACACCCCCTTTAAGTGCCCTTTAGACTTGGCTGGATTCAGTGCACTAAATGAAAAAGACTCTAGAGGAAGACAAGTGTAAAGGCATTCAGACAGTAAGACACACTAATTAGACAGTCAGAGTCGACACTGCCGATCTAAATCAGTTAGCATGCTGAATCCAGCCAAATGTAAAGCGATTTAGCCAAAAAAATACGTTCAGTTGTCCGCTGACCGCCACTCGAGGTGGAGTGCACACACATCCAGTACCTATAATATCGCTTCATTAGTCGCCGAACGCAGCGCTTTTGAGGAGCCTTATCTATAATAATATACAGAGGCTTATCCTGACTGACTGACTGACTTATCATCAACGCACTGCCTAAACCACTGAAGCTAGAAACTTGAAATTTTCACATTAGCTTCCTTTTATGATGTAGGCGCACAATAAGAAAGGATTATTGCGAATTATACCCCTAAGGTGGTTAAATAAGGGATGAAAGTTTAAATGAAAGTCCGTCATTTATCAAGTTATGTCCATGAAAATCGGTTTTTGGACCTATTGTCAGTTAAAAATAAAGAATTACGTGTTTCTGGAATTTTGGAAATTCTACCCCCAAGTGGGTAGGGGGTGGTAAGGGTAGAGGATGAAAATAAGAATCCAAGCGGACAAAGTCGCTGGCATCAGCTAGTGTATACTACATTTACTTTTTGAGCAGCTATGTCGAAAGAAAAAATTTAATAAAATATATAATTCGTTGTAGATATAGTTTTTGTCTTAAAAGCAAGTAACTTTTTCATCCAACACTTCCTGCGTCTTTTTTTATTAATTAAAATCGAAATCGACGCAACCATAGCCAAGGCGAGCCCTATTCTTTGATATTTTGATGGTCCCATGAGAGCTCTATAAATACGTGCGACAGTTTCGGAATCCTTGGTTATACTGAGTTAGCTAGCTAATTAGATCAAGTGTAAAGAGCAAGCTCTAATTAGCCACGCTTAGTGTCTGAATTCAGTCACACTGAATCCAGCCAAATGTAAGCTTAGATTCTATGGTCAATTAACCCGCCTCTATGTTCGTAGAGAATTTATGGTTTGGTCGTCTATAGTCGCAAACACGTTTGAGAATGATTCTGCCGTACCGCCATTTTACAACGTGGCGGCGGCGCGTGTGGCTCAAGATTGGATAGCTGGTGGCGTGACGACTGGCGTCCACGCCCCCTGGAAACTAAGGTTAGTGGTAGAGGATAAAGATTATTAGAGACTAGATTACTGTAGATAGATTTAAGTGTCGACTTCTGATCAGAAGGGGTCCCCAGAAAGCAGACCCGATTCATGTTTCCCCTCAGGTCACTCTATGATAGATTAGACGGAGCGCCCCCCCTGGTGACGTGGTCTCAGCGGGTCGCATCCGAGGGTTCCCAGATTAGAAACCCGATAAGAGATAGGCTGGAAGGCTGCTCGCTGCCGCGGTGGCGAACGGTTTCCAGAAGGTTCCGAGATACGAACCCGATATGTGTTCCACTCGCTAAGAAGAGCGACTGCAGTGACCTGTGAGAGAGACCCCCTACTCCTGGGCTGAACTCGTCCTGAGACGAGTTCTGCCCGGGCATAATTTGTATTACAGGCAAGGTTGCGGCCCCCCACTTGAGTGATAACCATGGCGTCATCTAGGACCCACGCCGGGGTGCTGGGCAGATGAACAGACACCGCTAGGAACTTGGGTAAGTGCATGAACTACATGCTCACAATAATCATTCACGGTACCTCCGGGTCTCGTCACCCGGATCCAGGCAGATTGTCACACGTGTAAAACTTGAGACAAAAAAGGAGGTAGCCGCGACATGGTGGAGGAGTGCTGGAATTTTACCTGATAAATTTGTTAATCAGCTTTCGATAAAATACTTGAAAAATAAAATATAAAAAAAAGAGGGTGATACAAAAATAATTGTGAGCATCGTTTATGCACTGACCTAATTTGCATGTTTCAACACGCATAGTTTTCAATGATCATTGCAAATCTTTCTTTGTTGCTTGTTTCTTTACAGCTGTGTAATTTATTTAGATATAAAAATAGAACATAAATGAATTTGCTGCCTACCTACATCCACAAGAAAAATTAATAATTATTTCTTAACTTGAACAAAAAGTGTATAAGAATACAGTATGAACTTCTTAAAAGAGTCACACTTTGATAGGTACCACCTAGCTATATATAGTATACCTACATTCGACAAATCAAAGGGCCCATATACCCATGCTACATACCTAGTGTAGATACTAATCATTAATCTGTACCTAGTATAGGCAGGTGACTTTATCGGGTTGATTTCTGAATGTTCTGAATGCTGAACGAGTTTTATTAGATGTGTGCATATTCCAGAATGATGATCAAATGTGAATTAAATAGAAGATTAATTTCTAAAGAACAAATTGTGAAGAAAGGAAACGATACATAATAATAATAGTAAATTAACTACAAAATTACAGAGGCAATAAATATAACATCACTTTGTTTCTGTTTTAACATGATTATTTGGG
Organism: Melanargia galathea; assembly: GCA_920104075.1. Classification (NCBI taxonomy): domain Eukaryota; kingdom Metazoa; phylum Arthropoda; class Insecta; order Lepidoptera; family Nymphalidae; genus Melanargia; species Melanargia galathea. The sequence goes on along the minus strand of OV049856.1, from coordinate 26,430,841 downwards.
ATAATATCATAATCATAATTCATAATAAAGTGAGACGATTAGTGTTTTACCATAATCATGATTTTTTAGTGGAACAATTATCACAAAAAACATAGAGTGATTTTCAAATGACTAAATTTAGCTAAAGGGTTTTAGTTAAAAGAAAGTTTTTGGTTAAAAGAAATGAATGAACTGAATTTGTAAGAACATTATGTGCAACCATAGTATGTACCAAACAAGTACTAAGCATTTTAGTGGAATATTGAAATGCAAACAATGAATAATAAGAGACTTAAATTACTTAGAGTTATGTATATAGATAGAAAAGAAAAGTGAATTAAAGTTGTTACTATGTAGGACAGCTATAAGTGCGATTCCATGTGCACCAACTTGTTGAAGGAAGTCATGTCGTTTGATACCTAACTAATTACGTGACTTGTTGTTTGATCCTATGAGTAGATAATAAATAGTTAACATTTGTATGCCTTAAGCAAAATCCTGAAATAGTGGCACTGTACTTAAGAATTATTTATCACTGTACATGTACCTATTCAGACTTTGTCATATTTTCAACAATTAATAATGAATTTTGACTTGATTTTGGTTGAAAGTTGAAACTAATATAAGAAGGAAATAACGAGGTGTGATGAATATTAATATAAATTTATAGCCTATGTCAATGACCTGAGACCTATGTATATGATAAAGAACATTGACGTGTATCAATGCAAGTATACTACTGGATTTACCCAAACGGTACTTACAGTTAGTTCTGAAATATAGACCTACAATTCTAAAGGGTGTGTGATAATACAATTTTGTTATTAAATATTATTAGTGCTAAAAAGTCAGTCAGTCATATCCTGAGGGCATAATTCAAAATAAGAACTAAGCCTTTATGAGTTTAGATGATATACAGCTATGGGAAGTTAGTATGAGAAATAAATGTTGAGATTCAAGAATATTCATGAAAGGTTTATTTGAATGGAGAGTTTGTCATATTCTGTCATAAGTATGTATCCCATTAAAGGATTAAAGCATAACGTGACCCTTTCGGCATACCTATGTGTGTACATTCATATCAAGGAGGAATCAAGCTCCTCAAAGACTGTCATACTCTAATGTTAAATTCATAACCTAATAATGCAAACAGATGGTGGAAAATTAAATTATTAAATAAATGTAACGAGATTTTTGATGAACTTCTAATTTATTTCAATACAATATTAACTTTAGTCTACAATAACAATAATTCCAAAATTTTCTTTGTTGTTGGTACTAGTGTATTATTGAGATAAACTTTCCCTAGATATCTTGATGAGGCGGCCAGCAAATTCCTTAACAATTGGCACAAAACTGGATAAATTTAACACGCCGGACATCGGTAGGCACTTCTTTATCCAGCAAACGGCTTGTTTATTCATTCGTTGTTTACGATAAAAAACCTAAAAGCGAATAGAAATGTTTTAGTTAAATTAAATTTGATTGACAGCACAGAACACAGATTAATAAATTAACAGTGAGATAGAATCATAGAGATAATAATAATAAGTAGAGTAGGCATACCTACCTTAAAAACGTGCCAAAAATACACTCACACACGCACAATCCCCCAACCTAAAATGGCGCGTGTTCATTGTGATGTCTCAAGTTGTGCGTGTGTGAGTGTTCATGTATACATTTTAGGGAGGCCATCTTAAGGGAAGTGCAATAAAATTTCTGCCACGATCTGTTTTATTGTTATGTTTAAAAATGTAGTGTTGTCTCTTACACACTTATGAAAATTTTGATAAGCTTAAGCTATTTTCCGATCCACTATTTTCTATAGGACATTATGCCAAGTCCTCTTCTTGTTGGTCTATGGATAGAATATAGATTAATAATTACATAGAACCCACAGACTAGATAGCTTGTACATTTTATTATGCACAGACTATGTATGGTCTCTAGAATACAGTAGAAGCGGGTAACTTTAGGAGTGCGACCTACATTGTGAGTAGGGTTGGCTTACTCTAACGATAAAATGGCGTTACCAAGTCGAGAAATAAATAACGTTAATTACGATATGAAATATGAAATAAAATAAAATAAGTAACTTGAAAATTAACAGTATTCCGTAAAATAACAGCATTACCGTATATTAATGTTGAATAATATGGTAGATCTTATTTCACGCAAAGTTTATCTTTACGCGTGTACGTGGGGATGTAACTCAGTCTAGACCGAGTATCTCTTTACGAGTGTATATACCCCTTAAGTATTTCTTTAAGTGAATAATAATTATTATGTCTTCTTTATAAAGAAACGAGCCTAGAAGGCCCGACCGCACTGAAGACATCAACTAAACTTAGCCGAACTTAAATAATTAACTTGCTTGAAATATTTGTCTAGTAATATAGAGTACAATATAATATATAGATACGTGCAGCCAAAATAGATCAAAACCTCTTAAACATATTACACTTGATGAAAAGAAAATTGCGGAATTTGTCAACTAAGGCGTCTCAAGTAATAAGAACTCTTGATGACTTAACTAGCCTATCTCCAATGGTTATACAAGAATCAGAAATTATTATTTTTTCGAAATTACAAAACTTTATTAGACGGATTGAGTTTGGAATTAATAAATTAACCTTCGATTAAGCCATGATCCTACGCCAGATGACATATCCGAAAATTCTACAGTACAGTTAGAAGAAGATATATAGATAGAATATGAAAAATAATAAAATGTATAGAGAGAATGTTAAAAATGATAAGATATAGATAGAATAGGTATTAAGAATAATAATAAGAATATTAAGATAGATTGCCAAGATTAAGAAAGAAACTAGAGTAACTGAGTGTGAGACTCAGGTTACTAGAGATGCAAACCTGAATACTAGAATTACAAGTTACTAGGATACCGAAGTTGAGTCTATCTGAGATTAAAGGTGATGTTCACCTCTGGACAACGTTTGGATTCAATTCAGTTTGAAAACTGACAAACGAAACTTAACCGATGTTGATAAACTATTATATCTAAAAGCATCACAGAAAAGTGAAGCAATTAAATTCGTGGAAGATTAGAAACAACAAACAAGAATTATAATATAGCGTGGACAACACTGAAAAATCGATGTAGCAAAGACAATCAGATAACTGACACGCACTACTCAGCACTGTAGTGAATAAAAGCTTCAACTGAGATAAATATCACAGAAGTGAGAAACACACTTAATGAGATTGAACGACATCTTAGAGCGCTCAAGTCACTGGGCGAGAATATAAACCGTAACATCTACGTTTCCTGATTAGCGAAAATTCCCAAAGAAGATTTTAAGAGACAACTTGAGAGGATACCAGAAAACCAAGAGAAAAATGAAGAAAAACGAAAACCTAAAGGAACTTCCGTGCGATCTGTCACGGAGATCACTTTAATGATCAATGAAAAACATCAAAAATATTACCAGAGCGAAGAAGTGAACTAAATGATGAGCTTAGAGGAAGTATCTCTCTTCTTCTTCCTCAATAATATTTGTTTCCGTAAAGGACACAACGCAAGAAAATGTGAAGAATATGGTATATTTTGTTCACTGCCTCGAGAAAGGATTACACAATAAGGCACTTTGTCCGAAGAATTGTCCAGAAGTTAATACAGAGCTAACTAACGCGTTACTGTAATTAAATGCCAAAGACACTACTATACTTTAAACGGCGATAATTAAAGCTAAACATGACATGATTGTGTAAAATTAGGATATTGGAACAATAAAATTATTTTAGCCGATGATAGATGATTATCAACAAAATTGATATTATGATTGGAAATGACTACCTATCATAATAATTATTGTAAATACTGAAAAATTAAAATCAGAGGAAACTTGTACTTAATAGATTCCCATTGAAGATGGATGCCATAAGAAGAGACCAATTTAAAACCAGTAGACGAATTATCTGTAGTTACTTGCTTAATAGAATGGAATAGAATAAAATTCTTGTTGTTTGATTATAGGTGTCACAGAGTCATAAGTTTGCAAGTTACAATAAGCCTTGGTTATGACGATATCGAGAAATTTAATTTTAAAGATAAGATAATAACACAGATCTAGAGTTCAATAATTAGATTAAAAGAGTTAATACAATTTTTATATAAATTTCGATTTATTCACCATTATTGATGAATACAGTGATTTCTCCAAACAGAGAATCACCAATCAGAATTGCACATAATAGAAGTGACTACATTTGTTAAATACGACAATACAAATTAATTTATCAAACGATGATAAACCAAAGGTGATAAACCTGATCACCAGCGTTAGTTACAACCGTTAGGGTAACCGATAGACTGTTACACAGAAGCTTTAGAATTATAAATGAAGATTCCAAATAAGAGAATGTAGTTCTAATACTGATGAATTGATAACGCAAACTCCAGACGTATCAAAAAATGAACTAGGTAGTTAAGATATTAGGTTTGATTGAGATTTAAAAGAGAAAACTTACTAAAAAATTAACTACTAGAATTAATTATAAATTTGATTCTTATGCGAATACTAAACGAGAGGTACTAAGAGTGATTACTTCAACTAACGATTTGTAGATTTGTTGCACCATAAAATATTCTATTCGCTAAATTATTTCTTCAAGAACTTTGGAATAGAAAGGATAAAATAAATGGAAAGTGCTGTCCATTTACTTTTACAGAACAAATGAAAAAGGAATAATTACGCAGATTAGATGAAATTAGAAAAATATTGAAAATATAGAGAACTTAGCTGATACATGGCAACTGTTTAGAATAACGATATTTAACTAATTTACTTTACTGACGCATTTCTTAAAGCTTATTCTGCGGCAGTATGTATAGTAATTGAGAACAAAACTAGTTTTGTCATTGGAAAATAATGACTTGTACCTATAAAAATATCAAGACAATTTGAAAATTCCTCGGTTAGAATTACTTGGAGTATTGATTAGTCTTATAGATCTTATGCAAAACTTTCTTCCTGCTAAAGTAATATATTAATTTCTTTACACCTATAGCCAAATTGTTTATTGTAATCAAATGGTGCAAATCTTCTAAATTCCAATCACCATTTGTAGCAATAACAATCCAAGAAATTAAATGAAATAAAGAATTGATTATTAATACATTATTGATGCATAATCTGTCTGATATGTGTCTAGTCAATGAATAAACGATATTCTATTCTATTCTATTTTACATTAGGTTACATCACAATTAAAACCCAGCAGATGTAACAAGAAACTCTTAACATTTGTGAAGATAAAAGAAAAAAAATAGATAAGAAATATGGAGGTTCAGCTCAATATTTGCTACAAACATCCAATATTTGCCACAAAGGGCAATAACAAAAACAATTGGTTTTTTTTTTTCTTTCTTCTTCTTTTTTTCGTTGAGTCGGGAGGCTCTTCCGAATGAGTATAAAGACAATGAAGTTGAAATGAATAACTACCACAAATCATAACAGGAAATGAGGATAAATCAATAATCGAAATAATATAAATGTGAAAGAACAAGAACTTGAAGAAACGCATTTAGAAGAGATTAAGAAATTACAAGAAGAACACTTCAAAGATGAAGAAAGAAACAAACTTAAGTCGCAACTAAGGATTATTTCTTGATAGTGACGATAGACTAAGAGATACAGTAAGGATGAGAAATGAATTAGTCTTTTGATAAAAGATATTCTATTTATTACCTAAAAGATTCTGAATTAACTAATGAGATAATGACAAAGAAACAATAGAAACTATCATGTAGATGTTAATCACACATTGAGTATTATTCGCGAAACATATTAGATCTCAGAAGGTAAATGGCAGGTACAAAAACTGTCGAAGAAATGTCCAACATGTGTTAAATATGGTACAAGGATCCTACAAACTACCATCGATACCTGCATTACCATCAGAAAGAGTTAAAGGAGAGCTATATCATTTTACCTTTGCAAGAATTGATTATCTTGGATCAGTTATGGTTAACAATGGAAACAGTACACAGAAAAATGGATTTGTTTATTCACTTGTCTAGCGATACGAGCCATACACTTAGAAGTCGTTCAAGATCTCTTGACTGAAGAAGGCGTTCGAGCTTTAAGAAGAATAGTAATCACAAAGGACTACCTACAATTAGCACGTCAAATAAAACGTTGAAATTTAATTTAATATCAGAAATCTTGGCGCAACCATATTAGATAGAAATAAAATTCGCTGGAAGTTTATTCCAGCTCTCGCATAAACAGCTAGTAGGTATTGTGAATTATGAAGAGAACATTATAGAAACAATGTCTAGAAAATTGTGAATTATCAGCAGTAATGAAAGAGATAGAAACCGGCAGATTGGTTATGGGAAAGTGTATAATAGATAGAGCCACATGAGAAGAACATTTAACGAAAAATAATCTCTACGAAAGGGGACCTTGTCAAAGGTTAGAATAGAGCTTTCAAGATCTGAGGATTTAAAGAAATATTTTCCTACCGCCACTTTGTTAGTTTTTGTGAAAGATGTTAGCACTCACATAAAGAACTAAGAGTTACCTCAAAATTTGAGCCTCAAGAAGGGCAAATAGTTTAAATAAAAGGGATCATAATAATCAAGAAAGCTGGCGTGTTTGAAGGATAACAGAACTCATAAGAAAGAAAGATATATGCAGTAGAACAGTTAAAGTAAATGTAGGAAATACCAAATTAATTAGATCCGTTTCTCATTTATATCCATTGGAGATGGACGAACAAGAGGCCAATGTTTAGTTGACAAACCCAGACCAGATTACCTTATATACCTTCTGAACCTGTGATCAGGATATTCCTGAAGAAACAGCAGAAGAAACTTATGAAGCTTATAGCAGTGAAATTGACACACTGTAGAAGAGAAGTGATCATGCTGCACGAGAAATAATGAAACGATACTAGATGATTAATTTTATTGAAAGAGACTTCTTAGAGAAGTGAAACTGACTTTTCTTCCGAGGAGCCAAGACCTAAGAGAAATAGTGGTTAAGGCTCTCGAGAAGATTAAAGAATGGACGCAGAATCTTATCGTCCTGTTATAACTCCCGTTGGCGGGGAGTGTCGCGACAAACGGTCGCGAATCGCGATAAATATAGATATTAACAATAAAGACTAAAAATATAACTCACTTAATCATTAAAGCTAGCAACACCGAGAATCTTAATTGCCGAGTCTTAAGCTTAGATTCTATGGTCAATTAACCCGCCTCTATGTTCGTAGAGAATTTATGGTTTGGTCGTCTATAGTCGCAAACACGTTTGAGAATGATTCTGCCGTACCGCCATTTTACAACGTGGCGGCGGCGCGTGTGGTTCGAGATTGGATAGCTGGTGGCGTGGCGACTGGCGTCCACGCCCCCTGGAAACTAAGGTTAGTGGTAGAGGATAAAGATTATTAGAGACTAGATTACTGTAGATAGATTTAAGTGTCGACTTCTGATCAGAAGGGGTCCCCAGAAAGCAGACCCGATTCATGTTTCCCCTCAGGTCACTCTATGATAGATTAGACGGAGCGCCCCCCCTGGTGACGTGGTCTCAGCGGGTCGCATCCGAGGGTTCCCAGATTAGAAACCCGATAAGAGATAGGCTGGAAGGCTGCTCGCTGCCGCGGTGGCGAACGGTTTCCAGAAGGTTCCGAGATACGAACCCGATATGTGTTCCACTCGCTAAGAAGAGCGACTGCAGTGACCTGTGAGAGAGACCCCCTACTCCTGGGCTGAACTCGTCCTGAGACGAGTTCTGCCCGGGCATAATTTGTATTACAGGCAAGGTTGCGGCCCCCCACTTGAGTGATAACCATGGCGTCATCTAGGACCCACGCCGGGGTGCTGGGCAGATGAACAGACACCGCTAGGAACTTGGGTAAGTGCATGAACTACATGCTCACAATAATCATTCACGGTACCTCCGGGTCTCGTCACCCGGATCCAGGCAGATTGTCACACGTGTAAAACTTGAGACAAAAAAGGAGGTAGCCGCGACACTTGTAAGTACCAAAATTTACCTTAATTTTGAACTCTTTTTATTTTTCGGAATTTTTCCTTTATTTGATCTGTAAGACCTTGCTTTTGACCAAAATTGACAAATCTAGGTCAACCGGAAGTACCCTATAGGTTTTGGGTTGAAAACCTAAATGGTAGTTCCAGTTGACCTAGAATTACGAAATTTGGCATAAAGCCAGGTCTTACAGCACAAATAAAGTAAAAATTCCAATAACTAAAAAAAGTTAGAAATTAAAGGGTGTCCCCATACATACATACCAATTAATATAAGCCAATAAAGATAGACCTCTGAGTTGTATGAGTGCTCATACAATTTAGAGGCCCCTAGCTTAATTAGCACCTTCTTTTAAGACAAACTAATGAAAAACAGATTGTACTTATACTTCTGGAGTACGGAACCCTCGGCCTCGGTGCACGAGTCTGACTCGCACTTGACCGGTTTTATTTAAAGTAGGTATGGCTTCTCCACTGCTATAATTTCTCGTTGAAAATATCACATCACAGACTGGAATTCTGACGTTTCCTAATGTTACCAGAGATAAAACAATTCCCACAAAAAAGATATAAAATTCAAAACGTATGCAAATACAAATCAACTGCCGCATGTAGATATGACAAATGCCTGAAAGACACTTCATGGTGATAATGTCATTCGACATCCATCTATACTCTATACTAATAAATAAAATTGAAGTGTCTGTCTGTAATATCGAAATAACTATATTAAGCTCATATGGTTATTTGAACGATACTATAACCGAATCACACGTTTTTAAAATTTTTGTCTGTCTGTCTGTCTGTTTGAACGGACTAATCTTTGAAACGGCTGAACCGATTTTGACGGGACTCTCACATACAAGTAGAGAATTAACCAGGGAGTAACATAGGCTACTTTTTTAACCGACTTTCAAAAAAGGAGGAGTTGTGTTTTTCTACCTATGTACACCGATATCTCCGAGATTTCTGAACCGATTTGCGTAATTTTTTTTTAATCGATAGAAAAACATTGCAACACTGTCCTACAAAAAATTTGGATTCTAACTCCTCAATCCTGATGCTGTAGGGGATATTCTGATCCCCAACACTAATGGGATTTAGGCACTGTCGGTTATTTAAATTGATATTGGGGATACCAATTAAAGACTTTATTGTTGAATGACCTCGAGTAGGTACATGTCCAACTCCTCAACCCTGATGCTGTAAGGAATTGCATTCCGAAACCGTAAGGATTCCACGGAATTTTTCCGTTTTGTGGACGGGTTACTACTTACTACAGATAGGCTACTTTTTGTTCTGGAAAATCAAAGTTCCCACGAGATTTTTACAAACCACACGGGCGAAGCCGTGGGCATCATCTAGTTTTTGAATAAATTTTTTCAATGTGCTTCTTTTGTTTTCTGTTGCTGTCAGTGTGCACTTTCTAGTTTCCACTCTTGGTGTTTTCTATTTTAGGGCGAAACGACTAATATTATTATATACCTACTAGAATAGAAGTTCGCTATAGTACCTACCTATAGCTGTAGCTATAGATTTCGGGTTTTTCAAGTTTTTTCGGTTTAGTAGTTGCAGCGTGATTGAGTAACAAACATCCAAACATTTAAACATCCAAACATCCACACTTTCATCAATCATCACATTTATAATATTAAGTAGGTATTAAGTATAATATCACAAAGATACCCATCTCAACTCTCAAGTGTATATAATATTCACAACTCTTGCCCGGGTCAAATGACTACGGACTACGGTGTACTGGAATGTCACTAACTCACTAGCCTTTTATTAAAGAATTATCTCTAGTCTATGGATAATGTTTCATCCACTTCATCGTGTCTCGTTGGTTTCTCCAACTTGTTTATAAATTGTTTTCTAATTTAATTTAATAAATTAAGTTTATTTTCATGTTTATACAACATGGTTTCTTATAACATTTCAAAAAGTAATTGTACTGTAGTTAGCTACATAGGCACCTACGAGTTGTGACTAAAAAGCAATAGTAGTGATATTTTCTCACATAATTATGGTTAACTGACGTTACGAGTTAAGACTGTGCATCCTCAATTATGGCAGACCCAGGTTATTATCACAGTGATTATATTCGACACCCTGTCCTCTACGAGCTGGGCGTCAAGTATGGAATTAAGACGGAGTGTATTCCAGAAATAGCTTTGCCGTCTAAGTTGGAAGAACTCAAGGATGTCATACGTAGAGAGATACGTAAAGAACTCAAAATAAAGGAAGGCGCGGAAAAGTTACGTGAAGTCGCCACCGACCGAAGATCTCTATCAGACGTAGCGAATATTGTGAAACAAGCTAATTTAAAGCTTAACGTACTGAAGTCTGATTTGCAAGAGTTGGAATCCCAGCTTCTTTTGTCACGCGGTCAGTCGACTCCGACCTCGCCGGAAGACTTGTCTTACGATGAAGAGATCATCCTGGCCTCAGAAGCGGCGCAGCAGCAGCGCCAACTGGGAGAAGGCACTACTGATCGCAAATTGGCGTCGCTGGAGAAACAGCTGAACATAGAGTTGAAGGTAAAACAAGGAGCCGAAAACATGATTCAGAGCATAAGTAGTAGCAACCAATCTAGAGATAAAAAGCTCCTTGCAGAGGCACACCAGATGCTGGCAGACTCCAAGGATAAAATTGAGTACCTCAAGTTGCGTATTTCCAAGTTGAGCAAGCAACAAAAAGGTGACAGCGCAGGTGCAAATGGAGATGGGAGAATTACAGACATGGGTGGAGTAGAGCCTCTGCTGGATGAGAGGATTGCTGAGCTTAGAAACCGGTTACGTATAGAGGCAGCTGTGGTAGAGGGTTCTAAAAATGCCATAAGACTTTTACAGAGTGACAAAAAGGTAACTGATAAGAAAGCTCTTCAAGAAGCTCAGACAAGTTTGCTTGAGTCAACTCAAAAATTAGACTTGCTACGGAGATCTTTAGACATGCGCCGTCAAGAGCTTCCTGCCGAGAGTGCTGCGTACATAGAGTTAGGACATGAGCTACGTAGCACCGGTTCCAGCCCTGGTTACATCAGTTTGTCCGGGCCGAGTGGACCACGGAGTCAGTTCATGTCCCCAGCTCCTATGATCAGTCCGTGTGTTCAAGTGACAGGAACACTGGAGGTCAGACTGATGGGCTGCCAAGACCTGTTGGATGATGTGCCCGGGCGCAGCCGTCGGGATCCACTCGCCAGTCCCTCCGATTTAAAATCATTTGTTAAAGGTGTTACGATTCGCAACTCAATTAAATATACCTACAGCATTAAAGAGGATACAAGCAATGAAATTATGGCAGTAATGAAATTGGACAACCACACAGTGGCTCAAACAAGTTGGAGACCTTGTTCTCAGCAGGCCTGGGACCAAAGGTAATCATTTTAATCTACTAACACAAATATGTTCTTGAATGGACTTTAGTTTTATGGAACTGAAATTAAGATTATATTTTCTATGCTAGCACCAATGATGCCAGAACAAAATTTTCTTTTGATGCATAAGGTTTCCAACAAATAATAATAGCTGATGTACATATAGATGAAATATCAAACTTTATTTTGTACTAGCGGACCGCCCCGGCTTCGCCCGTGGTAGATATATAGCTTAGCACTCAAGGATCACTTACATATCCAACGGTGAAAGAATTTTGAAATGAAATCGGTCCAGTAGTTCCTGAGATTAGTGTGTTCAAACAAACAAACTCTTCCGCTTTATTATATTAGTATAGATAGTAATTCATAAACTTAGTAAATTTAATCATTTCTTATTTGTGAATTACATAAATAATTGCAAGATGTGGTAACTCCAATCTTTTCCTTGAATTTTATTATGATTCTTTCATGTGTGATTACTCATATATCTTATCTATAGGCAGTGTTCACATATTTGTTATGTGACTAAGATTACTATTCTCTGTTATTACAGTATGTCATATTATAATCTAAACAACAGTAAATAAATAATTGCTGAACTGAAATTACATCTTGCACCTTTGTTATGATCAAGTGTAATTCATAATAACTTTATTGCTGCTGAATTAAATAATATGTGCCTTGATATCCAGTTATGCTATATTGTCTATATCACAACTCTAGTAATTCTTACTCAATAATAAAAACTATTTAATCATATAATTTATGCTTTGTATAGGCACACACCGCAGACTATGTAATGGGTTCATTCTGCTTACAGGTGAACATCAGAATTATGTCCAACTGTCTACATTTATTTGTTTGTAATATTGTTTCAGATTCACCATCAAGTTGGACAAGTCTAGAGAACTTGAGATTGGCATTCATTGGAAGGATTGGCGTGGACTATGTGCTGTAAAGTTTTTGCGTTTGGAAGAATTTATTGATGACATCAGGCATGGCATGGCACTGGAACTGGAGCCACAGGGGGTTTTATTTGCTGAAATTAAATTTTTAAATCCGATTATATCAAGGAAACCTAAATTACAAAGGCAGAGGAAAATCTTCAAACAGCAAGGCAAGAATATACCAAGACATGACATGCGTATACCTGCTGTGGTGATTGGCAGACTCCTGAAGGGTTCATCACCCTCTATACAGAACATAGCCCATATACCATCACACCAACATGCTTTTGAACCTAGTATTGATAACAAAGATATTGAAAATCCTCATGCTACTCTTGTCGGAATGGCTGCTGTGCGACCATTGGGTCTGCCAACTACTCCCACAACTCCACAGCCTGTTACTCCACCACCTAAACCAACATTGCCTTTACAACCACCACCAAATGTATCCACCCTCAGAATGGAAAAAGAGTTGCAAGAAGCATTTGCCTTCTTAGAAGATTCTTATACCAGAGACACATATACCCCGAAAGAACCACAGACTTCATCTTGCAACACTCCCCTGGTTGAATACCCTCCATCTCCATCACCGAAGTTAATTCTCGAGTTTCCAAGTAATGAAGATCAAATAATTGAGGTCACAAGTAATATGCGTATTTCATCATCACGTTCTTCTTCGGTCATAGAATCATTGGGCAAAGAGATAGATTCCAGAAGGCAGTCCGGTGATATGTCCATGAACAGTTTTAGATTATTGAGCGTTTTAGGGAGAGGGCATTTTGGAAAAGTAATATTAGCTCAGTATAAACCTACTAATGAATATTTTGCGATTAAAGCTTTAAAAAAAGGTGATATAATTGCCAGAGATGAAGTGGATTCCTTGTTATCAGAAAAGCGCATATTTGAAGTAGCTAATGCAATAAGACACCCATTTTTAGTAAATTTATTTGCTTGTTTCCAAACTGAGCAACATGTGTGTTTTGTTATGGAGTACGCAGCTGGAGGTGATCTTATGATGCATATACATGCAGATGTGTTCACAGAACCCAGGGCAGTTTTTTATGCAGCTTGTGTAGTATTAGGTTTACAGTATTTACATGAAAATAATATAATTTATAGAGATTTAAAACTAGATAACCTGCTTCTTGATACAGAGGGATATGTGAAAATTGCAGATTTTGGTCTTTGCAAAGAAGGCATGGGTTGGGGAGACCGCACTGGCACTTTTTGTGGCACTCCAGAGTTTCTCGCTCCAGAAGTTTTAACAGAGACTTCATATACAAGAGCTGTTGACTGGTGGGGTCTGGGAGTTTTGATTTTTGAAATGTTAGTGGGCGAGTCCCCATTTCCGGGTGAAGATGAAGGTGAAGTGTTTGACTCGATTGTGAATGACGAAGTTCGCTATCCTAGAACTTTATCCTTGGAATCAATCGCGCTGATGCGTCGTTTACTAAGAAAAAATCCTGAACGACGTTTAGGTTCCTCAGAACGAGATGCAGAAGATGTGAAAAAACAAGCATTCTTCCGTAATGTTGACTGGGAACAACTACTACTTCGTAAAGTTAAGCCGCCATTTGTGCCCACAATAAATAACCTTGAAGATGTTAGTAACTTTGACAGTGAGTTTACTTCAGAAGCAGCAGTATTGACTCCACCCAAAGAGCCTCGTCCTCTCAGCAATGCAGACCATAAACTCTTTACAGACTTCACATATATGGCAGATTGGTGCTAGGGATAGGATATAATAATAATTGAATACGTTTATTATATTAAAAGTAGAATAATTCTTAATAATAATAAAAACCCCATTGCCTTACATGTGTGAGTGAAAAAATCTGTATTTTGATATATTAATCTAGACTATACAGAAGAGTATCTAATGTAGATACTCAATGTTATCTTGTATTTAATGCAGTTGAATGCAATATTTTATAATAAATTGTGTAATTTAATACCGTAAGTTTAAAATAGCGCTAATCTTTATTTTTTTTAAAACATTGTGTTACAGATTTATATATTATGTAGTTATGAAATGATTAACATACAAATTAACTATTTTAAGTAAAAGTGTGTCAAATAAATAATTGTTTTCAGTCAATTCTTATCAGTGAAATAAAGGTATCAACAACAGATTTTTTTTAATAACCTTTACTATTCATTTTAGTCATAAAAACAAAGTTAGCAAACAAGTACAAAATTCTGAATTAGAATACATTATTTGCAATTATTTTAATATCTAAGTCTTATTTAATCATCTTTTCTATTTCTCATTATTTATTACTTTATCTTAAAATAAAATGCTTAGTGCTTGATAATATTAGAACAATTCTTTGACTATATCACACAATGTACTTACTATTAGTACTATGTAATATAATTATATATCTTCAAACACTATAAAAAACATAAAACTAGCATTTTACTATTAAACCTGAGTATTTATCAATATATTTCAGGTATTTAAATAACTTAAAATATCATTTTGCCTTTCAAAAGGTTTAGACAGCTAGGGTTACCAAAGATTTCTTGAAGGCACAAGACATATACAAATGATCCTTTACAACACTAACAGCCTGTTTCACCACATTCTGATGTGTTGGATAGCCAAAACATAAGTTTTGTCACTTTCTTACTTTGTCCAGTTACAAAGACAAAAGTTGTAGATAGCTATCCGATACTTATCAGAAGGCTGTAAAACAGGCCCTTGCAGTCCTGATTTTACAATTTGAAATATTTAGCAACCCTTCTAACAGTACTACATTTTAAAATGTGGCTAAAAATCACACACAACATGAAATCATGGAACAGAATAACAAACTTCACACTACCATAATTATATATACACTGTCTGCACACAAAAGTCGTAATATGTTATGTAAAATTTGAGGTATATTCACATTCTCGAACCTTTTTGCTGCAACACCTTCGCACGGTCTGTGGGCTCTATGTCATTGCTGTTGAGGGAGCTGCCGCACTCTCTGCTCACTACGCAAAGGAATTCTGCATGTTCCTCATTGCCGTAGTTGTATTGAGATCCAATGTTGATCAGTTGTTCAAACTTCCAACCGTCGGACATCGTCGACACCATTTGTGTAAGTTCTTCCTCATGAAACTGTAGAACTCTGTACACATGCTTTTTAGAATCTTTGAGAGGCCTTCTCTCCCTCAAACAAATTCTTTCTTTTACTAGTCTAATAAGCTCTGTTATATTGTAAAACTCGGCTTCTTCTAATACGCCTTCCTCGGCAATATCGTTATTTATAACGAGCTTTCCATGACGAAGATAGTTGAGCACTGGCGAGAAGTAGGTAGCATCTCTATCTATTAAATAAGCACCTGTTTCGTCCTGGAAAACAATTGTTGATGTTTATATATGGCTCATTTACGTCACTTTGCAATGACTCCAAAACGGATACAATGGAAACTGATTTTGTACTTACCCTATCCGAAATTAAGTCACTGTCCTCTTGTACTAATCGATAAAGAAACGAATTTGGGTCCCTAGATAAGGTAGTCTTAGTAGTTAGAAAATATGTTCCACCGACATTTAATTTAACCCATTGCTTGCTACTCCGTCTTTCATTATTAAATGTTTGTATATTTTCTTTACAAAAATGATCATCACCTACGTAATCCGCCATGGTTAAGATTTCATAAACAAGATCAGAGAGTAGATTGTTTATAGATTTTTTTTTGTTGCACTTGCAGACTGCTGCAGATTGCAGTATCTGTGTCTCGTTAAGTCATAGAGATAATAATAATAAATAGAGTTGGCATAATGTCCTATAGAAATTAGTGGATCGGAAAATATCTCAAGCTTATCAAAATTTTCATAAGTGTGAAAGAGACAACATTACATTTTTGACATAATATTAAAACAGTTTGCGGCAGACTCGTGATTTAAGATGGCCTCCCTAAAATGTATACATGAACACTCACACACGCACAACTTGAAACATCACAATGAACACGCGCCATTTTATGTCTTCGGATTGTGCGTGTGTGAGTGTATTTTTGGCACGTTTTTAAGGTAGGTATGCCAACTCTATTTATTATTATTATCTCTATGCGTTAAGTACACTGAGAAAGTAATAGTAGTGGTGGAGCCATACCTACTTTAAAAACGTGTCAAAAATACACTCACACACGCTTAGATTAGGTATCATACACGCACAATTGAAAACATAAAATGGCGGGTATTCATTGTGATGTCTCAAGTTGTGCGTGTGTGAGTGTTCATGTATACATTTTAAGGAGGGCATTTTTTGTTTTAAGTCTGCCGCAAACTGTTTTATTGTTATGTCAAAAATGTAATGTTGTCTCTAACACACTTATGAAAATTTTGATAAGCTTGAGCTATTTTCCGATCCACTATTTTCTATAGGACATTATGGCACCTCTATATTATTATTATTATCTCTATGGTTAAGTATAGATCGACCAGAATCTCATGAAAAATAGGGAAATGAAATTCCAAGGTTAGCAACACTACGGCTGCCCTAGCAATCAACAAAGTAACTGACATTTTTTGTGAAATTGACTTTTTGCATTAACAAAAGTTTTATGTCGAGTAGTTTTTAACCACAGTTTAATATTTCAAATAACTTGAACCGTTTACTGAAATTTAAATTGCCCAAACAAAGTAACTGCACTCACTAACCCGGAATATAAATGCAAAAACCAAGTAAACAACAAGCACAACACAAAAACAAAGTAATTGGATGTTTGTTTATTATGATGATAAATTGTTGAGTTTATGTTTGTGAGTTTATGTTTGTTTATGATGATACTTTGTTTTTTTTTTTTAAAATGCAGTTGCTTGATTTTTCGTTTCGTGAAACGATCCCAGGTAAGGTGTTCTGAATGTAATTACTTTGTTAATCACTAGGGCAGCCGAGTTAACCTAGTGTTGCTTACTACAAAATTTAATTTCCCTATTTTTTATGAGATTCTGGTCGATCTATAACCGCTACAGTTTCCAACTGAACTATCATCATCATCATCATCATCATGATCAACCCATTACCGGCTCACTACAGAGCACGGGTCTCCTCTCAGAGTGAGAAGGGTTTTGGCCATAGTCTACCACGCTGGCCAAGCGGATTGGCAGACTTCACACACCTTTGAGAACGTTATGGAGAACTCTCAGGCGTGCAGGTTTCCTCACGATGTTTTCCTTCACCGTTAAAGCAAGTGATATTTAAATACTTAAAACGCACATAACTCCGAAAAGTTAGAGGTGCGTGCCCGGGATCGAACCCACGACCTCCGATTAGAAGTCGGTCGTCCTAACCACTAGGCTATCACAGCTTTCACTGAACTATAAACGGTTGGAATTCAGAAAACACTCGTCAAAAAATAATTTTATCATTAAAAATTACTTAACATTGATTAATATTCTTTATTTTTGTTATTTGGTTTGTTATTTATTTTGTTACCAAGCTCTTGTATGATCTTTGTCCGTTTTATTCTTCATTATTAAACAATAAAAATAAATAAAAAAGCTCAAAATTAACGGTAAAACGTAGCAAAAATATCTTCATATCAGTCGTTTATATATCAGTCGTTTTTATGCACGTTATTAGCTATTATACGTAGGTCGTTATTCTTGCTTATAATATTATAAAGCCCTGGGCCTATGTTGTTTGCATTTTATTACAGTTCATCTGTAGAGAGAAAAATACTATATATTATATGTTATATATATGTTACAGCCAAAGTAATTAATTAGCTTTTAATCATAATTTTTTAGCTTTTATGTTTTTATGATACAACATACAAAAATACATACAATCCTAAATTTTCACCCTTCTATCACCAACCCTTATTTTTTAATTGCGATATTATTACTTTGATGACCGGGTAGGTTGCACTGATGTCAGTATGTCACCGGGCAGGACGACGTCTGCCGGGTCCGCTAGTTATAAATAATATCTAAATTTTCCAGATATTATTCATAATATTATGTCAAACCAGACATTATTCATAATAGCAGGTGAACGTTGGTCAAAATGATAAATTCGGCCCGACTTGCTTCCCCTCCCGCATCTCATTCCTTTGTGGTATGCGTGATCACCACGAATTCATAATCAAAACTACCCTAATCTAACCTAGCTTAAAATTCCTGATGTAAACCGTGCCAAAGCTGATGATAGAAACATTACATTGTTATAGCTGTTGTGATTTCTCCGGATACACCTCAGGAGATAAGTACCTCACGAAAATAAGTATTATTAACTAACTAGAGGATGCCTGCGAATTCGTCCGCATGGATTTAAGTTTTTAAAAATCCCGCAGGAACTCTTTGTTTTTCCTAAGCTCCTTTGAGCTCATACTGTTAAAAGTGGCGCATTAAAATGGAACTACAGTAATGAGTATTAATTTTTTAATAGCTTTTTCTCATCCTAAAGTTTTCCCAATGAAAGTCCCATCAAAATCGGTCCAGCATTTCGGAGACAGACAAACTCAAATTTAAATGCACCCCACATGATAACCCAGACGTTTAAAGGTTCCTGTGCAATCCGGGTTCCAAGTTGTATGGAATACTGAGGATTGTGATGGGTGTAATTTCTGAACTATAAAACCGATGACCTTGAATTATTTACGGAATAATTTTTAAAGTATCTTCTTTCTTACAAAAAAAGAAAGAATAAAATCTAAATACCCGTTATAAATTAGAGCTAAGTATACATTTTAACTTTTAATTTCATCACCTCTCCTCCTTGGGAGAGGTGATGAAATTCCCAAAATTCAGCACGGTTCCCTTGAACCGTGCTTAATTTCAGGATGAAAAGTACCTATCCTATAAGTTACTCAGTAGTATGAACTTGAATCATGACAAGTTTCATTTCACAGACCACGTAGTTTTGTCTGGCCTGGCCCTAATGTTTTTATAAAGCCGTAGGCGCGAAGGAAGAGCAGCCTCCGCCCGCCGTAGCAAATCGCAGGCACTGCGTGCGAACCGTAGCGGATGAGGCAGGTTGCCGAAGGCGACCAGCAAGCCGAAGCTGCTCCGCAGCGTGAGCAGGTGCAGCGCAGGTGAGCGTGGCTGTCTGGGCTTTGCTACGCAAGGGTGAAGGGGCTCCACTTCTCGCAACGCCGAAGCCGTTGCAGAAGTAACTAAGTATGTTTTTGGGTGGTATAAACTGTTTATTTGATGTTATATTTTGCAATATCTGGCGATCAGTTAAACATAAGTCGTTGTTTTGTTACTTTATCTAAATTTTCCAAGATATTATATAAAATAGCTGAATATTATTTATAATAGCTGAATAGTATATATAATATTCTTATTTCCTTATTTATTACTTTGGCTGTAACATATACATCTTATAATAGGTATTAGGTCTGTGGTGTAGACTGTCAACAATCTGGTAAATGCCGAATACCTAGCAATACTTAGGTACCTAATCTGTGTGGTAATTGAATCTAAATGCTCGACTATACCCGTATTATTACTAATTCCCTGGAATTCTGGCGTTTCGTAATGTTACCAGAGATAAAACAATTCCCACAAAAAGATAAAAAATTCAAAACTTATGCAAATACAAATCAATTGCCGCATATAGATATGACAAATGCCTGACAGACACTTCATGGTGATAATGTCATTCGACATCCATTTTTGATTAATTTTTTTCAATGTGCTTCTTTTGTTTTCTATTGCTGTCAGTGTGCACTTTCTAGTTTCCACTCTTGGTATTTTCTATTTTAAGGCGAAACGAGTAATATTATTATTCGGCATATGGCTTTAATTGTGATGACAGGGAATTAAAGTAGTTTGGGGTAAAATCGTACTTCGTAGATGTTAACCCTGTTCTCCTAAATAACTCATCTGTAAATAACAATGACAGCTGTCAGAATTCCGGAGAATTCGTAATACGGGTTTATACTAATATAGATAATAATAATAAATAGAGCTGGCATAATGTCCTATAGAAATTAGTGGATCGGAAAATAGCTCAAGCTTATCAAAATTTTCATAAGTGTGAAAGAGACAACATTACATTTTTGACATAATAATAAAACAGTTTGCGGCAGACTCGTGACTTAAGATGGCCTCCCTAAAATGTATACATGAACACTCACACACGCACAACTTGAGACATCACAATGAACACGCGCCATTTTATGTTACAGGATTGTGCGTGCGTGAGTGTATTTTTGGCACGTTTTTAAGGTAGTTATGCCAACTCTATTTATTATTATTATCTCTATGGTTTAGTATATTAGTGATCTGTGGTAAATGCTGTCAAACTTCAAAGAAAGTTCGAATTTTAATTTAACATACTTTGTGGATTTTTGAGAAAAAACACGCTTAATTCGTAATTTTAACTAAACATAGAAACTTTGTAACTAACGTATAATGCCATCAACGTGAGGATTATACTTTACTATACAGAAATGAGTAATAATTTGGAAAATGATAGGTCAGTTACAACTGGAAAAATGTATCCAATCGACTTAGCGCCACAAAAAATAACTATAGTGAAAACCATGTCGAATACTGAGGTAAAGATGGCTCATTTGATTCCTGGACAGCCGAAGACTACAAGCAGCAGTCAAATAATCAGCCACGGCGGGACCGGGTCAATGGGATTGTTGCGCACAGCTGCACAAATCATACCTCCTGGCGTCGCTTCCCAGGTACGCAACAAACACATTTTGTGTATTTTCATCATTTTAATAGCAGTGTTTTACGTGAATGTGGCAACAGTGCTGTTGTATATTGATATATTATGAATTTGCAGATTTTTATTACATGTTTTTTTATAGCTTGATTATGTTGTGTTATGAATTATTATGATTGATTTAAGAAATGGGATAGACTGTATTTATGTTCTTTGTCCATAAATAACAAATAATCAAAGTTGATTAATATTTGTTTTAATTTTTGGGTATTAATTTAAAGTATTAAAAAGTTTTAAGAATACAATACATTAAAACAATGAGTTGCATTTTCCATACAAAATGTGCCTACATATAAAATCAATGTCTTTATATTTTTAAAATAAATGTGTATTTTGAACATAGACAACTAGCTTTGCCTGCATGAATTTCGGTTTTTCAAAAATCCAGAGGGAATTGTAGATTTCTGGTTCCCGTTCCTGCTCCCTTTTCCAACCTTTATACTAGTTTCTTTTTAGGTACACTATACCTATAGCTGTGGCTGTAGATTGCTGTTGTAAATTTCGGTTTTTTGAAAATCCTCCTGGAACTGAATTTTTCCAGGATAAAAAGTATTATTAAAAAGTATGTGTTATTCCAGGGTATAATTTACGTACATTCCAAATTTCAGCCAAGTTGGTTCAGTAGTTGCTGTGTTAAAGAGTAACACACATACACTCATACATACACACAAACTTTCGCCTTTATAATATTAGTGTGATAAATTATTGTTCCTGTCATATCAAATATATAATCAAGAGTTTTAAATATTTTGATGTATAGAGCAGGAGAAAAGTCACTAATTTTAACTTTATGCTGTTTCCGACTGCCTCGTTGGTCTAGTGGTTAGCATATTCGACTGCAGATCAAAAGGTCCCTGGTCCAATTTCTGGGTTGGGCAAATAATTCTTAGGTATTGGGTTTTTCAAGAAATTCTCAGTGCCAGCCCAGAGTTCGAAGCTGGCTGGTTTCAACCCAGTGCCTCAGAGAGCATGTTAAGCAGTTGGTTCTGGTTATTATCACTATCATGTGGCAATAGTTGTTAAAGCCCGCCAACCCGCATTAGAGCAGAGTGGTGGATCTAAGCTCTAAATGCCTATCTCCTATGAGGGAGGAGGC
The DNA here is from genome assembly GCA_920104075.1 of Melanargia galathea. Classification (NCBI taxonomy): domain Eukaryota; kingdom Metazoa; phylum Arthropoda; class Insecta; order Lepidoptera; family Nymphalidae; genus Melanargia; species Melanargia galathea. The sequence continues at coordinate 26,408,736 of OV049856.1, read as the reverse complement.
CTATGCCCAGCAGTGGGACATTAAAAGGCTGTAGTGGTGGTGGTGGTGGTGATGGCTCGCTGTTTAAACATAGAATGCAGCCTTGAATTTCTTTTATTTTGCTATTGTAATGTTGAATTAAAACCTATGAAAAAATTGTAGTGCTTCACAGCTGCACTTTTATAAATGTATATTCTTAGGAAAGTGTTTTATTTTAATTTGACTAAGTTAAAATCATAAATTTTTAAGCTATTGCATAGCTTCTAATACACAACAAAATATTACAATAATGGAAAATAGTAAATAGAATTATGTGAGTTGCGAATTAGCCCTGTGCGTGTACATACAGTTGGATGTCGGTGAAATGAAAGTACCAAGTACCGACATAAAACATTGTGACTACAGTAATTATTGTATTTAATTTGAAAATATCCATTTATTTTAGTGTTTATTGCCTAAATTTCGATTTATATGTGTCGGACGTGCTGAAGGGGTAAGTGCTAGGCTAATAAATGCACTATTACGGCTCATATTGCTTAGGTACTATGCGTAGGTCATTACGATGCTTTCTTTTATTTGTTGTACTGCATAAATAAAATAAATAAATAATTATAATTGCATAAGTTTATAAAAATGCTATGCAATATAGCTTTACCGCAGCAGTCCCCGAGTGCCACATGTCTTTTTTATTAAATAAATATGTTTATGTAAACATGTCAACAGCATAACATCACATAATGGTCAGGGTTAATTGAAATTATAATGTGGTGGTTCCCAGATCCATCCCCAGGTGATTTTTCTAAGGGTATAAGATTTTCAACTCTTAGGTTCTCAGCTTTTAATGGCAATTAGCAGGAGTGATAGCTTAACATGCTCTTGGAGGCACAGAGGAAATGAAAAGGACAAAAATACAAACTCTCAGAGTTACACTTCCAGTACCAACTTAAGTGAATGTTACTTAACCAATGTTATAGTCTCCCATCCCTATAGCAAGCAAGCAACTCTTAGCAGAAACTAAGACTAAATTATGAAAAACTTATCTACACCCATGCTTTAAATCCTTTATAAAAGATTCTGAAACAGTTAGCTATTGCCAACATTTAGCTTATTGCCAACATTAAAACACCCAATGTCCTAATAACCATAATATCATTCAAAGGAGTGTTATTATGAAATTCAGTACAATCTTATATCATCCGTTTTCATAATAACACTCCTTTGGATGATATTATGGTTACTAAGACATGGCTGTTTTAACGTTAGCAGTAAGCTAACTGTTTCAGAATCTTTTATAGAGGATTCATATGCAATTTTTTTTATAGAGGATTCTTGTATGCAACTGTTGATAATTAGATAAACCCACATTCGTGTATACCCCTTATTATACAATAGTTGCATAATAATAATACTAATTGATTATTCCAGCCTCAAATGATTGTAAGTGGTTCACCTATATTGCAAGGCACACAAATTGTTAGTCAAGGATCCCAGCTCATTGGACAAAACTCATCGATCATATCATCATCCCAATTGATGCCTAGTGGTCAACTCTTGAGCCCCGGCACTCAAATTATTAGCCAGGGTACACAGCTGTCTGCACAGGTTGGTGTACTTGACTTTTTACACAATTTTCAAGTTTTTACATGGCTATGGAAGGGGGGTAAAAAAAGCTGTGATAGCCTAGTGGTTAGGACGACCGACTTCTAATCGGAGGTCGTGGGTTCGATCCCGGGCACGCACCTCTAACTTTTCGGAGTTATGTGCGTTTTAAGTATTTAAATATCACTTGCTTTAACGGTGAAGGAAAACATCGTGAGGAAACCTGCATGCCTGAGAGTTCTCCATAACGTTCTCAAAGGTGTGTGAAGTCTGCCAATCCGCTTGGCCAGCGTGGTAGACTATGGCCAAAACCCTTCTCACTCTGAGAGGAGACCCGTGCTCTGTAGTGAGCCGGTAATGGGTTGATCATGATGATGATGATGATGATTGTGTTTAGCACCAAGTTTTCGGTAGCTGTCCCCTTATACCCTTTATGAGTGTGTGTTTATCTGTTTGATACATTTTGTGAAATAATAGAATAGAATAGAATAGAAAAGTTTTTTATTCAAATAAACTTTTACAAGTACTTTTGAATCGTCAATTGAATCTACCACAGGTTCGGAATGCAGTTCCAGCCTAGAAGAACCTGCAAGAAACTCTGCGGTTGCTCTTTTTAAAAATAATAATATAACAATTATTATTTATGTACATGATTGAAATGCCGTCTCGCGCATTGCTGGAACGAGTTAAATCCATGCTTTTTTATCGTTTATATAATCTTCAATTATATAATAAGCTTTTTTTATGAGCATACTTTTAATAGAGTTCTTAAACTTGTGTAAAGGCAAATCTAAGATTGCTTGTGGAATTTTGTTATAGAACATTACGCCCACAAACGACTTTCGGACCTTCTTGAGGCGTAATTGAGGATTCAATAATCATTATTATTATCAGGTGTCCACTGCAAGTACTGTGCCTAGCAGTATAACCAACACTTCTGGTAATGGGCCACAATTGTTAAATGTTGGTGGATTGGTGAGCGGCGCCGGCAACTTGGTGGTTAGCTCCTCTGTGCGCACTCTACCGCCCAGTGTCAGAGTATTGCCGCCTATGCCACAACAGAATACTAGACCAGGTCAGTTACAAGTGGTTTTTTTTTCTTGTTATATTCACACTATCCTATAAAATACAAATTTAGAATTAAGATAGAAACAGATAATGATATTAATTCTGTTGTATGCAGTCTCTAAAGTAAATTTACATATATAACAAGAGATAAAGTTCGTAAACTAAAACCCGACTACTAATTTAGCGTGCGGAAAAACGTGTATTCAGAAGAAAGTGCATGGCAACTAGTGGCGCCATCTGTTATGCCTATCTGAAACTAACTTAATATTCTAGTTTAAGCCGCGAAAGTCACTTCTCGATTTTTTCGTATATAAAATGTAGCCTATGTCACGTGAACTATATCAAAATCGGCCCAGTAGTTAAGTGTTTCAGTGAGTTCCTAGCGCTGCACAAGTGTCAGAGAGGGACAAACATACATATTCAAATAGGACTTAGCCTGCGAGAGAATGAGATAGAATTCAAGCCGGTTTCCATGACAACCGCTCTCCGCTAACGTTCCGTTTTTGAATCCAAATTTTATTACAAAAACATTAACAAGGTTTTAATGTTTAATATAATATTTATACTCTGATTTTTAATTCCGTGGAATTCTGACGTTTCGTAATGTTACCAGAGCTAAAACAATTCCCAAAAAAAGATAAAAAATTCAGTCACGCTGTTAGTGTGCACTTTCTAGTTTCCACTCTTGGTGTTTTCTATTTTAGGGCGGAACGACTAATATTATGACGCGGCTTAGGGCTTTTTATGTTGACAGGGAATTAAAGTAGTTAGGGGTAAAATCGTACTTCGTAGATGTTAACCCTGTTTTCCATACAAATAACTCATCTGTAAATGACAATGACAGCTGTCAGAATTCCACCGAATTAAAAATCAGAGTATACGTAATATTTTTGAGCATTCGAAAAATTAGAATATAAGTTTCACTTCTGCCTGCCGTGTGTAAAGTGAACACAAACTTTTTAAAACTTTTTTTTGTTTTTGACAGTGTTGTCAAACATGAATGTGAACCATTGATCTATTAACTAAGAGATCTGAAGCTAAAAATTAACTTGAGGTACAGTTATTGTACTCACCTAACCTAAATGACTCCTGTCTAGGTGTAAATGAAACACCGAATCGCACTTGCTTTTTATTATTTCTAAGCATGTCACTAAATTGATTGTCAAATGGACTTATTTGTTAAATTTTAATAAATTTAATCCTACCAAATTAAATAGGTATGTCTCATAAATCATCATTACTATATTGTTTTTGGATGTGTCATAATTGAATTTAGTCCTTATTTAGTCGCATCATAATTTTCCAAAAACATCAATCACGAGGCTGATAAATGTTTATTATTTTGGTGTTCTTCTTCCAAGAATTTATAAATGTTTGATCTTAAGTTATTTTTGATAAATTTTCCGTAGTTTTATTATAATGTCCTGTGCTGTGAAAGAATGTAATTCCTATAGGGGCCGAAAAGAAAATTTTGAAGAAATATTATCATTTCATCGGTGAGTTTTGATAGTTTTGTATGTAAATATAATCTAAAATTATGTAACGTTATTTGTAGTTTTTGGAAACCATCATCGTGTTCAATTCTACACCCATTTTTGCCTATTTTTTAAATATTTTCTGTTGACTAATAAAGGTTATGTTTTTTAGCATAGTGATGTACTAAAATTGCATATCGATTACGTGCGATAAAATTTTTAACCTCCGACGCAAAAACGACGGGGTGTTATAAGTTTGATGTGTCTGTGTGTATGTGTTGTGTGTGTGTGTGTGTATGTGTGTGTGTCTGTCTGTCTGTCTGTTCCTCTGAAGCGTTAAACGGGTGAACCGATTTGAACGCGGTTTTTTTGTTTGAAAGGTGAATTAGTCGAAAGTGTTGTCAGCTATTTTGATGAAAATCGATGCAAGATGGCCGCCGCTACAAAATGGTAGATTATTTATTTTTCACAACTCCGTTAATATGGGTATCAAATGAAAGGGCTTGACTAGTAGAATAACAACACCATGCAAATCCAAGATGGCCGCGATCAAAAAATGGTGAATGTCGGGGTTTTTTTTTAATTTTTGAACATTAGATTCCGTAGCCACTACACACAATGAATACTTACGTGTATTTCCGCGTGCTAGATTGTTGTATCATGATCGCTAAATTTTTATTTGTTACAGATTTCCAAAGAACCCAAAAATAAGAAATGAATGGGCACAAAGAATAAGACCGCAATATTGGACATCGCAGAAACACAGTCATATTTGTTCAAAACACTTCACACTTAATTGATTTGTGCCCAAAAACAATTTAAAATGGAGGCGCTTAAAAGCAAACGCTATTATTTTTGCCGCATATAGACACATTGGTAATTATAATAATATCAAATATTTGTAATAATACCATAATTTCATGCTAGTGTTGTGTGAAGGTGCAAAATACATGCAAATACTAGGGTTGGACTTAATAGTCTTTGGCACGAATTCAGAGATAAAATAGTCATTAGTGATAGATGTTTGGTCCACGAGTATAATGCTAACACTCTTATAATAAGGTAATTCATCGTTTTCAAGAAAACAACGAAAATCAATTCTAACCTCAACACTGGATGATTTACCCTCTCCCTCCCCCCATCCCATAACCCATATCAAGGCGGCACGTTTTAAAAGTTTTACCCTAAAAGCTATTATTGGTGTATGAAAAACGCTGAAGCGAAACGTGAAAAATGTTCTACCACGTCTGATTTTTTTAATTTAAGGCAAGAGAACCGTTACCAATGGATGTCTGTAATGCAGAAGAAAATTCCGCCAATGAAGTTTTCATTCGCACATTAACGGAGTGACGTATAAACATTAATGTTCAAAGAAATTTAGTAAGTGTATAATATTCGTTCGTTCGTTTCAAACAATGGACGTCCACTGCTGGACATAGGTCTCTTGCAAGGATCGCCACAGCACACGATCTTGTGCCGCCTGATTCCAGCGGCTACCAGCGACTCGCTTGAAATCGTCTGTCCATCGAGTGGAGGGGTCTACCTACGCTTCCTTTGCTGGTGCGAGGTCGCCATTCAAGCACCTTGGGACCCCAACGCAGGGACTGAATAACCGGAATTTAATGGTAGTTTTATTTAGCGGTAATGGGCCTACCCTTTTAATAAAAGTACCGAATTGTTTAAATACCTATAATTTCGGTACCGCTTCATTTCGGTACCTCTTTATTTCTGTACCTTTATATTTCAGTTTACCGGTACCGAAATAAAATTTCGGTACCGAAATAAAATTTCGGTACCGCTATTTATATCGATATTTTTATCTAATAAGGCTTTACTTTGATGTGCCGTTGAATGAATCCCACCACTTCGGCATTCTATATTCTTTAATATTCTTATTTTTAGATTAAAATTAGCATTTGGAATTTCTTAAAATCCTTACGTTTTAACAAACACAGGAACCGACGGGAAGCGGGGGACGCGCGGCGCGCGGCACGTGGTCAAATTCTTCACCCCCGCGCGCGCACCTTTTCGTATTTTTTCGGTACCGAAATCGCAAAGCGGTTAAATAAAGGTATCTTTTATAAAGGTTGAGATTTCGGTACCTATTTTGTACCGGTATGATAACGGTGGTATGTACCGGTATGCTCTACCGCTTTCAGTCCCTGCCCCAACGTCCATCGGTTCTTCGTGCAATGTGCAACGTGTGCAATGTGCAAATTGCACGAAGTATAATATTACTAAAGTTCGGCCGTTCAGAGAATGCGTTCCTGACACCTATCAGTTAGTCACGACTAGTGATGGGCACAACATAACACTGAGTTCGTTATCGTTCCTCCAAAATGAACCGGCGCATTATTTTAAGATTATTTTCGTTTTAAATTGGCGGAATCATTTAAAATTTATATTTTAGTTATTTAAGTAGAAACCAAAAAAAGGTAATATTCATATAATAAAATTGTTTTATTCAACCTAAATATAAAAATGCTACTTTCTTTCGCGCGTTCGGTTTGGTTATAGTTTTATTTTTATATTTCATAAAAGTTATCTTAAAGTCCATTATTTTCAAATTCTTAAAAAGAAAAACAAAGCGTATTATTTTATATTATAAGTATAACTGTATAAGAACAGATTACGATACTTGCCTGTTATTTTTAGCACAGCACTATTATACAAATATAAGGCGCTGACATAACCTTGTAATAGCGTAGTATAGATTTAAAAAAATATTGTTTACCAAGTTATTTGACACTCAGTTTGGCACAAAATTATAACATTCATTGATTATTGATATAATAATGTTGTTTTAATGCTCATCAATTGTTAGAACGGTAAACAACCAGCAAAAATATTTTTATCGTAACTGCAACGCCATTACAAAGCTACGTCGTCAGTTCAATCGCGACGTGTCAGGAACGCATTCTCTGAACGGCCGAATTATACCTATTAATATAAATAAGTAGGTTTAAATTTATAAATATTTTGTATTTCGAGACAAAACAATTCACTATTGTAATCTACATAGTACTTTCAGGAAGGTTTTAGTATATGTATAACACACCTAGTTACCATTCGTATGTGCGAAGTTACACGCATAAATGTACCCACATGTCACTAATATTTTTGACTGGTGCACCGCGGTTCCTCTGAGATTGCTGGACCGAAGTCGGTTTAATTTTTCTTAAAAATAGCTTGTATGATCGTATTTTCGAAACACCGTTTATAAAGTTTCATCGACTCCAAAAAGACTCGATTTTATTTCAGTTCTAGAAGGCACAACAAAGGTTTTAGAAGGATATGTATATTTTGTGTTTTATATATATATATATATATATATGTATATTTTTCGATGTGTACACTAAAACCTTTCTGAAAGTATGTAGATTATGATAGTGAAAAATCATCAAAATCGGTTCATTAGTTGCGGAGATAATCGCGAACATACTTCTATACATACATATATACATACATACAACCTCCTTTTTTGAAGTTGGTTAAAAATATACTATAATATGAAACATTATTCTTGTATTTCCTAACAAGATGATGCCCGAGACTTCATTCACGTGAGCTTAGGTTTTTATTTTATTAATCTTGTAGGAACGCTTTGATACTGCAAGACAAAAGTAGCCTTAGATATCGGTTCCCGGGATGCAAGCTGTCTGTGTACAAAATTTCGTCCAAATCGGATGGGCCCTGAAAAGGTAAAAGACAGAAAGACACACTTTCGCATAATGTAATATTAGAGTATGGTCCACATATTTAAACACGCATATTGTATTTGTGTCCCTATAGATCCTCACAGTCAAAATATCGATAGTTACATCACTAGCACGTCACGTGTCATCGTCAAGTGTCATTAAAAAACTTGTGACCACAGACAGATGTAAACGTGACATCTATTTAGAGTATATATTACAATATCTTAGATGTGAACAGTAGTGGCGGCGTGTTAGTGGGCAAGGGCGTCACGAGCCACGTGCCGCGCGGGCTCGCGGCCGGCGCCTCGCTCGCCGTGCGGCCCGTCTCAAGCTCGCAGGCTGCTCCCAATACAGGTGAGTGCTCTTTAAACCACTTTAAAAAGGAGGAGGTACATTATAGATTGAAGATTTTTTTTTTATAAAATTGACAATGGGGCTGTTTCTGTTTTGCATAAAATATAGTGCTTATCCTTTTCCACGGGGAGCATTGTGACATTATCAGTGAGTGTAAAACAGAATTAGACCCATTGTAATCTATATCTTGTTATTAATATAGATTTATTTTTTCATAAAATTGACATTGACAATTGTTTCATGATTATGTTGAGTAGGTGCGTGGTCGAACAACAGTCGCGGCGGTCGCGGCGGGCGCGCGCTCGTGTACGGCTGCCGCGCGCGCTCTCCCGCGCCCCGCGCGCCTCCGCCCGCCCCCGCCGCGCCCCTCGCGCCCCTCGCGCCCCTCGCGCCCCACTCCACGCCGCCCACCACCAGCGTGCTCACTTGTGAGTATATAATATTGTTGTCACTTCTGTTGAAAACAATCTCAAAGTCTAGACAACTCTTACTTCTTAAATGTTATCACGATTGATGCGTGAAGTTAAGCGTAAAATCAAGAAGACCCACAGGATTAAAAAAATATATAAATCCACGCACCCTACTACATGGTTTCAGGTTTTTTATTTTTGGGGTCAGGGCATACTAGCACTGTCGAAGTGCATCGAATCGTCAAGCAAAAAATGTTCATGGCTATCTTTACAAAATAAGGCATAACGAGTTCGTAGGGATGTGCGCGCATTCGCTTGTCTTTTTTTTTTTTATATAAATTTATGCTTTGTTCTGTAGACATAGGTGCCAATATGCCGTGACATTTTTTCCAATACGCTTCGGTGCAAGTATGCCCCGACCCTTAATCGCGGGCATCAGCTAATGTTTGATACACAATGCGATCGTGTCTCCCGCAGCAGCCGCCTGCGCCAGCGGCGTGATCTCGAGCGCGGCGCGCGGGCCGGGCAGCGGGCCGGGCAGCGCGCCGCGCGCCCCGCCGCCCGCGCCGCCCGCCGCGCCGCCCGCCGCGCCGCGCCCGCTGCCGCTGCTGCAACGCAACTACCAGCCCTCTAAAGTGAGTGCGCTTTTTTAACCGACTTCATAACAAGTATAAATTAAAAATTTAAAAACCCCCGACATTCGCCATTTTGTGTCGGCGGCCATCTTGGATTTGCAGTACCAAGTGCTATTCTACTAGTCAATCCCTTTCATTTGATACTCATATTAAGGGAGTTGTGAAAAAATATGTAATCCGCCATTTTGCAGCGGCGGCCATCTTGGATCGATTTTCATCAAACATAGCTAACAACACTCGACTAATTCACCTTTCATACAAAAAAAAACCGCATTCAAATCGGTCCACCCGTTTGAGCGCTACAGGGGAACAGACAGACACACACGCACGCACGCACGCATTCACGCACGCACGCACGCACGCATGCACGCACGCACGCACGCACGCACGCACGCACGCACGCACACACACACACACACACACGCACGTCAAACTTATAACACCCCGTCGTTTTTGCGTAGTTGCGACAGTATGTATGTAATATTATTAGAACTGCAAAATATTCACATAATATTAAGATAATTTGATCAATATAAGGGCTTTCAAACAAAAATACAAAATTTCATAAGTGTTTGTATGTATGTACAATGTAGATACAACATAAGGTTTAAAACCAAATTAACCAACATACTCACGCGGATCGACAGGTTGAAGTGACGCTGGACTGGTCGCCTACTACGAAGCAGTATGAATAAGTGGAGTAAGCAGGTGATATTCTGGTATCCCAGGGATGGAGAGCGCAAGAGGGGACGCCAACAAATGAGATGGGAGGATGAAATCCGCCAAACTCTTGGGCCACTGGTCCAGAGTAGCAACGGATCGAGTCCAATGGCCACAGTTGGAGGAGGCCAAGGCACACGCAAAATCAGAGATATCTTATAACTTTATATTATGTAATAACAACTATTCATTGGTTTAGAAAATTAAAGGCTATTTTATTTATTTATGTACACACAAACCGCTGTTTGTCCGTGGATTTCTCCAAACTAATGGAATTGTTGTTTTTTAACTTACAAAACAGTGCAAGTTTCATGATTCATCAACATTGGTTCGGTAATTCTCAAAATGTAGACACTTTTCCCTTTTCATAAGCTTATTATTGTCTATGGACATGAACTAACTTTGAAAATTGTCGCTAAGGTGGTCGGCGTAGCGAGTGTAGGAGTTCGTGGTGTGGGGAACAGCGCGCCGCCTCAGCTGTACTACGAGGTGCCGCGGCCGTCCCCGCATCAGCAGCAGCAGCAGCAACAGCAGCAGCAGCAACAGCAGCAGCAGCAACAGCAGCAGCAGCAAGCGGCCGCCGCGCAGCAGCCGTACCAGCAGCAGCCGTTGCCGCACCAACTGCCTAGACCGCTCACGCCGTACGCCCACGGAAACGCACAAGGTACAAGCGAGCGAATACTGTATGAGTCACGGAAAATAAGCCGACCTTCAGTGCGCAGAAGTCGAAAATGAGGTATCTCGGGGTGTGAGGGGGTCGCGGGGAGGGCGTGGGGACCGTTCGTAAGCACTGATTAGCTCTCGCGGATCCCTCGTAAGCGCTGATTGGCTCTCCAATCGTATTGTGTCCCGCTCACTCGGACGACGCTGCGCGCACTTGAAGGTCACCGGTCGACTTACGTGACAGGGGTTATATCTGAGGTGTATTATTCGTAATGCATATTTTATGTACGATAAATAGAACAAAGTTAAAGCTCTTTTTTAACCGACTTCAAAAAAAGGTTTGTATGTTTGTACATATTATGTAACATTAATATTAAAGCTGCGAAATATTCACATATATGATATCAATAAAATTATAAAGATAGAAATTGTACAAAAGATCATGCAAATAATTATACTAATATTATAAATGCGAAAGTGTGTTTGATCTTCGGTCCTTCGATCTTGTTCGACTTGATTTTTGGCATAGAGATAGTTGAAAGGACGGGGAGTAACATAGGCTACTTTTTATCCTGGATAAAAGCATTCCTGTGGTACTTAAAATAACGCCATCGATCGGCAAATAAGTTCAACTTTGGCTGTTAGGAGTGCTGTTCTTATTTGTGTCCTATAGTGCCACCAACTTATCTGTTCAGCTGGGTTATTCTGTAACTTAGTTAGCAACTGAAAATAGTTGCCAACGAATTAGTTTGATATACATTGCTGCTTTACTGTGGGAAATATAAAGTGTTTTCATAATTTCACACAGTAAAGCAGCAATGTATATCGAACTAATTCGTTGGCAACTATTTTCAGTTGCTAACTAAGTTACAGAATAACCCCCCAGGTGGATAAAATTGGAACTAGAGACGCGTCAGCTACGATTTTAAAAACGTCATTTCGCTGTCAGTCTCTATCTATACTTCGATTTTTAATTTGATGCAGTAAACTGACGTTTCATTATGTCATTCCGTAAAATAATGTTGTCAACCTAATTTCAATAATGATGTGATAGGTTCATTTATAATTATAATCATAAAATCGTTTAAATGTCACATAATAAGATCTTAAAATAATTGTATATAGTAGGAACAATCTACCTCTAACAGGCATACACTATTTAACATTGTACGGACTAGAATTTCATAAAGTTAATTTGTTAATGTTTAAAGGTTACATAATTAGGAAGTTATTACCGGTATCTATCTATCATTATCTACTATATCCTTATAAAAAGAAATTTTGTACTGTAGTAAATAAAGATAAAATTTATTTATTTATTTACACATCATTCACTTTTACCGGGTTCCTACTTTTTTTTTCGTCAAAAAGTAGCAACCCATGAAACGTCATTTTACTATAGATCGACCAGAATCTCATGAAAAATAGGGAAATTAAATTTTGTAGTAAGCAACACTACGTTAACTCGGCTGCCCTAGTGATAAACAAAGTAATCACATTCAGAACACCTTACCTGGGATCGTTTCACGAAACGAAAAATCAAGTAACTGCATTTTAAATACAAAAACAAGGTATAACATCCAATTACTTTGTTTTTGTGTTGTTTTTGTTGTTTACTTGGTTTTGCATTTATATTTCGGGTTAGTGTGTGAAGTTACTTTGTTTGGGCAATTTAAATTTCAGTAAACGGTTCAAGTTATTTGAAATATTAAACTGTGGTAAAAAACTACTCGACATAAAACTTTTGTTAATGCAAAAAGTCAATTTCACAAAAAATATCAGTTACTTTGTTTATCGCTAGGGCAGCCGTAGTTTTGCTAACCTTGGAATTTCATTTCCCTATTTTTCATGAGATTCTGGTCGATCTATACATCGAATTAAAAGTCCGACTATAGTGTGAGTACTCTCCTGTTTTTTCACTATGTTGAAAGAATTTTAATTCTATTTTTTCCTGACGGTATTTCTTGAATAGCAATACCAAATTCTCTACTAGCGACGCTGTCCACTGAACAGGTAAGTTGGTGGCACTGTACGTGCTTTGACCGCTTATTCACCGCGGGTAACACCGCGGGGCGCAGCTAGTTCTCTATATGTTGAAATGTTTTGTCATAGTGAGCGTAGTGAACGCTGTGCCGACGTCTGAAGTTCGTCCACCGACGTGCATCCAGAACCCGTCCGTGCTACCGAGACCCTCGATATTACGCAAGCGGGATGTTGAGGGGTACGTACTCGTATATCCTACTAATATTATAAAATGTGAAAGTGTGTTTGGATGTTTGTTACTCAATCACGCAAAAACTACTGGATGGATTTGGCTGTTTGGAATGGAGATAGATTATACCCTGGATTAACACATAGGCTACTTTTTATCCCGGAAAATCAAAGAGTTCCCACGGGATTAAAAAAAATCGAAATTTGCTATAGCAATCTACAGCTGCAGCTATAGGTAGATTATTATAGCAAGCTTCCTTGAAAATAGGTATAAAGGTTGGAAAAGGAAGCGGAAATGGGGAAATCACGATTCCCTCGGGATTTGTGAAAAACCGAAATGCACGCGGGCGAAGCCGCGGGCAGAAGCTAGTAGATGAATAAATAAAAGTAAACTTTTAGACTTGTCCTACTCACCTCGTTTCATGTCCTTTAATGTCCCACCGCTGACTGGGTACAGGCCTCTCTTATAGGAGAGAGGGATTTAGAGCTTAGACTTGTCACGCTGCTCCAATGGCGTGCTTAAATGACTATTTTTGTGTTGTCCGACGTTGAAATTGTCCAATCCGCAATGACAGAAAAAAACATGTAGGCAAAAACATAATATTATGCTCCATTACCCGTGCGAAGCCGCGACGGGTCGCTAGTTGTATATAAAATTCCTTCAATTTCGCCAGCTCCCCAACCAAAACGGCCGTGCTCACGAGCGCGGTGAACGCCGTGAACACGATCATCGGCACCAACATCACCAACGTCACCAACATCGCCAATATCGGCGCCAACATCAACAACCAACAGCACGCGCTCAGCATGGGCACGGTGTACACGGGGTGGGAGGACGTGCCGTCGGGGCGCGCGGGCGGCGCGGGCTCCGGCTCCACGACCATATCGGCGCCGTCGTCGCCGGCGCCCGACATCGACCCCGACCCGCCCACGCCCGACCAGGACCTCTCCCCGAGGAAGAAGCCCAGAAAACAGACGTAAGTCGCAATCTTTATGTATGAAAATTATGTAAAATTTAATCATTATTTAAACTATGTAAAATCCCGTTGTGAGTGTGTACGTATTTCTTCTCCTAAGAGCCTTCACCGATTTTGCTGATTTTTTTTGGGTCACCAAGATGTTTCCGACACAGGTCAAAAATACAATAATAACTAGCTGACCCCCGCGACTTCGTTCGCATGTTTTTCTTATATAAACCTCACGGAGCCCGAGACCTTTCCAACGAATGCAAAACCGTGGAAATCGGTTCGTGCGTTCTGGAGTTATAGCGTCAGGAAGGAAACCCCGACTTATTTTTATATAGTAATACTTATATTTTTTTTTTCAGATTAATAAACGACGTGAGGCAATGTGAATTTCCCGCTGAAGACAGTGTGACGTCGCCACCGCCCGTGGTCCCCGTTGCGCCAATCCCCAAACGTATGTATTTTATGCATAACAAGCCGTTGTCCGCGATGATTTGACTGATGATATGTCATATCGCGTCGCGTCGCATTTGTCGTTCACCTAGTACTACGTATAATGAATGATGTGATGTGATGAATGGCGGCAGGGCCGTCGCTGCGGTCGAGCTACGCGTGCACGTGGCGCAGCACGGCGCTGCACTTCGCGCGGCCGGCGGACGTGCGGCGCCGCGAGCCGCGCGCGCGCGACCTGCTCGCCATCGCCGGACAGCGGCACGTGCTCACCAGCGCCGAGGGCTGGAAGGTGCACCACCTCACCGCGCAGATGGACGACTTGGTAACTCACAACTCGCACGACACTCGCCACCAACACGCCATAATCATCACCATCTTCACCATCATCATCACCTTCTTGACCATCATCGTCATCATCTTGACCATCATCATCATCTTCACTATCATCATCATCTTCACCATCATGATCATCTTCCTGACAATCACCATCCTAATCTTCTTCACCATCACCATCATCATCATCATCACAATCTTCTGATTATAATTATGATGAGACTGATAATCCGACACGCTGCGTTTGCCGATGCGCGGTCATCGTTCGAGCAACTTAGGACCACAATGTCTTTCTTTTCATCAAGCTATTTACTGTCATAGCACAAAATAAACTTATATAGCACTTTTCTTTTTCTTATATCGCAAGCTGTGGAAATCCATAAGTGGGTCTACATTATAGAAATATTTTTTTTGTATATTTATATTGTGTGTTTACTCATGTTTGCTATGTAACCTGTGGATTGTCCTTTTCAAATAAAAATAAAAAATCAGAAGACCGTATCTGCCCAAAAATTAAACGTTATTTGTTTAATTTCAAACTCATTTCCACTACTTATTAGCGAAACTACATTAACTAGTAATGTACTGATAGATATGTAACTGATTTTTGTTTGATTTCACTTAAATTTTTATAATTAATTAAAAAAAAAATTGGTGGCTCCCTCTTGTAGGTGTCTCTGGAAGCGGACGTGGGCGAGCAGCTGGTGGGCGTGCTGCGCGCGCTGGAGAGCGCGGCGTCGCGCGCGCACTCGCCGCTGCACGCGCTGCAGCACACGCTGCTCGAGCTTATCAAGGTAACGCCACACTAACACAACGTTTATAAGTTACTAGCGGTCCGCCCCGGCTACGCCCGTGGTACATAATATATAGCCTATAGCACTCAGGGATCACGTACATATCCAACGGTGAAAGAATTTTTGAAATCGGTCCAGTAGTTCCTGAGATTAGCGCGTTCAAACAAACAAAGACTTCAGCTAGACTAGCGGACCCGACAGACGTCGTCCTACCCGGTGGTATACCGACATCAGCGCCACCTACCGACACCCGGTAGGTTACCTGTACCTACCCGGTAATTGTGTTTTCAAACCATCCAGGAACCCATTGAAATATATACACAAATTTTCATACAAATCGGTTCAGCTGTTTTGGAGGAGTTAGGTGACAAACACACGTACAGAAGAATTATATAGGTATGAGCGAGAGAGTTTACCGTATCGACGACGGGATGAACAATAAACGTTTGACACTTACGAAACCCATGAACATTTTGTAAGGGAAAATGTTTTTTCTTTTATTTTACTTTTCGTCAATTTTCCAATGTTTTCAATAGTTATTCTGCTATTCGGGACAGACATACAACAAATCAATGTAGTGATATTCTTGTTTCCTCACAGGGCAACATACAGCGGAGTAAAATAGTATGCGAAGGAATTCAGGAGGCGCGCGAGGACATCCTGTGCGTGTTCAAGCACCGGAACTTCGTGTCCGACATCCTGACGCGGCAGGCCGACAAGCGCTGCTTCCGGAAACACCGCTCGCAGTCCTAGCATACGACGCCCACTAGCGCCAACAAACACAAAAAACTCAAAAAACCACTAAAAGCATAAACTCAAAAAATATTGATTGATATTTTTCTCACGAATAACCATTATGGTTCATAAAATATATGTAGCTTGATTCCCGGAACAGCTAGCTTCAAGTGACTGGGGTGAGAATGAAAGGTGATTTTTTTTTAATTTTATCGACTTTTGTTAGATTCTCATTTTCGATTATTTTATTGTTTAGTTATTATTATAATACTAGCTTTTGCCCGCGGCTTCGCCCGCGTGAATTTCGATTTTTCACAAATCCTGAGGGATAAGTAGATTTCTGGTCCACCCGCCCCCCGCCGCGCGGCGGCGTACCGCGGTACCGCGTACGGCGGGCGCAGGGGCGCGGGCGCGGGGAGCGGGCGTCGGCCGTCGCGATCGCGCGCAGCGAAAATACCTATCAGGGCGTTTTTAACATCTGTATTTACCGATTTCAACACAACTCCTTTTTTGAAAGTCGGTTAAAAAAGTAGCCTATGTTACTCCTTGGTTAATCCTCTACTTGTCTGTGAAAGTCCCGTCAAAATCGGTTCAGCCGTTCCGAAGATTAGCCCGTTCAAACAGACAGACAAAAATTTTAAAAACGTGTGATTCGGTTATGGTATCGTTCAAATAACCATATGAGCTTAATATGTGGTACTTATTTCGAAATTACAGACAGACACTTCAATTTTATTTATTAGTATAGATTGTAATGAAATCAAAGTAGTAGAAGGTTGCTTTCATTGGTTCTAAGATGCAAACGATAGGAATTGGACGCAAAAAGATTGCAGTACTTCGAATAAAACTTTTCTTGACTGGTTTGATTTGTGTTGTTATTTGAATAATAATATTGAAATGTTACTTTAAATTTTGATTTTATAGACAAACGATTAATTATTTTCGATTTAGAGAAAGATAAATCTATGGTTGGGTTGAAAAAACGCAAGGAATTCGCTATTTGTGCACTTCCATCAACAAAGTATATCATTATCTATATTTTTATATGCGTGATTTCGATGAAAGCTGTTCCTGGTATCGAGCTATATTTTATTTACTAATAGTCACCGCCTTTGGTTTTATATGAAACTTATTATAAGTAGTTTTATAAATTGTCGGGGGCCCGCAATAAGCTCAGCTAACATGTTTGATACAAAAGCAAAGGCACAAAGATTTTATGCTTAAAGAGGTGCCTGAATAAATGTGACTCCTTAAAAGAAAATTGTAATAAATACTATTATTATTATTATGTATTAATAGTGATCGCTCATTAGGGACTGCACGCAGGGAAAAGTAGACAGAGAAATGGTTTTCTATTCCTGAAGACATGAAAATCTGCACAGGTAGTTAAGTGTGCATAACAATTTACATGAAACTTTGGGTGTAAGAAAGAATGAAAAAGAAAAAAACATTTATTTCAGTGCTGCGCCCCACATGTCAATACTAGCTGTTATAGTAGGTTAACCTCGACGCCTGCAACACTTGTGCACTTAAACTAATAAATACTTCTAAAAAGAAACTTAATTCGGCGCTGACGCGCTGACGGCTTTTCCGGGCATACTGATGTCGTCATCAGTCATCATTATTCCATTATTTCCATATTTGAAAAATGCATTTCGTTCGATGCCTGAATTGCGTGCAAATTGTCCCTAAGAGCGACTAGTTTGAAAGTAAACTAAGTAAAGTGGGCTTAGAAAACTTGGTAAGTATAGATAATAAACATTTTAGCCTTACTTATTAATAAATAATTTAGGCACTGCTTCTTGTTAAATATGGTTTGTGCATGTCAAATGCTTGACAAAAATGTGTACAAGCAGTGGTTAAATTTTTATTAGAAAGGCCATCGTCTGTAAATATTGTACAGAAATATCTGACTAAGATGTAGAAGAATGTCCAATTTTTCTATGTTTGAAGAATGCCTTGAATAATGCTATGTATTTGTGTTGTGATGTTCATATTATTACTTCGATGAATAAAGAAATTTAACTGAAAATGTTTTATTTAAGTACTAGCTGGTGCTAGCGACTTAGTCCGCTTTGATTTTTATAAATCTCATCCCCTATTTAACCCACTTGGGAGTGGAATTTTCGAAATTCCTGAAACGTAAGTCTTTATTTTTAACCGAAAACCTAAATATAGGTAGACCAGATTCCAGAATCTCATGAAAAATACGGAAATGAAATTCCAAAGTTAGCAACACTACGGCTGCCCTAGCGATAAACAAAGTAACTGACATTTTTTGTGAAATTGACTTTTTGCATTAACAAAAGTTTTATGTCGAGTAGTTTTTACCACAGTTTAATATTTCAAATAACTTGAACCGTTTACTGAAATTTGAATTGCCCAAACAAAGTAACTGCAGTAAACAACAAGCACAACTCAAAAACAAAGTAATTGGATGTTGATTACTGTTTTTGTATTTAAAATGCAGTTACTTGATTTTTCGTTTCGTGAAACGATACCAGGTAAGGTGTTCTGAATGTAATTACTTTGTTTATCACTAGGGCAACCGAGTTAACCTAGTATTGCTTACTACAAAATTTAATTTACCTATTTTCCATGAGATTCTGGTCTACCTATACCAATATTCTTGGATATAACTTGAAAAATGACAGACTTTCATACAAACTTAAATCCCCTATTTAAATAAGGGGGTCTCATCTTCATCTTCATTCTGGGCAGGTGTCCGCACATAAACCATACAGGTCTGTTGTGCGTAAATAAGGGGGTATTTAAGGGTGAAATTTCCAATAATCCTTTCTTAGTGTGCGCCTACGTCACAAAAGGAAGCTACTGTGAAAATTTCAAGTTTCTAGCTTCAGTGGTTTAGGCTGTGCGTTGATCAGTCAGTCAGGACTCAGGACAACCTACTTTATATTAATATAGATATCTATCCAAAAGTTAATTATGTGTAACCAATAATTACTGTTGATCCCGAGATTCCCAAGGGGTGCAAGTGCACCACCTGGCACCCCCCTGCCGGCGCCCATGTGTGTAACCTATCTTAGAAAAAAGATAATGAAATTCGAGTTAAAATAAACGTTGAAACACATTTCGAAGATAAACAAGTTTCAAATCAAATCAAATCAAATAAACTTTATTCAAAATTGGTACACTGTACACTTTTTGAACGTCAATTTAGGTACAGGCAATGGTGATAATTATTTACGGAAACTTAAAACTAAAACTACGAGGGTTCCAAACGCGCCCTGGTCTGAGAAGAGCCCACAACAAACTCAGCCGGGTTTATTTTTTTTTATTATCACCATCTTACAATATGGTATAATAGCCATAGTATGGTATAATAGTTTATATTAATAAAAATTTTAAAAACCCCCGACATTCGCCATTTTGTGGCGGCGCGGCGGAAGCCCTTTCATTTGATACCCATGATAAGGGAGTTGTGAAAAAATATGTAATCCGCCATTTTGTAGCGGCGGCCATCTTGGATCGATTTTCATCAAACATAGCTAACAACACTCTCGACTAATTCACCTTTCAAACAAAAAAAACGCATTCGAATCGGTCCACCCGTTTGAGCGCTACAGGGGAACAGGATACACAGACACCTCAAACTTATAACACCCCGTCGTTTTTGCGTCGGGGGTTAAATTAAATAGGTAGAAGATAAAATAAATAATAATAATTGGTGGAAATGGATGAAATTTCATTAATTAATTTAAATTATAAACAAATACCTACCTACCCAGGAGCGCGATTTTCATGGCTTTAGTTGTCGTATATCGCTAGATGGCGCCAGGCCCGGATCTAGGGGGGGGCAGGCCGGGGCCCGTGCCCCGGGCGGCAGATTCAGAGGGCGGCAAATTCAAATGCTGAGTACAGCATTATCGCAACTTTGCGATGATTGAACGCGCAGTATAGTAGTAAAATAATCTATAGGTCTATGGCGGATTATCCTTAAGGAAAACTAGGCACGTGCCTAGGGGCGCGAGATAAGAAGGGGCGCCAAAATTAATTGAGCAGGTGCAGGAGCAAAGTTAGCACAGGTCTTTCAAAGCTGCAAACTTAGATTAGTATAAATACCTATATTCTACACGACTTTTATTGGTCCTAAGTCCTAACAACATAATATTAAAAATCAGAACTAGCCGTTAGTTCAGCCAATCAGGGGCGCCGATAAGGTGCTGCCTAGAGCGCTGTCGACATCTAATCCGCCACTGTATTGGTACATACATATTTCAAACTATTAGGTACAGGTCATATTTTGTATTACATTGAAAATATTTTGAAAATACTTTTGGATGGCACTGTATAATCGATACGGAACCTAAAGGCTAAAACTGTAATTTGTTCATTTTTGTCTGTCTGTCTATAATCTTGGCCACGAATCACGTCGAATCTACTACCTACGCCAGTCAAATCTTACATTAAAATCGCAATCAAACGGCAAGTTCTGATTTTTAGGGTTCCGTAGTAAACAAGGAACCCTTATAGTTTCGCCATGTCCGTCCGTCTGTCCGTCTGTCCGTCTGTCCGTCTGTCCGTCTGTCCGTCTGTCCGTCCGTCCTCGGTTAATCTCAGAGACTATTAGTGCTAGAAATCCGTAATTTGGCATGAGTATAAATATTAATCACGCCGACAAAGTGGTGAAATAAAATTTTGATAAATATTTTTTTTTAGGGTAGCTCCCCTACATGTAAAGTGGGGATGAATATTTTTTTTCTCGTCTACCCCATAGTGTGGGGTATCGTTGAATAGGTCTTTTAAAAATACTGTGGGTGTGGGAACATCATTTTTCGATTTCTAGATCCGTTTGTAAAATATGATGTTTTAAAGTGCAAATTTTTATTAGAGTCAAGTGTCCCCCCCCTCTATCAGCCAAATGGCAGTATATAGGAACTTGAAAAAATTCACAGCAGTAGGGTATATAATCAATTTTAAAGGAAAACTATCACGGCTAAGTAGGGTTCACAGGTTAAGGAGTTATATCTGTTTTTCGAGGATTGTGACTACGGAACCCTACACTGCGCGTGGCCCGCCACGCACTTGACCGGTTTTATTTTATATGATGTTAGGACTACTACCAGTAGTCTAAAATCTGATTTTGGAGCTTCGAAAGACCTGTGCTAACTTTGCACGACTCAAAAAACCGCGAAGTTTTTGCACTTTTGGATTTTTCATTTTCAATATAAACCTAAACTATGCGTTTTAAAAAAAAAATGATACAATACTTTTTTAAAGTAATCTAAAATTGCTACAATTTAAGTCTAGAACCAGCTCTGAAAATTTAATATTTACTGAGATAGGTACAGTTCTTCAAAACTTGACAATTATTTCCAAAAAAGTTAAATTTTAAGATTTGGTCAATTTTAAACTCCGATATTGGGGAAAATACTCATTTTACAGGTAAAGTTAAATGAAAAAATGTTGTAGTAAATATAATTAACTTCAATTTAAACGACGTCTTTAGGCCATAAAATTAGTTTAAAGGTTGAGGAGGAAAGAGTATACTTTTTATATTACATTAATTTCGGGGGGGGGGGGCAACTACTCGTCTTATATGTTTATACCTACTGGTAACCGATACTGGTATATCGAAAATATTGGTGGGGGCGGCATTTTACAGTTTTTGCCCCCCCTCGAAAAAACTGAAGATCCGGGGCTGGATGGCGCTAACCTATATTCAATGTACTCTGTGACTAATAGGTAGGTACCTAATCTGTGATGGAAATCCGAAATATTCAAAGAATATTGTGTGGAATATGGATCTCCGTCTGAGTATTTTTGTTCTGTGATATGGACTGAATACATGAATTTAAAAGGCTCAAAAGGGCTAGAACCCAGAGCCGTAAAACCAGTTAAAAAAAAATTAATTTATAGTAAACATAACCTCAAACACAGACCAATAACATATAGGATAACCTCAAAGACCATTGACCAAAGTCAAGTGTAATATTTTTAGTAAAAAATCTGGGTATTTTTATACTTCTACCTTAGATTAGGTATATACTTCTACAAACTATTAAATACAATGGCAACGAGTAGACTAGAAAGGATTGGCACCATTTTCACTAGGTATGTAACATTACCTTGGCCCGAGTTTTCGAAAAAGAAAATATGTAAGTACCTATTCCTTTTTTAAAACAATGATAATTCTGCAAACCCCAATCTTTAAAAAAATTACGCGGTAAGTAAAACACTTCGCGGTAAAACACTTGCCACTTTTACGTGAAAGATTTGCTAGCAAATTAGCTAAATAACCTAATAATTATTCGAAATCTTGGGTTTATAAAAATGCCACCTATAAAAAAATCTGCGTCTTCAAAGTTCCTATCAGAAGATTGTGATGATTTTACGCCAAAGAAGAAAAAGCCGGTAAAAAGACCTCAAGCTGAGAAGGTCAGAGTGGACGTGGAAGTTCATAATTTGTCAGATACAACTTCAACTGTTGCCAAGAAGAAAAAAATAATTGGAAGTGTTGAAGTTAGTGGGGAATCAGGACAGAAGATAATGAATATGATGGATCAGCAGCAGGAGGCCCGGTGAGTACTTATTCAAAGACTGTGGATTTAGATTTTTCAAATATTTCATTGCCCAGGATGTATAAGTACCTAGCAAGTTATCTCTATGCCATATTTTGTTAATATTGTCTCTGATATCAACTGTCTATATTTTGCAGGATATCAATAGGATATTATAATATATTATATAGGATATTGCAACTGTCTATATCTGTCTTTTTATATTCTTAAACATAAGATATAGTCTAGATCACTCCTTGTATTCCTCTACCTGCCTCTATTTCATCAAAGTCAGTTCAGCCGTTCTGAAGATTAGTTCAGACAAACAGAAATAAAAATTTAAAAACTCAACATGTTTGGATTATGCTATTGTTCAAATAAACATGTGAGCTGAATTATTTCAGTTATTTTGAAACTACAGATAGACACATCAATTTTATTTATTTGTGTGTCAGTTGCTAATGAAATAGTAATATTTTTGACATTGTAGGAAGCAAGTTAAAGAAAAAATGCTAAAGAACTTGCATGATATTTTTGAAGACTTTAAAGCTGATTACAATACTTTAAAAGACAATGAACAAAAATATGAACACATTCTCAGGTCTTCCATGAAAAGTTTGAAGCAATCTGCCACAGTATTTAAGCAAAAATTTAAAAAATTTAAAGAACTTCATGCTACATTTCAGAAAAGGTATTGCCATTACATTAAATCCTACTAATATTATAAATATGAAAGTGTGGATGGATGTTTGTTACTCAATCACGCTGCAACTACTGAACCGATTTGGCTGAAATTTTGAATGGAGAAAGATTATGCCCTGACTTAAAACATAGGCTTATCATAACATATTTTTATCCCGAAAAATCAAAGAGTTCCCACGGGATTTTGAAAAAACCGAAATCTATAGCTACAGCTATAGGTAGATTACTATAACAAACTTCCTTGAAAGTAGGTATAAAGGTTGGAAAAGGGAGCAGGAACGGGAACCGGAAATCCACGCTTCCCTCGGGATTTGTGCAAAACCGAAATTCACGCGGGCGAAGCCGCGGGCATTTTCTAGTGACTATTACCAAAATTAGCTGAAATGAGTCAGACAAGCTGAAAATAAAAATAAAAATGAGACATCTATGATAACGATTGTTAGGGATCTTTGCTATCAGTTCAAGGATCTTCACTATCAGTTCAAGTCTGCTGGCCGCACTAGACCTATTCTATGAACTATTCATTCTATTGTGCACTTGGTCACTAAGTCCAGTTGGATAGTTTCGAAGAACATCAGACCAGTAGCACAAAATATATAATATGCCAGTAGTCTTGGACTTAGACTACTACTTACTAGCATGTGAGATGCCATAAGATTATCTTTATAAAGCTGGTTCCAAAAAAATCTTAAATAACAATTTATAAATGTTGAATGGAAGCAGGCGTTACTTTGCGGAATTCCATGATATACAATGAATATAAAATTATTTTGCTATAATCCGCTAACAGTGACAAATTTGTAGGCACAACACCACACAATCTTGTAGGCACAACACCACACAATCTTGTAGGCACAACACCACACAAATTCACCACAAAACAAACTCGACGATCGTTTCGCTCCGACACCGGAGCATCTTCAGGAGATGTCGACTTCACAACGGACGATTGCAAAGTCAACAATCGTCCGTTGTGAAGTCGACATCTCCTGAAGATGCTCCGGTGTCGGAGCGAAACGATCGTCGAGTTTGTTTTGTGGTGAATTTGTGTGGTGTTGTGCCTACAAGATTGTGTGGTGTTGTGCCTACAAGATTGTGTGGTGTTGTGCCTACAAATTTGTCACTGTTAGCGGATTATAGCAAAATAATTTTATATTCATTGTATAACAATTTATAAATTATATTATTTATACAGTTTATGTTTAATCACACAGATTTGAGGATATTGAAGTAGAGCAAAGAGGTGAAATCGACAAATTCGAAAAAGAATTGGAAGAGGATATTACCAAGTTTAAAGAAAAATTAATAAAGGAAACAAAGAGCAGTGAACGAGCGTCTTTACATCATTACTTTATGAATGCTATGCAGAATAATTTTTAATTCAATTCACTTTTTAATTGTACACTACATAGTAAATTAGATTTTTAGTATATTTTTAATTTGCATTAAAATTTGATTGTATACTAGGAACAAGTGTAAATTAAAAATTTAAAAACCCCCGACATTCCCTATTTTTTGGCGGCGGCCATCTTCTCTGTTCTAATTCACCTTCCAAACAAAAAAAAACCGCATTCAAATCGGTCCACCCGTTTGAGCGCTACAGGGAAACAGACAGACAGAGACACACACACGCACACACACACACACAGAAACAGACACACACGCACGCACACACACACACAGACACGTCAAACTTATAACACCCCGTCGTTTTTGCGTCGGGGGTTAAATACTAGTGTCCGTACGAAAGTTCGGTTTCGGACGAGTATCGGCCAAAAATCAAGTTTCGGGGGCAGTTTCGGTTTCGGCCTAAATTGGCCGAAACTTTTGCCGAAACCGAAACTGATTTCGGAAGTTGTGCACGCTCGCCTAACTTCGTTTCTAGCGGCAACGCTTTGGCGGATGCTGGCGGCTCTCTTCGGGAATTGTCATGCGCCGTTCGGATAGCTTTGTAGCAACAAAACATGTATGTTTTTGTTTCATTTCTGTACTTGAATAATTTATAGATATTCTTAATTGAATATTGAGTCAGTAACTTTATTTTGTTGGTATTAACAAATCAAGTCACATGTAAAAAAGAGATTGTAAATGAAAAATGTGAAGTGTTTAATTTGTTAAATTACGTGGTATAGGTAAATTCATAGGTAAAATGCACCAAATTTCAGTATTTTAAGATTTGTAAGGAATTTTGCACTTGACCACGTGAGATTCGGTTTCGGTTTCGGCCGAAACTGAAGCCATGGCCGAATATTCGGTTTCGGTTTCGGTTTCGGCCGTAAAACCAGTTTCGGTCGGACTCTATTAAATACTAAATAGTATAATCTTTCTTTTACACATAAAACCTTGCAAACAAATAAAATTATAAAATGACTTGTCCTGACTTGCTGATTGACTCCTTTAGAATAGGTATTTTAGAATTTTTGGTATTGCTAAGTCAGTTATTTTTCAAATTTGAAAAATAATTAATATGTTTTTTTAGGATTTCAGTAAATTCCATCCCTAAGGGAGTTAAATAGGGGAAGAAAGTGTGTATGAAAGTGTCAATAATTTTCAAGTTATATCAAGTTATATAATAATTGGCAAATTCTGTGAAAATCTATACTTATCCATACTAATGTTGGAATGCGCAAATGTGTCTGTCCGTTTCAGGCTTCAGCTCAGAAATAGCTATCCTGGAGATGGGCATAGGATACGGAAAATCAAAGATATCCAAAAGAAATCAAAGATATAAAGATAAGATCATGGATTCTTTAAAAAACCTAAATCCGCGCGAATAAAGTCGCGTGCATCAGGTAGTGAACATATTAGGCTAGTTACATAAAAAAACCGGCCAAGTGCGTGGCGGGCCACGCGCAGTGTAGGGTTCCGTAGTCACAATCCTTGAAAAACAGATATAACTCCTTAACCTGTGAACCCTACTTAGCCGTGATAGTTTTCCTTTAAAATTGATTATATACCCTACTGCTGTGAATTTTTTCAAGTTCCTATATACTGCCCCCTATATAAGTGTCCCCCCCCTCTATCAGCCAAATAGCTGATAGAGGGGGGGGGACACTTGACTCTAATAAAAATTTGCACTTTAAAACATCATATTTTACAAACGGATCTAGAAATCGAAAAATGATGTTCCCACACCCACAGTATTTTTAAAAGACCTATTCAACGATACCCCACACTATGGGGTAGACGAGAAAAAAAATATTCATCCCCACTTTACATGTAGGGTAGCTACCCTAAAAAAATATATTTATCAAAATTTTATTTCACCACTTTGTCGGCGTGATTAATATTTATACTCATGCCAAATTACGGATTTCTAGCACTAATAGTCTCTGAGATTAACCGAGGACGGACAGACGGACGGACATGGCGAAACTATAAGGGTTCCTTGTTTACTACGGAACCCTAAAAAATTAGTAGGCCGTAGGTAAGTACTATAAAATAAAAAGTCGGGTGGACTGTTTGTTTGGAACCCAAGAAGTAAGAAATTTTTTTAGAGACTCAAAATCTCAAATAAAATTGATCGCACGTTATTGAATTTCATCATATTACATTAATAAATTGAAAATTTAAAAAACCCCCGACATTCGCCATTTTATGGCGGCGGCCATCTTGGATTTGCATAGTGATATTCTACTAGTCAAGCCCTTTCATTTGATACCCATATTAAGGGAGTTGTGAAAAAATATGAAATCCGCCATTTTGTAACGGCAGCCATCTTGGATCTATTTTAATTAAACATAGCTAACAACACTCGACTAATTCACCTTTCAAACAAAAAAAACCGCATTCAAATCGGTTCACCCGTTTGAGCGCTACAGGGGAACAGACAGACACACACACACGTCAAACTTATAACACCCCGTCGTTTTTGCGTCGGGGGTTAAAAATGAATACGCTCGATCGTGGCTCTAGCTTTAATATGTACCGTCAAATACTAAATAACTGCGGTTGACAGGATTAACGTTAATATAAAAAAAATAACGGTATTTTTGATAAGTTTTACTTTTTAGCGTTAAACTTTTTTAACATTGGCAACGTTAGCAGGCTCCGCGCTTGTCACTCGTCAGTATGCGCCACGCTATGGGCAGCAGAATCGTCCTTGCAAGGTCCTTGCATTTATTTCAGTTTCTTGACTTTCTTGCAAAGGCTTCTTGCCTTGCGGTTCATGCTGGAACCTCTACATTACGTTAAGCATAATATAATATGTACCTAGCGGATTATATTTTACTTTACTTCACTTATAATTTTTTTTTTTTAATTTTAAATCTTGAACGCCATTTTAAAAAGAGCGGGAACATTAGTTTATCGTTTTAGTTTTTCGATAATTGCTTTTTGAGTTTTGACTTGTTTCTCAACTTTGCTGGTAGGTATACTTTGTTTTAATAAATACTAATTGAAAATGGCAACCGATAAAAAATCCACCACATCTGAAGACATGTACGACTTACTCAATGATCCTGATTTTCTAAATGATTCGCCAAAGAGTATAAAAGAGAAACGACAATTAGTTAAAATAAAGAAAGAATTTGATAATTTGCCCAAAGTTAATGCAGCTCCTGCTAAGAAACTAAAAGTTAATGAAGGTATTGGCGATGCTGGGGAAATGCGTCAAAGAACTTTAAATGTGTTCAATCACCAACTTCAAGCCAGGTATGTACTTATCCACAAATAAAGCCTTTTTACGGTATTTACTATGTATTCTGTCCTAACTCCTAATGCTCCTAAGGATGTCGATCCTAAGAATCAAATACGTCCGGGCTTATCTTCGGAGCGGCTGAACCGATTTACTTTCTTAGATATAGACTTTCACATGCAGGTAGCTGGTAGAGGAATCTACAAGAAATATTTATTATCCCGCATATATATGGACAAACAAAAAACTATTGATATGAGGAATAATAAAATTGGAGCTAATTCAATTTTAAACAATCTATAAGCTTAAACTAAACTAAAATGACAGGATTCGGTGGTTGACATCTTCTCAAAATAGGGCCTTGTGTCCTAGGTGTACCTTATAGTATTCGTCTACAGTCTACACCTACAGCCACAATTTCGAGTGCAAAATTCCCAACGATCACTATATAAGTGTCCCCCCCCTCTATCAGCCAAATAGCTGATAGAGGGGGGGGGACACTTGACTCTAATAAAAATTTGCACTTTAAAACATCATATTTTACAAACGGATCTAGAAATCGAAAAATGATGTTCCCACACCCACAGTATTTTTAAAAGACCTATTCAACGATACCCCACACTATGGGGTAGACGAGAAAAAAAATATTCATCCCCACTTTACATGTAGGGTAGCTACCCTAAAAAAATATATTTATCAAAATTTTATTTCACCACTTTGTCGGCGTGATTAATATTTATACTCATGCCAAATTACGGATTTCTAGCACTAATAGTCTCTGAGATTAACCGAGGACGGACAGACGGACGGACATGGCGAAACTATAAGGGTTCCTTGTTTACTACGGAACCCTAAAAAATTAGTAGGCCGTAGGTAAGTACTATAAAATAAAAAGTCGGGTGGACTGTTTGTTTGGAACCCAAGATGTAAGAAATTTTTTTAGAGACTCAAAATCTCAAATAAAATTGATCGCACGTTATTGAATTTCATCATATTACATTAATAAATTGAAAATTTAAAAAACCCCCGACATTCGCCATTTTATGGCGGCGGCCATCTTGGATTTGCATAGTGATATTCTACTAGTCAAGCCCTTTCATTTGATACCCATATTAAGGGAGTTGTGAAAAAATATGAAATCCGCCATTTTGTAACGGCAGCCATCTTGGATCTATTTTAATTAAACATAGCTAACAACACTCGACTAATTCACCTTTCAAACAAAAAAAACCGCATTCAAATCGGTTCACCCGTTTGAGCGCTACAGGGGAACAGACAGACACACACACACGTCAAACTTATAACACCCCGTCGTTTTTGCGTCGGGGGTTAAAAATGAATACGCTCGATCGTGGCTCTAGCTTTAATATGTACCGTCAAATACTAAATAACTGCGGTTGACAGGATTAACGTTAATATAAAAAAAATAACGGTATTTTTGATAAGTTTTACTTTTTAGCGTTAAACTTTTTTAACATTGGCAACGTTAGCAGGCTCCGCGCTTGTCACTCGTCAGTATGCGCCACGCTATGGGCAGCAGAATCGTCCTTGCAAGGTCCTTGCATTTATTTCAGTTTCTTGACTTTCTTGCAAAGGCTTCTTGCCTTGCGGTTCATGCTGGAACCTCTACATTACGTTAAGCATAATATAATATGTACCTAGCGGATTATATTTTACTTTACTTCACTTATAATTTTTTTTTTTTAATTTTAAATCTTGAACGCCATTTTAAAAAGAGCGGGAAAATTAGTTTATCGTTTTAGTTTTTCGATAATTGCTTTTTGAGTTTTGACTTGTTTCTCAACTTTGCTGGTAGGTATACTTTGTTTTAATAAATACTAATTGAAAATGGCAACCGATAAAAAATCCACCACATCTGAAGACATGTACGACTTACTCAATGATCCTGATTTTCTAAATGATTCGCCAAAGAGTATAAAAGAGAAACGACAATTAGTTAAAATAAAGAAAGAATTTGATAATTTGCCCAAAGTTAATGCAGCTCCTGCTAAGAAACTAAAAGTTAATGAAGGTATTGGCGATGCTGGGGAAATGCGTCAAAGAACTTTAAATGTGTTCAATCACCAACTTCAAGCCAGGTATGTACTTATCCACAAATAAAGCCTTTTTACGGTATTTACTATGTATTCTGTCCTAACTCCTAATGCTCCTAAGGATGTCGATCCTAAGAATCAAATACGTCCGGGCTTATCTTCGGAGCGGCTGAACCGATTTACTTTCTTAGATATAGACTTTCACATGCAGGTAGCTGGTAGAGGAATCTACAAGAAATATTTATTATCCCGCATATATATGGACAAACAAAAAACTATTGATATGAGGAATAATAAAATTGGAGCTAATTCAATTTTAAACAATCTATAAGCTTAAACTAAACTAAAATGACAGGATTCGGTGGTTGACATCTTCTCAAAATAGGGCCTTGTGTCCTAGGTGTACCTTATAGTATTCGTCTACAGTCTACACCTACAGCCACAATTTCGAGTGCAAAATTCCCAACGATCACTGGGTAGAGCGAAACCATGAGACATGATTTTCACCTGCCTCATGTTAATTGCTAGACTCACTCTCTCTCTCTCTCTCTCTCTCAGTTGAGAAACTTGCTGAAGTCATTCAGCATTGTGTTAAGGTGGTCGCTAGGTACTTTCACTGTAACATACATATATAAAATACATACATAACTGATTCATTTATGTATGTATTTTATATCATCATCATCATCATCATGATCAACCCATTACCGGTTCACTACAGAGCACGGGTCTCCTCTCAGAGTGAGAAGGGTTTTGGCCAAGCGGATTGGCAGACTTCACACACCTTTGAGAACGTTATGGAGAACTCTCAGGCATTCAGGTTTCCTCACGATGTTTTCCTTCACCGTTAAAGCAAGTGATATTTAAATACTTAAAACGCACATAATTCCGAAAAGTTAGAGGTGCGTGCCCCGGGATCGAACCCACGACCTCCGATTAGAAGTCGGTCGTCCTAACCACTAGGCTATCACAGCTTTTTTTTTTATATATATACTAGCGACCCGCCCCGGCTTCGCACGGGTAGTAGAGCATATTATGCGTAGGTACTACCCGCTCAGGGATTAGGCAGCGTTTTCGATGAAAGCTCCCAGGCGGCTTGACTTTTTACGATATTTTTGCCGGAAATCGAGATAAACCGTTTTTTACCCTTAAAACTCCCCCCCTTTTTTCCCGAGCTCAGATCGCCCGTAAATTATTTTTCCTTGTATTTTTATAATATTCTCCTCCTTTTCCAATGGGTTTCATCCTACGTACTGTGATTTTTTTTTTGGTTTCAAAAATTATCGACACTGGGCTATAGGGAGAACCGCGGCCGCGCGCCGACGCGCTTATAGGCACGCTCCCGCTGCCGCAATTTTTAAAACTGTAATATCTTCGAAAGTATTCATTTAAATCATATGCTGTAAAGGGCCATATGGATTTATATAAAATCAACAATGCATTTAAGGTATTTAATTAGATAAGGATTAATGCTGTATTGGTTGAAATCGCTTCGAAAATTAGCCATTATTTGTCGTAAAAAGTAAATGACAAAATAATTTAAAAATTAAAAAAACCCGACTGCCATGCTAAAAAACGAACTAAAAAAATTAATAAACTACCACCGCACTTACAGTGTAGTTGTTATTTATTTTGTTTTTCATGATTTGTCACTCCAAATTGATTTAAAACATATAGATTGTATACATTTTCGTACTCGCCTTTTAAAGCCCTTTATTTTGATACCCCACTCGAGGGTCTTGAAGAAAAAAATTTTTTTCAGCCCGCACATTAAAGTGCATAACATTCGCCATTTTGATTTTTTATGAATTTTATGTACCCAGTAACATTTGCGCCGTCAAGACAAATCTAATGACGTATAATTTATCAAAATAGGTTGAGCCGTTAAGTAGTTACGAACTGACATAGGAAACGGTCATTTTCTACGATTTATCACTCCAAATTGTTTCCAAATATATAAATTTATACATTTTCGTATTTGCCTTTTGAATCCCTTTATTTTGATACCCCACTCGAGGGTCTTGAAGAAAAAATTTTTTTTCAGCTCGCACATTAAAGCGCATAAAGTCCGCCATTTTGATTTTTTTTTAAATTTAGGTACCCTATAACACTCGCGTCATTGAGACAAATCTAATGACGTATCATTTATCAAAATCCGTTGAGCCGTTGATTAGTTACACGCGGACATAGGAATGGACATACATACACACAGGTGAAACACATAACCCAGTCGGGTAATAAAAAATGTTATTGTGGGATATCCATAAGAGATAGACATATACCATCGCGGACTTTTCTGTAGACCTTTTCAATGTGTACAATACTTAGTACATTATTTTGATAAATCTCGTAGGGTTCAGCCTGCGTTTGCAATGTAAGCGGAAAAAATGTAATTATTTACGACGTCACATTAGAATTCTCAAAAATAACAGTATTTCTCCACTATTTAATGGATGTTATTATACATATAAACCTTCCTCTTGAATCACTCTATCTATTAAAAAAAACCGCATCAAAATCCGTTGCGTAGTTTTAAAGATTTAAGCATACAAAGGGACATAGGGATATAGGGACAGAGAAAGCGACTTTGTTTTATACTATGTAGTGATATATAAATGAATGTTAGATTTCTAGACCATTAGTTGTGTGAGATCGATGCTTAATTTTCATTAAAATATATTTATGTTGCATATATACTTTAGCAAACAAATTGATGACAATTTACTGAAGAGTATAGACAAAGTGATCGTGGATATTGAGGCCGACTGCGACGTTCTCGACGACAACGTGCGCAAGCTGGAGCACCACTCGGGGTTGATCCTCAAATGCATGCATCAGATGAGCGCTGCGCAGAAGGAAAAGCTGGAATCGATGGATGACATTTATTCAGCGTATAAAAAGCAGTAAGGGACAATTTTAAGTTTCTGTTAGAAAGCAGTTTCCATATAAGGCCGGGTCCGCACTGCGAAATTTATTTAATTTTTTTTTTCGTATTCTAATATATTTTTTCATATATATAGCATAGCATACAGTTTCATACATTTCCATATTATGTCATAGAATTCTGAGAAAAAATTCGCGCGAATAAACGCAGTTCGTGTTCGGCCTTGTCCCACCGGCGACGATGAACGAGAAGCGAGTAGAGCTAGAAACTAGAAACGAGTTGGCGAGCAGCGGGCAGCGAGTGTGTAGTTCCGATACTGTTGTCGCTGGGCTGTAAGCGAGTGTGCGAGTGCGGCAGGCGTCAGTTCTGCGGTGTTTTGGTCTCTCGGCGCGAGTTCTGACCAAGCGAGCATCGCTAAGCGACTATTTTTGCTAGCTCTTGTCGCTCAGCGACAAACTAGTGGACCGAGTCCTCGCCGCCCGCCGGCAATGTGAACAGTCACACTTTTATTGAAAAAATCTAAAAACCTTGATATATTTTCAGTTTTATATGAGAATTTTCTAAACACAGTGTAACCCCTCCTTTTTAACCCCCGACGCAAAAACGACGGGGTGTTATAAGTTTGATATGTGTGTGTGTGTGTCTGTTTGTTCCCCTGTGGCGCTCAAACGGGTGGACCGATTTGAATGCGGTTTTTTTTGTTTGAAAGGTGAATTAGTCGAGAGTAAATTGTTAGCTATGTTTGATGAAGTTCGGTCCAAGATGGCCGCTACAAAATGGCGGATAACATATTTTTTCACAACTCACTTAATATGGGTATCAAATGAAAGGGCTTGACTAGTAGAATAGCACTATTGCAAATTCAAGATGGCCGCCGCCACAAAATGGCAAATGTCGAGGGTTTTTTAAATTTTTAATTTACACTTGTAAAGAATATAAAAATTTCGTCCCAGTTGTAGAAGCTGCTCTCCGAACCGACGATATACAAACAGATTCACACGAGTCTTCGAGTAGTATACATTAAATAAAAATATCTTGATTTCATTGCAGATGTGAGGAAAAAGAGGCTAAGCAGAAAGCAGAAATGGAGGAATTGGGACGCAAACTGGATGAGGATTTTCAAAAGTTGAAGCAGAAAGTCATCTCTGAGACCAAGCGCAGTCAATGGGAGAGCATGCAGAAGACTTTCTTTAAAGCCATGGAGAATGACTTTTAATTATAATATTTCGTTTCTTACTCAATTTAATAATTTATCATTTCCTTAACAATAAATAAAATAAATTCTTTATCCTTATGTAGTACGTAAAGCTGTCTTTAATTTAATCCCGATTTAGAAGGACTAGAATTTAGGTGAGTTTTCCTAGCTTTTTAGGGCGTTTTCAAAGATAGACCGTATGCGTGTTTCGTCTCGCCCGCGGATCCTCAACCGTCCTTTACGCCTTTGTTTCATACATTTCAGTATCGTGCAATGTGCATGATTCCCGTATCCCGGACGCGGGCGATCTAACGCGGGATTTTTACGCTTGGCGAGGCTAATCCATATGCATGACGATTGATGACCTCTACCTATACCTATATTTGGAATATTCCGAAATTTAATGTTTAGCATTTTCCATTACACATTTTAATAATAAACTATCACATTTATTGAGTCGAGGTTAATTGACAAATTAATTTCTTATTGACAAAGTTGCATAGCAAAATCGGCTTTGTATTCTGCACAAGATAGTGAATAATTTGTAACATTGATAGACCGACTCGTATACATGTAGTTCCCCTGAGTTTCTTGCCAGCTCTTCTGAGCAAAATCTACTTTCCGAACCGCTGGTAGAGTACTAGAGTCTTGACTTATCATAAGAGCCACTAGTTGGCCTACATTAAATAGATAAATCAGAATTTTGATTTTTTTGTAACTTTTGTTCCTAGAGCGGAGGGGCTGATCTTACGTGGAGCATTGAAGCCGGACGACAGGCCGCTGTGGTTCGACGTGTACAAAGCTTTCCCGCCCGCGACGGAACCCAAGTTCGCGCGGCCCAAGCCGGAAAACCAGTCCGTCAGACCAATCCTTTACAAAGAAGATGTTATTAGAGCGTAAGTTAAATAATATTTTATAAGCAGTCTGCCCTTTATTCATATATTATCTAGCATGTGAATATTGGCTGTACTTAAATAGGCAACACCGCAATGCACCCATTTCTTGCTATGCAAATGTATTGTTGAACCGGGGCTCCACATACTTTGGAATTCACGCTCTGCCAGCAACCACTCGCTGAATGGATTTTCAAAATTCCTAAAATCACGTTAAAGCAAGTTCCGCATCATGGTTTTTCCCTCACGATTTATTGACGTGATAACGTCTTATAACTTAATCGATGAACGCTGGCTGCACGCACGAAAATGTCACGTTCCGCCTTAGCCGAGGCACGATGGGCCTATATACATATGTGTTCTATAATGTTTTCTTATGACGTTATCACGTAAAATTATCGTCCGTAAATCAATTACAGACAACCTTGACATCTAGGCGATCTAGAAATTCACACGTTCAAACGTTTTGAACACAATGTTCGTTTACAGGAAATTCCACGCCAAAGGTCACGGGCTGAGCGTCAATATGCTGAGCTCAACTGGAGAGACGCAAACTAGAAAACTCATACAGAAGTATCAGCAACTGCAGTCGGAAGGGGTCGCGGAAGAAGAACTGCTTCAGAAGTCCGTTGAGGCGATCGGAAGCGCGCGACAAGCAGCTGCGGAAACCTCCACAATGACCCCGAAGAATCCAGACTCAGTGACTGCCAAAGTTTTTGCGGAGGCGGACCTTAAAAACATATTTAAAGAATAAAATTTGACCTTTGCATACCTTAGTTGTAATGTTTCGTCGCAGTTAATTAATATAATTTTATTTATTAAGTAATAGTACCTAATTAGTTTCATTCAATAGATATTTTTGACTAAAAGTTCCGTTTTTTATTTAATAGCTAACACCAAAAATATAAATAGTTATTTGACATAGATACCTCGGTCGTCGATAAACGGTCACATCGGTTTGTCGGCCAAGTCTTCGACGAGAATTTGCTCGTCGAAGAGTCGTATGTTAGGGTAAACGAGAAATCAGACTACAACGACAATGTTTGTCTCGTCTCGTCACGGGATATCACTTTGGCCGCATCTTAGGCCTGCAGGTAAAATTCCTTCTGTCTTCATCGTCAAAAACCAAGAGGTGAGATCGCAGGCAACCACCTTGTCGGACAAAGGAAACATTAAGAGTCCTGCACCTTACGCAATTATAGTGGGCTACCTACATTAAACATTGTAAGTTAGGTTAGGACATATTTTCAAATGTAGGTATTCTACATTTCTACCTATCAAAAGTGAGGAACTCAGCAAAAAAAGTCAAGATAACGTTCATCCACCTTTTTTGTCACCTACCTTTCTAATTTGATATTTTTTGTATGTAAAGATACAACTGACTAGACCTAGTACCTACTTATGTGAGTCATTCTCATTCAAAGTGAAATACCACCATGTAAGTACTAAGAAACCACATATTAGTAATCATTTATCTTATCTCGAATAGATAAGGGGCTCGTACTCAAAACGCCCAAAGCTGCTGCGTCGCTGTGTATTCAATTTGGTTCATAATAATTTTTGCCCGGTTATTCTATTACGGTGTGTTCAAGATTCCAAAATGGGACTAAGGAAACCAGTGTTGTTCTATTTCGCAGTTGTGTTGGGTACGTAATAGATTTTTCAGCTATTTTCGTAGAAACTAGAAACCTACGTAAACATGCTAAGTATAGCAATTCCATCATTCCAATAATATGGTGTAGCTCAAATTAATTATATCACTTGTCCTTGAAATTGAAAAAGATGTACCTGCCGCGCCTACATATCTATTGCGAGTTGTAGAAAATCGTTTTGTACCTACACATTGTGTTGACAGTAGACGTACTTACGTTTCAGCAAAACATTGAAAAGAAATCAATGCATTCAGTTCAATGAAAATAAATAAAATATACTTAGTTACCTACCTAAGAGTAGATAAGCGGACTGCAAACCGAATGCAAAACTGCAGTTTACATGTCGTCCAAGCTACAGTGGCATTACTGAATCGCAACTGCCGCCTGATTACGCAGTCCGCTTACAGTTCTTGAGAAAAGGATAGCTTAGTCGACTGGGAGACCTGATGCAGTTATTTTAATTACCTACAATTAGAATTACATCCAACCATCATCACCATCGTGCAATTTACATCTGTCCCTCCAGTAGCTTCAATAAACAGGATGTTATTTGCACCTAGTTACTTACCTAGAAAAACAGTCGTTCATAGAATAAAATCATTTGTTGTCTATTTGTCAGTTGTCCTGAGCACTCTAACACAGGAAGCCGAAGCAAGACGAAGAATCCTGCGCGGGAGGCGTGTGATGACGCGCACGTATTACCGTAAGTTTTTAATAAAAAGCAAAGTTCATTAATAATTTTAAACTCTGATTTACTTAGTCGTTATGACCGTCAAAAAAAGTAAAAACACTACCATTGCATGCACAAGAATTTTATCATAATCAGTTCAGGAGTTGAAGATAATACCTATATATATACCTACTTACATCTTTTTAAATAATTATTATTATTTATTTCAAGGTTTTTTTTAATTTTTTTAACTTGACTTTATTCCACTATCTCTTCAACTAAGTAATTACCTACAATAGGTTGACAACTTGACGAAAATTCGACCCTACCGGCCTTTCAGATTTGTCTCCGTTCTATAGACCTTATCTTTAGCCAATTTAATATCTTCCGTGTTCCAGGTGGAAATGCGGTACCGGCGTGGGCAATTAGTCTAATGGCAGGAATTGGCATGTTGGTCATTGGAGGAGTATTGTACGTTATAATGAGAAAAGTTGTCCTTTCTTCAGAAACTGGCACCCTGAACACGTACCAACCGGCCATGCAACACGACAATAGCGTGTAGTTGAATATGAGAAAAGTATTTGTAAGAAAATACAATATAATATACTATACCTACTACACATTAATGTAATATTAATATCCGAAAATTTTGCACTTAAAATTGTACTGGTTAATTAAAGAGATAATATAGGTATAGGTACTTTTTTCTTTTTTCATCAAGTGTGCGGATTAGCCCAGCAAGCGTTTCTCCCGCATCACATTGTACAAACGGAGGCGCGGTACGTGGAGATTGTACCTTAAAATTAATTTCAAAGAGGATATAAACACTACGTTCCAATTAATTATCACGCTTGCGAGGCTTCGCTTCGGTAAACGTCGAGTTTCTAATCATTAACAGCACCCGCACACTGTGGCGATGACACACGAGTAGCAAATCTACAGAGGGGAAGCTTCCACAAGCGGCCCGCTGTAGGTATACTCACACAAACACACTCACCAACGGTTCACGGACGCCCGCTCGTTCCACTAACCAGTTGGTGACAAACGTGCGCATATGTGTGAGTGTACTTACAGCGGGCCGCTTGTAGAAGCTTCCCCTCTGTAGGTACTCTGTGGCGATGACGAGTGGCCGCCACAAGACGCGGAAGAGATTTTTCATGCATTTTCTTGTGGCTCGAACGCTGTATGCCATGTAAAACGTATGAAAAATCTCTTACGCTGTAAAGGTACTCTTTGACTGCGTGACAAAATACGCATATATCTCCGAAAACGTCTTTAGGACACGTTATAGTTAGATCGATCGATTTTTTTTTACCTACTAAGAATGTGTCAACTGTAAACTTCGAAGAATGTCCATTGCATTTTGTATTTCATTTATAAAACCAATCTACTTTTTTAAGATTTAGGAATGTAAGAGATTTTAAAATAAAACTTATTAATAGATAAATTATGTATCTTTATTCGTGTTATTCTGTTGATACAGATGTACCAGTTACATATTACATTATTAATTCACAAACATGTCACATTTTGGATTGATTTCATTACAATATGCATTAGGTTGGTACAATATGATAAGTGGGGGGTATTAGAACTCTCTGCGGTGATACTTGTCGGGGTCGAAGTAGGAGGTGACGACCACGCGGTTGCTGAACTTGCGGCCGGTGAGCGTCTGTTGCGCCTTCTGACAGTCCGCGATACTGTTGAACTCTACGAACACCTGCCAAACATCATTATGGGATTAAATCCAATTTCTGTATAAATTGAACATTAACAAATTAACAGTTTAAAAAATAATGGGTCTGGTCAATTTAAGTTAGAGATAATATTAAAATGATAATCAAGTTTTTTTAAGGAGCAACCATCGAGTTTCTTGCTGGTTCTTCCCGGCAGGTATGGCATACCAAACCAGTAATAGATTCACTTGACGATTTAAAAGAATTATAACTAGATGTGTTATAATATTATACTAAAATCTTCCTCAAAGTATGTAGGTTACGATAGTGAAAAATTATCAAAATCGGATCACTAGTTTTTGAAATAATCGCGAACATACATACATGTTGAATACCACCACTATAGCCTTTTAACGTCCCAATGCTGGGCACAGGCCTCCTCTCTCATAGGAGAGAGGGATTTAGAGCTTAGACCCGCCACGCTGCTCCAATGCGTGTTGGCGGGCTTTAACGACTACTGTCACATGATAGTGATAATAATCGGGACCAACTGCTTAACGTGCTCTCCGAGGCACGGGGGTGAATCACCGCCAACTACCAACTCCGGGCTGGCACTGAGAATTTCTTGACAGATAAACCCAGTACCTAACAATTTTATTTGAATACAGAACCTCTTTTTTTAAAGTTGGTCAATATCTACATGAGTGATGAGTCGGGTAGTAAAGTAAAAGTGAATATGACACGGACCTTTCCGCATCCAGGTACTTCAACTCCTTCGATGGGTCGCGGGATTTCTATGCTTCGCACACAACCATATTTGTTGCATTCCTCTCTGAAAGTAAAGATTTTGAATAATATTAAAGAATATTTTCAACAAAAAAAGCCTAAAATGAAATAACTTTTTGACATCCCAGCTTGTAATAATTGTAAAATAATAAACTAGCAATGTACTTTTCTGCTTGGGGAACTGATCGCACATTATGAGATAGCCACCAGAAATTAATCTTCAGTATGTACTGGAAATTCCTTTAAGTTTTCGCCGTGTGCATAACGCACACTTCCCAGTGGGAAGATGTTTAGTGTAATAGGGCAGATTTTGTGAATCCCACATTTTGAATCACAATGTGATGGAATCCTCCATGTTTTAAGGCTGTGTGTGTGTGTGTGTGAGAATTTTTCGTATCGATTATCTCGCGTACGAAACATGATATTGACATGAAGTAGCTTGAAACTGGTTATATTTTAGTTAGTCGTGTGGACGTCGAGGGTCGCACCCAGAACACTTTTTACTTGATACTCAGTGGGGGTCAAGGTATGCTCACTTGATGTCCTCGAGGATGTCCTCATACTCCTCCTCGTCGCGCAGCTCGTCGGGCGTCACCATGTTGAGCAGACACAGCACCTCGGTGGCCGGGCCCGCGCCCGCCAGCGTCAGGCCCGCCACCTGCAGCGTCACCGGCGCCGCGCCCGTCATCGCTGACACAACATTAACAATTCATTCATTAACTGTATACCACAACACAGAAAGATAAAACATGGTACAAAACTGGTAGAATATTATTTATTTTTGAAGTGAAAACTTCTTTAGGCGCATTGAGCACTTTAAGCACGGTTGACAATAATCATGGAGCTCGCGTCATCGTCACCGCACGCTTCCCATGAGCTATATGTAATACTAGCTGACTCCCGCGACTT
This sequence comes from Melanargia galathea, assembly GCA_920104075.1. Lineage (NCBI taxonomy): Eukaryota > Metazoa > Arthropoda > Insecta > Lepidoptera > Nymphalidae > Melanargia > Melanargia galathea. Next base: position 26,368,066 of record OV049856.1, on the reverse strand, counting down.
CGTTCGCGTGTTTATAGGTTTTATATAGGATCGGATCGGATCCCATAATTCTTTTATGTACCTAAACTAAATGTAGCCTGTTACTCCTTATAACATTGAAAGTTCCATTAAAATCGATCCAGCCGTTTCGAAGATTAGTTGAAACACATAGACAGAACGACAAACATAAATTTAAACGCACGCCAGTTTAAAATAAGCCGTACGTACAAAGATCCGGGTCCCATGTTATTTGAACCCAATAAATGTCTGTCATTTCTGAACTAACAAACCTATGACCTTGAAATATTTACGGGACAATAAATAAAGTACTACCTTTTTAACAAAAAAAGAATAAGTGAAATCGAACAACGCGTTAATGAATTACAGCTACATACACGTTTTAACTTTCATCCCCTCTCCCAAGGGAACCGTGCTGAATTTCGGGATAAAAAGTATCCTATGTCCTACCTCGGAGTATAAACTCAAATCGTACCAAGTTTCATTCGAATCCGTTCAGTAGTTTCGGCGTGATGCGCGGCCAAGATACAGACAGACAGACAGACAGACAGACAGACAGACAGACAGACAGACAGACAAAAATGAAAAAAATTGCAGTTTTAGCTTCAGTATCGATTATAGAGTGCCCTCCAACAAAAATTTTCAAAATATCTTCAATGTACAGAATTGGATCTGTTACAGTCTTATTATATTATAGATGTATAGTGTATACTGTTTAAACTTTAATCCTTGATCACTTCTATCGGCTTTAAACTAATCCAGTTTTCACTTATGTATATTATCGCCAGTCCCCAAATCCTGCTTCGCATTTTTTTTGTTCAAAAAGAGCAACCGCTGAGTTTTTTGCTGGTTCTTCTCACTACGCAGGCATTCCCGTCCAGTGGTAAATTCAATTGATGATTCGAAAGCATTTATAAAAGTTTTTTTGAATAAAACTTTTCTATTCTTTTCTACTCTAAATATGGCCGCCTTGTGGCTGCATAACAATTTCTTCCAGGCAACCAAAAGATTGTTTTAAAAACGAAATATCTAGGCTCTTACAATAACACGTCGACGATAACACATGTTGAATATAAAATCGATTTTAAAATCTCAATTTTCTGAATTCTGTTAAGAAATGAAAGGAGCTCTTGTAAAATTAGTTAGGTAGTCTAGGGACCTATTTTGGAGTTGCTTTTGACAATACTAAACTATTTTAGTATTGTCAAAAGCAAGACTTGTAACATGTAATATTAATACACATTACACATGTAACAGATGTGAGGCCTTCTGTGACTCATCCTCTTGAGAATTAGCTACAATGTAATGTCAAAACCCTTTAAAATCTATCATGATTTACGGTTTATAAGTCTGAATCATAACAACTTTAATGCTGTTTATAATTTAAGACACAGAAGCTGTCTTTTAAGTGAACTTTTTTGTATCTTGTTACATTTGCATGTACAAAATCATATTTTTGGACTCTAAGCAATAATTAATATACAATCTTAAATATGAGCATTTTATTCAATAAGCACTTTTTCTAACTATACTTATGAATACATATTATAAAAATGAGATACATAACATGAAAATAACTACGTATTTTTCTAATCTACACAATCTTCTACAAAACTATTCGTGAAATGTACAAAGAAAATGAGAACTTACCTAATGTTGAGTTCTTTGCTCCAATACTAGCACGCTGTACTATGAGCTTTTTGTCGCCCAGCTGCATACCATTTAGACCCGCAATAGCCTATGAAATATACATGTTAAGATTAAGATATCTATTCGTTTTCTCTTTAGCTATGTTTTAATGTAGGATGTAGAAAGGTATGTACCTGATCAGTCATTGATATATCAACGTATTCAGCAAAGGCATAACCCTTGCTCAGGCCTGTCGAGGAATCCTTGACCAAGTTGAAGGCTCGCAGCTGGCCAAATGACATCAGAAGTTCCTTTACCTGCACAGCACCGCATTTGTAACATTTTGAAGAATGCGCAATATACTTTTCATATAAATATTTAAATAAAATACTATAATACAACATAGTAAGTTTCTAATGTCACTAGTATAAGTCGTAAGACATGTTATTGTTCCCGTTAAATTTGCTAAACAAAGGCAGAGCAAACTTATGAATGAATTGAATCTGACCTGTGTCTAGCCGCGTGTTACAAGAAGTGAACAGAGGAGACTTGCCTTGGTGTGCCGACATCTCGGTACAAGACGTATAGGTGAGAATGAGAGTCAACAGTGACACGCGGGCCGCGAATGTGCCAAATCTAAGCTAGGGAGGGGCAGAAAGCAAACTATCAGTGAGTTGTTTATCAATGTAAGGAGCGTGAGGTGTTCACGCCCGTCCCAGATATTGGGGTACCTGTAAATTCCTGAAATGGAACAAAAAAGTCGCGGCTCACTGCAGCTCCTCCCGCCCTGTCAACTGTTGAATCTCGCCCTGAAATGGCAGAGGCTCCTAGGCTCTATGCTATGGGAACTGACTGTGCAGGATTTCTTTTTCAAAAACTGCTTTCATTTCAGATTAATTTACCCAAAGGCAACTAGGAAAAAATTTTGCTAAACTATGTTTATGGTCTTAAAAGGCATAACATTCAAAGATTGAGACTTCCTATAAATCAAGTTCAATCAATAAATCATGCTTATAATCTTGTGCACTATCCCCCCTACGTGGAAATTGGAATACAATATTAAACTTCACCAAAAATGTGTTAAATGTGGACTTGGTACTGACCTGGAACACATAATGTTATATATAATAGCCAAATTAATAAATTATTTAAACTTTCATCATTACTTGGGGGATGGGAATTGTTAACTTTTTTACAACCAAACTTGATATCTACATTGAAGACACAAATAAAAAGTTTTTTAATTCAACTACTCTCTAAATTAAAAAATAAAACAAATGGGAAGACTATTTAAGAATCATGTGTACAAAATTTTTAACATTAAATAATGTTTCATTCTAATTAATTTTTATTTGAGAGGTAAAATTAATAAATGATAAGAAAAACATAATATAAAAAAAAATAATTAGTCTGCTGTGCAGTTTTCTTGAATTTAATTCATAGATATTCATCTTATTTGTATATCAAGTTTAGTTTAACCGCTGCAGTTTCTGAAAATCACGAAAACAGTTGTCCCACAGTGAACAATAAAACTATTTTATTATAAACTAGTGGACCCGGCAGACATTGTCCTGCCCATATTACAGTACATATTACTGCCATAATACATGGGCAACCTGGCATTTTTGGACATAGACAGTAGACACTGCAGCAGTTAAAAAAAATTAAGTTTTTTGTAAAGAGTTCATTGATGTTAAAATTTATCATATGATTTGGTCATTATTTTTCATCTTTTTAACTCAATATTTATTATGTTAATGCTATGTGCATTCTTACTGAAAAGTACAAATTAAAAATTAATTTGTGCTTCTCATTTTATAAGAATTATTATGCAAAAATAACAATTATTAAAGATGCAAAAACTAAGGGGACTTACTTGATCCTCATTGAGATAGTTAGGCAGACCTCCGATAAAGATTTTGTGAGGTGAATCTGGAACTACAGTACTGATAACACCAGCTAGAAATAAATGCATCTATTATTTTACATATTCTACATAAAATTACAATATATAATTCAGTATGAAAAATGAACTTTATATATACATGTATGGGAAGAGTCTAATGTAAAAATATTGCTTAGAGTCTATGTAAATAATGAATCTACAGAAAACTTATACTGTTATATTGGAAACTCACCGGGGACATTAATTGATGGGTTTTCTGTCCCAGGCATGGGCTGGTAGTCGTGCGGCCGTCGGATTTTCAAGCTCTGACCCTTGAAGTTGATGCCATCGAATGCCATCGCTTGTGTGGTTTCGTCGATCGACCTAAACTCTAGGAATGCAAAATTTTTGTCCAAGTTAATCTGGCACGCCAGCACAGGATTGCCAGCAGCTTGCGCCAAGCCCGAGAGATGCATCTGTTGATTGAAGAACTCCATAGTTTCTTCTTCCGTGACGCCGAACGGTATGTTGCCCACGTACAGTCTACGAGCTTGTCGAGTGATCGTGGAGCCCACGACCGGCACGGCGGCTTGTGGCGTATCGGCTACTATATTAGCCGGAATCTGTCCCGCCGCTTGCATGGCTTTGTATTGCAGCGGAGTGATGTGTTCGAAGCCCGGTGGCGGCACATCCCAATACAGGGAAGGCTTGCGGCGGCGGGATCTCTTCGATGGCGATCTGGATTTACTCCTCCTTTTCTCTCGGCGTTCTCTCGATCTCGAACGCGAACGACGACGTTCCCCCCGTGATCGCGATCGGCGGCGGCGATCTACGGCATGTCAGCAGTTGTTAAAGTACGGAAGATGCAAGAAATCAGAGACTACGAATTGTGTAACAATATATTCACTTACCTTTATCCTCACCCATTATATTATAAACAACTTAGCTTCTATTTGAATAATCAAAAGCGTTTCGCAGAACTTGTACTAATTTTCAACACACGCAAAATGGCGTCGAATTTAGGGTTACAGCATTATTATTTTGAATTCCCTAATTTTATGCTTATTTAAATAATTATCAATTTGATTTGCTTAGAATTTTTGGAATTTCTGACATGATGTGGTGAATTTTCTATACATTTTTGTCTATTCGTTTGATTACTCAAACATATTTAACTCCTTCTAAAGATGTGAATAATTATAAAAATAATTTGGCTGTTACAAGGATTTATTTCCCCTTAAATGTGGTAAAAGCAAGAAATAAATTTTGCAACATTATAAACATAGATTATAAAGAGTTGTATATTTTTGTTATAATAAAGGCTGACTTACATTAATCCAGTTAATACTTAGCAAGGAACATGTTTAGCTCGGAATTTAAGGAGGGAAATCAGCTTGTTGGATGGCAAGGTGACTCTGTGAAGTATTAAATTATTTATTGGGCCTTCAAGGACACACGCTGTACTTTGGCATAGGTACGCAAGCAAGTTTTGTATATAGATTGGGCTTTGGCCTTTGAGTGAGCCGCTTAATATGCGCTAGTGCAGCTGGTTATTCTTTTTTGTCTGTAGACATCGCCAAAGAAACGGAAACGGATGTACCTACCTACTGCCTTTCTTTATGTGACTTTGACGTTTACACTTGACAGTTGACAGTAGATCGTCTTTAAAAAATAATGTCAATTGTCATTTGTCAATCAACTATCAAGTATCAAGCAAGCTGTGCAAGATGTGTGCAAGCAAGTTTTCAAATGAACTGATGAACCCTTTTGAAAAGTGAAAGTTTTTCCGGCGCAGACTCACGAATTAATTTTATTATTATATACTGAATGGAGTTAATGGCTTCAGATACGCCACGACAAGAATCAAGACTGGTGGTGTTTTATGCAATTTACACATAATGGTAAGTTCTTTATTAATTTTTACTTTACTTTAATTAAATAACAATCCATTTCTCTTGTTAATTTTTTTTGTTAATAAATAATTGTTGTCTAACGGTTGTCTAAGAAGAAGTAGATACTTAAAGATGTAATACTATAGTCTATAATCGAATTCTCACAAAATAAAATATAAAATGACTCACTAAAAATTCCTATGACTTAATCATAAAGTAGAAAACATGTGACTGAAACAAGCCTATATTTAATTTAAAGTTTTGCCTTTTGCATTTTTATTTTATTTTTTAACAATATTTATAAAGAGATATTTACCATAGATGTATAAGTTATAATTATTATGAGGCATAGTCCTAATAATATTAACATTATTATTTAAGGATCCAGTGCAAGTAAATGGAGATCTAAGACAGAGGAGAGAAAAAGTAACAGAAAGTGCAAATATTAACAAAAATGAATCTGAAACGAAACCAGGAGCAAAAACAAATAATGCAAAAGTTATCGGACTAGTATTTGTATCTCTACTACTAGATCTTCTGGCTTTCACAATGATACTGCCTTTGCTACCGTCTTTGTTGGACTATTATGATAAACAAGAAGGAAAGTCGAATACATTGTATACTTCGTTGCTCCATGCAGTGCAGAGTTTTCAGAAGTTCACAGGTGCCCCAGATCGCTTTGCGTCAGTTCTATTTGGAGGTGCACTGGGTTCTATGTATAGTTTCCTACAATTCCTCACAAGCCCTATAGTAGGGAGTCTCTCCGATGCCTACGGAAGGAAACCTATGCTGCTTATTTGTTTAGTAAGTTTATTTTTTTAATTGGATTACCCTTGATTACCTATTAGCCATGTGTAGAACATCTTGGCTAATTACCATTGTTTCTTTACAATACTAATTAAATAACTACATGTTAAGGATTTTGTCTTAATTGAATTATTGCTGATTCCAGACTCCAATTTATTAAAAGCCTTATGCCTTAAAAGGAGTAAAAATATAAAATTATACAATCTCATTGCAGAAACTTGGCCAGCAAGTTTCTGCAATGAGATTGTATAATTTTATATTTTTTAAACAATAATTACAGTTCAGTTATTTCATATGGTAAATAGTTTCACTGCTATTTTTATCACACACTCGAAGATAATTTGGAGGTGAGAGATAAATTAGTTTTATCTTGCCTGTTTATTTGTCATTATAAATTCCTGCGTGTTTGACTTTTATGTCAAAAAGAGTAATGCACTCAGATAGAATTAAAAATAAGTATAGCAGTCTTCTTACCACACTATTTACGAAGCAATGTTTCTTTTTTTAAATAAACAATTTAAGATTTTTTAAATATAACTGATATTCCTTTTCCTCTCAACAATGTGATAAACTAGAAATAGGAGTGGTTACTACAAGTTAAATATGAACCTATGACAGAGTAATAATGAATTGAAACATAAAATAGCAGTAGCTGATAATTCTAGTACCTATCCATTTTTTCAAACACTTTAAAAAAAGAAGTTATTTCCTGTAATTCAGTAATGATATGGTTTTAATTGATACTGCTAGCATAGATAAGTTCATATAATTTAGTGATTATTGAAAGATACATACAACCTGTTTTTTGCATTTTAATTATTGTCTTATACCAAAAAAACTGGCCTAGTGTAAGTTATACTCACACACCAAATTCTGTGCCTTGGAAGAAGACCTAAAATAGTTATTCACTTTCTTTGCAGACTTTAAATAAGGGGTTCAACATATTCACAAACTATGGAGTTAAAAAAATTAAAATCAATTTTATAATATGCAACTGAATCATTGTAATAATCAAATGCCTTATATTAAGATTGACACCGCTTATCAAATACAAATATTTTTTCAAATTTTTCCAATAAAGTAGTAGGTAGTAGGTATAAAGAATAAGCTTTATTGACAACAGCTATTCTAAATTTCAAGAGCATTAGTAGTTATTACTAAAATAAGAACTTGTGACAGACAGACAAAGCTGTACCATATGGGCTCCATTTTACCATTTTGGTTCAAAACCCTAAAAATCAGTACTAAACACTATTATTTTTTACAACTTACTTTATTAATAACTTACTATGATACAAATTGAACAAGCTATGCAGTTTGATCAATTGTTTTTAAAGTAAATAAGTGAATGAAGGACAATTTTGTTTAATCAACTGGGTACTTATTTAAAAATGTTAAAATAATAAATAAATATTGGATTTAGGTAAAAGGTAAATTAAATTTTTAAGTATTTCAAAAGTCTCTAAATTAAATGTATAGGAGTGAAGTTCAAAAGGTTGTAGATACCAACCTTACCTATTATAGTTGGGTTAAATGAAGCTTTTGTAGAAGATAAAGTAGAATCATACTTAAAATGTCTAAATATTCTTTTTCTAATTACAGAATGGCTGTTTTTTTATGTTATGTAAATTAAACTATCTGTTCCCTCGTAACGCCGAAACTCATATTAGGTTTCGTTATCTATCGTGGTATCGTTTACATTATGACATTTACAAATTTAACGCCGCATATATTAAATAAAAATACCCGCATTCGTTATTACATATATAAACAAATATAAATTAAAAATTTAAAAACCCCCGGCATTCGCCATTTTGTGACGGCGGCCATCTTGGATTTGCATAATGCTATTCTACCAGTCAAGCCCTTTCATTTGATACCCATATTGAGGGCGTTGTGATAAAATATGTAATCCGCCATTTTGTAACGGCGGCCATCTTGGACCGATTTTCATCAAACATAGCTAACAACACTCTCGACTAATTCACCTTTCAAACAAAAAAAAAACCGCATTCAAATCGGTTCACCCGTTTGAGCGCTACAGGGGAACAGACAGACACACACACACACACAGACACGTCAAACTAATAACATCCTGTCGTTTTTGCGTCGGGGGTTAAAAATACCCGCATTTGTTATTATATAAAAAACAATCATAAATATGTTTTTCCAGTTTGGCATAGCACTATCTCACGGCCTATGGAGCTGTGCAAGCACTTTCAGCGTGTTCGTTCTGGCGAGGTTCATCGGAGGCTTGAGCAAAGCGAACGTGAGCCTCAGCATGGCTGTCGTCACTGATGCATCTGACGAAAAGACTAGAGCTCGAGGGATGGTAAGACTTTGTTCGTTCGTTCGTTTCAACCAATGGACGCCCACTGCTGGACATAGGTCTCTTGCAAGGAACGCCACAGCACACGATCTTGTGCCGCCTGATTCCAGCGGCTACCAGCGACTCGCTTGAGATCGTCTGTCCATCGAGTCGGGGGTCTACCTACGCTTCGTTTACTGGTGCGAGGTCGCCATTCAAGCACCTTGGGACCCCAACGTCCATCGGTTCTTCGAGCAATGTGCCCCGCCCATTGCCACTTCAGCTTCGCGACTCGATGAGCTATGTCGGTGACTCTGGTTCTCCTGCGGATCTCCTCATTTCTGATATGATCCCGCAGGGATACTCCGAGCATAGCTCTCTCCATCGCCCGCTGGTAAGATTTGGTAAGACTTGCTTTATCTAAATTAACAGCTACTGTTACAAGTCACGGCATATAAGTCTAGCGTTGACCTCGAAGAAGTCTGAAGTCGAAAATGAGGTATCTCGGCTGGTGAGGGGGTCGCGGGGAGAGCGTGGGAATTGTTCGTAAGCACTGATTGGCTCTCCAATCGTATTGTGTCCCGCTCACTCGCACGAAGCTGCGCGCACTTGAAGGTCACCGCTCGACTTACGTGCCGGGAATTATAACGAACGTTCTAAAATGCTCGTCATACGATAGCAAAGTATTGCGCAAGTGTTGATTGTCGCGGCCGCATACCTCAGTCTACATTCAGAAAGGAATAAGTTTAAACTTGACCAACCAAACGCTCATAATAATATGTACATATGTACATTCTACAGACACTCTCTATACCAAAACAAAATGGTCGGTCCCTGCATAGTATAGTCATTATAGTTCATTGCCTCAATAGCGCAACGGTCGTCGGGTGCGAATCAAAAACCGTAAGGTCGACAGTTCAAATCCCACCCGTTACACTATTGTCGTACCCACTCCTAGCACAAGTTTTCATTTCATTGGAGGGGAAAGGGTCATGTTCATCATGGCTAATATTCTTTAAAAAAAAACTATAATTGAGTCGTCTAGTTGCAAATCCCGCTAAAACGATTCAATAAAATTTTGCAGAAATGAAAAAAAATGTTTAAAACATATACAACTTTACTTTCATGGACAATTTTTATTTATTTCCATGGCAACTAAAGATACAAATTTAATAAAATGATAAAAGCTACCAACACTACCAAAAAACTAGCTAAAAACAGGTTTTGATTTTAAATATGGTGGATTTTGAAACTTACTTAGTGTTATGGGGGCATTTGCAACTGACCATTGTCGTATAGCGGGATTTGAAACTTACGTCATTCCGTGGTAATGGTCAATATTATGCAACAACAAGTAGTCAACAAATAAATAAAAATAAAAAATAAAATAAAAAAATGCAGAAGAGCAATTTTAATTAATAATATAATTCGAAAATAAACTAGTTGTTCTACATTGTAAACCAGGTAATCGCAAAAAGTTAAATCATAATAATTCACACTATTAGGTTGACATCCTCAAAGCCATCTTCACAAAGGTCACTTGGTATTTCTTCTTTATCTTCGTCAAGATTTTCTTTCTCATAAGACCTTCTGTCTTCCACTATTTTATAAAATGCTAAATGTTTAATGTCTCTCCATTGCTCTCCGTAATGTTTTTTTAATAGATTTGAAACATCCGTAACCTTCGCTTTATTTGGAATTACCTGGTTTGCTGGAATAACACCTGGAGTCAACATAGTGATATTTTTATTTTTTTTTGTTATTGACTTCTTTGGCTAAAGCATGTTGAACAATTTTCATGTTTCTGTTTTGCATAACAACTTTTGAAATGGCAGTTGACTGATTAGTAGAAGGAAGAAACCAACCTTTTCTCACGCAGTACTTCACGTTTCCACTTTGATTTATTGACTAATCTCTTGCGTGCTTTACCAGGCTCCGATTTTTTGATAAATTGTTGTAAATCCTCCATTTTTTCCGCACAAAAACAATAAAAAACCACAGCAACAACACACGTAGGTAACGAAATTGGCCATACATATTCAATATTCTTTCTGGGCCATACTAATTTACTGTATCACCGTCACGTGACCTAATGTTGGGCTGCCATTGGTTGGTTTTTTTATGGAGGAATTTGAAACTCACAAACTATGTTTTAGAGTATTTTGCACCTAACACTGTTATTAAAATGTATTTTACACCCGCTTAAAGCGGAGTTTGATAGGAAACAGATAATCGAACTTGAACCGCGTTATGAATACTTTCGAATGACATATCAGATTAAAATTTTTAAAAAAAGCGTTTTAGCGGGATTTGCAACTAGACGACTCAATTGACGCCAAACATATTGGTCCCTGAGCTGAGGTGCGGGAGCGAACTCGCGCAGGTTCGTGGCGGCTCTTTTCTGTACGCCCACTGATATCTAAAAAAAATTGGTTGTCTTTAAAGTAAACGGACGATAATTTTACGTGATAGCGTCATAAGAAAACATTATAGAACACATATATAGGCCCATCGTGCCTCTTTATCGCTTGTTCTGCGCTCTCGCTTGCACGCTCGGCTCAGGCGGCACGTGACACTTTTTCATGCGTGCAGCCAGCGTTCATCGATTTATAAGACGTTATCAAAAAAATGCTATTGCGAAATGTCTTGCGGCTATCTTCAGAGGCGAATATTTATTTGGCGTCAACTATACACTGGTTACATAAATGGTTGATTTTTTTAACCTGTAGTTAAAAAAATCAACCATTTATGTAACCATTATCTATTCATTTTGCACACTGTCTTCACATACATTTCGCACGCCTCATAAGCGAAGCGTTGAGGTGGGTACTACTGTCACTTCACGCAAAATAACATTTTTTTTTCATATTGATGATGATGATGATTGTTGACAATAATTTGTTTCAGGCGTTAGTAGGGTTAGCGTTCTCGGTGGGTTTCATAGTGGGCCCGCTCGCCGGCGCGTGGTTCGCGCTCAGCACGGACGCGTCCTCGGGGCTGTGGGGCGAGAGGCCCGCGCTCTACGCGCTGTCTCTTTCACTCGCCAATGTCGCTCTTGTCACGTTCTTTATACCTGAAACTCTATCTAAGGTGTGTATACTTTTCTATTATTTCATAACCATCATATTATCGTCACGTGTTTCTATCAAAAGCTTCTTTGTACCCAGTAGGGTTATGCTGAGTTTGCATAGTTCGACAACGTCACTAGATTTCGATTTTCGAAAAACTATAATAGAGTAAAATGAACCTAAAGCCTCTTATTTTAAAATCGTACATTCAGTAGTTTTGATTTTTATTTTGTTAAATTTCCGCTTGGGGCACTGGCTGTAGATAGATGTATGGACGAACTCAAATCTTAAACTATGAAGGTCTATATTTTTACTTTGCAGTTATTGTGTTTCAATACTCGAAATCTACTAATATTGTGGAACTGTGCAAACTCAGCATAACCCTTCAGGCCAGACTACTCTCAAGTAATAATATTACAAAATAATACAATTCAATTTCTCTTTTTTACAGGACAAAAGAGCTCCACTGTCCATGTCTCTATCTAAAGTGGTGGACTTCGTATCTCCATGGCATTTATTAAAATTTACCGCCGTCAAAAACTTGTCCAATCATCAGAACAGAGTATTATCCAAGTTGGGACTGATATATTTTATTTATCTATTTATTTACTCGGGCCTCGAGTTCACAATCACATTCCTGACGCACCACACTTTCCAGTACACCGCGATGCAGCAGGGGAAAATGTTCTTAGTCATAGGTAAGTACGCTATAGTTGTTTTTCTCAGATATTTCCTTTTAAGACCTATCATCATCATCATCATCATGATCAACCCATTACCGGCTCACTACAGAGCAGGGACTGAATAACCGGAATTTAATGGTAGTTTTATTTAGCGGTAATGGGCCTACCCTTTTAATAAAAGTACCGAATTGTTTAAATACCTATAATTTCGGTACCGCTTCATTTCGGTACCTCTTTATTTCTGTACCTTTATATTTCAGTTTACCGGTACCGAAATTTTATTTCGGTACCGAAATAAAATTTCGGTACCGCTATTTATATCGATATTTTTATCTAATAAGGCTTTACTTTGATGTGCCGTTGAATGAATCCCACGACTTCGGCATTCTATATTCTTTAATATTCTTATTTTTAGATTAAAATTAGCATTTGGAATTTCTTAAAATCCTTACGTTTTAACAAACACAGGAACCGACGGGAAGCGGGGGACGCGCGGCGCGCGGCACGTGGTCAAATTCTTCACCCCCGCGCGCGCACCTTTTCGTATTTTTTCGGTACCGAAATCGCAAAGCGGTTAAATAAAGGTATCTTTTATAAAGGTTGAGATTTCGGTACCTATTTTGTACCGGTATGATAACGGTGGTATGTACCGGTATGCTCTACCGCTTTCAGTCCCTGCTACAGAGCACGGGTCTCCTCTCAGAGTGAGAAGGGTTTTGGCCATAGTCTACCACGCTGGCCAAGCGGATTGGCAGACTTCACACACCTTTGAGAACGTTATGGAGAACTCAGGCATGCAGGTTTCCTCACGATGTTTTCCTTCACCGTTAAAGCAAGTGATATTTAAATACTTAAAACGCACATAACTCCGAAAAGTTAGAGGTGCGTGCCCCGGGATCGAACCCACGACCTCCGATTAGAAGTCGGTTGTCCTAACCACTAGGCTATCACAGCTGTCAAGTTAAGACCTATCTTATATGTAATTTGACCGAATTTAGGCGTCATACTTTGTCATTTCCAAATTCGTGTGTAACCAATGAATAACAAACACCTTTTGTGCAAGCTAGCTCTCGTGGCATATAATTTTCGATAGTCATTACGTTAAAATAAACTTCAACACTTGTTAAACAAGTTACTGTTTTAAGATATTATTGTAATATAGAATTCTTTGTCTGAAATAAACGATTATTTATTTAATGTTTAAAATATACTCTTTAAAACATCTGTTTAAATTTTTCATAGCAAGAATGCAAATGGCTGAGAAAGATTTACGGACTTAGATTATCTCTTTTTAATTCGAATCACTTCTCGTCAAAGTTTCGTCGCAAAAGTTCGTCCGGACTCTGGGCTTCAGAAAATCTTCGAAACGACTTAACCGACTTTGACGGGAATTTTACAAGCAGTTAGAGCTTACACAAGAGGTGATGTAGGCTGCATTTTATCCCGGGGAATCAACTCCAATACAAGAGAGGATTTGGTGTCGCTTTTTCGTTTCATCGATTTTCAAATGCATATTAAAGAAGTTTCACTTCAATAAATTAAAAAAAACCCTTGTAGGTGTTATAATGGCGGCGCTGCAAGGCGGGGCGGCGCGACGGCTCGGGCCGGCGGGCGCGGAGCGCGCGGCGCGGCTCGCGCTGGTGCTCACCCCGCCGTCGTTCGTGTGCGTGGCGTTCGCGGCCGTGCCGGAACCGCCCGTGTTCTCGCCGCTTTTCTGGCTGTGGGCGGGCCTCATATTGTTTGCATTATGTAAGTATTAAATATTGTGTACTTCGTGCCTAGTGTGTTTTAAAAATCTCTAGCAGTTTCTGATACAGGAGTTCTGATTCAGGAGTGGTGAACTAAAATGTTTCTGTTTTACATGGTTATCATATGAATTAGTGAGCCAAAATGTTTCATAAAGGTCATTGGGCATATCTGACCCGTTTTGCGAAGAGTGGCGGACATTAACCAAAATAGTTTTAAACTAAGGGGAATAATATGACCTTTCACTGCATATAATTAATTTATTAAAAATCGATGGAGAAAAATGTACAAGACCGTTTAAAAAAAACAGTTTCAGAGGATTTTTTAAATCTTCTAACCTTAGACAGCATTTTGCACGGATGAGCCAATGTTCAGAAGCATGTATACGCTGTTTCTTTCGCACATTAGACAAGTAGAAAAGGTTTCGTTGCGCTCGCGCACTGACTCACCGCCCCCCCGCCCCCCCGCGCAGTCCGCGCGTTAGCTACCGTTGCGATCTGTACGTTTACCTGGTTTGTTTTATCTATTGTTTTAACGACTACTATTAGCGTGTTTCATGGACTCTGGTTATTTGCTTTTTTTTATTGAATAAAAAATACATGAATGAATTAGCGTTTTATTTATCTTCCCTATATCAGTTTCTAACACTTGAATTTTTCGAGATTCCCGTGGCTCACATTAATGCGACTAATGCCATAGTAAATCAGAGCCATATATCAATACACTCTGCTATATTTCGTTTGTGTCCGCCATGGGTATTGTTTCCATACTAAGGTTCCCAATGACCTTTCACGAACCGATTCATACATTCTTAATGTTTCTGATATGCCACTGGTGACGCAAAACGTTTCCGATATCGGATTAGTGAACTATAATGTACCTAGTGCATCTGATAAACTTTGTCTGATATCATGGAAATACAGTTGTTTATGCATCTTACTGTACTGTATCTTACTGTGTCTTGTCATACTGTACTTACTGCATCTGATTTGCTTTATCTTACTATACTGTACACTACATCTGATTTAGTTTGATATCATGGAAAGACAGTTGTTTACGCATCTTACTGTACTGTATCTTACTGTGTCTTGTCATACTGTACTTACTGCATCTGATTTACTTTATCTTACTATACACTGTACACTACATCTGATTTAGTTTGATATCATGGAAAGACAGTTGTTTACGCATCTTACTGTACTGTAACTGTATCTTACTGTCCTGTACTTTCAGCGACAGCGTTCGCGGTGTCGTGCATGACGGCGATGGCGGCGGCGCAGGCGCCGGGCGCGGCGCGCGGGGCCGTGCTCGGCACGCTGCGCTCGCTGGGAGCGCTGGCCCGCGCCGCCGGACCCCTACTTGCCTCCACGAGTAAGTGTATACAGAGACTAGGGGACCGCTATTATTATACGACCTAAACACAATCCAATACCAATAACCATTTGTTATATATTTATTTCTTTCAAACGAGAAATGTACAGCGTGCAAACCGCGGCGATAACTTTACGATATTTACCCAACGTTCGTTAGCCTTAAGAGTCAGTTGATTGCATTATATTGCGAACTTTTTAAAAATACAGGAAATATTTTAATTATTTTTTTCGCATTTTTTGTGATATCTTGTCAGTAATCGTCAGTACGTCTAAGGGTCCGTTCAGATAGACCAGCGCGGAGAGCAGAGCAAATTTTAATCGCATTTAAAATAGAATCTTAAGCCATTGAAATAAGGTTTATTTTTACATTTTATCTCTTTTGGGAGCATCCTCGAGCATCCTCTTATCATAAAAGAGATAAAATGTAAAAATAAAGCTTATTTCAATGCCTTAAGATTCTATTTTAAATGCGATTAAAATTTGCTCTGCTCTCCGCGCCGGTCTATCTGAAAGGACCCTTAATGAAATGGTTAATGAACGTCGACCGGTGTACTAGTGAGATAGTGCCCTTACCATTGGTGCCTTAGAAAGTGCTAAACAGGAATTCAAAGCTCCACCAAGCACGTATCCACCACCACCACTACAGCCTTTTAACGTCCCACTGCTGGGCACAGGCCTCCTCGCTCATAGGAGAGAGGGATTTAAAGCTTAGACGCGGGCTTTAACGACTATTATCGCACGATAGTGATAACCGGGACCGATTGCTTAACGTTCCCTCCGAGGCATAGAGCATACCTTCCAAATCTAAACCCCATAACCTAACAAGTGACTGGCCCGTTGGCGTGGTTGGCAGTGACCCTGCCTTCCGCTCCGGGGTCGCGGGTTCGATTCCCGCCCTGAGTCTGGGTGTATTTATAATATGTATGTATGTATACCTTTATTAAAATATATATGTATTTAAATATGTAAATATGTCTATTAGTCGGCTGTTACCTATAACACAGGCATTAAGTTGCCTACTTTAGGAACAGACGACCTTGTGTGTATTTATTAAAAAAAAAAATTATTTGCTCGACCCGGGAATCGAATCCGGGATCGGGACCTCGTGATCCGCAGTCGAATATGCTAACCACTAGTGACTAGACCAACGAGACCAACCAATGACGTCACGTATAAAAATTGTTTGTTTATTCTCATTTGCAGTGTACTGGTGTTCGGGCGCCGCGACAACTTACACGATCGGATCAGTCGTTCTGGTGTTGCCAGCTGTGATGTTGCTGAGACTGAAGACGTGAACGAATCGTTTCTGTTCTCCCCCTAACCCTCCAAGCAATAATATACATAATTAGATTGTAAGGTAAATTATTTATTGTATACATTTTTATACGTATTTCAGTTTTACAGAGTTTTTTTTTTATTTGTCTCGAATTATCACAGTATTAAATGGTATTATATTATTACTATTCGGTTATTTTATTTCCAAACCTCCATACCTTTTAAAGGCCGATTCGCACATATAAGTGAAGCATCAGTGCCGGCACAGTTCAGAACGCGTTCACACCTGTCCGTATCAGTGACGACGCAGTGTTTCATTGTCAGTTCATAGAGAATGTATGAAAGAATATTTTTCACTGTGCCGGCAGTCGGCACTGATGCTTAACCGATATGTGTGAATCGGCCTTAAATGGTTATGTGATCAATATTTTGGCAATGTGCCGATCTGCAGTTCCGATGGAAACATTTACAATCTTTAACCAAAAATGACCTGTTCCACTCCAGAGGTTTAAAAAACTCGTGCAACTTATTTCCTAGGAACAAGTAGCTATGGAAACGAGATATTTTAGACGAAATCAAACATCTCTTTGACTCACTCACTTGTACCGATTTTAAGCATAAGAAAGAAAGAGAAGTCTACTACTATCAGTTGTCCTACTTTAAACAAAAAATAACCAGTTTGATGTAGTTCAACTGTTATACTTATATATACTTAGGCCGAGGCCGCATGGTAAGGCGCAACATCGCGACTCGCGCCTCAAAGACGGCGGCGATGAACAATGGGATCGGGAACATTCACTTAACTTGTGTCAGTTTGTGTTGCGAATAGTAGAAAATGTACCCTACGTGGGCTACGTGTACTTAAGGATTTGTTCAACCCCTATAACATATTTCTCTTTGAGATTTCGTTTCTTATATTATTTAAAAGAAAGTAGGTTTATGTTGGTAATATACGCAATATACGCAAAATGCGAAGCTACCCTCTCAAATTCGCAATTCGGGTTTAGATCCGGACTCGGAACACGTGACGCTCTATTTGGGTATCAAGTGCTAGTACAGAGATGTTGGGACGTCAATCGTGAATTACATATATGTTTCGTCGATTACGAGAAAGCGTTTGATAGAGTAAGACATCAGAAACTCATAGGCGTCCTGCAGAACATTGGCATTGACTTTCGGGATTTAAGGCTCATTAAAAAAATTTGTATTGGCAACAAGTGGCCAATGTAAGAGTAGAAGATCAGCCTTCTTCTTACGTAGAGATAGTGAGGGGTGTAAGACAAGGTTGCATTCTTTCGCCCTTGCTGTTTAATATATACGCTGAAGCTATTTTCTCTGAGGCTCTCCAGGACTTGCAAGAAGGAATAGTCGTCAACGGCCACGTCATCAACAATATTCGATATGCTGATGACACCATCTTAATAGCCGATAGTCTTATAGGTTTGCAAACGCTCTTGGATCGCGTACACGAAACCAGTGCTAAGTATGGTATCAACATAAACTGCAAGAAGTCCAAGTACATGACTGTGGGTCGAACACCAGATCCAGCTTCTTCTTTGAACATCAATGGTAACAACCTGGAACGCGTTAACCGATACAGATACCTTGGTGTGTTAGTGAATGACAAAGGAGATAACAGCCTGGAAATAAAATGCAGAATTGAACAGGCCCGAAATGCATTCCGAAAAATGGAAAAGATTCTCTGCAATCGGAAGTTGAACCTAAAACTGCGCATTAGGATCGCTCGATGCTACGTGTTCTCCGTACTTCTATATGGAGCTGAAGCTTGGACGCTCACAAAGGCCATGAGCGACAAAGTGGAAGCGTTTGAAATGTGGGTGTATCGGAGAATGCTGAAGATCTCGTGGACACAGCAGGTCCGTAACGAAACGGTGTTGCAGAGAATGGGGAAAGATACAGAGATTCTGACCACAATAAAGACTAGGAAACTCCAATATCTCGGACACCTAATGAGAAATAACAAGTATGACCTTCTCCAATTAATCATACAAGGGAAGATCCAGGGCAGGAGAAGGCCTGGTAGAAGGAGAATTTCTTGGTTACGAAATCTGCGGGAATGGTACGGCAAAAGTACTAGATCGCTCTTCCGTGCGGCGGTGTCCAAATTGCAAATAGCCATAATGATTGCCAACCTTCGGAAGGAGACGGCACCATAAGAAGAAGAAGGTTTATGAAATAAATCAAGATGTTAGATTTAAAGTTGGATATCTAAACAGACTATCTAGCTTGAACAAGGTACATAGGTAAATACCTTCACATTTTCAATAGACACTAAAAAGGAACTTGGGCATTAAAATGGAACTATGTACATACAGTAATATTAATGAGTATTAATTTTTTAATATCTCTTTTCCATCACTATGGTTTACCCAATGAAAGTTCTATCAAATTCGGTCCAGCATTTCGGAGACAGACAAACACAAATTTTAATGCAACACATGATAATCCGGATGTTCAAAGGTACAAGTGCAAGCCAGGTTCCAAGTAATATGGAATACTGAGGGTTGCGATGGCTGTAATTTCTGAACTACAAAACCGATGACCTTGAAATATTTACGGAACAATTTTTAAAGTATTTCCTTTTAACAAAAAAATAATGAATGTAATTGCACCACGCGTTAATGAATTACAGCTAAGTATACATTTTCCAATCTATTCAGCAGTTTTTGCGTGATGCGCACACAAACATACAGACAAACAGATAAACAGACAAAAATTTCAAAAATAGCTTTTTTACGTCCCATTACTTAGGTACCCCCCAGTTATTATTTTGCAAATTTCTTTAACGTACAGACACGGCAAGTCTACGATTTTATTATATGTATAGACAAGCGGAAACCCGCGACTTCGTTCGCGTGGTTCGGATGGTTTTTGAAAATCCAGTGGGAATCATTTTGTTTTTCCTAAGCTCCTTTGAGCTCATACCTTGCTAAAAACTGTTAAAATTTCACTGGCGGATGTTTAGGTAGATCAAAATGTAAACATCCGCCAGAGAAAGTCCCATCAAAATCGATCCAGCCTTTTCAGAGATAAGCCGGTAATCTTTCTAACAAAAAAAGAATGAATGATATCGGACCATGCGTTAATGAATTACAGCTAAGTAAACATTTTAACTTTCATCCCCTCTCTCAAGGAAACCATGCTGAATTTCGAGATAAAAAGTATCCTATATGTTACTCCTTAGTATGAACTTAAATCGTGCCAAGTTTCACTTCAATCCATTCAGTAGTTTTTGCGTGATGCGCGCACAAACATACAGACAAACAGATAAACAGACAGACAAACAGACAAAAATTTGAAAAATAGCTTTTTTATGTTCCATTACTTATCCCTAACATCCCCCAGTTATTATTTTGCAAAAATCTTTAATGTATAAATACGGCAATTCTACGATTTTATTATAATTATGTATAGAATATAGATAACGAATGATTTAAACAAATAAAATATGGCGCACGTCGCTTAAGTTATGTGGCCAGTCCCATAAGTTCATAGGAGTTTGTTTTAACGGAATCGCTGTCGCATCAGCGCATGTTGTCTTACCAGTGCGGTTTTGACCTAAGCAAGTATAAACTAGGGATGACAATTTAAGTAGGTATCGATAATAATTATGGAAATTGACTGGCCCGTTGGCGCGGTTGGCAGTGACCCTGCCTTCCGCTCCGGGGTCGCGGGTTCGATTCCCGCTCCGAGTCTGGGTGTATTTATAATAATATGTATATATGTATACCTTTATTAAAAATATATATGTATTTATGTAATATATAAATATGTCTATCAGTCGGCTGTTACCTATAACACAGGCATTAAGTTGCCTACTTTAGGAACAGACGACCGTGTGTGTATGTGTGAGTATTTATTATTATTATTATTATTATAGAAATAGAAATCACTTTTATTGTAATTTTGTAGGTACAAGAGAGTATTATGAATATGGTAACAGTCGGGTAAATAGTAAAAATTACATTATGGCGTACAATAAGTATATGAACAATATTGACTATGATTTTACTTTTTCATAACTCTTTAAATAATTATTATTTACATATCATACATACAACGTTAGTTTTACTTTGCGCAAAAACCGAAACACGTGTCAAATATTTTTACATTAAAAATATTTATACAAAATTTCAAAAAAATATAATGAAAAGTAACGAAGTTATAAGCTTGTTATGTTGCGTCGTTGTCCTCGAAAAAAATGGTCACCGCAAGCCGTCGCCGCAGCGACTTGCGATCGACGCGAGTTGAATGACCGCCGCTGTGTGCCGACCGTCAGCTGATGCGCGGTAAATCATTGTGTCTAAGCTTGTAGGATTTCAAAATATTTTTGGACAAAAATATAACACGGTATATAAATGGTTGGATTAGATTTTGTTACTGATTCTGAACAAACTACTTTCAGGTTTTGCGTAAAGTAAAACTATCGTTGTATATTACAGGTAACTTTATGATTTAATTTAGATACAAATTGTTGAAGGATTGGTTTAGTCAAGATTCATCAAAAAAGCCATGCCAAGCCAGGTGAAGCCATGAGTACCTACTTGAATAGGAGTACATACCTAGGCCAGATTAAGATGACTTCATATAAGAATGCTAACAGATAAAAAGATTAGCTTGACTTCTCCAAGCTTGTTTTATTATCTAACTAGCTTTTGCCCGCGGCTTCGCCCGGGTGAATTTCGGTTTTGAACAAATCCAGAGGGAATCGTGGATTTCCGGTTCCCATTCCCGCTCCCTTTTCCAACCTTATAAAGGTTGGAAAAATGGGAACTACTTTCAACCTATGGGAACCTACTTTCAAGAAAGTTTGCTATAGTAATCTACCTATAGCTGTAGATATAGATATCGGGTTTTTCAAAGTCCCGCGGGAACTGTTGATTTTTCCTGATGACTTGTTGATGATGATGATGATGATGATTTATTGTTATTGTGATGTGATTGTAAATGTGAATTATTTCAAAAGATGGTGCTCTAGAGTTTGTTTCGCCATTTCTTCTCTAAGACAAAAGCCCCTTGGAAATGGTGGTAGATTCAATAACAAAGTAATAAGAGATTGAAATATAATACTTTAAAAGAGTGTTTTCTTCTTTTATTTTACTTCATTTGAATTAAGTTTAAATTACTATGCAAGTTATCTCGTCAAAACGCATTAGTTCCACTATTTATATACAATTAATTATATAGATACATAAATACTACACGTTGCTCACACCCGCGACTTCGTCCGCGTGGATTTAGGTTTTTTTTTAATTTTGTGAAATAAGATATATAATTAAGAACTATTTGCTTTTCCGGGATAAAAGTTGCTTATGTAAATTTCCGGGACGCAAGCTACCTCTGTACCATATTTCGTATAAGCGGATGGACCATTAAGAATCTCGTGGGAACTCTTTAATTTTCCGGAATAAAAAGTAGCTTATGTCCTTGCCCGGGATGTAAGCTACCTCTGCACAAAACTTCATCAATATCGGTTACACTGTTGGGCCGTGAAAGGCTAGCAGACAGACAGATAGGCAGACACACTTTCGCATTTATACACGCATTTATACACTGTGATTTTTAATTCCGTGGAATTCTGACAGCTGTCATTGTCATTTGCAGATGAGTTATTTGTATGGAGAACAGGATAGACGTCTACGAAGTACGATTTTACCTCAAACTACTTTAATTCCCTGTCATCTTTAAAAGCTATATGCCGCGTAATATTAGTCGTTTCGCCCTAAAATAGAAAACACCAAGAGTGGAAACTAGAAAGTGCACACTAACAGCAATAGAAAAAAAAGAAGCACATTGAAAAAAATTATTGAAAAATGGAAGTTGAATGACATTATCACCATGAAGTGTTTGTCAGGCATTTATCATATCTACATGCGGCAGTTGATTTTTATTTACGTAAGTTTTGAATTTTTTATCTTTTTTGTGGGAATTGTTTTATCTCTGGTAACATTACGTCAGAATTCCACGGAAATAAAATTCTAAGTACGGAAGGAACTCACGGAAGTATAGTATGGGTAGTTAATATTTTACTAAAGTGGTTTGAGACCATGCAATTATTGCCATATGTCGGATACTACACGACTATCGATATCGATATGAGATGACAATGCGCTTCACTAGTGGCATGAAATCTCGTATGAAAAATTAAATTTTATCAAAATAAAGAAATATAATTCTAATACGGTCATTATAAATTTATCAAAATGGTTTAATATTGCATTCGTTATGACTACAGCAAAATAATAATAAACTAAACGTGATAACTTATCAGAATTCAATATAATACTTACCGATGCAAAGATATACGCATATTTTTCTCACGTAATACACTGAGTGGACTTTTGTAGCCAATGGCTACACAAATCATGATTACTAAAATATTAAATAGTCAAAATATTTCACACAACAAAGCACTTAGAAGTTAAAAGATCACAAATTATCGCAAGCTGAACTGTTACTACGTTGGTGAACAAAACAAACAAAATTCACAACAATCTGTCTTTCAAGATGACACTGAAATTATATTGCGATCTTTTTTTTGACAGTGCATATTGACATAAGCAAAAACGAAAGATATAATAAGTATTTATTCATTTTAAATAAGCGTTCTCTAGGAAGAAGAGGGTATAATTTCTCTTAGCTTATTTCGACTTCGTTGCCATAGTAACTGTCTATTCACAACAAACAGAGTTGTCACTGTTGTAAACTTTTATTATTTTAACAACATGCCTTTATTTAGTAATAAATTTTCGCCAAAAACGATCCCTGTCAGAAAACAGGATACCTCAGTATTGAAAAACGAATTCGGCAGTGATTTTGCAGCGAGGGAGTTATCGATAGACGTTCCACCGCTCAAGTTGAAACTGGGTGATTTTGAACTGTCTTTTGAAGAAGGGCAATGGATACCAGGTATTTTGCATAAATTTGGTCGTCTACAAAAAAAATATCAAACTTTAATTAATTTTCAAGAAGTAGGTAGGTAGGTAAGGTTAGTTAGTAACTCTTGTAGGTACGTTAGTAACCTACCTACATTAGTTTTAAGTTCAATTTTGATTTTTAGGGTTCCGTAGTAAACAAGGAACCCTTATAGTTTCGCCATGTCCGTCCGTCTGTCCGTCTGTCCGTCCGTCCTCGGTTAATCTCAGAGACTTAGTGCTAGAAATCCGTAATTTGGCATGAGTATAAATATTAATCACGCCGACAAAGTGGTGAAATAAAATTTTGATAAATATTTTTTTTTAGGGTAGCTCCCCTACATGTAAAGTGGGGATGAGTATTTTTTTTCTCGTCTACCCCATAGTGTGGGGTATCGTTGAATAGGTCTTTTAAAAATACTGTGGGTGTGGGAATATCATTTTTCGATTTCTAGATCTGTTTGTAAAATATGATTTTTTAAAGTGCAAATTTTTATTAGAGTCAAGTGTCCCCCCCCTCTATCAGCCAAATGGCAGTATATAGGAACTTGAAAAAATTCACAGCAGTAGGGTATATAATCAATTTTAAAGGAAAAGTATCACGGCTAAGTAGGGTTCACAGGTTAAGGAGTCATATCTGTTTTTCGAGGATTGTGACTACGGAACCCTACACTGCGCGTGGCCCGCCACGAACTTGGCCGGTTTTTTTTTATTAGCTTGCTCTGTTCGTATGTTGCCTAATTAATTATAATAAATTTTTATAAATTAAAAACGTCACAGTATAATATACACAGGAATTCTGACCCCTAAACTAGGAAAATTAGTATCTTAGGTGCAGTATCTTCGCACGAGTAGGTATAGTAACTACTATCCCACCATACATTTGTTTTGTTACAACTCAAAGGAATTTCCAGGGCAGCGTTTTCGAAAGCGCCCAGGCCGCTTGACTTTTTCCGACATTTTAAAACAATTATCGTCACAATTTACACAAAACTAACAAATTCTAAACCTAAACCTTCCCCATGAATCACTCTATTGGTGAAAACCGCATGAAAATCCATTCAGTAGTTTTTCAGTTTATCGCGAACAGACAGCGATGTGTAGCGATAGTGATGTTCCAGCGAAACACAGTGTCTGCAGTAACTTTTTAAACCCCCGACGCAAAAACGACGGGGTGTTATAAGTTTGTGTCTGTGTGTGTGTCTCAAACGGGTGAACCGGTTTGAATGTGGTTTTTTTGTTTGAAAAGTGAATTAGTCGAGAGTGTTGTTAGCTATGGTTGATGAAAATTGATCCAAGATGGCCGCCGCTACAAAATGACGAATTACATATTTTTCACAACTCCCTTAATATGGGTATCAAATAAAAGGGACTTGACTAGTAGAATAGCACTATGCGAATCCAAGATGGCCGACGCCACAATGTCGGGGGTTTTTTTTAATTTTTAATTTATACTTGTTAACTTCACAGCGTCAGGTAGAGCCGGCGCAGCGCACAAGGAAAACATTCGCCTCAAAAAGGAGTTGGAACAGCTTGAGGAAGAGAACAATATGTTAAGATTGAAGTTCGAAATACTGCTCGATATGATGACTGACAAGACAGTGGAGGCCGAGCAGGAAATGCAGCGAGCGCAAAGCACTGGCTCCTTGAAGACCAAGAGTAAAAAACAAAAATGGTAACCAAGTGTTATGGTCGTCAAGAGGTTATGACCTTCCTGGCACAGTGGTCCTATAAGTGGGAGGTGGGAGGTCCCGGGGTCGATTCCTGGCAGTGACAATTTGGGATTTTTCTTATTCTAAATTGTTTCTGGTCTGGTCTGGTGGGAGGTTTCAGCGTGGATGGTTACCACCCTACCGGCAAATACGATTTAGCGTTGCGATATCGCGTAGAAACCTATCAGGGGTATGGGTTTAATAAATACTACCATACCTCTTCCGAGTTAGCATCGTCACTTACTATATCAGATGAGATTGTAGTCAAGGGCTAACTTGTAGATGAATAAAAAAAAGTTATTTTAAAGCCATGGGTTTTCCATTCTACATTAATCAATGGATGCCAGCGTATACAACGTTAGTTTTACTTTGCGCAAAAACCGAAACACGTGTCAAATATTTTTACATTAAGAATATTTATACAAAATTTCAAAAAATATAATGAAAAGTAACGAAGTTATAAGCTTGTTATGTTGCGTCGTTGTCCTCGAAAAAAATGGTCACCGCAAGCCGTCACCTAGCGATCGACGCGAGTTGAATGACCGCCGCTGTGTGCCGACCGTCAGCTGATGCGCGGTAAATCAATGTGTCTAAGCTTGTAAGATTTCAAAATATTTTTGGACAAAAATATAACACTATATAAAAATGGTTGGATTCGATTTTGTTACTGATTCTGAACAAACTACTTTCAGGTTTTGCGTAAAGTAAAACTAACGTTGTACATATAGTGGTGTCAATTCTATTACACAATAAATAAATTAACTATAAATGTAATGATAACCGTTTTCGCAGGGAACTTTTATTTAGACTTGTTAATATTTTGGTTTAGTTTTGAGAAACTAAACCAAAATAGACAAGTTTCAATTGTGTTCAACAGAATTAGTGCCAGTGTCGCAGTAAGAGACGATACAAATCGGAAAATTATTACCTCTACGATGAATAAACCAACGTATATTACGTTTCAAGAAATAGTGAAAAGTGTACATATTTTGATATTATGATAATTAATTAATAAAAAACAACTTAGAAATATATAAAACGTTTATTTTTATTTACAATAACTAATAATTTATTTGACTTATTAATCCTACTATACAATCATAGCTTATATAGGTAAGCACATTAAGCTCAAAGCGGACTGACTATAGTTCTGGCGTAGGCGACTTGTAACGTAGCCAATGTAAATTGGACTCTATTCCTGGTTGTTAGGGCATCTATTCCTCGTGTGTCCCACTTGTCGGCACAGGCGGCACTTGCGCCCCGGCGCACGCACCCCCCCGTCGCTCGCCGACCCCCCTCCACCGCCCCTTCTACCGCCCCGCCCACTGCCGCGTCCAGCGCTGCTGTAACTTCCCTGACCCCCACCCCATTCTGAAAATAAAGTGGATTCTAACAATACAGGGTATAAGGAGAACGTTACTCGAAAACGTAGTGCTATTATTTAATTGTATGTACTACCTAAACACAATCGAATACTAATAACAATTTCTCTTATACGTGTAGAAGTAGTATCGGCAATGTATGGCGTGCACAACTCACGGTCACCAGCGACTACTTTAGGTACCTATACCCAACGTTTGTTGACCTCTAGCGTCAGTTGTGATTGCATTACCTTTACCTTTGAAAAAAAAAACAGGAAATATTTTTTTTCGCGTTTTTCTGTATCATCACCAGTGTGCTCAGGAACTTTTTAACCTAGTTCCTCCTTCACCATTTCACCACAGAACAGCGAGAAGTCGAGAACGATGGCATCCCTATGTGGTTGACGTTCAGTCTGCTCTCACGAAGCGCTTTCGATCGACGTTTCTGTTGTTACGAACCGCTAGGGTGTGGAACGCCCTTCCGGCTTCAGTGTTTCCCGCCTCGTTCGACATAAGTACCTTCAAGGTAAGAGTGAATAGGCATTTTCTAGGCAAGCGCGTTCCAACCTAGACCTCATCATTGCTGTTCAGGCATGATTGTCGTCAAGCGTAAGCCTATTTCGCAATAAAAAAAAAAAACCACCATTCATCTTCGTTTTCGATCTCGGGTCCCTTACATCCGTTATATTCGAAACAACGGGGAATATAGCGTTGCAGTTGCAACACTATATTCCCCGTTGTTTCGACACTACAACTGTAATAACAAAACATCAAAGAGTGCGTTAACTATACCTGTATTAGTTTCTCCGTCGGCCCACTGGAAGAAGGAACATCGGGCGGTACCTTCCTTGGGACACCCGTAGAATTGGCGACCTTTGTTGGGACCCTCCTTGCGAACTGTTAATCTGAAATTAAAAAATATCTAAATATGTACATATATAAAAAAAAGATGACTGACTGACAGACCTATCAACGCACAGCTCAAACCACAAGACGGATCGGGCTACAATTTGGCATGCAGAATGCAGATAGCTACTATGACATCTCTTAAGAATCTCTCTCATCTCTTAGGAATCTGTTAAGAAAGAATTTTGTTTGTATGAGATTTATATGAATCCACGCGGACGAAGTCGCGAGCCTCAGCTTGTATATGTATATATTATATAAGGCAAAACGTCTTTTGTTTGAGTGTAAACTCCATCCACCTCCACTACAGCCCTTTAACGTCTCACTGTGGGGCACGGGCCTCTGTTACAGAGAGAGGTATTCAGAGTTGGACTCGCCATACTGCCCCAATGCAGGTTGGTGGGCAAAATGCCGGGTGCCGCCGTCGGAAATGGGGCTACTTTTGTCTGCCCTTCTTAACGTGTAGAATTGTAAGCACCATTCCGAACCAGTGGTAGATTCATTTGTCGATTCAAAAGCACTTGTAAAAGTTTATCTGAATAAAAAATATGTCTTAGACTTGCCTTTACACAAGTTTAAGAACTTTATTAAAAGTATGCTCATAAAAAAAGCTTATTATACAATTGAAGATTATATAAACGATAAAAAAGCTTGGATTTAACTCGTTCCAGCAATGCGCGAGACGGCATTTCAATCATGTACATTAATAATAATAATTGTTATAATGTTATTTTAAAAAAAGAGCAACCGCCGAGTTTCTTACAGGTTCTTCTCGGCTGGAACTGCATTCCGAACCTGTGGTAGACTCAATCGACGATTCAAAAGCACTTGTAAAAGTTTATTTGAATAAAAAACTTTTCTATTCTATTCTATTCTAAAATGTATGTTTCCTCATTTTATTTTTATTTTTGCGCCATGTTGGAATTTTCATAAGCATGCAAAAAAAAGGAAGTCAACAATTTCATGAAATGCAATGAAGTAGAAGTAGAACCTACAGATATAAAGTATTCCGAATCAGTGAGTAGATTAGTGGCCTAAGCGTTCGGCTTGTGACGCATCTAGCTCTCTTTGTTTTCTTAAGACGTTATCACGTAAAATTATCGTCTGTAAACCGACTTTACAGACAACCAATTTTTTTAATAAAATGGTCGAGTATGAAAAGTTGACTCACTTTTTGCAAGACACCCCACAGTTGCAGGTGACATTGTCGTCGTTCGGGGGGAAATCGTCCCGGGGGAAGCTGGGCGCGATCCCCCAGCCCCGGCTGGTGACAGGACTGTCCCGGGCGCTGCCGGGAGGGGTGTCGAAGTTGTTCTGACTGGTAGCAGTTGTTCCTGACGACTCGGGGGCCCACAGGAAGAAGTCACAGCCGCCGTTATCCGCACCCAATTGGCATTTGTAGAATTTCTTGTCTAAAATAATGGATGTCCGTAAAAAAATCTATTTTATTCTTGAAAGATGGAACTTTCAAAATTATCCCATCCGCGTATGTAACGGTTCGAAATATGTATTTGTTTGATAATTATAAAGTACTAGTTTTCGCCCGCGATTTCGTCTGCGTGGAGTTATGAGAGATGGTTATAGGTTTAATTATCCCGGAAACCTTTTGTTTTTCTGAGATAAAAAGTATCCTATGTTCATCATGATCAACCCAATACCGGCTCACTACAGAGCACGGGTCTCCTCTCAGAGTGAGAAGGGTTTTGGCCATAGTCTACCACGCTGGCCAAGCGGATTGGCAGACTTCACACACCTTTGAGAACGTTATGGAGAACTCTCAGGCATGCAGGTTTCCTCACGATGTTTTCCTTCACCGTTAAAGCAAGTGATATTTACATACTTAAAACGCACATAACTCCGAAAAGTTAGAGGTGCGTGCCCGGGATCGAACCCACGACCTCCGATTAGAAGTCGGTCGTCCTAACCACTAGGCTATCACAGCTTGACTATGTTACTTTGGGTGAAATGCCTCTTATATATAAAGGACTGATCACCCGCCCCCTAATACAATCGTTAATCGATTCAATTCAATTTATTTTATTGCAAACTTGGGTTAGTAACATTGGATCTTATAAATATTGTTAGTGTGTTCCTAGGATTATACCGATATCCAAGCAAACATCACGTCGTCAAAAACAAACAAACATGTTTTCGCATAATTATAATATTATTAGTACCTAAGGGTTGAAAAAATAGATAAAAGTAACGTCAGTTTTTAGGGTTCCGTACCGAAAGGGTAAAAACGGAGCCCTATTAATGTCCCTCGGCTGTCTATCTGTCTGTCTGTCCGCCGGTCACAGGTCTCTAGCTCGCAGACGAAATGAGTTACAAACCTGAAATTTTGGTATTTGGTGTAAAACGTTGACCCAAAATCAAATATTGAATTAAAAATTGAATTAAATTATTTTTCAGGGGGGCTCCCATACATGAGAAAGGAGCCGGAAAAAAAAATTTTTTTCTTACCCTAGCTTGTGGGGTATCATTGTTTAGAGCTCATTGAGTAGAGTACGAATATATATTTTTTTAATTTTTTGCTTAAAAAGTAAGGAAATGGGGGGTCATCAAAATTGTCAGTTTTAGACCATTTTTGTGACGGGGGCTATCTAAAAAACTAAACTAGTTAGGAATATGATATTTCGGTATATTATGTACTATATGCTCTATTTGTACAAAAATACTGAAAACAACGATTCATAAAATAGTTTATAAGCTGTGACCAAAACAAACGAACTTATTTTGCGTTTTTCTTTCACGGTTTCTTGCGATGTCTAACTCGGAAATTAAATATTTCTTAGACCCAAAATATTATATTGTTCATAATTATGTACGGAACCCTGAAAGAGCGAGGCCCGACTCGCACTTGGCTGATTTTTTAAATTCTGGAGTTTATTACTAAAACTTACTCGTATTAGGTCCTTGCTTGCGAACAGTAAGCAATCTGGCTTCCCTGTTGCATTTACAGAATATTTGATTTTCCCCGTTATCACTTGAAGGAGGTGTGGGCATCCTGGGGTGATTCGTAGTATGGCTTGGAACCGGCATACCCGGATCGTTCGTGCGATTTTGAGCTCTATTCACTACTGCTGGAGGTACGAATTGCCTTGGACGATTTACTGTGGTTGTATTGTTATTGACATATGGAATATTATTGCTCGTAAATGTAGAATCGTTTGACGAAATGGTTGAAGAGTTTGTAATGTTGCTATTAGAGTTTGTAATGTGGCTATTAGAGTTTGCAATGTTGCTATTAGAGTTTGCAATGTTGCTATTAGAGTTTGTAATGTTGTTATTAGAGTTTGTAATGTTGCTATTAGAGTTTGTATTGTTGCGTATGTTTCTTGATACTGCTCTCACGGAAGATAAGTTTATTTGCATCAATTCTAGGAAGGCAGTGTCGCATCCACCTATACAAGTTGTGTACGGAGGTGGGTACATGTGACTTAAGGAATTATTTCTCCATTCGAACTTCAGCTTTTTGTAACTCGGACCACACTGAAAACAAAAATTGTTATCAAAGACTTTGTCCACAAAAGAAATTTATTCTGCAGTAGTTCAGATAATAATTGCCCTCACATTTATACATCTACTAGCGGACCCGGCAGATGTCCGCGTCGTCCTACCCGAAGACAAACCGACATCAGCGCCATCTACCGGGTCAGACTGTGTTTACAAACCATCCAGGGACTCATTGGAATATACACACAAAATTTCATCCAAATCGGTGCAGCCGTTTAGGAGGAGTATGGGAACAAACGCATGTACAGAAGAATTATAATATTTATCTTATTATAAAACAAATATTGACGGGATGAACATTAAATGTTTGACAATTACGAAACCCATGAATATTTTGCATGGGAATTTTTTTTTTCGTCAATTTTCCAATGTTTGTCCAATAATTATTCTGCTATTCGGTACGGAGACAAATACAAATCAAAAACCATGAAAATCGGTCCAGTCGTTCTCGAGTTATAAACTGTTTGAACACACCCTACTTTGTTTCATATAATATGAAGATGAAGATAAGAGTTAAAGAGTAGGTACTGATGATGAATAGCAAATTATTTATTTTTTATGCAATCAGTAGGTAGGTACTTCACTTATAACCATGTCATCTAGTAAGATAACACAATTTGAGTCGAGTCGACTATCATGTAATCGAATGAAAATTAAAAAAAAAGAACTTACTGAAGGACAACTGTCGGGCAGCACCTGTAATGTTTTGACTATGGAAGGGAACCAGACCGCGTTGGTACAGCGCGGATACGAGACGCAACTGATGTAGAACTCGTTAGCGTTGTTCCTCCTTTGTCTGACCACCATGTCCGAACCACATTTTGGACATTTTAAGGCTGCAAAAGAAGTTTTAAAAATTAGAATTATTTTTTAACCCCCGATGCAAAAACGACGGGGTGTTATAAGTTTGACGTGTCTGTGTGTGTCTGTCTGTGCCCCTGTAGCGCTCAAACGGGTGAACCGATTTGAATGCGATTTTTTTTTTGTTTGAAAGGTGAATTAGTCGAGTGTTGTTAGCTATATGTTTGATGAAAATCGATCCAAGATGGCCGCCGCTACAAAATGGCGGATTACATATTTTTTCACAACTCCCTTACTATGGGCATCAAATGAAAGGGCTTGACTAGTAGAATAGCACTATGCAAATCCAAGATGGCCGCCGCCACAAAATGGCGAACGTCGGGGGTTTTTTAAATTTTTAATTTATACTTGTTGTGGAGCGGATTTATTAATTTAAAATGTATAACTTTAAGGGCCCATGTTTCAACAGTCACCACCTTCTGATAAGTGTCGCATAGCCTAATACGTTTAGGCTATGCGACACTTATCAGAAGGTGGTGAAGTTTTGTCACTTTCTTACATAAATCAAGTGACAAAGACAAAAGTTGTAGATAGCTATCTAATACATATCAGAAGGTGGTGAAACAGGCACTTAATGTCGAGTGATAAAGATAAAAGTTGTGAATAAGCTATCAGACACTTATCAGGTGGTGAAAGGGGACCTTAAAAAATAAATAAAAACCCACCTGGCGGCATGGCGGGTAGCGACTCAACTGTGGGCGTGTACTCTATCGCCCGCTCGTTGAACCTCTCCGCCAGGGCGCTGTCGATTTTATTCGCTTCAGCCGTTACCGTGATGTACACTTCCTTGTACTTTGCTACCTGCAATAAAACGTGCACGAATAAAGGTTTACTGCAAAGTAGTAAATCATCATCATCATCATCATCATGATCAACCCATTACCGGCTCACTACAGAGCACGGGTCTCCTCTTAGAGTGAGAAGGGTTTTGGCCATAGTCTACCACGCTGGCCAAGCGGATTGGCAGACTTCACACATTTTTGAGAACGTTATGGAGAACTCTCAGGCGTGCAGGTTTCCTCACGATGTTTTCCTTCACCAAGCAAGTGATATTTAAATACTTAAAACGCACATAATTCCGAAAAGTTAGAGGTGCGTGCCCGGGATCGAACCCACGACCTCCGATTAGAAGTCGGTCGTCCTAACCACTGGGCTATCAAAGCTTTAAAAAAAAAAAAAAAGTAGTAAATAGTAGTTCGAATTGCAGTTGACATCACTGCATCGCAACAGCCTACTACCGATCGCGTAGTGCGATGTAGTGGAACTCGCTGCTTGCCAACTGTGCAGTCGATTGACAGTTAGTTATCTATAGAATTGCATCCAAATTGCAATTATGCTTTGAAAGCTGCAGACTGCATAATTCTAAGGACCTGTTTCACCACCTTTTGATAACTATCTATAACTTTGTACTGGACTATGTACTAAGTATTGGATAGATATCTATAACTTTTATTTTTTTCATTTGATTTAAATATATCTTTGTCACTTGATTTAAATAAGAAAGTGACAAAACTTACGTTTAGGCTACCCGACACTTATTAGAAGGTGGTGAAACAGGCCGTAAAAGTTATATTTTAGGAAAAATTAAACTAGACTTCAATATATCATTAAGTTTGAAGAGTTCCCTCGATTTCATCATCTGACCTGATGACCATGGGACCACTTGGGAAGTATATACCCTTTTGAACAAAAGAAGAATATTCATAATCGGTCCAGGCTTCTTTGAGTAGGAACTCGGGGAAAATACATTCCGACGAATTGAGAACCTCCTCCTTTTTTTGAAGTCGGTTAAAAATAGACATAATATAACTGACATGGAATTACGTATACAAACATTGATCAAAATTTTTTGTTTACAATAACGTATACAGTCGACCATAACAATGTGACATCACTAAAGAAGATACGTCGTCATCCTCAACCGATAGACGTACACTGCTGGACATAGGTCTCCTGTAGGGACTTCCACACGGCGCGGTCTTGTGCCGCCTGTATCCTGCGACTCTTTTGATGTCATCGGTCCACCTAGTGGGGGGTCTACCAACACTGCGTTTTCCGGTGCGAGGTCGCCATTCTAGCACCTTGGGACCCCCAACGTCTATCGGTTCTTTGGACTATGTGCCCCGCCCATTGCCACTCCAGTTTTGCAATTCGTTGAGCTATGTCGGTGAAGAAGATACACATTATAATAATATAGCACATTACCACACCCTGTGGTACCACAGGTTGCCCTATACATATTCAGACCCTTGAGTAATAACCTAAAAACTCTTTGACCATATATGTCAAATTAGTCAAACCACTTCTTCGCCTTTAAAGCGTACCCATATGCTTATTTGAATACCTGCTCTGCTAAAACCAGTTTAGGGTCCTTCCTCCCCTCGCAAATGCCCTTGAGGTCGGCCTCCAACTGCGCCCGGAGGTGCGGCTTGGATATGGTCAAGCCCATGGCGTCGTAGCCCTCCACCAGCCCCATGCCCAGCAGCCCGGGCACGAAGTGTATGGCGTCCGCGAGCGCCACGTATGAACGACTCTTGATCGTTTCTATGTGCTCCGCGTGCGTCGCGTCTGTTCCTACAAGATACATTTAATAAATATCATACAATCGTACAACATGTAAAACAGTGCACAGTAAAACTGACTGTGGTTTTTGTTGCACTGTATGTAACTTAATTCTTTTTTTTTTTTTTTTTAAAGACCGAGTAGTATTTATTTGAAATGAAATTAAGGTCTAAATAATAACAGAGAAGAACAATATCCTAAAAATAATCCTAAAACTAAAAACCTTAAAAAAAATATAATATAATTACTAAAATATATTATTAAAAGGAGTCCCTGTAGGCAAGGTTCCGAAGATACTGGCAGCGTTCCCCCTTTGAATTGCTAGACTAATTCGAAAAAAAGCTAAAGCATGCAAATACAGGGGTCTAGGCTCCGAATATGATTTTGTCCCATTCGGTGTCGAGACCCTTGGTCCGTGGGGTCCTAGCGCTATAAGACTATTTAAGGAAATATCAAAAAGGTTAGTCGACATCACAGGAGACCGAAGAGCTGGCAGCTACTTCGGACAACGAATTAGTCTAGCAATTCAAAGGGGGAACGCTGCCAGTATCTTCGGAACCTTGCCTACAGGGACTCCTTTTAATAATATATTTTAGTAATTATATTATATTTTTTTTAAGGTTTTTAGTTTTAGGATTATTTTTACTTAATTCTTATATGTGTAATGTGTATTATGTATCACAACATAGTATAAAACAAAGTCGTTTTCTCTGTCCCTATGTCCCTATATCCCTATGTCCCTATGTATGCTTAAATCTTTAAAACTACGCAACGGATTTTGATGCGGTTTATTTTAATAGATAGAGTGATTCAAGAGGAAGGTTTGTAAGTAGAAAAATTGAACCCTGTAGGTGGCGCGCGGTGGTAGCGGGCAGGACGACGTCTGCCGGGTCCGCTAGTAAATAAATAAAATAAATAAAGGCAATTATATTGTGTCTTATTAGCAATGATCGGAATTGACGGTGCAATTTCCCATGATATTGTAATGTGGATATGCCATTCATAATTTTTTTAAATATTATCACTTACTTTTCCTTGGTTTCCTTACTCAGTTTTTATTAGTACAACACGATAAAGAGAAATCTCTTCGATACTGAACATTATGTGAGGTATCAAAATCGCAAAAGACAGAAATCCCGGAGTCATATCCATACTATTGATAATGTTTCAGGTCATTCACCCCATATTGCGCTATTACGATCTTTGCTTATTAGTTATTACAAACAATATTATGTAGGCGAAGTTGATTTATTTTAGGGGTATCAAATTTAAATCGGTAATTATACAGGGTTAAATAAAAAATACCAGAAAGCTCTCGACACGTAATTGTTATCATTAAAACTAACAACTTTTGTTCTACGACTTTTCAAAATTCCGCATTAATTTTTTTCATACAAAAAAATTAAAAATATATGTTATTTCTCTAAAGTGACATTACTCTGTGCGCACAGAGTCGAGACTCGAGACCAAGACACGTGACGTGCGTTCGTGCGGCGTTGCCGATGTTACAGAGTAGCTACAAGGAGATAATCTATGTAAACTATTGAATATTAAATATTTCACAAAATATCTAGTTAAAAAAAAAGTCGTAGAACAAAAGTTGTTAGTTTTAATGATAACAATTACGTGCCGAGAGCTTTCTGGTATTTTTTATTTAACCCTGTATACTTAGGCTAATTTAAAAACCTACCAAAATCTTAAGTCTCAAGAGGTCAAAAACTATAGCCCGGGAGGTAGGCCTGCAATTTTTCTAGTGATTTCATACCGAAAGAAATTTTATTTCAAACATTTGTTTAATGTTCAGTAATATAAAGTGAGCGTCGCACCCGTGGTGGAGCTAAAATATCTATACTAATAAATAAAATTGAAGTGTCTGTCTGTAATATCAAAATAACTACCTCATATTAAGCTCATATGGTTATTTGAACGATACTATAACCGAATCACACGTTTTTAAAATTTTTGTCTGTCTGTCTGTCTGTCTGTCTGTCTGTCTGTCTGTCTGTCTGTTTGAACGGGCTAATCTTTGGAATGGCTGAACCTATTTTGACGGGACTTTCACATACAAGTAGAGAATTAACCAGGGAGTAACATAGGCTACTTTTTTAACCGACTTTCAAAAAAGGAGGAGTTGTGTTTTTCTACTTATGTACACCGATATCTCCGAGATTTCTGAACCGATTTACGTAATTTTTTTTTTAATCGATAGAGAAACATTGCGACACTGTCCTAAAAAAAAATTGGATTCCAACTCCTCAATCCTGATGCTGTAGGGGATCTGATCACCAACACTAATGGGATTTAGGCACTATCGGTTATTTAAATTGATATTGGGGATACCAATTAAAGACTTTATTGTTGAATGACCTCGAGTAGGTACATGTCCAACTCCTCAACCCTGATGCTGTAAGGAATTGCATTCCGAAATCGTAAGGATCCCACGGAATTTTTCCGTTTTGTGGACGGGCTACTAATTATTACAGATAGGCTACTTTTTGTTCTGGAAAATCAAAGTTCCCACGAGATTTTTACAAACCACACGGGCGAAGCCGTGGGCATCATCTAGTAATAAAATATAAAAGCATAAAAGAGTCATTGTATTGTTATGGAGAACTTTATGACAAGGGAATAAGGTTCATAATATTGCTTCCCCATCGCTTGTTCGCGATATTTCGTTCTTGTTGTGGAAGAAGTGGGGAAGCGATTATGAAGCTTATTCCCTTGTCATAAGGTTCTTCATAACAATACAATGACTTTTTCATCTTGTATCTTTTAATTCCACCACTATCGGAGCAGCTGACGTTCGGATCTGTTAAGTATATTATGTTAGGGGAAAACTATTATTATTATGATTTTCAGTCTGTATAAAACGACTTGCTCAACTGTAGCGTTACCTCCCGTACTACCAGGTATTTATTTATTTTGTACCAATAACTTTACAGTTTACAGTTAAACATAAAAAGGATATACACAGTCGTAACTACTAAGTACACCATGCGAATACCTCAGTAACTGAATCAGTACGTTATTAATATCAATACAAGTCACGGCAAATAAGTTTAGCGTTGACCTTCAATGCGCAGAACTTCAGAAGTTGAAAATGAGGTATCTCGGGTGGTGAGGGGTCGCGGGGAGGGCGTGGGGATCGTTCGTAAGCACTGATTAGCTCTCGCGGATCCCTCATAAGCGCTGATTGGCTCTCCAATCGTAATGTGTCCCGCTCACTCGTGCGACGCTGCGCGCACTTGAAGGTCACCGCTCGACTTACGTGCCGGGGGTTATAGTACAGTAATCGTTAATATCTTCTTTACCGATGCCGTGTTTCTCCATGAGCGCGATGAGATCCGCTTCCGTCAGCAGGTTGGGCGGCGATGTGCTGCCATCTACCATGTCTATACTCGTCGGGTTGAACGTTTGACCGTTCTGTGGACAAATTATCCTAGTTAATGCCTAAGTATGTCACGCTCTCTTTAAACATTTCTGTGGTGGTGTCGTGTGGTGCGGGTTGTTACGTTCCCTCGAATATGGTTGAGCGAAGCAATGGCTGGATCATGCGTCATGCTCGTGAACGGGTGCCACCGTCGGAAATGGGGCTACTTTTGTCTGCCCTTCTTCACATGATTATATAAATGATAAAAAGGCGTGGATTTGACTCGTTCCAGCAATGCGCGAGACGGCAATTCAATCATGTACTTAACATAAAATTGTTATATTGATATTGTAAATTTGGAAAAGAGCAACCGCCGAGTTTCTTGCTGGTTCTTCTCGGTTGGAATGGCATTCCGAACCAGTGGTAGATTTAGTTGACTATTCAAAAGTACTTGTAAAAGTTTATTTGAATAAAAAACTTTTCTATTATATTCTATTCTAATGAAAAACTTGCGATTACTGGAACATTACAAACGTGCGAACCAAGTAATAAATCATTTTTATCGGACTTCTCGCTCGCACTTACAGCCCTTATGGAACTGGAACCTGTTTCTCTGGTGTTGTGTGTAACAATAATAAATGATTTGTCGATAGTCGATAACAGGTTATAAAGAGCGAGTGAGAGCCCTCACAACCCTATGATCGTAATGCTTTATGACATAGTTCGCACGTTTGTAATGTCCCAACTATAGGAGTAAGTGTTATGTATACGTGATATGCATACCTTTGCCACTATGTGGTTAATATTCTTAGCAAACGTTTCCTTCGTACGCGTGGAAGGTGGTTCTATATCTCGGGTACAGTGAACCACTCGATCATATCGGAGCCGTATTATGTCTATCCCTAAACTTTCGAATTGCGGAAATTTTATCTCAATCGGTCTATTCTGCCGTCCTAACGAAGAGTGCAATAACTAGGTTTTGACTACTTTCGAGATATTTGCAGTTAAAGATTTAATTTTTGTTTTGTGTGTATCTTCGTAACTATAAAAGCTATTGGTTTGAAACTTTTACTGAACGACAGATAAAATAATGCTTAATTTTATGTAATATATTATATTTGTATATAAGTTTATATACACACTAAAAACGCAATAATGTATTTATCATTAGGACTTATGAATTGTTTTGATATAGCATTCCTAATCATAATTGCAATAACTACACTACTTATTGCAGTTTTTGTTAGTAAACCTACATACTACTTATTTGTGTAGCACAAACTATATGATGCCCTATAGTTTCTTCCAACCATATGTACGGTTTTCCTTAGTGAATTATTTTAATTAGATATAAGGTGATTGCAAGAACATTATAAGAATAAAAGAGATTTACCAAAATAATTTAAATAGGTTTTTATTATTTAAAACTAATAACTTATATGACGATTTTCGTATCTGTAACTGAATTCAAAAACATAGAACTTTCATATAACCGTCCTACCCCCATTTTACCCCCTTATATATTTTACATAGGGGAGAAAGGGTCTAGCCGGATAAGTATAGCGAATTGGCCCCCAAATGACAACCTATATCGAAACTTATGTTTCAATATTGGCTTGGTGTACGAACGCGATTGACACCAGTTTTAGCGCCGTACTCCGCTTTGACCTTGAGATATTTAAAAAAAATGAGCGCAACTATGACGATCATTTAAAGTGACATATCTTGGAAACTATTAAAGATAAAAACTTGAAACCAACGTGAGGGTTTAGGTAACCTTTAAGAGCATATTTTTTATTTTTTCTGGATTTTTCTAATTATTAAAAATATTTTTTTTTAATAAAAGAAAAATATAATTATTATTATTCTTGTGTTTCTTATGACGGACAATCACTAAAAAAATATATATTGTACTACTTAATATGTACTAATACTCATAAAAAATTCATTTGAAAACAGATGGTGCAACGCTTTGAAATAAAATAAAATTCGACCCGAAATAAATGTATCAACGAATACGAGCTAAACAAAGACATATGAATATAAACATTAAACACTTTATAATTTATAATCATAAAAATTTTAGAAACATAAAGACAAAACACACAATTTTTAATACTAATTAAATTAAAATAATCAGTTTTTTATCATCATCGCTATTATAATAATTAATTATAGTTGGAATATTTTAAATCTCAAATATCTTGATTAGTACATCAACAGAACGTACACTTATACCGTCAGTATGATAGATAGATGCAGAGAGCTGCTACATGAGAGCACTATTCCCACTATTCGGTTGCGATTAGAACAATTACAGCAATAAGGCTGAATCTTGTTGTAACCAGTACCATCAAATATGTAGTCAATAGTCAATAGTCAACTTACGATAGACTTTGCTATGTGTATTCAGCTATCTATCTATCATACTGACGGTATAAGTGTACGTCCTGCTGATGTACTAATCAAGATATTTGAGATTCAAAATAGTCCAACTACATAATATAATTAAATATAATTAAATATAATAACGATGATAATAAAAAACTTATTAGTTTAATTTAATTAGTACTAAAAATTGTGGCTTTATCTTTATGTTTTTATGATTTTTATGATGATGAACTGCCTCATTGGTCTAGTGGTTATTCGACTGCAGATCGCGAGGTCCCGGGTTTGATAGCCGGGTTGGGCAAATCATTGTTCGTTATTGAGTTTTTCTGTCAAGAAATTCTCAGTGCCAGCCTGGAGTTGGAAGCTAGCGGTGTTTCACTCCCGTGTCTCGGAGAGCACGTTAAGCAGTCGGTTATTATCACTATCAGTTGTGACAATAATCGTTAAAGCCCGCCAATTCGCATCGGGGCAGCGTGGCGGGTCTAAGCTCTAAAAATCCCTGTATCTTATGGAAGGAGGCCTGTGCCCAACAGTGGGACGTTAAAAAGGCTGTAATAGTGGTAAATTTTTATGATTATAATTTATAAAGTGTTTAATGTTTATATTCGTATGTCTTTGTTTAGCTCGTATTCTTTGATACATTTATTTCGGGTCGAATTTTTTTTTTTTTCGAAGTGTTGCACCATCTGTTTTCAAATGAATTTTGTATGAGTATTAGTACATATTAAGTACTACAATATATATTTTTTTAGTGATTGTCCGTCGTAAGAAACACAGGAATAATAATAATTATATTTTTCTTTTATTAAAAAAAAATATTTTTAATAATTCGAAAAATCCAAAAATAAATATAAAATATGCTCTTAAAGGTTACCTGAACCCTCGCATTGGTTTCAAGTTTTTATCTTTAATAGTTTCTGAGATACGTCCCTTTGAATGATAGTCATAGTTGCACTCATTTTTTTTAAATATCTCAAGGTCAAAGCGGAGTACGGCGCTAAAACTGGTGTCAATCGCGTTCGTACACCAAGCCAATATTGAAACATAAGTTTCGATATAGGTTGTCATTTGGGGGCCAATTCGCTATACTTATCCGGCTAGACCCTTTCCTATAATATTTTCTAGGCTGATATCTACGCCCTAGAAAGAACCTACCGTCCAAATTTCAAGACAATAATAAAAACTTTCATCCCCTTTTTTACCACCCTTAATGAGAGATTTTCCAGAACAACTTATACAAGTTTTTATTATTTAAAATTCATAATCTAAATGCCTATTTTCATATCTGTAACTTCAAAAACATAGAACTTTCATATAACCTTCCTACCCCCATTTTACCCCCTTAGGGGAGGATTTTCGTGAAATCTTTTCTAGGCTGATATCTAAGCCTTAGAATAAACCTACCTTCCAAATTACAAGTTGATAATAACAATAATTAAAACTTAACATAAAAACCCTTAAAAGCAGATTTTTCAGAATAAAATATACAGGTTTATATTATTTAAAACTAATAATCTAAATGCCGATTTGAGGTCTGTAACTTTAAAAACATAGGACTTTCATACAAACTTTCTACCCCCATTTTACCCCCTTAGAGGAAGATTTTAGGAATGTTAAATAGCCTATAACCTTTCCGGAAAACTGTACTACCAAATGCAAAAATAATTTTTCAAATCCGACTGGTACTTCCAGAGATTAGCGCGTTCAAACAGACAAACTCTTCCGCTTTATTATATTAGTATAGATATCTAGTTTTTTTTTATTTTTGATAATTTTCATTTGTCTAATTCTAATTCTCTCCAATCAGCTGCATGTTTTTCTTTGACTTTCAATGAAAATTGTCCCCTTTCAGCCAATGACTTTTGACTTCCAAAATTTTCTTTAAGTGGTTGTGTTTCTAATTTTGTGCTTGTAAAAGTAAAAATCTACGAATTTGACAATTTTACAACATCCACAAAATCGTCAAAATCAAAAACTTTTTGTTTATTTTAACTTTACTTTAGTATAATACATTTAGTAAGCTAGACATTTTAAGTAATAAGTTTCCTTATGATAACTGCAATAACTCTTACTTCTTGCGCTTATGACTAGTAAATGTGCCAAAAATTTATAAAACGTACTATAGTCATAAGTGCAATAACTGGACTTATTGCGATTATTTTATGTAATATTACAAAATATCAAAGCTATCCAAGTCATAACTCAAGATATTTCGGTTATGATTAGCTCCTTACACATCGTTATATTAGATATTGCAGTTATGGTAACCAACAGAACCGAAACTATTGAAGATACAAAAAAGACGTCTAAGACGAAAATATAGAGCTCATTTTCCTGATTACGGATATGGTCTTAAGTCAATTTGACCAAAAACTCGACTTATTGCACTCTTCGTTAGGACGGCAGTATTGGTATTTGTTTGATATACAGATGTACAAACTAATTATTACGAATATTATAAAAGCGAAAGCGAATCCATCACTCTCTTACCTTTTCGCGGATCGACCACTGTCTCTTGACGAATTCTGTCACAGAGAAAGCATCCTAGAGAGATGAAAATAGCATTCTTATCCCGGAAGATCAAAAAGAGACTGTGGTATTTTAAAAATTCTATATTCACAATCAGCTAACTAATTAATTTATTTTTTGTCATATTTTGCTGAAACAAAAAACCGTTCAGTTGTCTGAAGAATTTCCCGGGTGGTGTTTGAAATTGAGCAAATTGTCCATTGACCCGTAAACTAGTATAGCCATCGAACTATTACGTTTAGAATGGAAGTTTCTAACAAATTTCCGCTCGAAACGTAAGCTATAAACCAACCCATGTGTGCCCTGTACATTTGCCGACACGCACACAAGCGCATGAGTACCTTGAGCACTGACGCAACGATAGCCTTTTAGGCTTTCTAAAAACGGCTTATCGCCGCGTCGACGACTGCCTTTCTTTACCTATTTTTTTTTTTTTTTTTTCTAAAGAAGAAATTTTTTCTAAGAGTATAGCTAACTTTTTTTTTACAATAGTAATAGAGCAAAAAATAACCTCATAGACGTGTATCTCCTTCGACGACCACTTGTCGTAGGGGTACACGTCTAGATAGTTCCTGGCGGTGATCATGAGGCCGCTCGCGCTGAACGCCTCGTCCGCGACGTCGATCGCCACGACGGTCTCCTGTCCCTGCGCGTCCTTCGAGCAGCACGCCAGGAACGACCGCACCACGAACTCGTATACTCGTTGCTCGTTGCCTGTGAGACCTAGCAAAAGAAAAAAAAATTGTGTGTGCAATTCACACATGGCAGAAGTGAAACTTTTATTCTATTTTATCTCATGCTCCAAAATATTATGTTAAATATTATATTAAACATTAAAACTTTGTTTTTGAAATAAAATTTGGGTTCAAAAACGGAACGTAGGCGGAGAGCGGCCGACATGGAAACTGACTTGTATTCTATCTCATTCTCTCGCAAGCTAAATCCTATTTGAATATTATGTATGTTTGTTCCTCTCTGTCACTCGTGCAGCACCTGGGAACTCAAACGACCTCCTGTCATCTAGTGGACTCCTGGTAAGCAAGAGAGGATTTTGGTGTTGCTTTCTCGTTTCATCGATTTTCAAATGCACAACGATACTGAAGAAGTTTCACTTCAAAATAATAAGCACCATTATCAAATATGTTCAAACTAGTAAAATATCTTACTGTTAGTATATTTGGTAGGGTGTATGGGTGGATGGGCCTTGTCGCTCTTGTTGCCCTGGCGCGGCGTGGGGCCCCCGCTGTCGAGGATGTTCTGCGCGAAGGGCCCCCAGTGGGGGTCGCCGGTCTGCAGGCCCACCAGCTGCCCCAGGTTCATCTCCTTGGGGAACTCGTTGGTCTCGGTGCGCGGGTAGCTGATCAGACCCTGGGTGTACAGTTTCTCGGCGATACGCATTGTCTCCTTGGCGTTGATTCTTAACTTTCTGGAAGCTAATTTTTCAAGTTCCTGTAAATTTTTATTTTTATTTTTTGAAACTTAAGGTACACAGTACTGAGAGATTTAGCAATACAAATCCCAAGACCCAAGGTGCCCCTAATACATTAATTTCCATCTTATTGAAATTTTTAACATTACATTTTTCCGATGTAAAGCCTGATTAGATACATAAAAAAGCCAGCTTTAGAGGTACTGGGGGTCCCTATTTTCGCTTTTTTAACTGACTTCCAAAAAGGAGGTAAAACTTCTCAATTAGGTGCGTATTTTTTTTTCTTCACTGCAGCACTGTTAATGAGACAATTATAATGTTTAATGTTCACAAATTACATTTCAATAAATGTAAAGCTTCAAAAAGTTTTAAAGTTGGTGTTGCCAGTGGAAAAAAATAGTTCTTTACTTTTCTGCAAGATTTTTCATATATTTCTGGACAATCTATAGTTCAGGTGCTAAGGCCAAAAGGTCTTAAAAGTTTGCTAAATAGAGTAAAGTTGGATTTAAAGGTATGAGAGGTGTAGTAGGTGGGAACCATCTAACATGTGCAGCAATCATCCACTTTTCCAACTCACCACTGTG
Source organism: Melanargia galathea (assembly GCA_920104075.1). Classification (NCBI taxonomy): domain Eukaryota; kingdom Metazoa; phylum Arthropoda; class Insecta; order Lepidoptera; family Nymphalidae; genus Melanargia; species Melanargia galathea. The sequence continues at coordinate 26,323,247 of OV049856.1, read as the reverse complement.
TCCAAAGGTAAAGGTCTCCATTTTGACTTAGGTTTAGTTTTCACATCTTTGACTGTAGCCAGTGGGTTTTCTAAGCAGATGTCGTGCAACACCTGACAAGCATGTTGATCGAACAATCGAACTCTGTTCCAAGCGAAGTCGACGCTCAGGTTGTTCATTGTGTGGTTCACTGAAATATCGGATACATTTTGCATGCATATTATCTCTCTCATGTCTTACTACAAAGGAGAGGCTTAATGTTATTCTTTGGTACGAAGTACTGGTCTATGTATGGTCTATGTATGGTGGTATGTTATTTAATGGTACTACTGGTCTCTATGACAAATAGAGGATATTGTCATAGAGAAAAGTACCATGGTACTTTTATGGAAAAGGATGGTACTTTTCTCTATGACAAATAGAGGATATTGTCATAGCGAAAAGTACCATTTTTTCATTGATAAAACAAGGGTCTAACCAAATAAGCAGCAATGAAAAAAAATATACATACAATTTCGTGTTGAATCAATAATTTATAGTATACATAGGAATAAGAAAACACAAAAGAATTTCTAAAAAGTCTGTTTGGCATCCTCTGGATTGCTCATACAAAATACCTTTGATCTTCCAAAATGGTTCTGCAACAAAGTTTTCAACAGCCCTATATCTCTCCACCACAAACCCCAACGTCGGGAACTGACACGAGCCGTAGCTCACCAAGCTCTCTGCCAGCTTAGTGGGAAACACTTTCTGCAGTCGCAGAGTTTGAAAACGTGTAAAGGCAGCACCTGGAAAATGTAGCAACTACTTTTTAGTCATTAATATATATATAGCTGCTCGTGCTGATTGGGTGACTCACTCATTGATCACCTCTCCTGAACAATTTTGTATGAAAAATTTTTTTTTCAATAATGGTGTCGTATAGAGAACAAAAATTCATTAAGAGGAAAAATATGGAGAGAGCTGATGATTGAGGATTTCAGAGACGAGCGACGGGCACGCTTAAGGTATTGAAGATAGGTGGGGGGTGCTCGAGCAAATGTCACTCAAAACGTCATCCAATTGGCAGTCAGCTGAAAAAAAATTCAAAATGGCGAAAAAAAGATGGCCGCCATACAAATTTCGTCGGTCTCCATCTCGAAGGGTATAAAAGATGGAAGAGTTGTTTCTTAGCAAAACATGATCAAGATCCAAAGGTCTACTAGATGAATACAAAAAAAATTCAAAATGGCGGAATTTATTTTTCCATAGAAAATGTATGGCGAATATTGAGAGAGAGTATAAAGTTGTGAACTAGGTATGCAAGGCGGTTGATGCGGTTCTTTGGAGAAATCTCAAAGAAAAATATGGGAAGACATGATGATTGAGGGTTTGGAAGATGATTGATGAGCCCGGGCAGAGTTTTGTAGATAGATGGGGGCTGCTCAAACAAAAAATACTCAGAACCTCATCCAATTGGCACTGAGCTGAAAAAAAAACAAAATGGCGGATTCAAGATGGCGGCTATACAAATTTCGTCGGTGTCTATCTCACCAAGTATAAAAGATGGAAGAGTGGTTTCTTGGCAAAAGATGATCAAGAACTGAAGATCTACAATTTGATGAACAGAAAAAAATCAAGATGGCGGAAATTATTTTTCTACACAAAAAAAATTTTTATTGATGGTTTCGTGTAGAAAACAAAAATTCATGCGGAGGAAAAATACGGAAAGAGCTGATGATCGAAGATTTCGGAGACGGATGAAGAACACGGCGAGGGTATTGAAGATAGGTGGGACGTGCTCAAACAAAAACTACTCGAATCCTCGCGGTCCGCTTGCGGGCCGCGCACCCACGCGCCATACTAGTTATATATATAAAGCTACTTGAAGTAAGGTACTGATCACCTCTCCTGAACAATTTTGTATGGAACTTTTTCACCATACTTTCCGTGTGTGTAAAATTCAAAAATTCTAGGTCAACAAAATTATAGAGAGAGCTGAACGTGGAAAATTGACTAGGGTGCCCTAAGGGATCTCAGAAACTATCAGTCGGAGAGGTACCGTCCCAAAACAAAAAATGTTCAAAACCTTGGGCCATTGGGTGAACCGGTGAAAAATATATGGCCACCAAACAAAAAAAATTTTCGTCTCCATACAAAAATTTCCTAATTTTCAAGAGGCTCTCCAGAACAATTTTGTATGGAACTTTTTTCCCCTTACTATTTATATGCGTAGAACTTATAGGTCTTCTTTCAGGAAAATTATGAAACTTCATGAATGTGGAAAATTTATCAGAGTACCCCAAAGGATCTCAAAAACTATCAATCATAGAAACATGGTCCTGAAAGCGAAAATGTTCAAGACCTTGGGCCGTTTGGTGAGCCAATAAAAAAAAGATAGGTACCGAACAAAAAAAATTTTCGCGTCCATACAAATTTTTTTTTTAATTTTCAAGAGGCTCTCCAGAACATTTTTGTATGGAACTTTTTTCTATCTCTAAGCGCATGCATAGAACTCGTGAGTGTCCTTTCAGGAAAATACGAAACGTTATGAATGTGGAATATTTACCAGGGTGCCTCATGGGTCCTCCAAAACTACCAGTCACATGTCACAAACTAACAGACATGGTCCCAAACAAATGTTATTAAAGACCTTGGGCCATTGGGTGAACCGGTAAAAAAAAGATGGCCGTCGAATAAAAAAAAATTTTCTCCATACAAATTTTTTGGGTTCTTTTCAAGAGGCTCTCCAGAACAATTTTGTATGGAACTTTTTTCCTTACACTATTTATGTGCGTAGAACTTATGAGTCTTCCTTCAGGAAAATTATGAAACGTCATGAATGTGGAAAATTTACCAGAGTACCTCATGGGTCCTCCAAAACTACCAATCATACAGACATGGTCCCAAACAAATGTTATTAAAGACCTTGGGCCATTGGGTGAACCGGTAAAAAAAAGATAGCTGCCGAACAAAAAAAAATTTTCTCCATACAAATTTTTTGGGTTCTTTTCAAGAGGCTCTCCAGAACAATTTTGTATGGAACTTTTTCCCTTCACTATTTATATGCGTAGAACTTATGGGTCTTCCTTCAGGAAAATTATGAAACGTCATGAATGTGGAAAATTTACCAGAGTACCTCATGGGTCCTCCAAAACTACCAGTCATACAGACATGGTCCCAAACATATGTTATTAAAAACCTTGGGCCATTGGGTGAACCGGTAAAAAAAAGATGGCCGCCAAACAAAAAAAAATTCTCTCCATACAAATTTTTTGGGTTCTTTTCAAGAGGCTCTCTTAGATATTTTTGTATGAAAAATTGTCCCCTACTACACTTATAAATATAACTTAAAGATTTTTTTTCACAAAAATCACAAAACATGTCAAATCAAAAAAGTGAATGTGGAAAAATTACCAGAGTACCCTAACGGCCCTCAAAAACTATCAATCATAGAGGCATGGTCCTGAAACTAAAAATGTTCAAGACCTTAGGCCCTTTGGTGAGCCAGTAAAAAAAGATAGCTACGGAACAAAAAAAATCATGTCCATACAAAATTTCTTTTTAATTTTCAAGTGGCTCTCCAGAACATTTTTGTATAGATCTTTTTTTCCCACTAAACGCATGCATAGAACTCATTAGTGTCTTTCAAGAGACTCTCCAGAATATTCTGGTATTTGGTATGGCCTCCCATTTCTTTATTTTATGAATATTGAAGAGACTACAAGGCCCGCGAGCTGCTTGCAGCTCGCGCACCGAGCGCAACACTAGTATAATTATAATATTAATCAATTTTTTAAGACTTAAATATGCATGTTCAGGCAAAATCTTGGATAGCTAATAACTATGACAGGAAATTTTAAAAAAAAAACTGGTTTCTGAGAACATTTTGGATTCAACAAGCTCCTCAGTCAAACAGCTGCATTACTCCTCATAGATATTTAAATAATAACAAGAAAAATAACTAAATATTAATAAAAGAGTAAAAAAGTTCTTAAAAACCAAAGGAGAATGCCCAAAATTCTATGGGCGTGTAACCCAGTCGTTTACAAGCGTGTTGTATGCAGCATTTATTGCAGATTTATTCCTGATAACCAAACACACCATTTTAATACCTCTAGGAGCTGCCGTTTTTGAATAAATCTTAGTTTAAGTTTGAAAATGATTCTAGGTTATGTGTAGTTTATGATTGTTAAACTAGTAAGGAAAGCCGTGTATCGTTCCTGCCGATTTGAACTATTTGTTTAGCGCGCACTATACTTAACATACCTGTTGCAACGATGTCCATGTTGAGAGTAGTTTGCAATGTAGAATCTAACGAAGACACATCATGTCTTAGCATCATATCAAAGGCATCATGTTTACATTCAACTGACATTTAATGCACCTCAACAATGTTATCCAAATCACGAGCAAAAATCAGAATCCATAGAAAAGCGTAAAGTCGGCGAGTAGGCGAGATCGAATCCGTATAATATAGCAAAAGTCGTTGGTAAGGAAAAACAATAAACCATAGAATTAATATTGGTCTCCGCTGCGCTACAATAAACATTCAAAATGTAAACAGACTAGACGTCACTAGTGTCACACATAACTAAAACAGTGACAATGTCACATTGGCATCTTGAAATATAATAAGTTTCGTTACACAAAATCAAGAAGGTTGTAGTTATATGTATATTCCATTGCACAAAACGCAACGAAGTTAAAACAATATTACAACAAAATAATATTATTAATTATTGCTTATTTACTTTAATCATATTGTACGATTTACAACAAATAAATAGAATAATGTATTAATATAATTAATATCTGTTTTATTGCAAGTGACATGATTTTTTTTAACAACAAAACTTTTTGTTTGGGCATGTATGCGTAGAAAGTAATGCAAATGGCCACCAGACGTGCCAGAGAAACAGGAAGAGACTGTTGAATTCCTTTTTTATTGCATTTTTTTAAAAGCAGCTTTAGCATTAATAATTATTAATTTTCAAATTGTCATATATTCGTAAGATAATTTTTAGTAAATTACATTTTGTGTAAATGCTTGGGTCAGGGTTGATCATTCTCCTTTATCCTTGGCCAAAAAATATTTGATGAAATCTCTGAAATGATTGGGCTCACAAGTTGTCATAACTTTTCCTTTAATTTCCTTATCATAACTGCAACCTATTCAATCTTTTGTTTTATAGTATAGTATAGTATTTAATTAGTTTGTGGTCTTTATAGTATTTAATTAGTTTGTGGTCTTACCATACCTATCCTTAAATCTAGTTCCTGCCTAACATCAACTGCATCACTTATATTCTTGTTAGGCTGCTCCAGATTCTGAAGTGCCCGTCTGACAGACACAGCCGTGATTTCAGAGAACTTTGCTCTGTATATTCTAAGGTTACTCTTGACCGCGGTGCACACTTCTATGATCTCGAAGCCTATGTTTTCCCCCTCTCTGTCACAATCTGTCCATATAATCAGGCCTTGGCAACTGCGAACTTCTCGTTCTAATGTTTTCTAGAAACAAAATCAAACATTATGACATGAAAAGAACAAGCTAATCCACACAGAACATGAATTATTGAAAAATTAGTAATTAAAGATTGTAATCCTACTGCAAGGTTTATGTTATTTCATTGCATTACTATTTTTAAACAGTGATTAGTCCATGACTATGTATGATATTGTAAAAAGCATTGTGGCATTTCATTACTATAACCCGCGTAAGTCAAGTGGTGACCTTCAATGCGCAGAAGTCGAAAATGAGGTATCTCGGGGTGTGAGGGGGTCGCGGGGAGGACGTGGCGATCCCTCGTAAGCACTGATTAGCTCTCGCGGATCCCTCGTAAGCACTGATTGGCTCTCCAATCATATTGTGTCCCGCTCACTCGTACGACGCTGCGCGCACTTGAAGGTCACCGCTCGACTTACGTGCCGGGGGTTATACCTTTACTTTAGAAAATGGTATTGCTAGTTCAAAAACATAATAATGTGATAACTGATAATGCTTGTTCTTCTGTGCATAATTATTATGGAATAACTTACTCAATGTACCATCTTTAAGAAATTTCAATACAAAAAAAACTCTAAAAAAATTGGATACCTATGTCTATACATGAAGATAAAAAATAAAAACAGACAAAAAAATCAATAGCTGCATCTTATTAGCTACCTACCTTTATTTTGTCATAATTCTCTGGACAGAATTTGTATACAGGTGCATCAAAGAGAGACAACGGATTGCAAGACCTCCAGTTTTTAAAGGCACTAACAAAATCCAAAGCCAGTAAATGTCCAGACACAGAAGTCATCACCATTTGACTTTTTTGTCCCAAAACCTCTGCTTCGAACTCATATATTTTATTGTATTGGGATAAACCTTCTCGCTAAAAAAATAACGAGATGTTTAGTTAGAGATGATGCAGAAAACAAAAAAAAAACAGCATTACAATTATTTAATAATAAATAGAACTACTTCAGTAATACAGGGCAAATTGGTCTGTGTTTCCTGCCATTTATTTATACAAAACGTGAAATTGGTAACAAAATCTTTAAGTAGGTAAGTACTTTTAGACTTACCCTATTCGAGGTTCCCCTGGATAAATGCAATGCAATATTTTTAGCTGCATCATTTTTCTCCGCAACATTCAAATATTTCATTATTTCACTTTTAAAACGATTTAATACAGGGAATGTACTATTTATTATTGAGCATCTTTGTTTCTTCTGTAATAGGTTTATAAATCTCATATTTTATTAATTACAACATAATAAAATCTGTTTTTGTTCCTTCCCTATTTCTAAGGATTTCTTCCTTAAAATTTTTAGGGAATTTTGTTCATAAATTAATATTAACAATCACTTCAAAATAACCTAAACAAAATCAGACAAAAAACATTAAATACAAAATTCACTTCACGTCAGATTTGCCGCCATCCTTAACCACAGATTAGAATATTAATGATTGGTAGGTATCACTCTGTGGTATCACTATATGTATATGTGCTGTGTATAGACTGGTATAGAGTCTAAATTAAACCATTATTTTTTATCTATATACGATATGGCACTTTTGCAGGGCACAGACTACAAAAAGCTATGACATTTCATTTGACATGATAGCGAATTGCGGCTTTGACATTTAAATTTTACATATTTAATTTATTGAATATTTAATTTTATTCCTTTTCCATTCAAATATAAATTTAATTTTGTTGTAATAAAGTATAAAATTTAACACACAAGTGTTGCATCGCAATTAATTTAGTAAACATAACTCGTGTGAACAAAGGTTTTAAAATTATCTTGTATCATGCTCCCGTTGCGAACGGCCGTATTTAAGGGCTTGAATTTTGCTAGAATGTGTTTTATTGTTAACTGCTTGAAGAGGTTTAAGAGTTCACAACAATGGTTGAGTCGTCAGAAAGCAGACCCGTATGTGGAAAAGGCTAAGATATATAACTACAGGTAACTAAAACATTTCGATCTATTTTTGTTAATATGAACTTTGTATCAAATGATTTATGATAAACATTTACGTTATTATCAAAGTACTTCAATACGAAAACAACCACTTGTTAAATATTACGTACCTTCATTTTTTTCAAGATGTCGAAGTGCTTTCAAACTGTTGGAAATGGATGACAAAGCCAACATACTTTATCCTGGTCAAACAGTAATCGATTTGGGAGCTTCTCCCGGCTCCTGGACCCAGGTGGCTGTCCAGAAGACAAACTCAGATGGTGCAGATGGTACACAACCCATAGGAACAGTTTTATCAATTGATAAACTGCAAATTTTTCCTATTGAGGTAAGGAAATCTATTGGTATTCAAAGTACTATGATACAAAATAGTAATGAGGTCATAGTGTTTTAATGCCAGTAATTGTCCTACTATTGTAGCTTCATCTGGTAATCATCATTGCTACAATCCTAACAACCTACCTAACAATCCTACTAATATTATAAATGTGAAAGTGTGGATGTTTGGATGTTTGTTACTCTATAACGTCGCAACAAAAGAACCGATTTGGCTGAAATTTTGAATGGAGATAGATTATGCCCTGATTTAAAATATAGGCTACTTTTTATCCTAGAAAAATCCACATTTCCCGCGGGGTTTTGAAAAACCCGAAATCTATATCTACAGTATCTTCCTTGAAAGTAGGTATAAAGACTATAAAGGTTGGAAAAGGGAGCGGAACCGGAAACCAGATATCCACAATTGGATTTGTGAAAAATCTAAATTCACGCAGACGAAGCTGCGGGCAAAAGCTAGTTGTATATATTTACAGTTGTATATTAAGTTTATTTTATCTGTAAGTTCTCATGAATTTATGTTTTTTCCAGGGAGCAACAATTATGAGCAACATGGACTTCTCAACTATAGAAGCACATGACAAAGTTGTGAAAGCACTCAACGGTAGACAGGTAGATTTAGTTCTCTCAGACATGGCACCCAATGCAACAGGTGTTCGGGAGTTAGATAAGGATAGAATTTTAGGCCTCTGTTACATGGCCATTAGGTTTGCAGCTCTAGTCACAAGAATAGATGGTAATTTACTGTTCAAAGTATGGGACGGCAAGGAAGTGTCCATTTTAGAAATGGATTTAGAAAGATTTTATAAAAATATTAAAATTATGAAGCCTAAAGCCAGCAGATCAGACTCATCAGAGAAATTTATACTTGCTAGGGGTTTTAAAGGTATACAGAGGCCTTTACAGAATGGTAGATGGGGATAAACACAAGAAGTCTGAAAACAAGTTTTTGAACAGAGTTTTTTAATCTCGGCTGTTTTCTGAGTATGTCCTTCAAGTGTTTTGTCATTTCAATTGAATAAGAGTGTAATCCTCTGTATACTAACATTATTCTATGTACAGTAAGTAGATGTACAGAAACATGCTGTACAAAAACTAGTTTTTATATTCGTGTTATATTATATTGAAACTCAAAGGAAAACTTTTTATGCTGGTCATTGCATCTTTTTTAGGCTTAAAAATTAAAATTTTCATTATTTTTTTTTTATTGTTTGAGTAAGGTACTCGTGCAAAATTTTATTTAAAAAACTTGAGGAATTATTATAATTAATTTAAATTAATTTAATTAATTAAAATTATTATATTTAAAAAAACTTAACTTTTCTGGATGCAATATCAAGTTTTAAGTTTGCAGACTTGTCAACCAGTATAATGGTGTAATGTAGGTATCATAAATAATCATTAATCCATAAGAGCCTTCAGATGTTACAAGCAAATACAATGATAATGTGAAATACTTGTGCTTAAGTATTTTATGTATTGTCTTCCACTTGTGCTTATATTTTAGATAAATATTGTAAAGTACAAAATGTATTAAGATAGTAAGTAAATGAGCGTAATATTATAGTAGTAGTAGTAGTATAATATTGTAAATAGTATCTGCCTATATTTTTTAGTCTTATTATGCATCTATTTTTATATTTATTTTCTACCATAACTAAAAATTGTTTCTTCTATATGTACTACTGTAAAGGTGAGGTATAATAAAAATACAAACAAAATAGACAATTAAAAAGACAAGTATAAAATTAATTATTTAATTTCACATTAAATATCAGCATTTGAGGCATTTAAATTGAAACAGTCCAATAATTTTGTACAGTAAAATATTCACAATATTAAAAAATAAAAATTGACCGTTAATTAAATAAGCCAGTGGTGTAACATGGAGTTATGACATTCTGGGCAATCGTGTAAAAGTAAAGCCTGGTTAAAATCGGAAACATGTGAAAGAGATGAACGATAGATGTCCCCAGTCCCGTCGTTGTTAAATTTTAAACCAAACAGATTTGTGAAAACAGATTTTCAACAGAGATTTCTGGCATGTTACACCACTGTATAAAGTCAATATTTCAGCTTAAAATGTTTTGATTGTCAAAATATCACAAGAATTATTATTGTATTCAGCTGTATCTAAGCCTTTACTACTTATGCACTATTTTTTTTAGAGTTATGGACGTACACATTTATCAGATGATATGGGTTATTGAAACTAGTGGCGTAGATCAAGTTAGCTAAAATAGCTTAAAAATAAGAATAGAAATTAATATTCCTTATTTTAAACTTAGATCTTTTAAAAAAACGCTCTCAACACCAGTTAGAAATAATTTACACAATATAAGCTGGTGTAGTGAGTAGGTATGCATCTAAAATATGTGATTAAACTACATTTTATGCGACATCGAGTTGATGTGTTGTGCTTCAATTACACAACCATAATTATAATTAGCAGAATGCCCTATTTTAGCAGCTATAATTTTTCGATGGCTGTACATGGCTAATATTATGTAATATGTTATTAACATAATTGTATAAACGACAATATATTTTACTGTCGTTTATACAAATAAATCGTTTATTATACGAACCCCAAAAACCATCAGGTCACTGGTGGCGATCAGCCGTCAACTGAGCTAAGATTCACATGTGCGTTTCTGATACTTTAGTGGGATTTGCTCAATATATAGTCTGGGCTCTGGTGTGCGTCGGAAAGATTACTGACAGACAAGTTGTTATAATATACAGCCATGTACAGCTTGAATTGAGTTGAAAGGCGGTTCACACGAACTGCGTCCTTGTGCCGTGGGACAGTTTGTTGAGCTGTGCGGCGGACAGCAGGCTGGAGTGCGCGGCGTGGTCCAGCAGTAGCAGGCGCTCGCCGCGCTCGTCGCGGGGCAGCGCGGCGCGCGCGCCCCGCCCGCACCGCCCCGCGCCCGTCTCCAGCGCGAAGCTGCTCACGGCGCATATCGCGTAGACGAAGGTCAGCACGAACAGCGCGCATCCGAAATCTGAACACCGAAATTAATTTATTACCATCTGACGCAGTGATCTTGTAAATGGAAGGTTCCGGGTTCGATTCCCAGCTGGAGCAATTGGGGAATTTATAATTTCTAAATTGTCTGGTCTGGTCTGGTGAGAGGCTGTTACCACCCTACTGGCAACTATGTATAGGTAAGTACAACTGTCTTATTCAAGATACTGTTAAGCTATTAAGCTTATATAATTTAAAATAGGTATAAATATTTACATGGAATTTTATGCAGTAAGTATAATAGGTACATGAAGCGCAAAACTCTAAAGACTTGTATACTACGGCTTTCAGACTTTTTGTGCGCCACGGACTAGCTCGCACAAAAAGTGCGTCGTCAGTGTAGAGGTTATAGAACCTTAGATTAACATAGGTACGTATAGATACAATATAGTTGTGATAGATGCAACTTACGGTATAAATTATGTCCGCCGAAGAGATTAACGACGCAGGGGTATCCATCGCCTATAACAATGGCCACTATAAGCAGAACCACAGCAACACAGGCGGCCATAATCCACGGCAGCACGTACTCCCTCTTGTACTTGACAGCTCCGTGAAGCAGAGAAATGCAGCACATGAGGTATATTGATGTCAGAATCGTGCTCGTGTAGAGGAAAATAACGGTCACTGAAATAAAAATTGGTAAGAGTAATTTTTCGCAAATTGCAAGATTGATTTCGAGAATAAAAATATCCTTAGTTGAAAACCGTTACTGTTCCACCGCTTAGCAAAGATTGCTCAAAATAAAATTCGTGAGACACCTACCTAGGACTACCTACTTAAAACCCAAAACATCCTGAGATAAGGTAGGTATCCTTACGAATAAATACGATGTGTCTTCACTGAAATGTTCGTACCGAATTGAAAAAATCAAATTTCTTTATAAAGAGAGTTCAATACGATATGTTTGCCTGCATTTTTAATATAATAAACACATTTTACCTGAAGCTAGATGTTGTGCTTTAGCGAATCTAAGTTGATTGTTAGTGCTCATTACACCCCCTTCATGGAAAGTGAGATGATCCCCGTAAGCTATTTCGTAAAATCCCCGTCTTTCTGCGTCATCTTCCATGTCGTTATGTAGCATGGACAGCATTTCACCAACATGAGATATACCAACTAGCAAAATGATCAGTACGAAAGATGATAGCGCCTGCAAGAAATAAACCGCAATTCAGCATAAACATGACATCACTATTCCAAAATTGTAGGCCTTTGATACTTACGATTTGATGGACGGCTATAAGAATTGTGCCTTGGCGTAAATTAAAAACGTATAAAAAATTATTTAGGCGAATCATCATTTTGTGAGATAGTTTACATTTCTTCTCCTTGATAAACATTTGTTTTATTTATAGCACTAAGGCATTGCTCGAGTAACAAACTTTGTTTAGATAGAAGGGAGAAGGATACTTATACCGCGCATGTCCCTATCGATTTTTTTTGCTTACGCGTTACGCGCATGTATTTCTCTTTAGTAATAAAGTTGTTATCAACGTATTAGGCATCACAGGTTCATATCTCTTACATACGTCTTCAAACGAAAGTAGGCAGTGGAGCCAAACCTACTTTTATTTGTACCATAAATAAATATTTCTATAGGTAGGGTTTTTACGTTTTTAATCTATCCAACAGATCAACACTCTTCCCTTCAGATAACAACTGTGGATAACAAAAAAAATAACTTGGGAAACGTCGATTTGACATATACCTAACTACTACACATAAGTCAGATTATTATAGGTAGTTATTGATAAGAGCTTGAAAAGTTACACTAGACCAGTTGGACGAAGCATCAGACACGCATTCACTTTTACGTTACTTAAGATTCTTTCTCATATTAATAACTAGCGGACCCGGCAGACGTCGTCCTGCCCGCTATTAGCGACGCCTACCGGGTCCAATTTTTCTACTTATAAACCTTCCTCTTGAATCACCCTACCTATTAAAAAAACCGCATCAAAATCCGTTGCGTAGTTTTAAAGATTTAAGCATACATAGGGACATAGGGATATAGGGACAGAGAAAGCGACTTTGTTTTATACTATGTAGTGATATAATTAATTATCAGAAAAAAATCAATATATTACTTACTTGGGAGAGGTATAATTTTTTTGCAGTAATAAAATAAAAACGGTTTAATATTAAATTAGGTTTATTTCACAACTTACAATAGTAGTGACAATAATGACTGTATGTACCGAACTTTCAGCTGGTATTAGTATATTTGGATTATAATATAATAACGTACTAAATATCAATCACAAATAAATGATTTTTACTTATACATAAATGAAAGAATATGTACAAAAGTTAGCTTCGGTTAAATTTTTGAAAAATATAAACTAATTATTAGGTAGGTACATGTTTTTTTATTTACATTTCGTATAGTCGGGACCACGGAAGAGAAAAAGCAGTTAGGTAAGTATATTGCTTTCTCTAAAAATGCAATTTCATTTGCCAGGACATAGTAAAATGTTCATTTTTATTACGGTTTTGCATTATACGCAGACAATTATCATGATTAGATATTCAATAGAACTGTACATTAGACATTAATTTGAACTAATTTCACTATGACACCTAGCCATTTATCACAAAAATATTATATTTTTTCATTTAAAAGGAACTAATAATTATTCAGTTTTTATCTTTTTATATTGCTTTGATAGGGGTTTAAATAAAAAAGAATTACAGGCAGATCTGCAAACTACATCGTTTAAACAGCTTAATATACATATATAATGTGTATAGTATAATCCCCAAATTCACAAAACAAAAAGTGTCATATAAAAATCATACTTGAATTCTGTGAAGATATTCGAAAACTAACCATTTGCACGCATCAAAATAATGTTTCAATAATTAAATGTCACAGAAATTTCGTACAAATATGCATAGAATGACATGACTTTGTATGCGTTATTCATGATTATAATATAATAATATATTAGATGAATATACATATTTATATATAGTTTTCGTCACCAAAGCGAAGTAGTCAACCCGTAACAGTTTTTTGAACTGGTACAACGAAATTCTCATGATCGCCGAAGTATGGGATCGCCCACAAAATAAAGCGGTGCACACACCGGGAGCGGCGCGGCTTCAAACACAGATTTCTATCGCTCGCTGCGTCCGCGTCCCACTAAGCTACCCCACGTCGTGGACAGGCCATAACGGGATTAATTTGAGAAAGTAGGTACACAATACTGTTTTATTTTTCAAATTGAAAATGTCCCTTTAAATACCTAATTGATCAATTGTTTTAATATTTATCTGACGATAAATATGAAACAGTCAAGTATCAAATATGCCAGCGAAGAGCATTGAGTCACGAAGTATGCATGTAAGTGTACAAATAAGCGAAGAACAGCTGGGCTACGTTTACCGAAGGCTAATACAACATTGAATTACGCGTTACCTTTACCTATTACCTACCAGTTACCTTCTAGGGACGGATTGAACCAAACATGCATTGAATGACACAGTAGTTCGGCTTCCTATTTACAATCCTTTGCTAAACATTTTATACAAACGCGAACACTAGAGCACGCGTAACAGAAAAATAATAATACATTGTACAATAAAATATAATATCCTACTGTTGTCGTCTGAATAGCTCTTAACTGAAAAGGGTATACGCGCCATTTTTTTTGCAATACACCTTTAGCAATGTCACTTTTGTTTAATTAAATCACCTAAGAAGCTATGTAATATGAAATGATAAATGCAAAGTGATGAATGTACATGATGATAAATAAAAAAACCGGTCAAGTGCGAGTCAGACTCGCGCACCGAGGGTTCCGTACTCCAGAAGTATAAGTACAATCTGTTTTCATTAGTTTGTCTTAAAAGGTAAGGTGCTAATTAAGCTAGGCCTCTAAATTGTATGAGCACTCATACAACTCAGAGGTCTATCTTAATTGGCTCAACTATGTATGTATGGGGACACCCTTTAATTTCCAACTTTTTTTAGTTTTTTGGAATTTTTCCTTTATTTATGCTGTAAGACCTGGCTTTTTGCCAAATTTCGTAATTCTAGGTCAACTGGAACTACCATTTAGGTTTTCGACCCAAAAAATATAGGGTACTTCCGGTAGACCTAGATTTGTCAATTTTGGTCAAAAGCAAGGTCTTACTGATCAAGTAAAGGAAAAATTCCGAAAAATAATAAAGTTGAAAATTAAGGTAAATTTTGGTACTTACAAGTTTTCGTGAAAATCTAAATTTGCCCATATCTTTTTATTGTGTGGACTCAGGACCTTAATTTTTATACACCCAATAGGGACCATGATAGACCTTAGTATTTGGTATAAATTTCAACTAGTAGTTGTATAAATTTCAACATGCTAGGTCCACCCGTTCCTGTGAAAATTGGTGGTGACACACGGACAGGCGGACAGACGGACAAGACAGTGATCTTATAAGGGTTCCTTTTTTTTACCTTTTGAGATACGGAACCCTAAAAACACAACCGTAGATATACCTACTATAATAAAATATTATAAGAAATGAATTCATGGTCACACAGCGATCTGAACATGGCGATTGTGCGAATACTAAAATGATCAGAAAATAGCCGGCTTGAATTCCGTGATATTAGAATTTGGCAAACGGTATTCGACTTTACGTAAGAAACACTTTGTAAAATGTAACCAAAATATATATTATGAAAACTTACGTCGAATCTATTCTTAATTTAATGGACAATAAGTAGTTTATATAATTACGTTATATTATATTTTCAAGACCTCCAGTATAGGTATCCTTAATTAATACAATTGTACTTGAGTAAGTTTATTTCTGCTTCAACTAAGATTCATTGTAACTAAAAAGTCAGGTTTTACTTTTATGGTTCTAAAGTTAAGGTTTTAAGGTTCTAAAGTCCACTTTCTATTAAAGAAAGTATTCTTAGAGATAGTTAGAAATCAAGTAGAATGTAGTGGGCATATCATATTGCTTTTTAATTTATTGCCGAATCAACTTCTGGAAAGTTTATGAAAGAAGTTCACAATTTTTGTGTCAATTAAAAAAAAAATAATTATAAGTACACATAATCTTCTGATTTCGTTTTCACTGCTCCGTTACCGAAACATAAATAAAACTATTATATTTTCTGTTGTCATTATAGACATATTGCAACGATATGTTTGGAAAATTTTTGGACAATATATTGTGAAAAATAGAAATCCTCTAATTGGATGGTCTCTTGTCAATAGTTATTACTTAATATTGAATCACCAGAATACGTTAAAATTATTATATGTAGCCTAATACTATAGTTCGACTTTTAATTATCTGCAGTAATCTGACGTTTCCTAATGTCATTCCGTAAAATAATGTTGCCAACCCCATTTCTATAGTGATGTGATACGTTCAATTCATTCAATTTCATTCACAAAAGTTTCGTTCAAAGTTACTCTTTCATTATCGTCATAATTTTATTTATCTACTAAGTAAATCGATGGCTCCTACGTATAAAAGTCAAATTAACAATTTTGTCGTCTTGACTTTTTTGTGGCAAACGCATCCTATTGGTACAATTAATAATATGAGCTTTAATTGAAAAAAAAGTAAGAAGTACTATTTTCTATTGCAGTATAAAAGCCTATGTGTCGTAAAAATAAACGTACACATCATGGTAATTTTAGACTTACACTTGTTTATGCTTCCGGCCAATCTGCATAATTTTTTTTATCGTGTTGTTACGTTTATTATCATCGAAGTCATCTTTTAGTAATTACATAAATAACTAAAACTTCCAATTAATATATAATGGATACTTAAGCCTAAACTACTTGTTTTGATTCTTGTTTGTCTGTATCTTGTTCAGCACGATTTCCTTGGAAGAGGGGATGGAAGTTTCTTTTGTACAACTCAGCATTAGTGTACAACTCAGCGTTAGTGTACTTGTTTCTTGAGATGCTTTTTTTACGCCAGTTAAGATTTTTTTTGTTAATTCGTGATTTTACTAACAAACAATGTGAAAGACTTTTTGTATAATTTTTGGTAATTTTATTGATTAAACTGTGATCTTTAAAAAATTTTTAAAAAAACTTGCTTTTGTTAACTAGGTATTTCTTAAGAAAACAATACGTTTTAAATACGGGTCCATAACTATAAGTATGAAGAGTGAAGACTATAGAACTGAAAACCAGATCATATAGTTAAGTATCAATATGACATATTTATCAAAATATGTAAATAATTTATATTTATTGTGTGAGTTAAGAAATTAATTTAACTTTCACCAAATTAGGTGAGTAAAAATATAAAAAAACGATACGAAGTACGATGCCGTGTAGAAACCGATCAGGGGTAGGCATACCTCTTTCAAGTTTACCCGCTTCCATCATCACTGCATCACCACTTACCATCAGGTGAGATTGCAGTCAATGGCTAACTTGTAGTTGAATAAAAAAATGATGATTATGAACTTAATCTGATTTTTGATTTTTTTTTCTCAACTTTAGTCTTTAACTAGAAACTCAAATTTCATATAGGTACATATGCAGCTCAAACGGTTATTGAGATATCAAGGTCTAAAAATCGTCATTTTTACCACTGACTGACATATAGATCAAATGCGGGACCATGGTCACCCCATCATACAGGTGAGAGAGTTCCGAATCGACGGGATGAACATTCAATGTTTGACAGTTACGAAACCCATGAACATTTTGTATGGGAAAATGTTTTTTCTTTTATTTTTTCGTCAATTTTCCAATATTTTTAACAGTTATTCTGCGATTCGGGATGGAGACAAATACAACAAATCAAAAACCATGAAAATCGGTCCAGCCGTTCTCGAGTTATAAGTGTTCGAACAATTTTATATAGTTACTATATATGTATTTATATATATATACATATATATAGATACACTTTGTACATAAAATATAATAATTTCTTAAAATATAAACTTTAATTTGAATAAAATAATTGAATGATTCAAATCAATCACCTGTACCCCATCCCTATTTTATTTTCGTTAAAAAGTGACAACCCACGAAACTTCACATTAGTGCATACAATTAAAAGTCGAAGTATAGACATAATATGTTCCAGATTATTCGAAGTATCTGTGAACCTTACCTACGTACGTTTAATGTTACGTACGTACTTATGTTACGGTACGTACGTTAAGTTTTTAACACTTTACAATTAAGTGATTACCATAGACGAAAGTCTTAAAGTCAAATACATGTAGGTACATGTAAAAAATAAGTGAATCTTTTAATTCTTTCAGGTTCACATAATTACCAGGTGCTGCTGAGTTAAAGGTCTTGTCAAATATTTTGTTCGCTCTTAAAAAAGGCAAGTAATGCTCAAATCCCTTATAAAGATTGATTTTAAGATGAGAAACCGCCCTTGAGCGCGCCCCATACAAACGGAATTCGATTCTTATTTGAAAATTATACAATTGAACTCAATGAAAGTTTGTAGTTGTAGACACGCTCAAGACTTAAGATTTGTACGTATTTATGTTATAAAAAATCTTTGAAACCTTGTAACTTTGAATTTGGAAATCTGACAAACCATACAGCTCTAGAAAGTTATACATGTGGTTTTACTCTCTAGAGAATGTTTGATAGGTTAATATTCAAGTAAGAATCCGATGTATGGGAAGCGCTCGAGAAATACTAGGAGTATTTCTATTATATTATATTAGGGTCTAGACAGACGCAGTCTATCTAAACATATAGGGGCTTACTGGCGCAGAGTAAAGGGGTTTTGTTCCTGAGCTGATGTATATTACATTTTTTATCTTAACAGTTTTGAAGGGAGGCGTGGTGTCGTTTCGACGCTTCGTCAATACGCCTTGAGCCTTATCCTGTTCAGGTTGGCAATACACATTAAGTTCACAACGAATTAAATGTTTTGCGCGACCTATATTGATCAATTCTGTTATAATATACGAATAAATGGACAAATACAAAGTTGCCGTGCTACAAAATATTCACACTTACTTATTAATTATTATCTTCGATCAGTAATGCCACTAGGTATAGAATCCCATACAGAAAAAATGTCAGTGAAAATTTAGTTCACACTTATTAGAAATAAGGAAAAATACATTTTTCTTCAAACTACTTTAATCCTTAAACCTGTATTTTGTATATTTCAACCTTTAAAAGCATACTGTGGCAACGCGAGACGTGTCCACATCAGTTTTCTCACTAGTGGACTACTAAAAATTCCCAATCGTCAGTGGTAACTAATTTTTTACGACCTTAAACTTAAACGACCGACATCTTATCGCTTATTTTAAACACTACTGATCGAGGATTATTATAATTATTATTATAATTAAATAACACTTATATTCACAAAATTCACAATACATACGTTTAAGTAACAAATATCTTACATGTTAAGCTTAATCTAATCACAAATCCGTTTTCAGTTACAGCCCGTGTGTTGTGTTTAGGATTCAGTATGACATAATTACAATTATTTGAATTGGCTCTAAAAATTAGGATTTTGAACATTTAAATAGCATGCAGTGTTTTATTGTTTAAATATTATAATGGCAGTCGGTTGGGATTACTTTAGTGCGCGATACAAATCTAACGCTGTTTATTTTATTACGCGTGATACATGTTAACATTGAATGTTCGCTTTCGTGAACTCTGTTACCTTCGAATCAAAGTGCAATAATTATTATTAGAAAACATATCAATAACATATTATCATTAGTTTAGTTTCTTTGGTTTCTTATACCAAAGTGATGTAATGAAATTAATAAATATTGTTTTCATAAATTATAAACGAAATGTACTTTTTTTTATAAATACAAAAGTAATAATGCATCCAGAGCTGGGATTACAAACATGATCCGGCTCGAAGGACCAATTTGTCGGTGCTACTAAAACGCCTGTTTTACGTCGCGGATATTGCGTATGACTTGATTGGTCAGCAACCGGAGCCTTTCTAATCCATATAACTCATATATGTATAGGCCAATCGTGTCTCTATCGCTTGTTCCGCGCTCTCGCTTGCACGCTCGGCTCAGGCGGAACGTGACACTTTTTCGTGCGTGCAGCCGACGTTCATCGACTTATAACACGTCATCACGTCAAAAAAAGTCAACGTTTAGATTCATATCACGCTATCTAATTATCAAGAGGAAAATGAATACATAATAGGTATGTGGTTTACGAGATATTGCAGGAGTTCCGGCCGGTGCAGTTGAGGCGCGTGTGGTGCGGCAGCTTGGCGGTGCGCGAGCGGTGGCGGCTCGGCGCCGCGGAGATCGCGTACGACTTGAGGTGCGACTTGAGCGCGGTCGGCAGCGGCAGTCGCTCCAGCCCGTACACCGACGTGCGCGCCACGATCGCGCGACAGCACAGCTCCTGCAGGCTGAGGACTGTTCACCAAATGATACATTAGAAAAAAATTGCTTGTCTGCAAAGTCGGTTTACGGACGATAATTTTACGTGATAACGTCATAAGAAAACAAAGAGAGTTAGATGCGTCACAAGCGGTACGCTTAGGCCGATCGTGCCTTCTGTTTCGCTTGTTCCGCGCTCTCGCTCGCACGCGGTACATGACAATGAGTCATGCTTTTTCGTGCGTGTAGCCGGCGTTCAAAAACAAAAATGTGGTCTGGGTGCGACGCTTGAGGACCGCACTACTAACTTCCTAGTGGAGGAAAAAACAGAATGACCTTTCTTGCTTGAAAATCTAATCAGTTTCTAGTTACGTATTATGCGTCGAATGAACTTTGTTCCATTCGCGAGGCAATCGAGACGAAAAATAATTCCAAACTCATATACGTACATACACAAACACATATCCACCTTAAAAACTATAGCATTAGAATTGAAGCCTTAAAAGGTGAAGATATGTCTAATGTGGGAATTCGAACTTATGAGTATGATACTAATTGGAATTTGTCGGATACTCTAATGTTAAATAACTTACTTGAATAAATCTGAGTACTAAATAATAATTATTTTGGTCGGATCAGCAGTTGATGAGTTTTAAGACTTAATTAGCTATTACTGAGAAAGATATATTTTTTTAGTTATTTATTTTTAACCCCCGACGCAAAACGACGGGGTGTTATAAGTTTGACGTGTCTGTGTGTGTATGTGTGTGTGTGTCTGTCTGTTCCCCTGTGGCGCTCAAACGGGTGGACCGATTTGAATGCGGTTTTTTTTGTTTGAAAGGTGAATTAGTCGAGAGTGTTGTTAGCTATGTTTGATGTAAATCGATCCAAGATGGCCGCCGCTACAAAATGGCGGATTACATATTTTATCACAACTCCTTCAATATGGGTATCAAATGAAAGGGCTTAACTAGTAGAATAGCACTATGCAAATCCAAGATGGCCGCCGCCACAAAATGGCGAATGTCGGGGGTTTTTAAAATTGTAAATTTATTATTTCAATTATAATATGCTTACAATAATTAAGTAACACTTAATTTATATATTTTTACCTTTGTTGCTCCTCCAAAGCCTTTCCATGCCGTTTCTATGCAGAGCCATTCGAGACAATTCACAGAAGCTCTCGCGTATGTTGAAGTCACACAATGGGCTCACTTCGAAGAACGCCATATGGTTCTTGGCAGCGTACAGTTCAGCATCTCTCTCTTGTACTTGTCGTTTGAAAGCAAGGTGCAGCCGGTTGCCGACTAAAACCTTTGGTACTCCTGGTGTATGCTAATATGAACAAACAAGACAAAGTTCTAAATCTTAAATCCCAACAACTGTACAAAATATTTACTTAGTTCGGAATCTAAACAATAAAACCTTCATTTGATATCAAACACAATTTGTTTATTAAGGGCCTGTTTCACAACCTTCTAATAAGTGTTGGATAGCTTATTCACAACTTTTGTCTTTGTCACTTGACGTAAGTAAGAAAGTGACAAAACTTACGTTTAGGCTATCCGACACTTATCAGAATGTGGTGAAACAGACACTTAAAGTTTATTTTTTGCATGATATATTTTTGTTTATTATTTCTGCCATTTTGAATTGGTCCTGACGTCATACAGCCTATGACGTCAACGACGGCTACCTTTGAATGGGTTTTGTTTAAAACAGATCTATGAACAAAACTATTATGAAATTACCTTCTCCACCTCCTCAAGCCATCTGTCAATGCTATCGAAAGACCATTTATTGGTAATGTCATACACAAGCAGTATTCCTTGTGCACCTCTTGAATATGAGCGTATAATTGTGCAAAATCTACCCTGGCCGGATGCATCCCAAAGTTGCAGCTTAACTCTTTTACCATCCAAGAGAATTGTCGTAGTTTTGTAAGCTAAAAAGTACAGGATAAAAATACTATTATTATGCAATTATATATTAGTATAGAATAAAACAGAATAGCTTTTATTCAATTAAAGTTTTACTAAAGTGCTTTCAAAACACCAGTGGTTTGGAATGCCATTGCAAACGAAAAGAACCAGCAAGAAACTTGGTAGTTACTTTTTTAGAAATACATAATAAATTGTTGCACATTATTGAAGCAAGTCAAATCCATGCACTATGATATCCTTGTATGTTCCTTGGTCAGTATGTTACCTTTTTATGTATGTATAAAATATATATTATTAAAATACAATACAGTAAATAAATTGAAATTATGCAAGATACTAGGCAGTAGTAGCAAATTCTATTTAAACTGATTATATTTATATGTTGAGTGGTTCTACTTAAGATTTATTTCATTATTGGCATTAGATTATACAAGTAGAATACTCTATTGTGAGATAATGTGAAATCATACCACTGCCGCTACAGAATGGGGAGTCAGCAGAGCCATCTTCCAGGTCCTGCAGAATCTCCTGCTTGCCAACATCAGAATCACCAACAAGCAACACCTTTAGAAGGTAGTCATAGGATTTAGGAGCTGCAGGTGGCCTTCCTAAAATATGAGCACATAATTCAAAATAATGATTTCAACTGTATTAAGAAATATGCTTCTGGCACTCTAATATAAACAAAACTTGTATTATAGTTTGTCATTTGATTAATTATAGGCAAGATTCATAGTCAATAAATATAATGTAACTAGTAGGGCGCGTGGGTGCGCGGCCCGCAAGCGGACCGCGAGGTTTTGCTTTCGGGTATTTTGGTTTGAGCAGCCTCCACCTATCTCTCCCATATTCCTAATCCTCGATCATTATTACTCTCCATATTTTTTCTTCGAATCATTCTGCTCATCAAGTAGATCTAAAGGTCTTGATCATCTTTTGTCAAGAAACCACTCTTCGATCTTTTATACGTAGTCTCTTCAATATTCGCCATACATTTTCTATGGAAAAATAAAGTCCGCCATTTTGAATTTTTTTTGTATTCATCGAGTAGATCTTTGGATCCTGATCATGTTTTGCTAAGAAACAACTCTTCCATCTTTTATACCCTTCGAGATGGACACCGACGAAATTTGTATGGCGGCCATCTTTTTTTCGCCATTTTGAATTTTTTTTCGGCTCCCTGCCAATTGGATGACGTTTCGAGTGACATTTGTTCGAGCACCCCCCACCTATCTTCAATACCTTAAGCGTGCTCTTCAACCGTCTCCGAAATCCTCAATCATCAGCTCTCTCCATATTTTTCCTCTTAATGAATTTTTGTCCTCTATACGAAACCATTTGTGAAAAAAAAATTGTTCATACAAAATTTTACAGGAGAGGCGATGAATGAGTCAGTGAATCAGAACGAACAGCTATATATATATTAATAACAGTTCCATTATTTATAGGCCTATCAGTAACATATTTGGACACACTGAGCAAGGCTTATTTGACACTCAGACACTGCATCTAAACCTCTCTCTTATTGTTGTGGTAAGATGTGCTTAGCACCACATGAATAGAAGTGACATACACGCACCCCAACAGGAGACATTCGCAAAATATTGGCAAAAATGGTGATAGACAGTAAAAAATAAAGTGTGTCACCAAGGAGTATGTACACAAATAACTCTCAGCACTAACCAGAAAGCCACAGTGCCAGGACACAATGGGGATGATGATTTACACATGAGATAGGATCACAAAATATGTATTTAAATCACAATATTTAGAGTCCGTCAGAAGCTCGCCATAAAAGATGTAAATCACACATACGTATTATTATAGAGTATTCATCAAAACACATGAATATATGAACTGTCCAAAGCTTTAACTATTTTAATTTATAATACAAACACACTATAACGCCGATTAAAAACGATTTAGTTCACCTTACATAGTTGCAGACTATAAAATTATGTCATGCAAAACTTGATTCATAACAACATAGTTTAGGTTACCTAATGAGGGCTACATAATATTATTTATGATATTTAGGATCTGATAAGTATAAATATTTTTTGAATTAATTTTTTTATCGAGTGTAAGTAAAGAATATACAATACAATACAAGAATAATAATTTCCATTTTTACCTGTTCTCTGGTGGTGGGATCTTGGCAAAGTGGTGCTTCCATTCTGTGCGACCTGGCCAGTCGCTTGCTGAGGTGCGGCTACCATGCCTGTGGTGGCGAACATAGTTCCAAAGTAGCTCGCCTGAATCTCAGGTGGTCTTTACCCCACGCAAATGTATACATAATATCGTCCAAAGCTTAATTTCTTGCGTTATCCATGTATCATATACAAATGACAGAATAAAACGACATTCATATAATTGATTTGATCACTTCTTATAAAATTTCACCAAGAAATTACTATTTATCCAGTCCAACATAGCTCACATACGTTAGTAGCAAGGTCGTCACTTATTTACATTCATCACTCATCAGATATCTGCCATTTAATCTTTTTGTGCCTTAACTATGGGTATTCGATTTGGAGGAAAGCTTTTCAGATATTGTATTCATTAGACTAATGAATACAATAAAGACTATTTTAGTAGTTTTGAGATTTCACAAAATAATTAACGTGAACAGAATACGAGTTAACCACAGACGAATAACCAAAAAAAAAAATTAGACACATTCAAACTTCAAAGATTTTTTAATTTTTAAACAATTTAAGCTAGCAACACTGACGAAGAGGAAGTTGGAACTTGTACCGTGTAGAGCGAACTTTTCTAGCAAACAGCAAGCTATAGACAATTTTGAGCATTTTTGGTAGACTTTAGAGGCGAGTAACTTTTAGAAGCGAGTTAAACATTGTGAGTCAATGGTAAAATGGAATTAATCGATGAATAAATAATTAATCACCAGCAAAAAATGATTTTTGATTAAATGATCTTCGTTAGTGCATACTTTACATTATATTCATTTTTTGAACTGCGTGTTTTTTTACTATTTCTTAAAATGAATTAAATAAAAATATTTTATGTAATTCAGGGCTTAACAAACCTGTAATATTATGTACTTAATAATTTTAATTGGTGTAAAAATCGTAAAATATTTTACTATTTTTACACCAATTAAAATTAGAAAGTCAAAATTAAATCCCATCTTAACCTTTAATGCTTAAAAGAAACCGTATTAAGTACCAAAAGATCTCTAGGACTGAATGGGTTTGGAGAATATAATAATTTTCTTTTTATTGATTACTACTGACAGGGGTGTATAGAAAACAAAATTCGTATTACACAATTAAAATTTATTATAAAAACAAAGAGATTCATACATAATTACATAATGTAAAAAAATATATTAAAAACTTATTAGGTGTATTAGTTCTAGCATCTAGCTTAATTTTTTTTACAATTAAAAATGCAGCACATAAAGTGCGACAAGGATCTTTTGGCACGTGGCCAAAATCGGAACTAATGCCTCCATCTTGTAGGTAAGAGTTATAACTAAGAATCCTACTAAGTTGTGCTACAACTACCCCTGTTAATGTCATTCGTGTGCCAAAAGGTCCTTGTCGCACTGCATAAAGTATATTGAATATAACTACTATCGCACTGTATCTCGTTTATTTAGAGGCACTGATTTGGTTATAAGTAAAAAAATAGAACAAACAACAAATAAGTATAACAAGCTTACATGGAATAATATTTTGTAAGGAACTTATAGCAATAACTTACATGTAGCTTAAACAGTGTATGTAAGTATATTGGCAAGGATTTACTATTTATCTAAGACTAAACATCCAAATCTTTGTTCAACAAAAGGAAACTTTTAATTGTTGAAAAATGCTACCGATTTTTCTATCAACACGCAAATAATAATAATCCGCCTTGCATTGGTAAGTGTATTATAGTATTTTTATAAATGCAACTAAATTAATGGATAACATAATTATCACTGTTTAAATATCCCATTCGAGTTTATTCTTATTACGGATTTAAATTAATTATAGTGTATAAAGGCTGTTCTTTTGAGAGGTATGTGAGACAAAAAAGTATATAATGTACAAAAATTTCAATTTCTGACCTCTGTATGAGATTTGAAAATAGTAGTTTATGAAACGGTTGCATAATAGAGGTTATTAAAACACGAGTGTTAGTTTAAAAAACGAGCCGCAGGCGAGTTTTTTAATAGTATTACACGAGTGTTTTAATAACTAATTATGTAGAGTTTCATACACTACTTTATCTAAACTCATATCTTAAAATCCAAACCATAAAATCTTGGTAATATTTGTCGTGAGTTTTCTTTGATTTTGCTGGCAAAAGATTGTTGGTCGGTGGTCAGGTGGAGTTAAATTCTCTTCAGTATCACTGCTAGACATTTTTCCGCACAATAAAAACCATGTCTTGTAAAGTTTTGAGTAACAAATAAAAAATTTAAATATTATAACTAGCGTATGGCGCCAAAATTCAGTTGTTACCATAGAGATTCTTCTTCTTTTTCGGTTTGTCCCTTTCGGGACAGGCCAAGATCGTTGACCATACAGCCTGGGTTACCATAGAGAAATTAATAGTAGTAAAGGAGTCCTAATGTCCTATAGAAATTAGTGGATCGGAAAATAGCTCAAGCTTATCAAAAATTTAATTTTTAATAGTTATTAATTTTTAGTAGTTATTTTTAGTAGTTACTTAATTTTAAGTAAACTTAATTTTTAGTAGTTACTCTTCTGCAATTTAACACAATTCACAATGTTTAACGCGTTTGTACAGTTACACACATCTACTGTAAGGAGGTCGCACGAATTTCCCGCCATGGCTCAAAAATACCAGAACCCAGTTCGCCTGTACTATAATGTAGAAAAAATTATTTTATAACATTACTTTGCAATAATTTCCTAACAAAGTAGTGTTATAATGAATTTTTTTAATTTTTTTTTTAAATATTATAGATGTATGTGAATATAGTAGTCCAATATATGACACATTTTGATTTCATATTCGGGATTTTAAGATATGAGAGTAGATAAAATCTTTAATATTCTGATTAAAAAAAAAAAAACAAAAAATCAATGCCTTGGTGTCTCGGACCAATTAATGTTCTATTCACTATCTCTAAAAATTCAATTTTCGTCTTAACTGATTAGTGATCAATCACTCTCAAAATAACATCCTGTATATATAACTCAATAGAGTAACGTCACAATATAGTCAAGTTCTAAAATGTCAATATATAGAAAATCTGTAGAAAATATAGTTATATTCTGATTTAAACGTTTCCATAGTCTAATACTCCAAATAACAGCCTATATTTATAGGAACTTAGTCTGAAATGTCAATATCTGGAAAATGCATTTGATTTAATAGTTTTGCTATATAATCTAATAATCAATATGTTTCGTAGCCAGGCAGCATGAACGATCTGCTGTAGTTTTCGATCTCTTCCTTGAGGCTGTTTATTTTCGCCTTGATGTCTGCATTTTCTTCGGCAACTTTGTTGAAGTCTACCAATTTGGGACCTGATATCTTGGTGATTTGTTGAGCAAGTTTAAGAGCTTTGTCAATATAATCGACAACTCTATCAATGTCAGTTTCTTTTAAGCCTCTTGTAGTTAATGCTGGCGTACCTGTAAATACAATACACAATATTTTTACCCATTCTTTTATAACACAGAAAGTACGTTTTATTATTTAAGCAGTACTTAGATGTTTTTTTAAAAAAGAAAAAAAAAAAAATTGGATGTATGTAACTACATCCTGGTTTAGCTCTTTTGGGTTAAGCGCTTTTGAGTTGACAGGCTCAATCATCATATAGAGACCACAAGTGGTTCTATGTCTTTAACGAACGCTCTATCTCACTAGGACAACATGGTCGCGCCATCAGCGGGTTATTCCGACCGCCCCCACCAAACTGGTCGGTCACAATATAGCGTATTATATCGTAGCCGTGCGATTGTAAACCCTCGCCCCACCACCGAAGGTACACTGTACACTCACCTAATCGGATGCCACTGGGGTTGAGAGCGCTCTTGTCTCCGGGCACGGTGTTCTTGTTGCAGGCGATACTGCACAGCTCCAGTATGCGCTCGGCGCGCGCTCCGCTCAGGCCCGCGCTGCGCATGTCCACCAGCAGCACGTGCACGTCCGTGCCACCAGTCGCGATGTCGTAGCCGCGCGATTTCAGACCTTCGCACAACCGCTGAGCGTTCTTTATCACCTGGCAAATTATATCACATTATTAGAATAGAAAAGTTTTGGAAGTGTCTTCAAATCGTCAATTGAATCTACATACCACTGGTTTGGAATGCTGTTCCAACCGAGAAGAACCAGCAAGAAACTCGGAGTTTCCTCTTTATTAATGAACCTTTTTTTTAAATTTTATATACACTAGCGCTCAACTGCGGTCACTTCTGATGGTAAGTGAAGAATGAAGATGCAGTCTAAGGTGGAGCGCGCTTACCTAGAAAATGCCAATTCACTCTAGCTTTAAAGGTTATTATAATTAACCAGAAAAACAGAATTTCAAATTTTTGCGGTGCGTAAAAGAAACGAGGAAGCGAAGCACATAGTGCCTGTCCATATTGCAGCATTAGCAAGGTTGTGTGGACTGCTTTTCAGGTTGGGGAATATAGACAATATTTGCTTGTTCAGTCTTACACTATCAACCTCTATTGCGATCACAGAGTATGTTTACATAAAGAGAAAGAGGGAAAAGAGTTCACAAAAAAAGAGAGCGTCTGGAAGAGGACAGAGGTGTGTAACTATAATGTTCCTTACCTGTCGTTGATAGTCCACAAACTCTGGCAGAGTGGCCTGCTTCATGGCAGCGGCGATGGCTGCGATGGCGTGGTTGTGCGGCCCGCCCTGCAGGCCGGGGAACACCGCCTGGTTGATCTTGTTCTCCAGGTCGTACATTATCTTCTCGCCCTTCGCGTTCACCGACCTCACGCCCTTGCGGTAGAAGATGACGCCCGCGCGCGGTCCGCGCAGCGTCTTGTGCGTGGTTGTCGTTACGATGTCACAGTACTCGAACGGGCTCGGGATTACGTCTGCAACGATATATTGTTTGTTCTCAGAAAACTTGTATAAAGCACTTTATTTTGTTAACCCCCGGCCTTTGATTATCCACATGGCCAGATTGAGTATGTAACTCACGAGCGCGCCCTAAAAAATGTACACTTAAATTGGTAGGACCGCTCTCACCTACTTCAGTGTCACTTAATAAACTACGCAGTAAACAGCTCCCGAAAAATAAAAAAATATGCCGGTTTGTGCGGTGAAATTATGTCGTAATTATCCTTCACAACAAAATAAGAGGTCGAAGATCTCATATCATCAGTAAGTTTTCACATTTGCGTATGTTTTTTTGAGAAAATAGGATTTTTAATTTCGATGTTTTATAGGTACGTCGAACTGGCCGGTGATACCAGCTGAGCATTGTGGTATTTTGCACATTATTGTGAAATTTGCACATTATTGTGCAAAAATATATTGTTGTATGTTATACGTGTGTGAACATTAATAATTATTAATAAAATCAATTTGTTGCCAGTAGTGAGGTAATTTGCCACAAATATAGGGAAGTCCCGGAATATAGTAAATATTTATTATTAATATTATACTTACTGAATTTTGACCTTCAATAGTTTTTTTAAATAATAATTATTCTAAATAATTATGATTATAAATATAAATTATATAAATAAAAATTAAAAATAAATTTTCTAATTAGTTTATAATTATTATTAATACTTAATGTAGATTTCCAAAGGATCCAATATATATACATACATACATCGCTGGACAGCTGTCATCAGAAGGACACGACATGACGACTGTTGGAAACGTAAAAAGTATTTGACTAAATCAAGAAATAATTTTTATTTAGTATCTAGTGTTACGAATTTGCAGCGCCACCTACCGGATTCAATTAGGTATTATGAATCTAAACTCCCCAGGGACAAGAAACTTACAAAATTTCAACAAAATTTGTTCGTAATAAAAAAAATCCTAGAACCTGACTGCAGCACCACCTACCGGGTCCAATTGTAGATACAAACTATCTTCTTACCCACACAAACACACACCAAAAATTCCATCAGAATCGGTCCAGCCGATATTTAAATAATGAGGTAGATACCTAATGAATATTCTGTAATCAAGTAATTACTAATGCTGTTTCCATGGCAAACTATTGATTTACATTAAACAAACAGTTTTACACACACGTAGATTAAAGATAAATAATTAATAAAAACAAAATTTTATCCTACACCATACTTGATTTATCTATAAAAATTGTGCAATTGTCCAAATACCCGGTATCCCTAGGCGCGCACACATTTGCGGTTCGAGGTTGTATCGTACACGCCCCGCTCACCGAGGTCACGCACACATTCGCAATAGGTGCGGCCGTGTTGACGAGTATTGGTATTTCGCGTTGCTCGTAGCTCTTGGGAACTCTTTGCCCCCGGCGCAAAAACGACGGGTGTTATAAGTTTGACGTGTCTGTGTGTGTGTCTGTCTGCTCCCCTGTAGCGCTCAAACGGGTGGACCGATTGGAATGCAGTTTTTTTTTGTTTGAAAGGTGAATTAGTCGAGAGTGTTGTTAGCTATGTTTGATGAAAATTGATCCAAGATGGCCGCCGCTACGAAATGGTGGATTACATATTTTTTCACAACTCCCATAATATGGGTATCAAATGAAAGGGCTTGACTAGTAGAATAGCACTATGCAAATCCAAGATGGCTGCTGCTCCAAAACGGCGAATGTCGGGGGTTTTTTAAATTTTTAATTTATACTTATGGGTATTGAATTAGACTGAATCATCGCTCTCGGCTATGTAACGCTCGTTCAGGTATTGTCGGCTCGAGTCGACTGAGGGAACGAGAGAGATACAGTCAACGCGTCACTGCTATACTCGCTCGGCAATCGTTATATGAGAGAGCGTGACGCATCAGCCGCATTCCATATCGACATAAACACGATATGCGTCGTGCAAATACGTTTTATTTAATACGTCGTTCAATATTATACGCGCGTGCCCTTGATAAAATTTTCACTCCTATCGTGTGATCTTAAGCACATACTATTTTTTATTCATCTATAAGTTAGCATTCAACTATGATCTCACATGATGGTAAGTGACAATGCTAAGATGGAAGCCGGCTAACTTGGAATAGCTATGGCAGTTTTCAGTAAGCCCATACCCCTGAAACGGTTTCTACACTGCATCATATCGATTCGCTAAAGAATAAAACCAAGACCGCAGTTATTGGTTGCAAATGCAAAATAACAATATTAACCAATAGACCACAAGTTTAAAGTTCATGCAATAAGTAAAAAGTGTGGATGATTAATAAATAATCGTCATTAATTCTATCAGTATTTACAATTCTCATCTCTGCATAAGCTTGGGCTTGTTGCGTAAATTGTTGCATCATTTATTTATGTATTTGTTATCTATCAAAGAATAGTTTGCCTTACTGATAAGACTCAAAAATATCTCCAAGGTTTATTGTCTAAAGGAATATTTCTCAGCAAGTACGAGTAAAACTAGAATTGTATTAAGGGGTGAGATGTGCTTTGATGACATTAGCTATTAAACAGTTGAACGTTCTATAATTTGTGAAATATTTTTCAAGGCTTTTTGATATGGCTTAATGAGTTTCGTGAATGCAATAAATGTCATCACAAGTGGAAAAACATTCATTTCATATCTTAACATGCTACTAGCACCAATTATTCGGTAATGGGCATCACACATGATGTGAGAACAGTTCATTTGGTAAGGTTCAATACTCATATAAAAGTATTTATTATTATTTTGTCAAGAAATACTAAAGAGCAATTTAGTGAAATTTTTTATTACAAAAAACTACTAAATGTATGTTATTATTTCACTTTCGAGTAAATAAACTATCATATAAACTAAACTGACAGGTCTAAAAGCAATGCTAATTCTTTGCCACATGGGACATTTTGAAAAGGATAGAATTTACACCTATCAATTTAGAGATTATGGACAACAGAGCACCATAGTATAGTCTAGTATAGTAGGTATAGTAAAATTAAAGTACCTGCAGCAACAAGCCCCGAGATATGCGCCATGTCACCCATCAAAAAAGCGCCATTTTCATCCGCAATCTGCCTGAAGCGTTTGTAGTCCAGACACCTTGAATAACAGCTCATGCCGGCAATGATTAAACGCGGATTGAACAGCCTCGCCGTTTCTGCTAGTTTGTCGTAATCTATAAGACCAGTTTTGGGATCAACCTGAAAGAAAAGAAAAGTTTTGAAAAATAAAAGTGAAAAAAAATTCTGGACTAAAAGTAAAAAAGTAGAAACTTTGTTCAATCAAAGTTTCTATGCTATGGTGCTGTGCAATATTAATTAAAAATATAAAATAAAGACTACATGATCTATTTTATTGTAAGTAGGAACAGTTTTAAGTAGTATGGCGATAATAAAATAAAAAACCCGGCTGAGTTTGTTGTGGGCTTTTCTCAGACCAGTGCGAGTTTGGAACCGTCGTAGTTTTAGTTTTAAGTTTTCGTAAGTAATTATCACCATTACTCCAATGTTCTTAAACTGACGAGCAAAAAGTGTACAATGTACCAATTTTGGCTTTGACTTTACTCACCTTGTATGGCATGCTCTCAAAGAAGATGGAAGTGGCAGATATCTTCTTAGTGGCCGTGAAGAAACCATGCGTGAGATGCCCTCCGTCTGGCAGATCCAAGCCCATGATGCGGCCGTGAGGCTCAACAACACCCGTGTACACTGCGAAGTTCGCTGGTGAGCCTGAAATCACAGAACAATCCTTCTATACAACAGCAGTTTGTATTTGGAAAACCTGAAAACAGTTTGTTCAGAATTAGTAACCCGATGTCAATCAGGTTACTAATTCTGAACAAACTGTTTGCAATATAATTTTGAAACCAACATTTTATCCCAAGAATGTATTAAAAACATGAAGTGAGATATTCAAGTGGCAAAGTCAGTGTTTGTTGAGCATGATTTTGTGAAGACACTGAGCTTACAAAGAAAAAAAATATTTTAAACGGGTATTAATAAAAAATACTGTCGTATATTTTTTTTTACATTGGATTGGGTCGTTTGTTTGTTCTATTCTATTCTATTATTCTGTTCTATTCTATGTTTCTATTCTTACAAATTGCACTCAACTCATAATCATATGATAGTGAGTATTAAGTATGCATCTACTATCTACTACTAAAAAAATTAAATATAATTATTTTTTGTATTACCTGAATAAGGCTGCACGTTAACTCCCCAGTCTTCAGCTTTCAGTCTATATGCCTCTAGTGATCTCTGCTGAGCCAATATTTCTATTTCATCAATAAATTCATTGCCTCCATAATATCTGAAATAAGAATATCCATACTAATGTTATAAAATAATGTGAAAAATAAAAAATTGACAGAAAATATTATTTGCACATTCATGTTTAGCGAGCAATGACACCTCCATTTATTAGTACATAAAGACTACAATACATATTTGGACTAAATTACTATTGATTGATTAAAACCATCATATGACTGTTACTTTAAAATTCAGAAGTTGAAAGAATTCAGAATTCCAGACAGTTGGTTGTGGTATTGACACCTGAATAGTAATTATAACCAATGCAGATCATAAGAATATAGTAGAAAATAGAGAATAGAATATTTAGAATAGAATAGAATAGAAAAGTTTTTTATTCAAATAAACTTTTACAAGTGCTTTCGAATCGTCAAGTGAATCTACCACAGGTTCGGAATGCAGTTCCAGCCGAGAAGAACCTGCAAGAAACTCGGCGGTTGCTCTTTTTTTTAAAAAAAACATTATAACAATTATTATTATTAATGTACATGATTGAAATGCCGTCTCGCGCATTGCTGGAACGAGTTAAATCCAAGCTTTTTTATCGTTTATATAATCTTCAATTGTATAATAAGCTTTTTTTTATGAGCATACTTTGAGAACTCATGCAGGTTTCTGCCAGCTCCCTCTCTTCTGTCCGCCCAATGATATCTAAAATATGCTATTGCAACAAGTCTTGCAGCTTTATTCAGAGGCGAATATATTATGATTGGCGTCTACTCTACTAACCTTTGATGTGGCATACCCTCTGAGTATTTATTGTGTAAGCATGAACTCAGGCACTGCAGGACTGGTATAGATGTAAAGTTTTCAGACGCAATCATTTCCAGACCACTTGCTTGCCGTTGCTTCTCCTTCTTGATTATTTCAAATAATTCAGGATCAGTGTCCCATAAGTTTCCATTCAATACTGCATTACTCATGGTTGATGTTGTACTTAAATTTCTTACTGCAAATATATTCTGTAAATTTTAAATAATACTTGTTAAATTCTTAACGAAGAAGACGGTTTCACTATCACTTTTGAACTGAACTCAAAACCGATAATAAATTACAAGTCTTGACGATGTATTGACCCCAATGATATTATTTTATGACGCAATCACAAACAAGAGTTGATTGCTACTTCGTATTGTGTGTCGACAGCAAGACATTGCAATTTACAAACATGCTTTCGTAAGTATTTCATTACATACGCAATGTGAAATCAATGTTTGAAAACAGCACGAAAACAGTCAATCTCATGACACAATACTTACTTAATGAATGTAATAATGAAGATAAAGAAGTATTTTGCGTCTTGAATGTAAAGCTAATACATAAATTAAACTTAACCTCAAGTAAAAACTTCAAAAAGTGTTCAAAGTTTAGTAAAACTAAACTTCTTTGACATAAAGTAATAATTTTGTAATCTAAAGTTTATTGTTTACTTACGTGACGGTGTCTTGTTGCTTGCAATTCTTGCGGAGGACATAAAATTTGCGAAGCGTGCGTGTTAATTCTGCGAGTTATATCACGAAAACAAATTCTCACTATATTGTTATTCATTTTTTATAAGTTAGGATGTAAATCTTATTGAAATCCTCTTCGTTGTGTTATTTCTTTCCTTGAATTAAGAACAAATTTTATCAACTTTGATAACCCATTATGAACTCTATTATCGTCACCTTGACGTGTCACTGACATTTTACGTTAGCGCCATTATCAAGTCTACCAACCATGAAAGTTGTTGAAATATAAAGCTGGCTATTCACTATGTCGCTAACCAATCATGCTTGCTGATTGCTCCACGCACAAACTGTATTTGATCGGAGGCGTCGCTGTATCGTGGCCAGCGTAGATGTGGCCAGGGCTTTAAATAGAGTAAAATAGTTAAACGGCGCTTTATTAATCATGAGCTATGTAATCGCAAACAATGACATTGTTTGGCATTGAAAATAATTTTTAATTTATATTAATAATTAATTAATATTTATAATATTATAAATGAATCAGGTATTTTTGTAACCACACAAGTCCATGACATCAAATTTTTCAGGAGAGACAAAAATACTGAATCCTGACAAAAAAACAAAGGAAACATAATAGTTTTGTTCAGACAATATAAAATATGCACAAGTATACATATTCTCAAAAAATTTGGATACTAAAAAAATTACAGGTTTTTGAAAAAACAATATTTGTATGTGATGGACTTATGTTGTTACTCGAATTTCTCTGAAAATAAAACATACAGTATAGGATATCTTGTCTTTTATTGGAAAAATAATGTACTTAGGGTACTTAATAACGTACTCAACTACTTCCTTCTCATCATTATTTTGTGATATTGGCCACATTTATATTTCCTGATAAAATTCTTTTATATCTTCTTCAGGGGGTAAGTATTTTCAATTTTCTTTAAATCATCCATTTTTTTATATTTATTGGTATTTTTCCCAATGGATATGCTTTTTCCATAGGTATAACAGGCACAGAAGCATCTTTTGCCAGCCTAAATGACAGATAGGAGTAATGTCACCAGTTAATAAATTATAGAAACAACATAAGTCCAGGACTTGTGTTGTTACAGAAATATTTCTAAAGCTTCAGCTTACTAAAACACGTGGAAGGAAAAAGACTTGTGTTGTTTCAATTTAGTCAAAGGTGTATGCCAGGATTGCCAGCATAAAAATACTATTAGCTCAATTTCACCAAAAAGTGGACTTGTGTGGTTTCAAAAATACCTGATTCAAATATTAACGTTAATAAAATAATAAAAATAATGTAACTTTAACAGTATAATAATGTTAATGGTGTTGTTCACATTATTTTAAACTGTTACTAGTTGCAGTGTAATATAATTTACGATGTTTTAATAAATGCCGTTAATTAACGTTAATTTTATTATGATATTTTATTCATAATATTATTATGAATAAAATATCATAATAAAATTAACGTTAATTAACGGCATTTATTTTGTTACTAATTGGTAACGTTAACAAGCTCTGGTTGTCGTGTATTCTCTGACCTCAAATCGAATCGTTTCTTGTCAACGTGCATGCGCACTTCATTACCAAAGGTACCTACACTGTCGATGCACGGAGCACAATTTCGTGCGTGAGCATACTGATAAGTGAATAGCCAACTTAATATTCAGAGCTACCAACCAAAAATATTTTGATACGTGTGTGGTAAATTCAAAAATCAAAATATCTAGATTTCGAAAATTCGTCATTTCCTCTAGGGTTTGTCTACGTCATTTATCGCCCTAAGATTTCAAAAAGTGATGTTAACGACAAAATGTTCTCTTATATCTTTGTTATGTGCTTTATTACGACGAAAGTAAGTAATAAATAAAAAGAAGTTTTGCATCTAGCAAAGCTTCAATGGGGCACCCATAAAACACACTTGCTGGCAAGCTCTGCTGCTTACACTGTTAGGAATATTCGACAGTAATTAACAGATGTAGATTCTGCAAAAAAAAATTATTTTGCATATTTTCATAGTATTACTAATGTCGTATGCACAGATAAAACTGCTTTTTCTCTTCCGTGGTCGTATGGAATCTTACTATGGGGTAAAGCGGCGCTGACTGTTCTTTGGTAAACCACGTTCACTTATCACACTATTGCAATAGTTTGCTGTGTTGCATGCATTGGCACACATAGGCTACTTTTTATCCTGGAAAAATGCACGGGATTTTGAAAAACAAGAAATCTACTTATATCTATAGCTATAAGTCGATTACTAAAGCGAACTTCCTTGATAGTAAGTATAAAGGTTGGAAAAGAGAGTGGGAACGGGAACCGGAAATCCACGATTCCCTCGGGATTTGTTCAAAACCGAAATTCGCGCGGGCGAAGCCGCGGGCAGAAGCTATCACACTTAAATCTTAATCACAATATCACAATCACAATATCACAATTAATATTATAAAGGCGAAAGTTTATGTGTGTGTATGTTTGTTCCTCTTCTCCGCCGCAACTACTGAACCGATTTGGCAGAAATTTTGAATGGAGATAACTTATGCCCTGACTTAACACATAGAGTACTTTTTATCCCGGAAAAATATTCCAGTGGGACTAAAATAGATAATTATAGACCTCCAAAAACACCATAGAGGGCGCTGACTGTTCTTAGGTAGATAAATCACGCTCACATAACACATTATTGCAATAGTTTGCTGTGTTGCATGCATTGGCAACACATAGGCTACTTTTTATCCTGGAAAAATGCACAGTTCCCACGGGATTTTGAAAAACCTGAAATCTACAGCTACAGCTATAAGTAGGTAGATTACTATAGAAAACTTCCTTGATATAAAGGTTGGAAGGGAGCGGGAACGGGAACCGGAAATCCACGATCCTCTCGGGATTTGTTCAAAACCGAAATTGACGCGGGCGAAGCCGCGGGCAGATGCTAGTAGAAAGTAAAAGATACATAAATTCATGTAATAGAAGACTATAATTACCTACTTATATATATAGTTACTTATATATAAGACTTATAGTTTATTTCGTCACTGGTAAGTTAATTTTTACTCTCCAAGCAAATATTCCAGCTAGGCGTCTTCTCATACCAGTAAGTTGTGTACCTGCGGTATTTCTTCATGTTCACATAAATTATAATAATAAGTAAGTAATTAGGCTGATAAACACTGGTAAATTTAATCCGGCAAATTCATCCCAACGAAAATTCCAAAAGACAGAATTTGTGGGAGAAAAATGCTCATCTCTTGTTATCCTCTTATATTTCCTCGAACAATCTATCCAAACATCGTATCCTTTAGAATAATAGATACAAGGTAGGTATCTAAGTAGGTAGGTTCGACATTAAGAACGGATATAATACAATCGTTTGCGATAAAAAAAAATTCGTCTTCTTCATTATCAACAGCGGCCCAAATATCTTTCAGTGTGACTCCAAGACCCTACCAATATATCTTTTGGTTAGGTAGGTAGGTACACTACATGTGAATTTAGCAGCAACGCTAACATTATTTTACAATGGATATTGTTATCGGAAACCTGCATTTAGGTAGTTACTTTACAAGTACCTATCCGTATGACTAAAATATTAGGTATTTATACGTTTAAAAGAGTGTTATTGTACCTTTCGTTGTAAGTATTTTTATTCAGATTTTCTCAACAAATGCGGCGAAGTCGAATTGTGCACCTCGAATAGTATAGAGATATGATCACTTGGCCTTTCCTGGGAAGCCAAACCCCCAATTTGTCACTGTCCACACGACAGCTCAGCGTTTCCTTGCTCCTCGCAATGGCGGCAGAAACGTTTTTAATGACGCACCAGTGAAACTGAAAAGATAGGATGGCTTACTTTTCAGTAAGCATATTTTGTAGAGCGTTCAACTCCGTTTTTAGGATTCCGTATTCAAAGGGTAACAAGTATAAATTGAAAATTTAAAAAGCCCCCGACCGCGACATTCGCCATTTTGTGGCGGCGGCCATCTTGGATTTGCATAGTGCTATTCTACTAGTCAAGCCCTTTCATTTGATACCTACTCATATTATGGGAGTTGTGAAAAAATATGTAATCCGCCATTTTGTAGCGGCGGCCATCTTGGATTGATTTTCATCAAACCTCTATACTAATATAATAAAGCGGAAGAGTTTGTTTGTTTGAACGCGCTAATCTTGCAGGAACTATTGGACCGATTTCAAAAATTCTTTCACCGTTGGATGTACGGCGGACCGCTAGTAGCTAATAACACTCTCGACTAATTCACCTTTCAAACAAAAAAAACCGCATTCAAATCCGTTCACTCGTTTGAGCGCTACAGGGGAACAGACAGACACACACACAGACACGTCAAATCAAATCAAATCAAATAAACTTTATTCAAAACTAGCCGACCCCCGCGACTTCGTCCGCCTGGATATAGGTTTTATATAGGATCGGATTGGATCCCATAATCCTTTTTTGTACCTAAACTAAATGTAGCCTAAGTTATTCCTTATAACATCACCAGAAAGTTCCATCAAAATCGATCCAGCCATTTCGGAAATTAGCTGGAACAAATAGACAGATCGACAAACATAAATTTAAACGCACACCAGTTTAAAATAAGCCGTACGTTCAAAGATCCGGGTCCCAAGTTATTTGAACCCAATAAATGCCTGTCATTTCTGAACTAAAAAACCTATGACCTTGACATATTTATGGAACAATATATAAAGTACTATCTTTCTAACAAAAAAAGAATGAGTAAAATCGAACAACGCGTTAATGAATTACAGCTAAATACACGTTTCAACTTTCATCCCCTCTCCCAAGGGAACCGTGCTGAATTTCGGGATAAAAAGTATCCTATAACCTACCTCGGAGTATAAACTCAAATCGTACCAAGTTTCATTCGAATCCATTCAGTAGTTTCGGCGTGATGCGCGGCCAAGATACAGACAGACAGACAGACAGACAGACAGACAGACAGACAGACAGACAAAAATGAAACAAATTGCAGTTTTGGCTTCAGTATCGATTATAGAATGCCCTCCAACAAAAATTTTCAAAATATCTTCAATGTACAGAATTGGATCTGTTACAGTTTTATTATATTATAGATTGGTACACTGTACACTTTTTGAACGTCAATTTAGGTATATACAATGGTGATAATTATTTACGGAAACTTAAAACTAAAACTACGAGGGTTCCAAACGCGCCCTGGTCTGAGAAGAGCCCACAACAAACTCAGCCGGGTTTATTTTAACGTCAAACTTATAATACCCCGTCGTTTTTGCGTCGGGGGTTAAAAATGAAGCCTTATTAATTAATGTCAATCTACTCTGTCTGTCCGCGTGTTACAAGTCTCTAATTAAACTCACACGCGTATCACATATACCTATCACCTGTAATATACATAGGTAGCAGTTTCTAAGTAACTACCTACCTCTATTTTTTAAAGCCAATTTAGTTTTTCGTGGTGCTTACTTTGCCGACAATTGGATTAAAGAAAACTAATAGTTGATGTGTTTTTTTGAATTGGGGACGGTTTTCTGAATCGTTGTATTTTAAGTCAGTTTTTCTCTCGCGTAAAAAGTTCTTCTATATCTTCTATATATTTTTCATTCAATAGCAAGGATGGTTATTCTTTCCTTAACTTAATTTAAATATCAACCTGAGTTAGACGAACTGAACTCTTTTCTATTTTTACATGGCGAATATTTTCAAAGTAGATAGATAAAGAGCATTAGGTAGGTACCTACTTCATTGTGAAAATGAGAATGCCTGTAAGCATTCAGTTCCTAGTGGCTTGAACAATGAATATGCATGTACAGTGTACACACATTATGAAGTGACATCGTGTGTTCCATTTTCTACTTCAGGTAGGTAGCTAAGTACTCAGGTTTTATAATGGTAAAGTTCAACAATTTGCAATTAAAACGCTAAAGACGCTTACGAGAATAGGTACAAGGAACACTTTGGAAACCCTTAAAGAAAATGTTTCCTCATTAGATCCCCTAGTTAAAGCACGAGTGTTTGTGGCAGCAGTAGTCCCTTTTTTTTCAATTAAACTTAATGATTAAAATCTCTAGAAAAAATAAATTTTCTTAAAGCCCACTCTAAGGCCAAGAGCCATTCTTTAGATTTTTTTAAGAATTTGGTAGGTAGATTAGGATTAGGTTAGTAATTATACCAACATCTGATTTTAAATAATTAGGTATGCATCTGTTTTCTACATTTTTAACGCTAAACAATTAAAAAATGATGATTTGTAAAAAATTACAATTAGGCTGAAAACCTCCAAAACTCAAATGTTTTTTTTTTAATTTGGAACTCGGAAGAGGCGTGACAGTTTTTTTAACCGACTTCAAAAAAGGAGGTTATCAATTTGACAGTATGTGTGTAATATTATTGGAACTAGGTACTTATAAAATATTCACTAATCTGTAAGGGCTTCCAAACAAATATACAAAATTTCAAAGGTGTACATGTATGTAGGTATGTTTGCCCGCGGATTGCTACGAAACTATTGATTGGATTTTGACTAAGTATTCTTTTTTTACTATCTTACGATTACTTCAACTTAGGGAACAGTGCAAGTTTCTTTAAAATGTGTTCTGTATTTTCCTAGATATGGACTGTTAAGTGCGTGATGAAGTCGGTTTTACTTTCAATCTTTTATAGATTTTATCACATGTTTACTAAGCCCATACACCTAAAAGTGCTGTGCTTATAGATATAAGTAGATATACAGGGTGACTGGTAACAGGATACATTCCTTGCAGGGGCTTAAAGTAGAGCTCATTTGCAGTAAATTTTTTCATATAATGTCCTATCCGAAACTTAGTCGTTTCCGAGTTATTGAAGATTTAAGGTTTTTAGCAAAAAATTCCAGTTTTAAAGTTAAAATTAGTTGCTGAAGAAAATCATACCCGGTTTTGTTAGTTTTTTTGTTGTTTTCTGATAGAAAAACGTTCAGAAACTCAATCAAAATCAAAATAAGCTAGAAAATACCGTTAACTTTTCAGTTAAGGCCTAAAAACCACGTATTATTTTTAAGAAAAAAATCGAATTTGATGAAAAGCAATAGTATTTCTAAAAAAAAATGTATGGAACGTTACGTACAAATTACTGAAATAACTTCCTTGATTCATTAGCTATCCAAAAAGGTACAGATGTCTACAACTTTTTTCAAAACCTCGATTTTATTAACAAAATTCTGAGAACTGACGAGTCTCAATTTGACCGGGATGGAATCACAAAGTATCATAATTTACATTATTGGGCGGCAAAATGAGAAAACCTAAAAAAGAAAAAGAAAGGGCACATCAACGGAGGTATTCTGTAAAAGTATGGATAGGATTAATCAATTAAACATCTAATTGGCCCGCATTTTTCCCTCAGAATTTAAACAAAACGAATTAGGTGAAAAGAATATTAATTTAAAAAAAAAATGTATGGAACGTTACGTAAAAATTACTGAATTACCTTCTTTGATTCATTATCTATCTAAAGAGGTAAAGATGTCTACAAAAAACTGCAATAACGATAGGTGAACCTATTCCTTGTCCAGATTTAACGCCTTGAAACTTTTATCTTTGGGGCCACATGAATGATTTGATGTACGCTTACCCCATTATCACAGATGAGCTTCGCGAGTACTCTTCGTGCAGCTCATGAAATACGTAAGAATTAGCCAACAAGAGTCACTGAAACGGAAATACGAAAAAGGTTTTGGGCTTGTATCAGACAAAGAGGTTCACAGTTAGAGCAAGTTTAAAATTAGATTTAGATTAAGATTAAGATTAACACTAAGATTTAGAATAAAATAAAGATTAAAATTTAGATTAAAATCATAACTAGTTTTTCTTTTGCGAACCTAAAATATGTAATTACTAATAATTATTAGTTAGTTTATTGTTATTCCTAAAATTAATGAATTAGTCATTAAACTACTACAAGTTTCAAATTGAATTAAAAATCGTTCTTGCAGTTTTTTGTAAATATCTTCACCTCGTTGGATAGCTAATGAATCAAAGAAGTTAATTTAGTAATTTTTACGTAACATTCCATACATTTTTTTTTTAGAAATAATATTATTTTCACCTAATTCGTATTTTTTAAATTCTGAGGGAAAAATGCGGGCCAATTAGATGTCTAATTGATTAATCCTATCCATACTTTTACAGAATACCTCCGTTGATGTGCCCTTTCTTTTTCTTTTTTAGGTTTTCTCATTTTGCCGCCCAATAATGTAAATTATGATACTTTGTGATTCCATCCCGGTCAAATTGAGACTCGTCAGTCCTCAGAATTTTGTTAATAAAATCGAGGTTTTGAAAAAAGTTGTAGACATCTGTACCTTTTTGGATAGCTAATGAATCAAGGAAGTTATTTCAGTAATTTGTACGTAACGTTCCATACATTTTTTTTTAGAAATACTATTGCTTTTCATCAAATTCGATTTTTTTCTTAAAAATAATACGTGGTTTTTAGGCCTTAACTGAAAAGTTAACGGTATTTTCTAGCTTATTTTGATTTTGATTGAGTTTCTGAACGTTTTTCTATCAGAAAACAATAAAAAAAACAACAAAACCGGGTATGATTTTCTTTAGCAACTAATTTTAACTTTAAAACTGGAATTTTTTG
This sequence comes from Melanargia galathea, assembly GCA_920104075.1. NCBI lineage: Eukaryota > Metazoa > Arthropoda > Insecta > Lepidoptera > Nymphalidae > Melanargia > Melanargia galathea. The sequence continues at coordinate 26,279,682 of OV049856.1, read as the reverse complement.
CTAAAAACCTTAAATCTTCAATAACTCGGAAACGACTAAGTTTCGGATAGGACATTATATGAAAAAATTTGTTGCAAATGAGCTCTACTTTAAGCCCCTGCAAGGAATGTATCCTGTTACCAGTCACCCTGTACATACCTAAATAGGGCCAATAGGGCTTAGTCTGATTTTTAAGAGATCGTGAAAGTTTCCTTACCGACTTCTCGGAATAATGAGAACTGGATATTTTCCTTTCTCGAGCAATTTGTTTTATTCGGGTCAGAATGGTTTTGCTAGAGCGGAAATTTCCATACGAACGATGTTGAATGTTTTCAGCCTTTTTCGCATTTATGTACAAATTGCATATTGACTTCAAAAGTAGGTACCTACACGTTGTATTTTGATTCAAATAATTTTAATAATTATTGCTCTACCTTTACTTTGGTGATCGCTTTATTTATCGTTATTCAATCGCTCGTTAAGAGAACTTTTAAGAGAACTTTGATATCGCCTTTCTTACATACATATAATAAAATCGTAGACTTTCCGTGTCTGTACATTAAATATTTTTGCAAAAAAAAAAACTGGAAGATGTTAAGGATAAGTAATGGAACGTAAAAAAGCAATTTTTAAAGTTTTGCTGGCTGGATTTTGATGGGACTTTCACTGGCAGATGCTAACAAGGTATAAGCTCCAAAGAGCTTAGGGAAAACAAAAAGTTCCCATTGGATTTATAACAAGTATAAATTAAAATTTAAAAAACCCCCGACATTCGCTATTTTGTGTCGACAGCCATCTTGGATTTGCATGGTGCTATTCTACTAGTCAAGCCCGTTCATTTGATACCCATATGAAGGGAGTTGTGAAAAAATATGTAATCCGCCATTTTGTAGCGGATTACACATTTTTCACACACACACACACACACACACACACACACACACACACACACACACACACACACACACACACACACACACACACACACACACACACACACACACACACACACACACACACACACACACACACACACACACACACACACACACACACACACACACACACACACACACACACACACACACACACACACACACACACACACACACACACACACACACACACACACACACACACAAACACACACACACACACACACACACAAACACACACACACACACACACACACACACACACACACACACACACACACACACACACACACACACACACACACACACACACACACACACACACAACACACACACACACACACACACACACACACACACACACACACACACAAACTTATAAGACCCCATCGTTTTTGCGTCGGGGGTTAAAAACCAATATCCACGCGATCGAAGTCGCTGTTATCCACTTGTTAGGAATAAAAGATTAATTAAGTATCATTTGTAAAACAACGGATTCGTTTTCTATACATTCACTGAATTCATCATACTTGATTTAATACCGGAAATATGTATATAAACGTTTAGGTACCTATGTGTTATGTACGTATCTATGTGCCCACGTTTCTCTCCAACATTCAATTTTCAAATTTCATTCATCAAGATCTAAATCTTACGATATAAAAATTGAATTAAAATGAAATGAAATGTTCATTAATTTTAGAGAGATTCTGTGTTCTATGAAATCCTAGATCGTAAACTGGTTATGCTTGTTTTTTGTTTTTAGGTGCAATTGAGGAAGATGATATATATAGGTACACAACAAATATATGTATTTAACAAAACCTAAAGATTACATTTAACCTCAGGGGAAAAGAATCATGTGGTCCGGCACTCATTTTCCTCGACTTATCTCCAGTGACCCTAATAAACTATTCTTGGATGAATCGGTCGCCTAATCATAGGTGCTCCCACTAAGATAAATGAACTGCATTGTGTAACGTGTCTTGGTAAAAATAGGAAGAATCTGGGAGCCCACCGGATAGTATTATCGAGAAGTACAACCATTATAGTATTGTGATAAGGTGTCAAGTATCATTGCCCGCCAACCTGCATTGGAGCAGCGTGGCGGTTCTAAGCTCTGAAACTCTCCTATGAGAGAGGAGGCCTGTACTTACACAGATGTGGGATGTTAAAAGGTTAAAATGGTGGTGGTGCGCGCACCATTCTGCGTTAGCCTTTTTTAAGCCCCGACGCAAAAACGACGGGGTGTTATAAGTTTGACGTGTCTGTGTGTGTGTGTGTGTGTGTGTCTGTCTGTTCCCCTGTAGCGCTGAAACGGGTGAACCGATTCGAATGCGGTTTTTTTTGTTTGAAAGGAGAATTAGTCGAGAGTGTTGTTAGCTAAGTTTGATGAAAATGGTCCGATCCAAGATGGCCGCCGCTACAAAATGGCGGATTACATATTTTTGACAACTCCCTTGATATGGGTATCAAATGAAAGGGCTTGACTATTAATATAGCAATATGCAAATCCAAGATGGCCGCCGCCACAAAATGGCGAATGTCGGGGGTTTTTTAAATTTTCAATTTATGTAGAAAATGCCTCTTTTTGTAAAGATAGGTGCCAATATACCGTGCAAATTTTTTCGATTCGATTCGATGCGCTTCGACCTGCGCAAGTAATGCCCCGAATACTTACATAGTAAGGTAACGTTTAATACTATGAGCAATATTTTTTAGAGTTCGTTGGAGGTAGTACCTACGTGTACACAGAGATTTTTATATCTTTTTATTGCGAACAAAAGTCCTGGATGTGTCCTTTGGGTGGGTGTCATTATGTCGGTCGTTTGTAAATTGTAATTTGTAACGCTCGATATAGCTCTCTTGAGCAAAATGTGGAAGAGTTTCAAGCGTTTATATATCTTGTTTGTTGTGCATATAACATGATATAACTAACTATAAGGAAATATGTAAAGTATGACGTAAAATTTTCCGTTACGAAACTTCAAATATTAGTGTTGGCTAATTCTGCTGTACCTATATTACATTATCTTAGTGCTGTACACAATCTTCTCTAATTGTAAACTAAATTGACAGGTTTAGGAATAGTGCTATCCTTTTCCGCAGGGAGCATTGTGAAAGCGATAGAAACAGATTTATGTACCTGTCATTTAAGAATTAGTCCCATTTGTCTACCTAAGGGACTGACGGGACTGTAAAGGAAAACTAAAACATTTACTGACATAAATAAACACTGATTTCAAAGGGATGTTTTTAAGTACCTACCTAGTACCTAACTAATTTAATAAACTGTACGAGTTTTATTGTCCTTTTAGGATTTCAGGAAAGGGAATCTATTTTAACCGAATTGTCACGTAACGGCTGTAACTAATCGCCACCACATTAAAGCTTTCACAATGAATGTAACTAATGGCTATGTAGGTACTTATTCTGCGGTAATGGGTAGCTACTTGTGCCAGATGTCGTTATTGCCTTTTTCATTTAATTTAGTTTATAAAGCAGCGCAAAGGTTTAAAGCATAGTCATTATTCTGTGTTTAAAGCTTGTATTTTTGGGTTAGTTTCATAATCCTTCTTGACGATCTCCCCCTGGCACAGTGGTGATGGCTGTGGTCCTATTAGTGGGAGGTCCCAGGTTCGAGTCCCGGCAGTGGCAGTTTGCGATTTTATAATTTCTAAATAGTCTCTGGTCTGGTCTGCTGGGAGGCTTTATAGCTGTGGCTAGTTACCACCTTACCGGCAAAGCCGTGCTGCCAAGCGATTTAGCGTTCCGGTGCGATGTCGAGTAAAAACCGATCAGTGGTAACCGATGGTTTTCATAGTATACAAATTCCGATACAAGTATTATACAAATTAGGAAAATGCAATGCTGCAATACAGCAAGTAAAATTGTGAATATTTATGTAACGGCGTGGTGACAATTAGTGGTCACGAATCTAAAATTATGCAAAAAATAGGCTACAAATTAGCTCGTAAATGTTGGAAGAATTCAAAAATAATACAGTAAATTTACGATTTTCATTATAACTAGGTAAGTAATTTATAGCTAGCTAGGGACTGAAGACTGAATGAAGCCCATCAGAACATGTCGAAGCTAATAATTTTCACCTAAAGCTTCGGACAAAAGCTTTACCCGACGCTGTTTGAAGAATATTTCAAATTATTGAATAGAAGGAACGGTGCTTTTATTAACTCATCGTACTTTATATTAAATATTCTACGTTATATTGAACATTCTCAACATTATGGCACACACAAAGGAAATAATATATTTAAAATTATTTAATATTATATAGAGGGAGCTTTTCGTACAAAAGGCTAGTTCAAGCCTTGAAAGTGTCTCTTCGTAATTTTGCACAGTTGCAGCCAGTAGGTACCGAGCAGGGTTTCATCTATCTATCTATAATATAATAAAACTGTAACAGATCCAATTCTGTACATTGAAGATATTTTGAAAATTTTTATTGGAGGGCACTCTATAATCGATACTGAAGCCAAAACTGCAATTTGTTTCATTTTTGTCTGTCTGTCTGTCTGTCTGTCTGTCTGTCTGTCTGTATCTTGGCCGCGCATCACGCCGAAACTACTGAATGGATTCAAATGAAACTTGGTACGATTTGAGTTTATACTCCGAGGTAGGACATAGGATACTTTTTATCCCGAAATTCAGCACGGTTCCCTTGGGAGAGGGGATGAAAGTTAAAACGTGTATTTAGCTGTAATTCATTAACGCGTTGTTCGATTTCACTCATTCTTTTTTTGTTAGAAAGGTGGTACTTTATTTATTGTCCCGTAAATATTTCAAGGTCATAGGTTTTTTAGTTCAGAAATGACAGACATTACAATCCTCAACATTGGGTTCATATAACTTGAGACCCGTATCTTTGAACGTACGGCTTATTTTAAACTGGTGTGCGTTCAAATTTATGTTTGTCGGTCTGTCTATTTGTTCCAGCTAATCTCCGAAACGGCTGGATCGATTTTAATGGAACTTTCAATGTTATAAGGAGTAATATTTAGTTTATTAGATCTTTTATAAAAACCTATATCTACGTGAACGAAGTTGCGGGGATCAGCTAGTATAAATATATAATTCGTGAAACTCGTGAACTAAATATTGATAAAACAATCCACTATCAATTTTGCATACAGAAAATTATACATTTACCAACATCTGGCGACACTATAATGATCCTTTGTGACTCCAGGCGTACTCCATAGTTTTTTTCCATTTATCGCGGTCCTTCGTTATGTTAAAAGCGGTCCGGAATTTATTTTTTGCCATCTCGGGTGGTTAGCCCAACAATGAACCCTCTTCCTTTTTCCAGGCTTGGGACCGGCTAGGTATAATATTAAACAACTTGAAACAGCTGTAGCCTGTAGTCATCACAACAAACGCAAAGTTAGGAAAATTACACATTAGAGTCTGGCTAACGAAACATGAGCCTGAAATCGCCCGGCAAATTTAAAAAAAATTCGGAGGGCATCCCCAAGATTATAGTGAAAAAATTTGAATAACTCAATTTGATACTTGCAATTAATTTTTTTTTATTGCTTAAATTACAGCATAGTATTTTTTTCACACATTTATATTTTTACAAACATCTACGTTTTTCAGACCTCATCAGGGGGTTAGATTACCTGACATGCACCTCTGACTTTAAGGACTAATTGCGTTATAAGATACTAAATATTACTTGCTTAGAGGTGAAAGAAAACATCATAAGGAAACCTACATGCCTTGGATAGTGTTGTGGGGTACATCCAAATACCTCTCATTCTGAGAGGAGAACCGTGCTCAATAAAAGGGGTTGAGATGAGTAATGCAAACTATCACATTAGAATTAGTATAAGGAAAAAAATAACAATACAATAATAATTATGTTTTATTTGCTATAGTGAAACAATTTCTTCCATGTATTGGTTTTGGGTACTTATTCTATTTTCTGCTCCACATCCGAAAGTGTATCGATTGTTTTCAGTATTTCATCCGTCCTTGATACATCTTGCAGTTTTACTGTCAAAGAAAATACATATTGTAGTATTAAAATCACAAATCTTAATCAATGATGTAATAAATCGTATATAATATCGTAATAATATCGTATCGTTTAAAATCACACTAATATTATAAAGGCGAATGTTTGTGTGTGTATGTGTGTGTGTGTCTGTGTATTTGTGTGTTTGTTACTCTTTAACGCCGTAACTACTAAACTTATTACAATAGTTGCATGCATCTGTATGCGTTTGCACTTTATCCTGGAAAAACCACAAATCCCACGGGATTTTAAAAATCGAAATCTATTGCTATAGCTACGGCTAGGTTTCAAGGTTGAAAAAGGGAGTGGGAACGGGAACCAGAAATCCACGATTCCCTCGGAATTTGTGAAAAACCGTAATTTACGCGGGCGAAGCCGCGGGCAGAAGCTAGTTGTAATATATTATTAGAATGAGTCATGAGATATGGTTTTAGAAAACATCATTAATAACTTTTAGTAAAAGTAAAAGTCTTTTACGAATGTAAACCAAGTATCAAAATCAACTGTCATACTTACAAAGAAATCGCTTATCACACGTAAACAATCTTGTTTTTGTGTGAATACGTCCTCTTTCTCCCGTTGTTTTTCTTTCAATTTAGATATCATGCAAAACAACAACTTCCGCACTCCACTTTTAATCGTTTTTTTCATTTTTAGACTCGATCACAAAAAATACTCACTAAACAAACTCATAAAAAATTACCAACAACCGCCATCTTCTTTTTCCCGATTGACGTTTTAGGGTTGCCATCTAAAAAGTTTGGAAAAAAGCCCAGGCTCATCTTTCGTTAGCCAGACTCTAGTATGGATATGATCCATACACGATACGACGATGGATTATGATCCAGGTAATTAATACCCGCTTTAGATGAAAGCTCCTTTTCCTTTTTTTAGGCGACTTGACTTTTTCCGATATTTTCAATAATAATTGTTATAGATATTTCAACACAAAACCTTAACAGAATACACCTAAACCTTCCCTATAAATCACTCAGTCTAGTGGTGAAAACCGCATGAAAATCCATGCATTAGTTTTTGACATTGTCGCAAACAGATAGACGTGATGGGGAACTTTATTTCCCTAGTGATAGTGACAGTGTGTCTGCCTGTCTATTTGTCTGTTGCTTTTTTACCGCTGAAAAGCACAGAGTAAAGACAGGAAGGGATAGAGAAGGCTCGAGGTTAAATTTTAACATGCATGCATGTCGTATATCGTATATGCATGAATCCTACTACCGTATTTTTGTTATGATGCACCTGTAGAGTGTAGGGTATGTACGTGCTTGGCAATAAGCCAGTTTGCTAGTCAGTGGCGGCAGATTAAATTGATCATCAGACCTGAAACTTTTTGCATACTTTTTTTTAATAGGGAGCTGTTTATTTTGAAAAAGGAATGAGAAACGAAGCCTGTTTTGGAGCCTTGAAGAATTTAGTAATTAACTTGATGATCACTAATTTTTTATGACTTTCACTAATTTCTATGATTTACTTATGAATTTGAATTTGAATTAACACCCTCATAAGTGATGGTTTAGTAAGGTAGGGACTTGCACACATTTTCTCTATTCGCTTAGAGTTTTCAAATATTACTTAGGAAAACTTTTAATTAAAAAAAAGTTGACTTGCTTATTTATGATTTTTAAATTAAGTATTAAAATGCTGTTTCAATTATTTCTCTAGAATTAGATTAATTATTCGAAATTACAAAGTTTCAGATATTGAATGATAACGGAATCCTAATAGGTAATTTACGTATTTATAATACTTATTCTGGATAAAATGATTTCAGTGTCTGCAAGCGGGTTGGTGCGATATTTTTATGATAATTTACAAGTTTGGATATATAGAAAATAAAAAAATATATAAGGGAGAGTCCGGCAGTACGGGCCGGCATCCAGTACCGGTCAGTTGCTATTTCTAAGATTCTATAACAGCTAATGCTGACACCATTAGCTCCATTTAAGTAGTTCACTTTGACAAGTCTATGCCCAAAACGGCGGCGACCTGTCAGCTACCGACTAACTGCCAGTGCAAAGAATTGCGTTGCGCGCGGTGACGTTCGTTACACAAGTATTGTACCGGGGGTGATATTTTAATATTATTGGACTATATCGAAAATAGTTAATCATCGTATGTATTTATTATTTATATAGCTACAATAATAATGTTTTAATTGTTGCTTTATACGTAACATTTTATAATTGAGGTAGTATAGTGATACTAGTGATACTACACTGGTATTTGTTTCTGACCGGTATTGGAGGACAATTTTTTTACTATTAATTTTTAGTGTCTTTAGATTTTATTAATAAATTTGATTCTTTCCAAATATATTGATGTTACATTATTTCTATTTATACATTATGAGTTATTTTACATAAATCAGCAAATATCTAACATATTACTTTGGAGATTTTAATTTTATATCAAATATACCTTAGGGTGTCGGTACTGTAGGACTCTCCCCTACCTATCTAGAAAATATAATGAATCGATGATAACTGATTGATTACACTTCAACGACTAAGAGTAGGTACCTACTTAGGTAACTATAACATTTGCTGGATCCACAATTTATCTTGTAAAGATTGAAATTTCGGCACTCTTAAATGCTTCATTTACTTTTTTTTTTCCACATTTTTCATCAATTTCATTTTCAATTTTCAACCGAAATTAATCCGAGATATAATCGAGGGCTGATGAGGCTCGTCCCAAAGTTTTCACTTGCTCCACTTATTACAACAAAGTGTGAAGCTGCAAAATATTTATTCGGACTTTTTGTTGCAAAGAATAATTCTCGAAGATTATGGAATTTTTTTTAAACGTTATCTTTTTAAACGATATTTTTGTTCTTACGGTCACGATTTCTCGACTAAGTGCCTATCATAGAATATTTTACTTTTAAAATAAATCAAAATTACAAAAAAAAAAAAAAAAAAATATTTAGGCAACACTTAGCAGATCAGGAAATCACTAGATATGCCTAACTTCGGGGCATCGTAGCATCGCAATGAAAAGTAAAAGGAGCAATTATAGTAACTATTACAGTGCCTATTAGCCTATTACATAATACCGTATAGGTACCTACTTACCTCTACGGTTAACCTATTTTTTATCCTCATATACCTATCTAAGATATAGTATATCGTGATAAAAGGTAGAAGATAAACCTAATAATATTGATTATATTCCCGAGGAAACATAAGTAGGTAATTAGCAAATCTTTACTTTGAGGTCAACATGAGGCGCGTCGAGGCACACAGACAGCTGAGATGGAGAGCAAACACTGTGATGTATTAGCGGAGAAAAGCTTGAGTCTTTGCCAAAAAATAACAATCTACAGAAAAAATACCTACCTACGCCCGCAAACAACAGTTACCTACAATCCAAACATGAACCTACTTCATATTTGGACGAGAATTTTCGGCAAATAAATGGTCTGAATTTCTTTCTACGCTATTTTTCTTCACCTTTCTTCACAAAGTAAGGAAATAATTTCAAATTCATTAAACAATGTTGTCGTATCTTTGTATATTATGATAGATTTAATGTGCAAAACCGCTGAGCTTTTCTTTATCCTAGCTGTGATACTTATTGTAAACAAAAACATCCGCGTTAATTTTGCTACGGCTATTCAGTCATGGCTTTAGTGTTTTACATGTCGGCCTGTAATATCGATCAGGGGACATGGTGGCTAAATTAATTATAAAAACGACCTTATATCCCTCACCGAGCGGGAATATTTCATTATTTATACTCATGACGCATGGGACGCTCATGAAAGGTGACTTTCAAAGTCATATAGGGGATGATCTAGGGGATGATTAAATTACGTTTTGAAAATTAAAAATAAACCGGTCAAGTGCGAGTCGGACTCGCGCACGAAGGGTTCCGTACCATTATCTATAAAAAAGGTAAAAATATCATGTCTATTGTATGGGAGCCCTTTATTCTGTTTTTTAGTATTTGTTGTTATAGCGGCGACAGAAATACATCACCTGCAACTGTATAACTATCACGGTTCATGAAATACAGCCTGGTGACAGATGGACGGACAGACGCACAGCGTAATCGTAGTAATAGTATCATGTTTTACCTTTTGGGTACGGGACCCTAAAAAAGTGAAAAGTGCTTAGGTAAAAATGTGTTATTAGTTGTCCATTGTAGTCCATTTATCCTGTTGAGTTATTATAATATATATAGCTCGATTACCACTCACTCACTCACTCATTGACATAATTGTTCTCCTAGAAAGAGACAGAAAACGATATAATCATGTATGGGAGATGTGTTCGGATGGGGGATTCGAGTAGGGAAAAATTATGACATTTCAGAAAAACAAGATGGCGGCCGATGTGATTTTTGTAACTTTTTTGTTTTCCAACCGATTTCGTTAAAACTCGCAGCTATTGAAGAAATTAGTAAACGATTAATAGAAAAAGTAGAAAAAATTGTAAAAACAAGATGGCGGCCGAGATTTAGATTTTTAAAATTTTTGATTTTTCGACCCCAAACCGCGGCACCACAGCTCCGAAACGGGGTAATTGACGATAATATTTTTTTCCTGTTTCCGCCCACAATTACCCTTAATTTTTACAGAATGAGAGTGGTTTTTAAAAATTCAAGATGGCGGCTGTCGTGGCGGCCATTCGGTCTGAGATACGAAAAAACCCAATTTTAAAATTCAAATTTCTCACAGTTGGCAACATCGGAGCGTTTCGACTTCTATGAAGCGATTGTTTCCCTAGACTTGAGGTATAAATTGGTGACAAAAAAAATACCCCACTTTTGGGGAAATTTCAAGATCTACCCCAAAAATTAAAAAATCGAAATACGGACTTTTTGCAAAATTTGAGTATGAGCAACTATGTGTTTTGCTTATACAAATGACATTTGGGTATTTTTGTCATTGGGCACTGGCAACACTGGAATTAATCAAAGAAAAAGTTATTTCCGCGACTTGGTTTTTTTCAGGGGCAATCATTTCGCCTGGGTGCGAGCGAGATAAAAAATTAAAACGTCATCAGGAGCGGTATATACTGTACTTATTGAAAAAATTATAAAACTATGTGAATTATTTATATAAAACGAGTTGGCGGCCATTTTGTATTGTTGTTGGGTGTTTTTGAAAATTTTGATCATGTTTTTGAGGCAATTGGCAACATTTTAGAAAGTTGATATGTATGAATCGATTGTGCAACTCAACCGGCAGTATCGAAGTATATACACAGTGTTGCCACATTTAGGGTAGTTTTTGAAATTTCCCCAAAAATTTCCTCCTGTAAAATTTTGTATGAAAAATTTTTTTTTCACTAATGGTTTCACAAAGAAGACAAAAATTTATTCAGAAAAAAATATGGAGAGAGCTGATGATTGAGGGTTTCGGAGACGGGTGAAGGGCACGCTGAAAGTATCGAAGATAGGTGGGGGGTGCTCGAGCAAATGTCATTCGGAACGTCGTCCAATTGGGAGTGAGCTGAAAAAAAATTCAAAATGGCGAAAAAAAGATGGCCGCCATACAAATTTCATCGGTATCCATCTCGGAGGGTATAAAAGATGGAAGAATGATTTCTTAGCAAAAGATGATCAAAATCCGAAGGTCTACTTGATGAATGGAAAAAAAATTCAAAATGGCGGAATTCATTTTTTCATAGAAAATGTATGGTGAATATTGAATTGCCTTTGATGCGGTTCTTCAGAGAATTCTCACAGAAAAATATGGGAAGACATGATGATTGAGAGTAAGTAAGATGGTTGGAGAGCCCGGGAAGGGAATTGTAGATAGAAAAGGGCTGCTCAAACAAAAACAAGATGGCGGCCGACGTGATTTTTGTAACATTTTTGTTTTCCTACCGATTTCGTTAAAACTCGCAATTCTAGAAGAAATTAGGAAACGATTAATAGAAAAAGTAGAAAAAATTTAAAAAACAAGATGGCGGCTTAGCTGTAGTCTTTCAAATTTTCGATTTTTCGACCCCGAACCGCGGCGCCACAGCACCGAAACGGGTTAGTTGAGGATAATATTTTTTTCCTGTTTCCGTCTACAATTATCCTGTATTTTGACAGATCGGGAGTGGTTTTTAAATATTCAAGATGGCGGCTGTCGTGGCGGCCATTCAGTTTGAGGTACGAAAAACGCAATTTTAAAATTCAAATTACTCACAGTTGACAACATCGGAGCGTTTCTACTTCTATGAAGCTATTGTATGTACAGACTTGAAGTATAGATTGGTGAAAAAAATACCCCATTTTTGGGGAAATTTCAAGATCTACCCCAAAAATTCAAAAATCGAAATACGAACTTTTTGCAAAATCCGAGTATGAGCAACGACATTTTTTACCTGTACAAACGAAATTTGGATATTTTTATCGCCAGGGACAGGCAACACTGAACTTTATCAAAGAAAAAGTTGTTTTCACGATACGGTCTTTTTTTCAGGGGTGATCATTTCGCCTGTGTGCAAGCGAGATGAAAACTTGAAACGTCATCAGGAGCGGTATCTCCTGTACTTAATGGAAAAATTATTCAACTTTCTAAAATAAATCTGCAAAATGAGTTGACAGCCATTTTGTATTTTATTTGTTTTGGAATTGATTTTGAACATGTTTTTGAGGCAGTTGGCAACATTTTGGAAAGTTGAAATGTATGAATCGACTGTGTAACTTAACCGGCAGTATCGATAAATGTAAACAGTGTTGCCACCTTCGGGGTAGTTAACGAGATTTTCCCCAAAAATTTTCTCCTGTAAAATTTTGTATGAAATTTTTAAAGACAAAAATTTATTCAGAAAAAAAAATATGGATAGAGCTGATGATTGAGGAACTCGGAGACGGGTGAAGGGCACGCTTAAGGTATTGAAGATAGGTGGGGGGTGCTCGAGCAAATGTCACTCGAAACGGCTTTCAATTGGCAGTGAGCTGGAAAAATATTCAAAATGGCGGAAAAAAGATGGCCGCCATACAAATTTCATCAGTGTCCATCTCAAAGGGTATAAAAGATGGAAGAGTGGTTTCTTATCAAAAGATGATCAGGACCTTCGGATCCTGATCACTAGAAAAAAAAAAAATTCAAAATGGAGGAATTTATTTCGGATCGACTAGGGACCGACTAGGGACCGACTAGGGACAGACTAGGGACCGACTAGGGACCAACTACGTACCGACTTGGGACCGACTACGGACCGACTACGGACCGACTACGGACCGACTAGAGACCGACTAGGGACCGACTACGGACCGACTACGGACCGACTAGAGACCGACTAGGGACCGACTACGGACCGACTACGGACCGACTAGAGACCGACTAGGGACCGAATACGGACCGACTATGGACCGACTACGGACCGACTAGAGACCGACTAGGGACCGACTACGGACCGACTACGGACCGACTACGGACCTACTAGAGACCGACTAGGGACCGACTACGGACCGACTACGGACCGACTACGGACCGACTAGAGACCGACTAGAGACCGACCAGGGACCGACTACGGACCGACTAGAGACCGACTAGGGACCGACTACGGACCGACTACGGACCGACTAGAGACCGACTAGGGACCGACTACGGACCGACTAGAGACCGACTAGGGACCGACTAGAGACCGACTAGGGACCGACTACGGACCGACTAGGGACCGAATACGGACCGACTACGGACCGACTACGGAACGACTACGGACCGACTAGAGACCAACTAGGGACCGACTAGGGACCGACTACGGACCGACTACGGACCGAATACGGACCGACTAGAGACCGACTAGAGACCGACTAGGGACCGACTACGGACCGACTAGAGACCGACTAGGGACCGACTACGGACCGACTACGGACCGACTACGGACCGACTAGAGACCGACTAGGGACCGACTACGGACCGACTACGGACAAACTAGAGACCGACTAGGGACCGAATACGGACCGACTATGGACCGACTACGGACCGACTAGAGACCGACTAGGGACCGACTACGGACCGACTACGGACCGACTACGGACCTACTAGAGACCGACTAGGGACCGACTACGGACCGACAACGGACCGACTACGGACCGACTAGAGACCGACTAGAGACCGACCAGGGACCGACTACGGACCGACTAGAGACCGACTAGGGACCGACTACGGACCGACTACGGACCGACTAGAGACCGACTAGGGACCGACTACGGACCGACTAGAGACCGACTAGGGACCGACTAGAGACCGAATACGGACCGACTACGGACCGACTACGGAACGACTACGGACCGACTAGAGACCAACTAGGGACCGACTACGGACCGACTACGGACCGACTACGGACCTACTAGAGACCGACTAGGGACCGACTACGGACCGACTACGGACCGAATACGGACCGACTAGAGACCGACTAGAGACCGACTACGGACCGACTACGGACCGACTAGAGACCGACTAGGGACCGACTACGGTCCGACTACGGACCGACTAGAGACCGACTAGGGACCGACTACGGACCGACTACGGACCGACTAGAGACCGACTAGGGACCGACTACGGACCGACTACGGACCGACTAGAGACCGACTAGGAACCGACTACGGACCGACTAGGGACCGACTACGGACCGACTACGGACCGACTAGAGACCGACTACGGACCGACTACGGACCGAGTTAGGTAGACCGACTAGGGACCGACTACGGACCGACTACGGACCGACTAGGGACCGACTACGGTCCGACTAGGGACCGACTATGGACTGACTACGGACCGACTACGGACCGACTTGAGACCAACTAGGGACCGACTAGGGACCGACTACGGACCGACTACGGACCGACTAGAGACCAACTACGGACCGACTAGGGACCAACTAGAGACCGACTAGGGACCGACTAGAGACCGACTAGGGACCGACTACGGATCGACTAGGGACCGACTAGGGACCAACTACGGACTGACTACGGACCGACTACGGACCGACTACGGACCGACTAGAGACCGACTAGGGACTGACAATGGACCGACTAGGGACCGACAAAGGACCGACTACGGACCGACTACGGACCGACTACGGACCGACTAGAGACCGACTAGGGACTGACAATGGACCGACTAGGGACCGACAAAGGACCGACTAGGGACCGACTAGGGACCAACTACGGACCGACTAGGGACCAACTAAGGACCGACCGGGGACTTTTTGAGATTTCCCCAAAAATTTCCTCCTGTAAAATTTTGTATGAAAGTTTTTTTTTTCACTAATGGTTTCACAAAAACAAAAATTTATTCAGAAAGAAATATGGAGAGAGCTGATGATTGAGGTTTTCGGAGACGGGTGAAGGGCACGCTTAAGGTATTGAAGATAGGTGGGGGGTGCTCGAGCAAATGTCATTCGAAACGTCGTCCAATTGGGAGTGAACTGAAAAAAAATTCAAAATGGCGAAAAAAAGATGGCCGCCATACAAATTTTATCGGTATCCATCTCGGAGGGTATAAAAGATGGAAGAGTGGTTTCTTAGCAAAAGATGATCAAAATCCGAAAGTCTACTTGATGAATGGAAAAAAAATTCAAAATGGCAGAGTTTATTTTTCCAAAGAAATGCGGTTCTTTGGAGAACTCTCAAGTAAAATATGGGCAGACATGATGATTGAGGGTTTGGAATATGAATATCAAATATCGAAAGCCCCCCCGCGAGCTGCTTTAGCAGCTCGCGCACCGAGCAACTAGTTATAATATATATAGCTCAATTACCACTCACTCACTCACTCACTCACTCACTCATTGACACAATTGTTCTCCTAGAAAGAGACAGAAAACGATACAATGATGTATGGGAGATGTGTTCGGATGGGAGATTGGAGTAGGGAAAAATTATGACATTTCAGAAAAACAAAATGGCGGCCGACGTAATTTTTGTAACTTTTTTGTTTTTCAACCGATTTCGTTAAAATTCGCAGGTTTTTAAGAAATTAGTAAATGATTATTAGAAAAAGTGGTAAAAATTGGAAAAACAAGATGGCGGCCGAGATTTAGATTTTTAAAATTTTTGATTTTTCTACCCCAAACCGCGGCACCACAGCTCCGAAACGGGGTAATTGAGGATAATATTTTTTTCTTGTTTCCGCTTACAACTATCCTGTATTTTGACAAAACGGGAGTGGTTTTTAAAAATTCAAGATGGCGGCTGTTGTGACGGCCATTTAGTTTGAGGTACGAAAAAACGCAATTTTAAAATTAAATTTTCTCACAGTTGGCAATGTCAGAGCGTTTCGACTTCTATGAAGCGATTATATGTATAGATTCGAGGTATAAATTGGTGGTAAAAAAAATACCCCACTTTTGGGGAAATTTCAAGATTTACCCCAAAAATAAAAAAATCGAAATACGGACTTTTTGCAAAATTTGAGTATGAGCAACCATGTGTTTTACTTATACAAATGATATTTGGGTATTTTTGTCATTATGCACTGGCAACACTGGAATTTATCAAAGAAAAAGTGATTTTCGCAACTTGTTTTTTTTTTAGGGGCAATCATTTCGCCTGGGTGCGAGCGAGATAAAAAATTAAAACGTCATCAGGAGCGGTATATCCTGTAGTTAATGGTAAAATTATATAACTATGTAAATTATTTCCATAAAAGGAGTTGGCGGCCATTTTGAATTGTTGTTGGGTGTTTTTGAAAATTTTGATCATGTTTTTGAGGCAATTGGCAACATTTTAGAAAGTTGATATGTATGAATCGATTGTGCAACTCAACCGGCAGTATCGAAGTATGTACACAGTGTTGCCACATTTAGGGTAGTTTTTGAGATTTCCCCAAAAATTTCCTCCTGTAAAATTTTTATGAAAAATTTTTTTTTCACTAATGGTTTCACAAAGAAGACAAAAATTTATTCCGAAAAAAATATGGAGAGAGCTGATGATTGAGGGTTTCGGAGACGGATGAAGGGCACGCTGAAAGTATTAATGATAGGTGGGGGGTGCTCGAGCAAATGTCATTCGAAACGTCGTCCAATTGGGAGTGAACTGAAAAAAAATTCAAAATGGCGAAAAAAAGATGGCCGCCATACATATTTCATCGGTATCCATCTCGGAGGGTATAAAAGATGGAAGAGTGGTTTTTTAGCAAAAGATGATCAAAATCCGAAGGTCTACTTGATGAATGGAAAAAAAATTCAAAATGGCGGAATTCATTTTTTCATAGAAAATGTATGGTGAATATTGAATTGCCTTTTATGCGGTTCTTCAGCGAATTCTCACAGAAAAATATGGGAAGACATGATGATTGAGGGTTAGTAAGATGGTTGAGGAGCCCGGGAAGGGTTTTGTAGATAGAAAAGGGCTGCTCAAACAAAAACAAGATGGCGGCCGACGTGATTTTTGTAACATTTTTGTTTTCCTACCGATTTCGATAAAACTAGCAATTCTAGAAGAAATTAGGAAACGATTAATAGAAAAAGTAGAAAAAATTTAAAAAACAAGATGGCGGCTTAGCTGTAGTCTTTCAAATTTTCGATTTTTCGACACCGAACCGCGGCGCCACAGCACCGAAACGGGTTAGTTGAGGATAATATTTTTTTCCTGATTCCGTCTACAATTATCCTGTATTTTGACAGATCGGGAGTGGTTTTTAAATATTCAAGATGGCGGCTGTCGTGGCGGCCATTCAGTTTGAGGTACGAAAAAACACAATTTTAAAATTCAAATTACTCACAGTTGACAACATCGGAGCGTTTCTACTTCTATGAAGCTATTGTATGTACAGTACAGTACTTGAAGTATAGATTGGTGAAAAAAATACCCCATTTTTGGGGAAATTTCGAGATCTACCCCAAAAATTAAAAAATCAAAATACGAACTTTTTGCAAAATCCGAGTTTGAGCAACTACATTTTTTACCTGTACAAACGAAATTTGGATATTTTTATCGCCAGGGACAGGCAACACTGAAATTTATCAAAGAAAAAGTTGTTTTCGCGATACGGTCTTTTTTCAGGGGTGATCATTTCGCCAGTGTGCAAGCGAGATGAAAACTTGAAACGTCATCAGAAGCGGTATCTCCTGTACTTAATGGAAAAATTATTCAACTTTCTAAAATAAATCTGTAAAATGAGTTGACGGCCATTTTGTATTTTATTTGTTTTGGAATTGATTTTGAACATGTTTTTGAGGCAGTTGGCAACATTTTGGAAAGTTGAAATGTATGAATCGACTGTGTAACTTAACCGGCAGTATCGATAAATGTAAACAGTGTTGCCACCTTCGGGGTAGTTTACGAGATTTTCCCCAAAAATTTTCTCCTGTAAAATTTTGTATGATTTTTTTTTTTTCACAAATGGTTTCACAAAAAAGACAAAAATTTATTCAGAAAAAAAATATGGATAGAGCTGATGATTGAGGAACTCGGAGACGGGTGAAGGGCACGCTTAAGGTATTGAAGATAGGTGGGAGGTGCTCAAGCAAATGTCACTCGAAACGGCTT
This sequence comes from Melanargia galathea, assembly GCA_920104075.1. Classification (NCBI taxonomy): domain Eukaryota; kingdom Metazoa; phylum Arthropoda; class Insecta; order Lepidoptera; family Nymphalidae; genus Melanargia; species Melanargia galathea. The sequence goes on along the minus strand of OV049856.1, from coordinate 26,261,265 downwards.
CCAATTGGCAGTGAGCTGGAAAAATATTCAAACTGCCGGAAAAAAGATGGCCGCCATTCAAATTTCATCAGTGTCCATCTCAAAGGGTATAAAAGATGGAAGAGTGGTTTCTTATCAAAAGATGATCAGGACCTTCGGATCCTGTACACTAGAAAAAAAATTTCAAAATGGAGGAATTTATTTCGGACCGACTAGGGACCGACTGGGGACCGACTAGGGACCGACTAGGGACCGACTAGGGACCGACTAGGGACCGACTAGGGACCGACTAGAGACCGACTAGGAACCGACTAGGAACCGACTATGGACCGACTAGGGACCGACTACGGACCGACTAAGGACCGACTAGGGACCGACTACGGACCGACTACGGACCGACTACGGACCGACTGCGGACCGACTACGGACCGACTACGGACTGACTACGGACCGACTAGGGACCGACTAGGGACCGACTACGGACCGACTTGGGACCGACTACGGACTGACTATGGACCGACTACGGACCGACTAGGGACCGACTAGCGACCGACTAGGGACTGACTAGGGACCGACTAGAGACCGACTAGGGACCGACTAGGGACCGACTAGGGACCGACTACGGACCGACTACGGACCGACTAGAGACCGACTAGGGACCGACTACGGACCGACTAGAGACCGACTAGGGACCGACTAGGAACCGACTACGGACCGACTAGAGACCGACTAGGGACCGACTAGGGACCGACTAGGAACTGACTACGGACCGACTACGGACCGACTACGGAACGACTACGGACCGACTATGGACCGACTACGGACCGACTACGGACCAACTTCGGACCGACTACGGACCGACTAGGGACCGACTAGGGACTGACTACGGACCGACTAGAGACCAACTAGGGACCGACTACGGACCGACTAGGGACCGACGACCGACTACGGACCGACTACGGACCGTCTACGGACCGACTACGGATCGAATACAGACCGACTACTGACCGACTTCGGACCGACTACGGACCGACTAGAGACCGACTAGGGACCGACTATGGACCGACTAGGGACCAAGGACCGACTACGGACCGACTAGAGACCGACAAAGGACCGACTACGGACTGACTACGGACTGACTACGGACCGACTAGAGACCGACTAGGGACCGACTAGGGACCGACTAGGGACCGACTAGGGACCGACTACGGACCGACTGCGGACCGACTACGGACCGACTACGGACTGACTACGGACCGACTAGGGACCGACTAGGGACCGACTAGGGACCGACTACGGACCGACTACGGACCGACTACGGACCGACTGCGGACCGACTACGGACCGACTACGGACTGACTACGGACCGACTAGGGACCGACTAGGGACCGACTACGGACCGACTTGGGACCGACTACGGACTGACTATGGACCGACTACGGACCGACTAGGGACCGACTAGGGACCGACTAGAGACCGACTAGGGACCGACTAGGGACCGACTAGGGACCGACTACGGACCGACTACGGACCGACTAGAGACCGACTAGGGACCGACTACGGACCGACTAGAGACCGACTAGGGACCGACTAGGAACCGACTACGGACCGACTAGAGACCGACTAGGGACCGACTAGGGACCGACTAGGAACTGACTACGGACCGACTACGGACCGACTACGGACCGACTACGGACCGACTATGGACCGACTACGGACCGACTACGGACCAACAACGGACCGACTACGGACCGACTAGGGACCGACTAGGGACTGACTACGGACCAACTAGAGACCAACTAGGGACCGACTACGGACCGACTAGGGACCGACGACCGACTACGGACCGACTAGAGACCGACTACGGACCGTCTACGGACCGACTACGGATCGAATACAGACCGACTACTGACCGACTTCGGACCGACTACGGACCGACTAGAGACCGACTAGGGACCGACTATGGACCGACTAGGGACCAAGGACCGACTACGGACCGACTAGAGACCGACTAAGGACCAACTACGGACCGACTAGGGTAGACCGACTAGGGACCGACTACGGACCGACTATGGACCGACTACAGACCGACTAGAGACCGACTACGGACCGACTACGGACCGACTACGGACCGACTACGGACCGACTACGGACCGACTAGAGACTGACTAGGGACCGACTAGGGACCGACTACGGACCGACTAGAGACCGACTAGGAACCGACTAGGAACTGACTATGGACCGACTAGGGACCGACTACGGACCGACTAAGGACCGACTAGGGACCGACTACGGACCCACTACGGACCGACTACGGACCGACTACGGACCGACTAAGGACCGACTACGGACTGACTACGGACCGACTAGGGACCGACTAGGGACCGACTAGGGACCGACTACGGACCAACTAGGGACCGACTAGAGACCGACTAGGGACCGACTACGGACCGACTACGGACCGACTACGGACTGACTACGGACTGACTACGGACCGACTAGAGACCGACTAGGGACCGACTAGAGACCGACTAGGGACCGACTAGGAACCGACTACGGACCGACTAGAGACCGACTAGGGACCGACTAGGGACTGACTAGGGTAGACCGACTAGGGACCGACTACGGACCGATTATGGATCGACTACGGACCGATTATGGATCGACTACGGACCGACTAGAGACCGACTAGGGACCGACTAGGAACCGACTACGGACCGACTAGAGACCGACTAGGGACCGACTAGGGACCGACTAGGAACTGACTACGGACCGACTACGGACCGACTACGGACCGACTACGGACCGACTATGGACCGACTACGGACCGACTAGGGACCGACTACGGACCGACTAGGGACCGACTACGGACCGACTAGAGACCGACTAGGGACCGACTAGAGACCGACTAGGGACCGACTAGGAACCGACTACGGACCGACTAGAGACCGACTAGGGACCGACTAGGGACTGACTAGGGTAGACCGACTAGGGACCGACTACGGACCGATTATGGATCGACTACGGACCGATTATGGATCGACTACGGACCGACTACGGACCGACTACAGACCGACTAGAGACCGACTACGGACCGACTACGGACCGACTACGGACCGACTACAGACCGACTACGGACCGACTAGAGACTGACTAGGGACCGACTATGGACCGACTAGCGACCGACTAGGGACCGACTAAGGACCGACCGGGGACTTTTCGAGATCTCCCCAAAAATTTTCTCCTGTAAAATTTTATATGAATTTTTTTTTTCACAAATGGTTTCACAGAGAAGACAAAAATTCATTCGGAGAAAAAATATTGCGAGAGCTGATGATTGAGGATTTTGGAGACAAGTGAAGGATACAGAAGGGTAGAGTGCAGCCCCATGTAGTTGGTAATCAAACTTCTTATTTTCGCGATGTCTGTGTGCTTACGTGGTCAGATTTTTAAAAGCTTATATTTCCGAAACTATAGGGTTCAGCGCCATGTTGTTGGTACTCAAATTTTCGCGATGTCTATATGCTCACATGGTCAGATTTTTAAAAGCTTATATCTCCAAAACTATAGGGTGCAGTCCCATGTTGTTGGTACGCAAAATTCTTATTTTCACAATGTCTGTGTGTTTACGTGGTCAGATTTTTAAAAGCTTATATCTACGGAACTATAGGGTCGAGCCCCATGTTGTTGGTACTCAAACATACTTTCGCGATGTCTAGATGTTCACGTGATCAGATTTTTAAAAGCTTATATCTCCAAAACTATAGGGTGCAGCTCCATGTTGTTGGTACTCAAGCTTCTTATTTTCGCGATGTCTGTATGCTTACGTGGTCAGATTTTTAAAAGCTTATATTTCCGAAACTATAGGGTTCAGCGCCATGTTGTTGGTACTCAAATTTTCGCGATGTCTATATGCTCACATGGTCAGATTTTTAAAAGCTTATATCTCCAAAACTATAGGGTGCAGTCCCATGTTGTTGGTACGCAAAATTCTTATTTTCACAATGTCTGTGTGTTTACGTGGTCAGATTTTTAAAAGCTTATATCTACGGAACTATAGGGTCGAGCCCCATGTTGTTGGTACTCAAACATACTTTCGCGATGTCTAGATGTTCACGTGATCAGATTTTTAAAAGCTTATATCTCCGAAACTATAGGGTGCAACCCCATGTTATTATTACTCAAACTTCTTATTTTTGCGATGTCTATGTGCTCACGTGATCAAATTTTTAAATGCTTATATCTTCGAAATTATAGGGTGCAGCCCCATGTTATATAATGTCGAACGTCCCCGCGAGCTGCTTTAGCAGCTCGCGCACCGAGCAACTAGTTATAATATATATAGCTCGATTACCACTCACTCACTCACTGACTGACTGACTCATTGACATAATTGTTCTCCTAGAAAGAGACAGAAAACGATACAATAATGTATGGGAGATATGTTCGGATGCGGGAGTCGAGTAGGGAAAAATTATGACATTTCAGAAAAACAAGATGGCGGCCGATGTGATTTTTGTAACTTTTTTGTTTTCCAACCGATTTCGTTAAAACTCGCAGGTTTTTAAGAAATTAGTAAATGATTATTAGAAAAAGTGGAAAAAATTAGAAAAACAAGATGGCGGCCGAGAATTAGATTTTTAAAATTTTTGATTTTTCGACCCCAAACCGCGGCATCACAGCTCCGAAACGGGGTAATTGAGGATAATATTTTTTTCTTGTTTCCGCTTACAACTATCCTGTATTTTGACAGAACGAGAGTGGTTTTTAAAAATTCAAGATGGCGGCTGTCGTGGCGGCCATTGGGTTTGAGGTACGAAAAAACCCAATTTTAAAATTCAAATTTCTCACAGTTGGCAACATCGGAACGTTTCGACTTCTATGAAGCGATTGTTTGCATTGACTCGAGGTATAAATTGGCGATAAAAAAAATACCCCACTTTTGGGGAAATTTCAAGATTTACCCCAAAAATAAAAAAATCGAAATACGGACTTTTTGCAAAATCCGAGTATGAGCAACCATGTGTTTTACTTATACAAATGACATTTGGGTATTTTTGTCATTGAGCACTGGCAACACTGGAATTTATCAAAGAAAAAGTGATTTTCGCGACTTGGTTTTTTTCAGGGGCAATGATATCGCCTGGGTGCGAGCGAGATAAAAAATTAAAACGTCATCAGGAGCGGTATATCCTGTAGTTAATAGTAAAATTATAAAATTATGTGAATTGTTTATATAAAACGAGTTGGCGGCCATTTTGTATTGTTGTTGGGTGTTTTTGAAAATTTTGATCATGTTTTTGAGGCAGTTGGCAACATTTTAGAAAGTTGACATGTATGAATCGATTGTGTAACTCAACCGGCAGTATCGAAGTATGTACACAGTGTTGCCACATTTAGGGTAGTTTTTGAGATTTCCCCAAAAATTTCCTCCTGTAAAATTTTGTATGAAAATTTTTTTTTTCACTAATGGTTTCACAAAGAAGACAAAAATTTATTCCGAAAAAAATATGGAGAGAGCTGATGATTGAGGGTTTCGGAGACGGGTGAAGGGCACGCTGAAAGTATTGAAGATAGGTGGGGGGTGCTCCAGCAAATGTCATTCGAAACGTCGTCCAATTGGGAGTGAACTGAAAAAAAATTCAAAATGGCGAAAAAAAGATGGCCGCCATACAAATTTCATCGGTATCCATCTCGGAGGGTATAAAAGATGGAAGAGTGGTTTCTTAGCAAAAGATGATCAAAATCCGAAGGTCTACTTGATGAATGGAAAAAAAATTCAAAATGGCGGAATTCATTTTTTCATAGAAAATGTATGGTGAATATTGAATTGTCTTTGATGCGGTTCTTCAGAGAATTCTCACAGAAAAATATGCGAAGACATGATGATTGAGGGTTAGTAAGATGGTTGGGGAGCCCGGGAAGAGTATTGTAGATAGAAAAGGGCTGCTCAAACAAAAACAAGATGGCGGCCGACGTGATTTTTGTAACATTTATGTTTTCCTACCGATTTCGTTAAAACTCGCAATTCTAGAAGAAATTAAGAAACGATTAATAGAAAAAGTAGAAAAAATTTAAAAAACAAGATGGCGGCTTAGCTGTAGTCTTTCAAATTTTCGATTTTTCGACCCCGAACCGCGGCGCCACAGCACCGAAACGGGTTAGTTGAGGATAATATTTTTTTCCTGTTTCCGTCTACAATTGTCCTGTATTTTGACAGATCGGGAGTGGTTTTTAAATATTCAAGATGGCGGCTGTCATGGTGGCCATTCAGTTTGAGGTACGAAAAAACGCAATTTTAAAATTCAAATTACTCACAGTTGACAACATTGGAGTGTTTCTACTTCTATGAAGCTATTGTATGTACAGACTTGAAGTATAGATTGGTGAAAAAAATACCCCATTTTTAGGGAAATTTCAAGATCTACCCCAAAAATTAAAAAATCAAAATACGAACTTTTTGCAAAATCCGAGTATGAGCAACTACATTTTTTACCTGTACAAACGAAATTTGGATATTTTTATCGCCAGGGACAGGCAACACTGAAATTTATCAAAGAAAAAGTGGTTTTCGCGATACGGTCTTTTTTCAGGGGTGATCATTTCGCCTGTGTGCGAGCGAGATGAAAACTTGAAACGTCATCAGGAGCGGTATCTCCTGTACTTAATGGAAAAATTATTCAACTTTCTAAAAATAAATCTGTAAAATGAGTTGACGGCCATTTTGTATTTTATTTGTTTTGGAATTGATTTTGAACATGTTTTTGAGGCAGTTGGCAACATTTTGGAAAGTTGAAATGTATGAATCGACTGTGTAACTTAACCGGCAGTATCAATAAATGTAAACAGTGTTGCCACCTTCGGGGTAGTTTACGAGATTTTCCCTAAAAATTTTCTTCTGTAAAATTTTTTATGAATTTTTTTTTTTCACAAATGGTGTCACAAAAAAGACAAAAATTTATTCAGAAAAAAAATATGGATAGAGCTGATGATTGAGGAACTCGGAGACGGGTGAAGGGCACGCTTAAGGTATTGAAGATAGGTGGGAGGTGCTCGAGCAAATGTCACTCGACACGGCTTCCAATTGGCAGTGAGCTGGAAAAATATTCAAAATGACGAAAAAAAGATGGCCGCCATACAAATTTCATCGCTATCCATCTCGGAGGGTATAAAAGATGGAAGAGTGGTTTCTTATCAAAAGATGATCAGGACCTTCGGATCCTGATCATTAGAAAAAAAAAATTCAAAATGGAGGAATTTATTTCGGATCGACTAGGGACCGACTGGGGACCGACTAGGGACCGACTAGGGACCGACTAGGGACCGACTAGGAACCGACTAGGGTAGACCGACTACGGACCGACTAGGGACCGACTAGGGACCGACTACGGACCGACTAGGGACCGACTACGGACCGATTATGGACCGACTACGGACCGACTATGGACCGATTAGGGACCGACTAAGGACCGACTAGGGACCGACTAGGGACCGACTAGGGACCGACTAGGGACTGACTAGAGACCGACTACGGACCGACTAGGGTAGACCAACTAGGGACCGACTACGGACCGACTAGAGACCGACTACGGACCGACTAGGGACCGACTACGGACCGACTATGGACCGACTACGGACCAACAACGGACCGACTACGGACCGACTAGGGACCGACTAGGGACTGACTACGAACTGACTAGAGACCGACTATGGACCGACTATGGACCGACTAGGGACCGACTAGGGACTGACTACGAACTGACTAGAGACCGACTAGGGACCGACTAGGGACCGACTACGGACCGACTACGGACCGACTACGGACCGACTACGGACCAACTAGGGACCGACTACGGACCAACTAGAGACCGACTAGGGACCGACTAGGGACTGACTACGGACCGACTAGAGACCGACTAGGGACCGACTAGGGACCGACTAGGGACCGACTAGGGACCAACTACGGACCGACTAGGGACCGACTACGGACCGACTAGAGATCGACTATGGACCGACTATGGACCGACTATGGACCGACTAGGGACCGACTACGGATCGACTACGGACCGACTACGGACCGACTAGGGACCGACTACGGACCGACTAGGTATCGACTATGGACCGACTAGGGACCGACTAAGGACCGACTAGGGACCGACTACGGACCGACTATGGACCGACTACGGACCGACTAGAGACCGACTAGGGACTGACTATCGACCGACTAAGGACCGACTACGGATCGACTAGAGACCGACTAGGGACCGACTACGGACCGACTAGGGACCGACAAGGGACCAACTACGGACCGACTAGGGACCGACTAGGGACCGACTACGGGCCGACTAGAGACCGACTACGGACAGACTACGGACCGACTAGGGTAGACCGACTAAGGACCGACTACGGACCGACTAGGGACCGACTAAGGACCGACCGGGGACTTTTCGAGATTTCCCCAAAAATTTCCTCCTGTAAAATTTTATATGAAATTTTTTTTTCACAAATGGTTTCACAGAGAAGACAAAAATTCATTCGGAGAAAAAATATGGCAAGAGCTGATGATTGAGGATTTTGGAGACAAGTGAAGGATACAGAAGGGTAGAGTGCAGCCCTATGTTGTTGGTACTCAAACTTCTTATCTTCGTCTATATGCTCACGTGGTCAGAGTTTTAAAAGCTTATATCCGAAACTATATGGTGAAGCCCCATGTAGTTGGTACTCAAACTTCTTATTTTCGCGATGTCTGTGTGCTTACGTGGTCAGATTTTTAAAAGCTTATATCTCCGAAACTATAGGGTGCAACCCCATGTTATTATTACTCAAACTTCTTATTTTTGCGATGTCTATGTGCTCACGTGATCAAATTTTTAAATGCTTATATCTTCGAAATTATAGGGTGCAGCCCCATTAATATATATATAGCTGTTCGTTCTGATTCACTGACTCATTCATCGCCTCTCCTGTAAAATTTTGTATGAAAAATTTTTTTTTCACAAATGGTTTCGTATAGAGGACAAAAATTCATTAAGAGGAAAAATATGGAGAGAGCTGATGATTGAGGATTTCGGAGACGGTTGAAGAGCACGCTTAAGGTATTGAAGATACGTGGGGGATGCTCGAACAAATGTCACTCGAAACGTCATCCAATTGGCAGTGAGCCGAAAAAAAATTCAAAATGGCGAAAAAAAGATGGCCGCCATACAAATTTTGTCGGTGTCCATCTCGAAGGGTATAAAAGATGGAAGAGTTGTTTCTTAGCAAAACATGATCAAGATCCAAAGGTCTACTAGATGAATACAAAAAAAATTCAAAATGGCGGACTTTATTTTTCCATAGAAAATGTATGGCGAATATTGAGAGAGAGTATAAAGTTGTGAACTAGGTATGCAAGGCGGTTGATGCGGTTCTTTGGAGAAATCTCAAAGAAAAATATGGGAAGACATGATGATTGAGGGTTTGGAAGATGATTGATGAGCCCGGGCAGAGTTTTGTAGATAGATGGGGGCTGCTCAAACAAAAAATACTCAGAACCTCATCCAATTGGCACTGAGCTGAAAAAAAAACAAAATGGCGGATTCAAGATGGCGGCTATACAAATTTCGTCGGTGTCTATCTCACCAAGTATAAAAGATGGAAGAGTGGTTTCTTGGCAAAAGATGATCAAGAACTGAAGATCTACAATTTGATGAACAGAAAAAAATCAAGATGGCGGAAATTATTTTTCTACACAAAAAATTTTTTTATTGATGGTTTCGTGTAGAAAACAAAAATTCATGCGGAGGAAAAATACGGAAAGAGCTGATGATCGAAGATTTCGGAGACGGATGAAGAACACGGCGAGGGTATTGAAGATAGGTGGGACGTGCTCAAACAAAAACTACTCGAATCCTCGCGGTCCGCTTGCGGGCCGCGCACCCACGCGCCATACTAGTTAATATATATATAGCTGCTCGTGCTGATTCATTGACTGACTCACTGATTGATCACCCCTCCTGTAAAATTTTGTATGAAAAATTTTTTTTTCACTAATGGTTTCGTATAGAGGACAAAAATTCATTCGGAACAAAAATATGGAGAGAGCTGATGATTGAGGATTTCAAAGACGAGCGATGGGCACGCTTAAGGTATTGAAGATAGGTGGGGGGTGCTCGAGCAAATGTCACTCGAAACGTCATCCAATTGGCTGTCAGTTGAAAAAAAATTCAAAATGGCGAAAAAAAGATGGCCGCCATACAAATTTCGTCGGTGTCCATCTCGGAGGGTATAAAAGATGGAAGAGTGGTTTCTTCACAAAAGATGATCAGGGTCCGAAGGTTTAATTGATGAATAGAAAAAAAATTCAAAATGGCGGAGTTTATTTTTCCATAGAAAATGTATGGCGAATATTGAAGAGACTACAAGTTCTGCATTATGTAAGGCTTTGATGCGGTTCTTTGGAGAACTCTCAAAGAAAAATATGGGAAGACATGATGATTGAAGGTTTGGAAGATGGTTGAGGAGCCTGGGCAGGGTATTGTAGATAGATGGGAGGTGCTCAAACAAAAATTACTCAAAACCTCATCCAATTGACACTGAGCTGAAAAAAAATCAAAATGGCGGATCAAGATGGCGGCTATACAAATTTCGTCGGTGTTTATCTCACCAAGTTTACAAGATGGAGGAGTGGTTTCTTGGATAAAGATGATCAATACCTAAAGATCTACTTGATGAGCAGAATGATTCGAAGAAAAAATATGGAGAGTGATAATGATCGAGGATTAGGAATATGGGAGAGATAGGTGGAGGCTGCTCAAACCAAAATACCCGAAAGCGAAACCTCGCGGTCCGCTTGCGGGCCGCGCACCCACGCGCCCTACTATTAATATATATATAGCTGTTCGTTCTGATTCACTGACTCATTCATCGCCTCTCCTGAACAATTTTGTATGAAATTTTTTTTTTTCAATAATGGTGTCGTATAGAGGATAAAAATTCATTAAGAGGAAAAATATGGAGAGAGCTGATGATTGAAGATTTCAGAGACGAGGGAATGGCATGCTTAAGCTATTGAAGATAGGTGGGGGGTGCTCGACCAAATGTCACTTGAAACGTCATCCAATTGGCAATGAGTTGAAAAAAAATTCAAAATGGCGAAAAAAAGATGGCCGCTATACAAATTTCGTCGGCGTCCAACTCGGAGGGTATAAAAGATGGAAAAGTGGTTTCTTCGCAAAAGATGATCAGGATCAGAAGATCTACTCGATGCATAGAAAAAAAAATTCAAAATGGCGGAATTTATTTTTCCATAGAAAATGTATGGCGAATATTGAAGAGACTACAAGTTGTGAACTATCCAAGGCTTTGATGAGGTTCTTTGGAGAACTCTCAAAGAAAAATATGGGAAGACATGATGATTGAGGGTTTGGAAGATGGTTGAGGAGCCCGGGCAGGGTATTGTAGATAGGTGGGAGGTGCTCAAACAAAAATTACTCAAAACCTCATCCAGTTGGCACGGCGAAAAAAAAATACCAAAATGGCGGATTCAAGATGGTGGCTATACAAATTTCGTCAGTGTTTATCTCACCAAGTATACAAGATGGAAGAGTGGTTTCTTGGAAAAAGATGATCAATACCTAAAGATCTATTTGATGAGCAGAATGATTCGAAGAAAAAATATGGAGAGTGATAATGATCGAGGATTAGGAATTTGGGAAAGATAAGTGGAGGCTCCTCAAACCAAAATACCCGAAAGCAAAACCTCGCGGTCCGCTTGCGGGCCGCGCACCCACGCGCCCTACTAGTTATATATATAAAGCTACTTGAAGTAAGGTACTGATCACCTCTCCTGAACAATTTTGTATGGAACTTTTTCACCATACTTTCCCTGTGTGTAAAATTCAAAAATTGTAGGTCAACAAAATTATAGAGAGAGCTGAAGGTGGAAAACTGACTAGGGTGCCCTAAGGGATCTCAGAAACTATCAGTCGGAGAGGTACCGTCCCGAAACAAAAAATGTTCAAAACCTTGGGCCATTGGGTGAACCGGTAAAAAAAATATGACCACCAAACAAAAAAAATTTTTGTCTCCATACAAAAATTTCCTAATTTTCAAGAGGCTCTCCAGAACAATTTTGTATGGAACTTTTTTCCCCTTACTATTTATATGCGTAGAACTTATAGGTCTTCTTTCAGGAAAATTATGAAACTTCATGAATGTGGAAAATTTATCAGAGTACCCCAAAGGATCTCAAAAACTATCAATCATAGAAACATGGTCCTGAAAGCGAAAATGTTCCAAACCTTGGGCCGTTTGGTGAACCAATAAAAAAAAGATAGGTACCGAACAAAAAAAATTTTCGTGTCCATACAATTTTTTTTTTAATTTTCAAGAGGCTCTCCAGAACATTTTTGTATGGAACTTTTTTCTATCTCTAAGCGCATGCATAGAACTCATGAGTGTCCTTTCAGGAAAAATACGAAACGTCATGAATGTGGAATATTTACCAGGGTGCCTCATGGGTCCTCCAAAACTACCAGTCATACAGACATGGTCCCAAACAAATGTTATTAAAGCCCTTGGGCCATTGGGTGAACCGGTAAAAAAAAGATGGCCGCCGAACAAAAAAAATTCTCTCCATACAAATTTTTTGGGTTATTTTCAAGAGGCTCTCCAGAACAATTTTGTATGGAACTTTTGTCCCTTCACTATTTATGTGCGTAGAACTTATGGGTCTTCCTTCAGGAAAATTATGAAACGTCATGAATGTGGAAAATTTACCAGAGTACCTCATGGGTCCTCCAAAACTACCAATCATACAAACATGGTCCCAAACAAATGTTATTAAAGACCTTGGGCCATTGGGTGAACCAGTGAAAAAAAGATGGCCGCCAAACAAAAAAAATTTTCTCCATACAAATTTTTTGGGTTCTTTTCAAGAGGCTCTCCAGAACAATTTTGTATGGAACTTTTTTCCTTCACTATTTATGTGCGTAGAACTTATGGGTCTTCCTTCAGGAAAATTATGAAACGTCATGAATGTGGAAAATTTACCAGAGTACCTCATGGGTCCTCCAAAACTACCAGTCATACAGACATGGTCCCAAACAAATGTTATTAAAAACCTTGGGTCATTGGGTGAACCGGTAAAAAAAAGATGGCCGCCGAACAAAAAAAAATTCTCTCCATACAAATTTTTTGGGTTCTTTTCAAGAGGCTCTCTTAGACATTTTTGTATGAAAAATTTTCCCCCTACTACACTTATAAATAGAACTTGAAAATTTTTTTTCACAAAAATCACAAAACGCAGTGAATGTGGAAAAAATACCAGAGTACCCTAACGACCCTCAAAAACTATCAGTCATAGAGGCATAGTCCTGAAACTAAAAATGTTCAAGACTTTAGGCCCTTTGGTGAGCCAGTAAAAAAAAGATAGCTACGGAACAAAAAAAATTCGTGTCCATACAAAATTTCTTTTTAATTTTCAAGTGGCTCTCCAGAACATTTTTGTATAGATCCTTTTTTTTCCACTAAACGCATGCATAGAACTGATTAGTGTCCTTTCAGAAAAGATACGAAACGTGATACCAATATTTCTTTCTATCTTTCAAGAGACTCTCCAGAATATTCTGGTATTTGGTATGGCCTCCCATTTCTTTATTTTACGAATATTGAAGAGACTACAAGGCACGCGAGCTGCTTGCAGCTCGCGCACCGAGCGCAACACTAGTTAATATATATATAGCTGCTCGTGCTGATTCACTGACTGATTGATCACCCCTCCTGTAAAATTTTGTATGAAAAATTTTTTTTTCAATAATGGTTTCGTATAGAGGACAAAAATTCATTCGGAACAAAAATATGGAGAGAGCTGATGATTGAGGATTTGGGAGACGGGTGAAGAGCACGCTTAAGGTATTGAAGATAGGTGGGGGGTGCTCGAGCAAATGTCACTCAAAACGTCATCCAATTGGCAGTGAGCCGAAACAAAATTCAAAATGGCGAAAAAAAGATGGCCGCCATACAAATTTTGTCCGTGTCCATCTCGGAGGGTATAAAAGATGGAAGAGTGGTTTCTTCGGAAAAGATGATCAGGAGCCAAAGGTCTACTCGATGAGTAGAAAAAAAAATCAAAATGGCGGAATTTATTTTTCCAAAGAAAATGTATGGCGAATATTGAGAGAGAGAAGTTGTGAATTATGCAAGGCTTTCAATTAGGCAAGGCAAGGATGCGGTTTTTTGGAGAAATCTCAAAGAAAAATATGGGAAGACATGATGATTGAGGGTTTGGAAGATGGTTGATGAGCCCGGGCAGGGTATTGTAGATAGATGGGACTGGGAGGTGCTCAAACAAAAATTGCTCAAAACCTTATCCAATTAGCACTGAGCTGAAAAAAAAAACAAAATGGCGGATTCAAGATGGCAGCTATACAAATTTCGTTGGTGTCTATCTCACTAAGTATAAAAGATGGAAAAGTGTTTTTTTTGGCAAAAGATGATCAAGACGTGGTTTACTTGATTAACAGAAAAGAAACAAGATGTTGGAATTTATTTTTCCATACAAAATATATGGCGAATATTGAAGAGACTACACGTTGGGAACTATGCAAAATTTGATACAGTTGCTTTTCAAAAAATTTTTTTTATGGAAGAACTCTCATTCTGACAAATTATTCGGAGAAAAATATGGAGAGTGATAATGATCGAGGGTTAGAAATATGGCAGAGATAGGCTGCTCAAACCAAAATACCCGAAAGCAAAACCTCGCGGTCCGCTTTAGCGGGCCGCGCACCCACGCGCCATACTAGTAGCCTATATATAGGCAGTAGATCAATACATAAACCCTCTAATAACAGCACTTAGATACGCTACTAACTATAGTAAGACCACGATTAACTTGGCTCTCCCATGATCTGCGGGACGAGGGAGGGGGGGAAATTCTCATTGATAAATTAATAATCAATGGATGTGCTCGTACTATAATGTATGACAAGCATTTTTGACGCCCCTGTGAGTGTGTGTGTGTGTATTGCTACTGTAAGGACATGACACTAAATTAGGGAAAAAGAAATTTTATAATAATTATCATAGTTATTCTATTATTTGCGTAATCGCAATTTAGTCTTTCATCTGTGTCTCTTTAAGTTTGCTCAATACTTTTCTATAGTAGTAGTAGTTAGTACTATACATTTAAAGTTAAGTAGGTACGTTTCAGGATATAGAAAAAAGATTTTCCATAACCAAGAAAGAAGAAGATACGTTATTAAATATAATTTATACCCCATTTTTTAAATTTTATACATATTATACTCATAATAAAATAATTTATTTAATACATCTACTAAATACAAGTAAAGTTCGTGAACTAAAACCCGACTACGCTTAATAATTTAATAATAATTTAGTGGGCAAATGCGCGGGGCAAGGAGCTAGTGGTGCCATCTGTTATTCTTATCCGAAACTAATTTTACAAGTATAAATTAAAAATTTAAAAACCCCCGACATTCGCCATTTTGTGGCGGCAGCGATCTTGGATTTGTATAATGCTATTCTACTAGTCAAGCCCTTTCATTTGATACCCATATTAAGAAAGTTGTGAAAAAATATGTAATCCACCATTTTGTAGCGGCGGCCATCTTGGATCGATTTTCATCAAACATAGCTAACAACACTCTCGATTAATTCACCTTTCAAACAAAAAAAATCGCATTCAAATCAGTTCACCCGTTTGAGCTGAGCGCTACAGGGGAACAGACGGACAGACAGACAGACAGACACACACACACACACACACACAGACACGTCAAACTTATAACACCCCGTCGTTTTTGCGTCGGGGGTTAAAAATCTAGAAAGCCGCGCAAAGCTGACTTCTCGATTTTTTTCGTAGATAAAATGTAGCCTATGTCACCCTGATAATAACAACGAATCAATAGACACCTCATTCATCAAAATCGGTCCAGCAGTTTAGGCGCTACATTAGTACAGACAGAATCTCATACAAAAATCGGTTACAAACATCCATACATAAATATATACATACGTAATCTTGGAAATAAAAGAGGATTCTCCGTGGATCAATATATTTAATTTTAATTAGCACTGTTACACCAATGGCCGACGGGACGCCGAGGCAGAGAGCAAGCAGAGAGCCAGAGAAGATAAAGTACAATTCGAGTTTCGACACCACAGATAAAACTTATGCAACAGATCTGTAGCATCAATAGTCACAGATAATAAATCAGTGTTGACAATTCTTTATAAAAACAAATCGCAACTTAATTATTTACAACACGTAAATACATAGACTGCTAAAATCATAACCCTTCCTTTTGGCTTTGCCGTAGTCGGGTAAAAAAAAACCAGACGTTTAGATTAGTACGGCATGGAGATGTTAGGAGATGGAATAAAACAAAGATAAAAAAACTATTAGGATTCGTCGAGACGTGTTCTTCTATATCTTAAAATTTCAATGCATTGCTGTCAGATGATGTGTCACTGTCGCTATCAATAACTATATTATAATTCACTAATTCATCGTCGTCATTCTGCAATCTCTCAACGTGAACTTAAGTACAATGTGACTTCACGTAGCCTCCGTTACAGCTTGAAAAGCATCTTGCACCAGATTTAATATTTTTGTTTCGAAACGCCAGCGAAATAACTAAAAATGTTGTGTTGAAATTATTGGTCCACATTATAGTATTTTTATAATAATTGAGAGGCCGTTTGCGTGATGGCTTCAATGGGTATGGAAATTTTTCACATGAAGCTGACAACACTTATTTGACATTACCCGTCAGCCTCATATTTATTATTATGATATATAATTTAGAGATATTTGTTCTTTTCTCTCACATTCTTGAGCACAAAACGAACGCACTACCATAACAATTTTTCTAGCACAACTTTTTATCACATAAGAACTGGTTACTGCTATGTATTTCACAAAATTTTCGTAACGATGTAAACAATGAACTTTGAAGTTTCAAAGTGACTTTTCAATATGACAGATTTCGACTGCCCTAGTGATATAAACAAAGTAACTGACATTTTTTGTGAAATTGACTTTTTTGCATTAACAAAAGTTTAATGTCGAGCAGTTTTTTAACACAGTGTCCACAGTATAATATTTCAAATAACTTGAACAGTTTACTGAAATTTGAATTGCCCAAACAAATAACTGCACACTGAGACTGGAATTTAGGGTATTACTTTATGTACTTATAAATAATCGTTTTAATTGTTATCGGTTACTTACTATTTTAAAATGTTTCTACTGAAGGTAGGTGCAGAATTTTAGATACCTACGTACATAATTAACTAATAGGGACATTACTTTACAGGAATATAACTAAAAATAGACACAATACTGTAAATTATAACTTTACAAGATAAACATAGTTGATTATGATGCCCACGACTCCGTCCGCGTGTATTTAGGTTTTTGAAATTCTAGTCTAAGCTCTTAATTTACCAGGATAAAAAAGTAGCTTATGTCCTTTCCAAAAATGAAACTTATCTTTATACCTCGTTAAGATCGGTTGAACAGTTGGTGCGTGAAGACTTAGTAGACAGACATACTTTCGCATTTATAATATTAGTAGGTAAGTATAGATATGGTATAGATTCTTGAGTTGTAATAAGCTCTAACTTAAGTCTCTGAGTGAACTAGGTTGGATATGCTTTGTCCGTCTGACTGTCACAGCCTTATAACTTCTGATTTAATGAACAGAATTACTTCAAATTCACCGATAATATGTAGAATAACATTCAGAATTACGACCTAAAGCCGGTGATTACATAAAAAATAATAAAAATAGTTATTTGAGTTATTTGGGGAGGGCCCGGGTGCCCATTAAAGCAAATGGGGGGGGGGGGGACAATTGTATTAGTCGCAATATCACAATCACAATATCACACACACACAAACGCACACGCACACGCACATTTGAACATTAATTTTTGGGGTAACTATTTGTATCTGAATAACATAGTAAACTCTTTGTAATAAATTGAAAAATTATTTTTGGAAGAAATTATCAAGCAATATACAAACGAAGTAAATGACTTAACATCTTTTTAAAGTTGAAACATTAATTTTTTTGTATTTTATTTGCAATTAGAAAAACCATATTTTTAATTTTAAACAAAATTAAAAGCGAAGGAGTTAGAAAGAAATACTGTTATTTATAAGTTAAAATATATTATTTTGCAATTTATTACAGAGATAAATAAGTAGGTATTTTGTAGAAAGGTTGCCTTCAAATAAGAGTTTCAATGTTTATGCTTGTCCTGTAAAATTGTTCTGAATGTAGTTACTTTGTTTATCACTAGGGCAGCCGATTTATCAATGAATTTATCAATGAACTTATGAATGAACAAATCGCTGCGCGGGGCGCAGGGAGGGCTCCGTTTCAATGCAGGAGGGCCATCTTTATCACGGTCTGAGTATAGGTACTTGTATTGATTTACTGATATTTCCTCCTATAAATTTTAGCTAAGAGTGCTCCCTGGAGCTCAGTTTTAACTTCGCGATGGCAATTATTCGCCTGATGATATCAGGGCTACACGTGACAAAATATTAATTGCTTTTGCTCTTCAAGTGTGAAACGATTTTCTAATATTGCACCAGAAAATGTGAAAGCAAAATATGTATGGGAATTTTTGCATCCCGATAGTATGGAAGCAATTTAAATGCAATTTTGCTAAACCCAAACCATAAAAAATGTTGGACCAATTTAATGAAACTCATTAAAGGCACTACAGAGTATATTTTACACTTATAGGCAGCTACGAGTATATTGTTTTTCCGCTTTGTTTTCTCGATACCTAGGTATCTGCTGTTATCTATAACTTTTATTGCAATCATCTGTTAGTCATCAATGAAAATAATCGTTAAAACGTAGAAGTAGTTATATACTTAGTACAAAACAAAAAATACTTACATCTTATAAGGTAAAGTCCCCTTATTCCGTGGTATTTTCATAAAAACTCGAAAGAACGTAAAAAATTAAGCATTTACTACACCTTTCTGAAGAACTGGCTATTTTTATCAGAAGCGTTATTTATTTAACTCTTGAAATATCCTAAAAGGACAACAATTACAACTTGATTTAAATGTAAAATTAAATTAAATATGAAGAAAGTCCGAATGCTCCAATTCCGAGGTAAAAATCCTAATTCCGAGGCAAATGGCTCCTAATTCCGAGGGTACAAAATTCAAAGGGAAACGAGTAGAATGAATTCTACATGGTGTTCAAAAATGAACTGTATTTATTAATAGATTTCAAAATCAATTCGATACGTATGTAATTGTTTAATTATGTTTGTGTGTAAAATATTAATATATGTATATTATTAATATATATATAGCTGCTCGTGCTGATTCATTCGCTCACTGACTGACTGACTGATTGATCACCTCTCCTGTAAAATTTTGTATGAAAATTATTTTTTTCACAAATGGTTTCGTATAGATGATAAAAATTCATTCAGAACAAAAATATGGAGACAGCTGATGATTGAGGATTTCAGAGACGAGCGATGGGCACGCTTAAGGTATTGAAGATAGGTGGGTGCTCGAGCAAATGTCACTCGAAACGTCATCCAATTGGCAGTGAGCTGAAAAAAAAGTCAAAATGGCGAAAATAAGATGGCCGCCATACAAATTTCGTATTTCTCCATTATTTTGAGATTTCTCCAAAAAACCACATCAAAGCCTTGCATAGTTTACAACTTGTAGTCTCTTCAATATTCGCCATACATTTTCTATGGAAAAATAAATTCCACCATTTTGTTTTTTTTTCTATTCATCGAATAAACCTTTGGATCCTGATCATCTGTTGCTAGGAAACCACTCTTCCATTTTTTTACCCTCCGAGGTGGACACCGACGAAATTTGTATGGCGGCCATCTTTTTTTCGCCATTTTGAATTTTTTTCAGCTCACTGCCAATTGGATGACGTTTTGAATGACATTTGCTCAAGCACCCCCCTCCTATCTTCAATACCTTAAGCGTGCTCTTCACCCGTCTCCGAAATCCTCAATCATCAGCTCTCTCCATATTTTTGTTCCGAATGAATTTTTGTCTTCTATACGGAATCATTAGTGAAAAAAATTTTTTTATACAAAATTTTACAGGAGGGGTGATCAATGAGTGAGTCAGTGAATGAATCAGCACGAGCAATAATAAGATAAATGTTTTAGAATATGAATGTTTGCGTGACTGAACGCGAATGATACTTGGTGTAACTGAAACCATACTGAAATATTGTGAGCATCCTGTATTTTATTTCTATACATACCACGTAATTAGAGGCTCATAGAACCTTATTCCGAGGTAGTATTTCTATCCATACCACATAATTAGGGGCTCATAGAACCTTATTCCGAGGTGATACCACGGAATTGAGTTTTGTAACAAAAAACACGTTTCCTAATTCCGAGTGTTAAAAAAGAAAAGATTTTTCCATAATAAACAAATAATTTAAAGCTTAATTAGATTATCTTCGTAAATATGTACAATACTCTCTCAAAATTGCATCGAAATATGTATAAATTTAATTTTCTTTTAAATTAATTTTCTTTAGCTTTCCCATACAATCTATCAATAAATTACCTAAATAGGTAAACTTTGACACGGTATAGTTAGTGATTGAGACGCCAAAGTGTACCTCGTAATTAGGACTCTGTAACCTTATTGCCTATTTAAATATTCAAAACCGAAACAAGAAGTATTTAACATAAAACGACTCTAAAAATTGAAAAAGTTATGAAGTCTATGAAATCGCAATTCCGCGGTATACCACGGCGTTAGGAACCGGCTAAAATATTTGGCACCTAACGCCGAGGTATTTTCAAAACCTATTTTCACCTTAATTTCTTTACAAATATTCACAAAAGTTGATTGTTTACGATTGAAAATATAGTCCTTCAAATATTCAAATCTAAATAAAAACAAATAAAGCTCAAAATTAACGGATAAACACTATTTAAAAAAATGTAGGTATTTCGTGCACGAGGTCCGAAATGTATGAAACATGCGTTCGGGCCGGCTGCTAGTGTAAAACTTGCTGGTTATTTTAAAACATATACATATAAAACTAACAATTTCGTCATTTATCTATGGAATGATAAACTATCAATTGATTAAGATATGTTGCAGTAAAAAATAGCTTGGGGATCGGTTGAAAACGCTGTTTTTCTATATACCTCGGAATTGGGTGCCAATTTTAGAATACCACGGAATAAGGAGACTTTACCTTAAGTAGGTACATTAAAAAAATTGTTCCACTGCTTTCCGATTCGATGAACGATATGCGAGCGCATAAAACATTTTCTTTAACAGTCATGAAAATTATAAGAATCACAATCACATCATCAAATTTTACATAAACATCACCCATTTTCATCACATCATGCACATACATAATCGCACAAACAAACATACACATAGACACACGCACACACTCACACACTCACACATACAATGAATTGTACTCTGTTAATCTTTTATTACTTATTTTTAACTTTTACTCTAATTATTGTACTTACATATTATATTATTTTTCACCTCAGTAGCTCAAAAAGGGCGTGTTTGCTGGCCAAAACCAGTGAGCAAAACTCGTTTTTGCTCACTCCGTGAGAAAAAGTGTTTTGAATATAGAACGCTTTGGATTGTCATTTCTTCAATTCACTGTCTCAAGAAAAGTTCGGAAAAGTTTTGTATCAAATAGTTTGTATAGTAGCCCCAACATTCTATTTCATCAAAATTTTCTATTATATATTATTTAAACTATTGAGTTTTTCTTAAAATGTGTTTTAGAATTTATAATTCTGTAAAACAACATGAAACGTAAACGATTTAAGGAGAATTAAAATAATTAGTTAATTTTTTTCTTGAATTACGCAATTCCGAACGCAAAACGACAAAGAGGAATAAAAAAAAATGGCGGGAAAAAAAATTGTCTATACTCTATATTATCTTAATTAGGTACCTAACTAATTTCTTTGTAGTTATTTGTTGTAAAAAAATTAAAACAAAATGAGAGTAGGGTAAAATTGGGAGTTCTGGATCAAATGTCTAGATGAACGCACCGCGCGTTCGCGACATTTGACCCAGAAATCCCAATTTTACTACGTCTACTCAGTGATTACAATCGTTCAGCAGATTATCGCTTAGCCTGTTATTGAAACTGGATGCGCAATGCCTCGACTAATGTAAATACGATTTTATTGTTTATCATTCTAGGTACATCGAACGATAATCAGTAACAAGAGAATGATCTGGTTGTTACTAACTGAACGCGCAATGTCTCAACCAATTTAAATGTATGATTTTATTGTTTATCATTATCACTCTACATTGAACGATGATTCAATAGTTGATCGTTCAATGTAGAGTGCATATGAGTAGAGCACATTCTTAAGCGCGATATTATATTGATAGATCCTGATTCCTGACCAATGCAACTAGTTAGGGTGTCGATTTGGAAAGTTTTATAAGATCGCTATCTGTCATACTTTCCATCCATTACTATAATATAAGAATTTATATTTTTGTACAGAAACCCTTATCTGCATAACGTAAATAATATAGCGCACATCTCAATTTATGGCAAATGGTGTCAGTTTAAGACGAGAGCATGCTAACTGGACCAGGTACCTAAATATGTGATATGTTACTTTATTAAATTAATAACCACACTCCTTTATTGGATGGTTAAAATACCTGAACGGTTCGGGTTTACCGAAGATGCTAATAAATAATCAATTTTGGCTGAAGCCTCTCAGATCGAATCAGTACCAATTTTTAGAAATAAGAAATCTCTAATCGTTCTGTTTCTTTAATCTTTTAGAATGGAGTACTATTCCATAAACAACTTTAACAATTTTCTAAATAAATTAAATATGGTTGTAAAATCATTTAGACGGAATTGACATGGTTGTGATGTGTGTACTTTTTATTCTCTAAATAAGAGATAATTTTTATAAAATTATTAATCCATCCGCTTTTGGTAAGTACTGATGAAATATTATTATATAATATTTTAGCATTACACTACTTCAACTCGTATGAACACTATTATATAGTGCTTAAATATGCATTATGTTAAATACAGTACAGACACAGTAGGTAAGTATTAAAAAATAATAGCAAAGCATAGTTGGGATCCTTAATGTGTTAACTAAAAGTAATTCGTTTTCGGTGTCTAATGTCTCAAGGAATGCATATTTACAGTATGTTTCCTAATAGGGAATCTTAAAAGTGTATGCAACATCTTACGTATGTATGTAATTAGAGACCTATAAATCTCATTCTAATTACTTTATGTTTAAGAGTCATTGTTCTATGATAATACTATGAACTTTTGACTTTTTGGTAGACTATTAGAAGATATTAACTTCTGTAAGCAAAGTTTTCACTACGCATTACTCTTGTGACCACTCCAACGAGTATACGTTTCCTAAACACAATATTTTTTTTAAAATTCCAAATAAGCAGTTGTTCAATAAGCTTCAGTATGTATGTATTTTTTATTCACTTTTATTTTTTACAAATTTTTTATAAAAGTTGTATAGCGAAACATTTTTTTTTAAATTGTTTTTGTTTTAAATTAGCTTCCCCCTAATAATATTTTTAAAAAGTAAGATTATTGTTTTAATTAATTTACAGTAAAAAATCTTTAATTGTTCTAGAAGTAGTTAATACTATGATGTAACATCATTTATAAAAATGTTTTTTTTTCTATGACAGGGCTTCAAACTTCAGTAGTAATCCTTTTAATTCAGATGATGAACCTATAGTTCCAACTTCAAAGCGTAAATCACTCAATAAATTGAAGAAATTAAAAAGTCAGCAGTCAGATACAGAATCTGAACCGGATCCACCTGTGAAACGTAAGAAAGCACTTCAGAAAAAGTCTGTCAAGGTTGCTGCACGTCCTTCATGGGATTCTGAGGTGAGTTATTACAGTTTATTTCTACAGTAGATATTATTATTCAAAAATATAAAATTTTATTTTTATATTTAAAATTGTGTAACATTAATTAAAATGTGTAATATTACATTACATATTACACATTTTTGATAGTAATATTTTTTACATTATTTAAAGTGTTGTCAGTTTAATTATTCAAGTATTAGTTAGTATTAGGCTAGTATGTTTGAATATGGATTGAAGTCCTCGGGCTTTGAATCTCGGACTGAAGAAAAAAAATAGCTATTGGGGGTTTCCGTTAATAAATTCTTGCCAACAACCCGAAGTTAATGTTTGTTAACTGATTTAATGTTTATAGTAATTAAAAATATTATTTTTCTTTTTCAGGCTGAAGAAGAAGTGGTTCAAAAGCTTGAACCGCTTAAAAATTTTATTACTAGGAAAACAGCATCTGGGTATTCTACCCAGAAAAAACCGGAGAAGTTAATAACTGATAGTGATTATTACTTAGAACTTCGTATCTATAACGCCGCTGAAGTATCAAAAATAAGCCCGGGTAATAGATGGCGTCACGCGCTTTTTACTTTTAAATCAAGCATGGATACAAACTCAGAAATTTGGCAAGCAGCGAACCGTTTGGTCGTCGCTGCTAAGGAAGATTTTAAAGGGGTTAAACCCACACTATATCCAGCTTAAATATTTTAACTGCATTTAACTAATTTCAAATACTTTGACAATATACTCGTAAAACGATTATATACTCATAATGGTTTTTTGCGATATTTGTAATATTACTGTACCAAAATACTTTTCACATAAGAAAAGTTTTATTCACAAGTCTAATTGTTTACTCCGTACAGAATTTGATAATGTTCAAATAATTGCAACTGCTTTTAAGAACAGGATAATAAGCTATCGTGTATGTCCAGCAAAAAAAATTTTGCTGCCTGAACAATTTTTATCTGATGTTGTGAATACGATATGTAATTTAGTAAAAAGAAGTCTTGACAAGCATAATGCTCTAAAAATAAATTTTGAACTATTTGCGACTTTCATATTACCAAAAAATAATGAAAAATCTTTAAAATCTTTTAACACTAAATATATACAAGTTTTTCAATCTACAAATATAAAGACTATATATTTAGAGTGTGTAAAAAATCTACTCACCAAATTATCAGAATTTGAACTTTCAGAGTCAGGCTGGTCTTTTGACTCTTTGAATAATTTGGAATTAAACATTAATAAATACAATCCTTTAAGAACAGGGTCCTATATTCCGCTACCTTTAAAAATCCTGAAAACTAAATCTTGTGTAAATATTAAAAATAATGATGATAAGTGTTTTTTGTGGAGTATATTAGCACATATGTATCCCACCAATAAAAACTGTAACAGAGTTATTTCATATCCTCATTATTCAAAAGTTTTAAAAACAGATGGTATGTCATTTCCACCATCTTTTGAGGATATTACAATATTTGAAAAAAATAATTCTAACATAAGTGTTAATGTATACAGTTTAGAAAAAAATGGTGATATTAACGGACCTCTATACAAAACCAACAAGCGTAAACTTGTACATGTTAATTTGCTTTATATTACTAAAGGTAATAAGAGACATTTCTGTTTGATAAAAAACTTTGAACGGTTGGTTCATAGTCAACTTACTAAGAATAACTCTAAAATTTTTTTGTGTGAGGAATGCTTCATTTATTTTAATTCAGAAGAAAAATTATGCAAACATAATTGTGCTAGAATTAAAACTGTTCTTCCAGATAAAAATAGTAAATTGTATTTTGATAATTATGAAAGAACTCAAAGAATACCAATTGTGATTTATGGTGATTTTGAAAGTTTGTTAAGAGAATATTCTGATAAAAGTAAATCTGAGCATACTGAAACCATACAGGTTCATGAAGCCACATGCTTCGCGTATTATATTTGTTGCGAGTCTAAACCTGAACTTAACGAATTGGTTTCATACATAGGAGCTAACTGTGCTCAAAAATTTGTGGGAACAATTTCAAATGATGTAAAACGACTACATGCAATTTTGTTAGAGAATAATTCAATGAAACTTCTTACTGAAAATGAAAAGATATGTTTTCATAATGCAAAAGTTTGTCATATATGTAAACAAAAATTTACATCCACAGATAAAATTGTAGCAGATCATGATCATTTTACAGGGGAATATAGAGGGGCAGCTCACAACATTTGCAACTTGAGTGCAAAGAAATGTTCTTTTATACCTATTATATTCCATAATTTAAGTAATTACGATTGCCATCTCTTTATTAAAGAGTTAGCAAATATTGACGGTCGTATTAATATTATTCCAAAAAATAAAGAAAAATACATATCATTCACGAAATTTATATCAGTTGATTCAAAAACTGTTGCTCAACTTAAATTCATTGATTCTTTTAATTTTCTTAGCTGTAGCTTAGATAAATTAGCTAGATCTTTACATCCAGACGACTTCGTAAACTTACATAGATATTACAGTGATCCATCTTTATTTGATTTGATTTGCAGAAAGGGTGTGTACTGTTATGATTATATAGACTCTTTAAAACGTTACGATGAAACTGAGTTACCAAATAGAATACATTTTTTTAACAAACTTACTTCAGAACCTGTTTCAGAAAAAGATTATGAACATGCTTTGAAAGTTTGGAAAACCTTTAAAATAAAAAATTTAGGTGAATATACAGATTTATATTTAAAATGTGATGTACTCTTACTGGCAGATATTTTTGAAAAATTCAGAAAAATTAGCTTAACAACCTATAGCTTAGATCCATGCTATTATGTTTCTTCACCTTCCTTAAGTTGGGATGCAATGCTTTTGCATACTAACGTAAAATTAGACCTCATATCTGATGTCGAGATGTATCAAATGATTGAAAAAGGTATACGAGGTGGTCTAGCTCAGTGTTCTTTAAGATATGCTAAAGCAAACAATAAATATATGTCTGACTATGATATCAACAGATCAAGTTGCTTTTTGGTGTATTTAGACTGTGTGAACTTGTATGGTTATGCAATGATGATGAAACTTCCTACAAGTAATTTTAAATTTTTGAACCAAGAACAGATTGAAACTTTTGATATTGATTCTGCTACTCTTGATAGTGACATTGGTTATATACTCGAAGTAGATCTCAGTTATCCTTCTGAAATACATGATGCTCACTCAGATTTACCTTTTGCTGCTGAAAAATTTATACCTTTTGGTCAAAAAAATGCCAAGCTTATTGCAAATTTATACGACAAATGTTGTTATGTTATTCATTACATTCATTTAAAAGAATGTCTTAAGAACGGTCTAAAATTGTTAAAAATTCATAGGATTCTATCATTTGAACAAAAAGAATTTTTGAAACCATATATTGAATTGAATACCTCGTTGAGACAAAAAGCAGAGTCTGAATTTGAAAAAGACTTTTTCAAAAAACAAAACAATGCTATATTTGGTAAAACAATAGAAAACAAACGAAAACAAGTAAATGTAAAACTTGTTAATACATGGACAGATAAGAATAATAAAACAAACAGGATTATTGGTGCTGAAAAATATGTCAGTGCTCCTAACTTTAAATGTTTGTCGATATTTTCAGATAATTTGGTTGCAATCCAATTAGAACAAACAAAATTAGTTTTGGATAGACCAATTTATGTGGGTTTTACTGTTTTAGAGTTAGCTAAAACACATTTATATAAGTTCCACTATTCTATAATGAAACCATTATATGAAGAAAATATTGAACTTTGTTATACTGATACTGATAGCTTACTATATCGCATATATACTGATGATTTTTATTCTGACATGAAGAAGAATATCAAATATTTTGATACCAGTAATTTTAGCGAAAAAAATGTTTACAATATCCCTCAAGCAAATATGAAAATTCCAGGGTTTTTTAAAGATGAGATGGGTGGAGATATTATTGTTGAATTTGTTGGTTTACGTGCAAAATTATATTGTATTGAGTCACAAAAAATGTCTATTAAAAAGGCTAAAGGAGTGACAACATCTGTTACAAAAAGATTGGATATAAATAAATATAAAAACGTTTTATACTACAATCAATCAGTCAGAAAGAATATGTGTGTTATAAGATCTAAAAATCATAATGTATATACCCAAAAAATTAATAAACTGGTATTAAATAGTGAAGATGATAAAAGACAAATTTTAAAAAAGCAATTTAAAACATTACCTTGGGGGCATTATAGTACTATTTTGTAGTTAATAATTTTTACTAGATTTTATGTTATTCATTTTTGTACACTTTTATTATTCATGTACAGCAAATATGTTATTCTATATTGAAAATAAAGATTTACTACTCATAAATATTTGTATTATTATTTTACCTTTTAATTTTATATTTATATTTAATAAGAGTGATGGTGGTTTCATATTGCGTGATGAAAATATAAAATTCTAAGATGGAACGTTAAAAATTTGCTCATATAGAGCATCAATTACAATATTATATCCTTATCGAGAAATTAAAGTGAAGTTATATTAAGCAAAACTTAAAAATAACTTCACTTTTAAAGGAATCGAACCCTTGAAAAGTTTGAGTAAACGTAAAAAAAATTTTTTTAATATTAGTTAGTTAAATTATTTATTTGAAATAAAAGAAAATAGTTTTGTTCTATAAACCACGTTTTAATAAGTAATTGATTCATGCTACAGCTCCTTATTCTAGAAAAACACTATTTTATTAATTAACTAACACTATAAATTATATCATGATAATAACAAACAAATTATACATATTTTAACATTAGTTCACATGTATGTACAGGAGTGAGTAATTTTTGTCATTATTTTTCCAATCAAATTTTCTGTAGCATCCATAACTTCATCGTAATTATCCTTGACTACATACTGAGCACTAACACTAGGAGTATCACTATTTATATTTTCATCTTGCTCTCCACCGCTTAGTCCGTAAATATTTATTTTTATTAAATGAAGCCGCCTTCCAGTTGCTTGACAACTAACATAGGATGTTGATGTAGATGTTGGGGGTGGAACAGGCTTCAATAGTGATAAATTGCATTTTTTCTTCTTTTTCATATCCTTACTCGTTGCTTGAGCTGATTCTGCTGCTTGTTTTTGGGCTAAATCCTCGCAAAGTTTCTGAAATTCAGTTTCCACGAACCCGTTCACGTCTTGCGCGTAGTAAAAAGGGTTTGTTGGATTTTCGTTGGGTAAGATAGGATTCGACATCATTCTGAAACAAAAAGAAAAATAGTTAATAAATAAAATCTATGCTATATTTAAAACAACACATTTTTATAAAATAATATACTTACCAAGTACAAAAACTCGATATTTATTATGATAAAATGGACTAGAAAAATAATCACGTATATCAACTATGAGTACTACTGTTCTCTTCGGGAGCTGTAGCAGGAATGAAGTTTCAATAATTAATCTTAAATATTGTCTTGTGATCTGAAACGGTGTAATTTGAGCAAAATAAAAACATAGCGCTTCACATTCCATTCGTTTTTTTCCGAGAGCTGTAACAGGAATGAACACGCATCGATAATCTTAATAATTTCAAATGATGTAATTTGAGCAAAACGAAAACAAATCTTCAGTGACACAGCAACGCATTCCGAGCTTACACGTGTATGGTATCATTTCTTTAAATAGACTATGTTTTAGTTGTTTTATATAAAATATAATATGTAGATTTTATTACAGGACTTTATCTTTTTTCAACAGAGATGAGTGACAATGAAGTTGATCAAACAACCAGTAACATTAGAAATTAACAATTTAAATATAGAACCACCATCAGTACAAAAAAGACATAGTTCGCTGTTTCCTAATACAATTCGCTGTATAATATGTGGACCATCAAATTGCGGCAAAACAAATACAATGTTAAGTTTATTACTACATCAAAATGGACTCAAGTTTCAAAATGTTTACCTATATTCTAAAACAACATTTCAACCAAAATATTGTTTTTTGGATAAAGTTTTAAGCTTGGTTCCGAGTGTTAAACTATTTATGTTTAAAGAGGATAAAGATGTTATACCTCCTACTAAAGCGTTGAAAAATTCAGTGTTTATTTTTGATGATGTCACTTGTGAGAACCAAATAAATATACGAGATTATTTTTCTATGGGTAGACATAAAAATATCGACTGTTTTTATTTGACTCAAACATATTCTAAGATACCAAAACAATTAATTCGAGATAACGTAAATTTTTTAATAATTTTTAAACAAGATGATATAAATTTGAAACACATTTATAACGAACATGTTAATTCTGACATGACTTGGTCTGGCTTCAAAAAATTGTGTTCAGATATATGGCAAGATCCATACACATGTTTAATAATAAACAAAGATTGTGAATTAAATAACGGCAGATATAGAAAATCTTTCGACGTTTTTGTAAAATTTTGAATAAAATGATTTAAGCAGATTGTAATTTAAATTTAGTTTCATTTTAATTTTCACTGCATTGTTTAATGGTTGTGTGTTTTTAAAGGATTAAAAAAATGGAGGCAAATTTAAAAAAAGAGTTAATTAAATCAGTAAAGGCTATTAAAAGTAAAGTAAAAAGATTGCGTGATAAAGATGAAGAATTCGAATTGAGTCAACAAAAAATATTTAAACCGCTGTCTGATCCTTTGAAAGCAATTGTTACACTAAGTAAAAATGCTTCAAACAAATCTCATAATGAAACTAATTATAATAAAAATACAAGTATTGGCAATAATCAAGCACCTGAAATTCCGAATATATGCTCAAAACAAGATGATGATATTGGAATGACTCATACCGATAATAATTTTGAAGAAAATCTGAAACAAATAGGGGAAATGCCTGAAACTTGTGAAATTTTAAATGATGATGTTAATTTTACCGAAAAGTTGGAAAACAATGACGATCTGTTTGGTGAGCAAAGCAATGTATCTATACCGTTTGGGGTACGACGCATTAATAAAAAACTGATGATAGGAAATACCCCCGTAAAATTTTCAATTGTAGATGATTTGTCTTCGAACAAATTAACTATTATTACCATTGGTGATAAAAGTTATGAACTTACTGCAGGGTTGATAGAACTTTTACTAAGAAATAAACCAAACCTTAATATAGTATCCGAAAGTGATAAAATCACCTATAAAGATATCTTAATTAGTACTAGTGTTCATAAAAGGGATTATAATCCTGCAAATCAAATTAAAGGTGATAAAGGAAAAAAATATTCTCAGATAATAAAACCATTATTTTTTGAAAAGGATACGTGTGAAATAAACAAAGTAAAATATGGTGGTAGGTTACCGGTTTTAAAAAAATACAAAACTAATACTGATCTTATCTATTGGGATGATCCTAATGAGTTGATTGAAAGATTAAGGTTGATTATTGCATCAAGAGATGCGGGTAACACTAACCATGATAATGAAATTATTTCAATTATTGAAGAATTAAAAGAAGCGGGTATAATAAAAGAATAAAAGAAGGCATATTTATGGAGCTTGTTCAGTATTACTAAGGAGGTTGAACATGAAAGTTGATAAGTTTGGACATCATGTAAATAAGATGCGAAGAATTAAATGTGTGTTACTAGAATGTGCTTTGAAGTGTACAAATAATAATTTGGATGCTCAGCATAAAATACTCAAAAATCTTGCGCAACCGGTTGATTCTAACGATTGCGTTACAAAAGAATACGTTGATGATTTGGTAGAGAATCTCTCAAAAAAAATATCATTAATAAATCAGTGGATTGCAGAAATAAATATTAAAATTAGTAGTTTAATCGAAACCGCTGAGGCTAATAAAGTGAAACATGAGCAAAAAGAGCGTCGTAAATGAAATACATAAAAATGCAAGATTAAACTTTCCTCGTCGACACGTTGTCATGAAAGATATAGACGATTTATGGCAAGCTGACTTGATTGATATGAAATCTCTTTCGAAACAAAATTCAAATTATAAATATATTTTAGTAATAATTGATACATTCTCAAAATATATTTGGACATATCCAATAAAGTCTAAAAATAAGGATCAAGTTTCTAAAGCTTTTGAATTTATATTGAAGAAAGGACGTATTCCAAAAAATTTACAAACAGATTTTGGCACTGAGTTTTACAATGATTATTTCAAAAAAATAGTCAAAAAGTTTAACATCAACCATTACTCTACATATTCCACTAAAAAAGCTTCTATAGTTGAAAGACTTATTAGAACTTTGAAAAATAAAATGTATAAGCAATTCAGTTTACAAGGAAACTACACTTGGACTAAAGGTGTCCTAGAAGAAATAGTTGAAAATTATAACGACTCTACACATAGAACGATTGGTTTATCACCTAACAAAGTCACAGAAAAAAATAAGAATCTTATACTTCAAAGATTTAATATAGAAAAACCATTAAAATTCATTAAGAAGAATAAATTTAAAGTTGGAGATTTTGTGCGTATTAGCAAGTATAAAGGTATTTTTGAAAAAGGTTATACTCCTAATTGGTCAACCGAAATATTCCAAATTAGAAAAGTACAGAAAACGAATCCAGTTACTTACTTAATAGAAGATGCTAAACATCAGCCAATTTTAGGCTCATTTTATACAGAAGAACTTCAAAAAACAGAAAATCCTAGTGTCTACCTTATTGAAAAAGTTTTGAAGAGAAAAGGAAACAAGATATTTGTAAAGTGGTTGGGATTTCCATCGAGTGAAAACAGTTGGATAGATCGAGCCAATATTTTATAATTAAGCATTTTCTATTTAATTTTCATTATTTAAGTATTAGTATAGTTATTTTCATTCATTGTAATAAAAGTAATGAAAGAGAGCAGTCTTCTTAATTGGTTTATAAATCACTTACCATTTGAACTTCATCTACCTGGATATAATTACTGCGGAGCTGGTACAAAATTGTATAAAAGGCTTGCACGAGGTGATCAAGGTGTAAATAAATTGGATGAATATTGTAAACAACACGATATCGCATACGACTTGTCCAATTCATTAAGTGATCGTCATAAGGCTGATAAAATATTGATGAAAATGGCGAAACAACGTGCTTTAGCGCCTGATGCATCTTTGGGAGAAAAAATAGCAGCAAATTTAGTTAATAAAGCTATGATAGCTAAATTGTATACTGGCTCGGGGATAACCAATAAAGTTAGCAGCCATAAAAAAGTGTCGACAAAAAAATCCACCACAGGTATTGGTTTGAAAAAACACTTTAACCATGTTGTTGGTCACACGAAAAAGCATTTACAGAAAATAAAACCCAAATGTAAGAAAATGGCTATAGAATTAGCTATAGCAGCGGCTAAAGAATTGACTAAAGATTCGTCAATAAAACTTCCTCGAATCATACCTATTCCAAAAACCGGTGGAGTACTTCCTTTGATACCTATTTTTGCGGGATTATCCGCTGCGGGCAGCTTAGCTGGTGGTGCTGCCGGAATCGCTAAAGTTATAAACGATTTGAAAGACGCCAAAAAACGTTTTACGGAATTAAAGAGACATAATGAGAAAATGGAAGCCCTCCATATAGGGAAAGGTTTACATATCAAACCGCATAGAGATAGTTTAGGAATTTACATTTCAAATGAAAAAAACTAAGACGGAGGCTACCCAAACGAGCGCTCACCAATATCGACATCATTAACTATTCGCGAGATATTCCTTATTTTCGAGGGGTGTTTATGAGAGATGAGATGCCGAAATATCCTTTTCAAAAAGAATGTGGTATTGTTAATTTGGATAGCTCCAACAATCCTGGCACTCATTGGGTGGCCTATGCAAAAGTAAATAATGATATTCAATACTTTGATAGTTACGGGAATTTAAAACCACCTAAAGAGTTAATTAAATATTTAGGAACTGGTATGAGTTATAATTACAAAAATTTTCAAGGTAGTCATCCTTATAATTGTGGTCATCTATGTATAAAGTTTTTAAGAAATTTTTGGAATACACAAAATAAATATAAATAGTTCAGTAAAATAGATAAATATTTAGTTTACAATCATGTCTACAACAATTACCATTACCGGACACAAATCTATGTTGGAATTATTTTTCCAACCTCCTCTTATTCTCGATGGTGAATATGAATGTGGTTTATTACATTTTTCTGCTCTAAACTCAATACCAAACATAAATCATAGCAATAACATATTTGCATATGGTGATAAATGTGAATATTTAAAAATTCCGCATGGTACTTATGATTTATATGACATAAGAGAATATCTTGCGAGTAAATTAGACAACTGTGAAATTGAAATAAAACCAAATAATAACACCTTAACATGCTCGCTTTTTTGTTCCAAAACTGTAAACTTTGACGTAGAAAACAGTTTAGGGCGCTTACTTGGTTTCCCAAATGTTAAACTTGAAGCAAATAAATGGCATGAGTCTGTTAATCCAGTTAACATTCTTCCATTGTCTGTCATCAGGATCGAATGTGATCTTATATTCGGATCATATCATAATGGATATGCATCACATATAATTCATGAATTTATTCCAAACGTTCCGCCTGGATATCAATTTATAGAAATTCCAAAAAACATTATTTACCTTCCTGTCAATAAGAATAATATATCATCTATAACTGTGAAAATTATTGACGAAAACGGTAATAATATTGATTTTAGAGAAGAAAATATTCAATTGAGACTTCATTTACGCAGAGCACGATGATAATATTTAATAAAACGCCTGGGTATGAAGTGAAAAGAATCAATCATTTGCCTACTACTAGAGCGCGTACACGTATTAAAGCAAATCGTAATATTGTCACAAAAAGAAACAAAGATTTTCTTCGATCACTCGGATTCAAAGTATGAATATTCTAAATATTAATAACACCCCAGAATTCGATAATTGTATCGAAAGTTATGAGATCCATACTTACAATCCATACAATAATAGCTTTAAAGAAAATGATGAAATTCGCATTCCAATACATCAGCAAGATATATACATATTACCATGTAATAGTTCAATTTATGTTGAAGGCTTTGCCACAGTGACTGGAAAAGATCAATCTGGAACTTCAATAAAGAAACCAGTAAACTTTACTAATAACCCTGTTATGTTTCTATTTCAAGACATCAGGTATGAAATGAACGGTATTGAAATAGATCGTATTAGAAACCCTGGAATAACCACAACATTAAAATCATACATATCGATGAATGAGGGGGATAGCAAAGTTGCCGCATTGTGGGGTTGGCAAATGGATGGTTTTAAAATGAAAGAAGGATATTTTAATGCTGTTTTACCATTAAATAAAATAATGGGGTTTGCTGAGGATTATAATAAAATTATTATAAATTGTAAACATGAACTTATTTTGAATAGAAGTAATAGTAATTTAAATAGTGTAAAAATTGATAAGGATGATAATATTCAGATTGAAATACAAAGAATTCAGTGGCGTGTGCCACATATAAAAGTATCGGATCGTGAAAGACTTTCACTACTTAAGTATTTAGAAAAAGACAAACCTATTCAAATAGCATTCCGAAATTGGGATTTGTATGAATATCCTTTACTTCCTAAAACTACAAAACATTCGTGGTCAATAAAAACTACTTCTCAACTAGAAAAGCCTCGATATGTCATTTTAGGACTACAGACGAATAGAAAAAACAGCAAGACAAATGATAGTTCTATATTTGACCACTGTAAAGTAACAAATGTAACACTATTTTTAAATTCGCAATATTACCCGTACGATTCGCTTAATTTGAAATTTGATGAAAACAAATACAGTATATTATATGAAATGTATACTCAATTTCGTCAGTCTTATTATAATCTTCCTGCAGATCCGTTGTTTGATCTGAACACATTTAAAAACAAAGCACCGCTGTTTGTTATTGACTGTTCAAGACAAAACGAGAATTTAAAGACTGGACCTGTAGACGTGCGTTTAGAAATTGAAAGTTCGGAAGATATCCCGGATAACACATCAGCATATTGTCTTATAATAAACGATCGTCTAGTAGAATATAAACCCTTGAGTAATATAGTTCGCAAATTATCATGAGTGTCATCATTGATGTGCAAGGATTCAAGACGGATTCCAATGAATTTATAGTAAAAGAAATAGCTATATTATGTGATAATCAGATCCAGACTTATTTGATCAAGCCACCATTTCCATTTTATGATTTAACAAAAACAGAAAGAAAACAAGTTTGTTGGATAGAAAGAAACAGAGGAATACATTGGAATGAAGGATTTATTCCATACTTAAATTACAAAGGATACGTTATTAAATATTTAAATAATAAATGTGTTTATGCTAAAGGTGTAGAAAAAGTGCAGTGGATATCGAAAATGTTTGGTTGTGATAGGGTTTGTAATTTAGAAGATAAATCTTGTCCTAGATTATTAAGTTTGTATGAACAATACAAAACAGATAGTGATGTATTTAGTTGTTTATGTCATCCTTCAATATGTGCATTAAAAAATGTGCTTATTTTAAGAAGATGGTGTCTTGATAATAAAATCTTGTAAAAAATATATACGTAGTAGTTTTTATTTACTGTCCTATTGTTAGGGGTTAATTAGTAATTTAGGTATGACTATTAAAGTACCATTGCCATTTTATTAGACATTATTAATTAATATGTCTTTAGTATATTTCATTATATTCTCTAAGCAACTCGCTCCCTCCCAAAATACAAAAAGTATAATAAAGCAAAGAAAAATGATATTAAAAGTTAACGATTTAGTTGAAGTTGTTATTAAAAAATGGAATTTGTATGGGTTGCATAATGTAAATATATTAAACTATGAGGAATACGATGGTATTTTAATATCAACGATGTCAAAGAAATCCAAAATTTATTATGAAGGTCTTAAAGTTTCCGCACGTGTGTTAAGAATAAATAATAAGTCTGTTGATTTGATACCATCTGATTAATTACACAAAAACCTTATCTCAAATTGAAGAATTTTTTAGTAATTTGCTGAACGATTGAAATAAATGAGTAGATAAGTAGGGTAAAATTGGGAGCTTCTAGATCACGTCTCGAGAACGCCAGAGCGTTCATCTAGAGACGTGAGCTAGAACTCCCAATTTTACCCTACTAATGAGTGACTCCAGTGATAATTTAACACCTTCAGAATTAAAAGAATTAGTGACTAACGCTGAATTAAACTTTCTGCCGGAAAAGTCGCGTGAAAAATACCTGAAAGCCTATGAATTATTTAATAATTGAAGACAAAAGGTGCGAAGACCTGTTCAGAGACTGTGATTTTATCATATTTCATGGAATTGTCTAAAACAAGGCAATCTTTATATTATGTAGTATTTACTCCATGTTAAAAGCTACAATCAAATCGAAATGCGACGTTCACATTGAAACCTATCTAAACTTATCGCATCTTTGTGAAGACAGTCGGAGGGGTGTTTAGTATTTATAATATAAAACCACTAAACCAAAGTTGCACCCAATAGGCGGCTAACTTTGGGAGTTATGTCTAACTTTGTTAGTTTATATTTTACTTAGAGGAACACTGTCCGGTCATCAATAGGTGGCTAACTTTGAGAGTTACGTCTAACTTTGTTAGTTTATGTTTTACTTGTAGGCACATTTTTCGCACAGGCAACAGCCCATCTATATTGTAAAATTATAATAATTAATAAAACACATTTATTGCTGTGACTAGTTTTAATCCAACAAAATACGAATATCATA
Source organism: Melanargia galathea (assembly GCA_920104075.1). NCBI lineage: Eukaryota > Metazoa > Arthropoda > Insecta > Lepidoptera > Nymphalidae > Melanargia > Melanargia galathea. The sequence continues at coordinate 26,223,621 of OV049856.1, read as the reverse complement.
CAAGGGACACAAATCTAAAAAATCTAAAGTTTTCACCGATCATGATATTGAAAAGTTCTTAAAGCACCAGATGAAAATTTTCTCGCTGCAAAAAAGAAAATTTATTTGATAAAAAATTTGAGTCCCGACTGGCACTTCGCTGATTTTTAAGTTAAGCATAATAATAAGTACCTAAGTAGGTACGTAATTTGAACGTAAATACTTTTTGTTTTTTTCTCTTTTTGTTTCAGTAAATATTTTTGTTACTTACATCTTGTATTTTTTCGCTATTGAGGTGAAAAATTGTATGTATCACACGATAGCAAACTTTTTGTTTCTTGTGCCTTTGAATCCTCCACTACACTCAGGATTCTATATAAGAATCACTCGCTACGCTCGTGATTCTAAATTATAATCCTTCGCTCGCTCGGGATTCAAACTAGGCATTCGCAACAAACAATAATTTTGCTATCTTGTCGAACAAATAACTATTGAACGCTGTTGGTTACGAATAAATAAATAAATAAAGCTTTGGTTGAGTAAAGTTTCGCTTTTATTCTTTTGTTTGCGTCTAATTTTATTACAATGTAGAAATTTTATCCACGCTATCATGATTTTGTATTACTTTATCTAAATACCAGCATTGCCAGCCAGACTAGTTTTAGAAGATTAATTATACTAATTATTATTCTGTATCTAGATTTATGCGAAGCCAGTGAATGGAAATTAATTACTTATTATTATTAGGTTCAAAATATACTTAGGTAGGCAAGACTTATTATGTTTAAGATGAATAAGACTTTTAATAAAATTAAATATTAACAAAAATAATATTATAAATACTGAGCCTATATTATCTTGTGTCTATTATAAACTTAAGTAAAGTACTTAGCTTCGAAAATAATAATTTGTACGTGCTTCGGAAATAGTAATTAAGTATAATAGGTATTCACGTGTTTTCGCAGCTTTAACAAAAAATATCAAGTTACGTTCTATCAAATACGAAAACTTAAGGTATCATTTGAATCTCGCTATGTTCTGTATTTTGTTCTACGAGTTTCGATATCTCGTTCCCATGGAGGTATACGATTTCTCAACATTGGAAGGATGTTGTATTGTACGTTTGTACGAGTTTGTATACAAACTCGTTTGTATATAACAACATTTGGGAATTGTATACAATTCCCAAATTGCCCCTGCCGAGAATTGAACTCGGGACTACTCACTAATAAGACCACAGAGCTTATCACTGCGCCGGAGAGATCGTTAATCTACTTTCTTCTTTCAATAGTCATATTTTACAACTAGCTGACCCCGGCGACTTCGTCCGCGTGGTTATATAGGTTTATATATGTATAGGATTGGATTGGATCCCATAATCCTTTTTTGTACCTAAACTAAATGTAGCCTAAGTTACTCCATATAACATCACCTATCTGCCATTGAAAGTTCCGTCAAAATCGATCCAGCCGTTTCGGAAATTAGCTGGAACAAATAGACAGATCGACAAACATAACTCTAAATGCACACCAGTTTAAAATAAGCCGTACGTTCAAAGATCCGGGTCCCAAGTTATTTGAACCCAATAAATGTCTGTCATTTCTGAACTAAAAAACCTATGACCTTGAAATATTTACAGGACAATATATAAAGTACTACCTTTCTAACAAAAAAAAAATGAGTGAAATCGAACAACGCGTTAATGAATTACAGCTAAATACACGTTTTAACTTACATCCTCTCTCCCAAGGGAACCGTGCTGAATTTCGGGATAAAAAGTATCCTATGTCCTAGCTCGGAGTATAAACTCAAATCGTACCAAGTTTCATTCGAATCCATTCAGTAGTTTCGGCGTGATGCGTGGCCAAGATACAGACAGACAGACAGACAGACAGACAAAAATGAAAAAAATTACAGTTTTGGCTTCAGTATCGATTATAGAGTGCCTTCCAATAAAAATTTTCAAAATATCTTCAATGTACAGAATTGGATCTGTTACAGTTTTATTATATTACTAGATGATGCCCACGGCTTCGCCCGTGTGTATTTAGGTTTGTAAAAATCTCGTGGAAACTTTGATTTTCCAGAACAAAAAATAGCCTATCTGTAGTAAGTAGTAAGCCGTCCACAAAACGGAAAAATTCCGTGGGATCCTTACGATTTCGGAATGCAATTCCTTACAGCATCAGGGTTGAGGAGTTGGACATGTACCTACTCGAGGTCATTCAACAATAAAGTCTTAAATTGGTATCCCCAATATCAATTTAAATAACCGACAGTGCCTAAATCCCATTAGTTTTGGGGATCAAATCCCCTACAGCATCAGGATTGAGGAGTTGGAATCCAAATTTTTTGTAGGACAGTGTCGCAATGTTTCTCTATCGATTAAAAAAAAAATTACGCAAATCGGTTCAGAAATCTCGGAGATATCGGTGTACATAGGTAGAAAAACACAACTCCTCCTTTTTTGAAAGTCGGTTAAAAAAGTAGCCTATGTTACTCCCTGAGTAATTTTCTACTTGTATGTGAAAGTCCCGTCAAAATCGGTTCAGCCGTTCCAAAGATTAGCCCGTTCAAACAGACAGACAGACAGACAGACAGACAGACAGACAGACAGACAGACAGACAGACAAAAATTTCAAAAACGTGTGATTCGGTTATAGTATCGTTCAAATAACCATATGAGCTTAATATGAGGTAGTTATTTCGATATTACAGACAGACACTTCAATTTTATTTATTAGTATTAGTATAGTATAGATAGATAGATACTAGGTGGTACACCTTATTGAACAGAGAATAGCCATTGAATATAGGCATACTCAGCTACAGTTACCCAGAAAATAGCATTACAGTAAGGTCATCTAGGGACCAACACGACTAACATCAGTCAACAAAATGTCACCAAATTATATTCTATCGTTCTTAACAGTTGATAATTATTATTAACACATTTAGTTTAACAGCAAAATAGCTCTTACAAATCACTTTATCAATAATATGCGATTGATTTACCGAACAACTTTTGGTTTGATTCATGTTGTAACGAATCGCGAGCATTTCTCCGTTTCAATAATAATTTATATCTTTTGAGCTTTGGAGTTTTATTCTTATAGTTAAGTATATACTTTCATTGTTTTTTTTTTTTACTTTGTTTCACTGCTTATAGCTTAAAAAATCTTCATAGCGATTTTGTAAATTGTATACTTATCTTAGCAAATGTTAGCTTAGCTTAGCTTATGTTTTTGAGAAGAACAATAAAAATGTATTCACTCACAAAACATAAAAAGAAATTCGTTTGTTTCAGTGAAGGCGCGCAGTGAAAAGCGCGCGCATTTGTCGTGAAATAAAATGCCTGAATTTTCGTTTAGCGCTTGTTTCGAGGTTCTCTGTCTAGTTAACAAAAGCAGTTCATGATAATTTAATTAGAAAATTCGTGTTAGATCTGTGGCTTGAGAACTTTTATTGGTTGTTTGGTGTCTTATTATTTAATTCACAATTATTTGGTACAAACAAATATTTTTGTTTTTATAGATTAGTAACTAAATGCGATAGTAATAATTATATATTGCTTCTTTATCACACCATCACACTAATATTATAAAGGCGAAAGTTTGTGTGTGTGTGTGTATGTTTGTTACTATTTAACGCCACAACTACTGAACTGATTTGGCTGAAATTTTGAATAGAGATAGATTATGCCCTGACTTAACATATAGGCCGAAAAAATCCACAGTTCCCACGGAATTTTGAAAAAAAAAAACGAAATCTACAGCTACAGGTAGGTACTATAGCAAACTTCTTTGAATGTAGGTATAAAGGTTGGAAAGGGAGCGGGAACGGGAACCGGAAATCCACGGTTCGTTCAGGATTTGTGAAAAACCGAAATGCACGCAGGCGAAGCCGCGTGCAGAAGCTAGTGGTAAGAATAAATATTACATAGGTACTTGTATGGTTTATCTTTGAAACTTTACAAATAATCATCTTAATTTATGAAATATTGTAAATGCTGTTTCTTTAAAATTATTTTAGCAAGCACATTTGCAACCCATTTCAATTTTCGTCTAGAAAATACTTTATACCGTAGGTACCTACTTACTTTTAATTATTCCTAGATATCACTTTGTGCGCTGTACACATTAATTGGAAGAAGTACTTTGATATCGTTCTATAACTTGATAATAGGTTTAGATTTTATAGTAGTTAATTCAAATCGTCCTCTGGCCTGTTGTCATAAAATATTTATTGGAAAGCCTCTCAAAAAACAGCTGTTAATGGGCACTTCGTCCTTTTTCAGTCGTAAATTTAGTATAAAAAATATACCTATCTAGTCATCTGGAAACGAGTGTAAAGACCTTTTCTACTATGTTGATTTTTATGAATACTTCATGGTGAATTTTTTAATCCAATTTGCCATGAGCCGGAGATCGTAAATTGTTGAGTGATATTATTTTTGAAATAACAACGCCATTATTCATCGTCGTATGCTCTTATATCTTAGATACAGGTCGTAAATGATTTTGGTGGAGGCGGCCTTCATAGCCTTTTTAAAAATGTAGCCGCTAAATATGATTTTATAACGAATTCGTTGAAATTTTCATTCCAATTTGTAGCAAACCAGAAAGATGAAGTAGGAAAGTAGTACGAACTCAAGTAGATATAATTATTAATTATATTTGTATTTGAAACAACAACAAAATAACAAACCGTCTATTCCGTACCTACTTCTTCAATCGTAAAAATGAAGTAGTTATACAATTTTATTTGAAGCAATAAAAGTTTTCTTTGTGTGGAGGTTTTCGAAAGATTTCCGTCCATTTTTTTCCAACCCGAAGAGACACAATAACACGATTTCAAGTATTTTGGAGTTTACGTAATATGTACCTATTCGGTAAAAGCTTGCGTTTTAAATCTATCAGTGGCAAACCTTCAGATATTAGGTTTATTTTATTCCAGGATGATAGATTGGGAAAGCCATGCTACGAATATATCGAGTGTCTTAAATAATAAATAAATACGGGTTGAGGCTTGCGTCGAAATTAGCAAGGTCGCGGGGAATCCACGTCACAAAAAAATGGTAAAACACTTTTTTACTGCTTTGGTACTGCACTTATTATTAACAAGCGGATACCCGCGACTTCGTCCGCGTGGATATTGGTTTTTATAAAAATCCAGTGAGAATCATTTTGTTTTTCCTAAGCTCCGTTGAGCTTATACCTTGCTAAAAACTGTTAAAAGTTCACTGGCAGATGTTTACGTAGATCAAAATGTAAACATCCAGTCAAACAACAGCAAGTGAAAGTCCCATCAAAATCAATCCAGCCTTTGAGAGATTAGCCAGTAGGTAATCCCTAAAGTATCTCCTTTCTAACAAAAAATAGTGAATGACATTGGACCACGCGTTAATGAGTTACAGCTAAGTACACATTTTGACTTTCACCCACTCTCCCAAGGAAATCGTGCTGAATTTCGGGATAAAAAGTATCCTATATGTTACTCCGTAGTATGAACTTAAATCATGCCAAGTTTCATTTCAATCCATTCAGCAGTTTTTGCGTGATGCGTGCACAAACATACAAACAGACAAACAGACAAAAATTTCAAAAATAGCTTTTTTACGTTCTACTTATTACTTATCCCTAACATCCCCCAGTTATTATTTTGAAAAAATCTTCAATGTACAGATACGGCAAGTCTACGATTTTATTATATGTATAGATAGATATAGAAGATATAGATATATAAGTAGATTAGTACGTACTGCATTGCGACTACTGCTTTCTAGACCTAGAGCTGTGCCTAGAGCGCGACAGAGGATATATATACCTTCTTAGAGATACTTTTTGTCTTGGAAAACAAAGCATTCTGCTGCTTTACTTAATTGAATAAAAATACTTTGTGATAATAGATCAAAATACGTAGAAATAAGTACAGACTTACCTACCTAACTACTGTTATGAAGATTTGTTTCGCATTTTCGCAATAAGTAGGTAAGTACTGAAAAAAATTCAAAATTGTTGTTTTCTTAAAATCTAATTACTTAAGTAAGTATTTATTTTATAATTAGAATTTCGAAGATAAACTTTTACGAGAAGAACGAATACGAGAAACAAAATTTGGTCGTCCAGTATTTATAAAAACTTGAACAACAAGTGTAAATTGAAAATTTAAAAAACCCCCGACATTCGCCATTTAGTGGCGGCGGCCATCTTGAATTTGCAATAGTGCTATTCTACTAGTCAAGCCCTTTCATTTGATACCCATATCAAGGGAGTTGTGAAAAAATATATCATCCGCCATTTTGTAGCGGCGGCCATCTTGGACCGATTTTCACACACACACACACACACACACACACACACACACACACACACACACACACACACACACACACACACACACACACACACACACACACACACACACACACACACACACACACACACACACACACACACACACACACACACACACACACACACACACACACACACACACACACACACACACACACACACACACACACACACACACACACACACACACACACACACACACACACACACACACACACACACACACACACACACACACACACACACACACACACACACACACACACACACACACACACACACACACACACACACACACACACACACACACACACACACACACACACACACACACACACACACACACACACACACACACACACACACACACACACACACACACACACACACACACACACACACACACACACACACACACACACACACACACACACACACACACACACACACACACACACACACACACACACACACACACACACACACACACACACACACACACACACACACACACACACACACACACACACACACACACACACACACACACACACACACACACACACACACACACACACACACACACACACACACACACACACACACACACACACACACACACACACACACACACACACACACACACACACACACACACACACACACACACACACACACACACACACACACACACACACACACACACACACACACACACACACACACACACACACACACACACACACACACACACACACACACACACACACACACACACACACACACACACACACACACACACACACACACACACACACACACACACACACACACACACACACACACACACACACACACACACACACACACACACACACACACACACACACACACACACACACACACACACACACACACACACACACACACACACACACACACACACACACACACACACACACACACACACACACAGACACACAGACACACACACACACACACACACACACACACACACACACACACACACAGACACGTCAAACTTATAACACCCCGTCGTTTTTGCGTCGGGGGTTAAAAATTAGAATTGATTTAGTGTAGTTACCTACTTAAAAGTTAATTAAATTGGAAAGCGTCGGATTTTGCTTGGCGTTGGCGTAAAAGTTCGACTAATGATATTAGGAACCTTTTTAACTAAGTACTTACTTATGTTTTAAGTTTCCAATAGGTTTCTAACTTGGAGAATGGGGAATTACGGCTTATAGTTACATGACAGTCACGTTAAGCTAACAGATGGATTTTGGTTAGGTATAGTCTGTCAAACTTCGAAATCCTTTCACTAATGGAATTGGTATCGATTTTAATCCTTCTATTTATCTAATGAAACGGACTTTCCGGTTTTCTATAGGTGGGTTTTAGTACTTATCTAAGGTAGGTAATTATACATATTTTCTGTGTTTCCTATAGAAGTTTGTTGTTAGAATTGTTAGATTTTCACCAAACAGTTCAACATTTTCAACTTTCAAACAAAAAACCGCATTCAAATCTGATCACCTGTTTGAGCGCTACGGGGGAACAGACACACACACACACACGCACACGCACACGCACACAGGCACACAGGCACACAGACACACAGACACACAGACACACACACAGACACACAGACCCACAGACACATAGACAAACAGACACACAGGCACACAGTTACACAGGCACACAGACACACACACACAGACACGTCAAACTTATAACACCCCGTCGTTTTTGCGTCGGGAGTTAACAATAGAGGTTTCTCAATTCGCCGTGTATTTTAAAAATGAAAACTTTACTGAAAATTTTCCGCAATAAATGTACTAAGTGTCAGCTTAGACTTTCGAGTAGTAAGTATGTGAAGTTTGTTCGAGCTTGGCTGACTCAGTAAATAAACTTAAGATAGTAGACGGCTTCAAGCTTCAAGAGACGCTGTTGTGAAATGTTATGAGAATGCAGGACTTACGTCGACAAAGCTCGCTTTACTGTAATAGACAATTGCTTGTATAAATAGTGGCTCTATCTTACAAGTAGTTTGCTTACTACCACTATTATTACTACTACTAAATTATTATCAAACATAAATGACACCACATGTAAATTGCATCTGTGCGAAGTCGGGGCTCATCGCTAGTATTACATAAAGTAATAATAGATAGTTGCACAACTTTTGTTATCTTGCTAATTGTATCAATATATGTATAGTCTCTGCAACATACAGTCTATTAAGGAGATTATTAGGTATCATACACTGTCGACTAGTCAAAGTAGGTTATCGATCGCAAACTAGTTAAGTAGTTATTAGTCTGATATTATTGGATGAAGTTGATTCAGTATAGAAACTGCGAGTTCCGATAGCAAAATAGAACTAGACGTTAATACGAAACTAAATCGCTCGTAATAAATACTCTTGTGCAATAAGAATTTGTGAATACGAAATTTAATATTTTGAAGACTGTTTTGTATTTTGTATACTGCATTTGAAATATTATATTAGACTAGTATACGCTTTCAACCGTACTTAAAAACTGCAATCAATTTAAGATTTTCTTATGAAAAATTTTTCTACGATCAGTAAAACACAATCCTTAAAAGTTAAAATCTTAGAGTTCAAATACAATTCTTTCTATGCAAATGTAAGAATAAGAAAAAGGTACAGATTGCAAAATAATCGTCAAGTACCTATTCCTTAGAGACTATGAATTTCTCACAACGTTACTAAAGTCTTGTAAGTAGGTAGATACTTTTTTAACCGACTTCCAGAAAAGAGGAACTTCTCAATTCGGCGCGAATCTTTTTTTCTTTCTTTCTAACACCGATTTCTCCGAGATTAGGTACTGGACTTATGTGGTTGATTTTTTTTTATTCGATGAAGGAAGTTTGCGAGATGGTCCCATAAATTATGTGGCTCCAATTCCTCAAGCCTGATGCTGCAAAGTTTGTGAGTATTTTTTATAGGTTTTGGACTAACATTATTTGCAAGCGGACGAGGAAAAAGCGAGCATCTGTAAGTTCTATACATATACACGTACGTAACTGCCTAAAGTTACTGCCTCACGTACGTAACTGCCAGGAGGCAATGATCTATGATGGTCTAGAGGCTAGAATCACGAGAATCACGAGGACCCGGTTGGAGTCCCGGCTCAGACCAAAAAAAGAAAACAATTCTTAACTGGGATTTTCTCTTAAGAAATTCTCAGCAGCAGCACAGAGTTGTGAAGCTGGCGGTGTAGATACGTCCCGTTCCTTGGAGAGCATATACAAAGCCTGCGCCTGACCTCTGATTGTCTAAGAGCCTGCATCAATCATTGCTACCATAGATAAATGATGACTAGCGGTCCGCCCCGGCTTCGCCCGTGGTACATAATATAATATAGCCTTTAGCACTCAAGGATCACGTAATATATATCGAACGGTGAAAGAATTTCTGAAATCGGTTCAGTAGTTTCTGAGATTAGATCGCGTTCAAACAAACAAACTCTTCCGCTTTATTATATTAGTAGAAGTAGATATAGATTGCTAGTTGCTACAATCTAAATTATTGTGATTAGCTGAAAAAATGGTATTCTATATGCAACAATTCATTTTAGCCTATAGCGAAAAAGTAACGGCTAATAAGAATTAGCAACAAATTTTTAGATAGTGGACCCCGTCTTTCTCAGGTCGTGACAAGAGACATACTTATGGTCTAGGATCCCACCTTAGAAATTTCTACCCTCATCTGTTATTTAAACGAATTATATGTCAAATGAAAGATTATTTTATTCTTAATCGAACCGTATTTGGTTGCCTGGTCAAAAGTGGTGCTAAATCATGGTTGCCTGGATTTTAAGATATAAAATGTTCGGTGCGAGTGTTGAAAGTGACAGAAAAGTGTTGCGCGCGCAATTTCATTTGACAGACAAAGATGCAGTGAGGCAGGCGTGCACTCGGCAGGTGCTTAGTCTATACATAGATTAAAACCATAGACTTTCTGTGCCTGTCCATTAAAGATATTTACAAAAAAATAAGTGAGTGACGTAAGGGATAAGTAATAAAACGTAAAAAAGCTGTTTTTGAAAATTTTGTCTGTTTGTCTGTATGTTTGTGCATGTATTACGCAAAAACTACTGAATGGATTGAAATGAAACTTGGCATGATTTAAGGTTCATACTTCAGAGTTCAGACTTTCATCCCCTCTTCCAAGGGAACTCTGCTGAATTTCGGGATAAAAGGTATCCTATATGCTATTATATAGTATGAACTTAAATCATGCCAAGTTTCATTTCAATCCATTCAGTAGTTTTTGCGTAATACATGCACAAACATACAGACAAACAGACAAAATTTTCAAAAACAGCTTTTTTACGTTTTATTACTTATCCCTTACGTCACTCACTTATTTTTTTGTAAATATCTTTAATGGACAGGCACAGAAAGTCTATGGTTTTAATCTATGTATAGACTAAGCACCTGCCGAGTGCACGCCTGCCTCACTGCATCTTTGTCTGTCAAATGAAATTGCGCGCTCAACACTTTTCTGTCACTTTCAACACTCGCACCGAACATTTTATATCTTAAAATCCAGGCAACCATGATTTAGCACCACTTTTGACCAGGCAACCAAATACGGTTCGATTAAGAATAAAATAATCTTTCATTTGACATATAATTCGTTTAAATAACAGATGAGGGTAGAAATTTCTAAGGTGGGATCTCCTACTATTATAGAGAGCGCACCTGTGTTTTCGAATACACTAATTGTGCACTATAATATCTACTGCGTAGTTGGCTAGTCTCCGCCGCTGTGGCCGCAATTCAGTCGGAAGGACATAACACGTGTATACTTTAAACAGTCGTTTACTGCGCACTGTAGGTGCTGTAGTGGCAGACACAATTAAAGTTCAGTAAAATCTCCGCTCGGTAATGAAGGGCGTTCCCAAGCCAGCGGCGGCGGTCGGCTCCGTGTTCTGTTAATTTTCTCTCAATTTTCACCGGAGAGAAGTTGCGAAAATCACTTTTACCCGGTTATTAAACTAGGTTCAAGTAGTTTAGGCGGTTACATCACTCTCTACGTAGCTCCATTTTAGAAGTTACGTACTCAAAAGGTGCCAAGCGAGACCCTATTAATAAGCCAGCATTGTCTTTCCGTCCATCCATTTTTTTTATAGGTGTTATACCTATACAACCGAGCAAGCGGGTCACCTGATGTTATGTGATTACCGCCTCCCGTGAACATTAGTAGCACCTGAGGAACCACTACTGCATTGCCACCTTTTGAGGAAGGGAACTGGCTCTTCAGCTCGCTGCCGGAAGACACAGATGTTTTGCGGCAGATTACGGCTGAAGTGTGGTCGCTAGCCAGGCGGATTCGGGGTACAATCCTACGTTCAAGAAAGCCGTTTGTATACGATTACCTACGTATACAAACGGCAAATGGATGGACGGAAAGACAATGCTGGCTTAGTAATAGGGTCTTTTGTCCTATATTAATAGGAAAAAAAGACACGATTGAGATACTAAATTGTCCTAAGTAATGCCCTACCTAAATTTTTTTTATCCTCAATCGGAATTCAAATCTTGGGCCAGATTATTAAATAATATCTAAGTAGTTTATTTCGCATTATTTTATGCTGTAAAACGATTTATTTTAAGCTAAGATGTATTGAACTGAACGTTTCCAAGCGATCCTTCAAAATAGGAACTTTTGCGCCTCCTGCTATAGCTCCTGCTTTGATAACTTGCTCAGCTGGCTGAAATGTCTGAAAAAAGAAATGATAAGCAAAGGTAAGTAAGAAGCAACATGATTTGAATTCCCATATTAGATAATATATGTTCCATGCCTATGGAGTAGGTTAATTTCCTCTTCTTGTTGTCCAAACGTGTTGGTTCCATTTTGTGCAAAGAATCAGCCTGACTGTTTAGCGCAAAAACGCAGTCAATATTATTAGAAGTGTTTCACGTGAGCATGACTTTTGCATCATGACACGAACACAAGCATAGATCAAAGCACAAGCACAACCACAAGCATCTAATGTTGTTTGTAAGAAGGTCACTTTTCACCACGAAGACATTAGACCGATGAAGTTAATGGCTGGCCAATCCCTGTCACGTAAACGTGTTCTTTATGCGCGAATTTAATGTTGTTGACCTCCTCTTAAAACAGAGTGAATTGAAGAGAGTATTAAATCGCGTTTGCTGTGATTTAGGTAACTACTGTTGGTTTTAGGGTCACTATATATAGGTACATTTCGTCAACAACATAGACCAACATTTACTACCTTTGTGAAACGTGACCCAGCGTAATTTAGGTTCCGAAAATAGGAATGATTTAGAAATTCTTTGAAGTTTTTTATTCAAATAAACTTGTACCTATAGAGTGTTTAGGATTCTTTTCACTATTCAAACATTCACTTTTCACAAATTATGAATAGTCAAATGAATCGTGTGTAAAAAATGTAGACAATTTTGTAGGTACCAGTTTTTTTCTTACCAGTTTACCAGTAATACTTACCTAGTTCCTTAAATAAAATTGAAGTAAGTATCTGTCTATAAGTCTTAGAAATTACTGCCTCTTGTTAAACTCATGTGATTATTTAAACAATATCATAAATCAAATTAACGTTTTTAAGTTTTTGCCTGTTTGTATACGGCCAAATGCGACGTTCGTAACGTCTGAACTGATTTTAACGGTTTCACTAACATGTAGAGAAGTGTACAAGGATTGATCATGGTTACTTTTTGTATCGGAAATTATTGCTTAGCTTAAATAGCTTAGTGAGAATACGCAAAAGCAAACTGGGTCAAATATTTGTCTTGGTATACGAAAAATAAAAATTCTGAAATAAAAAATGCATTAAAATCATTATTGACTAGGTAAATAATTTGCAAACGAAGACACGATTTGTAACATAAGACAGGCAGGTACCTACTTATTCTTTTAAGTTCCACTCAGTCTGAAGATGGAGAAGTAAAAGCAGACACGGAGTTAACTTATATTTGAGCACTTTTCTTCCGGTTTACGAGGTACTTGTAAGTCCCAATGGAGCTATGAACTCAGAGTGCCTACACAGTGAAACCGGAAAAATAGAAGTAGATAGGTACCTATTACCTAAGTACTTATTTAATTTTACGTCGACAGCAGAAAGGAAGGGAAAAATAAAGAGTAGGTACTTTTGGCTCAATTAATAAATAAGTTTAGTTAGCCCCCAATACAATAACAATGAATAGTTTTTAACTCGTAGTACCGAGTAGCTTCAAATTAAAATAACGAGCGATTGTCTTAACTTGAACGTGTTTTATGTATTTTTTTCACCAGATGGCAATGTGTATAGTATCTACATTGTATATATTATCTCTTTAAATACTGAAAATTTTAATTTTGGAGCACAATTTTTATCACATTATTTCAGCCTTTTCCGCCCTGTGTACCTATACGATAAGTAAACACGTTCGAAGCTGGAGCAATCAGAATTCAGAGCTATTGATTTATGAAAAGGCAACCATCAAAGCAGAGTCCAATTCAACCAGACTACTAAATTGCTTGTTCGTGATGTTTATATTGTCCAGTCTTGCGGAACATTAAACTTCAACACATCAAAGACCGATGTGTTGCAAGTTTGGATTTTACGAGAGATCAAATTGAATCTGCCTGCTCGAAAACAGATATTTTAAATTGCAACGGCAATTTCATGCTTGTATGCATTAATTTAGCTGTTGTAAACAAATGAATTAAATTAGAACTATACTTAGCATCGAACCGAATCACCGACAATTAAGGATGTCGTTGTGACACTCTTGCGTATCGCTGCAATCTGCTGCAATACATGTATATTCATTAGATGCCTCAGTAAGATTAGGGAGTAGTGATTCAAATTATCTGTCTTAAGATTTGCTTTAGATTACAAATTCACGCGGGAGAATTCCAAGAAAGATTTATAAGAGGAACATAGTCTTATCAATATTTAATTAAAGATATGCTAGACTAAGTGAAAGATCTAATAATAATGAGTGCATTATTATATCTGTATTAAATGTACAAATTTTAAAATTTTAAAACATTATTTGTTTCAAATCTATATCTTCTTATAAACATATCTATAGGTACCTACATATAATAAAATCGTAGAATTGCCGTATCTGTACATTGAAGATTTTTGCAAAATAATAGCTGGGGGATGTTAGGGATAAGTAATAGAACGTAAAAAAGCTATTTTTGAAATTTTTGTCTGTTTGTCTGTTTATCTGTTTGTCTGTTTGTCTGTATGTTTATGCGCGCATCACACAAAAACTACTGAATGGATTGAAATGAAACTTGTAACATAAAGGATACTTTTTATCCCGAAATTCAGCATGGTTCCCTTGGGAGAGGGGATGAAAGTCAAAATGTGTACTTAGCTGTAATTCATTAACGCGTAGTCCGATTTCATTCATTCTTTTTTGTTAGAAAGTAGATATACTTTAAAGATTACCAGCTAATCTCTGAAAGGCTGGATCAATTTTGATGGTACTTTCACTGGCGGATGTTTAAATTTTGATCTACCTAATCATCCGCCATTGAACTTTTAACAGTTTTTAGCAAGGTAGGTATGACCTCAAAGGAGCTTAGGAAAAGCAAAATGATTACTACAGGAATTTTAAAATCAATATCCACGCGAACGAAGTCGCGGGTATCCGCTTGTGAAGAATAATGTATTGATAGGTAATTTTTAGTGAATTGATTCAATACCAAATTCAAGTAATTCAATAATAAAATTAGACGCAACGTAAGTCGTTGGGTTCTGTATGAATAATAAAGCTACCTTATCGAATATTATCTTTTTTAAATATGTACACGAGCCTGCTTCATATAAAAATCTCCACAAAAACTTTCTCAATCAAAGAGGGTCATTAGTAGCGAGCGATGGCAGAACAACAACGCGAAGCTGTGAAGTTTAAAAGTGATCCGAAGAGCAATCAAGGCGAATTGTATAGGACCCGAAGGTTAGACAAGGGCAGAAAGGAAACTTAAACAAGATTCTTAATTGCTCTTTAACTTTAGAACCTGAGATTTATTCAAGCAATGTGAACATTAAGCTAATTAAAATTAGTCTACGTAGACAGATACGTATAAGTACGAGTGTGTCACAGATGCAATAATTATAATGGTTCTGATGAAACATTGAAGATTTATACCTGAGTACTTAGTTATCTATTCTATTTTATCACAAAAATAATAATTTAAACCCTACATAATATTGTTGCAAAATTATTGTTCCTTCTGTCTTACTTGCTTTATGAACCTATCTCTTTTGTTTTTTCTTTTAATAATAGCGGGCAAACGAGCAAGCTGGTCACCTGATGTTAAGTGATTACTGCCGCCCATGAAGATTAGCAGCACCTTAGGAACCACTAATGTGTTGCCAGCTTTTATTAGGAAGGGGACTGACTATTCAGCTCGCTGCCGGAACACATGGTGGATGCTTCGCGGCAGATTACGGCTGAACTGTGGTCGCTAGCCAGGCGGATTTGGGATAAAATCCTACCACAAAGCAAAAATTATTGTGGTGTAAATACAATGAAATAATTAGGTATTACTAGCTGACCCCGTTGGACCTGTTTATAGGTTTTATATAGGATCGGATCGGATCCCATAATTCTTTTATGTACCTAAACTAAATGTAGCCTGTTACTCCTTATAACATTGAAAGTTTCATTAAAATCGATCCAGCCGTTTCGGAGATTAGCTGGAACAAATAGACAGAACGACAAACATAAATTTAAACGCACACCAGTTTAAAATAAGCCGTACGTTCAAAGATCCGGGTCCCAAGTTATTTGAACCCAATACTGAGGGTTGTAATGTCTGTCATTTCTGAACTAAAAACCTATGACCTTGAAATATTTACGGGACAATATATAAAGTACTACCTTTTTAACAAAAAAGAATGAGTGAAATCGAACAACGAGTTAATGAATTACAGCAAAATACACGTTTTAACTTTCATCCTCTCTCCCAAGGGAACCGTGCTGAATTTCGGGATAAAAAGTATCCTATGTCCTACCTCGGAGTATAAACTCAAATCGTACCAAGTTTCATTTGAATCCATTCAGTAGTTTCGGCGTGATGCGCGGCCAGGATACATACAGACAGACAGACAGACAAAAATGAAACGAATTGCAGTTTTGGCTTCAGTATCGATTATAGAGTGCCCTCCAATAAAAAATTTCAAAATATCTTCAATGTACAGAATTGGATCTGTTACAGTTTTATTATATTGGTACCTAATGACCTATTTAATTGTAGTAGGGACTCTTTAATATGGCCTCTTCCCTTAGGCAGACTTGCCCGCACTGCCCAGCATCTTTTGGTCCACATGGACTTCGTGTGCATATAGGGCGCATGCACAAAGATGCCCCGCACCCTATCGTGCTAACACAGCGGCTTATGGCTATGGCTACATCGTCGGCTTCCACAAGCCAAACGGTTTCCGTTGCCAATTTTGAGAAGTTGGCATCATTAAAGGGATCAGTTCGCGTCCTTCGACACATCCCTAAGGGCGCTAGGAATATTGCGGCGGGAGGCCTGAGCGAACTGATTAATAAATGTGTAGAAACAAATAGCACTAATGATTGGTATTCACTATTATCGTTCGCTTACACCTCCCTCCGGGTACCCGAGGAGGGGGGCTCAGGGACACTGACATCGAAGGTAAAAAGTAACATTGTGGCTGCATACTCGTGCTTTCCAGATGCTTCGGTGGCCCGTAAGTCCTCTCCATCTTTAGTTAAAGTGATCGAGTCCAAGGTTTTCGGTGGGGACCTCAGAGGGGCGACACGCCTCTTACTGTCAGATGACTCATTTGCGCAATCCAGCCCGGAGACACTGGCCTCCCTGCAGTGCAAACACCCCCCTCCTTCCCGCCCTCTCTCTTTTCCGCCAGCGCCAGACAAGTCCAACCCGCCTCTCACCGTCAAGGTAGAGGCTGTAGCCCAAGCGCTCAGCTCTTTCTATATTAGCTCTGCCGCTGGCCTAGACGGGATCAGACCTGGTCATTTGAAAGAGCTGTGCAGTAGCTCAGCCGGGGAAAGCGGGCCACGTCTCATGGCCAGCCTAACAAAGTTGTGTAACTTTTTATTAAGTGGCCAACTACACCCAGAAGTGTGCCCGTACCTTTATGGCGCCACACTCTGTGCGCTGGCGAAAAAGGACGGGGGAATCAGACCTATCGCCATAGGTAGCGTTTTCCGGCGCCTCACAGCCAAACTGGGATGCGGGGCTGTTAGGGAGGATATGGCCACTTACCTGCGACCGCACCAGTTAGGGTTTGGCACTCGGTTAGGTTGTGAGGCGGCTATCCACGCAACGCGGTCATTCGCCATGGATCCGGACAACAAGGGCTTTGTCATTATAAAGCTAGATATAAAGAACGCTTTTAATACCCTTGAAAGGGATGTTCTACTGAGCCAGGCTTGGGATAAGCTTCCTTCCCTGTATCCCTTTCTACACCAAGTCTATTATTCCCCATCTAATCTGTTCTTTAATCAAACTCCTATTCTATCCCAGGTTGGCGTCCAACAAGGAGACCCACTGGGACCTCTTATCTTCGGCCTCAGCATTCAGGAAATTATTAACGACCTTGAATCTCCCCTCAACGTCTGGTACCTCGATGATGGCACCATAGGGGGTAAACCCGAGGTCGTGGAACGGGACCTTCTTTTTTTAATACCACGTCTGAAGGAGCTGGGGCTGGAAGTGAACACGTCCAAATGTGAGTTCTTCCCCTGCAGCCCAGAGTCCCACCTTCTGTTTCCTCTCTTTGAACATCTAATACCTGGACTAAAGGAGTTGGACGCCGACAATTTCTTCCTCTTAGGTTCTCCAATTTTTTCATCCGCTATTCCTGAAGCTATCGAGGGAAGGAAGCTTCTCCTTTGCACTGCACGCGAGCGTCTCAGCCATCTTTCAGCCCATGTTGCTCTGATACTCTTACGAACTTGCTTTGCCATCCCGAAGATAACGTACATGCTGAGAACTTGCCCAACTTGGCTGCATCCCAGTAGTGTCTCCTCATTCGACGACGTTCTAAAAGCTACCTTGGAGTCCGTCCTCAATATATGTTTAAACGAGGACCAGTGGAGTCAAGCTACCCTTCCAATCCGCCTGGGGGGTCTGGGTGTGAGGCGCGCGCGGGATGTGGGCCTGCCGGCCTTCCTTGCGTCGGTGCATGGGGCTGCAGGACTTGTCACTAGCATTCTTTCAGCTAATGGTGACCCTGTCCGCATCCCCTTTGCGGCCGACGCATTGGAGATCTGGTTGGCCCTAAACCCGGGCGTTTCAATTCCACAGACTTCTCACCTTCAGCGCCAGTGGGACAGCGTTTGCTCAGAAGCCACACTGAAACGCCTCGTGGATGAAGCAGTGGGTGCTGATTTGGCAAGGCTGAGAGCGGTATCGAAGCCGGAGTCTGGGGCGTGGTTACAGGCTTTGCCATCACCTCACTTGGGTACTCTCCTCGACTGTGACTCACTGCGTGTGGCTGTGGCTTTCCGATTGGGCTGCGATGTATGCGAACCCCATCAATGCATTTGCGGTTCCTTGGTGGAAGCCAACGGCCATCACGCATTGAGTTGCTGCCGTTGCTCAGGGAGGTTCCCTCGTCATCACGCCCTGAACGATATCGTCCGCAGGGCCCTTATTTCAGCCAACGTGCCCTGCGTTCTCGAGCCGCCAGGGCTGAGCCGCACAGACGGCAAGCGTCCAGATGGCTTGACGCTCGTCCCATGGCAAAATGGCAAATGCCTGCTGTGGGACGCGACGTGCGCTAGCACTCTTGCGCCAAGCCATCTCGACCGAACGTCGCGGGTGGCCGGCGCCGCTGCAGAATCCGCCGCCGCGAAGAAGAGGATTAAATATGCCCCTCTCCTGGGCAAATACCTTTTTGTCCCACTGGCGGTGGAGACAATGGGCTGCTGGGGCGAAGAAGCGAGGGATTTCGTGCGTGGCATCGGCCGTCGCCTAATGGATAGAGGTTATGATCCGCGCTCTGGGGCCTACCTGGTCCAAAGGTTGTCCATCGCTATTCAGCGTGGTAATGCTGCTAGCTTGATGGGCACCTTTGGCCCAGGGGCAACCAGAGGCGGACTTTTTGAATAGGGGAAAAAAAAAACAATAGCATAATTATTTACATATACTTATATTATATTAAATTCTTAATCATGATTAAAATAAATTTATAAGTTATGTTATGGGTGAGATAGATAGATTAATAATAATTCATTGTGTGTGTTATTGGACAGCAGGGCAGCATTCCACAATAGTTTACTTACCTATATCTGGAAATACCCTTGCAAACTTATTAAATAAGCAAGTTTTTTAATAAGTTTGCCAAAAGCCAAAATATGAAAATATTCAGATGAAAATGAAAAATAAAAAGTCATTCAATGGAACCATGTAGGCAAGGCGTAAGATAATAATTAATTGGTTTCCGTTTTACGTTGAACAATTATTGTTAAATTACCATAGCAATGAGGCTACGCGGAGTTTTTAATGAATTTTATTCACCAGTCGAAGAATTTAGCAATAGCACCCGTAATATTAAGTATATTCAATTAAAGAATATTGACCAATTGCATTCATTTTTACAATTTAATATTTATATTGTGAATTAATTCATCAATTCAGTCAATAATTTTATATTTTATGCTCAAAATAAGGGTGGGCTAAACGGTTTCGGTTCGATGTTTCCTTTCGATACTATCATAAGTACTTAATACTAAACTTTTCATAGCAAATATTTACAAAATATGGCAAACATGAGTTTGAAAGTAGAAGACGTGGTATCATTTTATACCAGTTTTATATTTCTCTACGTAGAAAATTATTTGAATTGCACCTTCTTTATACGAAATGTTGCGCTGCACGGCACGGCTGTGAATGTGTGTGTAGGTACTTCAGAATTTGATGTTTGAATTTACGCTGACTTCGTGAAACTTCGTCCGAATTTACTGCTATGTAGATACGGACTACTAGGTACTTGTTTGTTGACTACTTTGGTGCTATCCCTACTTATTTTACTAACCCCCGACGTAAAAACGACGGGGTGTTATAAGTTTGACGTGTCTGTGTTTGTGTGTCTGTTCCCCCGTAGCGCTCAAACGGGTGAACCGATTTGGATGCGGTTTTTTTGTTTGAAAGGTGAATTTGTCGCGAGTGTTGTTAGCTACATATGTTTGATGAAAATCGGTCAAATATGGCCGCCACCACAAAATGGCGGATAACCTATTTTTTCACAACCCCTTCAATATGGGTATCAAATGAAAGGGCTTGACTAGTAGAATAGCATTATGCAAATTCAAGATGGCCGCCACCACAAAATGGCGAATGTCGGGGTTTTTTAAATTTTTAATTTATACTTGTTAGGGCGCAGAAACGATTTAATATGCGTTTGGCGTACGAAGTAGTTCGTGTGTTGTTCGGTTAGGTACCAATTTAACATTTTCCAATATCGGAATAATTGCATTTAGATACTGAACAAAAGATAACAAATGCCTAGGGCCCGGTACAGTTTGTACCGTTGTCGTTCCTTGTCACCCGTTCTGAAACTTTGATGGCCGATAGTTAATTAAAGGACGGTCCTGTCGTAAGGAGGAATTTCCAATCAATTACGAACGAAGACAGTTTCTTTGAAAACTAGTTTTCGTTCTTAATTAAATAAAATTGCCCATCTCTATAACTGCCTCTCTATTCAAACGTCATTGTGAATAGACGATTTTGATAAGTTTGCGTGGACCTATAGACTGCTGAACATACCTAGTTTTTTTATGCGTTTCCATCTGTGCATCCATACATTTATATACTGAAATATGTAGGTTTCAAATATATTTTTTAGACTAATAGACGTCCATTCATGAATGGCCAAGCTGCAAAGTTTGAAGTTTTTAAAAATCCTATAGCAGCTCTTTGATTTTCCAGGATAAAATATAGCCATCAGTTCGTAGTGAAAAGGCCGTGAAAAGTTAATAAGTGTACTCGTATTACACACATGCATCATTATGGTAGGGGAGCCGATGATACTAAATGTGGATTTACTTGAGCGTCGTCGGGACCAATTAGATTTTGTAGATTATTTATCATAGTTGGACATATAAAGGGTTTATAGTATATATGGTAGAGGGTACTCAGCAGGATGCAAGAAACCTGCCATATGTTAATCTGACGCGCTCGAGTAAACCCGAAAATCCCCTCTTGGGCTCCCCTACTATTATGGATGCATTGGAGACGAATTCTTGCGTTGCCATGCTACCCGACAAAATCAGCATCTATCTTCTTTCCTGTTCCTTTGTCGCAATAGGAGTAATATTTCTGTGTCATACAAGACTAGACGGCGTAATAAGGTAAGATTTATGGGAACTATATCACGGTCAGGCCACACATGCACGGGCACAGTTCGAAATTAATAACGGCCGACTAATTACAGCGAAAGCATAATTTAGTGTTCTATCAGTGCAGAATTTAGGTAAGCCTTTTCCAATGCAACGCAATTTGTTATTTAAATTATATTTTATGATTTAATATACCTAATTTTCTAGTACAGAGGGACGTATATGGCCAGTAGTTGTGACATTGAATATCAGTAGATTGTGCTGGTTAAGCAGCGTTAACCCAAGACGGGAACTGGATGGGTTCGAATTCGGCCTTTTTATTTCCTCTGTGCCTCAGAGAACACGTGAAGCCATCGGTCTACATTATTTTAACTAACATCTATACTAATATAATAAAGCAGAAGAGTTTGTTTGTTTGAACGCGCTAATCTCAGGAACTACTGGACCGATTTCAAAAATTCTTTCACCGTTTGATATGTTCGTGATCCTTGAGTGCTATAGGCTATATATGTACCACGGGCGAAGCCGGGGCGGACCGCTAGTCTGGTAATAATCCTTAAATCTTAGCCGTTTAATGTTAAAGTCGAAATGGCATACTCTTAGTGTAGTTGTATGCGAAAGAACCTTTTTAGAATTTAAACCTATTTAAACCATTAGGTGATGAATGGGAAGGGTTCGCTACCCTGAGAAATGACAAATACAACGCAGAGAGAGATAGTACAATTCTATGAGAGCGTGTTATGTAACATCATTGATAACATAAAATAAGTATATTATTAAGTAGATATGACATAGACATAGGCATCCATGTAACTGGACCGAAATATCGACAAAAACAAAAAACAAATTAATCGTGGTATGTACCCGTAATTTTTACATTAGAATATGACGTAGGCATGTTAACTTGAACGTCTGCAGAATATGTACCTTAAATTATAAAAAGAAAATATATCTAGGAAGTGATAAAGAGCAGAAAAACATAAAAAGATACGGAGAATATAGATAGAGAAAATTTACGCATCAGTCATAAAAAAAGGCTACGGATATTTTGCTCTCACAATGATAAAAAGTTAACGTTCTGTATGTACCCAAAAAGAATCTTTTTTTTGTTTACGTCTTTAGATAGTAAAATTTATTGCTCAGTAAAATATTTACGTATAGGTATAAGATAAGATGATTCAGTTATATATTTTGTCAGCACATTTTTGAGTTCAAAATAAGTCCAATAATTTTTTTCAAAGAAAAATGAACCGACTTCATACGAATCGAACTAAAAAGTTTAAAATAATTTTTTATTCATTTAGATTGACGATTAAACTACCTAACTCAAGTGATTTATAATTTTTTGAAGTCGGCGCCAAATGACTTCAAGTTCACTTCAAGTCGAAAATGTGCTCCCCGGGTCCCAGACTCACCCTCTGCGACTAGGTTCACCGCGCTCGCATTCAAAAGTGGATATTCTGGTTTTACTTACACGAATTGAATGTGGTTTGGCGCCGACTTCAAAAAATTATATATCATTTGAGTTAGGTAGTTTAATCGTCAATCTAAATGAATAAAAAATTATTTTAAACTTTTTAGTTCGATTCGTATGAAGTCGGTTCATTTTTCTTTGAAAAAAATTATTTTATGCTTTTTAGTGATTTGTTTTCTTTATATTAGGTAATAATAATATAAATGAGAACTATGTAAAATAGATTATGACCTATATTATATTATTAATTATTATTAAATATCCTGTGACATATACATTTTATGTGTCATACTATAGGTGAGTAGTTTTATTATGTTCTAACCCAACCTAACCTAACTTGTGATCTATACAAGATTAGTTTGTATGCGTACAACTCTTGTATAATTTGGATAGACCGTAATTTACAATCTATACGCGACTAGTTTCACACCCTTGCGGTTTGGCTTTGTGTATAATGGAAATACACGTAACCATGCACAAACTCCAAGGAATCACTCTATATGCAACTGTACTGACTTCGGCCCAAAACTTTTTGCAACAGGTCAATGTTACGTAGGCGTAGCAGAGTGAAGTCTTTGGACAGAATAGCTATATCAGACTTCAGCAATAGGTCTGGCAATCTCAGAGAACATATTAGTGACATATGTGTACATTTATGGTTATAACTTCGTACGTAAGAATGATAACTCGATGTGTTATATACTAAAACCTTCTTGAAAGTATGTAGATAACGATAGTGAAACAATCATCAAAATCGGTTCATTAGTTGCGGAGATAATCGCGAACATACTTACATACATACATACATACATACTTACATACATACTTACATACATACATACGGGTCGAATACAGAACCTCCTTTTTTGAAGTCGGTTAAAAAGCCAGGGAAGTAATTGGGGTTATACGGACTTTCGCTTTTTATAATACATTATATCCATACTAATATTATAAATGCGAAAGTATAGGTATGTGTGTCACAGAGTACTTTGGTGTGTGTCTATCTGTCTGTCTGTCTGCTAGCCTTTCACGGCCCAACAGTGTAACCAATTTCATAAAATTTGGCACACAGCTTACATCCCGGGGAAGGACATAGGCTACTTTTTAACCCGGAAAAATAAAATATTCCCACGGGAAGACAAAAAATTAAAAATACAATCTGTTTAACCGATTTTGACAAAAGGTACAAAATTAGCTTACAGCCTGAGGTCGGCCATAGTCTACTTTTTATCCCGGAAAATTAAGGAGTTCCCACGGGATTCTTAAAGGTTCATCCGTTTAACTGATTTATACGAAATTTGGTACAGAGGTAGTTTTCGTCCCGGAAATTGACATAGGCAACTTTTATCCCGGAAAAGCAAATAGTTCCCAAAACTTAAATCCACGCGGACGAAGTCGCGGGCATCATCTAGTTAATAATATATTATGACAAATTATTGACAAATTATAATTATATTTATTACATTTTCTGTTTACTGCATTCTCATCGTATTTTTAATAAGTATTATAAATTTTTTTATTGCTAAAAATTTAAAGCCATATCTATTAGCTAAGTTTACTTAATTTATAAAATAAATTAAAATCTGAATTAAAGATAAATTACTCAACTAAAGAAACTAAAAAAAATCTAAACTTCATCGATTCCACCACAGCGAGGCACGGCACCCAACTTGTTAAGACAAATAAAGAATTTGTTAAATAAGTTGACTGATTATGAGATTAATCGATGTAACAATATTATTGTGTATATTATTAACTTTTGAACGCGTGGACACGTAATGGGCAAATAAACAGATATTAATGGTGTTCTGCATGCGAGAGTTAATTAAGTACAAACAGTTTACTGAATGTAATTGTTTAAGCTTATTAGGTACGTTACGTTAATAAACACTTCCAAACTCCTATCATGGGAATACAGAACCGTTTTATCACACTATGCGGGTAAAGTGTACATACTAAAATAACTATGTTTTGTTAGTTATACTTATTTTAAAGAATTGCTTGAAAGTTTCTTTTGTGTTTTGCTCAAAGCTTTGTTGTTGCTATTGTAACCCGATGATTGTAACAGATTTCAACTTTTCCATGCGGTTTAATGCAGATGCTTATCATAAATATTATAACTACCTACTTCTATCTCAAATCAGTAACAAGTAAGTGTTTCATTATGAAAATTAATTACAACACTTCAAGTAGTTAAAATGTTTAATTATAGATACAAACTGTTCTGGAATAAGACCTCTTTTAGCGGATTCCTTTATCTTATCTATAAAGGAAGAGGGGATTTGAAAGCTCAAAGGATTTCTAACCAGAAAATGGTAGTCCGACAAGATCTTAGAATATTTAAATATTGCTATTTGGTATTCAGCAGGTACGTATTGCTTCCAAGAGCATTCTACGAAAAAGTAAGTTTTGCGATGTGGTTCGATATTGGTGGTAGGTATTAGGTATGTAGTTACTATGGTTTTCATTTCAATTGTTTACTCAGTAAAAAGTAAACTTTACTGTAATGTTACCGGCACGAATCGTGACTGTGAATAATACTTAGTTTAGTAATCTTTTCGTGAGTAAGGAATAAGGATGGATATTGGACAATAGTAATTTCTTTTCCCTACATCCTGTGCTACTAATAGTAGCACAGGATGTAGGGAAAAGAAATGACAAACCGGCCTATAAAGCACGACGATTGGGTGTACGACTCGTGTCTGTTAGTACCTAATTTGTTTAAACCAAATTTAATTCCACCCAAAAATTAAAAAAAAAACGCAGTCACTTTGCAAACTAATGTAGTTAAGGAAGGTGATTAAGCTGTGAAATTATCCCGGAGATTACTCTCTCAATGGCGGCCACGTAGCCGCGCCGCGGAATTTTCCGTTGGAATTCCATTTGCCTCAAAGCCTAAATAATTGTGTGGTTCGTGACTTAAATTGTCCGTAAATGTGGAATTTTTCCCGAATGCGGCATCGCCATGGAGCAGCGGCAGTCGAAAGCCTTTAATTCGTAGCCGCAATTATGCACCGCACTCTACCTAGGTCGTTTGAAAGGCCTTTGAAAGCCTGTACACAAACAGTACAACAGGCCCGACACAATCTAAATCTGGGCCTTGTTAAAAATACAAGGAAAGTAAGTTAGGACCTAACAGATTTCTTTACGATGTCACTTAGGGCTTTTTATTAAATTTGAAATAAAGACTTCATTGTGTGGGCAGGCATACTTTTCAAGCTATATAACTTATGCATCACACAGTGGATAGCTTGTAATTTAAAAGTACCTTAGCTTCTACTGCGTGCAGGGTTAACAGTCATTATTTTTTTTTATTTTTTTTATTCAACTACAATTTAGCCCTTGACTGCAATCTCACCTGATGGTAAGTGATGATGCAGTCTAAGATGGAAGCGGGCTAACTTGGAAGAGGTATGGATACCCCTTATCGGTTTCTACACGGCATCGTACCGGAACACTAAATCGCTTGGCGGCACTGCTTTGCCGGTAGGGTGGTAACCAGCCACGGCTTAAGCCTCCCACCAGACCAGACCAGCTGGGAAATATAAAGTGTTTTCATAATTTTACACAGTAAAGCAGCAATGTATATTGAACTAATTCGTTGGCAACTATTTTCAGTTGCTTACTAAGTTACAGAATAACCCCCCAGATACAATTTAGAAATTATAAAATCCCAAATTGCCCCTACCGGGAATCGAACCCGGGACCTCCCACTTATAAGACCACAGAGCTCACAACTGCGCCAGGGAGGTCGTCAAAAGATTATCTAGTTATTAGCCCCATCTTGTATTAAACGTTAACTTCTAGTTTGAAAATTATTCAAATGTCCCATACATTTGAATAATTTTCAAACTAAGATTGAACTTCAAACGAATAGGTAGGTACTGTTTCATTCATAGATAGTTCTGAAAGTTCAATCGCCCTACTTGCAGACGTCTTGTTGACTACCAAATCCCATTTTGAACAGGGGTCTTGCAAATCCCGATTAGCATCAATATGTTCGGAGCGCTGGTAGATAAGAAAGGACAAAATGTCTGACACTTTTTGTGTGCAATTTGAATAATTCAGGTAAAATTCTATACGATTTTTCTTATTTTATCTAAGTACTAGCGGTCCACCCCGGCTTCGCCCGTGGTACATAATATATAGCCTATAGCACTCAGGGATCACGTACATATCCAACGGTGAAAGAATTTTTGAAATCGGTCCAGTAGTTCCTGAGATTAGCGCGTTCAAACAAACAAACTCTTCCGCTTTATCTATACTAACTAGCTTTTGCCCGCGGCTTCGCCCGCGTGAATTTCGATTTTTCACAAATCCTGAGGGATAAGTAGATCTCTGGTCCACCCGCCCCCCGCCGCGCGGCGGCGTATCGCGGTACCGCGTACGGCGGGCGCAGGGCGCAGGGGCGCGGCGCGGCGAGGCGCGGCGCGGGGAGCGCGAGCGTCGGCCGCGCCGTCGCGATCGCGCGCAGCGAAAATACCTATCAGGGCGTTTTTAACATCTGTATTTACCGATTTCAACACAACTCCTTTTTTGAAAGTCGGTTAAAAAAGTAGCCTATGTTACTCCTTGGTTAATCCTCTACTTGTCTGTGAAAGTCCCGTCAAAATCGGTTCAGCCGTTCCGAAGATTAGCCCGTTCAAACAGACAGACAGACAGACAAAAATTTTAAAAACGTGTGATTCGGTTATGGTATCGTTCAAATAACCATATGAGCTTAATATGTGGTAGTTATTTCGAAATTACAGACAGACACTTCAATTTTATTTATTAGTATAGATTAGTATAGATAAATAAAATTGAAGTGTCTGTCTGTAATATCGAAATAACTACCTCATATGGTTATTTGAACGATACTATAACCGAATAACACGTTTTTAAAATTTTTGTCTGTCTGTCTGTCTGTTTGAACGGGCTAATCTTTGGAACGGCTGAACCGATTTTGACGGGACTTTCACATACAAGTAGAGAATTAACCAGGGAGTAACATAGGCTACTTTTTTAACCGACTTTCAAAAAAGGAGGAGTTGTGTTTTTCACCTATGTACACCGATATCTCCGAGATTTCTGAACCGATTTGCGTAATTTTTTTTTTTAATCGATAGAAAAACATTACGACACTGTCCTACAAAAAATTTGGATTCCAACTCCTCAATCCTGATGATGTAGGGGATCTGATCCCCAAAACTAATGGGATTTAGGCACTGTCGGTTATTTAAATTGATATTGGGGATACCAATTAAAGACTTTATTGTTGAATGACCTCGAGTAGGTACATGTCCAACTCCTCAACCCTGATGCTGTAAGGAATTGCATTCCGAAATCGTAAGGATCCCACGGAATTTTTCCGTTTTATGGACGGGTTACTACTACTTACTACAGATAGGCTACTTTTTGTTCTGGAAAATCAAAGTTCCCACGAGATTTTTACAAACCTAAATACACACGGGCGAAGCCGTGGGCATCATCTAGTTATATTATAAGTATAGAAGTATAGATTGATACATATTGTTAGAAGATTTTTCGAAGTTCTTACAGGATTGCAATATCATCTTCAACTAAGAGTTATTGAAAGAAATTGCTGTAACGATAATTTTTCATCGAAAATAGAGAAGACGTTATCAAATTATGGATTTTGGTAATATACTTAGTAAGTAAGTATATTATCACCTGAAACTTTACTGTAACCAGTTTATGTAACTATTACTTTCACAATATTTTTCGCATGTTATTAAACAGAAACTTTTCAAAACTAGGTAGGTATTTGCTGTATGCTTTTACAAAATGAAGCGCGGGGAAATCATGTAATACAGATAGTTAACCTCGAGGAGCAGCGAGGCGGCATTCATATTTTCCATGTTTACTGCATTCTGCAAATACTATTTGCCTTTCTGGATTCCTCAGCGCTCGGCTACGCTTTTAAAATTATGTTAAAGAGTAAACTTAAACAGCGTTTTCTAATGTTATTGCTGACGGTACATCTGTCGGATTCAGTGTAAGTACTCTAGTGATATTTGAATGTGTTTCAGAAGAGTCCAACTAATTCGAGCAGCTCTAAACATACACTAAGAAGGAAAATATTATGTACCTATATACTTATGTAAAAAGTACCACTTACCAGTAAGATAATATCATATCAGCTATCTTTAAATTCATTTCTCTATTCTACTAATCTTATAGTGGCATCATAATCTATACTAATATAATAAAGCGGAAGAGTTTGTTTGTTTGAACGCGCTAATCTCGGAAACTACTGGACCGATTTCAAAAATTCTTTCACCGTTGGATATGTACGTGATCCTTGAGTGCTATAGGCTATATTATATTATGTACCACGGGCGAAGCCGGGGCGGACCGCTAGTCATCATATAAAATATCATCGTCAGGCAGATAAAATATAACTAGCTACTTAATTGCGTATAGTAAAGTAAAAACTAGTATTTACTATATTCATATTATGTACTTATAGGGGCTTTAATATTTTTCCTGTCAAATAAACAAAATTTTCTCGGAGTATATTAACTCAGTCTGCCTATCTATCAAACTATACGTCTGGAAAACTAGAACAATGCTCTACTCGTAGAGTTAAAATAGGGCATTCATAGATGATTAATGAATTTAGAATTAGGAATACATGCCCGCCCGCACGGATTTATTCATGAAATACATAATTATTATTAATAACTTTTGTAGATTAACTTGGTAATGGTAGGCGAAACCGAAGATAAAGACCTTCGGTTTCGCCTACCATTACCACCCATCTATACATATAATAAAATCGTAGAATTGCCGTATCTGTACATTGAAGATTTTTGCAAAATAATAACTGGGGGGTGTTAGGGATAAGTAATAGAACGTAAAAAAGCTTTTTTTGAAATTTTTGTCTGTTTGTCTGTTTATCTGTTTGTCTGTTTATTTGTTTGTCTGTATGTTTGTGCGCGCATCACGTAAAAACTACTGAATGGATTGAAATGAAACTCGGCATGATTTAAGTTAATACTATGGAGTAACATATAGGATACTTTTTATCCCGAAATTCAGCACGGTTCCCTTGGGAGAGGGGATGAAAGGCAAAATGTGTACTTAGGTGTAATTCGTTAACGGGTGGTCCGATTTCATTCATTCTTTTTTTGTTAGAAAGTAGATACTTTAAAGACTACAGGCTAATCTCCGAAAGGCTGGACCGATTTTGATGGGACTTTCACTGGCGGATGTTTACATTTTGATGCACCTAAACATCCGCCAATGAACTTTTAACAGTTTTTAGCAAGGTTTAAGCTCAAAGGAGCATAGGAAAAACAAAATGATTCCCACGTGATTATTAAAATCAATATCCACGCGAACGAAGTCGCGGGTATCCGCTCGTTCGTAATAAAATATTTGCATTTGACTTCTGTATTTATAATCCTTCGTTCAGTAATGGAATTATATGCCTGGAATAACATTCCTCATAATATGTCATAGGTAGGTTTTGCCATCCTTATCCAATCTAAACGAATAAATAAAATTGAAATAACTGATATTTTATTTGAACGATAGGACAATACGAATACACATTTTTCAAACTTTATTCAGTCTGTTTTATATTTTGTATTTTTGAACGCGCTAATCTTCTGAACGGCTCCATATATTTTGATGGGACTTTCACAGGCAGGTAGAAGAGTACATAAGAAGTAATCAAGGCTTCTCTTTTTTCCGGAAAATCTGATAGTTTCCATAGGATTTTCCATTAGGAAAACCTAACATTAACCTTGCAGACAAAGTCGCGGACAACAGCTAATCTTTAAATGAAGTCTCTATAATATTATTTTTACTTACTCCGAAATGTTAATGGCATGTCTCTATAGAAATTTCCTCAAGTCATGATAAATTGAGCTTTTTCATTCGCACTTAGGAAGGAGCTTTAGCCTCTCCCTTAATCGGATAAATTGCCCAGTTAGAGTTGGGTTCCCCAAAAATATACGGTGGCACAAGATGGACGGGAGTGTTGACATACTGTGAGCCTACGTGAATTTAGTAGAAGGATAAATGATTTTTTTCGTAGTAGTTTTTTCTAGTTAAAAAGCGCCTTTCTTACTCCATCCGTTCAAATACCAAATCAACACTACAAGTGTTAGTTAACACTACAAAACTGACTATCACCGATTCAAATAGCAGATTCTACTGATCCTACTAATATTATAAATGTGAAAGTGTGGATGTTTGGATGTTTGGATGTTTGGATGTTTGGATGTTTAGATGTTTAGATGTTTGGATATAAATTGTTACTCAATCACGCCGCAACTACTGAACCGATTTGGCTGAAATTTTGAATGGAGATAGCTTATGCCCTGACTTAAAACATAGGCTACTTTTTGTCTACAGCTATAGGTAGATTACTATAGTGAACTACCTTGATGGTACTTTAAGTATAAAGTTTGGAAAAGGGAGCGGGAACGGGAACCGAGAATCAACGATTCCCTCAGGATTTGTTCAAAACCGAAATTCACGCGGGTGAAGCCGCGGGCAAAATCTAGTTTTTCATAATTATGTCATCGACACGTCTACAACTGGACATAGTGGCCATAGACTTCTTGCATGGATCCCCGTATGTGGTGTGGTGGTCGTGTGTGTACGAGTACCTATGTTGAATTGCTGTATTTAGAAAAACATGTTTTTCCTAAAATTGTTCCTAGAATCGTTTTCCCAGTCGAGTATTCAAAGAAACGTTACATATAATGGCGGTCATAAATCCAAACAAGAGAGAGTGGAAAAATTTACATTCCCCGCGTTGTAGAGACTGCAGTAATGCTCTCTCTGCGAGAACAAAGTATTATTTTAAAAATATGCTCAAGCCATTGCAAGTTCTAACAATAATATTAGTTTATTGATTCAATTTACCTTTTTTGCCTGTTTTTACTTACAATTTGTCCACATATAGTATTGTAAAACCGGTCAGGCTTTCATTTTGGGCTTTATCTACTTGATTAAAAACACCTTTATCTTAGTGCTTTGTACCTATAAACTTACATTTTCGGTTCTTCTTAGTCGTAACTCGTACACTCCTGGCGGAGTGGTGGTCGTGGATCGTCTGATGTGCTGCTTGCAGCTTTTGCGAGACTTCTCCATCTCTCTCTGTTCATGGCGTTGTGCGAATATTCAGTGAGAGTACACTACGTTGATCTTGAAATAAGGTCTGTCCATATTGTGTGTATCTCATCACTTGCACAATCGACGAAAGTCTTTGTTTGATGCGAAGCTCTTTCAGGACAAAACTCGTTACAGTTCCTTATTTGATTTTTATCGTTTGCCACATATCATACTAAATTATCAAATTGTATTGTCCACCATGTTGTAGGTATATTTCGTCATGATTTTGTCATAACATGATGTCTTTCGACATGGAAGACGGAGCTCCACTGCGCAGACAATACGTTTAGCAGAATCTAATTTGTAGTTAGAAAATAATAATGAAAATGATGATCATACAAACATACACTGCCAAAATCCCTATTACCCTAGTGCTATGACACCGTACGCAGAAAATAAGACCTTGGACGTACCATATTTAATCATGTTTCGTGACAATGATTAGTTTCAGACATAGTAAACATAGCAGAGGTACAAAAATATGTTTCCTCCGAATCAAAATGAACAGTCCAGCGAGCACGTGATTCAATTAAAACTCTCTAAACTTCTATGTTGAGTTTATTACGGAACAAATAATTAAATCGAACCATTGTTTAGATCCGACAAAATCCCGGCCCGAATATTAGTGTAAATATTCGGTGTGTGTAAAGCTTTATAAATGACACAATGGGAAACCTTTTTAATATTCGCTAACGATAAAATAATACAGTGTTACCTGTCCTAATCATTTAATTAATTATTTATTATTGAATCATTTCCGTTTCAATGGATACCTACATAAAATTATCAATTTAATGCTAGGTATCATAATATGATTTTATTATTATTATATATAATAAAATATCATTATTTGCTCTACGACAGAGAAGTCGAAATAGATATTAGTTTATCTGAAATTTGATATTTATCCAAGTTTTGATTTTATTTATCTCTGACTTTTAAAATATTACACCAAAATATAATCTGAAGATAGAAAAAAAAATGCGAGGCAGTCTTTGGGGACTGCCGATAGAAGGGAAAACTGAAAGCGTTCGGTGACGATAACGCGAGTTCCAAGATTTTTGTTCACCCAAAAAGTGCTCAACGCGCCTAAAGAAGTTTTAACTTCAAAAGTTTTTACTTCAAAAAGCGCCTAGTAGTGGTAGGCACTGCCGTTCCGTGATTGCCTTAAGTTTAATTACTCACACACAAAATGTGTGCACATATCTTGCCGCTCCAACAGCAGTAGTAGGTAGTTGGCAATCAAATCAGTTCGCTTGTTTATATAGGGTCAGGTTTGTGGTTTAGTATAGTTTTATTACTTACGTTAAAAACTTTTCGTTAAAAACTTCAATCCTGAACGAGGCCAAGCGAAAAATTAAATCAGATAGCTGAATGTACACTGAAATTGAACTCAGCTAGCGTATGCTTCGTAATATGGAATAATATTTTAAATGCATGATAAATGAAACCATCTCAATGTTTGTTTTTTGTTTACTAACTGCGGGAATTTGCCCGCAACTTTCTTCGCATTGATTAAAGTTTTAAAACCTATAGTTACCTAAGTATATCCTTTGTTTTTTCAGGTAGCAGGTATTTGAGTTTTGTGTATCCTGGAAATCCTTTGAGTACCTAGTTGAGACGTAAATAAGTAACAATAAAACAAATAAACACACAGACACATACCGTTTTATCATCCGTTATTATTTTCTCATTTCAGGTGTAGGTATAACTATCAGTATGGACAGAGTCAAGACATACCTAAGTAGTCGACGTGTAACATTTTATGTAACTTTTGATACAGGTAACAAATCATACCTTGTTACCGAAATGTTAAATGTCTATAACATTACATCTTAACTTAAATAAGTAGGTATAATAGATACATTAACTAAGATTTTTGCTTTGTTTCATCAAAAACAAAACAATTTTTCAGAATATTTTTTATTTAACTGTTCTCAATTTGCACTTTATACCGTTTAAAATGGCCGTTTCTAAATGGATTCAGAAAAAT
Source organism: Melanargia galathea (assembly GCA_920104075.1). Lineage (NCBI taxonomy): Eukaryota > Metazoa > Arthropoda > Insecta > Lepidoptera > Nymphalidae > Melanargia > Melanargia galathea. The sequence continues at coordinate 26,189,312 of OV049856.1, read as the reverse complement.
GTTTTCCAACTTTCTCTCCTAATTTGCTTACTTTGAAAATAGACAGCCATTGGAAAGCTACGGGAATATTTTACTCAGACACTTAATTTGAAGTATTTTTTGGCCAAGATAAACAACAGCGAGACTTTTCCACCCACTCTTATTTAAATTAATTTGTTAAGTAGGTATACGAAACTTTCCAGTTGAACAGTTCTTCTAAGTTCTAGTTAAGTAAGTCTTGTGATTTTAAATGTCAAGCTGCTCAAGAAAATGTTGCTAATTCGTATCTATCTGAACTAACAGATCCGTTCCCTGGCCAATTTCCCCCGCACTACTTTTAGACCTATCATACCTGTAGAGATATCAACCAGAGATTTGGATGGACAACCGAATTAGTGCAAATTATTATTTGCTTATTTCCGTATACCTACTTATCTGATGGATATACAGACGAGCTCGTCTGTATATCCATCCGGTTTTCATATTTACTCTATATAGTCTATACTAATATTATAAATGAGAAAGTTTGTGACGATGTTTATGGATGTTTGTAACTAAATGACGGTTCAAGGGACTGAACTGAATTAACTTTTGATACACAGCTACACAGTACACAGATACAACCAGTAGTGAAACTACCTACAAACGTTCGAAACGGCTCACTCACACAAACATGCGCATCGACGAGACCCCTACCGGGTTTTCGCGTGAATGTCAGTAGCCAGTGCCGCTAAATGGTCTCGTCGATGCGCATGTTTGTGTGAGTGAGCCGTTTCGAACGTTTGTAGGTAGTTTCACTACTGGTTGTATCTGTGTACTGTGACATCTAGATCAAGCCTTGGATTAATATAAAGGTTACTTCTTATGGTGGAAAAACAAAGGTTTCATTATAACATAACAATTTAAAAAAATTACATAAGGATATTATAGTTCCGGGTAAAAGCTAGTACATACATAAGTATATTCATAAATAATACTAAAATATACTATAAACAAGTACTATTTCAAGGGTCGGGCTTCTGAGAAAAGCCATTAGATAGGAAACTAACAACTATTAACAATTTGCATCCCGAGTTAGACGTTGTATTAAATGAAGCTTGAATATTGTTTTACCAATATTAATCGATCGTTACGGATCGACGTGATTTTTGCATGGGAATGGTTGAACACCTTGGAAATGAAATAGGCTTACCTACTTAATATACTTTTTTCCCAAAGGATTCCTGGGGGACCTGTAAAAATCTAAGTTAACGTAACAAATATCTTGCTTAATTATGTTTGCAAGTAATTTTTTTTTTTTAATGATATAGACATACAAAGCAACATAATTATTGTGTATATTTGTGTCTTTTATTCCGATTGAAAACGGCGTCATCTATTCTGAAGAGCACTTTCCTCTTCGCTAAGAGGCGGCTTCAAATGTTTCTGTAGCTCTGTGGCGATGTTGGCAGCATGCGCAGCATTCAGTTATTTCTATTATTTAGTTAATTGTATCTTTTCTACTTTTATAATGTTACGCACCGGATTGAGAACTTTCTTTTTTGGAAGTGGTTAAAAATAAATTGTTAAAATAATAATTATTAAAAGACAAAATAAAAGACGATAACTATATTGAAATATTTTATTTACACATACTTTTCAAACATCATAGTGTAGGTATATTTTATGAGAGCCAGGTACAAATTATTATTTTTGCAATGATTTTATACATTTTGCTGTCACACACACAATTATATTACAGACTAGCCGACCCCCGCGACTTCGTTCGCATGGATATAGGTTTTTATATAGAATCGGATCGGACCCCATAATTATTTTTGTACCTAAACTAAATATATCCTAAGTTACTCCTTTCCACCTATCTGCCATTGAAAGTTCCATCAAAATCGATCCAGCCGTTTCGGAGATTAGCTGGAACAAATAGACAGGCCGACAAACATAAATTTAAACGCACGCCAGTTTAAAATAAGCCGTACGTACAAACATCCGCGTCCCAAGTTATTTGAACCCAATAAATGTCTGTCATTTCTGAACTAATAAACTTATGACCTTGAAATATTTACGGGACAATACTTGAAGTACTATCTTTCTAACAAAAAAAGAATGAGTTAAATCGAACTACGCGTTAATGAATTACAGCTAAATACATGTTTTAACTTTCTTCCCCTCTCCCAAGGGAACCGTGCTGAATTTCGGGATAAAAAGTACCCTATGTCCTACCTCGGAGTATAAACTCAAAACGTACCAAATTTCATTCGAATCCGTTCAGTAGTTTCGGCGTGATGCGCGGCCAAGATACAGACAGACAGACAGACAGACAGACAGACAGAAAGACAGACAGACAGACAGACAGACAAAAATGAAACAAATTGCAGTTTTGGCTTCAGTATCGATTATAGAGTGCCCTCCAATAAAAATTTTCAAAATATCTTCAATGTACAGAATTGGATCTGTTACAGTTTTATTATATTATAGATTTCAGAGATACGAGTATTTTATTTACATACTAAAATGTTAATAGCATAAAAAAATAGAAAAGACACACGTATGTATTTTTACACAACAAAAGATGCTTCAATAAAATATTGCTCAGCAATTAATGCAGAGTCTGTATAAGCCTGTGTGTGCATATAGCCTGTGTATTTATATATCTATCTATGTATAATAAACGATATTACCTACTGAAATGTATAATCTTACATATTTTTGTTATAAAACTAAATAATATACTTAATGTTTGTGAAAAATTCGCGAGATAACAAATTCGAAAACAATAGATTGCCCATTAAAAAGGTTATATAATAACAATTAATTATTATTTTTACTATAATAATTACTTATATGGAAGAAATGTAATTTTAACTAATTTTTATTCGTTTTTTATGGCATTTTCAGTTAGATAAAACTAAGTGATAAAATCAAACTCGCTACGCGAAAACTCCCGCTACGCGCTATATTTTAATTAAATTAATTGATAGTCATATATCAAACTTAATTAGTATTATTTTCAGCCCAATACAATCACGAATTAAAAAAAAGTATTTTTACGAAAATAATGAACAATTTCAAGCGAAATCTTCCCATGATGGCTTTCCTCTGTACTAAGCAGGTAAGTGATAAAAGGCTTCTTAACAATATCTATTATAGCTCTGTCATATACAAAGAAATGATAAAAATAGGTACAAGTAGGTATATTTTTTGAGGCTAAGTAGGTATGTTATATTTTTCCTGAAACTAATCTCACATTCTTATCATCTATCACAGTTAGGATACCATTGTATTATAAAAGATGTACAAACAAACGGTCGTACATTCGTATTCTTTCATGCAATTGATTGTAAAATATATTCATTTTTTTTCACATTCACTTCGAATTTTTTACATTCGACTACCATCAATGACTAGTTATAATCTAAACATTTACATTTCATATCTACACATTAATTTAGTGATTATTAAAATAAATTCAAAGTTACGTTTGGCGTAGAATAATAGACAAATGTTTTTACTACTAACACAAATTCATTGAATTACTGCACTTAAATCAGCGCCGATGATCACGCGTTGATATAAATGTCTTCTTTGCCACACAACGGATAGTCTTTGGCGAAGTCGTCCAGGTAATCTTTTGGAGGCAACTTGAAACTGTCCCTCAAGTATGTGAAGCGGTGAAAATTATAAAAGTACTCTGTTCCATCGGGGGAGTACTGCGGGTAGAGCGTGTAGGCGGGGAACTCCAGCTCGAGGGACGGGGAGTTCGCGAGGGCGTGCCGCGCGAACTCCTCTTTGAATCGTCATGACTGCTCGCGGTACGCTGCCCGTTTCGTGCACTTCTCCTTCAAGATGTAGCAGAGAGCGATCGCTATGAGCACCGCGATCGCGATCGCCATGCTTATGCTGATCCAGATGATCTCCTCGTTGATACCGCTCGTCGATTTTCCTTTTATACAAACAATATTCCCATGTAACATGGATACAAAGAAAATAGAGTCTTATATTAGTCTTCTATAAAATAATATGAGAGGTTTTCTTATGAAATGTTAGCAAATAACGTTGGACTCGTTATTAATTACTAATGATTTTAGGGACGAAATTGTTACAGACGTAGGCACTTGTCGTTATACATTTATTATAATTATTCAAGGAGTTGCCGTCGTTGTCAGAAGGTTGAAAGATGCATGTAGCAGCTCCTGTTGTATTAAATAATTTGAAGCACTAATAAGTTAATTAATTAACTGACCACTCTTTTTGTTGGAATAGCCACCCATCTTGCCGGCGACTCTGGCGGACACGCCGCCCATCGTCACCAACACCAGCATTCCGGTTCCTGTATATAACAGAAAAAGCTTACAAAAGAAAATATTAAATCAATATTTCTATCCATATTTTTCTTATTTAGTAGGTATATCATTATGTCGGGGATTCATACGCGAGCCGTAAGCGTAACATTTGCAGAAACAGAGTACGCGATTTTCAGAACCACGTAAAACAGCGTAGAGGCAATCTATGAAATATGCGCTTTGTTTGAAATACCGTCAATTTTTATACCATTATCGTTACCGTTACCGTTATTTCATATCGTTGCGAGCACAACACACTTTATTATGGTTTTTGACATAAGTTGTTTCGTACAACGGCTTGCAGTTACAGCTCGCTAGTATTGTACGAGTACTTACACGGTTCTTCAGTGTGCTTAGTCTAAAGCGGAGCACTCGAAAACGAACTCGAAAACTATTGATCGATTTCAGAGTAAAATAGACCTAAAATGTCTTGTATTAAGGTTTGAGTTCGCCAATACATTCAGCATTGTTCGAATGCTGAATGTAACTCAAACCTTAATAAAAGCCATTTTAGGTCTATTTTACTCTGAAATCGATCAATAGTTTTCGAGTTCGTTTTCGAGTGCTCCGCTTTAGACTAAGCACACAGATATAAGATCATGCGTACATAGATGTAGCATTACTTTAGGCACAACCTAAGGTACCTGCTACTTATACTACATGAGAAAGTCGCAATAATCTACGACATAAACGGTTGATTCGCCATTTTAATATTCAGTCTAATCGTTATACCGATTAAATACATTCAGTGTGATGTTGTTGTGGCTCTTCAAATATAATACACGAACGTAAATTATTTATATTCTATGAATGTGAATGTTCGGTTTAACGTTTCGCAACTCGCAGGACACTGCTTGACTCGGTTTTTCTATCTCTTATTATTTTGACAAATACAAAATATGTATATTATTTTCTGTAACTTAGATGATAATTTTATGTTGCTGCCGTGTTGCAGACCAATTTAGATAAAAGTGTTCTCTTAACATCGGTCGCAATTTTAATTAAAAAAGAAATCACAAAACCTCTAGCGGCAGGGGCTCGCCGTGTAATAAAATTAAGGCCTAAAATTTATCCTGTCAGTTTAAGTGGAGGATTATAATTAGGAAAGTGGAAATATTTTCTTGCAGACCAGGGAGGTCTTTTCCATTAATTATAACACTTAAGTATTCCAAAGTGCGAGTATAATAATGGCTATTAGAAGGCAGGTAGGCGTTATCTATTCTATATCTATACTAATAAATAAAATTGAAGTGTCTGTCTGTAATTTCGAAATAACTACCACATATTAAGCTCATATGGTTATTTGGACGATACCATAACCGAATCACACGTTTTTAAAATTTTTGTCTGTCTGTCTGTCTGTTTGAACGGGCTAATCTTCGAAACGCCTGAACCGATTTTGACGGGACTTTCACAGACAAGTAGAGGATTAACCAAGGAGTAACATAGGCTACTTTTTTAACCGACTTTCAAAAAAGGAGTTGTGTTGAAATCGGTAAAAAACGCCCTGATAGGTATTTTCGCTGCTCGCGGCGGCCGACGCACGCTCGCGCTGCATGGAACTCCCCGCGCCGCGCCGCACGCCCCTGCGCCCTGCGCCCGCCGTACGCGGTACCGCGGTACGCCGCCGCGCGGCGGGGGACGGGTGGACCAGAAATCTACTTATCCCTCAGGATTTGTGAAAAACCGAAATTCACGCGGGCGAAGCCGCGGGCAAAAGCTAGTTTTAATAAATAAAATTGAAGTGTCTGTCTGTAATATCGAAATAACTACATAATATTAAGCTCATATGGTTATTTGAACGATACTATAACCGAATCACACGTTTTTAAAATTTTTGTCTGTCTGTCTGTCTGTCTGTCTGTCTGTCTGTCTGTCTGTCTGTCTGTCTGTCTGTTTGAACGGGCTAATCTTTGGAACGGCTGAACCGATTTTGACAGGACTTTCACGTACAAGTAGAGAATTAACCAGGGAGTAACATAGGCTACTTTTTTAACCGACTTTCAAAAAAGGAGGAGTTGTGTTTTTCTACCTATGTACATCGATATCTCCGAGATTTCTGAACCGATTTGCGTAATTTTTTTTTAATCGATAGAGAAACATTGCGACACTGTCCTACAAAAAATTTGGATTCCAACTCCTCAATCCTGATGCTGTAGAGGATCTGATCCCCAAAACTAATGGGATTTAGGCACTGTCGGTTATTTAAATTGATATTGGGGATACCAATTAAAGATTTTATTGTTGAATGACCTCAAGTAGGTACATGTCCAACTCCTCAACCCTGATGCTGTAAGGAATTGCATTCCGAAATCGTAAGGATCCCACGGAATTTTTCCGTTTTGTGGACGGGTTACTACTTACTACAGATAGGCTACTTTTTGTTCGGGAAAATCAAAGTTCCCACGAGATTTTTACAAACCTAAATACACACGGGCGAAGCCGTGGGCATCATCTAGTTATTAATAAAAAATAAAAAAAGTATAAGTAGGTATATGTCCGCGACTTTGTCCGCGTGAAGTTATAACTCCAAAGCAACACAAAGTAGCGGACAAAATCTAGTTTACTTATACATATAAACCTTAAATCAAATTCATTTGATGACAGAGCTTAGTTACTAAAGCTCTAATGATAATCACCTCATATTATGCAAATTGTAAAACATGTTAATGTCTGAAATTAAAGACGTAGGTAGCTTCGGTAGCTAATTAATTAGGGTATGTTAGTGACATACCTACACTTACAAAATATTATTAGATAGAATAATGAGGTGCTACATGACGTAATTAGATACGTGATTACGGTGTAATTCATACTTACTTATTATGATAGTCATCTTGATGCTGAAGATTTTTCAACCTGGTCCTAAGTTTTCGTCTTCCAACTGCAGCTTACATTACATCCAACATTTTGTTAGAATCCTAAAACAAGCAGAATATTAATTCAAATACATTACAATCTATACAAATAAATACCTATGATTGATTAAATCTGTCCGTGATTTGAAAATAACTATCTCCTATTAGGCTCATAATGATTATTTGAACGGAAGCATTACCCAGAAACACGTTTTTAAATAGAGTTTATCCGGGCTGATCTTCGGAACGGCTCAAGTGGGCTCAACTGTGTGCTTAGTCTAAAGCGGAGCACTCGAAAACGAACTCGAAAACTATTGATCGATTTCAGAGTAAAATAGACCTAAAATGTCTTGTATTAAGGTTTGAGTTCGCCAATACATTCAGCATTGGAATGTATTGGCGAACTCAAACCTTAATACAAGACATTTTAGGTCTATTTTACTCTGAAATCGATCAATAGTTTTCGAGTTCGTTTTCGAGTGCTCCGCTTTAGACTAAGCACACTGATTTTGACATGACATTCACAGGCAGGTAGAGGATTACTTATTAGTACAAGAAGTGATCAGGGTTACATTTTATACCAGGAATATTAAGGGTTAACGCGAAAAATTAAAACTATTAACCCTTTATTGCATGAATTATGAAGGAAATGAATTAAAATTTTTTTAATAGTGAAAACATCTTTTATTTGGCTTTACTAAGCAGTTTTAATCGGCAAAATAAAAAAAAGTTCTTTATTTTAGAAATTGCTATACGAAGCCATATATGGCTTCATATGCATTCTAGTAAAATCATATAAGATCCATATTTGGCTTCGTATGCATTTAGTGTAAAACAAAATTATGCACTATGAAAATCTGTGAAGCAGTTTTTTTGTCATTGTAGCATAAATAAACTTGACATTTTTCACACTTTCTGAATGAATGAAATTTCGTACAATTCTGGTATATTTGGACGATTTTTTGCCCACTTAGGAAAATGAGCCAAGTTATCACAACGAACAGTATCTAAAGGCAGATCTTGATGCCTAGTTGGCACTTTTCGTGCCTTTTTACAAGGTATCGGTGAATCAGGTAAGCTGGATACAGTGACAATTCAGCTTGAGGTTGGTGTTCCCATAATGCTACGTGGACGGCCAAGTTTTCTGGCAGTAACATCTGGTGGAGTATTGAATTGGCTTGATGGTGTATCGGCTCGACTTGTGGACGGTGTTCCGAGAATACTAGCTGGACGACCACGTTGTCTAGCCATAGTCAAATGGAATATTCAAACAGGAACATAGTAAAAAAAATCCCAGTAGCACCATAAAAGCAAGCAGGATCCATTTCTGCAAACAAAATAAAGCAAGCGTGAATGCATACGAAGCCATATTTGATCGACAGTACTTTGACGGGAATGCATACGAAGCCAAATATGGCAAATAAAAAAATAGGCTCAAAAATGAAGAAAAACAAGAAAAATCACAACAAACGCAACAAATCCACATTCTTAGATATTCAGAGAGCAAATATAAAAAATATCAGATTTTTCACTTACCGTTTTAAATGTTTTTTCAAGCGATGAAATTTGTACAAAGTTTAATCACACCACACGCGTCAAACAGTCTCCACATAACATGAAATAGATTGACAGTTGACTCTTACCATAGGCAACAAAAAATGCGAATCGTTACAGGAAGCCTTGCTTAATAAGATTTTATATTTGGTTACTAAAAAATAATATTTCTGTAAACTAAAAAACTAATTTAAAAATTTTGAATCCATATTTGGATTCCTATGCGGTAAAGGGTTAAAATATAATGGATAATACGTTTTCACTGTCTTACCCCTAAAACGATCTTGACGAAATTCGGCACAGTGATAGATTGCATCCTGGAAACATATTATATAGGCTTCTTTTGACTCTGAGAAATATAGGAGTTCTCATTGGATTTAAAAAAAAAAACTAAATCCACACGAGAAGTCGCAGGCGTCAGCTAGTTTTAAAATCAGAATAACTTAAGCCCACGTGTTGTACGAGTAAATCGGACGGTCTATATTCTCGCGCTATCGCAACCCGATGATGTAAGTGCTATTTTCGAAACAAAGGTTTAAACATTTTATAAAGCACATTTGCTCTTTTGTCGTGCTTACAAAAGCAACACTTTGCGAAAATGATGAGGTTTATGAAATAGGGTACTTTCGTAACGCATTTTTAGCTTTAAGTGAATTTGGGTTGTTATTGTATTTCCACTGAGGGTTATATATTTTTGAACTGTACAAGTTATTTTGTAACATAATATTATATTCGTGTCGTCGTTATCATAACCTCCTCTAGTCCATAAACCGCTCAACTCTGTGAGATTGATGAGGGCTATCACTCTCGGGTGACGGGCAAAAAACGCAATTTTATCTCGGAATGGCTGACATTTTTAACAACATTAAGGACTTATGAAGAATCATATCTTAAAGGTGCGTCCAGACTTGAACATTTCACCGAACCGAACAGCGAACATTTCGGCGAACTTGTTACGCTCAATGTGGACGGCGCGCTTGGAGCGCTTGAGATGGGTTACTGCGTAACAGTTCGGCGAAAGTTTCGCCGAACTGTTACGCAGTAACCCATCTCAAGCGCTCCAAGCGCGCCGTCCACATTGAGCGTAACAAGTTCGCCGAAATGTTCGCTGTTCGGTTCGGTGAAATGTTCAAGTCTGGACGCACCTTAAAATGTTTCTTACATTTTACAATTGAAAAAGTTCCCATGAACGTTAATAAAAATTAGTAAAGATAAATAAAATATTAGCATAGGTCATCCAATAACCTATATATATACACCATTCAATAACTTTAGACCGATATATAACAAATACAGCGGTTACTTTTACTTTAAACTCTCGATCCTATGGTTGGGGTTCACTCTTTACGTAAGCTTTTACAACTGAAATGCGGAGACAGATTTATTAGCGCGTAGGTCGTCATTTATAGGATCAATATAGCGACAAATGACTGGCACCTACATGAGAATTTACTTAGCTTCAATGTCTTGGATAATAAATCTTTTATTTAAATGAAAATATTTATTTTTCACACAGAATAAAACATGGTACCTACAGATAAGCGAATATTAACAATTTTATCTATCTTTTTTCTCATACCTCTCCACTGCTAAGGTTCGGTCGTCATAACGCCCTATCATTTGCAAAAACAAAATGTTACGCTACGGTAGGTATTCCTATAATATTCCACATTATAGAAACACTATATTGTGTTAGTGTTCCGCGAAGCACGAAAATTTAATGAAGCAAGCTACGGAAAATATTGAGTTCATGTTTGAACAACGAGCATAATATATACGTATACCCTACACGTGTTAGTTTTGTATTCTAGTTTATAAAGCTAATTGCACATATGAGATGAGCTGCACGCACCGCAAGCAACGCTTAACAAAAGTGCAGTTGACGGTAGCGGTGCAGCAGTTGACGGCGCGGGTGGTTGCGGTTTATGTGTGATCTGCATAAGCTAAGTGGCTTTATATTAATTCACATAATTTAAATCAACATACCTATATAAGACGACTCAAATCAGAAATGAGGATATCCGTAGAAGAACCAGAGTCACCGACATAGTGGTCAACGGGTTGCGAAATGAAATGAAAGTGGGTGGGGCACATAGTTCGGAAAACCGATACACTTTGAAATCACAAGGTGCTGGAATGGAAATCTCGCACTGGAAAGCGCTGTGTTGACAGACCCGCTACTATGTGGACCGATGACATCAAAAGAGCCGCAGGAAGCCGCTTGATACAAGCATCATAAGCGGCGTGTGGATGTCTCTACAAGAGACATATGTACGTCGCAGTGGACATTTATAGGTTAATGACGACGACGATGATATAAGACGACATTGAAGTAACAGTTCCGATTTTTGGTGCTATCCGCATCTGCACCAGTTGCAAAGTTTCTCTAGTCACAATCGAATCGCTTATTGCACCACACCCACTCTTTAGTCGAGTGTTTTTGCATTGAGTGACGCAATTTACACAGAATGAGCGGTGGCGGAGTAGCTTCGGTGCGGCTACGGTACGCGATTTTTATTTGTATAGACTAATTTGTAGTGCGGCTGCGGTGCGGCTCCTACATACATGTACAGCAAGCCTTATTGAACATAAGTTGGTTCTACACATCCTCTACATGTTCTGTATTTCGTCTAATCTACGTCTGATAACCGTCAAATTCGGTTTCCTCATTTTGTTCATTAAACAATCAGCTATTGCCGACTGAGGTTTGATTATTCAATAACTTGTCAGTTGCACAAAGATAGTTGTTACCTTTGAAAGCAGGCCAGCTTTTGTTTAGCTGCGGAAACCCCGGAGGTTTCCGTGGCTGTTTCATTTGCTTTATTTTGCTTATTGACTCCATTGAATCGTATATTTCTACCAGTAAACTACAAAGTAGTGGGTTATTATTATTGACTTAGCTTTACTTCGTTAGTATGATACCACTATAAATAGTAATAATAGAAATTTTATCTTATCTTCTTTCTTATCTTATTCTTATCTTATCTTATCTATACATATAATCGTAGACTTGCCGTATCTGTACATTAAAGATTTTTGCAAAATAATAACTGGGGGATGTTAGGGATAAGTAATAGAACGTAAAAAAGCTATTTTTGAAATTTTTGTCTGTTTGTCTGTTTATCTGTTTGTCTGTTTATCTGTTTGTATGTTTGTGCGCGCATCACGCAAAAACTACTCAATGGATTGAAATGAAACTTGGTATGATTTAAATTCATACTACGGAGTAACATATAGGATACTTTTCATCCCGAAATTCAGTACGGTTCCCTTGGGAGAGGGGATGAAAGTTAAAATGTGTACTTAGCTGTAATTCATTAACGCGTGGTTCGATTTCATTCATTCTTTTTTTGTTAGAAAGGAGATACTTTAAAGATTACCGGCTAATCTCAGAAAGGCTGGATCGATTTTGATGGGACTTTTACTGGCGGATGTTTAGATTTTGATCTACCTAAACATCCGCCAGTGAACTTTTAACAGTTTTTAGCAAGGTATGAGCTCAAAGGAGCTTAGGAAAACAAAATGATTCCCACGGGATTTTCAAAAACCAATATCCACGCGAACGAAGTCGCGGGTGTCCGCTTGTGTATTAATATCAGCACTTGCCTATTACATTTACATTTGCAAAAAAGATTTTTAAGTAGTTTTCAACATTTTTATTATTATTACAAGAAATATTTATACGAATTGCTACAAAAACTGAACCAGTATATGCTAAAATAATACGGTGAATAAATCAGATACTCGACGTTAAACCCTGTTTATAGAAAAAAAACCTTTTCTGTTTTTATCAATGATTTTCTCTCATTCCTCTTCATTATCAGGAAGGTCGTATAGGAGCCGTTATGTTTTTACGGCCTGCGTAATGGTCATAAATGGGTTTTTTCAGTCAATATAATGTATATTGAAAAATAGATAGATACTAAATGGTTATAGCAATATTGTGATAGAATCAAACACAATCTATAATGGATGGAGTCTAGTTTAATAAACAAGTTGAGACGGAATAAAATTGATGAATTGAACGGGTTTATTTAGATTTGTTTTCACGAAGAATCCAATAACTGAGATCAACTACTCCACTTTTATTTTATTCTTTGCTCTCTGCTTTCATAACGAATAGCTATAGGTAGTCCGTAAAAATATTTGTGGTTGAAACTGTGATGTCTACAAAATTTAATTATCAAAAGAACTAGTATAATAATGTGGAAATTTTCCCAGACTGCCAGAAAGTTAGTTACGGAATCTGTGGTTCAGATTTAACCAATATTTTATGTAAAAGCGTATTTTCGTTTGCTATCCAGCGATCCGTTAAAAGCGAGTGAAATATTCATCACGTGGCTACGTCAGTTTTTAGGGTTCCGTAGTAAACAAGGAACCCTTATAGTTTCGCCATGTCCGTCCGTCTGTCCGTCTGTCCGTCTGTCCGTCTGTCCGTCTGTCCGTCTGTCCGTCCGTCCTCGGTTAATCTCAGAGACTATTAGTGCTAGAAATCCGTAATTTGGCATGAGTATAAATATTAATCACGCCGACAAAGTGGTGAAATAAAATTTTGATAAATATTTTTTTTTAGGGTAGCTCCCCTACATGTAAAGTGGGGATGAATATTTTTTTTCTCGTCTACCCCATAGTGTGGGGTATCGTTGAATAGGTCTTTTAAAAATACTGTGGGTGTGGGAACATCATTTTTCGATTTCTAGATCCGTTTGTAAAATATGATGTTTTAAAGTGCAAATTTTTATTAGAGTCAAGTGTCCCCCCCCTCTATCAGCCAAATGGCAGTATATAGGAACTTGAAAAAATTCACAGCAGTAGGGTATATAATCAATTTTAAAGGAAAACTATCACGGCTAAGTAGGGTTCACAGGTTAAGGAGTTATATCTGTTTTTCGAGGATTGTGACTACGGAACCCTACACTGCGCGTGGCCCGCCACGCACTTGACCGGTTTTATTAGTTCATCAAATCGACCCTGAGGTTTTGACACGGGGGAAACATTATTTTTATGTTGAATGTAGTTTTTCAGTAATATTTTAAAAGAAGGGTTAAGGTCACATTTCACATACATACAGTCATATTATGATTTGTAATCGTTAAAAAGATTGCTTGCGATTTTGCTTTTATGTACGAGTATGTTAAACAAAATCAAAATCCTTTTCCTATTTAGTAACAAGCTATATTTTAGGAAAAATTAAACGAACTTCAATTTATATATAAAATTTGAAAATTTCCTCCGATTTCTCCAGGACACCATCATCAGATTCTGACCTGATGGCCGTGGGACCATCTAAAAAGTATACTCTTTCAAACAAAAGAAGAATAATTTTCCAAATCGGTCCAGGCGTCTTTGAGTAACCGGGGAACATAATTAAAAAAAATATTCCAACAAATTGAGAACCTCCTTCTTTTTTGAAGTCGGTAAAAAAGGATTTTCGTTTACCATTTTCCGTTTAATAATAAGTATTTATAGGTACGCACAAAAGCTATGTTTACTTGTAAATGGTCCATAAGAAAACCATGTTAATAAACCTTGGAAATGAATTGCCCCTAGCTAATATTTAGTTCTAAAACAAATACAATAGCACACACAAGCTACAAGCTAACAAGCTAAAAACCTTAGGTACAAACAATCATACATTAGGGCCAAGTCTAAGGTAAATAATATGTAATAAGCCAAACTGCTAATTATTCTGTGGTTCTTTCTCCCTTCTGTGGTTTCGACAAATCTCTACCCCAATCACGTTTCTACACAGATCTTTTTCAGACAATGTTCCCGCTTTGTATTATTATAAGATAAACTCATTCCTTTTACATATACGTACCTATTAGTAAGAACTTAACCCGGCGTGAATGAGGTGAGAAATTTTTACACCAGCTATGAGGTGGGTATGAGATACCCAAAATTTTGGTGTTCAATTTTTAATACTATGATTGTGTAATTAGCATTTATGCTTGAACTATATAAATAATAGTATCCATTCAACAAGATTAGTAAATAAAATACCAGCATTAAGTACAAAAAGCGATATTTTTTATTGAAATAACAAAGTATCTAAATTTTCTTCGAAAAAATACAAGTTTAGGTAATTAACTTCTTTTCCCATAAAATCTAACAAAATTTCAATTTCATTGGTAAATTAATGTAACAATAGTGTCTTCTAATTATTATAAATCAAAAAGGAACTGAAAAGTCTTATGAGATCATGTTACAGAGCACGATGTGACGTACCCCAGCCACATGTACGTACGTGTATCTACCGTCACCGCCGGCGCAACACTAAACTCGATACTGTACCTCGACCCTCGCACCCTTACCTCCAGCTACTGAAACGACAGGACTCGCATGGCAACAGTAACATTAAATAATCTGCGTTTAAAAACTTCTCGGGTATGACATACCCGACCTCACGCCGGGTTAAGACAGGATGTGCTTTAAAGATGGGAGGATGGGGTGAGCGGGCGAAGCCATGGAAATAAAATTGAAAATGAATCGGCCAAATGCGAGTCAGACAAGTCTAGTTATTTCACATTTTTCAAATTAGTTGCGGTAATTTTGAAAGTGTTCGGTCTCTCATAAGTACTTCTAGGGTGGATCTAGCGCCCCACTGCTACCTCGTCTTCGCAACATCCTCGCCTAGGATTGGATTATCGACTCAATGCTAAGCGGACTATAATTATTTCAGGAATGTAACACAGTGAATGCGGTCGTATATTCGAGACTGAATTTGGTAGGTACATACCGGCTGTTTGAGAGCATAATACAGAGGCAGTCGCTGTGGCCAAGTACGGTCAGATGAATGTAATATACAGTCTTGACTCTCGAATGTAGAATGCAAATTGGGTATGTTCCGCAGATACAACCAAATTGTTGAGAGCATAGTTATGTTAACTTTAGTATAAGGAATGAAACACTAAGTAGCTGCGGTACATTTCTGCAAGCGATACAATTTTCGAATGTATTCTTAATTTCTTAGTTCTATTTCACCTATCGTCTACTTATTTCATAATGTCTACATCATGCGGATAAAGAAATAAAATAGAGTAAATAAATAAGTCCAGGATTGAAATTCACATGTGTGATTTCACACAAAAAATAAATAAACTGCAATGTTAATGTTCGAGCTTAAGATCGGACATTTTGTATTTTACAAAGTACTAAACTCAAAGTCATCAGGTAGATACATTGTACAACTTCCTAAAGACGGAAGTTAATATTACCTTGTGCATTCGCACGGTAGCAAAGAAAAACAGGATATGTAGGTAGGTATGCCAAACATCCAGGTAATGTGGATAAAGTTTGTTTCTAACTACTCGTATTACACGATCGAAATATCAGAACTGTTGCATCTGTTTTATGAAATACCTACTTGAAAGTTCAAGCGCAATATATGTATACGTAACTACGCGCAATGCAACCACAAATTATTCTTATAACAGTCAAGTTCGGTAGATATACTCATACCACCACCACCACTGCAGCCTTTTTCAGGTCCCACTGCTAGGCAAAGGCCTCCTCTCTCATAGGAGGATTTAGAGCTTAAACCCGCCATGTTGATTCAATTTGGTTGGTTGGCGGGTTGGCGGACTTTAACGACTATTGCTACATGATAGTGATAATAACCGGGACTGACTACTTAACGTGCTCTCCGAGGCACGGGGAAGCACCGCCAACTAGCTTGGGCTGGCACTGAGAATTTCATGACAGAAAAACCCAATACCTAAAAATTATTAGCCCGATCCGGGAATCGAAATGCGAACCCGGGACCTGCATGATCTGCAGTCGAATGCTAACCACTAGACCAACAAGGCAGTTAACTATATAATATATATATCGTAAGGTGTCTTTTAATCCATGAGCGAACATTTCACCGTGAAAGCCTATTAACTAAGATAGGCTTTCACGGCTCCCTAAATGATACGATCAAATCGATAATCTTGTTCATTTTGAGTCGAGAGCGAGAGACACTGATGACTTGACGATATTCGATATATTTTGCTTATTCTCGATTACCAATTTTGCTAATAATTTATGATATTAACAGCACAAACAAATGAAAATGAATATTAATGGAAACTTTTCTACTAAAAAAATACTACAATTTTTTAAATAAATAAAATTTTTTTAAGTGTATAATATTTTCATCAAAACAGAGCCCCAGACAAAAGCTAAATAAGCAATTGATTGCCTCCCGGTTAATAATAATTAATTAATGTCGAGAATTCCCAATTTGCAAGTTGAAACGTATTACTATTGTAGTCTTTGGTTGAAACGTAGGTATAAGTCTTGTAATGAACTAATTCTGCCGTGGTAATCGTGGGGACAGTATGTCTGATTTTCGTAAAAAAAGTAAAATTATTAAATTGACTTCTTTTTATTTCGATAAACATATGTTTACCTTTCCATTGATATAATACAACGCGAAAATCGACTGTATATAAATTTTCCCAACCACAAAATGTTATAAGGCAGCCATGGAACAAATTTTTTAGTGATTAATAACAAACTGAATTTTCGTGAGTAGGTTCGTTTCGACGAGACGAACAAGTTTTTTATTTATGAAAATTCTCGATGGAGGTAGCTACTCGAATGGGGAGATGTTAAAAATTTCGATTCGCTCGAGTGGGAAATCATTCTTGTTGCTTGTTATTAATCACTAAAACATTTGTTCCAGGGCTGCCGTACTATTAGGATAAATGCTCAAGAGTCATTTTCTCGAAACCGCCTTTTTCGACTTACTGCTCACTTAATTACCACGGCAGAAATAATTGGGTACGATTATTTGTTGTGAGATAGCTTTTGGTGGTTATGGTTTTACTGTACTTAGAATAAATTACAGGGCATTTTCAAAAATTATTACTAATTTTCAGGAATAGAATAGAATAAAAAAGTTTTTTATTCGAATAAATTTTACAAGTACCTACCTACTTTTGAATCGTCAGTTGAATCTACCAAGATCGACAGTTACCTATTTTAATTAAAGACTGTCTTCTTCACTTGTCGTGACCTGGATAAATTTAAATTAAAATTACAAATAAATTAATATTATTAACATTACTTAACATTATCTCTGGTGGCTTATACCAATGAAGTGATAGGTATCTATGTCATACAAAAACAAGTCAGTTGTAGTTACAGACATATACACAACCATACAACCTCTTACCCAAACGCTTATACAAGCTCCATTCTTTCTTGGATAGTCATTGGAACTGATTCTGTTGTACAGACTCTCTCTTTTATCTAAATATGTCTGTCTCTAACTAAATCTCTTAACTAAATTGACAGCTGCCATCCTTTTCCGCGGGGAACGTTGTAAAAAGGACAGCACTATTTTTAGACCTGTCAACTAAGTTTAGTGATTCTGAAAAACAGAATTAGTATATATATACAGAGTTGACTTTTGACTCTCTGTTAGATATGCATGCTCGGTTGTATACCTTATATGTAGAAACAATCGTAAGTCATGATTCAACCTTTTATGGTTAGTTGTGGTTAAGGGCCTTAAGTTCAATTGGCTTATAATTGGTTTCGATTAACAGCCAATTACGGAAATCTTAATCGCATGGGAGTGGGCACATCTTGGTCACAAGGAAGGGAAATTGTTGCGGTTGAAATCATCCTCCAGATTATTCAGCAATTTGGATGAAATTGTTTCCTAAATTATCCAATAATCAATCAGGGTGATTACTTGATTAGGTACCTATTCATTCGGTATTTTGAAGAATAATGATATCGATCAAAATTTTTCCGATCACATACCTACGTGTAGGTATTAACTTAATGCAGAGCAGGTTTAACAAAAAAGCCTACTCACTCTGAGTATTTTTTTGGCTATTGAAGATATAAGTAAATAGCCTTTCGGAATGTTCGTCTTTACTTCTTTTCCTGAAACCCTGTCTCAATTAGGCCTTACGAGCAAATGACCTACTATTTATTTTAAATCGGAACAATTACTGCTGGTTCACAATTAATTCATTCAAAGCGAATTTTACAAATTACAAACAGTTTATCAAATGAGTTATAATAAGCCAGTCATTAATGTTAAAGGACTGTTTGTTCTTCAGGCGGCGTACTAACGACTTGACTAATTAAAGAAACATAATTAACGTCACTCGTAATTCTCTCTCATTCATCTTCCAGTTAAATAAATTCTAGAGGTAACCCTAACTATCCAATTAATTTTCTTAAGATAAGGTACTCTGGAGAGAATATAAGCTCATAGATTCACATCTCAAAATAGGAAATGTTTGGATAAAGCCTTTGGATAATTCCAATACCTACTCGGTTTAAATGTTTTGAGCTAACACCAGCGCGAGCGTAGTAAGACGGGCTACTGAGTTTCTACTGAAAGTAGAAATTACTCGTATCATAATGTATAGATAATTTGGCTGAAATTTTGAATGGAGATAGATTATGCCCTGACTTAAGCCATAGGCTACTTTTATCCTGGAAAAATGCACAGTTCCCACGGGATTTTGAAAAACCCGAAACCTATAGCTACAGCTATAGGTAGATTACTATAGCGAACTTCCTTGATAGTAGATATAAAGGTTGGAAAAGGGAGCGGGAACAGGAACCGGAAATCCACGATTCCCTCGGGTTTTGTTTAAAACCGAAATTCACGCGGGCGAAGCCGCGGGCATTCTCTAGTTTTCAAATAAAAAACATGATATAGGTACCTAGCGGACTTACGTAAATATGCCAAAATTCGGAAATGTAAAATTACGACTCTATACAGAATTAGCCCATCATTAGTTATATGCGTTTGCCCGTCCATACCAATTGATAACGCCGACGCACACATTTTCACGTTAGTTTATTGAAGAGTTACACTAAGGTCTCAGTTTGCATGATAGGAGTTAATAGCCAAAATTGTATACGCAAACAGATAGTTAGGCACCTTTTTCGTTCGAGCGATGTCATGTTTATGTAGTTGTTTACAAGTAGCTACTTTAAATAAAAAAAATGGCAATAGATGCTTGAGCGCAGACTTCAAAAATTTAATAACCCAGCTTGAACCCAGCTTTATTGCTATACTTTTGTTCGAACAGTAAAACGTTAATGGTCATCGTGGAAAATAAAATGAAATTAATGAAATATGGAGTAGTTTATGATTTAACGGTCATAAAAGTGAGCTTTATAGTTTTGTATACGTACTTTACAAAATTAAATAGATACGAACCTACAGTATAATTGAGAAGCAGTGAAGAGTTGGTAGATCTGAGTGATTCAGTTTTGTTTTCAAGTTTTTGTATCGTCTTCATAACCATAATTCATATCGAATCGAGAATGCATACGTATTCTTTCTGCGAACCTACACCTCTGTTAGCTGACGTTAGCATTTTGTCGTTTGAGTTCAAAAACCAAAAAACCAAAAGCATCTTAGTAGCTACTAGAATATTTCCTTGACTAATCAACCTAAAATCTACTGCGGCCATAAGAAGTCCTGGTAATTTTAATGTATACGCAGTCATTAGTTAAATTAGATTCTAAGACCGAACTTGTGTAAATGTATAATGTGTTTAATATGTATTTGATCAATGAATAAACCATATTCTGTTCTATTAATTTTTACGAATTAACTACGGTCGAATACTAAAACATTTTAATGCATAAGAGCAGCATTTGTGTCGCTTGATTTTGATATTTTGTCATTATAGACCAAGATCCCAGTGCGATCTGACATAACTTATTTTCGGAAAGATGAAACCTTAGGCTCTCAGTAGTGTCTCATTTGCTTTAAATAACTGCGTAATTGTGGAGTTCGTAACTGGGGTACTTATGGAGATATCAAGTGTGAAAGGTAACTGCTCTCGCGCTCATACTCGCGGTTGAATAATTTTTGTGATTAGTGGATGTTTGGTCATTACAATTTGTCTGACTGATGAAATATAGCTTTATGATAGTTGTCTTAGTTACATATTTACCAAGTATAAATTAAAAATTAAAAAACCCCCGAAATTCGCCATTTTGTGGCGGCGGCCATCTTGGGTTTTCATAATGCTATTTTACTAGTCAAGCCCTTTCATTTGATATCCATATTGAGGGATTTGTGAAAAAATATGTAATCCGCCATATTGTAGCGGCGGCCATCTTGGATCGATTTTCATCAAACATAGCTAAGAACACTTTCGGTTAATTTACTTTTCAAACCAAAAAAACCGCATTCAAATCGGTTCACCCGTTTGAGCGCTAAGTTCATTTAATTTTTGTGGAGCTTTAAAGCGTCTGATAAAAGTTCTGGCCCATGGAAAGTGTCTGATACTGTTGGTAGTGGTTTGGAGTGATATTCTACAATATATATATAAAAATCAGCCATGTGAAAGTAAGTTAAGTTACTCTTATTTTTAGTTACCTTTCACACTTGATATCTCCATAAGTACCCCAGTTACGAACTCCACAATTACGCAGTTATTCAAAGCAAATGAGACACTACTGAGAGCCTAATGTTTCATCTTTCCGAAAATAAGTTATGTCAGATCGCACTGGGATCTCGGTCTATTATAACCAATGTAAAAAACACTAAGGACCTGTTGTCACCACCTTCTGTTACGTGTTGGATAGCTTAGGTATTCACAACTTTTGTCTTTGTCACTTGACTTAAGATAATTGAGAAAGTGACAAAACTCATGTTTAGCTATCCGACACTTAACAGAAGGTGGTGAAACAGGCCTTTAGTCTTTGAGGTATTAAAATACTTTCAGCATATTATACGTTATAGCATAATATATTAAAGAGCAATATCAAAGCATAAATTAATTTACTTCCAATAATTTTAGCAACCTCCCAACCGCTAGTTTATCCCACTGTTCCATGGAGAGCTCATTAAACTATCGCTCTGATATTGATGGAGTGGAAAATCATTTCAGACTGCTCCATTAAATCTTAATAGGTTCTGGACATGGAAACCCTTTTCTGCAGTAAGTAGTTCGTCGAATGTGGGTCACAGCCACGGAGTAGACGCCAAACCTATCCAGGCCGAATTCCAGAAAACTAATAAGTCTTTGTCTTATTCTTGTTACATGACACAAATGGCTCTTTGGAGTGCCAACTAGGCGAAATGCTTACGCCCTTCCAATAATACGAGTACAACAGGACATTTTACCAAGGTTGTTTTGTCTTTTGTGTATGTTATTCGACTCCTCTCTTTATCGAAAAAGTTACAAAATATAATATTATACGATACAGATGTTGTTTGTGTACTACAGATATTAACAAACAAGAATCGAGCCATTAAAATGTACTTAAGTGAATTTGTCTCTGAAGTAATAACTTTGTGGTTACTTTGTGGTTACTTGAGAGACTAAGGGCCTGTTTCACCACCTTCTGATAAGTATCAGATAGCTATCTACAACTTTTGTCCTTGTCACTTAATATAAAGTAAGAAAGTGACAAAATTTACGTTTAGGCTATCCAACACTTATCAGAAGGTGGTGAAACAGGCCCTTAGTCGGTTTAGTTTACACATTAATTAACTAAGTATTGTTACAATAATTCTGCTATTTTGAAAATATTATTATTGACACGTTATCAATGATATTGATACTATATTGACGGGAATTCAGTCTAAACAGACCAACTTATTACTGGGTATATCAGATTGTGAATAATATACCTATTTACATGTAAGCTCATTACTTTGAAAAAGCAATCTTTTGGTCAAAAACATTTTGCTTCTATTTCACAGCGGAAAATGTAAAACTTGAAAAAATGACTAAAAGATAAAACTTAATTTTTATAGGTATCTACCTATGTCAGTAGGACTCAATAAATTGCTTAATGTGTCGCGATGAATGGTTACTGATTCGATATGAATGAATGATGATCTTTAATTACAATAATTACCGATTCCAATACCAAACTTAAACTGTGTACGAATCGGCGTTTCCTTTAACACACGGCATCGTTCAGGCAACGAGCGGCGTAATTGTTACTGTACGGGTCACCCGAACACAATCACATCACATTTTTGGATCGGAAACACTCGAAGCGTTCCGGTAGAGCATTGTGTGTTCCGGAGAAGTTGGTACGTGACAATTTAGGAATTCGTCAGAACGAGCGTCCGGAACGCAATCCGGGAGAGCACTGGCAATGGCTCGGCTCGTCCCGGGTTTGCCGCGCCCCACGTCAGCTAGATTTTCCGGCCGTTCGTTGAAATATCCCCGTGTAACTTTTCCATTTAGACCTCGCGCTAAGCGAGGACCACAACGCAGATTAATAAATAGTTACCTCGCGCTAACAGACCACAGTCCTTGATGCACTTGAGAACTTTTGTACCTACTTGTATTGGGCACTGTAATTCAAATTGTTTTGCTGTTTGGGAAATTTTTATTCCTTCAATATTATTTCACGGCTATGCTTGACGTAGGTACTTTGTAGGGTTCCTTAGTAAACTAGGAACCCTTATAGTTTCGCCATGTCCGTCCGTCTGTCTGTCTGTCTGTCTGTCCATCCTCGGTTAATCTCAGAGACTATTAGTGCCTGAAATCTGTAATTTGGCATGGGTATAAATATTAATCACGCCGACAAAGTGGTGAAATAAAATTTTGATAAAAGTTTTTTTTAGGGTAGCTCTCCCACATGTAAAGTGGGGATGAATATTTTTTTTCTCGTCTACCCCATAGTGTGGGGTATCGTTGAATAGGTCTTTTAAAAATACTGTGGGTGTGCGAACATCATTTTTCGATTTCTTGATCCGTTTGTAAAATATGATGTTTTAAAGTGCTAATTTTTATTAGAGTCAAGTGTCCCCCCCCCCCTCTATTAGCCAAATGGCAGTATATAGGAACTTGAAAAAATTTACAGCAGTAGTACATATAATTTTAAAGGAAAACTATCACGGCTAAGTAGGGTTCACAGGTTAAAGAGTTATATCTGTTTTTCGAGGATTGTTACTACGGAACCCTACACTGCGCGTGGCCCGCCACGCACTTGGCCGGTTTTTTTTATTAATCTGGCAAAACTATAGTTACAAGATAGTATAATAATTTGTTACATGGATGATATAGATTTCGGTAAAATTTTGCATTTTGTATAAAGAGCAACTGGCGAGTTTCTTGCCGGTTCCTGTGTGTCCGTCTGAACCGCGGGCGCTACCTCATAAAATCAAATGAAACCTTATCTATAATTTAGTAGTTTTTTAGTAGTATTTGGTAGTTAAGATAAAATATTTAGTAGTTCAATATAACCAAAATTAAATGAAAAATAAAGTGCGCCGCCAACCTGACGTCAGGTTGGCGGGTTAATTTTAACGGCGTACAATACTTTGAAAATATATATGTCAAATTTTAGTAGTCTTTTGGTAGTTTAATAAAATTACGTTAAATCTTATTCACGCCTTTGTTTATAGACTAAAAAATATATTTTCTTTTTCTTCATCGGAAACGCCTGTGGAAATTATCATAGCAATCTTTCAGTAGAACTAATTATCAATAATTGTACTTGTTACATAATAGATGCTAATAAAATTATATTAAAATAGAATTAATCACACTAATATTACAAAGGCGAAAGTATGTGTATGTGTATGTTTGTTACACTTTAACGCCGCAACTTCTGTACCGATTTGGCTGAAATAATTTTGTATGGAGATAGATTATGCCCTGACTTAAGAGGCCAGCAGAGGATGGATTGCCCATACAACGTAATACCAAAATAATTTGTAATTTGAGAATATTTCCACCATAATATTATGCGATTATTGGATTCAAATTGTATTTATCTAGGTTCCTGGTTCTGATAATATGTTTCCAAAACATCTTCCTAAAATGAAATGTAAGCGAACTGCGTTTTGCACATTTTTACGACATAAACGGCATATCTTCTCTTTATTTGTTTCATATTCAAATCAACGATATCTTACCTATTAATTGATCAGGAACATAGCTTCTAATGTCAAGTTACAAAATACCTAAAACCCCAACACGGGGTTATGGTACAACTCGACCGCAATAAAATTGACCGAATGGTCGAGTTGTCCACATTCAATTTTATTAATATTTTTTGATGGTCAACTCGACCGCACGTACAAAGTACAGTCATTTACAGTTAGAGAGGTTGGGTTGAGGTATAAAAAGTACAGTACAGATATAAAAAGAAATAGATAGCAAATCTCATTCTCGTTTAGAGACGTTAATCTCTTGTCTTCAGGAGAAGAATATTCAGGAACGCCGTATAACCCAACGTGTTTTTAACCCCCGACGCAAAAACGACGGGGTGTTATAAGTCTGACGTGTCTGTGTGTGTGTGTGTGTGTGTGTGTGTGTGTGTGTGTGTGTGTGTGTGTGTGTGTCTGTCTGTTCCCCTGTAGTGATGAACCAATTGAAACGAATGAACCAATTTGAATGCAGTTTTTTTGTTTGAAAGGGGAAAGAGTCGAAAGTGTTGTTAGCTATATTTGATGAAAATCGATCCAAGATGGCCGCCGCTACAAAATGGCGGATTACATATTTTTCACAACCCCCTCAATATGGGTATCAAATGAAAGGGCTTGACCAGCAGAATAGCACTATACAAATTCAAGATGGCCGCTACCACAAAATCGCGAATGTCGGGGGGTTTTTTTAATTTATACTTGTTTCATACATAAAATGTAGCCTATGTCACCCGGACCATAACAAAGAATAAATTGACACCTCATTCATCAAAATTGGCCAAGTAGTTTAGGCGCTACGGGGGTACACACAGAATCTCATACAAAAATCGTCCACAAACATACATACATACATACATACATAGACTGCTAAATTCATAACCCTTCCTTTTGCAAGCAGTCGGGTAAAAAAATAATAAAGGCGGGAATCCTAATGGGATACTTAATTTAATTACAAAGTTAATATTTTAGATGTGCAATTTGATATTGCACATCTAAAATACTAAACGTATAATCTATACTAATCTATATCTATACTAATAAATAAAATTGAAGTGTCTGTCTGTAATTTCGAAATAACTACCACATATTAAGCTCATATGGTTATTTGAACGATACCATAACCGAATCACACGTTTTTAAAATTTCTGTCTGTCTGTCTGTTTGAACGGGCTAATCTTCGGAACGGCTGAACCGATTTTGACGGGACGTTCACAGACAAGTAGAGGATTAACCAAGGAGTAACATAGGCTACTTTTTTAACCGACTTTCAAAAAAGGAGTTGCGTTGGAATCGGTAAGTACCTATGTAAATGTTAAAAAACGCCCTGATAGGTATTTTCGCTGCGCGCGACGGCCGACGCTCGCGCTGCACGGAACTCCCCGCGCCGCGCCGCGCGCTGCCGTACGCGGTACCGCGGTACGCCGCCGCGCGGCGGGGAGCGGGTGGACCAGAAATCTACTTATCCCTCAGGAATTGTGAAAAACTGAAATTCACGCGGGCGAAGCCGCGGGCAAAAGCTAGTACTTAAATAAGTATACTGACTTGCACAATAAAATAGGCCTCACTTAGGGTCCGAGCGAGCGAAGCGAGCTTGGGACTTGCGGCACTCAGACTCGGATAGGTAATAGATAGAGAAAAGGGGATGGCGATGGATCCCTTTCGTTGTTATTTATTTTTATACCACCCAGAAAAAGGGCTCCGTCACCTGCATTTGGTAACATCTATTTAGCGATTTACTATTATTACGACCACTCTGGTGCAGTGGTGAGCGCTGTGGTCTTTTAAGTGGGAGGTCCCAGGTCCCTAAATTCTCAGGTGCCAGCCCGGAAATTGGCAGTAATTTTTTTTTAGTACAGGAATGGCAATTTTTATACACAAGTATGCACTATAGGAGATATTATAGCGCACAAGTGCACAATATGTGTATATGTACATAGGTCACACCGCAAGAGATTATATTGCTCAAGTGTGCACTAAGGGAGATTTTATAGTGCACACGTGTGCACTGTAGGATATATTACAGTGCACAAATGTGCACTATGGGACGTATTATATTGCACAACTGTCCACTATACTATCTCCTGCGTAGTGCTCTGCGTATGCGCACACACTTGTGCACTATAATATCTTCTGCGTAGTTGGCCCTGCCACTATTGAGATTGGCCGCCGTGGCCGACATTCGGAGCGCTGTGGTCGTAAAGTGGGAGGTCCCGGGTTTGATTCCTGGCAGAGGCAATTTGGGATTTTATAATTTCTAAATTGTCTCTGGTCTGGTGGAAGGCTTCCTTTTCACCAGAGACAGAGACAATTTATTAGCCGTGACTGGTTACCACCATACCGGCAAAAGCCGTGCCATCAAGCGATTTAGCATTCCGGTACGATGCCGTGTAGAAACCAATCAGGGGTAGATATGCATACCTCTTCCAAGTTAGCCCGCTTCCATCTTAGACTGCATCATCACTTACCATCAGGTGAGATTTACAGACTACAGTCAAGGGCTAATTTGTAGTTGAACAAAAAATTTGAGTGTAGGTAAGTATTTTAGGTGCTACTTTCGGAATATTTTGTTACAGTAATAGGTGTACGATTAAATACTACCCAAACCTAATAACGTCATTATTTGTAAGTTCTATGTTTTTTTGCTTTAAATATGTCTAAAAATATAATATTAATTCTATTTTAATATAATTTTATTAGCATCTATTATGTAACAAGTACAATTATTGATAATTAGTTCTGCTGAAAGATTGCTATGATAATTTCCACAGGCGTTTCCGATGAAGAAAAAGAAAATATATTTTTTAGTCTATAAACAAAGGCGTGAATAAGATTTAACGTAATTTTATTAAACTACCAAAAGACTACTAAAATTTGACATATATATTTTCAAAGTATTGTACGCCGTTAAAATTAACCCGCCAACCTGACGTCAGGTTGGCGGCGCACTTTATTTTTCATTTAATTTTGGTTATATTGAACTACTAAATATTTTATCTTAACTACCAAATACTACTAAAAAACTACTAAATTATAGATAAGGTTTCATTTGATTTTATGAGGTAGCGCCCGCGGTTCAGACGGACACGGTTCCTGTTAGTACAATCTGCTTTTTACAGGCCAGTGGTCTTGACTCTTGACTTACGAGTATAAGAGGCACAAGTTGGTCTACATGAAGTAAATGATTTTGAATTTTTTTTTATGATTGTGTGAACACAGGACTATCCTGTTCGAAGTTCTATCTTTTGTATTAAATATAGGTACTTAATAGAATATTAACAAATACTTAGACCACAGATTACTAAATAATTACTAGTAACCACAATTTGTAATTAACTTGTATTGCTAAAATTCAAATTATATCGATACTAGCTGATGCCCTCGACTTCCGCCTGGATTTAGGTTTTAAAATAATATTACTTCTGATAAGTAAAATATACTCTTTTAACCCCTTATTATTTAAGAATAAATTCATCATTCGAGGATTATTTGGCGAATATGAATTTTCATAGATATAAGATAGGATGAAGGAAGGAATCATTCAATCAGGACAAGTCTTTAATGTATAGATTACTGAACTTTCCTTTTCTCATATACCTAGTACCTACTCTTGAACACAGAATGTTATATCAAAGGCATTTTAATTAAGGCTTATGTGACTTAAACCCCTTTGGCTATAGAATCTACAGCATCCGCAATTATCTTTTGTACCTATTTGCCTTATTAACATAATAAATTAAATGCGAAAGTGTGTTTGTTTGTTGGTTCGTCCTTCCATAATGCTGCAACAGAGCTACAAGTCGTAGTGATTTTTTGCACGAGTATAGTTGAGGACCTGGAGAGTGACAGACACAATACTTGTCCTCGTATATTTCCCTAGAAAAAACAAAAGATTTCCGCGGGATTTTTACAAACCTAACTCCACGCGGTCGAAGTCGCGGACAGTACATAAATAATAATGAAAGCAAAGTGTATGGCTTTATAATCAGTTTATCGATGACGTACCCACTAGTAGCTGGTATAAAAATAAAAAGGGGCGCCCTAGAAACGCCTATCAGGCCATGTGCTGAAGAAGCAAACAGTCGCTTGGACGGGAAATAAACTTATCACTGCGAGTCGATCGGAACAGTAGGGCTATTCTCTAAAATACCATCTCGATATCGAAGCTCACTCAAGTGAGATAACTCGCTTTGAAAGCAAACTCACTTCACCTTGGTTTGATATTCTGTAAACATCTGCTACGCACTTGCGAAGTGAAGTGAGTTTGAGTGAGAAGACCAGCAGGGCTATTCTGTAAAGCCATTTTCGAATTATAGCGAGTGAATTCGAGATGAGTTTGCTAATTTGTATTCTGTAAAACTCGATAGTACAGGTGGCGCCGCAATGACGAATGCGGCGGTGAGATAAACTACTTGGTTCGGATAATTAAGGCCTATTTTGACATAATTGATATTCTGTAACGCCATTTCTTGCTTCGATCGAGATTCATTCGTCGAATGACGTCATCTCGAAGTTCGTTTCCACTTGTCAAATAAAAAGTAATGCATAAGCTATCGAATTCTGAGTGAATTGTTGATTTTAGTAATTTTTATTATATTTATATGGTTTAATTGAAGTGAAAAGTGTTTGTTTTAAGTTAAAATAATTAGTTTAATAGTTAAATTTGGTTATTTAGTTAGAATTATTATCATGGCTCGATTAAGTATTTGTGTTTTTCATATTAGAAGAAGCACACTCTTTAGATTGTATTACAAGTCGCCGTCAAGCGAATAAGATTCGTAATTTACAATTATTCAATATGCATAGACTTTGCTTTTAATTATCGATTATCAGAAGAATTAATCGACGATTTATTGGAAGATGTAAAACATCTAATGAAATCGCCTCGGCGTCCAAGACGCGGATTATCAATCAAAATAAAAGTAGGTAGGTACTTACCTATTCTTACTTATCTATTTAATGCTTTTCTTATTTTGTATAACCTAAATGTGTTTGTTTTTAATCTATTTAATCGATTGTATTTTCAGTTTTCAGTGCCCTCTCGTTCTTTGCGAGCGGCAGCTATGGACGATTATGTGGAAGGGGGTGAAAGGAATATAAATTCATTTATGTCGCAGCCCTCGGCTTCCCGTTCTCTACACGAGGTCGTCGAAGCCCTTAGCCATCCCAGTGTTGTCACAAAATTTTCAAGAAAGAAATTAGCTAGAAGAAAGGTAATCAAAAAGTTTCTAATTAGTTATCTATTTAATTTTAAATATAAACACAATCATGAAAAATGTAATAATAATAGCATAAAATTCCAGGTTCTTCAAAATGTATAAAATCCCCGGAGTCATAGATTGCATAGATGAAAAATCCCGCGGGATCCCCACGATTTCGGGATGCAATTCCTTACAGCATCAGGGTTGAGGAGTTGGATATGTATCTACTCGAGCTCTTTCAACGATAAAGTCTAATTGGTACCTCCAATATCAATTTAAATAACCGAAAGTTTCTAAATCCCATTAGTTTTGGGGATCAGGTCCCCTACAGCATCAGGATTGAGGAATTGGAATCCAAATTTTTTATAGAACAGGGTTGCAATGTTTCTCTATCGATTAAAAAAAATTACGCAAATCGGTTCAGAAATCTCGGAGATATCAGTGTACATAGGTAGAAAAACACACCTCCTTTTTTGAAAGTCGGTTAAAAAAGTAGCCTATGTTACTCCCTGGTTAATTCTCTACTTGTATGTGAAAGTCCCATCAAAATCGGTTCAGCTGTTCCGAAGATTAGCCCGTTCAAACAGACAGACAGACAAAAATTTTAAAAACATTTGATTCGATTATGGTACTGTTCAAATAACTGTATGAGCTTAATATGAGGTAGTTATTTCGAAATTACAGACAGACACTTCAATTTTATTTATTAGTATAGATATATAGATAAGCACTAATGCTAAATCTACTAATATTCTAAATGTAAAAGTGTCTGTCTATCTTATGGCTTCCAGGGCCTATTCCTTTAACCGATTTTGACAAAAGGTACAATGTTAACTATGTAATTATAATTTCAGGGGATTCTGGATATGCACAGAGGCCATATTTGATGGTACCTGTGCCAAATGCAGAGCAAGGATCACCTGCTGAATATTACAATAAATTACATGCTACAGCACGGAATACAGTAGAGCGAGCAATAGGCAGGTTGAAAGGGAAATTTAGGTGTTTATTATTGCATAGAGTGCTGCATTACCACCCTGACATGGTTGCAAAAATTATAATATCATGTTGTGTGGTTCATTCCGAACTAGTGGTAGATTCAATTGACGATTCAAAAGTACTTTAAAAGTATATTTAAATAAAAAACTTTTCTCATCATCATGATCAACCCATTACCGGCTCACTACAGAGCACGGGTCTCCTCTCAGAGTGAGAAGGGTTTTGGCCATAGTCTACCACGCTGGCCAAGCGGATTGGCAGACTTCACACACCTTTGAGAACGTTATGGAGAACTCTCAGGCATGCAGGTTTCCTCACGATGTTTTCCTTCACCGTTAAAGCAAGTGATATTTAAATACTTAAAACGCACATAACTCCGAAAAGTTAGAGGTGCGTGCCCCGGGATCGAACCCACGACCTCCGATTAGAAGTCGGTTGTCCTAACCACTAGGCTATCACAGCTTTTTCTTAAACTTTTCTATTCTATTTATTTCTTTTATTTATTGGAGACAACCAAAAATTGTTTCATCAAATTAAGTATCTACTTAAAAACTACACAAATATATATTTTAATGAACTTATTATATCACAACATTCACAAAAAATAAATTAGAAATGAAAATTAAAAAGTTTGCAATGTTAAGGAAAAATTTATTAAATTACAAAATAATTATTTATATGTACAAAAACTTTAAATCTATTAAATAATGCTGTGGCCCGCAGTGTTACCCGTGGTTAATAAGTTTGTACCACCATTACAGCCTTTTAACGTACCACTTTTGGTCATAGGCCTCCATAGAAGAGAGGGATTTAGAGCTTAGACCCGCCACGCTGCACCAATGCGAGTTGACGGCTTTAACAACGTCATGATAGTGATAATAACCGGAACCGACTGCTTAACGTGCTCTCTGAGGCACGGGGGTGAGACACCGCCAGCCTCCAACTTCAGGCTGGCACTGAAAATTTCTTGACAGACAAACCCAATACCTAACAATTATTTACTCAACCCGGGAATCGAACCAGGAACCTCGTGATCTGCGTTCGAATGTGCTAACCACTAGACCAACGAGGTAGGTAATAAGTTTGTACACATAAACATATTTGAATAGAATCATACAGTAATGAGAAAGTCCTATCAAAATCGGTTCAACATTTCAGAGACGCACAACACACAAATTTTAATGCACGCCAGCTTAAGATGATAATCCGGACGCTCAAAGGTTCCTGTACAATCTGGGTTCTAAGTTAATTGGAATACTGAGGGATGTGATGTCTGTAATTTCTGAACTACAAAACCGATGACCTTGAAATATTTACAGAACAATAAAGTATTTTCTTTCTAAAAAAAAGAATGAATGAAATCGGATTAGCCGTTAATGAATTACGACTAAGTACACATTTTAACTTTCCTCTCTTCCAAGGGAACGTGCTGAATTTCGGGATAAAAAGTATCCTATAATATGTTACTCTATAGTATAAACTTAAATTCTGCCAAGTTTCATTTCAATCCATTCAGTAAGTTTTTGCGTGATGCAAACGAGTTACAGACATACAGACGAGTTACAGACTCTACTCCCAGTTATTTTTTCAAAAATCTTCAATGTACAGACACAGCAAGTCTAAAACAAATTTAAATCAATCTAAAAACAAATAACAAAATTAAAAATAATCTAAAACAAGTTTAAAACAAATTATAATTTAGGAAAAATTAAACTATACCAAATAACTTCAATATACCAAAATAAAGATTATCCATATCTTGAAAACCACTAAATCAATTTTGATGTAACTTGCACTTTTTCTTAAATTATAGCTTGTTTAAAACTTTTATTTTTTTAGGGCTTCCGCCAGCATCTTTAACCCCTCTCCGACGGTCCTGCAGTGCCTGAGACATGGCAGTGTCCCATTCACACACCTCCACACCACATCAACCTCAATCCGCTGTTGCTCAATTGCTAGAAATCTCTCAGTCACTCTAGAGTATTAAGACAGCCGTTGAGATGGAGGTGCTGCTATGTGGCGTCTTCGGCGACGACGGTTGATGGCGCTATAACAAAAAAAATGTAATAGAACATTACAGTAGGATTTATAAATCTAGTCAAATTTTCTTTATTAAAATCTGTAGGTACTTTTTATAGATACTAACAAACATTTTATTATTAGGTAGGGTAGGAACACCGGTTACCGGACACACACCTGTTATCGTCCACCGAGCGGATCACTCTTAAGGAATGCTTAAAAATAGAAACATTATAAGACTCACATAAAAATAATGCATCTCTATGCCAACTTGAATGTCTTATCAAGACACACAGAAAGAAAAAAGTCTATTTCACTTAAGTTTCTTCGAAAACAAAGCGATCGAATTTTGAGTATGCAATTAAGGAATGAAAACGAGCCGTGTGGAGCAAAAAAATTAGTGCCATGCTTCAACTATCACGGAAAGTTATTAAACATTTTACTATAAGATTTAGTTTGATTATTCTTTGTAGCACTTACTTATGTTTCATAAAATACTGTGAACATGTTTTTTTACTTTTAATTACATTGGAACATAAAAAAAAGGGGTGGACGACAACTAGTTCACTATTTTCTTAAGAAAACCTGTTATCGTCCGGGCGGTCAAACACAGGTTTAGCGTCCTAATTTTAGGTAGTCCTGTTATCAATCGAGGTGTGCACAAAATTGGAATTAAGTTTATTAATTCGAATCCTATACACATACACTAGTTAGTGACTAGTCTTCGTCCACTTTTTTCTCATTGTACATAAAACTATGGGTCTTCAAAATCACGCGTGGACGATATCTAAATTTGCACTGAATAAATATTCTAAGTTTCGGCCGCCAAGCTATTATTTGAAAATAAATAGATTTAGTAATAATATAAATAATTGAACTTGTTTGACAAAAGAACTACCTTATATTTTATGTGTTTCTCCTTGGAACTTCGATATATTTATAAGTTAAGATAGTATTGTCGATCATTATAATTTGTGGACGAAATTTAAAATACAGAATCTGAAGTGCACCCGTTATCCGTCCACCTATATTTTAAACTGTATGAAAAACATATATTTTTTAATATTATGTTATTATTTAGGCGAATTTTGATTATTACTCAAATATCTATAATTTATTTTATATTCATCTACAAGTTAGTCCTTGACTGCGATTTCATCTGATGTTAAGTGACGATGCAGTCTAAGATGGATGCGGGATAACCTGAAAGAGGTACGGCAGAATCCGTACCCTTAAACGCTAAATGCCTTGGAAGTAAGGCATACTAGACTAGAGACAATTTTGAAATTATTAAATTGAATTTACCAAATTGCTCTGCCGAGATTCGAGAATCAAGTAAAGGACCTTCCACTAATAAGACTTACCCCTGCGCCAGGGAGGCTGCCTAATTATATGTACCTACTTTTATATAATGTAAGTGCGATGTGGTAAAAGACGATGCAAGATATATAGGCGCAAAGCTGGTAAAGATATTGTCATATTGTAGAACCTATAAACCGCGTTAACAAGGCAATAGTTTTTTTACCTGTTTTATTTTAAAACAAGCAGTTGACCGCTATTGCGTATGCGTATCACACCACTTTGTATAAAGTTCTCTACCACCCTGTGAAAGTTCTGTCAAAATAGGTTCAGCTGTTTTGAAAAGTAAGTATTACGAACTAGATTCTGCCCGCGGCTTCGCCCGCGTGAATTTTGGTTTTTCACAAATCCCGAGGGAATCGTGGATTTCCGACTCCCGTTCCCGCTCCCTTTTTCAAGCTTTATACCCACTTTCAAAGAAGTTTGCTATAGTAATCTACCTATAGCTGTAGATATATATTTCGGTTTTATCAAAATCCCGTGGGAACTGTGCATTTTTTCAGGATAAAAAATGCATACGCATACAGATGCATGCAACGATTGTAATAATGTGCTATGTGAGCGTGATTTACCTAAGAACAGTCAACGCCATCTATCGCGTTTTTGGAAGTCTATATCTATTTTAGTCCCACAGGAATACTTTTCCGGGATAAAAGGTAGCCTATGTTTTAAGTCAGGGCATAAGCTATCTCCATTCAAAATTTCAGCCAAATCGGTTCAGTAGTTGCGGCGTGATTGAGTAACAAACATCCAAACATACAAACATCTAAACATCCAAACATCCAAACATCCACACTTTCACATTTATAATATTAGTAGGATAGACGAAAAACAGAAATACAATTTTTTTTATAAACGGTTATGTGGCTTTTTAATAATGTATAAGTAAACATAAGTTCACAACCCATATATATAAAAAAAACCCATATATTTCGAAAACACGGACAGGAAGTTAATTTTAATTGGTATAGATATTAAATACATATTAAAGTGGTGTTAATATTACATATTCAATTACTTACTCATTACATGCATACTTTTTCATAGTAAATTTCTCATAGAAATCAGTGGACGGATAACAGGTACAAGGGTGGACGATAACTAGATTTAGTGGACGATAACCGGTGAAATCGGCATTTTCAGCTTTTTATTAGGATTAAAAAAAAACTAGTTATCTGACTAAAAAAATACTAACATGCAATGAAAATAGACTATACTAGAAGTATATTCCAACAAGTTTTTGTTTAATTTTTTTTATAGAACATATATTTTCACCCTCTCAAACTCAGTAACTCCACTAAATGGACGATAACCGGTAAGAATACCCTACTGTTGATATTTAACTACATCTATTGCAAGAGCTCGTTGACTTGTAAATTATAATTACTTGTCATCGGGGAAGGTGGCTGGTTTTGTGTTGGAGATACCAACAGCTGGCGTTGGGCATTCAACATGTGCGGTGATGGATGAGCACCCGAGCCCGAAGGTGTTGTAGCAACAGGTGGACTAATTCTAGCTAGGGGAGTGTGCAGTGGGGAAGCAGTTGCAGGCACAGCATTTTGAAAAATCTGAAACAAAAATTTTTTTGTCACTGCCAGGTGTTAATTTAATAAATATATAATTGTGGCTATTCTGTTGTATATAATTTCTAAACTAAATTGACAAGTCTAAATCTAATGCTATCCTTTACCACAGGGACTATTTATTATAAAAGCAATATTTGTACTTGTAAAGACTTGTAAGTTTAGTTAAAAGATTGTGTACAACAGAATTAATTACTATATGTTTTTTATTTCATGTCACACAGTTGAGGCAAAGCATTAGGTCAGATGTTAGTGATAATAATAAATGGAACCAAAGGCTTAATTAATGTGCTCTGAGCACATTACAACCAGAGGGTTGCACTTATCATAATATGAAATATTAATAGTACAAACTTATATTAATGTGCATGAATAGTCCTTACTCATGCTTTTTTTTACTACCAACTTATGGTTTGTTTTTTAAACAAAGTTATATACTTTTTTATATGTTAACCATTCACTTACTTCTGTTAGTGGTATCTCCGACAATAATGGAGGTTCCAACAATGGGACACTATGTTCTGAAGATTTTGCCACTCGGTGGCTTGTGCTTGCAGATGTCATATAATATACATACAGTTTAAAGCTTACAAAATAAAAATTATGTAATAAAATGGAACATTCTTCAAATGGGTTAACGTCTAAGTGTCTGTCGTCAGAAACAAACCTTTCACCACCCATTAACCCTAAAATTCTTTCTTCCACATCGGTTAACACCACCACGTCTGTCCCACCACCAGTTTTGTTCCGGGCACGATATCTAAGAGCGCTCTTCTTTTTAACAGCGCTCTTTTTATCTGCCCAATACTAAAACAATTTTAAGAATATTAGGTATGCACTTAATTATGCACTAATTTATGTAAAAATTATTAATTGCCACTTTAATATACAAAATATGACGAAAAAACCTTGGTCCATGCTTGGTCCACTGTTTCAATGTTTTGACACAGCCTCCCAAGCTGTTAAGTTGGAAAGCCCAAGATTTTCGCGCTGCGTCCCTTGCGCTAGGAACTTTGAAGAAACCCTTTGCAATGTTAAGGTTTCTCTCTAAAAACTCCAGCAGACATTCAATTTGAACGCGTGAAGGATGCGACACTCTCTCCATGGTGCTGTTTTACGAAAGGTATTCTTGTTAGATACTTGTTTATTGAACATTATACATCAATATTATTTAAAGAGCAAAATTACAATACTTAATTCATTTTTTACACTTTTAATCCGAAGCACTAAAGTCCAAAAACAAAGTTTAATAGGTACCTATCACAGAGTACTTTGTCTATATATGAAATAGAGACCAAACTCTATGCCTAAAATTGGAAATGCATCGCTTGCGCCTCTGGAGTCGAGATTTGAAACTAACGTTGAATCTATACATACCTACCTACTTATATAAATACGTAGGTACAGTACCTACATATATATATATATTATATACGTACTACATATCCTAATAAAGGTCAATTTGGATTAATTTATGAAATAAAACAACGTTATTTCAAAAAATTATTTATTTTTTCTATGCATTAACTAAGCAGTAGTAAATTTAAAATACACTAATCAGTAACTATAAAGAATACAAAGAGTCCTGTCTCAAATAAAAATACACTAAAATATAAAGAGTCTTATCTCTTAACACATGAGTCTTTTCTCCGTTGCACGAATATCACTGTAATAAACTTAACCTCAAGGAACTAAAGCTCAACTCAACGACGAGTTCACACAACAATTTAGAATTTAATCCAAAAAATATCTACGTTAACCAAAATGGCACGTCGGCAGACATTTTGAATTTTCTTGACATTTTTCATTTTCAGTGATCACGTGGTCATCACTCGTCAGTGTCAGTGTTGCCTGATTTAAAGAAATAATTCCTACTAATTAAGACAAGTATAGATCGACCAGAATCTCATGAAAAATAGGGAAATGAAATTCCAAGGTTAGCAACACTACAGCTGCCCTAGCGATAAACAAAGTAACTGAAATTTTTTGTGAAATTGACTTTTTGCATTAACAAAAGTTTTATGTCGAGTAGTTTTTTACCACAGTTTAATATTTCAAATAAGTTGAACCGTTTACTGAAATTTAAATTGCCCAAACAAAGTAACTGCACTCACTAACCCGGAATATATGTAAATGCAAAACCAAGTAAACAACAAGCACAACACAAAAACAAAGTAATTGGATGTTGATTACTTTGTTTTTGTATTTAAAATGCAGTTGCTTGATTTTTCGTTTCGTGAAACGATCCCAGGTAAGGTGTTCTGAATGTGATTACTTTGTTTATCACTAGGGCAGCCGAGTTAACCTAGTGTTGCTTACTACAAAATTTAATTTCCCTATTTTTCATGAGATTCTGGTCGATCTATATAAGAATAAGATTTTAAAAACATCTTAAATAAAATTCTAAGAAAAAATTATTGATAACATTAATATTTACTTCATTTTACTAGTTTTTCTTAATTATAATTATTTAAAAACTAATTATACTCTGATTTTAATTCCGTGGAATTCTGACGTTTCTTAATATTAGCAGAGATAAAACTGTTCCCACAAAAAAGATAATAAATTCAAAACTGACATATAAATAAAAATCAATTGCCTCATGTAGAGTGTAGACATAATATGGCAAATGCCTGGTTAGATACTTCAGGTACTTTAGCTTGGGGTAAAATCGAACTTCGTGTGTTAACCCTGTTTTTCATACAATTAACTCTAGAATAATTCATTCTATTTTTAAATGGCAACTGTCAGAATTCCACCGAATTAATAATCAGACTTTGTTTACTTTTTTAAAGTTACCAATTTAGTAGTTTTATTTTTGAACTGGTAATTTTCTCAAAATGAGTCGACGCCATCTAGCGAAGACTTTTCAAAACGTACGCAATACTAGTCCCCTCTGCATTAAGAATTATGAACTACATGATTATAATTCTGCTAAATTAAAAATACTTGTTGAATTACTAACAGACTTGCAGTTGAGTGCACTATGTAAATTTACAGTATAGTACACAAAGCATTTCCCTGTTTTTTATACTAAGTTTACGCACCCTGGTACCTATTTCCACAGTGCACCTATTTCGCTTACAAATGTCACTCGGCTTGTAAACAAACTTTAAACTTTTTAATTTATGAGGCAAAGACTTAACGTCATACAGCTAATGTAAATGGAATTTCAGTATTTTGTACATATTAAAAAATGAAATTTATTTATAAAGTATACATTTCTTGGCAATTAAACAATAAATTAAAGAATTTATCAGAAATAGGTTTGTATTTTCATAAAAGAAAGAGTTAAATAATTTACCGATTCGTTTAACCTACTTAACCATAGAGAACACATCCCTAGTCGTTCGAGTTTCAAGTTCCAAACTCACTTCACTTCGCAAGTGCGTAGCAGATGTTTACAGAATATCAAACCAAGGTGAAGTGAGTTTGCTTTCGAAGTGAGCTATCTCACTTGAGTGAGCTTCGATATCGAGATGGTATTTTACAGAATAGCCCTACTGTACTATCGAGTTTTACAGAGTACAAATTAGCAAACTCATCTCGAATTCACTCTCTATAATTCGAAAATGGCGTTACAGAATAGCCCTGCTGCTCTCGATAAATAAACTCTTGGCAACAGGAGCTAGATGTTATCGTTCTTTGGCGTACGATATAGTTTATTCTATTTTCTTCATTTTTCTATGTCTGAGTGTCGCATATACATTTATATTGCCATTCATTTGAATTTTACCTTTCAAAATAAACAGATAAAAAATATTTTCCTTGTACGCAAGCAGGTGATGTGGCCTCGACCGTGACAATAGAAAGATTCTCTGAGCCGATGTTGTGCCTGAGATTGTACCGACATAGTCTTGGAACACATACATAGGTGTCTATACATATACTTACATATAGCACTCGGGAATTAATACCTACTTTGTTAGCGCGGTATAGAATCATATGATTTAGTGTTCTGTAAGTTAGTTCTAGTGATTTAATCGCTTCGTTGTGGAGGCGCGGCTTATGACAATTTCATTTTTTATTTTTAAAATTAGTAAGTACTTATCTACCTGCCAAAGTAGAGAAAAAGGCTGAGTGCTTTAAAACAAAGAGGTTTACACAGAATAAACGTTAAAACTTGTATTTTGTTAATTTTAATTTGATTTGTTTTGACAATGAACGAAGCTATATAAATCTATGCCTTGTTTTCCTATTATATTTTTATCCGGTTTGTACTACAAAGTTTTAAGTACATATTAACTATGTCAAGTATTATATAACTCTATATAAATTCCCACCAGCCGTTGAACTTTGGTAATAACTGAAATAATTCTATGTATCTACCTACATCGTATCCTCAAATCTATAAACTTATATATTATTGTTCATATTATGTACAGACAGCCTATACATATGAACAAAGATTTAATAGGCTTCAGAAAACAAAACATTCAATTTCGATTGATCACATTCACTGGCACGGGGCCAAGGATACGAGGATTCGAACACGTCATTGTTAAGAGATTAATAATGTTAATATTCCATTTTCCAAGATACACTATTGTGTAACTATCATGCTGCATCCACACTAACAAAAATTACATTAAATCGCGTGTGTGTTGAACGCGGCACACCGCGTAATTATTTTGGACATAAAGTTTTACGTTATAATCTGTGTACCAGTGCTCTGACCGTGTATAGGAACTTGTCCATTCATTTATGTGTCACTTTTTGTGTGCGTTTAAATTTGTGTTCACGACATAATGTGAATTTTTTGTTAATTTATTCACAGCACGGCGCAAAAAACAAATTTTCATTGGTGTAGATGCGGCTTAACAGATGCTCGACAATAGATGCTTATAAGAAAGAGGGTGGCAAATAAAACTTACTTTACTGTTTTTTACAACCTGTTTTTTACTGGTTACTGGGTAACAGTTCGGCGAAACTTTCGCCGAACTGTTACCCAGTAACCCATCTCAAGCGCTCCAAGCGCGCCGTCCACATTGAGCGTAACAAGTTCGCCGAAATGTTCGCTGTTCGGTTCGGTGAAATGTTCAAGTTTGGACGCACCTTAATGTTATGAAATAAAATAGGTAATTCTGGATGTCATCCGTCCAATAGCCACTGTCCATACATGACAAGGGTGTTTGTTACGCGATCAAGTTGCTTCGTCCACTCTATTTACTCAAACGAAATAGGTTTTTTCTTTGAGATCAAATTAAGTAAGTAGTTCTATAAAAATGAATATTATGTAATATAAAATTTTCTAGGGTTCCTTACCCAAACGACAAAATGTAGCCAACAAGTAGTGTCACTCTGATGTCTATCTGTCCGTCGTAGCTCGAAGCCATGAGTAACGGATGAGTTACAAACCTGTTTGAACATTTGGGTTAGAATATTGACCCAAAACTGAATATTTAATCCGAAATTCAAATAAATTATTTTTCCCATACACTAAAAAGGGGTCTAAAAATATATTTTTCTTGACTTTCGTGACGTTATGTTGCTTGTTTACTTTTAAGTACATAATATACTTAGTTTTTGCTATCTCTACATTGCATTCTAGCAAAAGGCAATTCGAGTACGAACGTAACTTGCCATCTTGCTGCTCACTTCGTTAAAATCTTAAAATGTACACGTATACCTACCTACCTAACATGACATTTTAAATGTTGAGCTGGGAAATATTTAAACATATTTGTGTATGTGTCTATTCTGTGAAATCGTGATGAAAATAATTTGTTATCACAGTTTTTAATACATTACTTATAATATACAAGTATAAATTGAAAGGAGAATGATCACCCCTGACCCAAACATTTACACAAAATGTAATTTATTAAAAATTATCTTACGAATATATGACAATTTGAAAATTAATAATTATTAATGCTACACTTCACGATAAAAAAATGTAATAAAAAAGGAATTAAACCGTCTTTTTAACTTCCCGTTTAAGTCTGACCGCCATTTGCATTACATTCTACGCATAGGTACATGCCCAAATAAAAAGAGGTTTGTTATTTTTTTAAAAATAATTTCATTTAAAATAGAACGGATATTAATTATTTAAATACATTATTTTATTTGTTATTTGTTGTAAATCGTACAATATATGCTTAAAGTAAATAAGTAATAATTAATATTATTATTTTTTT
Source organism: Melanargia galathea (assembly GCA_920104075.1). Classification (NCBI taxonomy): domain Eukaryota; kingdom Metazoa; phylum Arthropoda; class Insecta; order Lepidoptera; family Nymphalidae; genus Melanargia; species Melanargia galathea. Next base: position 26,147,406 of record OV049856.1, on the reverse strand, counting down.
ATAATATTGTTTTAACTTCGTTGCGTTTTGTGCAATGGAATATAATATAACTACAACCTTTTTGATTATGTGTAAAGAAACTTATTTCAAGATGTCAATATGACATGTCATTGTTTTAGTTGTGTGTGACGCTAGTGACGTCTACTCTATTTACATTTTGAATGTTTATTGTAGCACACCGGAGACCAATATTAATTTGGTTTATTGTGTTTGTATTGGATATCGTTGGACAGGTATGTTAAGTATAGTGCGCGCCAAACAATTAATAGTTCAAATCGGCAGGAAAGATACACGGCTTTCCTTACTACTTTAACAATTATAAACTACACACAACCTAGAATCATTTTCAAACTTAAACTTAGATTTATTTAAAACTACAAGTCCTAGAGGTATTAAAATGGTGTGTTTGGTTATCAGGTATAAATCTGCAATAAATGCTGCATACAACACGTTTGTAAACGACTGGGTTACACGCCCATAGATTTTTGGGCATTCTCCTTTAAAAACCCCCGACATTCGCCATTTTGTGCCGGCGGCCATCTTGGATTTGCATAGTGCTATTTTACTAGTGAAGCCCTTTCATTTGATACCCATATCGAGGGAGTTGTGATAAAATATGTAATCTGTCATTTTGTAGCGGCGGCCATCTTGGATCGATTTTCATCAAACATAGCTAACAACACTCTCGACTAATTCACCTTTCAAACAAAAAAAAAACCGCATTCAAATCGGTTCACCCGTTTGAGCGCTACAGGGGAACAGACAGACACACACACACACACACACGTCAAACTTATAACACCCCGTCGTTTTTGCGTCGGGGGTTAAAAATAAATAAAAATATAAATTCCTAGGTTACAGGTAGGTAGGTGCATATATAAAAATTCAACAACCAATAACATATACACATTTTCCGTTAGCACATGAAACGTTGCTAATATTCAGAGTAATAGAGAATTTTCAATTACAAACTTCGTACGGTGTAGTTTTTATTTTCCCTGTTTGCACATCGTGCGCACACAATATTGGCATTGAAAATTGAGATGGTTTTCGCGCGGTTGATGGCTTGGGTGTGGTACGAGTAGGTATTTGTTTGTAAAATTTAGCTCAAATGAAAAAATGATCTCGATAGAAGGCCTTGATTTAGATGAAAGGAAACTGTATTTAAATCTGTGATGGACTAACACAATTCATCATGATCAACCCATTACCGGCTCACTACAGAGCACGGGTCTCCTTCTCAGAGTGAGAAGGGTTTTGGTCATAGTCCACCACGCTGGCCAAGCGGATTGGCAGACTTCACACACCTTTGAGAACATTATGGAGAACTCTCAGGCATGCAGGTTTCCTCACGATGTTTTCCTTCACCGTTAAAGCAAGTGATATTTAAATACTTAAAACGCACATAACTCCGAAAAGTTAGAGGTGCGTGCCCCGGGATCGAACCCACGACCTCCGATTAGAAGTCGGTCGTCCTAACCACTAGGCTATCACAGCTTTTTCTAACACAATTAGGTAAATTATAATATTAAGAAAATATGCAGCGACTCGTATAACTTATCTCACTCTTACATTTTAGCAATTAGTTCAACTTACTCGTAGTTAATACATAAATAATTTTGTTTCGAAAATATCCTTACAAAATAATAGGCGTAATTTTGAAGTACAAGAAAACTCTTGTACTTCAAGATTATTTTCGAATTTCATAGTTGACCGCTCGACCCTTTAGATGTATACAGTATAAGCTACACGTCGGAAAATATTACATTCCGATTTTCCTTTCAAGGGTTAGAGTCCAGGAGTGTGTGTGGATTAATTAGTGGATATGCTATGTTTTTGTCACATAGGTACGTTGCTGAATCGCTCAATAAACGCGATCATGTTTATCGCAACGAGAAAATGGAGCACCATTTTCAAGTAATGGGAAGTACTAAAAAGATTGCTGTTGAACACGATACACATTAAGTTAAGACGCGGTCGATCCATTTTTAGTCATTTCATAAGTACCACCATCAGATAAGATTTAAAACTTGTAACTTCTTTTTTAAAACTGGAATTATAGTACCGGCCTTGCTGGCCGGTACTATAATACTGGCCGGCCGGCCTACCTGGCCAAGTACCGGCCTTGCTGCATGCAGTATGTACATATATTTATACGATACCTACTTTATGTGATAAACTTGAGAGTAGCGTAATATTTTGATAAAATTAATACGAAATTCTAGTCAAATTCTCTATTATTATATTACAAGTAGGTTGATATAATCAAGTGTAGAATGTTCTATATATCTATAGTTTGATGGCCCAGTTACAAGGACAGTAATTAGATTAGACAGTAGATTCTAAATGTTAGTTCGTGTTACGAAATTGCCGGATGAGTGGTAACTAATCACGTAATGCAATATTCAAATTATTGGATACATCCAAACTGACGTTTGTTTAGCTTGGTTTCACCCACGTAGCTGTATCAAGTTGTATTTTGGGTAAATTTTGCAGCAGTAAGTATGGGCTTCAAAGCTGCGAAAGTTTTGCTTCAATCGATAAAATATGTTGGAAGGTAAGAAAAGTACTCTACTCCTTATTTTAATATTTACAATAATTTTAACTAGGATTATCACTAGGATTATTATTATTATATTTTGTGTGTATGTATTGAAAAAAGTTAAATTTGCTACAGCAATCTACAATTCTACAGACACAGCTATAGGTAAATTACTATAGCAAACTTCCTTGAAAGTAGGTATAAAGGTTGGAAAAGATAGCGAGAACGGGAACCGGAAATCCACGATTACCTCCGGATTTTTGAAAAACCGAAATTCACGCGGGCGATGCCGCAGGCAAAAGATAGTTACTCACTAAACTTAAACATAAACTGATGTTCATCTCCGTTACGGAATAATAAAATAGGTTATACGCTCTGTTATAAACATTTCCTGTCAATACGTCGCAGACGGCGATGCTCACTCCCACAGGTAATAAATACGATATGAGTATATCAGGGGTCTCGTCTTCATAATATGGGGCATGAGAATCAACCTTTATATGTGCAAGTAACCAGAAAAGCTAAATATACCACAAAGAAGGTAAAAATAAGAGATACCTACCTACAATTCCATTGGGTATCAATTTAAAACACTAATCCCGTCTTATTTACGTGCTGAGAATTCAATAAAAAAAACAGAGAGAGTTTACTACAAATAAGCAGCCAGTCCAAATCCCTTTTACTCTCAGACTTTTACTGTAGAATAATTTACTGACTGAATCTCAATCGTAAATGGCAATACCACGAACAAAGGTCAAGAAAACAAAATAATTCCACATGTTTGTCTACGACAAATCGTCTTGATAGCATTCTTATAATGTTGATCGCGCATTACGGACAAGACGCAAGAGCCGCAAAAACCGCATATCTTAACGAAAGTGGCTGAATTTATGAAATATATGGTACGAGCCAACAGTGAGAGAGCGTCAGCCAGTCACAAGTGTTTGCGATCGTCACGACGAAAAAAGAAGAAAACCAATCAGATTTCTTAAGATCTAATGTAAAATTATTGGATCACGCCATATTTTATTAATCTCATTGGTCTATTCGTTGCACTGCTTCTAGGAGTTGTACCTAATAAAAAAATTGTTTAAAGGCGTTCAAAGGAGTAAATACAATTATCTACATTCTACCTAATAAGCACAAATCGTAACGTGCTTTCTGTATATACTTGCTGTAGCCGTAGCTAAGTGTGTGTCGTAAGTATATGAGGTTGATAAAGAGTTTTGAATGCTAGGTCAGGTATCGCTAACGAAAAATAAAGAATAATTACTTAGTTTAAAAATAAATAAATTTAAAATTTAAAAATGCAGAAAAAACAAACCAAGTATAATTCTGGCGAAGAGACTTATTTAAGCTGTTTTTCATGATGCTTGATTTTAATTATTTACATTTTCTGCTATCAAATTCCAATCCATTGCAGTGCGGGCAGCGCGTGTTATTCGTCCGCAATGTACGATCAGCGTCATACCAACTCAGTTGATATTGGCAGTTTCATTGTTCAAGTTTGATAAGCCTGGGGGAAAGTAATCAAACAATGCCGGATCCCGCCGAGCACGCGGAGTGCCGACTACTGGAGTAGGCACTATTTATTTTGTCAACAACACACATACAATATAGAGGTGTCAACGTCTTTGTCGGTATAACAAAAAACTTCAACCATTGCCTTTTCACGAGGGATATAGGTATTGTATGAAACCTGCTTATAGGCTATAGCCCTGTATACTATTAGGAGACCGCTTTCAAAACTTAGCGCTATTATTATAGTACCTAAACATAATCCAATGCCAATAACCATTTGTCATACTTGTAGTATTAGTGGTTTAGCATTTAGTATTTTTTAAACCGGCAATGAACAACGTGCAAAACTCGGGGCACTGACATCGCGAGCGCCGGGCGCGGGCGGCCCGTGACAACTTTAAGTATTAGGCTTTATTAATTTGTTTTGGAATTTCGTTTTCATTTACAAAAGCTAACCTGATTTCTTTGCATTTAATTTTATCAGATGTTGGTTGTACCAATCTATTATTACTATTATTTACTAATCTATCTATCTATCTATATCTATATCTATATCTATATAATATAATAAAACTGTAACAGATCCAATTCTGTACATTGAAGATATTTTGAAAATTTTTATTGGAGGGCATTCTATAATCGATACTGAAGCCAAAACTGCAATTTTTTTCATTTTTGTCTGTCTGTCTGTCTGTCTGTCTGTCTGTCTGTCTGTCTGTATCTTGGCCGCGCATCACGCCGAAACTACTGAATGGATTCGAATGAAACTTGGTACGATTTGAGTTTACACTCCGAGGTAGGACATAGGATACTTTTTATCCCGAAATTCACCACGGTTCTCTAGGGAGAGGGGATGAAAGTTAAAAGGTGTATTTAGCTGTAATTCATTAACGCGTTGTTCGATTTCACTCATTCTTTTTATGTTAGAAAGGTAGTACTTTATATATTGTTCCGTAAATATTTCAAGGTCATAGGTTTGTTAGTTCAGAAATGACAGACATTTATTGGGTTCAAATAACATGGAACCCGGATCTTTGTACGTACGGCTTATTTTAAACTGGCGTGCGTTTAAATTTATGTTTGTCGGTCTGTCTATTTGTTTCAACTAATCTCAGAAACGGCTGGATCGATTTTAACGGAACTTTCAATGGCAGATATGAATGGCAGAGAAATGGTACATAAAAGAATTATTGGATCCGTTCGGATCCCATATAAAACCTATAAACACGCGAACGAAGTCGCGGGGGTCAGCTAGTAATATAATAAAACTGTAACTGATCCAATTCTGTACATTGAAGATATTTTGAAAATTTTTGTTGGAGGGCATTCTATAATCGATACTGAAGCCAAAACTGCAATTTGTTTCATTTTTGTCTGTCTGTCTGTCTGTCTGTCTGTCTGTCTGTATCTTGGCCGCGCATCACGCCGAAACTACTGAATGGATTCGAATGAAACTTGGTATGATTTGAGTTTATACTTCGAGGTAGGACATAGGATACTTTTTATCCCGAAATTCAGCATGGTTCCCTTGGGAGAGGGGATGAAAGTTAAAACGTGTATTTAGCTGTAATTCATTAACGCGTTGTTCGATTTCACTCATTCTTTTTTTGTTAGAAAGGTATTACTTTATGTATTGTCCCGTAAATATTTCAAGGACATAGATTTTTTAGTTTAGAAATGACAGGCATTTATTGGGTTCAAATAACTTGGGACCCGGATCTTTGAACGTACGGCTTATTTTAAACATCTGTGCGTTTAAATTTATGTTTGTCGATCTGTCTATTTGTTCCAGCTAATTTCCGAAACGGCTGGACCAATGTTGATGGAACTTTCTGGTGATGTTATAAGGAGTAACTTAGGCTACATTTAGTTTAGGTACAAAAAAGGATTATGGGATCTAATCCGATCCTATATACAAGCCTATATCGCGGACGAAGTCGCGGGGATCAGCTAGTAATAGTATAAAAGTAAATAAACTGGATAGTGTGGCAGTCTTAAAATAAAATTAGTTACATAGCACACGCTTACGAAGTAAGTATACAGTCATCGAACTATTAGGTACGCTTAGAATGGAAGTTTCTAACAAACCGCTCGAAACGTAAGCTATAAACCAACCCATGTGTGCCCTGTAATTACATTTGCCGACACGCACACAAGCGCATGAGTACCTTGAGCACTGACGCGACGATAGTCTCCGAGCGTAGACAGAGATGTGGTACTCTGTCTACGCCTCCGAGGCTTGCTAAAAACGGCTTATCGCCGCGTCGACGACTGCCTTTCTTTACCTATTTATTCTAAGTATACAGTATTATATTCATTATTTGGAGGGTAGTTGTCTATATTTGTAGGTTCTTTTTACCCGACTACGGCAAAGCCAAAAGGAAGGGTTATGATTTTAGCAGTATATGTATGTATGTAATATGTAAGTTTGTGGCCGATTTTTGTATGATATTCCGTGTGTACCACCGTAGCACCTAAACTACTGGGCCGATTTTGATGAATGAGATGTCAATTAATTCTTTGTTATGGTCCGGATGACATCTCAAGCGAACTACGGATTTTAGAGCAACTCCTGAGCGAAGCAAGGGTGTTGCATCTAGAATCCTGAGAGTAGCGCGGGATTTAGGGACTACCCAAGATTAATACAGCATTGCCCCCACGTTAAATACTCAACTTTTCACACCTCGCGAGACAACAAAATCATCATGATCAACCCATTACCGGCTCACTACAGAGCACGGGTCTCCTCTCAGAGTGAGAAGGGTTTTGGCCATAGTCTACCACGCTGGCCAAGCGGATTGGCAGACTTCACACACCTTTGAGAACGTTATGGAGAACTCTCAGGCATGCAGGTTTCCTCACGATGTTTTCCTTCACCGTTAAAGCAAGTGATATTTAAATACTTAAAACGCACATAACTCCGAAAAGTTAGAGGTGCGTGCCCCGGGATCGAACCCACGACCTCCGATTAGAAGTCGGTCGTTCTAACCACTAGGCTATCACAGCTTTTACAACAACAAAATCAAGAGGAATAAATAACAAAAACATTTGTTCAATATCGTTAACATCCATACTAATATTATAATGTGACGCATCTATCTCTCGTTGTTTTCACAAGACGTTATTATAATAAGTAAAATTATCGTCCGTAAACTGACTTTACAGACAACCAATTTCTTGAAAGTAAAATAACAACACATTCTCTGAAATCGGGTAAAATAATTATTGGTAGAGATCGACCAGAATCTCATGAAAAATAGGGAAATGAAATTCCAAGGCTAGCAACACTACGGCTGCCTTAGCGATAAACAAAGTAACTGAAATTTTTTGTGAAATTTTGCATTAACAAAAGTTTTATGTCGAGTAGTTTTTTACCACAGTTTAATATTTCAAATAACTTGAACCGTTTACTGAAATTTAAATTGCCCAAAGTAACTTCACTTACTAACCCGGAATATAAATGCAAAAACCTAGTAAACAACAAGCACAACACAAAAACAAAGTAATTGGAAGTTGATTACTTTGTTTTTGTATTTAAAATGCAGTTGCTTGATTTTTCGTTTCGTGAAACGATCCCGGTATAGTCTGTTCGTTTTCTTAAGGTCGCCTTTTGTGTCTTGCCGCCTCCGCCGCGCGGTATTTTGCCAAAGACACCGCCGTGACTTCAAAGCATGCCGCGCGGGGTGTACAGGCATAAGGGGGTTTGGCATTTTATTCCTACTCATATTTTTTCATTAAAATTCTGTTTCCTTTTTATATTTTTTTAAATTCGTATTTTATTACAATATAACCAAAATGAGAAGGATTCAGGAAGGAGTCTCTCAAAATGAGAAGGATTTTAACCATAGTCTACCACACTGGCCAAGTGCGGATTGGCACACTATTCGGAGATTCTGTTAGAATAGAAAAAAAATTACAAACAGAAAAAAAGTTATAAAAATAAAAACAGAATACTAAGCCCTCATTCGCATTAGCGGTTGCGGTAGCGGTTCGGCTAGCTGCTTTTATATTTTTATATGCAACCGCTACCGCAACCGCTAATGCGTACGAGCGCTTAGTGCGTACAAAATGAGCGGTTGCATATCTATACTAATAAATAAAATTGAAGTGTCTGTCTGTAATTTCGAAATAACTACCACATATTCAGCTCATATGGTTATTTGAACGATACCATAACCGAATCACACGTTTTTAAAATTTTTGTCTGTCTGTCTGTCTGTTTGAACGGGCTAATCTTCGGAACGGCTGAACCGATTTTGACGGGACTTTCACAGACAAGTAGAGGATTAACCAAGGAGTAACATAGGCTACTTTTTTAACCGACTTTCAAAAAAGGAGTTGTGTTGAAATCGGTAAATACAGATGTTAAAAACGGCCTGATACCTAGGTATTTTCGCTGCGCGCGATCGCGACGGCCGACGTTCGCGCTCCCCGCGCCGCGCCGCGCCGCACGCCCCTGCGCCCTGCGCCCGCCGTACGCGGTACCGCGGTACGCCGCCGCGCGGCGGGGGGCGGGTGGACCAGAAATCTACTTATCCCTCAGGATTTGTGAAAAATCGAAATTCACGCGGGCGAAGCCGCGGGCAAAAGCTAGTAAAAATATAAAAAGCGGCTAGCCGCACCGCTACCACAACCGCTAATGCGTATGAGGGCTAAGAGCACCTGCGCCTGTACCGACACTAAGTTACCGAACGAACTATAAGGGGTTCTGAATGTAATTACTTTGTCTATCACTAAGGCAGCCGAGTTAACCTAGTGTTGCTTACTACAAAATTTAATTTCCCTATTTTTCATGAGATTCTGGTCGATCTATACCGTTTGTTTTCCATTTGCAGAAATTGTTATATTCGGGGAGCAAATAGTTTATTATACCTACTTTGAGCATTTATTTTAATAGTTTCCAGAGTTAAATTGCTGCTGTATCACTCGTCACTCGACATTTTAATTTGAAATTAAATATATAATTTTATTAATTATTTCACTTAAATCCCCAGTAAATACCACAATATTTTCAATAATCTATACTCTGTGGTATAGCAAGTGAAAGGGATGCCATTATTTGTTGGAGTGAGACAGCAATACTTGAGAGACTTCAATGAACTAAAACCTCTTTGGAATTAGTTTGTAATGTGTAGAATTTTCTTCAGATGCGCGATGATTCTAAATTTAAATCACATTATAACCCTTAAGATATAATGGATTCCAGTACAACATTACAGCCCGGCTAGGCCATAGGAATGTAATGACGTACTTTATCTGTGGATAACAGGCCCTGTAATAAGGCATTCTAAAGCGAGCGGTGTGAAAAATATTATTTAGTTTCCGATAGACATAATAGATGGTGCTTGCCCCGCGTTTCTGCACACTAAATTATTATTTTATGTTAAGGTGCATGTGCTGACAGTGACTTTCATACATTTTTCTTTTTGATTATTCTTGAAATGTATACATTTTTCTTTAAATTTAATTTGTTTTATAATTTCTTTATGGGTTTCTATGCGCGGAATTTTCATGTCAAGCAAATATATACATTATATACATTATAAAAACGGCATTCAAAAAGTGGCAAATTTACGCATGTGTGAGTATATTTTTTAGCGCCATCTATCATTATAGTTTAAAAGTACTTCACAATTATAGAGTATGAGGTTCATATCTAAGCACGAGGATACAGAGTTGCCATTTTCACGGAACGGTGACTCTCCTAATATTTTAAAATTTTGTCATGGCAACCCATCGCCAAAACTATCAAACGTGAATGACCTTCCACTTCTTTTCGAAATCGTTAGAAGAAAAATCGTAAGTATACCTACTACTAAGTAGGTATAGGTACTAGTTACTACCAAACAAAATAATACCTATTCGTCTCTGAGCTTCGTGCGAGAGCGAACTCGCGCGGGTTCGTGCTAGCTCCGTCCCTTTCTGTCCGCTCACTGATACCTACCTAAAATATGCTATTGCGACGCGTCTTGCGGTTACATTCAGAGGCGATTATTTATTTGGCGATACCTACCTATTATACCTACCCATTATGGGTCTAATCAATACAAACTAACGTAAAATTATTAGGTTTTTGTTAGATAGGTTGTTACCTACATCAACTTGAATTTATTTGTAATTATATACCTACCTATAAGTATAACATGAAATGTCCAGTCATCATGTTTCTTTTTATAATTTACCTACCTATTGTCCTTTTCCGCGGCTTTACCGTTTTTAAAAATCCTATACCTATATCTATACTAATAAATAAAATTGAAGTGTCTGTCTGTAATTTCGAAATAACTACCTCATAATAAGCTCATATGGTTATTAGAACGGTACCATAACCGAATCACACATTTTTAAAATTGTTGTCTGTCTGTCTGTCTGTCTTAGATCTGTTTGAACGGGCTAATCTTCGGAACGGCTGAACCGATTTTGACGGGAATTTCACATACAAGTAGAGAATTAACCAGGTAGTAACATAGGCTACTTTTTAACCGACTTTCACAAAAGGAGGAGTTGTGTTTTTCTACATATGTACACCGATATCTCCGAGATTTCTGAACCGATTAGCGTAATTTTTTTTAATCGATAAAGAAACATTGCGACACTGCCCTACAAAAAAATTAGATTCCAACTTCTCAATCCTGATGCTGTAGGGGACCTGATCCCCAAACCTAATGGGATTTAGGAACTGTCGGTTATTTAAATTGATATTGGGGGTACCAATTAAAGACTATCGTTGAATGAACTTGAGTAGGTACATATTCAACTCCTCAACCCTGATTCTGTAAGGAATTGCATTCCGAAATCGTAAGGATCCCACAGAATTTTTCCGTTTTGGTGACGGGTTACTACAGATAGGCTACTTTTTGTTCTGGAAAATCAAAAGTTCCCACGGGATTTTTAAAAACCTAAATCCACACGGGCGAAGCCGTGGGCATCATCTACTTAGTACCTAATTATAATGAAAATTAACCTTCAGTCTTCTACTTATACCTACCTAGTAGGAACCTATCTACCGTGAGGAGCGTCGTCGCTCCGTTGCAACGTGCAGGACAAACAAACAAACACACTTTCTCATTTACAACGTTAGTTTTACTTTGCGCAAAAACCGAAACACGTGTCAAATATTTTTACATTTGGAATAGTTACAAAATACAAATACAAAATTCGAAAACATAATTGTAAACTTACAAAGTTGTGTTGCGTCATTGTTCTCAAAAAAAAAAAAAAAATGGTCACCCCAACTCGCCAGCCATCGTCACCTCGACTCGCGAGTTGAATGACCGCGCGCTGTATGCCGATCGTCAGCTGATGCGCGTTTCAACCACTGTGCCTAAGCTTTTTTGGACAAAATTATAACACAATATTCTAGTTAGACAGTTGAAGTTTTCACAGATGATGTAGGTACCTATTTCTGTTGCCGCTGTAACAACAAAAAACATAATAAATTTTCAAGGGTCCGCCATACAAAAAACGTGATTTTTTGCCGTTTGTATAGAAAATGGTACGGAACCCTTCGTGCGCGAATCCGACTCGCACTTAGCCGGTTTTATTTGAAGCAGGTAGATAGATAGTTAGGTACTTACCTACCTACCTATTGTTTCATTTATACATATTTTTATCGAAGTTTATAGGTAGGTACCTAATAATTTAATTTATTTACTAACTAGTAGTTAAATCAAGTCGATTGGTTGCTTAGTTAGGGCGTGAAGGAAGGATAAATAAACAAACACACTTTCGTATTTATTATATTAACTACTATGGATTAAGAAATTGGCATCTTATTTATTTGTAAGTCCTAATATTCTGAGGTCATTACTCATTACAAAGGTAATGCTCCAAAATGGCTAATTCTGGGTTAATTGGGTAGAGAGCTAAACATCGATACTCTGTCAGTCAATCTATCCGCGCTAGTACCTACTTGCGTTACCTATTTTAGTCTTCAGGCAGTATGGGCGAGAAGATATCTCGTAACTTTACGAACCTGCGTGACCGAGTAGAAACTTCTGAATAATCCTATAGTATTTTAAATATTATTTAATTTTATTATTATAAATCAATAATAAACCTAATAATTTAACTTACCTACAACAAATAATGCATACCTATTGGTACATAATAATGCGCAGGTACATACCTACTATTATAACGTTGCAGGTTTGTTAGCACCAATCGCTACTTCACTTATGTACATCGGCCATACCGCGACCGGTTCATCTTCATACTATTAGTTTTTTTAGTCGCATTCTACAATTTTTAGTACTTATATAATATAAGTAGGTACTAAAAATTGTAGAATGCGACTAAAAAAATATGTGTGACGAAAGTTTCACTCAAAAGCGTGAAATAAGTAATCATCTTCTGCAAGAATTACGATTTGAATAATATTTTTTACTAAAATTAATATTTTATTTCCAACATTCCATTAAGGAAGGATTGATCTTTAATATTTTATAATTTTTTTTAAATAATCGTTATATCTGAAGCACTACAGTGTTCAAAAGTTTCTAAAAAATCATGAATCAGGGTTACGGCCTCTTAAGGGGTGGATTACTTTTCGAAAAGGAAACCTTTAATTCAAACCTTTTAACACAGGCAATGAATAATATAGGGCTAGTGATTATCACTGGCTTGGCGTCCCCTCTATATAGATTATAGGTAGGTACATAATATAATATGTACATGCCTAAAATATATACTTCGTAAATGAAATTGACTAACATCGTAAAAATGAATAAGATTACAGATCGGTCTCACAGCGTCACATAAAATAGTGGTTACAAAATATGTTACAAAATACGTATATCGCCGGTTTATCAGTAGCTACAAAATTAGGTCACACTAGATGATGCCCACGGCTTCGCCCGTGTGGATTTAGGTTTTTAAAAATCCCGTGGGAACTTTTGATTTTCCAGAACAAAAAGTAGCTTATCTGTAGAAACCCGTCCCCAAAACGGAAAAATCCCGTGGGATGCCCACGATTTCGGAAAACAATTCCTTACAGCATCAGGGTTGAGGAGTTGGATATGTACCTACTCGAGGTCATTCAACGATAAAGTCTTTAATTGGTACCCCCAATATCAATTTAAATAACCGAAAGTTTCTAAAACCCATTAGTTTTGGGGATCAGGTCCCCTACAGCATCAAGATTGAGGAGTTGGAATCCAAATTTTTTATAGAACAGGGTCGCAATGTTTCTCTATCGATTAAAAAAAAAATACCCAAATCGGTTCAGAAATCTCGGAGATATCGGTGTACATAGGTAGAAAAACACAACTCCTCCTTTTTTGAAAGTCGGTTAAAAAAGTAGCCTATGTTACTCCCTGGTTAATTCTCTACTTGTATGTGAAGGTCCCGTCAAAATCGGTTCAGCCGTTCCGAAGATTAGCCCGTTCAAACAGACAGACAGACAGACAGACAGACAGACAGACAGACAGACAGACAGACAGACAAAAATTTTAAAAACGTGTGATTCGGTTATGGTAGCGTTCAAATAACCATATGAGCTTAATATGAGGTAGTTATTTCGATATTACAGACAGACACTTCAATTTTATTTATTAGTATAGATACCTAGGTAGGTACCTACCTACTTTTTGTGCATTTTGTGATAAAAACAGTCCGTCCCCTCGCAGCCGGTTGGCGAGCTAAAAAGAAAGATCGTGCCGGTTGAAGAAAGTAGGAGTCATGTTTTAGAATAAGTACCTACCTAGTACCTACCCAAGTGATGTTAGACAAGATCAAGAAACAAAGTTTTTGTCACCGCGCCGCGCCACTCGGTAGGTACCTAATAATTTGCAAATCAAAGACGCCGCCGCGCCGCCCGCGCGGCCGTCTATAATAAAACCTAGGTACCTAGTAGCACAGCTAGTAGGTATACTAATAGACTCGAATTAGTAGTGAAACATTATTCAAGTTAGTTACTTATTTTGGAAAAATGATTTCAAATGATTTATAAAGTCGAATAGTTTGAATGGAATTCATAGTCGCGCATCGCTTATATTATCCGAAGTGGCCGAAGCGGCCTCTATAGTCCGGGAGGTAGCGGCACTTTCCGATCATTTCTTCCTGTTTTATTTTTGACTAGCGGTCCGCCCCGGCTTCGCCCGTGGTACATAATATATAGCCTATAGCACTCAGGGATCACGTACATATCCAACGGTGAAAGAATTTTTGAAATCGGTCCAGTAGTTCCTGAGATTAGCGCGTTCAAACAAACAAACTCTTCAGCTTTATAATATATAGTATAGATTAATTATCTGTATCATGTACCTATCTCTAATACAGACGTCTTCCGTTGTACCATGGAGGAGGGTTGCGATTCCAACAGATTCCATTCAGAAAATTCATAAAAAAATCCCCTAGCTTCTGGCATGAAACTTGCTCAACTCGTTAATTTAAACAATATAGTCTTCCAGCTGAAATACCTACATAGTTGAGGAACAACTATGTACCTAGGTGGTCCATCCATCAATATTTTTTTCAGTACATTTGAACATTTTTCGTCATAATGGATACTTTAAAACTTCGTGTAATTATGGAATATGAGTTCCGTCGTGGCACCAACGCGACACAAACGGCACGTGACATCAAAACCGTTTACGGAGAGAACTGTTATACAAACGAACGCACAACCCGTTATTGGTGTTCCCGGTTCCGTTCTGAAAATTTTGACTTACATGATTGCATTGGATCTTTATTACAAATTACCCGGATACACTTTTACTGAATTAAAAAAATTCTATTCATTTCGGAAGCATTATCCCAAATTAAAACTCCGTACCGAATATTGGAAACAACATAGCCATGATAGGTATGCCGAAAGATCCGTGCTTCGGTCAGCAATTTTAAATATTCTACGTAAAGCAAAGACAAATTTATTGATTTTGTTGCACAAGTTGTCAATATTAGGACCTCAAGCACAAAATTCATCCAAAATCATACCCAAAAAACAAATCGTAGATATTCGTTCTATGTTTTCACCAGTACATGTCACCTTTAAATGTCATTTTTCTGTTTCTTAATGCTTAAAATCATGTATTTAGTTTTTTAAGGTTTAAACATAAGTTATTACTTTTAAGCCATTCGTGGACGTCGTCTAGAGTTTTATTTATTTCAGAAGAGTTGTCATTATTTTTTACACATGGTAAAATAATAGAGACATCATCTGCAAACATAATGCATTTATGTTTAGTAGAATCGGGAAGGTCATTGATGTAAATCAAAAATAGAAGTAGTTCAAGGACACTGCCCTGCGGCACACCAAATGAATTTATCTCTACCTCTGAACTAAATTTTGTTAGCGCATTTTTTCATTTAATTTTGATATTTCTACTAATTGCTTCCTATCTTTCAAATAACATTTTAACCAATCATAGCATAGCCCTCGTAATCCATAATGTTCGCATTTTTTCAATAAGTCATGTGAAACGTAGTCAACGAAGCCTTGGTCATAATGGATGATACGATTGGAATTGGAATGGATACGATTGGATTTAAATTTTTAAACGTGGGAATTCATTGATTTACTGGGATAAAAAGAAAGCTATTTCATTCATCATATTTTTAAATCTATCTCATTTTAAAAGCTATCTCATTCTTCATACGTACCGTGCAAAAAACAAAAGACACACAAAAATCTAAAAAAAATAAAGCTTTGGCTTCAGTATCAACTATGGATACTGAAACCAAAACTGCCCTCCAAAAAATGTTTATTTCTTCAATGTACAGAATTGATTACAGTTTTATTATATATACTAGCGGACCCGGCAGATGTCGTCCTGCCCGCTATTAGCGCCACCTACCGGGTCCAATTTTTCTACTTATAAACCTTCCTCTTGAATAACTCTATCTATTAAAAAAACCGCATCAAAATCCGTTGCGTAGTTTTAAAGATTTAAGCATACATAGGGAATAGGGATATAGGAAAAGAGAAAGCGACTTTGTTTTATACTATGTAGTGACAAGCAGACACCTGCGACTTCGTTCGCGTGGATATTGGTTTTTAAAAATCCCGTGAGAATCATTTTGTTTTTCCTAAGCTCCTTTCAGCTCATACCTTGCTAAAAATTGTTAAAAGTTCACTGGCGGATGTTTAGGTAGATCAATATGTAAACATCCGCCAGTGAAAGTCCCATCAAAATCGGTTCAGCCTTTCAGATATTAGCCAGTAATCTTTAAAGTATTTCCTTTCTAACAAAAAAAGAATGAATGAAATCGGTTAAAGAATTTCAGCTAAGTAGGTACACATTTTGACTTTCATCCCCTCTCCCAAGGGAACCGGACTGAATTTTGGGATAAAAAGTATCCTATATGTTACTCATTTTATCATGAGTTTCATTTCAATCCAATTAGTAGTTTTTACGTGACGCGCGCACGAACATACAAACAAACAGACAAAAATTTCAAAAATAGCTTTTTACATTCTATTACTTATCCCTAACATCTCCCAGTTATTATTTTGCAAAAATCTTCAATGTACAGATACGGCAATTCTACGATTTTATTATATGTATAGAAGTATATATGTATATAAAAGTCGTAGTATGTACGGAGTTACATGCATAAATGTAAAGTTCTAAAACACTTGGAATTCGCGCCGATTTTACGCCGAAACGCAGATCGGTGGTGGCAGCGTCGAAAAAATGACGGCGGCGGCGGCGGGTCGGCGCGGCGCACACGTCTAGTAGGTAGTATAATAATAGTGCTAAGTTTTCGGAAGCGGTCTCCTTATACCCTGTATCGATAAATCGTCCTTCAAATAAAGTAGGTATTACATTCACATCAAAATATTTCGTTTCCTCTTGGTCTATATCTATATTGCGATGATAATTTCGGTTTTGCGCGTGGCTTGTAAAATAAATCACGCCGCATGTAGGGTTGCCACCCGTACTACCCTTTTTTATCTTTTTTTCTGCGATCGAAGTTTTCTATCTTCGATCACAGAAAAAAAAGTTTTTTATTATATTATCGCGAAACTGAAGTGGCAATGGGCGGGGCAAATTTTTCGAAAAACTGATGGACGTTGGAGTTCCTTGGTACTTGAATGGCGACTAGTAAATGAAGCGTAGGTAGACCCTCCACTCGATGGACAGACGATCTCAAGCGAGCAACTTAAAACGAAATCTACGAGGGTTCCAAACGCGCCCTAGTCTGACAAGAGCCCACAACAAACTATTATTATATTCGAAGTTTATTTGACAAATATGTAACTTGATTTGACTAAAATTTAACAAATGAATTAACGGGGAAAAATAAAGCAAACAAGCAACTAGACGAAATAAACGAATTAAAACGGAACTGTGTATCATTTCAACCAGGGACCTGACGGGGAATCTTTCTTTGTTATTCAATCACGCAATAACTGTTGAACCGATTTGGCTGAAAGTCGTAAAACTTTTTATCCCGGAAAAATCCATGGTACCCGCGGGATTCGTAAAACAATTGTAATATTATATAATTTTCCAGAACTACTGTATTTTCACAACTTTTGAAAAATAAATAATTTTTTTTAATGAAGTTTTCAAGATATGGACAATTGTCCGTTTTCAGTAGGCATATTGCAGTAGCTTATATATAAGAAAAAATTGGAAAATTTTCCAATAAAAATTGGCAACCCTAGCCGCAAGAATATATTTTATTCAAAAATTTTTCTCGGCGCATTATTAGCTCTGCAGGCTTATGTAGGTACCTAACATCTTAGTTCAACTAAGGTCCAACAGGCTTGACTAGGGGAAAAATCAATACATTATATTATATCGATAGATCGAGGCAATAGTTATCCTGCGACTAGGCGCGGGTGCGAGTAGCAACGTTTATCGATAGTCCAATATCGATAATCTATCTATAGACTACGAGACGCGCGCCATACCCGGCGGCGCGGCGCCTATAAAATAAATATAGGTATATCGATAAACAATCGCTTGTATATCGATAGTCCAATATCGATAATCTATCGAAAGTTTATGTATAGGCAACGCTACCCGCGCCATACCTGGCGCCTAAAAAACAAATATAGGTATATCGATAGACAATTGATTGTCTATCGATAGTCCAATATCGATAATCTATCGATAGTTTATGTATAGGCAACGCTACCTGCGCCATACCTGGCGCCTAAAAATAAATGTAGGTATATCGATAAAAATCGATTGTCTATCGATAGTCTTATCTATAGGCCACGCTATCCGCGCCATACCCGGCGTCTAAAAATAAATGTAGGTATATCGATAAACTATCGATAGTCCAATATCGATAATCTATCGATAGCCGCACGTCACCCCTCGACCTGTCGCGCACTATAGATTGGTAGGTAGTATAGAGGTTTGACGACCTCCCTGGCGCACTGGTAAGTGCTGTGGTCTTATTAGAGGGAGGTCCCGGGTTCGATTCACGGCAGGGAGGAATTTTATATTTTATAATTTTCTCTAGTCTGGTTTGGTAGGAGGCTTCGGCCGCGGAGAGTTGCCACCCTACCAGCGATGCCGTGTCGCCAGCGATTAGCGTTCCTGTACGATGCCATGTAGAAACAAAAGGGTGCCATGTCTTCATGGGTTTAAAAAAAACTGGCATACACCTTCCAGGTTAGCCTGTTCATATCTTAGACTGCATCATCACTTACCACCATTTTCTACTCGTGTGATGTGAGATTGCAATCTGTAGGCTAACTTGTATCCGAATTAAATAAAAAAATACGAAGCTAGTCGAGAAACGTTTCAGTGCCATCTAGTTCAATTTTATAGTAAACAATTTGTAGTTTATATTGGAACCACTAAGCTTGGATAACAGCATTGATGTCAGTGTGTGCGTGAGTGTTGCGTCTTTACAGTAATTGATATGAAAGCTATATATTTTTGAATGTTTGATGAAATGGCTCCGTTTTAAAGTAAACTAATGATGTGATAAAATAATAGGCATTGTTATATGTTCTGTCGTATAATATTTTTAAAAACTGTACGTAGCAACTAGGCAAAAATTATAAAAACCTGTGAAACACCCTAATAGCGCCATCTAGCGGGAATTTGTCCGGAAGAGCTGCGTGTAATGGCCCTTAAATTAAATTAATAAAGCGTAGTCGGGTTTTAGTTTACGAACCTTATCTCGTGTAATTATTTTGTGACGTAGGTAACCGCATACTCTAGGTATATTTAGAGTGATAGGCGACTGCGTCTCTGTCCACTAGCACTGGCATTTTTTCACACCAGTCCTGTGGTGGTTCGAATAGTTCCATATAATATATTTCATGCTACATAACTACGATTAAGATCGTTCTAGTGCCATCTGAATAGAGCGTAAGGGACCGTTCAGATAGACCGGCGCGGAGAGCGTCGGAGAGCATTTTTTTTTTCACACAGACGCGGATGCGTTCGGAGCCGAGCGTACGCTCTTGAGTCTTGGGCCGGATTGTACTCAGAGCAATTCGGCCTACGCAGCTACGGTCGGCTGCGCGAGCATGAAAGAGCACGCGAACGGAGCCGGTCGGATGCTCGAGCGCGAAAGAGCACGAGCACGGAGCAGCCGACCGGCTCGACGAGCAGCCGAGCGGCTGCTCTTATATATTTCACACCGAGCGTATTGGAAGCATCCTCGAGCATCCTCTTATCATAAAAGAGATAAAATGTAAAAATAAAGCTTAATTCAATGTCTAAGGGACCTTTCAGACAGACCGGCGCGGAGAGCGTCGGAGAGCATTTTTTTTTTCACACAGACCGGCCGTTCAAATTTGCTCTGCTCTCCGCGCCGGTCTGTGTGAACGGACACGCGGATGCGCTCGGAGCCGAGCGTACGCTCTTGGGCCGGACGGCAGAGCATATTCGGCCTACGGTCGGCTGTGCGAGCATGAAAGAGCACGCGAACGGAGCCGGTCGGATGCTCGAGCGCGAAAGGGCACGGGCATGGAGCAGCCGACCGGCTCGACGAGTAGCCGACCGGCTGCTCTCATATATTTCACACAGAGCGTATTGGGAGCATGCTCGAGCATCCTCTTATCATAAAAGAGTTAACATGTAAAAATAAAGCCTATTTCAATGTCTTAAGATTCTATTTTAAATGCGATTAAAATTTGCTCTGCTCTCCGCGCCGGTCTGTCTGAAAGGTCCCTTAAGATTCTATTTTAAATGCGATTAAAATTTGCTCTGCTCTCCGCGCCGGTCTATCTGAAAGGTCCCTAAGAGCTACAACGCACTAGCGGTTAGCCGCAAGGCGGTACGTCGTTGCGGCAGGCCGCATGTCTATTTTATTATGAAATCGTATAATTTCAACGCACTGACCTGCGGCCAGCCGTCAAGCGCTCCGGTTGAGCACAGAACAAAAATACTCAGGGGAGGACTTGAGACTGCGGCGTTCCGTACGGTTGAATATTCTGGTGTGCCGCATCCCCTCAACGCACTATGCGGCCAGCCGCGCGGGGCGCCTTACCTCAGTTGCCAGCTAGCCAGCAAAGGATGTATCCAAAATCTTTTTTTATTTTTATGAAGAGTTTTTCCACGATAATATAAATGAATAACTGCTGCAACTTCTTCGACGTCCATCTTGTGCAATATTCAAGAACTACTGATTATTGCGGCGGACCGCAATAGAACCGAAACGATACGGCTAGCCGAAGTATGGCGTACCGTTGCGGCAGAACGCAAGACATGCGGCCTGCCGCAACGACGCGCCGGCTACGGCATTGCGGCTAGCCGCTAGTGCGTTGTAGCTCTAAGATTTTGAGCAAACAAACAAACTCGTTAGGTGTTGGCGTTGAGCAGTCAATTTGGACTTAGGTGACGAGTTTGTTTACTCGAAAACTTCTGTAGATAGTATCTACCTACCTACCTTAAATATTTGTACTGCTGTTTTTGACTTAAAATATTAAACGTGTTTCTGTTTTTTTTTTACCCGACTACGGCAAAGCCAAAAGGAAGGGTTATGATTTTAGCAGTCTATGTATGTATGTATGTATGTGGCCAATTTTTGTAAGAGATTCTGCGTGTACCACCGTAGCGCCTAAACTACTGGACCGATTTTGATGAATGAGGTGTCTATTGATTCTTTGTTATGGTCCGGGTGACATAGGGTGATAGGCTACATTTTATTTACGAAAAAAGTCCAAAAAGTGACCTTCGCGCGGCTTTCTAGATTATTAAATTAGTAATTCCGATAGAATATATAACAGATGACGCCACTAGTTGCTTGCCCCGCGTTTTAGCACACTAATTTATTATTAAACTATTGCGTAGTCGGGTTTTAGTTTACGAACTTTATACTTGTTACTTTGTTTCATGATCAACCCATTACCGGCTCACTACAGAGCACGGGTCTCCTCTCAGAGTGAGAAGGGTTTTGGCCATAGTCTACCACGCTGGCCAAGCGGATTGGCAGACTTTCACACACCTTTGAGAACGTTATGGAGAACTCTCAGGCATGCAGGTTTCCTCACGATGTTTTCCTTCACCGTTAAAGCAAGTGATATTTAAATACTTAAAACGCACATAACTCCGAAAAGTTAGAGGTGCCTGCCCGGGATCGAACCCACGACCTCCGATTAGAAGTCGGTCGTCCTAACCACTAGGCTATCACAGCTTGTTTGTTACTTTGTTTACTTACTTTCATTTGACTTATTTTAAACTAGCCGACCCCCGCGACTTCGTCCGCCTGGATATAGCTTTTATATAGGATCGGACTGGATCCCATAATCCTTTTTTGTACCTAACCTAAATGTAACCTAAGTTACTCCTTATAACATCACCTATCTGCCATTGAAAGTTCCATCAAAATTGATCCAGCCGTTTCGGTAATTAGCTGGAACAAATAGACAGATCGACAAACATAAATTTAAACGCACACCAGTTTAAAATAAGCCGTACGTTCAAAGATCCGGGTCCCAAGTTATTTGAACACAATAAATGTCTGTCATTTCTGAATTAAAACACCTATGACCTTGAAATATTTACGGGACAATATATAAAGTACTACCTTTCTAACAAAAAAAGAATGAGTGAAATCGAACAACGCGTTAATGAATTACAGCTAAATACACGTTTTAACTTTCATCCCTTCTCCCAAGGGAACCATGCTGAATTTCGGGATAAAAAGTATCCTATAACCTACCTCGGAGTATAAACTCAAATCGTACCAAGTTTCATTCGAATCCATTCAGTAGTTTCGGCGTGATGCGCGGCCAAGATACAGACAGACAGACAGACAGACAGACAGACAGACAGACAGACAGACAGACAGACAAAAATGAAAAAAATTGCAGTTTTGGCTTCAGTATCGATTATATAGTGCCCTCCAATAAAAATTTTCAAAATATCTTCAATGTACAGAATTGGATCTGTTACAGTCTTATTATATTATAGATAGGTATACTGTTTGCTTAGAATGTTTATCCAACCAATAGATGATACTGGCTTAAATGTTTAGCAACGTGGCACCCACGTCGTTTCTTTTATTATTTTGTAGCTAGACACTAGATTATTATGTACATAATTATGAACCTACTTTCAAATGTTGCAATGAATTAGAACACTTTACTCGGTCAGTAACAAAGCAAAAATTTAGGCAAGGTCATTTGTAGACCGAAACTAAGTTATCTACATACCTAAACCGAATTTTAAATAGCAGTTTAAAAATTGCAATTTTAAAGTGTCACGATTTAAAGTAAACCTTTTTGGCCAACGGCCAAACAAAACTTACTGAATAGCTGTATAATATGACGCCTTTTCTTCTTTATTTCTTTCCAATATGGTAGTTTTGATATTTTATTCATCGCACAATTTAGATTAGCACTTGCATAAACCTCCCACTCGCTCGAATTATTTTCCCCGCAAGGACGTAAAAAAGATGAACCTTTTTTGTTCGTCCGAGTTTCCACATAAGTTTATGGCTGCCTTTCTACAGGAATGAGTAAGGATGTGAAACCAAATGTATGTGAAATGAAACCAACCAATAGGATCGCTTAACTTTCATGGCAAATCTCATCAAAACCCATCATAACTGAGGTGGAAAACTGTTCAATGAACTGAACTACGAAAGTGAAGCGGTCTTATTAATGTGTTCTTGATGTATATGAGACGTAGCTATACATATATACCGCTATACATATAAATAGCTACCGCTGTTAGTGGTAGCTATTTATAAGTGCAAGAACACATCAGTTCTGCACTCAATATCCCTCGATACGCATTCTCGTTATGCTGTCAAACTCATTCCTAACATATGATTTATAATTATATGATCATAGTACAATAATTATATAAAACTGTTTGAGTATAACTTTTTTCAATAAACAAGCCGTTATTTATTATTAGAGCGGAAAATATACGTATTATATTAAACTATCTTGCCGACAATACCAAATATTGCAACGAATTCCTTATTCAATTGCAGGAGGGTAAAGAATTTTTCATAAGATCATTTCTCTTGGCGCGCCGTGTTGTGCATCGTAGAGTTTTAATCTAGTAAGATGAGTATTTTCTTTAGGATGTATTTTGAAAATACCATAATTACTTACCAAATTAAAATAATTTTATAACAACAGCTTTTGTCCCTTGGTCTGTACATGACTAAAGTCAACCTTCTATAGAGACAGTAGATACTTAGTACATAATGTATGTAAAAAAAATCCTTTAGCTTAACTTAAAAATTAAGTCTATATAAAATACCGGATAAAATGCGTCACTTACGTGTTTCTCCGAACGATACGAAAAGTTTTCCAACGAAAAATAAATGGTAGTAGGATAAGATTAGGAAATAGGATTGTAAAAAGGCCCTTGTAATAAAAGAAATTCACTTTAATTAATACTACCTTCTAAGTGAAATGATGGGATAATTTAAACCAACACTTTCAGTTTTCGGATCAGAACGATACCTAACCAGAGATTATGAAATGAAAAAATAACGTGCAATATAGAAAAGTGAAATATAAATATTGATATTATAATTTATTGCACCTGTAGCGATAATACTTTACCGGATATTACAACAAAGACAACTTTCATACCTGAATATGGAGTAAAGTTTATAACACGGCCACAACACGGAAATGTTGTTTACATAATATTTCAGTGACCTAAAATGGAAAAGTCATGGTAGGTATGCAATTGTTAAAAAAGAGGTGAAGATGAATAGCGTCTTCACATACAATATTTATTCTTTGCATATTCTACTATATAAAAATAAGTTCGGTAAGGTAGGGTTTTCCTTCCTGACACTATAACTCCAGAACGCACGAACCGATTTCCACGGTTTTGCATTCGTTGGAAAGGTCTCGGGCTCCGTGAGGTTTATAGCAAAGAAAAACACGCGAACGAAGTCGCGGGGGTCAGCTAGTATGTATATAAAATCTAAATCACTACATAGTATAAAACAAAGTCGTTTTCTCTGTCCCTATATCCCTATGTCCCTATGTCCCTTTGTACGCTTAAATCTTTAAAACTACGCAACGGATTTTGATGCGGTTTTTTTTAATAGATAGAGTGATTCAAGAGGAAGGTTTATATGTATAATAACATCCATTAAATAGTGGAGAAACACTGTTATTTTTGAGGTTTCTAATGTGATGTCGTAAATAATTAAATTTTTTCCGCTTACATTGCAAACGCAGGCTGAACCCTACGAGATTTATCAATATAATGTACTAAGTATTGTACACATTGAAAAGGTCTATAGAAAACTCCGCGATGGTATATGTTTATCTCTTATGGATATCCCACAATAACATTTTTTGTCATTTACTTTTTTACGACAAATAATGGCTAATTTTAGAAGCGATTTTAACCAATACAGCATTAATCCTTATCTAATTAAATACCTTAAGTACATTGTTGATTTATTATAGATCTATATGGCCCTTTACAGCATATGATTTAAATGAATATTTTCGAAGATATTACAGATTTAAAAATTGCGGGATATAGCCTTTGCGCGCGGCGCGCGGTTCCAGCCGGCCGGGGCGCGCGGTGCGTAAAGTTCTCCCTATAGCATTTTGAATTTAGCAGCGATCGGACACGTATGCTATCGGAGCTCTCTAGCGAGGAAAATAACAATCACACTAATATTATAAAGGCGTTATTAAGTTATTAAATTTGTGTGTATGTTTGTTCCTCTTCTCCGCCGCAACTACTGAACCGATTTGGCTGAAATTTTGAATGGAGATAGCTTATGACTGACTTAACACATAACTTTTTATCCCGGAAAAGTATTCCTGTAGGACTAAAATAGATATAGACCTCCAAAACGCCACAGAGGGCGCTGACTGTTCTTAGGCAAATCACGCTCACATAACCCATTATTGCAATACTTTGCTGTGTAGCATGCATTGGCAACACATAGGCTACTTTTATCCTGGAAAAATGCACAGTTCCCACGGGATTTTGAAAAACCCGAAATCTATATCTACAGCTATAGGTAGATTACTATAGCGACCTTGCTTGATATTTTAAGTATAAAGGTAGGAAAAGGGAGCGGGAACGGGAACCGGAACTAAACGATTCCCTCGGGATTTGTTCAAAACCGAAATTCACGCGGGCGAAGCCGCGGGCAGAAGCTAGTATATTATAATAGGAAAAAGTGACGTAAGTATCCGCTAAGAAAGGTTTTCTAAAAATTCCACCCCTAAGGAGGTTAATAGGGGTTGAAAGTTTGTATGAGATTCATATAAATCCACGTGGACGAAGTCGCGGGCATCAACTAGTATTACAATAAATCTGTTAGCTATCTAATTACTCTCTCAAATCTAATCTAATTACAGTACAAGTCATGCCCGCGTAAATGGCGCCAAGAATACTGGCTGCATATCCGCGTGGAAGTGGAACGGCCAGACTCATTCATTTGTACTATAAAACGTGGCGTAGCATAAAAAAGAAATATCAAATAAAGTTAAACACGACGACAACATTGTGAACTATATGTCGCAACAATTACGGCTGCAACCCACGATGTTGCAGTTATTGCATTTTCCTGAGCATTAACTTTCTGGTTGAATTGTAAAGATACTTAACCGCTATGGAAAATACCACAACGAATTACATCACGTCCAATTAGCTTTTCACCACAGAACATTTATTATAGTCCTTCGGATGTAACAAGTTGTTTATAAATCTTTCATTGTTGCATTCAACTTAAATAAAAATAAACGTTATAAATACGTTGAGAATGGATAATAAATTATACTGTGGATGTACAGCAACAGAATATAACATGGAAATTGGATTTATTTTTGGCGTGCTCCTTTTCTGCTTCGACCTTGTACAATAAAGTGGTGTCATTAAACTCATTAACTACTTATACGAGTATTATAAAATTGAAGTTTTGGCCTGTAGAACCTTCCACTAGCCTCTACAAGTCACAAGTGAACTAGAGTCTCTACACTCGTATTGTTTAAAATCTAATAGGTAAAATTGAGAAATCAGCTTTAGACTAAGAATTTAGGCTTTGGACCGAAAACTCGCTATACAGCAGCCGAAGTTCTGTCTTTTGCCTAACCGCTCTCGGATTCCTGAAGATTGCCAAGCCACCGGCTCTGGGATTCCGGCTTTGCTTTGAAAGTTTATACAGCGTTTCTTGAGGATTTAGCGAGAACAAAACGCAGACTAGATACCTACACACAAAAATTTCACTCGACTTATGTACAATGTACATGGGTATAGTATAAAGGCTTGCGCTGTATGCGCTACTTCTGTATAACTGCATCTTAAGTATCCAATACAAAATATTAGTTGCGAAGTGGACCAACATATACTCGTAATATGCACGTGTCTTAAGATTTTCTCATTACTATTTTATGGACTTGTGATCTAGAAGATGAGAAAAATATTATTAAGACGTGCAAGATATTTTTATTACCTTCCCAGTGAACATGATTGAGCAAACACTGTCATGACTGTGTGCGTGCGCTTATTTTATAGGAACATAAAGCTGATCGCACATTTGCGCACCGTACGCGCCACGAGAACCGCAATACCCTGAAGCACATTACGCAACGCATTTTTTTATTACGAACAAGTATACTTAAATTAAAAATTTAAAAACCCCCGACATTCGCTATTTTGTGGCTGCAGCCATCTTGGATTTGCATAATGCTCTTCTACTAGTCAAGCCCTTTCATTTGATACCCATATTAAGGGAGTTGTTAAAAAATACGTAATCCGCCATTTTGTAACGGCGGCCATCTTGGATGGATTTTCATCAAACATAGCTAACAACACTCTCGACTAATTCACCTTTCAACCAAAAAAAACGCATTCAGACCGGTTCTCCCGTTTGATCGCTACAGGGGAACAAACAGACACATACACACAGACACAGACACGTCAAACTTATAACACCCCGTCGTTTTGCGTCGGGGGTTAAAAATGCACTAATGCAATCGTTCATATTTTTATGACTAAACAGCGTTGCGTTCGGCGTGTGCGGCTTTTGCGATTCGTTCGGCTCATTGCTAATGTGCAATAATTTAGTACATATGAACTATATTCAATGCACTTTATGACTTTAATTACAATCAGTGGCATTAATTATAAGCGGCTTAGGGAACCACAATCAATTAACTACAAACCGATGAATAGCAAAAGGTCCTTTGTCGAAGTAAGCTTTGGGTGTTTCAACTGAATTATTCAGTGGTTCTAAAGGACACCTGCTCTGATTGCGGTCTGAACGAATTCAAGCTTAGCATCTTTAGAAATAGTTATACCTACATGATTGCTGTGCTGCGGACTGAAGTAAAATTAAAAATAAGGTGTTGTCAGACGCCCGCGGAAGTAAAGCTTCTTACGCATTGTATAAAAGCTGCTATAATTTTGTATTCTGCCTCACCCACTCATATGGGTAAGAATCACAGTAAGAATACGCGCTGTCCAGCCAATGAGATTCATTTTATCCACAGATTAATGATTAGTATCTATTTTATCGCCGTATTCGTTCTTTTCACTCTTTGCAAGTTAGATCGGCACATCGAAGAACCTTCGCTACAATGTAAAAATAAAGAGTTTCTTGTTGTTTTCATCATCTAACCAAAAAATTGCCTCTGCTTACAGTAAAAAATAAACAATTAAATACCTAGTATAGGTAGACCAGAATCTCATGGAAAATAGGAAAATTAAATTTTGTAGTAAGCAACACTAGGGTGACTCGGCTGCCCTAGTGATAAACAAAGTAATTACATTCAGAACAATTTTACAGGACAAGCAATAACATTGAAAACTCTTATTTAAAGGCAACCTTTCTACAAAATACTTATTTATCTCTGTAATAAATTGCAAAATAATATATTTTAACTTATAAATAACAGTATTTATTCCAAGCGCTTTTAATTTTGTTTAAAATTTAAAAAAAATATGTTTTTCTATTTGGGCAATTCTTTCAGCAAACGGTTCAAGTTATTTGAAATATTAAACTGTGGTAAAAAACTACTCGACATAAAACTTTTGTTAATGCAAAAAAGTCAATTTCACAAAAAATGTCAGTTACTTTGTTTATCGGTAGGGCAGCCGCAGTGTTGCTAACTTTGGAATTTCATTTCCGTATTTTTCATGAGATTCTGGTCTACCTATACGTACTTTATTTTCGAACTTGCCAATTTTTTGACAAGAACAACAATAACAAACTAAAGAATTTATAACATACGTTCATAACCTAATTAATACTGAAGTATGTAGTCCTAAAAGATTACAAATATGACTTTTTCACCAATTTGAAGTTTTGCAATATCCGAAATTGATAACAGCTAAATTGAAGCCTGAAAGTCCGTCCGATTAAAATTTTGCCACTTCTTCACACTCCGTATTTTCAGAGTTTTCAAACCGACAGTGTGGCCAATTCTGTTGTACACAATCTCTAAACCTAAACTAAAATGACAGGGCTAACTATATTCCTATCTTTTTCATAATGCTCCCTGCGGAAAAGATACCACTGTTTTTAAACTCGTCAATTTAGTTTAGGTTTAGCGATTGTGTACAACAGAATTGGCCACAGTGTCTTTAAAAAAGACTCATATAATATACATGCTTATGATGCTTGTAACCCTGTTAATACAACAAATGCTTACTAGATTCGTCGTCGATGTCGTATCAGTTATTAGATGCCCACAGCTGGACGTCCACATATAAGAAGTTCCAAAATCACAGAACCGTGGGCATATTATGTAAGACACGGTCTTCAATTTAGTATCTTGGGACTTCAACCTCTATGGATTCTTCGAGAAGTGTCAAGGCATAAATAACCCCTTGCCTTCAGCGCCTACCAGAATACATGAATATAACATTATGTAAATTTTTATTAATGCAGCTTCAAAGAATGAACATTCTTATTTCCAGAAACGTTCTCGTAAATATAATGGCAATAAATAAATATGACTCTTCCTGTCTTTAGAGTACAAGCCTGTATGAACGAGCGAGCGAATTCATAGGCAGTACGTGCTCAGAAAAATGGGTTCATATTATGGAACATTACTTGCAAGACGGTGTAGTATATTCTCGTAAGGGAATTGGAATTTCAAGGGGAAATATTTTTCAAATAAAAAAAATCCTAAGTTATTAGCAAACTGCCTTTAAGCTCATTATATTATTTAAGTAATTATGTATAAACATCGTTGTTCAAACTCAGATAACCATTTTTATAAAAGTCTGTCTGTTTGTTGAGGCTAATCTTCGCAATGTCTGAATCTATCCTGACTTGACCATGCAAGAAGTGATCTAAGCTACTTTTTACCTAAGGGAAAACAAAGGGTCCCTATGAGATCTTTAAAACGTACATCCACACGGACAAAGTCGCGAACAATATAATATAAATTACATCCAGCAAATACAATAAATAATTACATATTATATCCACGAATACTCCAATAAACGATTTAACGTCAGCGGTGAAAAAATCTGAAATACCTAAGTATTAACTTCGAACATACTTTCACAAAGTGAACCCCAAATGTAA
The DNA here is from genome assembly GCA_920104075.1 of Melanargia galathea. Classification (NCBI taxonomy): domain Eukaryota; kingdom Metazoa; phylum Arthropoda; class Insecta; order Lepidoptera; family Nymphalidae; genus Melanargia; species Melanargia galathea. The sequence goes on along the minus strand of OV049856.1, from coordinate 26,117,441 downwards.
GGCCTAGGCCGCACTGCGAAATTAATTCGCGCGAATTTTTTCGCAAAATTCTGTGACATATGGGAATGTATGAAGCTGCACGCACATGCGATTTTAAATTCGCGTGAAAAATATATTAAAATGCGGAATATAAACCGCATTTGGCCCCGCTCTAAGAGCGTTGCCACATGGGATGTCGCGGTGCCGCTACGTACTTATTTCTTCGCAATGTATGTATGGTAAGGCATCACTAGTGTAAACTGTATTGTGAAAAGTGACATTTGGCAGCGTGACGTAAGACCTACCATGGATATTTCTATCTAAGACGCCGCAGATGCAACACAGCGAAAACGCAACGCATCGTGTGGCATTGCTCTTAGTAGTATTACGCCGCCAACCAAGCGACGCAAAATGAACCCGAACCTCCTTAAACCTTAATGAAGTAAAGCCAGCGAATGAATAGCCGAAACTTCTTTCAAGCAGCTGACTACGTAAAATGAATATTTAATTTCCAAAAGATTGTTTGGGGTAGTTTAAAAATCTTTTAGTAAGTAAGAGCGGGGCCGCACTGCGAAAATTATTCCGTTTATATTCCGGTTTATATTCCGCATTTTAATATATTTTTCTCGCGAATTTTAAATCGCATGTGCGTGCAGCTTCATACATTCCCATATGTCACAGAATTTTGCGAAAAAATTCGCGCGAATAAATTTCGCAGTGCGGCCTAGGTTAATTGACTCAGTTTTTGTTTCTTGTGAGATATATCGCTTATCAAGCCACCTCACTTCTAAGTCCTGAATATCTAGGTGGGGCCAAAAATTGTTAGCTAGGGGTTTTCGCTCAAGAAATTTTCAGTGCCGAAATTGGCAGTTGGCGGTGTTTCACCCCCGTGCTCCGAAGAGCACGTTAAGCCGTCGTTCCGGTTACTATCACTATCATGTGACGACAGTCGTTTGCAGCATTTGCAATGGAGCAGTGCAGCGTGGCGAATCTAAGCACTAAATCCCTCCCTATTATAGTAAAAGAGGAGGCTTGCGCCCAGCAATGGAACATTAAATGGCTGCAGCCTGCAGTGGTGAGAGATATATAACACAGTTATTCAACTAACTCAGTTATTAACGTTCCTTAAAGTTTGCAAGATACGATATTGTTTTTTGAAACTAAATAAAGAATTTATTATTATTTAAAAAAAAAAAAATATGTATAATATGCCGTATATCGTATCTTTATATCATATCTGCAATGCAAAGTACTTATCTTATATCGGCAAAGTTATACGGACAAGCGATTAAACGTTCCGTTAAGATATGGACGTATGGATGAAGATACAGCTGCCATATCACTTCGAGTTTAGGACTCATAGGTACTACACAATTAAGTCTTAATACTTCGTTAAACAAAGGCAAATCTAGAAATTCCACTATGTATTTAATCCAAGAAATCAGCAGCCATGTCTTGAAAACATTTCTACTAAGTAAATGTTCTGTTTAAAATATCTTCGTTTTTACCGAGATTATACTAATTGATACAAAAAGTCTGGAACGAATCGGGCATTTGATATAATGGCTATTGCTAGATCCTTCTAAAACCCAGATCTTAAGTAATACGAGTAGGTACGTAGGATGAGGAATTTGAACCGGAGATTTTGTTGAGTAATCACTTTAAAGTAGTTGCCAACTACAGCTACGAACTCTACGGCGTAGCGGTCTCTACGAATATTCTCACGAAAAAGGTTTTGGATTTGTAGTCCATTGAAATGTTACATGAGCTTTGCATTTATTAGAGGACGCAATTTTATTTTTGGGACATGTGTGGGGGGTCAATAGAAGCTTAACCTCAAGTTTGTAGGGTTGCCACACTTGTCCCCCGGCCGCCATCTTCGCGATATCTCTGAAACTATGCGTCTTACAAAAAATTTGTAAAGACATAATTTGTAGCAAATTTTTTTGCCTACAAATATGTTTATATAACTCTTTGCCCTAAATTAAAAATTAAAGAAGTTATAAGCAAAAAAGTGAGAAATTTTTTATAAAATCTTTTTTGCTCTATAACTTTTTTTATACATTTTACAAAAAAAATACCTCGGACCAATTACATTAAAATTTTTGATTAGTGAAGTAAAATTGATTATTTGTAATATGATTTCCACGCTGTGCTCAAACAATTCCTGTACATTGCTCGGTTCTTTTTGAAAAAACTGAACAATTCTCGTTGCTTAAATACATGAGCACTTTATGCAACAGGCGCCTTTTGAGAGCGCTCGTGGAGAAGGAATGCACTAATTGCAACTGAGCTCGGTTTTGAAGTCTGATTAATTGCTGCATATTTTTAAGTCTTAATCATATTGTCTCTGCATTGTATAACTCAAACAGACAGACATACAATTTAATTTTGACATTTAATTCGGCTCACTTAAAATTTTAACTATTATATTATTAAATCATTAAGGGAAATAAATGATGTAAATTGTTCTAAACAACAATTAATTTTCTGGAAAATGGGAATGGGAATTTAGTACAGTCTAGAATACTAACGGTACCTCTACCATAATGGTGTTGTCGTTCACGTGACGTCATTAGTGACTTGAAATGACTGCCTCTTGTTTGCTAAACAGTTTCAATATGAACTACTTACTTGATCACTCCCGATGCAAATGACTTAATGAGCGATGTAATTTGAGGTAGATCATGCTAAGAGAGAGGACTTTTTTATATATAGAATAGCGCTTGGCTGAGATAATACCCGATGGAATATGAAGATGCAGCCTGATTTGGAGTGCGCTTGCCTAGAAAATGCCAATTTGTTAATTTAAAGGTAGCCAAGTTATAACTGGAAAATCGGAAACCTTTCCAAATATAGACAGTGAGTATTAGGAACGGGAAAGCAAGCAAGCTCAGTGCGTGTCCATGGAGTGCTAGCGATGCAGACTGCAGATTGCAGACCCGATATGTACACACCGTTTTACGCAGTACAAAACCTATACATAACACCAAAGGTAAGTACTACATCTACAGAGAATAATTCTACTGAAGAAAACAAAACTTTCCGTAAGATTTAGTCAATGTTTCTGTGTAGAAGTATTTCTAAAAGTTAATTTTTAAGTGATTGTAACTAACATAAATCTTTCCGCTTTACAATTATTAAGAAAATTTAATACATTCTCATTTCACATTTAGGTTAATGGTTTTAATTTTGTTAACAGTTAGTTGCAAATACTCGACTGCTAACGAATGTAATGAAATACGAAGACAATTAGCAAATCTGAAAAAAGCACTGCAAAAACCACTTCCCACAGAGCGAGTGTGCGATAATTAAATTTCTTGCAAGTGCTTCTTAGATGTGGCTGTGTGAGCTGGGCTGTTTATGTTACGACCAAATCTACAGGCTGTTCTTACCCAGTTTACTTACAGCTCGGGCAATGTCTGTTTCCTGAATCTTAGATACGCTTGGAATTCTTTTTTTTACTACAGTATAATTACACTGATAGCCACCAATTTACTCTTATCAGTGGAGTAGTTGCTTGCTCCATCTCCGAAGATGTTGGTCAAATCTTTATCCAATCTAAGTGATCCTACCAATCGGAATCGGATCCAATGCAACCTTTCTAATGAAAAATACATTCTGATGACAGTAACATCGCCAAAAAAGATACGCTACTCATTGAACCATATCCTTTGTCGGTCGTAAATCGGTTATAATTTTAAAAACTAGTATAACTTGTAACCAGAGGTTTAGTACAAAGTCAACGTTGCCCGGGCAGAGTTGCCTTTGCACACTCCGTGAATTTCGGCGGCGGCATCCCTATACATTTCATGGCTCGTTAATTGGATTGGAAATTGATGTTGCCTTTCGCTGCAGCGTTTCCAAGTTGAACCGAACCATTTCGAGTGGTTTTAACTACGGGGAACTACAACTACTGACGAAGTTGTAAGTTGGAAACTGTTACTGGAGTCATGTTGGCTTAAGAGTTTTGTTCCTTTGTACCTACGCCGGACCAACGAATAAAACACTGTCAGGTATACTTCTAATAGTTTTTTCACTCAGGTACAATGCAAAACTTATAAACTTGTTTTTTGAGCTTTTTTCATCGTGAAATAAGAAGAACGTTAACACCAATATCCAATAGTAAACAATGAAGTTCAATGACTTCAGTGGACTGGACATGTTATAATGACGTCATCAACCGAGCGCGCGAAGATAGCGGCGTTTAAACGGCTCAAAATTATTGTGTACTTTAAATATTTTTTTAAACCTAATTAAAACATTTTTAACCAGTATTTTTAATTTTTACTATAATATAACGATGTAAATAAAAAGTGAATAAAAAATATAAAAAAATACATGCATATTCTCTATTGCAGTTCTATTATAGTTGACATATCTGCATTGCTACGGCCGACTGACTGAGCAATCCGCATGCAGTTGGCGAGCGTGCGATATGTTGTTCTAGTACACCAGCCACATCTCTGATCCTTGATCCATGTGTTCAATAAAATGATTCTTTAATTGCTTATCTGTAAATGTAAAGAAATCTTATATCCTTCCTTAGCAACAGCCTTCCACTCGACCTCGGTACTTACGATATAATATATTTTATTCTCACGAGATAATTCGACGTCAACTCATCACGACTAGAGATGTAATAGTAGATGCCTACTGTTATTAAATTCCTTCCATTCCATTCCCGAAAAAATGTGTCTCGCATTATTTCGTTACGAATTGTCTGTTTGAAAGCTCAAAACGCTTACCTCTACGAGTCATGGACCTACGGATTAAAATCTTCACTGATAAGAAATAAGTCCCTTGTAGAAAGAAGGTCTTCGATCAATAATGCACATGACGCGCAGTATTTTTCCATTTCCATAAGAAATGGAAAAAAAATATAATGGATATAAGTTCTCACCTACGAGATAATATACCTAAGTGTAAATACCTTTTCCTCCAAACTTTTCCAAACTTTTCTCACACGTGTTTTTTTTCTGTATCTAACTTTTAAAAGCACAGTGCGGGCTTGTGAGAAATGTTAACAAAATGGTTCGTGGGTGAGAACTTTATTTCACGGATTCTTTTCGAGGACCTTCAGCACATCTCATGCATTATTGATCGAAGGAAAAGGTAGGTTATTAAAGTTTAGTTATTAGCGAGTCAGCTAGACACATCACGTCTTTTTTTAATATCCAACATGAGAACAAAATCCCAATTCGTGTTTAATTCGTATTTTCTTTTTGTGTACTTCTTTCTTTGTTTTATAATTTTCGCTATGGATTTTAATATTCTTTGTAATGACTGTAATTTCTAAGTTCGTTTAGAAAATTACACAAGGAAGATTTTTAAGTATATACCCATAGGATAAATGAATAAGAGAGATTTGGCCTTTACATCGAATTATATGGAAACCTGCTGCCGTTAGTTTGTCCCTACCACTTGCTACAAAATGCTATATTGCATACTGATAGATCAGTACAAGCAGCACCAGCAAATATAGACTTTATCTTTTAGTACACAGCGTTCAATTTCAATCACCGTGCATCACACGTTGTCGATGTTGAGTAAAGGCGCCCGTTCCATGAAAGGTCTAACGTTTTAGTGAAAGAATATATTTACATAGTACAAGTACCATTGCGTCCTAAGACCGACCGATTCAATGTTTCATTTCTACTAAGCAAGCAATGGTTTTTGTTCATAATGAGATATAGACTTCTCAATTTAACACAATATTTTAAGCATAATGTAAATATACAAAATAATGTTTTCTTGTTTTTTAACCCCCGACGCAAAAACGACGGGGTGTTATAAGTTTGACGTGTCTGTGTGTGTGTGTGTGTGTGTGTGTGTGTGTGTGTGTGTGTGTGTCTGTCTGTTCCCCTGTGGCGCTCAAACGGATGGACCGATTTGAATGCGGTTTTTTTTGTTTGAAAGGTGAATTAGTCGAGAGTGTTCTTAGCTATGTTTGATGAAAATCGGTCCAAGATGGCCGCCGCTACAAAATGGCGGATGATATATTTTTTCACAACTCCCTTGATATGGGTATCAAATGAAAGGGCTTGACTAGTAGAATAGCACTATTGCAAATTCAAGATGGCCGCCGCCACTAAGTGGCGAATGTCGGGGGTTTTTTAAATTTTCAATTTACACTTGTTATGGAAAATAACAACAATAACTTGTACTTAAGTATGAAATGAGATGCCTTCTTTCGTGTGATTCACTTTTTTTGTTTGATTTTTTGCAAACAACCACTAAACAACACGGCATTTTGTTAAAAATCGAGAGCGGTGAAGAGATCGTTGGACGACATTCGACTAAAGACAGAAACGGTTGTCAGGTGTATTTAACACCAGAAGAGCACGCACGAACCACGCCCCCTTGCCATATCTCCTCTTATTCATTTATTAATATATATATAGCTGTTCGTTCTGATTCACTGACTCATTCATCGCCTCTCCTGTAAAATTTTGTATGAAAAATTTTTTTTTCACAAATGGTTTCGTATAGAGGACAAAAATTCATTAAGAGGAAAAATATGGAGAGAGCTGATGATTGAGGATTTCGGAGACGGTTGAAGAGCACGCTTAAGGTATTGAAGATAGGTGGGGGGTGCTCGAACAAATGTCACTCGAAACGTCATCCAATTGGCAGTGAGCCGAAAAAAAATTCAAAATGGCGAAAAAAAGATGGCCGCCATACAAATTTCGTCGGTGTCCATCTCGAAGGGTATAAAAGATGAAAGAGTTGTTTCTTAGCAAAACATGATCAGGATCCAAAGGTCTACTCGATGAATACAAAAAAAATTCAAAATGGCGGACTTTATTTTTCCATAGAAAATGTATGGCGAATATTGAGAGAGAGTATAAAGTTGTGAACTAGGTATGCAAGGCGATTGATGCGGTTCTTTGGAGAAATCTCAAAGAAAAATATGGGAAGACATGATGATTGAGGGTTTGGAAGATGATTGATGAGCCCGGGCAGAGTTTTGTAGATAGATGGGGGCTGCTCAAACAAAACATACTCAGAACCTCATCCAATTGGCACTGAGGTGAAAAAAAAAACCAAAATGGCGGATTCAAGATGGCGGCTATACAAATTTCGTCGGTGTCTATCTCACCAAGTATAAAAGATGGAAGAGTGGTTTCTTTGAAAAATATGATCAAGAACTAAAAAACAAGATGGCGGAATTTATTTTTCTACACAAAAAAAATTTTTGATGGTTTCGTGTAGAAAACAAAAATTCATGCGGAGGAAAAATACGGAAAGAGCTGATGATCGAAGACTTTGGAGACGGATGAAGAGCACGGCGAGGGTATTGAAGATAGGTGGGACGTGCTCAAACAAAAACTACTCGAATCCTCGCGGTCCGCTTGCGGGCCGCGCACCCACGCGCCGTACTAGTTAATATATATATATGTAGCTGTTCGTTCTGATTCACTGACTCATTCATCGCCTCTCCTGTAAAATTTTGTATGAAAAATTTTTTTTTCACAAATGGTTTCGTATAGAGGACAAAAATTCATTAAGAGGAAAAATATGGAGAGAGCTGATGATTGAGGATTTCGGAGACGGTTGAAGAGCACGCTTAAGGTATTGAAGATAGGTGGGGGGTGCTCGAACAAATGTCACTCGAAACGTCATCCAATTGGCAGGGAGCCGAAAAAAAATTCAAAATGGCGAAAAAAAGATGGCCGCCATACAAATTTCGTCGGTGTCCATCTCGGAGGATATAAAAGATGGAAGAGTGGTTTCTTCGCAAAAGATGATGAGAATCTAAAGGTCTACTTGATGAATTGAAAAAAAATTCAAAATGGCGGAATTTATTTTTCCATAGAAAATGTATGGCGAGTATTGAAGAGACTACAAGTTGTAAACTATGCAAGGCTTTGATGCGGTTCTTTGGAGAACTCTCAATGAAAAATATGGGAAGACATGATGATTGAGGGTTTGGAAGATGGTTGAGGAGCCCGGGCAGGGTATGGCAGATAGATGGGAGGTGCTCAAACAAAAATTACTCAAAACCTCATCCAATTGGCACTGAGCTGAAAAAAAAACAAAATGGCAGATACAAGATGGCGGCTATACAAATTTCGTCGGTGTCTATCTCACCAAGTATAAAAGATGGAAGAGTGGTTTCTTGGCAAAAGATGATCAAGAACTAAAGATCTACAATTTGACAAACAGAAAAAAATCAAGATGGCAAAATTTATTTTTTTCACACAAAATATATGGCGAATATTGAAGAGACTATAAGTTGGGAAACTATACAAGACTTTGATACGGTTCCTTTCCAAATTTGTTTTTATGGAAGAACTCTCCTTCTGGCAAATGATTCGGAGAAAAAAATTTGGAGAGTGATGATGATCGAGGGTTTGGAAGATGGATGAGTAGCACGGCCAGGGTTAAAGATGCTGAAAATGATAGAAGAAGGTGGAGGCTGCTAAAACAAAAATAATACTGAAATCCCCGCGGTCCGCTTTAGCGGGCCGCGCAGCCAAGCGCCCTACTAGTTAATATATATATAGCTGCTCGTGCTGATTCATTGACTGACTCACTGATTGATCACCCCTCCTGTAAAATTTTGTATGAAAAATTTTTTTTTCACTAATGATTTCGTATAGAGGACAAAAATTCATTCGGAACAAAAATATGGAGAGAGCTGATGATTGAGGATTTCGGAGACAGGTGAGCAGCACGCTTAAGGTATTGAAGATAGGTGGGGGGTGCTCGAACAAATGTCACTCGAAACGTCATCCAATTGGCAGTTAGCTGAAAAAAAATTCAAAATGGCGAAAAAAAGATGGCCGCCATACAAATTTCATCGGTCTCCATCTCGGAGGGTATAAAAGATGGAAGAGTGGTTTCTTCGCAAAAGATGATGAGGATCCAAAGGTCTACTTGATGAATTGAAAAAAAAAATCAAAATGGCGGAATTTATTTTTCCATAGAAAATGTATGGCGAATATTGAAGAGACTACAAGTTGTGAACTATGCAAGGCTTTAATGCGGTTTTTTGGAGAACTCTCAAAGAAAAATATGGGAAGACATGATGATTGAGGGTTTGGAAGTTGGTTGAGGAGCCCGGGCAGGGTATTGAAGATAGGTAGGAGGTGCTCAAACAAAAATTACTCGAAACATCATCCAATTGGCAGTGAGCTGAAAAAAAGTCCAAAATGGCGGATTCAAGATGGCGGCCATACAAACATCGGTGTCTATCTCACCAAGTATAAAAGATGGAAGAGTGGTTTCTTGGCAAAAGATGATCAAGAACTGAAGATCTACAATTTGATGAACAGAAAAAAATCAAGATGGCAAAATTTATTTTTTTCACACAAAATATATGGCGAATATTGAAGAGACTATAAGTTGTGAAACTATACAAGACTTTGATACGGTTCCTTTTCAAAATTTGTTTTTATGGAAGAACTCTCCTTCTGGCAAATGATTCGGAGAAAAAAATTTGGAGAGTGATGATGATCGAGGGTTTGGAAGATGGATGAGGAGCACGGCCAGGGTTAAAGATGCTGAAAATGATAGAAGAAGGTGGAGGCTGCTAAAACAAAAATAATACTGAAATCCCCGCGGTCCGCTTTAGCGGGCCGCGCAGCCAAGCGCCCTACTAGTCTATGTATATACCTATAACACATTCACATTAAAAGGGGACGAAATCGCGGGCAATTGCTGGTTATGTACTTATTATATTAATGTACTTAATTGAAACGTGCACGTTTGCCTTTGTAGCATTATTTTGTGGAAAATTGAAACCGGAAAGCTTTTGAATATAAAATTTGTTTGTGTCGAACACACTTTTATCTCTACGCTGTAAATTCTTTGAAAACACAATTTTAGAATTTGCGAAACACATAAAGCAGTCTATATTTGAAATTTTTCTCGATTTGCTCTCAATAAATGCTGAGTGCAATTTTTTTAATGTTAGCCATTTTAAACATGACTGAATTAGTTCAAGTAGCAACAGAATCTACTTGAACTAGTTTTTTGCTAGAACATTCTACAACAATAGTCAAAAAAATGCGATTTGAACCTACTGACTTTTTCAATTTAAACGCACCCGTTTAGTTAATAAATAATAGTTTAAAAAAACTAAAAAAACACGCTTTTTACAGAAAACCAAACTAAAAAATAGAAAATAAATTTTAATAAAATAGAAATACAAAATACATAAGAAAAAAATGTATTTTATTAAAAAAAAAGTGAGGGTGCATAGCGTCTATATATATATATATATATTAGAGGATTATCATTTCGATAATATCTTGAAAAGCACCCCACGCTTTTTTTTTAAATAAAATAAATTTTTTTCTTATGTATTTTGTATTTCTATTTTATTAAAATTTATTTTCTATTTTTTAGTTTGGTTTTCTGTAAAAAGCGTGTTTTTTTAGTTTTTTTAAACTATTATTTATTTTATATTTTTTAGTTTGGTTTATTTATAAACACACAAAAAAAAATCATGTCATTTAAAATAGAACAGATATTAATAATTATTATTAATACATTATTTTATATGTTATTTGTTGTGAATCGTAAAATATGATTAAATTAAATAGGTAAGTAATAATTAATAATATTATTATTTTGTTTTAAGAGGGTCGTGTAGTGACGAGACGCGGCAGGAGTAGGTATTTTCAAAAATGCTCCGTATTGTGCGATAGAGAGAGTTGCAAGTCCTGAGATTTCCCTATATTTCGTTACTGAAATATGGTTTCGGGCGATAACGTTTTTACCACCCTTTTTTTACGTGGTGGAAAAGCTTTATGGCTACCCCCGTTCCTTGGGCGGATCGAGGGTTATGTGGGACTCTCCCCCGAATGGGGGTATACTGCACTAAAAACCACCACGGCATGTCCCTCTTGCTGACTGTGCTGGACGCCTGGGGAACCCGTAGTATACGTCCCAAGCATCTGTCAGCCGCCCCAGCTACCTGCCGGGGCTCCCGCGCTAAAGAAAAGGTGATCGGAACATCGTGATCCCCCCCTCAGACGGTGAGGAGACTACGAGTGGCGGGTAGCTAGCCCAATAGCTACCCGCCGTCTCCCGAGGGAAGCTGGCGAGCGGCGATTAACCGCCGCCTTCTTCTTCCCCGTCTGCACCGGAGCGGATGCGCGTCGAGAGCCTCTTTGCGCACCCGCTCCGTACCCGCGTTATCCGAGATAACGTCCGCGCAGAAGTCGGCCACAACATCCCAAGACCCCTCGCTGCTCACCATGGCGCGTACGACGCCGGGCAGCGAGAGGTCTCCGCCAATTGTCGCCACCAGAGTGCCAGAGTGCGCCGCTGGGGGTCCCTCTGGCTACACTCCTCCAGAGTGTGTTGCCGTGTCATCCCCAGCACCGCACTCGTGGCACGACGGGGTCGGTTCCCTCCTCGCCTTGTGCAGGTAATGGCCGAAGCAATAATTCTTAAGCAATAATTCTTTAAAATCGTAAGCAATTTCATCGTAAGCAATGACATGTCAATGCTTTAGTTGTGAGTGATGTCTACTCTGTTTACCTTAGTTACCACAGCTAGTTACCGTGCGATTTTTGAATATTTATTGTTTTACTTTACCGACGACTTTTGATAAATTTACAAAAATCTTATTTTGCAAATTGAATAATGGAATAATCTTATCAATTTAGTGTATTGTCATCGGTCCTCGATAAATCTACAAAGTTTGAATGAAATCTGACCGTTTAAAGTGGGTCAAAATTGCGCCCAAAGAAGTCGGTTACAAACATACAAGTGAAGCTAATATAAAGCGTGTAAAAAAAACGCACTGCTTCGACTTCACTTGTGGGCGTTGCGCTGTAGGTTATTGTAAGATCAAATAGTTTATTAACCCGAACAAATTCTAATATTTCAAACTACTTATAATAAAATAAGATAATCGATCTAATACAATTCTACGATCCAATACAATTCTACCTACGTCGCATCGTCTTAGAACAAGTTTTTCTTAGACAACATTTAAAAATTAAAATGAGACAATGTAATATATTTTACTTATATATTACATCGTCTCATTTTTTGAATATTATTCCGATTCAATATTAACTGGTATTCAATGATACCAGTTAATACTACCTACTATCTAAAATACCAATTAGTAATTTCGTGAATCTACCTATGTTCATTTCTTTAACTTCAAAAGAGAGCTGAAAATGCACTGATCTAAAATCCCTTGTAAATGACCATAGATTAAAAACGTTTATCTTGATTTGTCGATTTATCGAAGTGATTAGGTACATCAGTTTGCTCTGGAAGCTCCAGCAACGCTTCCTAAAGGCTATTTTTCCATGTAATTCCCACGTACGAGCAAGTCATTTGTTCCCGTATTACGAAGGTAGCGCGCCCAAAATAAAACATTACAAATTCCAGACACAAGAAACTGCGTGAAAGGATAGACGGCTGAAAATGACCCTTTTCCCTCAGAGCAATGTTACGTAAATTAAGCGGAAAGGGAATATACTTTTTCCTTAACAAAATTAAGAGGCATGGAAACACGTACGCTGAAAGGGCGTTCCATACCTTAGAAGTTCGTATCAGAAACGTTGCGAGAAACAGTTTTGTGCGAATGGATTCGACGAGTTCTTTATTATTTCATTTTAATTACCTTTGTGGTGTTATCCATCTGTTCACCTCTTAGGCACGTAGGTAAGAATTTCCTACTACACATTTAAGACAATCTTAAAAAAAGATTCCTCGTTCTAAATTGTATTCAGTCTCGTCTAATTTCTAGTCACGGCTAAAATGAACTGGGGTGTGAGAGATATAGCAAAATGTCCCCATTACACCCCCACTCTGCCCCGTCCTATCAATTTTAATTAATTAATTATGAGAAAGTCTCAACTATTTTATGCCACCTACGCGCAACAGCAAATGAAATAGTTGAATGTACTTAATAACTTAATATCTCTTCAAAATATTAAGATAACATCATAACTTGTCAATCTACTTAGAGATAATTCAATAATCTTCGTAATTCCCAAATGAAATTGCGTCGGTTTATATTGCTTGGCAAAGCTCATCAATCTTGACAAGAGCTGGACGGGACACAGTAAGGACTGCGACGTGAAAAATTACGAAGGTTACAAAAATAACTCCATTGTCTAGATATTTTATACATTCTTAATATGCTTTTATTTTACACAAATAAATTAAAATTGAACTATCAATCTGTGATTTTCAAATAACTGCCTCACGATAAGCTCATACGTATATTACGATAACATGATCGATAGTATGGACACAAAAAGCATAAGTTTTTAAAAGTTTTGTCTGTATCTAGGACCAATTTTGACGAGACTTTTGAGAGTAGGTTCGAAGTGAATAAATACAAGGAGTGACTTGACTTAGGCTTGTTTTAAGCTCGGCAGCATTTAGGGCACATTATTTATATTAGAATAGAATAGAATAGAAAAGAAAAGTTTTTTATTTAAATAAACTTTTACAAGTACTATTGAATAGTCAATTGAATCTACCACTGGTTCGGAATGCCATAACACAAGAGAGATATTCACGCAAGAGCGTAAAAAAACTGTTGATTTTAGGGACAAAATATTTATTTTCACGACCTAACCGCTGAACCAAATCAACAAATCAATCAACTCGTATATAAACTGTTATAAAACATTAAAAAAATACATATATGCGGGTACAATGTAATTATATTTTCCATATTAAATAGGTCTGTGTATATTGTGATATTCTACTTCACTTTGTTCAGATGAAAAAAATATACAATTGCAAAAAAGTTTACAATTTGCATGTATTCGGATGGCTACGGTTTGTTTCGAGTAGGACTGTTAATTGAAAAATGCTGCTATTCTGAACAAGCTACACATATGTACATATATTGCTAAATTAAGCACATTCAATTTAAATAATCTGCAACAGGCATTCTCACTATTGTAATCCTGAATTCTAGGATTTGATAAGATAAACCGATTTGATCACCGACGTTTACAATATACTTACCTATCTATTTACAACAGGTCCTACCTATAGGTATATAGGTAATAAATAAAAAATTGACAAAATATTCAGATTGTCGCTGGTATCTCGCGTATTTCCTGCAAATAATCTGCGGAGTTTCAACAAATCCTCACATGAAACGAGGATCATTTATGACGCGTAGTTAGGTCCGCCTTTTCGCTCCATCGTATGTTCATATAGTAAGTACGTACCTACGTCGTACGTACATACATATACCAGTATTATGTACGTACCGAGTAGGCATATTTTAGTTGAAAACACACGATCATGAAGTGGTTGGAAAATGAATGGCTATCGTGCTCGTAGATTAATATTCTACATATTACACACACACATACATACATACATAGGTACGAGTATTATACGGTTTGCGGTACAGAATCCCGGATCCGTGATTAAATAATCACTGACCTGAAGCGCAGTGTTGTTAGACCCTCCATTAAAGTGGACAGACGAAATCAAATGATCCGTTGGATACTATTGAGGGCTCGTGGCAAATGATTGTGACGTGTGGATATCCCTATCTCCATGTGATATTCAAAATAAAATAGCCTTTATTTCCATATTAACATGCGATTCATTAAGTTGGAAAGGTAGGTATATAGATACAATTACCTTAATTAATATAACATTCTTAAAATTAATCATAGTGTCATTCTTGAATCAATTGAGTAGTGTTGTCAGTAGAAGAAATTGGCTTATTGATTTTCGCTTGCCTTTGGTCGGGGCTTGGGCTATAGGTATATGTATATATCGTACCGTACCTAGTATTGTGCTAAGTAATAGAATAACAATTAAATAGGTAACAGGTAACATAAATCTAAGCCTGAACCAGTTAGTATTCTATGCCTGAACTTTGGTTCGATCGAAGCTCGCAATTGACCTGAAAACTAAGAACGTTGAGAATCTGAACCCACTTGAAGAGGTATATTAATAAAGGAGGCGCTTGACAAAAGCTCGCCCGTTAACCCCTTCTGAATATTTAACGAAGGGTGGGTCCGGAAAAATCTCCGAATTTTCCACAACATTCTATTGTCAATCTGTGCACGACGGCAAATATTTTAGGTGCAAAAGAATACCTACATATATTACCCATGTTAAAAATAACAATGATTCTCGCTTTTCCGCTCCAACTAAGGTACAACCCCCACAAGTGGAGCCGAGGCGTTGAATTTGAATCTTTTTGAATATAATTTACTGATTTATGTATTTTGGCATATGGTTGAATATTTGGTTGAATTGGTATAATAAATCGCGCTTCTTAAAGTTGCCCATGCTGTACAAAAGTAAATTATGAAAATAAAAGAAGTTGAGTTGTTATAAAAAAGACGCTGCGTCGCGGCTCCAATCCGTAGGTGTGCGTTGCGCTTAAGCGTAAGGATTGTGCTTTATAGTAGCGAAAGCGTAGATGATAGTGGTATAGTCTGCATTAAAACAGGCAATTTCGCTATGTTTTGGCTTCTGTTTCGCATGTTAAAATATAATTTCAAAAATTAACGTAGACATTATTTTGACTATTCAGCTATCTCTTTCCAACGCCCATTAAACAAACGCCTTTTCATTATAGGTGTCACAAACAGTCCTCTATGCAGGACCTGCATGGAGACGGACGAAACACCAGCGCACGTGCTCCTGGAGTGTGCGGGCGTCGCCGAACAACGCGAGATCCACCTAGGATCCCCAGCCTCACTCCAAGAAGTTTTTGGCAACCTGGGCGGCCTGCTAAGCTTTTGGAGCGACATTGGCTGGCTGGAGTGAAGACACCAATGGGAGAGGCAGATCACGCACAACAGATCTTAATTGCTTTAAGTGCGGACACCTGCCCAGAAGGAAGAAGAAGATCTTTCCCAAATAGTGGTTTTGCTACTAGGATTTCGCGGCGGAGATGTGCTACCGCCCTAAACCGTTGAGATGTTGCAGTTTCAAGTTGAACTATTTTTACTTTAGTCATCATCATCATCATGATCAACCCATTACCGGCTCACTACAGAGCACGGGTCTCCTCTCAGAGTGACAAGGGTTTTGGTTACTTTAGTCATCCTACTAATATTATAAATGTGAAAAAGTGGATGTTTGGATGTTTAGATGTTTGGATGTTTGGATGTTTGGATGTTTAGATATTTGGATGTTTGGACGTTTGTTACTCAATCACGCCGCAACTACTGAACCGATTTGGCTGAAATTTTGAATGAGTATAGATTATGCCCTGACTTAAAACATAGACTTTTTATCCTGGAAAAATGCACAGTTCCCTCGGGATTTTGAAAAACCCGAAATCTATAGCTACAGTTATAGGTAGATTACTACAGCGAACTTCCTTGATAGTAGGTATAAAGGTTGGAAAAGGGAGCGGGAACGGAAACCGAAAATCCACGATTCCCTCGGGATTTGTTTAAAACCGAAATTCACGCGGGCGAAGCCGCGGGCAGATACTAGTAACTAAAATACTCTTTGAATGCATGGTACGCTGCTTTTACCGATAAACGAACAAGAAAGTTATATCCAACTAATTACACAGAGAAAAGCCCGCATACTCGTTTATTCCTTCCACGTGGTTGAAATTGCTTTAGTTAGGTACTATTAAAGGACATAAAATAAAATGTTATCGAACACAGTATTGCAGAGAAAATAACGTTGCACCTTCACTTTTTACTACCTAAAGGTATTCATCTACAAATTAGCAAGGGCTGCGATTTCGCCTGATGGTAAGTGACGATGCAGTCTAAGGTGGACCGTGGAAGTGGTCTAACCTGTAAGAATGGAAGGAGTATGGCAGTTTTTATTAAACCCATACACCTGATCTGTTTCTAGGCAACGTCGTACCTGAATGCTAAATCGCTTGGCGGCACGGCTTTGCGGTATGGTGGTAACTAGTCACGGCTGAAGCCTTCTACCGGACCAGAGACGATTCAGAATTTATGAATTCCCTTTCCCCTGAAGGGAATCGGAACCTTGGAACAACTTATAATATCACAGTGCTCATAACTATGCCAGGGAAGTTAAAAGATGCACACAAACTACTAACTATCTACGTGACTAACTACCTGCCTACCTTGTTGTGATGCGGCAGACGACGACCTAAGGGTGGACTTTGGCCTTTGAGGTATGCGACCGTGACAAACTCATCTCAAATGCTTTTCATACTGTCTCTACTCACGTACTTTGGGTACCGCTCTACGTTGGTATTTCAGTATATACTTAGAACGACTTTGCACATCTCGACAACATAATACACTTCGAGTATCGGAACACTATAAGGCTTACCATTCACGGGCGCAGCAACACACGAGTAGATAAGTACAGAGAGGAAGCTTCTACAAGCGGCCCGCTGTAGGTATATTCACACAAACACACTCACCAACGGTTCACGGACGCCCGCTCTGTCCACCAACCCGTTCAGTTAGTGACAAACGTGTGCATATGTGTGAGTGTACCTACAGCGGACCGCTTGTAGAAGCTTCCCCTCTGTACTTATCTACTCGTGTGGCAGCAATCCGCGAGATTTGTCGCTGGCGACAAGTCCGCGGACTAATCTTCGTGTGAATGGTAGGGTTTGCGGTTCGTCATGAGGCTCGTGAATTTATCCGCGGAGACGCGAGCGGCGAGCCGCGCCCGCGCCTAGTTCGACCAATCTATGCGTATGTATGGGCGTGCGGTACATTTGATATTTGAACTCGAGGCCCGGCGCACACTGAATAATTAACTTTACGACTATTGATATACTGTCGCGCGGTACGGTATGCGCGCGGTGTCAGCAAGCAGTAGAGATACGTGCGAGGCTCGCCACAGTTCAAAAGCGACTGACGCACTCACGTAGAGTGTGGGCAATGACGAATTTGTCGATGGCTCGGGTGCGGCTCGAGGCTCGTGTAATGAATGGTCTGCCAAAGCGGACTCAAATCATCTTATTTTAGAGTCGCAAATTAAGTACTACGATTTTTATTTTGCAAATTTTCCACTTTGGGGCTCTGGCAGTAGATGTATGGATGAACCGGTGCATTAAAATAATGCAGTAAAGGTTTGTTTTACTTTAACGATACAGCGTTTCGATACCTACTCGAACTGTATCAAAGTCGTCGAAATGTGCAAAGTCGCACTAAGCGTACAGTTGTGTATCGGCTACGTGCTTCACAATGGGCTCGGAAGATATTAATGGATCACGGGGGAGTTGTCCACAGACTGGCACTTACATATATAAAATCGAGCTTAATGTGTGGTAGATTATTATGCGTAAAATTCGAGAAGCGTGTACCGGTTTTCCCTGAGGAAAAATCGTGATTAATTCCGTTTTACAACAAAAAAAATATTTCAATGTATAAAAACATGCCACGCTCTTTTTAACCCCCGACGCAAAAACGACGGGGTGTTATAAGTTTGACGTATCTATGTGTATGTGTGTGTATGTGTGTCTGCCTGTTCCCCTGTAGCACTCAAATGGGTGGACCGATTTGAATGCGGTTTTTTTTTTGTTTGAAAAATGAATTAGTCGAGACTGTTGTTAGCTATTTTTGATGAAAATTGATTCTAGATGGCCGCCGCTACAAAATGGCGGATCACATATTTTTTCACAACTCCAATAATATGGGTATCAAATGAAAGGGCTTGACTAGTAGAATAGCACTATGCAAATCCAAGATGGCTGCCGCCACAAAATGGCCAATGTCGGGGGTTTTTTTAATTTTTAATTTGACTTGTGCCAGCTTTTTTTCGAAACAAACAAATTAATAATCTGTTTTCTAATATACTTATTAAAGCGTTAAGACGCGCGGTTTGTATGAAAGTGGTAAGTAGCAGAGATGTAGCGCGGACGTGTCGAGAATACATCACCTTCTTTTTTTTTAACCATTTTTGGCGTTAGTTAACCAAAAAAATCAAAATTTCCTCCAAAATTTTTTGTTATATGAGAATTTCATGGACTCTGTATGTACATGAATAAATGATTATTTACTTAATTATTTTATTTGTGGAGGTTTCTAATTTTATTTTACGAAGGTTTTCAACAAAGCAAATTTCAACGAATGTAAGGAAAGCAATGGAAAATTCAGAAAGTTCCTGTGAGTTCGGTAGTGAATGTTGTTTAACGACGTTAGTTCATTCAGTTCACCCGCTGTAGTGGAAATGCAGAACTATTGTTTCTAAACATAGATAAATGAATGTTTCTAAGCATGTTCCTACCTACCAACCGACTAGGAAAAAGCGGTCGTTAGTGGTAATTTACAGTCGAGGAGCTACAACGGTCTTAATTTTTAGCTATACTGTTGATTTATTCTTCAAATCCCTTTTCACGTGATGATTTATTCACCGTCCGTTATGATTTATCTACCATCGTTTACCAAAAACGCAATGGTACTAAAAAACAAATCTCGGTTGTAAACGACACACGGAGTATAATTCGGTTTAAAATGAACACTTGTTTACATTTTCCAAATTTTTCATTAATAGGCAGGTAACTTAGGTTAAATTTTCATTAATCTAAAGTGTCGGTTGGATATCCAACAACTAACGAGCGCGCGGCCAAATAAATGAAACAAACTTCATTGTTGATGAAATAAAATAAATTCGGTTTTCAAACGGTTTTCGAGCTTATTTTTGTGGATTTTGCGGGTAGTGGAAAAACTACCAAATAATGCTGTTGCCGTAACTGAATGCGCTTTATTTTAAAGAGTGATTTATTTCAGTCCGTGAGTCAAATGTTTATACCGCTTGTAGGTATATATTTTTGTATAGAATAGAATAGAATATAATAGAAAAGTTTTTTATTCAATTAAACTTTTACAAGTACTTTTAAATCGTCAATTAAATCTACCAACTGGAGAACTGGCATTAAAAATACCTATGTAGATTAGGTATTTTAAGATGAAATTATTCCGTCAGCCGTGTTCATTTCTGGCCTTCAAAAGGAATATTTATGTACCTACATCTCCATGATCATTTGAAAATACTCAGACATGTTAATGAGACCTCCTTTGATTATACGTCCTATTAAAATGTAAAGCAAAAAAACAAGCGGTAGGTATTTTAATTTTTCTGAATGTTCTTATCAACGTCGTGTTAAATATTCATGAAAAAAAACGAAAGTTAGAATCGCGCGTCACGGCCCACGATAACAATACTAAATTGGAGCCGACGAAACGTGCAAACATTTTTGGCGTCATAAATTCCGTAAATGTATTTGTATGTTTTACGTAAAGGGAATTACATTTTATTTTTTCCTCGTTATAAAGAATCTCCTGTAGTTGATATGGGACAAGAAACAATTTTATTCTGGCTTACCATATCATTACTGTGCGTAAACATGATCTTTATTGCTATAAAAAAGTTATATGTTATGCCGAAGACCATCACAAAGCCAAGTTCTCAGAATAATTTGTATATTATTTGATGTTTATGACTTTGTGTCCTTTTTTACGACTTTGTTTTTCACGTCGTATAGGTGTATCGTATACATTGAAGAATAACTCCCTAAAGCTTAAGGGATAATGTTGCGATCCCAGTCATTTATTATACTCGAAACTAACCGAAGCGACAAATTATAGACCTAATAAAATATGATTCTGTGCTAGGACGTCAGCCTACTCGGATTATGAGAAAAAGATAATAAATAGAGCTTCATTCTGAATTGATGTTTCCTTAAAGGACCAATAATTTTCCTCCTATCGCCTTTATAGGCAGAATATAGAAATTTGTACTCACAAATATACCTACGTGAATATAATTATCCTGAATGCTGGTTTGTGAAGGATAATGGAAACAATATCAAAATGATTATTTTTGTAAAAAAAAATATAAAGCAAAAACACTCTATCCCTTGTGCTTCGTTTCCGTTCCGTCGCGTAAAAATATTTGTTGTCTTTATTTGGCGTAAAATAGAAAATTAAGATTTTTTAACGTGACGAACCGCGTGCAAGCTAGAGCGCGGAACAAGCGATAGAGAAGGCACGATTGGTCTGAATTTTTAAATACCAATAGTTCATTCGTTCGTTTCTGTGGTAAATATTTCACTTCCTCACTTCGACTCGCTAAAGTATTTTCTTTAATCTCGCTGTGGAAAGTCTTGAGATTTATACTGAGAAAATTGACTTATGTAGCAAACTCGTACAAAATTTAATTAAAACTTAAGTATTCCTTTGAAATGCATCGATAAATTAATCTTAGGTTGTTCACTTAGATAAATGCAAAACAGCTATTGTATTTGAAGGTCCTATGACACCCACCGGCTTCACCCACAAGGAGAATTCCTGTTTAGGTACTCATGCACCCACTGTATTATAGTAGGATTTAGAATTTAAAAATAGTATGTTAAAATGTTATCACAAATGTTATCACATTGTATCTATTGACAAATTTTAAGAGAAAAACAATATGCCAAACCTCTTTCTGGTTAACTCACTACGATCTTAGACTGCATTGTAACTATAGAATAGAATAGAATAGAAAAGTTTTTTATTCAAATAAACTTTTACAAGTACTTTTGAATCGTCAAATTGAATCTACCACAGGTTCGGAATGCAGTTCCAGCCGAGAAGAACCTGCAAGAAACTCGGCGGTACTCAACTTACCATATAAGATCGCAGTCAAGGGTACCTATTTTGTAGAAGAATAAGGTCGGGGCCGCACTGCGAAATATATTCGCGCGAATTTTATTCACGCGGTTTATTTTCCGCATTTTAATATATTTTTTTCGCGAATTTTAAATCGCAAGTGCGGGCAGCTTCATACATTTCCATATGTCACAGAATTCTGCGAAAAAATTCGCGCGAATAAATTTCGCAGTGCGGCCTCGCTCTAAAAGAAACAAATTGCTGCAGTAAGGTACTATGTACCTAGGCAATTTGTGAAAAGTACCGTACAACGCGTACATTCAATTTAGGTCATTATTGGGTCTAACAAAAGTGTCACATGCCCCTTCCAAGCTTGCACGATTCCATCTGTCATTCATATTGTCGTTAGTCAGGTAGATTACAAGCAAGCAAACAAGAGTAAACAAAAACAAAATCATCTTCTAACATTTGAGATATTCTGTATCTTCACACGCGGTACGCCGTACGATAGATAATATTATTGCTAAGTGGCATCATTTGTACGCGCGTAACAGTGTTCTCCCGGTAATGTGTCTGAAATCTCGGAGATAATCTTGCCTTTAGTAAACCTTTAACCAAATGCGAATTCTCGTGGCAACAGCTTGTAACGAGAAAACACTAAGTGCCATTTCCACAAATTCCTTCTTTCCTTTCATTCATATGTAAAGCACCTCTTTCAAAGGAAAGAACAGAATCTACTTTCAATGGTTTTATAAAATTTGAACTCTGACCCTTATTATCATATTATACATACTGTATATTTGTATATACTATATGCGCTTAATTATAGTTCGTTCGGTAACTTAGTGTCGGTACAGGCGCAGGTGCTCTTAGTATTCTGCTTTTATTTTTATTACTTTTTTTCTGTTTGTAATTTTTTTTCTATTCTAACAGAATCTCCGAATAGTCTGCCAATCCGCACTTGGCCAGCGTGGTAGACTAGTGGTTAAAATCCTTCTCATTTTGAGAGAAGACTCGTGTTCATGAGAATATTATATTTTATGTTTATGGTTATATTGTAATAAAATACGAATATAAAAAAATATGAAAAGGAAAGAGAATTTTAATGAAAAAATATGAGTAGGTATAAAACGCCAAAACCCCTTGCGCCTGTACACTCCGCGCGGCATGCTTTGAAGTCACGGCGGTGTCTTTGGTAAAACACCGCGCGGTGGAGGCAGCTAGACACAAAAGGCGACCGTAAGAAAACAAACAGACTTATAGTTTTATTTTTTACACATCTATTATAGGTACGTAATCCATACTTACGCAATGTAAATATGTACTTAGGTAGGTACATATTTTTTAAGCAAATAGATCCATATAGGTAGGTAGCGCTAGTTAACATATTTATGAAAAACTAGCATCTGCTCGCGGCTTCACCCGCGTGAATTTCGGTTTTAAACAAATCCCGAGGGAATCGTGGATTTCCGATTCCCGTTCCCGCTCCCTTTTCCAACCTTTATACCTACTATCAAGGAAGTTCGTTATAGTAATCTACCTATAGCTGTAGCTATAGATTTCAGGTTTTTCAAAATCCCGGGGGAACTGTGCATTTTTCCAGGATAAAAAGTAGCTTATGTGTTGCCAATGCATGCAACACAGCAAACAATTGCAATAATGTGTTATGTGAGCGCGATTTACCTAAGAACAGTCAGCGCCCTCTATGGCGTTTTTGGAAGTTTATATCTATTTTAGTCCCACAGGAATATATTTCCGGGATAAAAAGTAGTATAAGTATGTGTTAAGTCAGGGCATAATCTATCTCCATTCAAAATTTCAGTCAAATCGGTTCTGTAGTTGCGGCGGAGAAGAGGAACAAACATACACACACACACACACAAACTTTCGTCTTTCGCCTTTATTGTGAATATTGTGAATGAATTATTGTGATAAAAGTTTTACAATGCTCTTTCAATCCTTGAGGCATGAACATTGCAGCTGGTACCTGAGTCCACATCACATTGTAACTATAACATTATGTAAGTATTCACATGATAGCACGAAAGGAATGCCTTCAAGGATACTTAATTCAAATTTCAAATTGTGCAACAGTAAGTATATTTGCTCTACCTCTGTGGGAATATTTTCCTTACAAATTCTGTTCTGAAATTCTCCCAAAATGCTGTCCATTTGCTCTGAATTTACGAATATCATTCCAACTAGTGAATTATGATGCAATGAAGATTTCAATACAAATAAATAAAATGTATATCGGTATAACCCTACATAACGTAAAATATAAATAAAATGTAGGTATATCCTTACTTAGTACCTACCTACAGAGCATACCCTATTATTACATACCAACTATTATAAATGCGAAAGTTTGTTTGTTTATAGGTATTCCTTCAATCACGTCGCAACAGAGCTGCGGATCGATGGGTTTTAACCCCCAACGCGAAAAGAGGGATGTTATAAGTTTAACCGCTATGTGTGTGTATTTGTCTATTGCACAGTAGCTCTTAAACGGCTGAACCGATTTTTAAATTTGTTTCGACGAGTACTTGGTAGAAACATCATAGGGATCAAGCTTCAGACGTTTGGAGCAGGAAGGCGTTGCGACGTCAGGTTTTCCCACAAGTCGGGGGTTATTTAAATTTTTAATTTATAGTTATTTGTATGGGTACATTTGAGGACCTAGAGACTGATATAATATACTTTTTACACTTAGAAAAAACAGGGGGCTTTAAAAAACTTAACTACACGCGGACAAAGACGCACACAAAAACTAGTTTTGTATAAAAAAGCTACTTGAAGTTACGGACTGATCACCTCTCCTGAACAATTTTGTATGGGACTTTTTCACCATACTTTCCGTGTGTTGAAAATTCAAAAATTCTAGGTCGCCAAAATTATAGAGAGAGCTGGACGTGGAAAACTGACTAGAGTGCCCTAAGGGATCTCGAAATCTATCAGTCGGAGAGGTGACGTCTCGAAACAAAAAATGTTCAAAACCTTAGGCCATTAGGTGAACCGGTAAAAAAAATATGGCCACCATACAAAAAAAATTCGTCTCCATACAAAAATTTCCTAATTTTCAAGAGGCTCTCCAGAACAATTTTGTATGGAAATTTTTTCCCTTCACTATTTATATGCGTAGAACTTATGGGTCTTCCTTCAGAAAATTATGAAACGTCATGAATATGGAAAATTTACCAGAGTACCTCATGGGTCCTCCAAAACTACCAGTCATACAGACATGGTCCCAAACAAATGTTATTAAAGACCTTGGGCTATTGGGTGAACCGGTGAAAAAAATATGGCTGCCGAACAAAAAAAAATTCTCTCCATACAAATTTTTTGGGTTTTTTTCAAGAGGCTCTCCAGAACAATTTTGTATGGAACTTTATTCCCTTCACTATTTATGTGCGTATAACTTATGGATCTTCCTTCAGAAAATTATGAAACGTCATGAATGTGGAAAATTTACCAGAGTACCTCATGGGTCCTCCAAAACTACCAGTCATACAGGCATGGTCCCAAACAAATGTTGTTAAAGACCTTGGGCCATTGGGTGAACGGGTAAAAAAAAGATGGCTGCCGAACAAAAAAAAATCTCTCCATACAAATTTTTTGGGTTCTTTTTAAGAGGCTCTCTTAGACATTTTTGTATGAAACTTTTCCCCCCAATACACGTCTAAGTAAATAGAACTTAAAGATTTTTTTTTCACAAAAAATACAAAACGTAGTGAATGTGAAAAAATTACCAGAGTACCCTAACGGCCCTCAAAAACTATCAATCATAGAGGCATGGTCCTGAAACTAAAAATGTTCAAGACCTTAGGCCCTTTGGTGAGCCAATAAAAAAAGATAGCTACGGAACAAAAAAAATTCGTGTCCATACAAAATTTCTTTTTAATTTTCAAGTGGCTCTCCAGAACATTTTTGTATAGATCTTTTTTTCCACTAAACGCATGCATAGAACTCATTAGTGTCCTTTCAGAAAAGATACGAAACGTGATACCAATATTTCTTTCTATCTTTCAAGAGACTCTCCCGAATATTCTGGAATTTCTTTATTTTATGAATATTGAAGAGACTACCAGGCCAGCTGCAAGCAGCTCGCGCACCGAGCGCAACACTAGTTTTGTATAAAGGTACCTAGTATTGGTAGTATGTCTAGTATGCTACAGGAACATAGTTTGCTGAAGAAAACTTGTTTGTAGTTGTTATAAACTTCGATCGCAGATTGTACAGTGTAAACTCTGTACAAAGAACGTCCTCGGGGAACGAAAAATTTCTAATATTCTGTTATATCTAAAATATCTTTATAGCTATAACAACATGTTTCCTAGTTTGAAAATACTTCCTTTAGTTATTTCGTAGACCGGTGTAGAGCCGCCACTACAACTTACCGTAGACCATATCTACGAAACTTAATTAAATTGTTAATTTTTGTTATTAGAAGTATTTTAGTAACACTTTTAAAAATCGTAGACAAGAAATCCATCGCCGCTGTCGTCGACGTCGTCAACCGGTAGACATAGGTCACTTGTAGGGACTTCCAGTCGGCGCGGTCTTGTGCCGCTTGTATCCAGCGGATCCCTGCGACTCTTCTGATATCGTCAGTCCCCCTAGTAATGGGTCTGCCAACACAGCGTTTTCCGGTACGAGGTCACCATTCTAGCACCTTGAGACCAAAACGTACCTATATATCGGTTCTTCAAACTATGTGCATCCAATACCTATTACTAATGTAATAAATACGAAAGAGTGTCTATCTGATACCTTTTCAAGTTTTCACGGCTCAACCACTAACCGGTGATGAAATATAAGCATATACATAGTTTTTATCCAGAAGACTTACAACGTCAAAAACGTTCTTCCACCGGATGAAGTCGCGGCCATTATCTAGTTACTTACGCTACGTTAACTCCATATTATATTTCGTACTAAGTGCACTTTATTCGCCAGGATCACTAAGAGCTGTCATCAAGTTACATGCAAGATAGACTCGCGGAAGCCAAAAACCAAATCTTGCAAGATTTGGTTTGAGTATATGACGTGTTGAAAATATTATCAACGTGATTTTTGATACGAATAACAATACCATATTTATTTGACTACCAGTGGCGTAACTACAGGGTGGCATTTCGGCAAAATGCCACGGGCCCCGAGCCGAAAGGGGCCCCCGACCCGAGAGGGCCGTGAGCACCGGAGTATCCTAACATTTAATATATTAATTACATCAATTTATCATTATTAATTTGTTAATTATGATTTTTTATAACTATTGAAAAATCATAATAATCCTGTAAATCATATGATTTACATTAATTATAAAAAATCATAATTAACAAATTAATAAACTTTTACGAAAATTTATCACAGGATCTTATGAAGTATATATGCACATCAACAATGTCTAGGGATATTTTGTATAAAGTTCTGAAACTCGAAAAATATTAATCGGTTTTTAATTATTTTAATGAAAGCTTATTTTGTAGACCATATTAAATGATTCTAAATTTGAATTTGAAAAAATAAATTGAAAACAAATGATTTGTGGGGCATAATTGTAGCGAAGTTCGAAAGTTTCAATTGACCTAACCCAGTTTTTGGTATATTTTTGTATCAAATGAAAGTTTCAATGAAAATTATTGGTTAATTTCTAATTTATGCAACTGTATGCATCATGCAGAGGCGCCATTTAACAAGAGACGAAATGTTAAGGGCAGTAGGTACGCTCCAAACTGGGGCTCCTCAACGAAGTATTGCCGAGGCGATTGAAACAAGAAAAAACGTGATATCAAGGTTGTGGTCACGTTATTGCACCACTGGTGAAGTGGCTGAACGGCACCCAGGCGAGAAGCGCATAACCGCCCGAAGACAGGACCGATTTTCGCAAATGACCGCGAGAAGATAACCAAATGCTACAGCCATGCAGTTGGTTTAAAGGCTCCAGTCAGACCACCATTTGCTTGTCAGTGACGAAACTGTGAGGAGAAGACTGCACGAGGCTAACCTTCATGCTCGCAGGCCGCTTCGTACTCCAGCACTACGCAGAGGAAATCGTGGACGAAGATTACAGTGGGCTCGCGAACATTTGCTCTAGGAAGATAACTAGTGGTCTGTAGTGCTGTTTACCGATGAGTCCCGATTCGGATTTCATCCTGATTTACGAAGAGTACGTGTATGGCGAGCTCCTGGTCGTGACAACCGTCTGCGACACCGTCAGGAAGTCCAGCCATACCACGGCAAAACAATTATGGTTTGGGCGGGAATTCGTATCGCTGGAAGAACAGATCTCGTTTGGATCAGAAACACCATGACTTCTGAAAAATACCGTAATCAGGTGCTAGCACCAATAATCTATCCCCATCGACTGCAAATGGACCAAGTTTTCACGCTCATGCACGACAAAGCCCGTTCGCACACTGCGCGAGTGGTGACCAGCTGGCTACAAGAGCACGATGTGTCGATCTTAGACTGGCCCGCTGAATCACCAGACCTAAACCCCATAGAGCACGCATGGGACATGCTCCAAAGAAGGGCTTTGAGGAGTTTTCCTCCGAACATTGCGACTGCAAAGCAACTTTTTTTGCATCTTAGCAGGACCTGGGACAATATCCCACAGCAAGACTTTGATAACTTGATTCAAAGCATGAAAAGCCGTTGTAGGACCGTGGTTAACGTCCATGGGTGGTTTACTGACTACTAATAAATAATTTTTCACGGAACTGCAAAAAACCTGATAATTTTGCTAAAATTATATTTTTTCTTAAAAAGACATCTATCCTTAAGTTTACCATCATTTCACTTTTTGTCTTTATTTCAATAAAAAATTATTTACACAAAAAAACTAATTCTGTTTTATTCTAAAAGATAGTCTGATAAATAGGCTTTACAAAAATATATACATATTGTATGTTAGTTATAACCAATTTTGAATAAATTGAGAAAATCAGAATATCCCTAGACAGTGTTGATGTGTATATCAGAAGGGCTCCACGAAATTTAAAATTTTTAGGTCAATTTTTTATACCTTTCATCACATTGTTTAAGCCAACGGAAATTGGGAACAAATTTGTTAGTTTACTAACTATTTAAAATGGAATAACTTATTGAAAAATGATGATTAAACTTTTTTTTCTTCAGGGCTCGATGTTTTCAAGTGTTAAGAAGATACTAAAATTTTTTAAAATTTTTAAAATCACATTTTATGTTATAAAAAAATTATTTTCATTGCTGAAGGCTCTCGCGCGCATGCCGTAACCGCCGCGCGGAGTCCTATTTTCAACGTCAAATTAAAGTATAACTTTATAATATACTTTAATTTGACGGATATAATAATGGAGATAGAGTTTCGGAAGTTGAGACTTTTTTATTGGAAATTTCCTCCTCTTTAACGAGCTTTTTCCAAAATTGCTTAAATAATATAAATATTTTTTGAGTTATTAACGTAAAACGAAATAGGGTAAAACCCGGATAGATGCCGCAGTTGGATATTTTTATTTATTTTTTTATTTATTATTATACCTATACAATATACTTACATAGTTCATATTCTTACAACTTAACAACTTAATGGTTTAATAGCTGAGTATTATAAACAAAAAGATCACTTAAATAGTAAGGTAGGTTAGGTGTCTAGGTCATGTGTCTAGGTTATAATAATTATAGTGCTTATAGGCATAGGCATGACAACCCCTGTACTAGTGAAAACTGTGTTACAGTGGGCTGACTTCCCCATTCCTATGGACTTAATTGAATATAATATGAATAAGGTGCGCGATGGTCTGACAATATACAGTATATTAATATCCAATATGTCATTAAACGATTAAACCAGTCTAAAGTCTAAACATACTATTATTTGAATAGAGGTAGGTAGTGAGTTACGCACACATTGTGTTGTTGTGAGCTCTTATCCAACTACCCGCCACTTTTTTATAGGCGCATTGAGTTGATAGTTTTTAGAGACCGAGTTATTACGAGTTATTATTAGATATAGTTATTACGTATTAATTTGCTACGAGTATTTCCTATATCTCTTGCTTGCTTGATAGATGCCTCAATGTCAAAAAACCTGACTTCCCAAACTCGCGACTAAAAATTGATAGTTTAAATAAGAAGCGCAGGCCCCCCAAACCTCAGGCTCCTACATACATTTGTATTAAAACAATTTGTTTCGCTTGTGCGTGTGATTATCTCCGCAGCGAACGCGGCAAATCCTTCAAAGTTTTAGAGGCGAGTATTTGCCGTTGTATAACTTTTGAAGTAGTAGTAGATTCTATTATATTTTTTATTATGTCAATACACTGGTTCAATAAGTGTACACCTAAGTGTAAATAATCGATCTTTAGTTTTTAGTTTATTTAATAAATAAAAGGGCATCTATCCATATCAAAAAGGATAGTTGCCTCGATTTTTCGAGGTATAGGTGCCCTTAGAGGCATCTATCCCCTAATATACCTATCGATATATTAAGTTTTTTTTAATATTTTTAATGTTCTTTTATATATTTTTTTCTTTTTTAAATAAATTACTGATAGTTTTTATATACTTCGGGGCATCTATCTCTTTCAGCCCGATCTGTCCAGTGGTTTGAACTGTGCGTTAATAGATCAGTCAGTCAGTCAGTCAGTCGGTCACCTTTTCCTTTTATATATTTAGATAATAAAACCTTATGAAACTATGTATTTTGCTTATTTTTTTCATAGGGCATCTATCCTTTTTAGTATTTTCATAGTGGGGCAGCTATCCACACAGGTAGGCATCTATCCCTAAAAAAAAGGGTCTGCAAAAAGTTAAATTCTGCAAAATCTGTAATCGTTAGGACAATAAAAACAAGTCATAATGGAACCCAAAGGATTAAACTAGCTATATTCATAAATATTATTTGTGATAAATTAATATTTTAAAAGTTAGGAGGCCATTTCAAAAAGTGGGGCGTCTATCCGGGTTTTACCCTATCATTTTTTTTCATCTTATTTTGTTAATAACAATTGCAATTTTTTACCTGCACCAAAATTCTTCAAAAACATTTTTCTAGAGGTGATTCCGAATCGAATGAGCTATCGCTCATATTTTTAGGACCTTTATCTCTATTTTTCCCGTTTTTAGGGTTCCGTACCCGAAGGGTAAAAAACGGAGCCCTATTAATGTCACTCGGCTGTCTGTCCGTCTGTCCGCCGGTCACAGGTCTCTAGCTCGCAGACGAAATGAGTTACAAACCTGAAATTTTGGTATTTAGTGTAAAACGTTAACCCAAAATCAAATATTGAATTAGAAATTGAATTAAATTATTTTTCAGGGGGGCTCCCATACATGAAAAAGGAGCCGGAAAAAAAAATTTTTTCTTTACCCTAGCTTGTGGGGTGTCATTGTTTAGAGCTCATTAAGTAGAGTACAAATATATATATTTTTTAATTTTTATCTCAAAAAATAAGGGAATGGGAGGCCATCAAAGTTGTCAGTTTTAGACCATTTTTGTGACGGGGGCTATCTCAAAAACTAAACTAGTTGGGAATATGATATTTCAGTATATTATGTACTATATGCTCTATTTAAACAACAAATACTGAAAACAACGATTTATTAAATAGTTTATAAGCTGTGACCAAAATAAACGAACATTTTTTTGGGTTTTTCTTTCACGGTTTGTTGCGATGTCTAGCTCGGAAATTAAATATTTCTTAGACCCAAAATATTATATTGTTCATAATTATGTACGGAACCCTGAAAGAGCGAGGCCCGACTCGCACTTGGCTGATTTTTGAACTTATTGACTAGTCTATTATACTTGTTGCAAAATCCTACTAATATTATAAATGTGAAAGTGTGGATGTTTGGATGTTTGTTACTCTATAACGTCGCAACTACTGAACCGATTCGGCTGAAATTTTGAATGGAGATAGATTATGACTCTGAATTAAAACATAGGCTACTTTTTATCCTGGAAAAATCCACAGTTCCCGCGGGATTTTAAAAAACCTGAAATCCATATCTACAGCTATAGGTAGTACATCTATAGCAAACTTCCTTGAAAGTAGGTATAAAGGTTGGAAAAGGGAGCGAAAACGGAAAGCAGATATCCAAGATTCCCTTAGGATTTGTGAAAAATCTAAATTCACGCGGGCGAAGCCGCGGGCAAAAGCTAGTTTTTAATAAAAATTTGTTAAAAATGTTTCATAAACATGAAAACATTTAGAACTTTGCTAACATTTGTGACAAAATGTTAACTAACAATAATGTTTACTAACATATTTTGTAACTGCGCGGCGGTGTGGGCGGTGTAGTGTGTGTAGTGTGGCAGCACCATAAGACGAAAATTGCATCACATTTTTTGTTTCAGAACAAAATGTTCATAAACTAAGCAAAATGTTTGTCCATGCTCTTAAATTGAAAGTTACTAGAAAAACAACTAATTTTAATAGCGTTTTATGTACCTTCTTTACGTACTTACATGATTTATTTTAAAGTAAAATAAATGAACATACTTTAAATATCGTTAGTTGACCTTCTGAGCAGAAGGGGCCCCATCTGATTAATTTGCCACGGGCCCCCATCGGTGTAGTTACGCCACTGTTGACTACAATTTAAACGCTCGCCAAAATATTTTTTAGACCACTCTCCATTTTCTTCTCTGATTGAAAGAATTTGCAATATGGATCTTTTTAAATTCCTGGTTGGTTTCCAGAGCGAATAACTGGTTAGTTTTCCGATCACCAGTTAATTTTTGGAGATAATGGTTCACTGATTAGGATGGCACATTGCCACCACATTTTTCATCGCACTCAAATAGGTAAGTACCTACCTACTAAGTTTGTTTTAAAAATGTCTTAAGGTAGGTACCTACTTAAAGCTTATTGAAATGTAAACTTCAGAAAACAACAAACTATGTATTATACCTAACTCTTTGAAATACTTAAATACTAAATCCAATTACGTCAAGCTGCTGCCTATGGCAGAAGTGACTCGTAATGAACTCTACTCCGCCAACTTCTCTTTTGTTCATATTTTAAATACCATTCACAATGTCTTGGGATATGAAAGGAAGGAAATTAAGTAAGTAGGTATTCTACTTGAATGAGAAAGAAGCAAAAATATTATGATTTTTTCCTTGTACTTACAGAGGAAATTGGAAATATACGTCGTAACCCTATAAGTTACATCCTAATTAAATAACAACGAAATTGACAAAATAAAATTATGAAACTTTTCGTGCATTTCGTATACCTACCTATACCTACTACATAATTTCGTAGCAATAAATATATCTACATACCTACATAGAAAGAAAAGTCCCGATTCCGTGAAGTTGACTCATCAACACCTAACTTAAAAACGTTTGGACTTAGAAAGTTGAAATATTGCATAGAATTTCCTTTTATAAAGCAGACATTTAAGTAGGTACAGGATTTTTAGCAACTCCCACGGGATATGGAATTTCTAATTCTACGCGGGCGAATCCAAACACGGTTGCTATTAGTATTAGCCATCTATAATATAATAAAACTGTAACAGATCCAATTCTGTACATTGAAGATATTTTGAAATTTTTTATTGGAGGGCACTCTATAGTCGATACTGAAGCCAAAACTGCAATTTGTTTCATTTTTGTCTGTCTGTCTGTCTGTCTGTCTGTCTGTCTGTCTGTCTGTCTGTATCTTGGCCGCGCATCACGCCGAAACTACTGAATGGATTCGAATGAAACTTGGTACGATTTGAGTTTATACTCCGAGGTAGGTTATAGGATACTTTTTATCCCGAAATTCAGCACGGTTCCCTTGGGAGAGGGGATGAAAGTTAAAACGTGTATTTAGCTGTAATTCATTAACGCGTTATTCGATTTCACTCATTCTTTTTTTGTTAGAAAGGTAGTACTTTAAGTATTGTCCTGTAAATATTTCAAGGTCATAAGTTTTTTAGTTTAGAAATGACAGGCATTAATTGGGTTCCAATAACTTGGGACCCGGATCTTTGTACGTACGGCTTATTTTAAACTGGCGTGCGTTTAAACTTATGTTTGTCGATCTATCTATTTATTCCAGATAAGTAATTTCCGAAACGGCTGGATCGATTTTGACGGAACTTTCAATGGCAGATAGGTGATGTTATAAGGAGTAACTTAGGCTACATTTAGTTTAGGTACATAAAAGAATTATGGAATCCGATCCGATTCTATATAAAACCCTTAAACACGCGAACGAAGTCGCGGGGGTCAGCTAGTTAGGATATATAATTAATACATCTTTAGGATATTAACTTGGCTTGATCAAACTGGTTTTAAATAAGTAGAAAACACGTCTTGTCGTATGCGAGGGCGTTGTACCTACGCCGTATTGGTATTTATGGATTTTCTTCACGAACGTTGTTACATAGTAATATAAGTAACTACCTATTTTTAAAGTTCATGAAATCTAAACTCATACTTAAGTAAGCTTATCTACGTAAAAATGGACAAATTTAGTCATAGGTACATAAGTAAGGGCTTAGATCATTAAATGCTAAGTATAAGTAAATAATATATTTTTAGGGGATCTCACATTCCATCAGTTTACATGTAGGTATGTATTCTACCTCTAATAAATTCTTTGATTCATTAAAGTTCCAGGCATAAAATCCCCGACTTCCGAGACTGGATTTCAAATTCAATTTTGAGAACGAGGAACTTCGACCCAAGCGAATCTCGAAAATGTTCTACTTATATTTGAAGAACAATCGCTTCTTCAAGTTACGAGTACCTACTTATAGAAAGTTCTACAGAATACACTTGTTTCTCTCAATATCTTGAAAACAATACAGCTAGGCGAATCGTGAAATATTTGCGCATTTCATATTTTGTCGTCCACTGAATTGATACCGAACCGATGTTGCTTTTAAAATTGGACAACATAATTTAAATAAATGCTGAGCTTTAGCTATTATTTTTTTTATCGATTGATTATTTATTTTTTAGGTATTGAAATAACGATTTGTATATTTCCTTCTAAGATATCTACGGAATCCTCGGTGCGTGAGTTTGACTCTAACTTCGACGGTTTTATTTAAATGTCAACCTATTCACCAAAAACTCTTTTTGATAGCGCTCGGTGATAAGGTGAGTCATTCCATAGAATTTTTGTTGGGTTTCCTTGTGGTTTACTTTTAGCATGGCACATTGCCACGACATTTTTCATCGCACTGATTTATGAACTACAAGTTCAGATAAAGTTCTAAATTCGACCGTTAAAGAGTCGTTGGCCCACCCCTCTCAGTTCAACGTACAAAAGTTGCGACTTGTTTGTAAGTAGGTACCTACTTCAAAAGTGTGAGTAAAATTTCTGCAAATTTTCACATGTTTGCAAGTTTCTACTAATGTTGATATTACGTTATTCTTGTAGCAGTAGGTAGGTAAATGCAAATTCAAACTCAAGGGTCGCGTGGAAAAATCGGAATAGCCTTTCAGATTTAAATAGTAGTAGGTAGATAAATGTGCTGGAAGTACTTAGGTAAGTTTTTTGTTGCGATTTTAGCTTTACAACTCGTTAAGTTTCATCAATGTCTAAGTTTTATTACGGACATCCTCATTAAAAATTGATCACAGAGATACTCCGTTCTGACTCGCGCCATCGCTCGCTGCATGACTACGTGACTACGAAATATGTACGTGTATTTAAATGCGTTGGTTTAAAAAATTTACGCAATTTTAGCTACTACATAAAATAAAATAAAAATAATTTTATTGACTTTGTCGAAATAAATTCTTCCTATCTCTCTGAATGCTTTTCTTTAGTAGGTACAAAAGTCTCAACCCGCCTTTCGAGTTTGATAAAAAAAACAGATAAGTCTTATACACGTGGAAATGGTTTTCGTAAAATCATCTTTAGATAATCAATTTTTCCTATCTGAAAATACCTTTCTTTTGATTTATGAATACATCATTGATAGCCCAGTCAATTTAGACTTTCAAGGCTACAATAACTCCCACCTGGCTGAAAATTGGTAGGATTGTTCAAAACACTATTATAAATGAAATGTGAAAAGTCCTCATCGATCCGACACCTGGAAAAAAATTTACTCCTGGACACGCACAGTTTATTCACACTTGGCTGAAAATTTGTAGGATTGTTCGAAACACTATTATAAATGAAATGTACAAAGTCCTCATCGATCCGACACCTGTAAAAAAAATTACTCGGGGTCAAAGTTTTCACGGGAAGTTCCTTGTTTACTACGGAACCCTAAAAATGTCTCTACTAAATTAAGTAAGTGCCTAAATGATTATAAAGCGAAAACCCATATGTTAGAGATCAATACAGCGTCGAAGTGCACCGAGAGCTCTAGACCCTAGAGCGCGACGGCCATTTGTACACTTGACATCTTGCTTGCACTACCTACTTGATTAGAATTTATAACAGCGTCTGACGCCTAGCAGCTGTTCTAAACGAGTATGAGTAGGTACCTAGGTACCAAACACCGTCCTCCATACTGTTTGAATAAATTATATATACAGTGTGTCCGGGATCGAATTAGCGATATTTTAGGGACATATTCTACAACTCATTACCTCTCTGAAAATACCACTTATTAGGGCCTGCCCCCCTCCCCCTCCCAAAGACAGCCATTTCAATTTGGTGTGCGTTTTTGTGGGTATGTCCGCACAAAAAAAGTAATAACTCGAAAGTCTGCTGATGCACAGGTCTTCAAATGACCTTATTCGATTGGATATAATATTCTCCATCACTAGATACCAAACAATAGAATAAAATGTTAAAATAACTGGATCAAAAATGCTTCGGAAAAAAATTATTTTTTCAAAAATATTGAAAACTACAAGTTTTTGCTGCATTTTGCAAAAACGAGGTCGTTAAGATTACATTGTTAAGTATTAAATCGACAGTTTTTGAGACAAACAACAAAACGACATAAAAAAATTTACTGTAAGTTATTTACTTTTGGAGATATTATTATTTAAACATAACTTAACCGCGAGCGCGTAAGTTCTTATGTTATTCGAATGTGGGTTTCCATCGCATACCTCGGGCGATCAGGTAATAATAATATTGTTTTTGATTAGTCAGTGAATGAGGTTAAAACTAAGGATCGGACCCCTACTTCAACTGATTAAAAATTCGTATAAAAAATTGAAATATCTGAAATTTTATTTTGTTGTTCCTGGCGAGGAGGCGTTATGATCGCTACTTAAGTTATCACTCATTTTTGTTTGTGATTCAGGTTTGTGAAGTTTGCTAAGTTTAAAGACATGCCTACTCGGTATTATTATAGCCATAAGAGAGCATTTAGATGTCAACTATTCGCCTTGGATCGGACGTGGCAGCAATTCAATGGAATGGCCACCTCATTCTCCAGACCTTACACCTTTGGACTTCTTTTTATGAGGACCTATAAAGCAGAAGGTCTTTTATGTGGTACCAAATACCAGAAAAGAATTATTGGAGATGATCCTGTCCATTGCAGATAAAATAAGATTGTATTTGGACATGATCCAACGATCCTCCCAACATGAAGCAACTAGCTAACAGAACAGAGGTGGTAATTTCGGTTTGTGGCGGAAATAACCTAGTTTTTAGGATATCTGATTTGTGTCACATATACAAATCAGAGTTATTGAGTTATTGAGTTTATAACTAACAAAAATTAAATTATAAAGTTAAGATTTTTTTACCTTATTTGTAGTAAAAAAATGATGTATCTTAAATTTGGGTTCTATACTCGTAATTCATGCTTGGGGACGAAGTACTTACAATTACCAATATCTCCAGAAGTAAGTAACTTACAGTCAAATTTTTTATGTCGTTTTGTTGCTTATCTCAAAAACTGTCGATTTAATACTTAATAATGTGGTCTTAATGACCTCGTTTTTGCAAAATGCAGCAAAAACTTGTAGTTTTCAATATTTTTGAAAAAATAATTTTTTTCCGAAGCATTTTTGATCGAGTTATTTTAACATTTTATTCTATTGTTTGGTATTTAGTGATGGGAAATATTGTATCCAATCGAATAAGGTCATTTGAAGACGTGTGCATCAGCAGACTTTCGAGTTATTACATTTTTTGTGCGCACATACCCACAAAAACGCACACCAAATTGAAATGGCTGTCCCTGGAAGGGGGAGGGGGGCAGGCCCTAATAAGTGGTATTTTCAGAGAGGTTATGAGTTGTAGAATATGTCCCTAAAATATCGCTAGTTCGATCCCGGACACACCGTATATGCGTCTAGATATAAGAAAATCGGGAATAGAATACGAAAGGTTTTTGGCGCTTGGTAAATAAAATAAAGCGAGATAAAGAAATTTTTTATTGAAATTTTCACTAGGTAGGTACATAAAGGTAAGTACATAATATTATAATGTACACATATACAATTTGAAAACTTAACTAAAATACCTACTATATTTAAAACTGAATCCATACACGTATACAAAATAAATAAAAAAGCAAACTCGCAGTGAATTTCATAGTTATGACCCTCGCCTAACAATGTCGGTCGTTTGAAAACCAGCAACTATAGTAGATAGTCGTAAATTTTATTTTTGCTTGTTACGGCTAGGTTCAACCAAAGTCCTACCTAATGAAATCGAACTCATCTTTTAAATTAATAAAAAAAGAACTATATTTTGTAACTAACAAGAGCTATTAAGAGGGTTGAATACCTAGGTTCTAGGTAACTATATTCATGAAATTATCAAAATCTTGGGTCGCGGATGAGTTTTCCTTTTATATGGTTCCAGCATAGCATTAGACATTAGATATCCAAATTGACAGGGAATAATGATATGCACACAACAAGACAGTTTACCTTATTGATCGTGAATTATTTTATTTATGCAGCCAACGATTTAAGCATCCATTTGGATGGTTAAATCCGATGCGAAGAATATTTAATATATCCTTCACTAACCGAATATTTCGTTTTATTGCGATGTCATTACATTCTGAATGAGATCTCGCAGCCGATAGACGATAGACATACGTACCTATGATGCTGATGATTGATATACCTATCTTATATTAAACGCGTCTTTCGTCTCTCAATGTTTTGTATTATTGACACTTATAGAGCGAATATCGTATTCTTGCTTTCATTCCAATAATATTCCATGCCAATAATATAACTGAGCTTTTTACCCTTCCTTTATTTGATTGTATTTCTACACATGGATGTTTAGGTACTTACTGCCTTCAGCTCCTAACAAAATATTACTTGCAAATCAATAAAATCCTTGATTAAAACTTGATAGAGGTTTTGAAATCCCACATGTACATTATACATACGTATGTATCTACTACCTTTTTTTTTGACGTGGTGGAAAAGCTTTTATAGCTACCCCCGTTCTGACCGCAGGATGCGGCAGAACGAAGGTTATGTGGGACTCCCCCCACACGAGTACTGCTAAGTAGTACTACGTAATAATTAACTCATATTATGTAATCGCAAGCCAAAGTCGACCCTCGTTTGAGATAATTTACGAATCAACCTTTTCAAAATTCGCTGAGGTCGGCCATTAAGTACGAGTAGATACCTATATAAAGCTAGTTAGTAGCCTGTGTGATTTACCTACAACCTGAGTACTGTTTACAAGATAACAATATGATGACAGTTAGGTACATAAATCTATCCACCAATTCAACATTCGTCGCCTTATTACTATAAGTACAGCACCATATTTTGCCAGGAGAAAAATTCACAGGCAAGCGCTAATCTCTCAAACATAAAAACCTTGGTTGCTTTTAACGTGACTCAAGAACGATCACGGTAATGCTCCACGGATCGTCCATCAGCTGGGGACAGACGTGATTGATTTCCATGAAAGATTGGCAAGGAAAAAGCTCAACGACAAAAGCACTTATTTAAAGGCACTTAAGGTATATCCAGAGCTCTGATAGCCTAGTGGTTTTAACAGTTGGGCCTCCTTTCCAGGGAGACCGGATTCGATTCCCGGCACGCACCTCAACTTTTCGGAGTTATGTGCGATTTAATATCACTTGCTTTAACGGTGAAGGTAAACATCGTGAGGAAACCTGTACGCCAGAGAGTTCTTCATAGTATTCTCAAAGACGTGAAGTCTACCAATCCGCACTCGGCCAGCGTGGTGGACTGCGGTTTAAACCCATCTCAGTCTGTGAGGAAACCCGTGCCCAGTAGTGGGCCGGTAATGTGTTGATAATGATGATGAGGATGATGATGAGGTAGAGTATCTTGAGGCAGCGTCATTCGATAAAGCTCACACAGAACAAGTTACTAGAATGAACATAAAAATAATTTATTCGAAACGTAGACCTATGTAGGTAGGTACACTACCTACCTATGCCCGACTGATGGCTTGTTTGAGCAGCTCATATTCTCTTTGACCTACTTTTGTATGAAAGTACAAAAGGGTTCTGCGGCGGGCTAACAATTGTCTTGCAAAAAAAAAGAGATTTTGACTCCAAAAGTTTGAATGAATGATAAAAACAATGATGGTCTAAAAATAACTATCATTTAAAAAATAATACCTAATCATGTTTTATTGGTAGCTACACCTATACGAACTCTTAAACGGCTTGTTTTATACCATAGTCCTATACTTTCGGATATACTTTGGAGAGTGTGCTCAGGAACTTTTTAACCTAGTTCCTTCTTCACCATTTCACCACAGAACAGCGAGAAGTCGAGAGCGATGGCATCCCTATGTGGTTGACGTTCAGTCTGCTCGCACGAAGCGCTTTCGGTCGACGTTTCTGATACGAACCGCTAGGGTGTGGAACGCCCGGCTTCCGTGTTTCCCGCCTCGTTCGACTTAAGTACCTTCAAGGCAAGAGTGAATAGACATTTTCTAGGCAAGCGCGTTCTTACTTAGACCTCATCATGCTCTTCAGGCATGATTGTCGTCAAGCGTAAGCCTATCTCGCAATAAAATAAAATAAAAAAAAAGTTAAAAACTAAATCAGTCGAGGATACAATTCGCAATCGTGGCAGATGTGTGCTGTTGACATTTCCCAGGAGACTACCGCAATATTCGCGCTCTACCTAACGTAACTTCTTTATCAACCTACGTGTTTATAATATCTAAAATATCAGATAGATTTTCATAATAGAATATTTACTACAATATTTTTTGTAAAATGTAGGTACCTATTGCGATTCCCCGTGTCTCGATTTTAATAAGTTCTTAAGTAAGTAAGTATTTATGTATAAGTAAGTATATTATGTAGCCTGGTAGAGTGGTCACTCTTAGTGATAGGTAGCCTCTATATTGCATTGCAAAGTAACAAAGATTAATTCGTACTTCCAGCTCTCCAAAGTTTAAATCGCCGGTCTCTATTCTGACCAAGTCTCTATTCTGACCAACTGTTCCATTTAATTGGCGCAGTAAGAAACTTGATTAAGTACCTACCTGCTGCAATGATTAGCACAATTGCCCAGGATCGGGGAGACAGCGGCACGGATTGTGGAAATCCCTCCAAGAGACCTTAACCTTTGAACGTCCTTTAGTTGAACTAAATAGTGAGACGATGATCATCATCAACGGTAGATAGGTGAAATTGCGATTACCGAAGGTTCCAGTGTTGATTGCATTGAAATTTTGGATGCTTTGTCTGGAGTGTATGATAATCATCAATCTACGAAACGATAGCAAGAAATACGAGTTTCATTTAATATAAATCCTTTACCATTGCCAGCGAGAAATCTCAAGGGAATGAACTGCGGACTCATAAATTTCTCAGCGAAAATGGATTTCGTTATCCTCCAATACTCCACGTACTAGATATATACCACAGATAACCATGTTTATATGACTATAGATAGGACAAGTGAACTGAAACGACCCCAATCAACGAAGCAACAGGGCTCACTTGGTGTTAGAATCAGGGATTGTCTTTAGAAATTTATTTCTAGAGTAATTCGAGTTGATTCTTTTTATTCCATTATTTTGGAGAAAGCTTCAATTTATCGTTCTTTTTCTTATTTATATTCCTGACTAGCCGACCCCCGCGACTTCGTCCGCCTGGATATAGGTTTTATATAGGATCGGATTGGATCCCATAATCCTTTTTTGTACCTAAACTAAATGTAGCCTAAGTTATTCCTTATAACATCACCAGAAAGTTCCATCAAAATCGATCCAGCCATTTCGGAAATTAGCTGGAACAAATAGACAGATCGACAAACATAAATTTAAACGCACACCAGTTTAAAATAAGCCGTACGTTCAAAGATCCGGGTCCCAAGTTATTTGAACCCAATAAATGCCTGTCATTTCTGAACTAAAGAACCTATGACCTTGAAATATTTATGGAACAATATATAAAGTACTATCTTTCTAACAAAAAAAGAATGAGTAAAATCGAACAACGCGTTAATGAATTACAGCTAAATACACGTTTCAACTTTCATCCCCTCTCCCAAGGGAACCGTGCTGAATTTCGGGATAAAAAGTATCCTATAACCTACCTCGGAGTATAAACTCAAATCGTACCAAGTTTCATTCGAATCCATTCAGTAGTTTCGGCGTGATGCGCGGCCAAGATACAGACAGACAGACAGACAGACAGACAGACAGACAGACAGACAGACAGACAAAAATGAAAAAAATTGCAGTTTTGGCTTCAGTATCGATTATAGAGTGCCCTCCAATAAAAATTTTCGAAATATCTTCAATGTACAGAATTGGATCTGTTACAGTCTTATTATATTATAGATATTAATAGTCCGCAGATTTTTAACGACAATAAATTGATGAACCAACCAAACAAATCGATGGTTTTATACGTTAGGTGCCATCGAGTGTTATTGTGTGTTGATTTTTAATAATTTACTAAAAATATTAGTAGGTACCTATTTAATAGT
Organism: Melanargia galathea; assembly: GCA_920104075.1. NCBI lineage: Eukaryota > Metazoa > Arthropoda > Insecta > Lepidoptera > Nymphalidae > Melanargia > Melanargia galathea. Next base: position 26,075,120 of record OV049856.1, on the reverse strand, counting down.
AAAATTAAGTATTTTTTTGGTCTCGCAGCTGCGAGGTGAAGGCTATCAGCTGAAGTGATCTGAACCACCTTAGAGAAGAAACGTTAGAGAAAGCTTGTGAAAATCTCGCATCAAGCTTCAGTTTTTTCCGGACTGTTTGGTGCAGACAGAAATTGAATCATGGCGTTTTGCTTTCGAGCACGAATATTCGCATCACTTCGCTACAAAGTTAAAATTAAAGTAGGTATATAAATTGAGAGATCAATAAAAGCGTCATGTTATAAAATTCTTTATAATATTTTTTTTTCAATAATCCAGTAACTCTATTCGTACATGATTATTTTCATTGTAATACTTAAAAACTACAAATATTTTATAAATAGATAATACAGCTGCTGAGCAAAATATATACATTCATTCCAATGTAAAAATACAAACTGTAATATCTGATCTAAAACTCATCTAATTATACCTAAGCATACACAAAATCACATAATTTATGGCAAAAATATTACTACTAAGTAAGTCTTCAAGTAGTGTAATGAAGTTAATATCTATCAATTGATACCATATTGATACCTAATTATTTATTGAGAAATAAAACATATATGTATATTAAAACACTCGGGGAACTATGGCTTCAGAATGTAATGCCTAACGAGTTTAAACAAAATATAGGTATTTTACTAAAGAATATTTTGATAAAATGTTGATAAAAGATAAAATGTAATAAGTCTATACAATTGAAATTTTCAAGCCGATTTGGGTAGCGCTTCTCTAAAGTTTTGAGCTTTTCTAATTAATTTGTGAAGCAATGCAAATATTCTAAAGTAAGTTTACAAAAAATCATCAGAATCACCGCCATATTCGAATATTGTTTAAGAGTATACCCGTATTACTAATTCCCTGGAATTCTGACGTTTCGTAATGTTACCAGAGATAAAACAATTCCCACAAAAAAGATAAAAAATTCAAAACTTATGCAAATACAAATCAACTGCCGCATGTAGATATGACAAATGCCTGACAGACACTTCATGGTGATAATGTCATTCGACATCCATTTTTGAATAATTTTTTTCAATGTGCTCCTTTTGTTTTCTGTTGCTGTCAGTGTGCACTTTCTAGTTTTCACTTTTGGTGTTTTATATTTTAAGGCGAAACGAGTAATATTATCACGCGGCATATGGCTTTTTATGATGACGGGGTATTAAAGTAGTTTGGGGTAAAATCGTACTTCGTAGATGTTAACTTTTCTCCATACAAATAACTCATCTGTAAATGACAATGACAGCTGTCAGAATTCCGGGGAGTTAGTAATACGGGTATAGATATGTTCTACTAAATATAGTAAATTAAAAATACGCCATTCCTTGCTGAGTTTCGTAAATTTTCACATCGTCTTTCAATCCCAAATCGGGTCTGAAAAAGAAAATTATATTTTGAACAAGTCAAAAATATGAGTTTTACTAATATTGTGTTTATTTATAATATTATATTTTACGTAGGTACTTATGTCAATAATTTTAATCAACATTTCTAACAAAAGTAAAAAAAGAACCGAGTTTCAATTCAACCAAGTAAATAGTACCTTATCAAAATATGCGTTAACGTAATTCTATTTTGAAAGAAAAAAAAATAACTTACAAAGTTAGCTGCACTGTTTGTGGCTGGGCTGAAAAAAAAACACCAAGATTAAAAAAATATATACTTTTTATTCAAAAAACCTCCACCACGCCATAAAATTCTTTAGCTCTCATGAGATATCCGCCATCTTTTCATTTATTTCTTATAAGCTTTCGCCCGCGACTTCTTTCACGTGGATTTATGTAGGTGTTTTTAATCCCACGAGTCCTATATATCCGAGTTAATGCCGATGTGTTAATCCAACATCTATGTCCAACATGTATCTATACAGAATATAAATTAAATCATTAACAGCCCCCGCACACTGGGCCACTAGCGGCGGCGACTATGTGACCATGGTGACCGCCACAAGTCGCGGAAAAGATTTTTCGTACATTGTCTTGTGGCTCGAACGCGGCTACTCAAGCGCTCAGTGTGCGTTGGTCCCATATAAAATGTATGAAAAATCTCTCGCGCGACTTGTGGCCGGCCACTAGTCGCCGCCACTAATGCCCCAGTGTGCGGGGGCTGTTAAGCTGTTTTTGGGATGACTGAGTAACATCCGGAATGCAGGATACGGGTGCTCACCGCATTATAATCTCTAGAAAACCCCTACCATTGTGTAATTGATAGAAGCGATCTAGAATAATCCAAATGTTCCAACATCTTTAGAAACTTTCACATTTATAATATTAGTTTTATTGTTTGTAAAAACTCTTTATACCACACAAAGCGAATATTAATATATATATAGCTGCTCGTGCTGATTCACTGACTGATTGATCACCCCTCCTGTAAAATTTTGTATGAAAATTTTTTTTTTCAATAATGGTTTCGTATAGAGGACAAAAATTCATTCGGAACAAAAATATGGAGAGAGCTGATGATTGAGGATTTGGGAGACGGGTGAAGAGCACGCTTAAGGTATTGAAGATAGGTGGGGGGTGCTCGAGCAAATGTCACTCAAAACGTCATCCAATTGGCAGTGAGCCGAAACAAAATTCAAAATGGCGAAAAAAAGATGGCCGCCATACAAATTTTGTCCGTGTCCATCTCGGAGGGTATAAAAGATGGAAGAGTGGTTTCTTCGAAAAAGATGATCAGGAGCCAAAGGTCTACTCGATGAGTAGAAAAAAAAAATCAAAATGGCGGAATTTATTTTTCCAAAGAAAATGTATGGCGAATATTGAGAGAGAGAAGTTGTGAATTATGCAAGGCTTTCAATTAGGCAAGGCAAGGATGCGGTTTTTTGGAGAAATCTCAAAGAAAAATATGGGAAGACATGATGATTGAGGGTTTGGAAGATGGTTGATGAGCCCGGGCAGGGTATTGTAGATAGATGGGACTGGGAGGTGCTCAAACAAAAATTGCTCAAAACCTTATCCAATTAGCACTGAGCTGAAAAAAAACAAAATGGCGGATTCAAGATGGCAGCTATACAAATTTCGTTGGTGTCTATCTCACTAAGTATAAAAGATGGAAAAGTGGTTTTTTTGGCAAAAGATGATCAAGACGTGGTTTACTTGATTAACAGAAAAGAAACAAGATGTTGGAATTTATTTTTCCATACAAAATATATGGCGAATATTGAAGAGACTACACGTTGGGAACTATGCAAAATTTGATATAGTTGCTTTTCAAAAAATTTTTTTTATGGAAGAACTCTCATTCTGACAAATTATTCGGAGAAAAATATGGAGAGTGATAATGATCGAGGGTTAGAAATATGGCAGAGATAGGCTGCTCAAACCAAAATACCCGAAAGCAAAACCTCGCGGTCCGCTTTAGCGGGCCGCGCACCCACGCGCCATACTAGTTATATATATAAAGCTACTTGAAGTTACGTACTGATCACCTCTCCTGAACAATTTTGTATGGGACTTTTTCACCATACTTTCCGTGTGTGTAAAAATCAAAAATTTAAGGTCTACAAAATTATAGAGAGAGGTGGACGTGGAAAACTGACTAGGGTGCCCTAAGGGATCTCGAAAACTATCAGTCGGAAAGGTACCGTCCCGAAACAAAAAATGTTCAAAACCTTGGGCAATTGGGTGAACCGGTGAAAAAAATATGGCCATTATACAAAAAAAAATTTCGTCTCCATACAAAAAATTTCCTAATTTTCAAGAGGCTCTCCAGAACAATTTTGTATGGAACTTTTTTCCCTTCACTACTTATGTGCGTAGAGCTTATGGGTCTTCCTTCAGAAAATTATGAAACGTCATGAATGTGGAAAATTTACCAGAGTACCTCATGGGTCCTCCAAAACTACCAGTCATACAGACATGGTCCCAAACAAATGTTATTAAAGATCTTGGGCCATTAGGTGAACCGGTAAAAAAAAGATGGCCGCCGAACAAAAAAAAATTCTCTCCATACAAATTTTTTGGGTAATTTTCAAGAGGCTCTCCAGAACAATTTTGTATGGAACTTTTTTCCCTTCACTATTTATGTGCGTAGAACTTATGGGTCTTCCTTCAGAAAATTATGAAACGTCATGAATGTGGAAAATTTACCAGAGTACCTCATGGGTCCTCCAAAACTACCAGTCATACAGACATGGTCCCAAACAAATGTTCTTAAAGACCTTGGGCCATTGGGTGACCCGGTAAAAAAAAGATGGCCGCCGAACAAAAAAAAATTCTCTCCATACAAATTTTTTGGGTTCTTTTCAAGAGGCTCACCAGAACAATTTTGTATGGAACTTTTTTCCCTTCACTATTTATGTGCGTAGAACTTATGGGTCTTCCTTCAGCAAAAATATGAAACGTCATGAATGTGGGAAATTTACCAGAGTACCTCATGGGTCCTCCAAAACTACCAGTCTTACAGGCATGGTCCCAAACAAATGTTGTTGTAGACCTTGGGCCATTGGGTGAACGGGTAAAAAAAATATGGCCGCCGAACAAAAAAAATTCTGTCCATACAAATTTTTTGGGTTCTTTTTAAGAGGCTATCTTAGACATTTTTGTATGAAATTTTTCCCCCCAATACACGTATAAGTAAATAGAACTTAAAGATTTTTTTTCACAAAAAATACAAAACGTAGTGAATGTGGAAAAATTACCAGAGTACCCTAACGGCCCACAAGAACTATCAATCATAGAGGCATGGTCCTGAAACTAAAAATGTTCAAGACTCTTTGGTGGGCCAAGGGCTACGGAACAAAAAAAATCGTGTCCATACAAAATTTCTTTTTAATTTTCAAGTGGCTCTCCAGAACATTTATGTATAGATCTTTTTTTTTTCCACTAAACGCATGCATAGAACTCATTAGTGTCCTTTCAGAAAAGATACGAAACGTGATACCAATATTTCTTTCTATCTTTCAAGAGACTCTCCAGAATATTCTGGAATTTCTTTATTTTATGAATATTGAAGAGACTACAAGGCCCGCGAGCTGCTTGCAGCTCGCGCACCGAGCGCAACACTAGTTAATATATATATAGCTGTTCGTTCTGATTCACTGACTCACTCATTCATCGCCCCTCCTGTAAAATTTTGTATGAAAATTTTTTTTTTCACTAATGGTTTCGTATAGAGGACAAAAATTGAAGTAGAACAAAAATATGGAGAGAGCTGATGATTGAGGATTTCAGAGACGAGCGACGGGCACGCTTAAGGTATTGAAGATAGGTGGGAGGTGCTCGAGCAAATGTCATTCGAAACATCATCCAATTGGCAGTGAGCTGAAAAAAAATTCAAAATGGCGAAAAAAAGATGGCCGCAATACAAATTTCGGCTTCGGCTAACTCGGAGGGTATAAAAGATGGAAGAGTGGTTTCTTAGCAAAAGATGATTAGAATCCAAAGATCTACTCGATGAATAGAAAAAAAATTCAAAATGGCGGAATTTATTTTTCCATAGAAAATGTATGGCGAATATTGAAGAGACTACAAGTTGTGAACTATGCAAGGGATGTCTCAAAGAAAAATATGGAAAGACATGATGATTGAGGGTTTGGAAGATGGTTGAGGAGTCCGGGCAGGGTATTGTAGATGGATGGGGGCTGCTCAAACAAAAAATACTCAGAACCTCATCCAATTGGCAGTGAGCTGAAGAAAACATCAAAATGGCGGATTCAAGATGGCGGCTATACAAATTTCGTCGGTGTAGATCTCACCAAGTCTAAAAGATCGAAGAGTGGTTTCTTGACAAAAGATGATCAAGACTTTTAGATCTACTTGATGAACAGAAAAAAAACAAGATGTCAGAATTTAGTTTTTCACACAAAAAAAATTTTTTTCATTGATGGTTTCGTATAGAAGACAAAAATTGATGCGGAGGAAAAATATGGAAAAAGCTGATGATTGAAGATTTTGAAGATAGGTGAGGAACACGGCCAGAGTATTAAAGATATTTGGAGGCTGCTCAAACAAAAACAATACTCGAAACCCCGCGGTCCGCTTTAGCGGGCCGCGCAGCCACGCGACCTACTAGTTATATATATAAAGCTACTTGAAGTTACGTACTGATCACCTCTCCTGAACAATTTTGTATGGGACTTTTTCACCATATTTTTCGTGTGTGTAAAATTCAAAAATTTAAGGTCTACAAAATTATAGAGAGAGCTGGACGTGGAAAACTGACTAGGATGCCCTAAAGGATCTCGAAAACTATCAGTCGGAAAGGTACCGTCCCGAAACAAAAAATGTTCAAAACCTTGGGCAATTGGGTGAACCGGTGAAAAAAATATGGCCACCATACAAAAAAAATTTCGTTTCCATACAAAAAATTTCCTAATTTTCAAGAGGCTCTCCAGAACAATTTTGTATGGAACTTTTTTCCCTTCACTACTTACGTGCGTAGAACTTATGGGTCTTCCTTCAGAAAATTATAAAACGTCATGAAAAATTTACCAGAGTACCTCATGGGTCCTCCAAAACTACCAGTCATACAGACATGGTCCCAAACAAATGTTATTAATGACCTTGGGCCATTAGGTGAACCGGTAAAAAAAAGATGGCCGCCGAACAAAAAAAAATTTTCTCCATACAAATTTTTTGGGTTCTTTTTAAGAGGCTCTCTTAGACATTTTTGTATGAAACTTTTCCCTCCCACTACACGTATAAGTAAATAGAACTCAAAGATTTTTTCACAAAAAATACAAAACGTAGTGAATGTGGAATAATTACCAGAGTACCCTAACGGCCCTCAAAAACTATCAATCATCTGAAACTAAAAATGTTCAAGACCTTAGGCCCTTTGGTGAGCCAGTAAAAAAAGTAGATAGCTACGGAACAAAAAAAAATCGTGTCCATAGAAAATTTCTTTTTAATTTTAAAGCGGCTCTCCAGAACATTTTTGTGTAGATCCTTTTTTTTCCACTAAACCCATGCATAGAACTGATTAGTGTCCTTTCAGAAAAGATACGAAACGTGACACCAATATTTATTTCTATCTTTCAAGAGACTCTCCAGAATATTCTGGTATTTGGTATGGCCTCCCATTTCTTTATTTTACGAATATTGAAGAGACTACAAGGCCCGCGAGCTGCTTGCAGCTCGCGCACCGAGCGCAACACTAGTAAAATCTAAGGGTATAAGACTCACTTTACACTCGTTTTTTGTTATTCCAGTACGAAACAAAGCTCGTTAACTTCGCATGCGATAAGCGGACCCCCAAATATTATACTTATGCAGATTAGCAATGCAAGCCCTACGGAGACGGCACTGCGATCTCCATACGCATTAGCATACATATTACTGGAACTATAGCAGTTTATAAGCAAATATCTGCGTTGGATATCATATAACTGTAATAATTTGTATCCAAATTCATAATCTATTTATGTTAAATTTATTCATAGCCTGATGTGAAAATGAAAGTAAATGACGCGTTTGTTTTGAGACATAGACACATATATCTGTGTTTTAGTGATGTGCAATAACAAGTGATAATCTAAAAGATTAAAAAAACAGTTCACCACTCACTTAACGGTCAATATCTCGGAAACTACCGAACCGATTTTGATGAATCTTGCACTGTTCCTTAAGTTGAAGTAAATGTAAGCCAAAATAACACAATCTGATCAATAGTTTCGAGGAAATCCGCGGACAAACATATATATACATATATATACGTACATACATACATTATAGGTCCATGAAATGTATATATTTGTTTGGAAGCCTTTATAGATATTATGTGAATAATGAATATTTTGCAGTTCTAATAGTATTACATACATACTGTCGAACTGATAACTTCCTTTTTTTGAAGTCGGTTAAAAAAGCGATCGAGCCGTACATTTTATTTGTTTTATTTGTAGAGCCCAAAAAAAATATTTTTCTTTAAAAAATAGGAGCGCCTTATAGGAGCGAAGTAAAAGCTCGGGGTTAAGCCAGTAACTGAAATAATGAATATATTGAAATTGTCACCATAACACCAAGCTGTAAGTAGTAAGTACAAAGGACTCACCAAGAACCGGCTGCTGTATGATCCCCGTGACATCGGACACGTACATGGTGTGCGAGGCCTGCAAGAACTCCTTGGTGTGGTCCATGTAGGTCTGCTGCGGCTGCGTCACGGCGGCCTGCTGCTGGCGCCACTTGTCCATGGCGTCGCTGTCGTGCTGCAGCCGCTGCAGCCGCTCCACCTGCTTGTACGTGGGCTCGCCGCCGATGTAGTCGCGCTTGATGCGGTTGTGGTTGCGGATCTCGTGCTTCCTCAGATCGGATCTATTTGAGGAAAGCTATTTTTGAAGTTATACTTCTTTAGATCAGCACCACCACTACAGCCTTTTAACGTCCCACTCCTGTCTCATAGGAGAGGGGGATTTAGAGCTTAAACCCGCCACGCTGCTCCAATGCGAGTTGGCGGGCTTTAACGACTATTGTCACATGATAGTGATAATAACCGGGACCGACTGCTTAACGTGCTCTGTGAGGCACGGGGGTGAAAAACCGTCAACTCCCAAGTCCGAGTTGGCACTGAGAATTTCTTGACAGAAACACCTGATAATTAAAAAAAAAAAGATAAATAAAAAAAGAAAAAATAGCCCAGAATGACACTACAATGTTTTAGGCGCAGTCTCCAGTATCTACCTAAAACATATACATCCCTCATCTCGCTAACATCTCGTCTGTCAGACGCTTCGCAAACCTAGGATCAAGTCTTTGTCGCAAACAAATATGGCCGTCTGTCGCTCCATTTAGTGTCTGATTGTAACTAATTTTATTTGCATGCAAAGAAGTATAACATATCTTACGTGTGTACGCCTTTTTATTTTTGAAGCGAGATAGATTTTAGAGGCCAAAATTCGTTCAGAAGAATAATATAACTATCGCATCGACCTTGTATCTGTAGCTGTTACAGAGTTACAGAGTTTTACCCCAAACTAAAGTACGTACCTGAAGTATCTGTCAGGCATTTGTCATATCTATAATTTTTTTCTTTTATTTTTTATTTTTTTATTTATTTGAACAGAAAATATGGTTGATGTTGTCAACTTGCAGCCCAAATAGACCGTAGTATGTGCTAAGGCTGACAAAAATAAGTACGTAATTACGTACTTATTCCGTAACGTACGTACTTACGTACGTAATTACTTACGTACGTAAGTACGTAACTATACATAATTACTACATTATTAATACACAAGACAATTGATTTTTATTTATATGTAAGTTTGAACTTATTATCTTTTTTATGAGAACCGTTTTATCTCTAGTAACAATAAGAAACGTCAGAATTCCACGGAATCAAAAATCAGAGTATAGTTATTAGTTATGTAGTAAATATGTGTCTCACTTGTAGCAGAAGTCCCGTCCACAGTAGGTGCAGGTGTGTTTGATGTTCATGTGCTTGGCGTCGTGGTGCTCCCACAGCGCGGCGCCCGTGCGGAACGCCTTCTCGCACAGCATACACTATTAGTTATGTAGTAAATATGTGTCTCACTTGTAGCAGAAGTCCCGTCCGCAGTAGGTGCAGGTGTGTTTGATGTTCATGTGCTTGGCGTCGTGGTGCTCCCACAGCGCGGCGCCCGTGCGGAACGCCTTCTCGCACAGCATACACTATTAGTTATGTAGTAAATATGTGTCTCACTTGTAGCAGAAGTCCCGTCCGCAGTAGGTGCAGGTGTGTTTGATGTTCATGTGCTTGGCGTCGTGGTGCTCCCACAGCGCGGCGCCCGTGCGGAACGCCTTCTCGCACAGCATACACTATTAGTTATGTAGTAAATATGTGTCTCACTTGTAGCAGAAGTCCCGTCCGCAGTAGGTGCAGGTGTGTTTGATGTTCACGTGCTTGGCGTCGTGGTGCTCCCACAGCGCGGCGCCCGTGCGGAACGCCTTCTCGCACAGCATACACTATTAGTTATGTAGTAAATATGTGTCTCACTTGTAGCAGAAGTCCCGTCCGCAGTAGGTGCAGGTGTGTTTGATGTTCATGTGCTTGGCGTCGTGGTGCTCCCACAGCGCGGCGCCCGTGCGGAACGCCTTCTCGCACAGCATACACTATTAGTTATGTAGTAAATATGTGTCTCACTTGTAGCAGAAGTCCCGTCCGCAGTAGGTGCAGGTGTGTTTGATGTTCATGTGCTTGGCGTCGTGGTGCTCCCACAGCGCGGCGCCCGTGCGGAACGCCTTCTCGCACAGCATACACTATTAGTTATGTAGTAAATATGTGTCTCACTTGTAGCAGAAGTCCCGTCCGCAGTAGGTGCAGGTGTGTTTGATGTTCATGTGCTTGGCGTCGTGGTGCTCCCACAGCGCGGCGCCCGTGCGGAACGCCTTCTCGCACAGCTACACTATTAGTTATGTAGTAAATATGTGTCTCACTTGTAGCAGAAGTCCCGTCCGCAGTAGGTGCAGGTGTGTTTGATGTTCATGTGCTTGGCGTCGTGGTGCTCCCACAGCGCGGCGCCCGTACGGAACGCCTTCTCGCACAGCATACACTATTAGTTATGTAGTAAATATGTGTCTCACTTGTAGCAGAAGTCCCGTCCGCAGTAGGTGCAGGGGTGTTTGATGTTCATGTGCTTGGCGTCGTGGTGCTCCCACAGCGCGGCGCCCGTGCGGAACGCCTTCTCGCACAGCATACACTATTAGTTATGTAGTAAATATGTGTCTCACTTGTAGCAGAAGTCCCGTCCGCAGTAGGTGCAGGTGTGTTTGATGTTCATGTGCTTGGCGTCGTGGTGCTCCCACAGCGCGGCGCCCGTGCGGAACGCCTTCTCGCACAGCTACACTATTAGTTATGTAGTAAATATGTGTCTCACTTGTAGCAGAAGTCCCGTCCGCAGTAGGTGCAGGTGTGTTTGATGTTCATGTGCTTGGCGTCGTGGTGCTCCCACAGCGCGGCGCCCGTACGGAACGCCTTCTCGCACAGCATACACTATTAGTTATGTAGTAAATATGTGTCTCACTTGTAGCAGAAGTCCCGTCCGCAGTAGGTGCAGGTGTGTTTGATGTTCATGTGCTTGGCGTCGTGGTGCTCCCACAGCGCGGCGCCCGTGCGGAACGCCTTCTCGCACAGCATACACTATTAGTTATGTAGTAAATATGTGTCTCACTTGTAGCAGAAGTCCCGTCCGCAGTAGGTGCAGGTGTGTTTGATGTTCATGTGCTTGGCGTCGTGGTGCTCCCACAGCGCGGCGCCCGTGCGGAACGCCTTCTCGCACAGCATACACTATTAGTTATGTAGTAAATATGTGTCTCACTTGTAGCAGAAGTCCCGTCCGCAGTAGGTGCAGGTGTGTTTGATGTTCATGTGCTTGGCGTCGTGGTGCTCCCACAGCGCGGCGCCCGTGCGGAACGCCTTCTCGCACAGCATACACTATTAGTTATGTAGTAAATATGTGTCTCACTTGTAGCAGAAGTCCCGTCCGCAGTAGGTGCAGGTGTGTTTGATGTTCATGTGCTTGGCGTCGTGGTGCTCCCACAGCGCGGCGCCCGTGCGGAACGCCTTCTCGCACAGCATACACTATTCATACACATTTATTTCATTATTATTTATGTACACAAACCAATTAGCCTAAAGGCACCTCATTAACACAAAATCGTATGAAAACAAAATCGTAAAATGTTGGCGGGGGACAGGGGAGAACGCTTTGTTGTGATTGGTTGACTCAAAAGTCATAAAATCAAGTCAAATCAACTAGTGATGAGAATGGGACGTTGACCGTTTTTTATCGACGTATCATTATCGACATAATTTCAGTTGGGTTTATTGGTCTGTGTTTATGTACCAACTAGCTTTTGCCCGAGGCTTCACCCTCGTGAATTTCGGTTTTTCGCAAATCCCGAGGGAATCGTGGATTTCCGGTTCCCGTTCCCGCTCCCTTTTTCAACCTTTATAATTATTTTCAAGGAAGTTTGCTATAGTAATCTACCTATAGCTGCAGCTGTAGATTGCTATAGCAAATTTCGAGTTTTTCAAAATCCCGCGGGAACTGTGATTTTTTCCAGGATAAAGAGTAGCCTATGTGTTATTTCAGGGTATAATCTATCTCCATTCCAAAAGACATGGCCGGAATTTGCCCTGATTAGTCGAAAAAAAACTTACTTAAATAAACATAAATGGAGGTTAATTATTCATATGTGAAAATTGCTTTTAAAATAAACTAAAATATATCGTGGCAATTACATTTCTCCAGCGCAGGCGTGGAAAAAAACACAAAAAATAAGAATGTTAACTGATATTTGTTTTTCTAACTTTTCTAAGGTCATATCCAAGAAGGTTATTTATATACTCTATGTAGATACTGGAGACTGCGCCTGAAACATTGTAGTTAAGACAAAATAGTCATTTTATTTACCAGTTCTCTCTCGAGTCAAAATTCCTTATCTATACCCTGATTTCTAATTCCGTGGAATTCTGACGTTTCGTAATGTTACCAGAGATAAAACAATTCCCACAAAAAAGATAAAAAATTCAAAACTTATATAAATAAAAATCAACTGCCGCATGTAGAATGACAAATGCCTAACAGACACTTCATGGTGAGAATGTCATTTGACTTCCATTTTTGAATGAATTTTTTCAATGTGCTTCTTTTGTTTTCTATTGCTGTTAGTGTGCACTTTCTAGTTTCCACTCTTGCCGTTTTCTATTTTAGGGCGAAACGTCTAATATTATTGTTCGGCATATGGCTTTTTATGATGACTGGGAATTAAAGTAGTTTTGGGTAAAATCGTACTTCGTGGATGTTAACCCTGTTCTCCATACAAATAACTCATCTGTAAATGACAATGACAGCTGTCAGAATTCCACGGAATTAGAAATCAGGGTATAAAAATATTATTTAGGTTAAGTATAGAACGTCCATATTTGAATCTCCCGCTGTCAAAGAGTTGTTTGGGGCTGAATCTAGATGGCGCTGAATGGTTCTCATTTTTTTACTATGGAGTTTTCATTTTTCTACGGTAGGAGTAATGTATTCTGTGGTACCTACGCACTACGTACACAAAAATCGATTCTCCGATTAATCGATCTCAGATCGCCATCCTTATTTTGATGTTTCTGGCTGGCTTCTGCAATCTGCGTTGTGCGTAGGTAACCTAAATAATATTTTTAGATAAGACATTTTTACTCGAGAGAGAACCTTGAAATAAAATGACTAATTTATTTTAACTACAATGTTTCAGGCGCACTCTCCAGTGTCTATATAGAGTATATAACCTTCTTGGATATGACCTTAGAAAAGTTAGAAAAACAAATAACAGTTAACATTCTTATTCTTTGTGTTTTTTCCACGCCTGCGCTGGAGAAATGTAATTGCCGCGATATATTTTAGTTTATTTTAAAAGCAATTTTCACATATGAATAATTAACCTCCATTTATGTTTATTTAAGTAAGTTTTTTTTTCGATTTCGAGCAAATTCCGGCCATGTCAAAGGGCACAGCTCCATACAAATTCCGGCCATGTCCTTTCAGCCAAATCGGTTCGGTAGTTGCGGCATTAAAGAGTAATAAACATACACACAAACTTTCGCCTTTATAACATTAGTGTGATTAGAAGTAGGTGTATATGATAGTTAGTGAATGTCGTGTACCTTGAACTGCTTCTCCTGGTGCGTGAGCTTGTGCTTGTTGAGGTTGGAGGCGTTGACGAAGGTGGCTGGGCAGTGCGCGCACTTGTACGGCTTCTCGCCCGTGTGCGTGCGCATGTGCATCACCAGGTAGTGAATGTCGTGTACCTTGAACTGCTTCTCCTGGTGCGTGAGCTTGTGCTTGTTGAGGTTGGAGGCGTTGACGAAGGTGGCTGGGCAGTGCGCGCACTTGTACGGCTTCTCGCCCGTGTGCGTGCGCATGTGCATCACCAGGTAGTGAATGTCGTGTACCTTGAACTGCTTCTCCTGGTGCGTGAGCTTGTGCTTGTTGAGGTTGGAGGCGTTGACGAAGGTGGCTGGGCAGTGCGCGCACTTGTACGGCTTCTCGCCCGTGTGCGTGCGCATGTGCATCACCAGGTAGTGAATGTCGTGTACCTTGAACTGCTTCTCCTGGTGCGTGAGCTTGTGCTTGTTGAGGTTGGAGGCGTTGACGAAGGTGGCTGGGCAGTGCGCGCACTTGTACGGCTTCTCGCCCGTGTGCGTGCGCATGTGCATCACCAGGTAGTGAATATCGTGTACCTTGAACTGCTTCTCCTGGTGCGTGAGCTTGTGCTTGTTGAGGTTGGAGGCGTTGACGAAGGTGGCTGGGCAGTGCGCGCACTTGTACGGCTTCTCGCCCGTGTGCGTGCGCATGTGCATCACCAGGTAGTGAATGTCGTGTACCTTGAACTGCTTCTCCTGGTGCGTGAGCTTGTGCTTGTTGAGGTTGGAGGCGTTGACGAAGGTGGCTGGGCAGTGCGCGCACTTGTACGGCTTCTCGCCCGTGTGCGTGCGCATGTGCATCACCAGGTAGTGAATGTCGTGTACCTTGAACTGCTTCTCCTGGTGCGTGAGCTTGTGCTTGTTGAGGTTGGAGGCGTTGACGAAGGTGGCTGGGCAGTGCGCGCACTTGTACGGCTTCTCGCCCGTGTGCGTGCGCATGTGCATCACCAGGTAGTACTTGTGCTTGCACTTGTACGGGCACAGGTCGCAGAAGAAGTTGAACGTGTTCGTGTGCACCAGCCTGGTAGTCGTCAAACATAACAATACTAGTCTTAGGGCCTGTTTCCCCACCTTCTGATAAGTGTCAGATAACCTAAACGTATTTAGAACGTATTTAAACGTATTTAAAGTGTCAGATAGCCAAATTTGTCACTTTGTCACAAAGACAAAACTTGTGAATAAACTATCCGACACTTATCAGAAAGTGGAGAAACAGGCCATTAGCCTTATATTTTCAGTGGCTAGCTTAATCGTCTGCGAATCATAAGGTCCCTGGTGCATTCAAAAAAAAGTCGGATTTGGGAAGTTGGCTGTGTTAGATACACCGCCTTGTACCCGATTGCATTTAAAGCCGTCGGTCCTGCAGCTCTGGTTGTGTCTCATTAGCATACCATCGGACTATGAGTGATGGAATAGAGTGCACCTGTGTTTGCAACAACATACTTGTGCAATATTTTAATATATTGGGCTTAGTTGGCTAGTCTTCACTTCCGCTGAGACTGTCTGCCGATTAATGCCGGATGCATAGATCAAAATTTGGTTGTGAATTGAGTTATTATATTAATAGTGTTTGCCCCAAGCAATTGCCAGTCAGTATCTACTTTTAACGGTTGTCCCAAGTCTAGGCAATATCATTATTGTTCCTCCAAGTAATTACCAGTCAGTATCCATTTTTCTACGATTGCTTCACGGTCAGAAGTATACATACTTTTTTTGTTTACGATTGCATGAACCTAAGGCATAATTATTTTTTGTTTTTTTTTTTTTTTTTATAGGAATAGCGGGCAACCGAGCAAACGGGTCACCTGATGTTAAGTGATTACCACCGCCCATGAACATTAGCAGCACCTGAAGAACCACTAATGCGTTGCCGGCTTTTGAGGAAGGGGACTGGCTCTTCAGCTCGCTGCCGGAACACACGGATGCTTTGCGGCAGATTACGGCTGAAGTGTGGTCGCTAGCCAGGCGGATTCAGGGTAGAATCCTACCACAAAGCGGAAATGTAAGGGAGGTTTGATATTGGTCTCACATGTGGTTCTTCAGCCGGGCGAGCATGGGGAACTGCTTGCCGCAGGTGGGGCACGTGTGCGCCACGGCGTGGTTGTGCCGCACGTGCTGCGCGATGCTGCGCACCAGCTGCCCGCACACGTCGCACGCGCGCCGCATGCACTGCCGCTCGCGACGGTGCGCCACCAGCTCTTCCTGCACGAACCACGATTATAACTCCCGGCACGTAAGTCAAGCGCTGACCTTCAAGTGAACGCAGCGTCGTACGAGTGAGCGGGACACAATACGACTGGAGAGCCAATCAGTGCTTACGAACGATCCCCACGCCCTCCCCGCGACCCCCTCACACCCCGAGATACAAAGATCAACGCTAGACTTATGTGCCGTGACTTGTATTATTATTAAATTAAATAGAAAATTACTCAATTAATAATTGTTAATTAGGATTATGTGAGTAAGTTAGTGTATGTATGTGTTTGTGTGAGTGACCTAATATACCTTAGAATATCACTACATAGTATAAAACAAAGTCGCTTTCTCTGTCCCTATGTCCCTATGTATGCTTAAATCTTTAAAACTATGCAACGGATTTTGATGCGGTTTTAATAGATAGAGTGATTGAAGAGGAAGGTTTTTAAGTAAAATTGGACCCGGTAGGTGGCGCTAATAGCGGGCAGGACGACGTCTGCCGGGTCCGCTAGTTATAGTATAAAAGATTATTTTAAATACAAAAACCATGCTTCTAGTCTAAATCATATTGTGAGATAGTGATAGTAAAAAAAAAACAGACTGTATTTGTTGTGGGTTCTTTGGGTTTTAGTTTTAAAGTTGTCATAAGTAATTTATCACCATTACCTTACTACCTGACTAGTAAAATTGACGTTCAGAAAGTGTACATTATAATATGACCACATAAAAACATGAATTACTTACCTTATTAGGGAAAGCCATATCACAGGGTGAACACTTAAATTCTTTATTCTTGGGATCTTTCTTTTCCAACAGTCTCTCTCTCTTCCTTCTCTCCTCTTGTTCCTTCTGTTCAGTCTCCATTCTCTTCAGTTTCATCTGATGTAGTAACAGTTGGAAATCGTGTTTTGAATATGGATATGAGTGGAGTGATGGATCCCCTGCAAAATAAATAAAAAATGTGTGTGTACATAAAGAAGTTGTATTTCTTGCATGCAAATAATTATAATCACACTAGATGGCGCAACAGACAGCCGTGTTGTTGTTTGTTGTTGTGGTCAGGCTGTTTGTGAAGCATCTGACAGTCGAGATGTTAGCGAGCAATTTTAAGTTGCTCACTAACCTCTCAACTGTCGACTGTCAGACTGATGTTGTTTTTTGTGTCACAAAAATTAAAAATTCACTCTCATAATTTTTTCATATAGCACCTAAAGAAGTATAAATTCAAAAAATTAAGTGACCAAAAAACAAGACATATTTCTCAGGAAAACTGAATTATGCAACAATCAATTTAAAGTTTCCATCCTCTGGTTCACAGTAAAAAGAATATACTTAATAGTTTTATTTACCCATAGGATTCAATATTTTCCTAAATTTCTTATCAGCTACTGCACAGGCCCTCTTAAATTTCATTGCTACCTTTAATGATTCCAAACATTCAGGACATATGTATTTTGGTAAAGAATCATCTGCATTTATCTGTAATGAGACACATTGTCATGATAAAATCTATACTAATATAATAAAGCTGAAGAGTTAGTTTGTTTGAACGTGCTAATCTCAGGAACTACTGGACCAATTTCAAAAAATTTTTCACCGTTGGATATGTAAGTGATCCTTGAGTGCTATAGGCTATAACTAGGCTACCACGGGCGAAGCCGGGGCGGACCGCTAGTCTAGTAATATATCTAAAGCAAGAGTTTTGTTTCATATTCTTTTGATATTTTTTTTCTATAACTTATGATGAAGAATGATTTTTAAATGGCCAGTAGATAATAATTGTGTAATTATTATATTATGAAAATAAGGTAAATTTACAGTGATACAGTAAGAAAGGTTCCCACATTGAATGCCATAAAATAGTAACAAAATCACAGATATTTAAATACTAACAGTGACATTTGTGATACTGCTAATAGCTCCCATTATATCATATTCATTGATTTTGCTGGTGAGAGGTGTGCAGCCCGGTCTTGCACAGACTCTGCAGATCTTCTCTCTAGACAATCTCAAACCAACTTTGCTGAAACAGAAAATACAATGTAGGTACAATGTAAACTCTCATATAAGGATATGAAAAGCAACTGATGATGTTGTCTCATTAAAGAGAATTTTTATTTTCTGAAGAGAGTAGAAAAAAATAACTAAATTTCACAAATATAATAAATTTCACAAATATAAATAGTATTTTTTTACAATATACTTAATAACAACTAAATAGCTATTATAGGTTTAAGTGCTTAAATTTAGAAAGCTTCAATTCTATGCAAATAGCATAAATATTATAACCTTGTTTAGAAATAAGGTTTTATAACAACCATATTATGTTATGTATCAAAAAAAAATCTTGAAGATTATAAAAAGCACAGAAATATTGTTACTTGTGTACTGTGGACTTTTTACGGTAATAGCTGCTTCCATCCTTCTATTAGTTATTTGAAATCTAGTGAAGCTTTAATGGTCTTGGGGGCTAATAATGATTCTTTACTTACGTATCCATCATAAGCCTCTGCCAATGTTCACTGTTACAAGCACTTTCATCATCAATAGGGCTAGGAATTGGATATGTAACTCTATTCAATCTAGACATCATAGATTTAGTTAAATATACAGCCATTATTATTAGTTTTGAAGTGGAACAGTTTACGAAGCTTAAATTTGTTACAATTTTACATAGGCTCGCAAATATAATATTACAAATGTTACAAAAATTCAAAATAGATTTACAAATTAAATGTAATTCCTAAAAAAATTAAACACATAAATACCTATACAGAAAAAATTGTCAACACAGTTTTGAGTTTTGACTTCTGTTACTTTGTCTGTGACACTGTGACACAGACCAATGCCACAGACCACGAAAAATTATATCATTATTAGACGATCGAACTGGTGCACCGAACCAACGTCTGTTTACGAATACTGCATTGGGATTTGGTATGGACTTGTAAAGACCATAACGCATAAACTATAAACAAAGAGCCGACGAATATAATATTTTGGGTCATCGATGCAGACTTAGATTAGGTATATAAACTCTAGAGGATGCAGATAGATGGAGATTTGGTGAAAATTAATATTGGTGGAAATATTGTTGACCAACCAAAGGAATAAGGAACACACTAGATTCAGCAACCGCTTATACTTACCGGAAAGGAACGATTAATAACATTGAGAAATTAATAGTAGTGGAGGCGCCATACCTACTTTAAAAACGTGTCAAAAATACTCTAACACACGCTTAGATTAGGTATCATACATACACAATCCGAAGACATAGGTAAAATGGCGCATGTTCATTGTGATGTCTCAAGTTGTGCGTATGTGAGTATTCATGTACATACATTTTAGGGAAGCCATCTTTTGCCTTGAGTCTGCTGCAAACTGTTTTATTGTTATGTTAAAAATGTAGTGTTGTCTCTTACACACTTATGAAAATTTTGATAAGCTTGAGCTATTTTCCGATCCACTATTTTCTATAGGACATTAGGGTGCCTCTATATTATTATTATTATCTCTATGATTAATAATCATTCGCTACAACTCTTAAGTCCTTGACACACTTTCCGACTCCGTCGGATTCACATGATGTCATTATATTATTTTAACATAATGATTAATAACAAAACATTTAATTCGGACTGTTCCGACAAAATAACAACAATATTATGTTGCGTTGTTGCCAAATGCCAAGTTTTCTGAATGACCATAATATAATAATTATGTCATAGATCAGACTACTGAGTGCTCTTTAAACCTACTCCAATGCAAAATATTTATGTACCTTAAGTAAATAAATATAAAAAACCTATTATAAACCAGGGTTCCTTCTAAAAGTCACGTTTAAATACTATCTTTATTCGAATTATCGTTTGTTAAATATAATAATTATCTAAGTAGGTATTGCATTTATTTAATGTGTTCTTTTGTTAAGTATAAATTTTATTTAGAAACATATTCTTCTTCAAGGGTTTGGTTATGTTCAATTCCATAATATATTTTGTTTGATTTGATATAAGCCCAAGACATTCTTTTGGAGCTAAAATAAATACCAACATCACCACTCTTTGATAGAGTTATTGCGCCAGCGGTATTTTTGAGACGATCAGTCATTCCTGTAAAAAAAAACTTATTTAACTTGTTTATTAAATATTATGTTGAAAGGAAACGCATGCCCTGTAATGGGCCGGTAATGGGTTGATAGCATAGAGATAATAATAATAATGGAGCAGCCATACAGGTACTTTAAAAACGTGTCAAAAATACACTCACACACGCTTAGATTAGGTATCATACATGCACAATCCGAAAACATAAAATGGCGCCTGTTCATTGTGATGTCTCAAGTTGTGCGTGTGTGAGTGTTCATGTATACATTTTAGGGAGGCCATTTTTTGTTTTCAGTCTGCCTCAAACTGTTTCATTATTAAGTAAAAAATGTAATGTTGTCTCTTACACACTTACGAAAATTTTGATAAGCTTGAGCTATTTTCCTGTCCACTATTTTCTATAGGACATTAGGGCAACTCTATATTATTATTATTATCTCTATGGTTGATAGTGATAATTAAAATATAATAATTAAGTTTAACTAAGAAAAAGTATAAGTACCTCCTCTTCTTTTAAGGCTACAACAAAAAGGAAAGGTATTATTTACTGTCATGTATCTAGTTACTATAACTATAGATCAATCAGAATAATAATAATAATAATAATAAGTTTTATTTCGGATAACAGGACCCATAGTAATACATTTTCTTTAAAATCTAATCTTAAATAAAGATCAAAAATATATTAAGTCATATAAATGACATTAAAAAAAAAAAAAAAAAAAAATAATATATTGTAAACTAAAATAAATAAAATAAAATTTAATCCAACAAATTTCCTATATTTAAAAAGTAAAATTGTTGTTCTCAAATCGGTGCAGGCAAGACCAATGTTTAGTAAACGGGTTGCTTAAATCGTCATTAATAGCACCCAATATAGCATTGGTACTGTGTCTTAATCTTCCCCAGAAGGAAGCTGTTCGTGCACGGAGAATGGCAAAGAAGTCAGGAACTCTCGCAGCGGCAAACATAGACTTCGCACTGCAGAAACGCGGCTGCTTCATTAGGATGCGAAAAGCGTTGTTATATTGAATCCTAAGCGCATTGTAGCTTCGCTTGGTAAACCTTGTCCACAGCTGACAAGTGTAAAAGCATTGGCAAAATGCTTTGAACAAGGTCACCTTTACGTCATCAGAGCAGCGCGCGAATCTGCGCGCGATCATGTTAGCGCGTACCGAGAGAGCTCTACGTTCCCTCTCCATATCTCCATCGTCCTTTAAATTCTCGGACAAGATGTGCCCAAGGTATTTAAAACTCTTAACAACCCGAACTGACGATCCATTCAAATATACAGGTGGAACCATCTCCGGACCTTTACCCGCTCTAAAAACGAGCATTTCCGTTTTTGCTACATTATATTTGAGACCATGTTCTTTAGAGAACTGGTCACAAATATTAAGCAGTTTTCTTAGACCATTTATTGAAGGGCTGAGAAGCACCATATCGTCCGCGTAACTCAAATTGTTAACACATACGTTACCAAAAAAATCTCATGAAAAATAGGGAAATGAAATTCCAAGGTTAGCAACACTACGGCTGCCCTAGCGATAAACAGTAACTGACAGTTTTTGTGAAATTGATTTTTTGCATTAACAAAAGTTTTATGTCGAGTAGTTTTTTACCACAGTTTAATATTTCAAATAACTTGAACCGTTTACTGAATTTTAAATTGCCCAAACAAAGTAACTGCACTCACTAACCCGGAATATAAATGCAAAAACTAAGTAAACAACAAGCACAATACAAAAACAAAGTAATTGGATGTTGATTACTTTGTTTTTGTATTTAAAATGCAGTTGCTTGATTTTTCGTTTCGTGAAACGATCCCAGGTAAGGTGTTCTGAATGTAGGTAATTACCTACTTTGTTTATCACTAGGGCAGCCGAGTTAACCTAGTGTTGCTTACTAAAAATTTAATTTCCCTATTTTTCATGAGATTCTGGTCGATCTATACCTATTACTATTAAATACTGTCAATTATTACCAGTAACTGCTTCTCTAGTCGCAGTATCTGCATCAGCGCCGTTTTCCATCAGTTTAATGATGCTATGAGCCAAGCAGTATTTGAGAATGGATTCACCATGACCTGCATCGAATTATAAAATGTGCAATTAAATATCCTAAAGGATCTTATATTTATATTTTATAAAATGTTATGTATTCGTTGAAAGTTTCAACTGCAAACCTGTAGTAGAAACTCCACCAACATTATCATCAGCATAAGTTCCGCTACCAATTAGTGGAGTATCGCCAATGCGTCCCACAGCTTTGCCACTCATACCTCCTGTGCTTGTAGCAACAGCAATATGGCCATGTTTATCAATCGCAACCGCTCCCACAGTCCCTACACCAGCCTGTAAATATAAAACCAAAAAATGTAAAACCAAATAATGTCATCTATATAATATCATCAGTAAAATGCGCATATAAAAGTAAATTACTTAAACCAAACTTAAACCTTTGAGAACACAGAAAATCAAATAAAACAAAATACAAATTAAAACAAAAAAATGTAAGTACCTCATTTTTTGTACCAATTTCAGTTCTGCCAAATTCGCCGTGTTGTAAGAATTCCTCTAGAGCATTTTTTGCATTTTCAGAAATCAAACTCTCTGGAGGAACTGTCGTGAATCCCTGAATTTAAAGCATTAAGTAAATGAATTACAAAATTTTATTTGCAGATACCCCTGCACATACATTGCATTAATATTATCCTACCCACAGCACAAGCGTGCACTTAATTTGGAGGTGAAATATTAGGCGGCCATATTAGTATATGTAAAAAATGTGTAATTAATAGAAATACATAATAAATATAATTATATTTTGAAAAGACTACTAAAGTGGTTACCTTTTCCAACGCAAACATTTTCGCACCTTCACCACCTAAGAATGAATGTGGCGAGTCAGTGAGAACCTTATGTGCGATACTGATAGGATGACGGAAATCTTTAACGAGTGTCACTGCTCCAGCGTTCAGATCCTCACCGCGCATCATGCTTGCCTCCATCGCTACTTCACCACGTAGATTTAAAACTGATCCATAACCTACGGTTAAAAAACTATTTTGTTCTTATTCGGTCCTGTATAATTTTAATGCTAAAATAGCTTGTGACAAAACAAGAGTGTAGGCGAAGTATGAGGCGCTGGGGCCCTCGTGTTGATTAATTCCCGTCTGGGAGGAATATATTTTGTCCCGAACTGTACTTGCGTATGTGCTTAGGCTTTTAT
Source organism: Melanargia galathea (assembly GCA_920104075.1). NCBI lineage: Eukaryota > Metazoa > Arthropoda > Insecta > Lepidoptera > Nymphalidae > Melanargia > Melanargia galathea. Next base: position 26,051,943 of record OV049856.1, on the reverse strand, counting down.
GATTGGAAACTTATAGATCTGTATACTTCGTACGTCTTAGCACATGTTAACAACTTGGATACACTTTGCGAACTTAAAGTCCCTTATTTTAGAGTCGCATTCATTAATTGCTACTGATTTTTATTTCGTTAATTTTCCGCTGGGGGTGCTGACGCTGGCTGTTGATGCATGGATGAACTTGGTCCAATGCAGTCAATTTTACTTTTACGAGTGTTCTGTGTTTCGATACTTGACGTGTATCAACGTTGTCAATGTGTGCAAAGTCGTACACTGGATAAGATATCATTAAGTCAAGTCAATCAAGTTACGAGTATAGGTATTTCGTAGTCGCGATAATTTTGAAAGTCTCCAGTGCACCTCCGGTGGGGCAAGGCCCCCTTCTGTGCCACTGTCGCTACGCCCTTGTTTCTACATATATGATTATACATAAGTAGTAAGTAGACACAAACCAGCATTGAAGTTTTCATCATCTTCCATAGAAACAACTGCAGCTTCTACCGCGTCCAATGCGCTTCCGCCTCGTGCTAATATTTTATGACCGGCAATCACAGCAACTTTCACTCCATCTAATTTTCCTTTTATGCGACTTTCAGGAATATCGCCTGCACCACCATGAATAAGTATTAACGGATCCATTGCGAAGTACCCGCTAAAATAAAATAAAAATATATTTTTGTTAGTAGGTAGGTACTTACGAGTAGGTTATACACAATCTAAAATATAAAAGTTTTTTATTCAAATATAATTTAAAAAATGCTTTTGAATCGACAAATGAATCAACCATTGAATGGATACATACCTACTTATTATAATTCCATCTTTCAAATTACCTGCTACCTAACTACTTACTAAATTCCAATTGTTTTTCAAAACAATTCCAAAGTTACCAAATTCCTTGGAATTATTTTGAAAAACAATTCAATTATTAAAAAATCGCTTTTTCGTATTCCACCACTACAGCCTTTTAACGCCCCACAGCTGGGCATAGGCCTCGTCTCTCATGGGAGAGAGGGATTTAGAGCTTAAACCCGCCACGCTACTCCAATGCGGGTTGACGGGCTTAACGTGCTCTCCGAGGCACGGGGGTGAAACACCGTCAACTACCAACTCCGGGCTGGCACTGAAAATTTCTTGACAGAAAACCCAAGGCAATACCCTAACAATTATTTGCCCGACCCGGGAATCGAACCAGGGACCTCGTGATCTGAGTCGAATATGCTAACCACTAGACCGACGACAAAGTTTTTCGTATTGTATCAGTCTAAATCTCTGTAGTCTAAATCAGAGAATATTTAAGCGAGTACCGAGTAGGTACGTCATTTATTTATCTATGTAGGTACGTCTAAATCGACTTCTTAACTATGAACCACTTACTTACTTAATCAGAAATAGTGAAGTCCAAAATGTAATAAAATGCATATTTTGCTTTTCTACTACCGAAGTAAACTGTATATATGTCTCAACCAAACAAAATTAACTTTGCGTCAATGATTATGCTTTGTTAGTTGAGCACAATTAAGTAAATGAAGTCACAGGACAACTATCTAACAAAACAAAAAAAATATTAAAATATTTATGTCAAAGAGTACACCAGCTATTGCTGCAGACTGCTACGTAATGATAATCATCTACGTTGTAGGTACGTTTATTTTATGTAGGTATTTAGTAGGTAGGTAGGTGTTAGGTAAAAACATTGATAGGCAGATTAGTACAGGTATGTACATCTTTAAGCTTATCTTATCCTATTTTATCCTCTTTAAACTCTTGTGAAGTAAGAAAAAGTTCTCTTGAATGTAGATAAAGTCAAGTAGACCGTACTATTTTTTATCTTTGCTTGTGATCAAACAAAATATAATATAAGTAGGTAGGTAAGTAGTACAACAAAAAATAATGCAGGATGATTATAAGCTTATGATCACCCTATATCTATAATTTCTCAAAAACCTACTTAACAACAACTTTGAACCTACTCAAGTCCAAGAATAGAAAGAAATATGTAGGTAAGTAGGTACAAAAGAAATATTTTTTATTCATGAAAACATAATTTATTTTACAAGTTCTAATTAATTATTATGAATCAGTCAAATGACTTCCGTTGGTAATGAATCTACCGATAGCAAAAATATGCTGTGGTCACAGGCCAAATGTACGGTTAAAAATTAGGTACGGAAATTCACGCGGAAACGAAATAGGTTACCTACCCGACACCAATATTTATGACACCAATTGACAGCTAGTGCTTTTTAGTCTATAGTATGGCACAGACATAGAAATATATAGAGTCAATGGGCACAGACTACGTCCATGGTTAATGTTATTGGTCTGTGCTTGAAGGATAGTGGATACCTATACTCGTATTACTAATTCCCCGGAATTCTGACAGCTGTCATTGTCATTTACAGACGAGTTATTTGTATGGAGAACAGGGTTAACATCTACGAAGTACGATTTTACCCCAAACTACTTTAATTCTCTGTCATCATAAAAAGCCATATGCCGCGTAATAATATTACTTGTTTCGCCTTAAAATAGAAAATACCAAGAGTGGAAACTAGAAAGTGCACACTGACAGCAACAGAAAACAAAAGAAGCACATTGAAAAAAAATATTCAAAAATGGATGTCGAATGACATTATCACCATGAAGTGTCTGTCAGGCATTTGTCATATCTACATGCGGCAGTTGATTTGTATTTGCATAAGTTTTGAATTTTTTATCTTTTTTGTGGGAATTGTTTTATCTCTGGTAACATTACGAAACGTCAGAATTCCGGGGAGTTAGTAATACGCATAGAGATAATAATAATAAGTAGAGTAGGCATACCTACCTTAAAAACGTGCCAAAAATACACTCACACACGCACAATCCCCCAACCTAAAATGGCGCGTGTTCATTGTGATGTCTCAAGTTGTGCGTGTGTGAGTGTTCATGTATACATTTTAGGGAGGCCATCTTAAGGGAAGTTGCAATAAAATTTCTGCCACGATCTGTTTTATTGTTATGTTTAAAAATGTAGTGTTGTCTCTTACACACTTATGAAAATTTTGATAAGCTTAAGCCATTTTCCGATCCACTATTTTCTATAGGACATTATGCCAAGTCCTCTTCTATAGGTTCATGGTAATACGGGTATACATAATACATGAACCTATAGAAGAGGTCTTGGAGGATCTCATTATCCTTAAACAGACACAAGCACACATTTTGATATTTTTTTTTTTTTAATTCTACTGTTTGATTTTTGGGGGTTTTGTCAAGACTGACTATGTAACCCCCGTAGGTTCAACAACACGTTTTGGCAAATCTAACACATCTTAGTGAGCAACCTCGTCTCCTGAGACAGTGGGGCTGCTAAAAGGCTATTGCACATGCCCACACTGCAATTGCCCTTGAGAAGGCGTGGCCGTTCCGATTCGTTCCGTACACATTCCATCAAAAGATGGTACACATCATCAACATGTGTGCCTCCACATTCTGAACAATACATTGTTGGCGACCTTCCCATCAGATATTTGAACTTGTTCGATGGAATGTGCCCGGAACGAAGTCGTAGAAGTTTTACTATTTCTGTCCTTTTAATTTTAGCCTCTTGGAACCATGGAAAACGAGGAAGTTGACACACTATACTTTTATACCAAATACCTATCAGGCGCGAGCGCTCATCAAAATACTCCTGCCACGCTTGTTCACAGTCGCGTTTGAATTTTATTAAAATTTCGCTTTGTAGTGGAATGCAGTGGTAAGGTATTCCGTCGCTCACAGCCTGCCTGGCCGCTAAGTCTGCTTCCTCGTTGCCCATGATTCCAATATGGGAGGGTATCCATTGCAATATAATAGTTTTATTTATACTTTTCATTTTGCATATGGAGTCTAAAATATCGTAGGCTATCGGATATCCTCGAGTACTCGAGGTTAGCCGAGCCAAGTGTAGGAGCGCGCTCCTCGAGTCAGACAGAATAACAAAATGACTACCCTCGCGCGATAAAACATAACACAGGGCTTCGGATATCGCAATTAGTTCAGTGTGCATGATGGTTATATCCGCTTCAATTTTAAATTTCAATGTAATTTCTGCCTGAGGGTCGAAAACAGCCGCTCCTGAACCCGACACATCTTTAGAGCCATCAGTAAACAATTTATAAAATGTGTTATATTTACCATACAATAGTGTTTGGCAACAATTACTCATGTTCAGTCTACCGCCTCGTTTTTTTGACATGTTTACACCGTCTATATTCGTATTGATGTTACTTGACAAATCGTACCCACCGATCCATGTAGGGAGACAATAAATTTGTAATTTTTTAGTGGATTTAATGGAATATTGTATTAAACTTCTATGAACTATTATCAGCAACGGCAATTTCTTATTCCTCCAGTATCCGTTACCACACATATTGTTTAATGATTTTAATACATCTATAGTGATATTATCTTCAAAGGATCTAGATCTTAACAAAAATTTACCGGCTAAATATTTTCGACGAATATGTAAAGGTTGAAGACACAATTCACTCTGCATGACATGGATCGGTGTGGTCTTGACAAAACCCCCAATCACTCGCATAGCCTGGTTCTGTACTTTTTCTAATTTACTCAAATGGCTATTAATACTATTATCGTATAGGAAGCTTCCATAATCAAGCCTACTGCGTATAATTGATATAAAAAGTCGTCGTAGGTGTTTCGGATGAACCCCTCATTTACTTCCCGCTAATACTCTCAAAATATTCAAAAATTTTAGTGTTTTATCTCTGGTTTCGTTTATATGTCTACCCCATTTTAAGCTTCGGTCTAGCCACATACCCAAGTATTTAATACTGTCAACTTGTTGAATATTATGTTCGTCACTGACTAAATTTACAATAGGATTATTTCTAAATTTGCCTCTGCTAAAAATACACATTTTAGTTTTCTTGTGCGAGATGTTAAGCCCAAGATCTTTAATCAGCTTACAAAAGGTCTCCAATGCTGATTGAATATTATTTACTGCTAAATTGATATTTTTGTTAGAGCTATAAATGACAAAATCATCCGCATATTGCGAGATGAATACGTTTTGTATATATTGGCAGATTTTACTGGTAGCCAAATTGAATAATAATGGGGATAGTGGGTCACCCTGTGCTAGTCCCATTGCTGTAGTGCGACACACCATTTTGTCCTCGCTCAAATAAATTGCTCTCTTTCGCGTAAATATTCCCACAGGTACTTACAAATGGATGTCCCTACAGCATGTTCATCCATAATGTTCAGTAGGCTGGTTACATTAACATTGTTATAAGCATTATCAATATCGACAAAGCAGCCTACTGTAGGGATTCCCTTCGTAAAACCCATTTGGATGCGAGTTATGATCCTAACTAGATTATCGTAACTTGACCGAGATCTACGAAAGCCTATAGTTTCCTGTGAAAAGTGATCGTTTTTTTCCAAAAACCAGTCCAACCTACGAGTAATAATGGTATGTAAAATTTTACAAACACAAGATAACAATGCGATAGGTCTAAAATCGGCTGCCGTTCTGTTATCTCGACCAGGTTTCGGTACAGGAAGGATTTTAGTTTTCCTCCATTGTGTTGGAACAAAGCTTTGTGTTAAAAACCGGTTATAAAGTGATACAAGTATCTCTTTCCCTTGATCTGGAAGATTGCTAATCATAGAGTAAGAAATACAATCTACTCCCGGTGCTGTGTCTGAACATTTTAAACAGTTATTTAGTTCGTGTACCGAAACTGGAGAACTTAATTTAGGGTTCACAGATTGGAATATTGGTGTGTCTGGTATAACAAAATCTGGAGCTAAGGAACTTAGTAAATTGATAGATGTCTCACTGTCTATGGTACGCCTAGCTGTTCTATATCCTTTGAACCATTTCATGCGCATCCACATTTCATTAGAAGAAGACACTTCGTCAACACTATCACAAAAAACTTGCCACGATTTGAGTTTTCCACGCCTAATGATTCGTTGAGATGACGCAATTTTTTCCTTTAGGGACCGTAAATTATCTGGAGTGGGATTTTTTCTGAATGTTGCCAAAGCCCGTCTTCTCTGTGCTATATAATGAGACATAAGAGGTGTCCAATATGGTTTTGGTTTAAATTTTTCAGATCGTAATGGGTCCTCTGGAATTTTATTGAAAGGAATAGCTGTTTCTGCAGCCGAGTTTACGATGTGTATGAACTCATTGTATGCACTTTGATTATCTGTATGATTACTAAAATCAGCAAGTTTACCTTCTATAATATTCTTATACATCGTCCAATCAGCTTGTTTAAAATTTCTTCGTTTTTTAGTACATGGTGGGTTCGTCATTATGTCTATTTTCATTTTCACAAATAGGTGGTCACTTCCAAGATTTTCGTTAAGGACTTTCCAGTTAAATTTGATTGCAATATCTTCAGATACCAGCGATATATCCGGGGATGTTTTACAGATTGACCCATTCATCAGCTTGATACGCGTGTGATTACCATCATTCAGAGATACATAGTTATGTTCCATGGTCGAGTCAAATATCTGATTGCCTCTAGTGTCCGTTTTGCTGGACCAATTACTGTGGTGACCATTAAAATCTCCAGCAATTATTGTTTTCTGACTGAATTTTGAAAAAATTTCGTCCCAATCTTGAAGTGAGGTATTAACCGAGGGTGGGCAATATATCGAAACTATATTTTCGACATCTTCAGAGTTGAAAATTTTGATAGAAATTATCTCTATTCGTGTATTAGAAATGGAAAAATATTGTTGTTGAACTTTTAAAGACCAATGAGTTAAAATAGCTACTCCTCCAAAACCATCTATGCGATCAGACCTAAAAATATTGTAGCCACTAATGTGGAGACTACTATCTGGATTCAGCCAAGTTTCACTTATTATAGCGACATGAATTTTTTCCTGATTAAGAAGTAGTTCAAATTCCGTTAGTTTAGGACGTAGACTTTGCGCGTTCCACTGTATCACATTTAAGGTACGTTTATTGTTGTGAGGGGCCATTGTAATTAAAAAGCTTGAAACAAGGCCAATCTGAAAAATATTGCACAACCATTGCTAAAATCCCGTCAAATAAAATCTTGCAGCAATTTTCAATCTTATTTTCCCATGTCAGTCTGCTGTCAAATATTTTCTCCTTAAGTTTATTGAGTAATACTTCCCACTTCATGTCTTTCGTTTTTGTTGATTTTTCCTTTTTCCTGCTCTTCCTCTACTTCTTCTTCACTTGTTTCCATTCTTCCACTAGTCTCAGATCCTTCATAAAAGTTGATATCCTCAAAAGTGTTTGTCTTTTCTTTATTCCTTTTCTTTTTCTTCTTTGTCCCTGGTTTTTTGGTAGCATCAGCATAAGATTTTTCCCCTACAGAAGGATCGGGAGCACCAGCCTCATCTTGACATTCTTTATTAATGTTCGGAAAATCATTCTCAGTAAATACGGGCTCGGGTCTTTGGGGGGAATATGGAGGGACGTATAAGGTCAACGCTCTTTTATATGATACACCAAACTCGGACATCAATTCTCGGATTCTTTTCTCTTTACCAAAAATAGGACAAACTCTGGCCATTGCCATGTGTTTTCCACCGCAATTGTTACACTTAAAGGTGGTTTTCGTGCAGTTTGGATGATTATCCCCACATTTTGGACAAACAATTTTATACGAAGGACAGATCTTGATAGTATGGCCATACCTCCAGCAACGTGAACATTGTGTGACAGGATATACGTATGGGAGCACTTCCGCTATGGTATCAAAAATTTTAACGTGAGAAGGAACCGAGGATCCTTTGAAGCTTATTCTCATTTTTTCACTTAATTCCCATTTTCCATCAGCTCTGTTTCTTCGTTTTAATCGTTTAATCCCCAGAATTTGTGTACTACAAGTCAGGCTTTCTAAAATTTCTTCATCCGTGTAATCCAAATCTATATCTTTTATGACTCCATATGTTTGAGTAGTTTCCATTGTTTTGTAAATATTAAATCCCATTTCCTTTAATTTAGATGAGTTTACGAACTCGTCTGCACTATCTTCTTTATTAAATTGTATTAGCACTTTATATGAGTTCACGTATTTAACTCGAGTAACATTCTGAATCTTTTCAGTTTGAAATAGTTTTGCCAATTTAAATTGTTTTGGTAATTGTTCAGACCCAGTCATACATACTTCAAAACTGTCCTCCGGTATTGGCTCACCTGCGTTGGCTCGAGCAAAACGTTTGCCTTTTCTTCCCACTATAGACCACATCTCTTCATTGTCCATCTCACGATTTCTCTTCCCCACTCTTTTCTCAGCATTCGTCGTATCCAAATTATCCTCTACTTCTCCTGAACATCTTGCAATACTCGTCGACTCCATCAACAACTCCGACTCGTCGGACTCATCCGGATCATTATTATCCATGGTCACCCTACTCACAGTCGGGCGAACCTGACATCGTATTGAAAAGGAATACGCGGTCGAGTGCAGCGAAGTTATGAAACCGGTTATGCGATCGCAAAGTATACGCGTCCAGTAACATCAAGCGCCGGCGCACGACTGACATTTTGATATTAATTATAGTGATATCAACAGGCGTGCTTACTGCTTATGTCTATAGTTTCCCATTTTCCAGACATTGCAGATACTAGTTAGGAAAAAAAAATATTGGTAGCCCACCCTTAGTGTTTACTATTTATTACCTATAGGGTAGTAAAAATACTTTCTTATATGATAAGGTATATATTATTTGTAATAATTATTAGTACCAATTAATCAACAAAATCTAGTCTGCCAATCCGCTTGGCCAGCGTGGTACACTATGGCCAAAACCCTTCTCACTCTGTGAGGAGACCCGTGCTCTGTAGTGAGCCGGTAATGGGTTGATCATGATGAATCAACAAAATTGTTTCTTTTCAGATGTGAACTAAGTAGGTATGTGATTGAACAGAGGTTTTACTGATTGTACTAAACGGAAGTTACAAAGAACTGCTGTTCCATGTGATGTAATTGAATATGAAAAATATATTAACAGCATTGTAAATAGCGTCTCATACATATTATGTTTAAAATGATTTTGTATGTATTTGGAAAATAGATCGTTTTCAGAAGAAGTGTCAGCCACCGCACTAAAAAAAAATCCTTACACATAAATAAATGTGAATTGTTAGAAAGAAAACCTGTTGTTTTATTTTGAATCCTAACTAAAACTTTATTGATAAGGCATTTTGACTCGAAAGAGAACTTGGTGTATTTTATTTCACCAGTTCTCTCTCGAGTCAAAATGGCTTATCTAAAAATATTATTAAGGTTAAGTAGGTAGGTAGGTAGGTACGTCAAAGAGTTGTTGGTGGGCTGAATCTAGATGGCGCTGAACTGTTCTCATTTTTTTTCTATGGAGTTTTCATTCTTCTCTCGTTAGAGAGTATTTTTGTTCTGTGTACAAAAGTTAAAATTATTTATTTTATAAAGTGGTTCAATTTGAAAAGATTAAAATTATGTTATAAATATTTAAATATTTTCTTTGCAATATAGCAGAACAAATAAGATTTCACTGTCTCATAGCAATTCTTGTATAGCCGTAATTTGGCATTTCATGTTAATAATTTATAAAACTTGTATTGTGTGATTTATCTAAGAAAAGCGCAACTTCTCCAATACCTACAATGAGTTCTATTTTGTTATTAAAATCGATGTTATTTGCAAGTGTTTTGCAAAAAACCCAAAAGCATAAAAAGAAGATAAAGGCTAAAAAATTGTAAGTTTATGTTGAAATGCCTGCCATACTTTATTTATGATACTCAAAGATTCCATGTATTTAGTTGGTACCTATTACACACATATTACATGGTATAAATTATAATATGTAATATGTGTGTAATAAATTGTCTCTTCCAGGTCTGCAATGAAAAGTATTTACACAAAAATGTGTCGAGTATGCAATCAGGAAGTCGGGACTATTCCAATTTTCAAAAACAGTACAAATCCAAACATAGCAAAAGAAATTGAGAACTTTGCAGGAGTAACAGTGAGTCTTTTTTATGGCTATCTTAGACGAAAAAAAAGAAAACATGGATGTTAAGAAAGAACAAGTTAAATATAAATAATACTGTTGCTTATTAACTTTCAGATAAGTAAAAAGGATAAATTGCCTAAGCATTTGTGCCAAAGGTGTTTGGATTTGTTGAATGGATGCATTTATTTCCGGGATATGTGCCAAAAGACCAATAAACAGATGATAGAACGTACTATTAAAAAAGGTAATATAATCTATATATATAAAACAAAGTTGTGTTAGTTCGACCACTTATAACTCGAGAACGGCTGGACCGATTTTCATTGTTTTTTATTTGTTATATTTGGGACCATCCCGAATAGCAGAATAACTATTAAAAACATTAAAAAATTGACGAAAAATTAAAATACGAGAAAAAACATTTTCCCATACAAAATGTTCACGGGTTTCGTAACTGTCAAACATCCCGTCACGTGGATACGGTAAACTCTTTCACCCGTACCTATATATAATTCTTCCGCACGTGTGTTTGTCAACTCCTCCTAAACGGCTGGATCAATTTGTGTGTATATTTCAATGGGTTCCTGGATGGTCTGGAAACTCAATCACTGGATAGGTAGGTACAGGTAACCTACCGGGTCTTGGAAGGTGATGCTGATGTTGGTATGTCACCACCGGGCAGGACGAAGTCTGTCAGATCCACTAGTAAATAATAATTAAGTCTCCCTCTGAGGTTTTGAAATAACTGTCTCTTGTAAACCTAATTATAGCTTAACCCAAATAAACTTTTTTAAACTTTTTATGTCTGTCTGGGATAATCTTCTGAATAGCTGCACTGATTTTGATGGGACTTTCACTGGCAGGTAGAGGTATCTTTTTTCATAACTCCTCACATAATGTGAGGGAATATTAGGGACAGATATATATATTAATATATTTTCAGGGCCAACCACCTGAATTGATCTAAATAGAGATAGTTTGCATTCTGGAGACAGACATAGGCTACTTTTATCCTAGGAAATTGAAGAGTTCCTATGGGATTTTTATTAAACTTTTAAAACACAAATTTATTTTTTTATAGTGTAGAAAGTTGGTGGTCTATGATTGTGACCTTTAAAAGAATTACCAGTGCAATACATTGAATTATAAAACATAGAAAAGTTTTCAATTATAAATACATTTGTTACAGAAACTGAAATTAACAATTATGAAGCAGACACTGTAGCATTACCAGAGAGTGATGAGTCATATAATATATTTTCTCCAGCCTTTTCAGAGGACAATTCAGAAATTTGGGGATGTACATCATGTGATAAACAATTTTCTGACTTGGTAAGTACAGGCACAATAAATAGCAAGAAAGCGAAGAATAAACTGTTAAGTTGTATTTTTAAAATTATAATTTTTCAAGACTGCATTAAATTATCTTCTTTTTTTATTCATTAAAACTGTTAGGATATAATGGAAAAGTTTATTTAAATTAACTTTCAAAATGTGTGACTGGTTTAGAATGACTTTTCTATCATTAATTGATCTTAGATAATAGTCGGTGGCGTGCACAGGTTTCAAAGTAACAAAGGTGGTTTAGAATTACCTTCCTATCGTTTGATCTTAGATATTAGTCGGTGGCGTGCACAGGTTTCAAAGTAACAAAGGTGGTTTAGAATTACCTTCTTATCGTTTGATCTTAGATAATAGTCGGTGGCGTGCACAGGTTTCAAAGTAACAAAGGTGGTTTAGAATTACCTTCCTATCGTTTGATCTTAGATAATAGTCGGTGGCGTGCACAGGTTTCAAAGTAACAAAGGTGGTTTAGAATTACCTTCCTATCGTTTGATCTTAGATAATAGTCGGTGGCGTGCACAGGTTTCAAAGTAACAAAGGTGGTTTAGAATTACCTTCCTATCGTTTGATCTTAGATAATAGTCGGTGGCGTGCACAGGTTTCAAAGTAACAAAGGTGGTTTAGAATTACCTTCTTATCGTTTGATCTTGGATAATAGTCGGTGGCGTGCACAGGTTTCAAAGTAACAAAGGTGGTTTAGAATTACCTTCCTATCGTTTGATCTTAGATAATAGTCGGTGGCGTGCACAGGTTTCAAAGTAACAAAGGTGGTTTAGAATTACCTTCCTATCGTTTGATCTTAGATAATAGTCGGTGGCGTGCACCAGGTTTCAAAGTAACAAAGGTGGTTTAGAATTACCTTCCTATCGTTTGATCTTAGATAATAGTCGGTGGCGTGCACAGGTTTCAAAGTAACAAAGGTGGTTTAGAATTACCTTCCTATCGTTTGATCTTAGATAATAGTCGGTGGCATGCACAGGTTTCAAAGTAACAAAGGTGGTTTAGAATTACCTTCCTATCGTTTGATCTTAGATAATAGTCGGTGGCGTGCACAGGTTTCAAAGTAACAAACAGGAATTATTAAGATTTTTATTTCATTTTTATTGTGAATTGCAAACCATTAATTATGTTTGTGTGAAAAGTGCTGCATGTGCCTACATAATGCAATTGTTTAAATTTTGGTCAAAATGTCAATAAAATGACCAGTAGGTACTTTGTTTTATTTTATTGCAGTTGTTTAATCAATTTATTGTTTAGTAATCTGCTACCACCAAATCTGAGTACCTCACTGGTCATTGGGGCACAAATTGGTATTCCTGGGAATTTAGTAATATCTTAGCTTAATTAATTCTAGTATGGACAGCTCATCTATCAATGAATTATTTCTTTTTCAGGATACATATAATTCTCATTTGTCTGCTTGTATGGAAAATACACAGAATTCGAATAAAAGAAAGAGACCCAAAGAAAAAAGTAGAAATGAATTTCTCTGTGACATCTGTGGGAAGGTTACTCGATCCAATGCAAATCTTATAGTACACATGTATGTATCTATCCTTAATTACTATGCTATGATATGTCATATATATTTTGTGTCAAATTCCCTTATGTTAATCAAGATCAAAATAAATATATAATGCAAGATTATATTTTGGTTATGTAAGTAAGAAAAATTATAGCAATAAGGAATAATTAGTTATACTAGTATCTAATAAGTTATGTATAAGTAGTAGATCACTGAATAAAGGCTATTTTATTTATTTTATTTTATATAAAAATATAAATAGGTTCATCCTGGAGATGGAAATAGAGTAATAAGACTAATAAGTATATTTTCATCCAGAGAAATCTTCATCTCGTCCATCATCTTTCTATGAAAATTATTATCCTATTTCCGTCTCCAGAATGTAACCAATTTCTGTGCCAAGTTTCAGGAGTTATCAGATTAGCCGGAACAAACACACAGTCAAAATTTTTGAAATTATTTTTTGTTGTTACATCTATACTAATACTAATCTATACTAATATAATAAAGCGGAAGAGTTTGTTTGTTTGTTTGAACGCGCTAATCTCTGGAAGTACCTGTCGGATTTGAAAAATTCTTTTTGGATTTGGTAGTCCAATTTTTGGGGCAGGTTATAGGCTATTTAATATCCCTAAAATCCTCCCCTAAGGGGGTAAAATGGGGGTAGGAAGGTTATGTTTTTGAAGTTACAGATATGAAAATAGGCATTTAGATTATAATTTTTAAATAATAAAAACCTGTATAAGTTATTCTGGAAAATCTCCCCTTAAGGGTGGTAAAATAGGGGATGAAAGTTTTTATGTCAAGTTTTAATTACTGTTATTATTAACTTGGGAAGGTAGGTTTTTTATCGGGCGTAGATATCAGCCTAGAAAATATTTTACAAAATTTCTCCCCTAAGAGGATAAAATGGGGGTAGTTCTATGTTACGAAAATCGGCATGTAAGTTATTAGTTCTAAAAAATAGAAACAATTTAAATTATTTTGGTAAATCTTTTCTTAAGGGTGGTAAAATAGGGGATGGAAGTTTGTACAAGGAAGTTTGAATTATTGTTATTATTAACTTAGAATTTGGAAGTTAGGTTTTTTCCAGGAGGTAGGCATCAACTAAGAAAAATTTGTCGAAAATCTATCCCAAAGGGGGTAAAATGGTTTACTTATATTACGACATCAGTTTATGAATTTAAATGTAAAACAGGGATCCTGTACTAATTATTATGGGACATAACTACAGATTGACGCGATCATTTATCCCGGGAAAACAGAGGGTTCCCGTGGGACTTTTGAAAAATCTATTACCGCGGACGAAGTCGCGGGCAACAGCTAGTGTAACATATATGTAAGTAGGGGTTGTAATTGGTGAATGTATCTGAGCAGGAGCATTCACGACAACGTGTTCCCGTTCAAGTGCGAGCAGTGTCCGTACATGGGGCGCACCATGGACCTGCTGAAGATGCACAAGCGCTCGCACCTGGCCGACAAGCCCTTCAAGTGCTCCCAGTGCCCCAGGGCCGCCTCCAGCGCCAGCAACCTGGCCAAGCACATGCGACACGTGCACAGCACCAACAGGGATTTTAAGGTTTATATTTTAATGCTTCATTTTAGGCTTGTAGAAAAAATATCGATATATCGATATTTTTTGGCGATATTTATTTTTTCGATATATCGACACGTCGATATAAAATATCAAGTATCGAAAACATATGTAAATCAAATTCGATATATTATTTCCGCCACAGACCATAATCGCTGAAATTCAGAGCCGAAAAAAAACTACACATTTTTTACTAGCGGTCCGCCCCGGCTTCGCCCGTGGTACATAATATATAGCCTATAGCACTCAGGGATCACGTACATATCCAACGGTGAAAGAATTTTTGAAATCGGTCCAGTAGTTCCTGAGATTAGCGCGTTCAAACAAACAAACTCTTCAGCTTTATAATATTACTAGATGATGCCCACGGCTTCGCCCGTGTGGATTTAGGTTTTTAAAAATCCCGTGGGAACTTTTGATTTTCCAGAAAAAAAGTAGCTTATCTGTGGTAACCCGCCCCCAAAACGGAAAAATCCCGCGGGATCCCTACGATTTCAGAATGCAATTTCTTACAGCATCAGGATTGAGGAGTTGGATATGTACCTACTCGAGTTCTTTCAACGATAAAGTCTTTAATTGGTACCCCCAATATCAATTTAAATAACCGACAGTTCCTAAATCCCATTAGTTTTGGGGATCAGGTCCCCTACAGCATCAGGATTGAGGAGTTGGAATCCAAGTTTTTTGTAGGACAGTGTCACAATTTTTCTTTATCGATTACAAAAAAAATTACGCAAATCGGTTCAGAAATCTCGGAGATATCAGTGTACATAGGTAGAAAAACACAACTCCTCCTTGTTTTAAAGTCGGTTAAAAAAGTAGCCTATGTTACTCCCTGGTTAATTCTCTACTCTTATGTGAAAGTCCCGTCAAAATCGGTTCAGCCGTTCCGAAGATTAGCCCGTTCAAACAGACAGACAGACAGACAGACAGACAGACAGACAAAAATTTTAAAAACGTGTGATTCGGTTATGGTATCGTTCAAATAACCATATGAGCTTAATATGTGGTAGTTATTTCGAAATTACAGACAGACACTTCAATTTTATTTATTAGTATAGATAGTATAGAAGTATAGATTAATTATCTATTCGAAATGATCGATTCGAAATGATGATTGATGACAAAAATCTCTTTGTATACCAAACTAGGTACAGTTTGGTATACAAAGAGATTTTTGTACTAGTCTAGAAAAAACAATAGAATTTCACAAAGTAGGTACAAATATTTTTTATAAAATTTCGCTGTTATATCGATTTTTTTTTTCGATATATCGAAAATGATATCGGTATTTAAAAAAAATATCGATACGATATATATCGATACTTTTTTACACTTTCTGCATCCCTACTTCATTTTTTGCGCTGGACTGACCAGTGGGGCTATTCTCTAACTTAGTTACCAACAGTAAATGACAGCCATCGAATAAGTTCTATATACATTGCTGCTTTACTGAGTGAAATATAAACAGTGATTTCATTCCGCTGGTAATCCAATCTTGGATTACTTTTGGTTACTTTGGTATCTTTGGTTACTTTTATTGTTAACATTAATTGTTAATTTAAAAATACCTGTAAGTTTATTCTCTGTTTTGCAGTGTTCTTATTGCGACAAAGCGTTTACATTTCAATATGATATGAAGAAACATGTCCGGGACATACATTTGAGACAAGGCACAGTTGAATGCGACATTTGTTCCAAAAAGTTCAACACAAAGTAAGTCTCTGTAACTTGTTGTTAATTAATAAATTAATGTGTTATGTTCCTAAACCTCCCATAAAGCTATACTATCTAATTTCAAAATTCAGATAAAAATCGGTTTGGTATTTATAAAGAACTTGAGCAATGCCTGCGCCTTTGTCCGCGTACATTTCGATTTTTCCAAAATTTCCTGGGACGTCTTGATTTTCCGGGATAAAAAGTATCCTGTCCAGTCTCCAGGATGTAAGAAACCTGTTTGCGATTAGCATCACCATGTGTTGTAAAACCAAATGTACATAATGCAGGCAAGTATAGTTTGTTCAAGGAGTCAAGCTAATATAGGATCCCCTTATTTAAGGGTGCGTTTACATTGCTCACTACAAAACACCTCAAAGATTCCTAGCTTTTGCGCATATCAACCAGCCAGGTCAATAACAACAAGAATCTTTGATGTAAACCTGTTCCATTTCCATTATACAGGGGTATAAGAAGACCGCTTCCGAAAACTTAGCGCTATTATTATTATATTATCTAAACACAATCTTATAGGGTAGGTATCGGCCTTGGCATGCGCGAGCGTTTGTGACCTAATTACGTACCTAACGGTACGTAAATAGGTCACACGACGTTCATTGACGACCAGCGTCAGCTGATTTTATATAAATTAGGTACGAACTTTAAAAAAATACAGGAAATATTTTTTTGCAATTACAGTTCTGTTTAACCCCCCAAAACTGGTATTGCACAAAAAATGCATTTTTTTTTGTAAAAACTTTATTTTTTGCGTTTTTTTAAATAGTATCTTAACAGTAGTCAGTGCTACCACCTGTCTTCGTTTCCGAGAGCCTTCTCCTGATACCCTGTATGGGCTGTATGCAATGATGTGCGGTTCCTTATTTCCTATTAGCTCGTATCTCTGAACAATCTATAGTTTTGTCATAAATCCTCCAGCTGTAGTGGTGAACTGATGGCCATACTTTTGGTCTTTGCCAGGAAAATATTACAAGGTCATCGCGTGAAGGTGCACAAACTCAAAGGAGATAGACACGGCCGCCTGCCCGCCTACCTGCAGTGCCAACTTGAACAAAACAAAAATGGCCGCCAGTGGCAACTGCCACTCGATAGTAACTGTGTACCCTTGTAACGTGGTCTATGAATGTAATATGGCTAATGTTAATTGATAATAATTTATTTAACGGTGTTAATTTAAGTGACTTAGTTATAATAAAATTATAGCCTGACCGGAAAAAAACAAAAACCCCGCCATGTTGCGGTAAACCAAAGGACTAATTTCTTCTACTGGCAACACTTACTTTAAAACGTCATTTAAATTCATCTGTTAACATTAAAAAACATTAAATATCACATGTTGGTCAGTGATATTAAGTGAAAGTGGCGCCTTCAGAGCGGGTATTCTATTTTTCTGGTTTCACAATAACTGAAAGCTACAATGCTGCAACCACGCACTGCGTGAATGAATCCTGATATTTCAATAATTAACGTTTTTGAAGGTAACGCTATTTTATAGGCAATAATTAACGCTAGGTTGTTTAAATAAACAGGAACCAATAATTATGTTAAACTGGTGGAGCCAGCGCGAACCAGCCGGTCACGCTTAAAGCGAGCAACCCCAGGGCCGTTAAAAGTCGGTTTACGGACGATAATTGTATGTCAAAACGCCATAAGAAAACATCGCCTCTCTATCGCTTGTTCCGCGCTCTCGCTTGCACGCTTGGCTATGCCGGCCGATCGTATCTTCTCTACGTTTTCTTCAGTGCTCTCGCTTGCACGCGGTACGTGACAATGAGACATGGTATATCGCGCGTGCGGCTGGCGTTCATCGATTTATAAAAACGTTATCACGTCAAAAATATTTTACTTAAAACTTAAAACGGATTTTAATAAGTACTTTTACTTTAGTAGAAGCATAATAAATATGTATAATTTATTGAACTATTATTTATCATTCCCACTTGTTCAAGGAATAAATCAGTTTAATTATACCTATGATAAAATATAAGTACGTACTTACATACTTTGTTTTTTTATTGCTGTTATTCATTACAAAATATATCCCTCAATCATAGGTAGGTAATATTTTTATCAAAAGCAATAAAGTTGCAGGATTTATCTAAACGAGTGAAATTATGAGAACAATAACACCAGATTTATCGCCATGGATTCTAATGTAAGTTAATGTAATTTCTCATCCTACACAGGAAATCATTCACATGCGGGACTTCGAGGAATAAAGTTCTTTTTAAAAGTTAAAATTAAAAGTCGTAATGAAAAATATAATAATTTTTCTTTTTCTATTCACGCAAAAATGTTTCGGATTCGATCTTCCCCGTAGTGGGTGTAAGACCGACTTGACCATCGATAAAGACCACTACAAAGTGAACGAGACTTACGACACGGGCGACGCGCATCCGACGGACGCACATTACGACAACAAAGGGAATCTATTCTTCGTCGTATTCGGTCGCAATTTCGACGGATACTATTACGATATCAAAATGATCAAGCCTAATTCCACAGTGGCTCAAAATGTTCCTGGTATGTATTTTCTGTTTCAATGAATCGAATAGTATTGACTGCCTCGTTGGTATAGCGGTTAGCACGTTTGACTGTGGATCATGAGGTCCCGGGTTCAATTCCCGGGTCGGCCAAAAAATAAATTATGATTGGGGTTTCTGTCAAGAAATTCTCAGTGCTAGCCCGGAGTTGGAAGTTGGCGGTGTTTCACCCCCGTGCCTCGGAGAGCATATTGTAAAGCCGTCGGTCCTACGCCTGATCTCTCTCCGGTCGTGTCGCAATGGCGTCCTATCGCAATATGAGAGTGAGGGAATAGAGAGTGCACGCACACACATGTGCACTATAATATCTCCTGCGTAGATGGTTAGTCTGCGCCTCGATTGAGATTGGCCGCCGGGGCCGAAATTCGGTCGGGAGGACATTATTATTACTATTGGAGCGAAATTCGGCGCAGGTTCTTCCGCTCGCTAAATTCCGCTACATTTGTGCCTAGCCTAAGATGCAAAGTAAAGTATCGATCGAGCCGTGATGCTGTGACGGTCTAAACTCTAAACTCTAGGCGCGCTCCGATTTCATATTATTTTGTCACGTCAACTTCAAGGTATCATCGAAGATGTAGTGCGCGAATCGAAGCAAGCCCAACGCACCGCACGTCACGGCGCGCCCCGTAGTTACTGCTCTGTTTCTATTTTCGAGAATTTTCACCTAAATTTTTTTATCTAAATTCTCAGTATTTTTATTCCCTACATAGAGCCTATCTCAGCATTATTATTATTATTATCAGCGTAATTTTTACCTAAATTGTCTGCATTATGCAAAAAAATTACCTAGTGTTATTTGAGGGTATAAAAAATCTAAATGAACAATAATTATTGTGCCAATTTTCATTTTAATCGGATGATGATATGCGAACGCATAAAAGTAGAGCAAAATTTATTATTTGGCTGTAGAGAGGGCAGAGGCTCTTCATCCTATTAGTTATTTTAAGATGTTTGATAAAAAAATTCATGTTACTATGTTAATTTTATTCAGGTTTACCAGAACGCGAAAGCTACTCCGTTGCAGTTGACAAAAAGCAGTCGAAAGTTTATTTCGGAACGAGCGAAGGGATCTACGCCTACAATTACGAGTCTCAAGAAGCGATTTTAATTTCGAAACCGGATATAAAGCTTAACTCATTGCTCGTAGACAAAGATGGTAACAAGTACATCACTAGCAGGCCCGGAGGGCTCGAGCAATTGTATCTATTGAAAGGTAACGAAAGAATACACTTTAAAGGCTTTGACGCTCTCGAAGAAATAGCTGTAGATGACGAGAACAACTTTTATTATATCAGAGAAGAAAAATTCTTCGTTTTAAAATCAAATTTATCTCACGCCGTTTTCATCGGGAATGTATCATATGAAGGATTAGGTCAGATAACATTTCATCGCGAAATAGTTTTCGTTGCGAGCGAATCTTTATCGTACATCCACGAGAATGACACTGGCCCGATGAAGCTAGTCAAAGATGTGCCGGGCAATGTTACAGCCATTGCTTTCGATCGTTCTGGCAATGTTGTACTCGGGACCAAGGGCAAGATTCTGAAGTATAAGACGAATGATAAGGAATGTCATCAAAGAAAGAATTAAATATCTTATACATAGCAGGACTTTTAGTTTGTGGAAGTTAAATTACATATATATGTTACAGCCAAAGTAATAAATAAGGATATTATGTATACTATCCAGCCATTATAAATATTATCAACTCAATTTGGATAAAGTAATAATTGACACAGAATTATTAAAATTATCTAGCTATTATAAATAATATTCAGCTATTTTATATAATATCTTGGAAGACTTGGATAAAGTAACAAAACAAGGACTTATGTTTAACTGATCACCAGATATTGCAAAATATAACGTCAAATAAACAGTTTATACCACCCAAAAACATAGTTACTTCTGCAACAGCTTCGGCGCTGGGGGAAGTGCAGCCCCATCGCCCAGGTTACGTAGCAAAGCTTAGGCACCCACGCTCACCACCGCAGCTTCAGCTTGCTGGTCGCCTTCGGCGACCTGCCTCATCCGCTAAGGCTCGCGCGGGTGCCTGCGATTTTCTACGGCGGGCGGGGGCGCGTATAATTACATAATATACATAGCCAGAATGCACCCATAGGATTCTGCTTATGTATACATTGTAATGCAGTTTTCAAATTTTGTACTACAAAGTATACACGAATTTTGCGTACTACTAGTATATATGTATTTTGTAACGTGGACGCGCGCGTGCATCGTTCCAATATATACAAGGCCAAAACGCAACCATAGGGTTTTTTTTTTTTTTTTAAATAAATTAGGTAACTGTTTGAACTTACCGACTTATTGCTTTGGGTTGGGGTGCTCAGATTTCGTTTTGTACCACATTCTACCTAGGATCCAATAGAACCTAAGTGCCCGGCCTACGGCCGGGCACCTCAATATTTATGTTCTAACCTAACCTAACCTAGCTTTTGTAAGTGACACGCATCCACTAGTTCATTAATAATACTATTTTCGTGAGGTACTTATTTTCTGAGGTGTCTCCGGAGAAATTACAACAGCTATGCATATAATGTTTCTATCATCAGCTTTGGCACGGTCTACATCAGGAATTTTAGGTTAGGTTAGGTTAGGTTAGGATAGGGTAGTTTAGATTCCCGTGTGGGGTTGCTGGTCCCCCATCGGGCGCGTCCCCCCGGTGGCGGATGGGGGAACGCCTCCCAGATATGGGAGGTACCGGGGAAACCCGGCGCGGACCAAAACCAGCAGGGGGTTGCCGCTTGGAGGATCCTGGTACTTCTCTGTTCATCAGAGTGGACTGTGGAGACTCCGGGCGGCAACAATTGGGGGGGAGGCTTTCGGGCCGTGAGGAAGAAAACCTCGTTAAAAAATTACAGGAGGGGGTGGAAACGCCCTGCGCGGCGGGTCCGCTGGTCTTTGTGGCCGGTGGGCGCTGGCTTCGGCCACCGTCGGGCAACCCGTAATCCGCACTGAGCGGAACCGGGGGCCCCACGCACTGAGCGAGGGGCCGCGAGGAAGAAAACCTCTATAAAAAATTACACGAGGGGTGAACCTCTTGAGGGTCGCCTGCGGGTGTGGCCCTCTTGAGGGTTGCCTCTGGCGAGGAACTCCGGGTGATGGAATGGCGTATCCGTCGCCCGTTGAGACGCCTCGGGTCGGGAGGCGCACCACTATGTTCCTGGTGCGCCTCAGACGGTGTTAGGGGGCCTTTAGGTCCCCCGGTGGAGGGTCTGCCTCGGCGGACGGCGCCGGCTGGGTCGCGGATGATTGCGCAAGTGTACCCGTAACCCAGCCACCAGGCGACACGGAGGAACATCGCTGGGTTTTAGTGGGTATTCTGGCCACTTCTTGGCCTGCCTGAGTCCCACACTACCTTCCGGAAGCATTGCAGTTCGCTGTAAGGCTTCCGGAGGGTGTGCGTAAATGCATTTCCCAGCGTCAAAAAAAAAAAAAAAAAAAAAAAGGGTAGTTTAGATTACGAGATCGTGATGATCACGCCAGACCACAAAGGAATGAGATGCGGGAGGGGAAGCAAGGCGGGCCGTATTTATCATTTTGACCAACGTTCATCTGCTATTATGAATAATGTCTGGTTTGACATGATATTATGAATAATATCTGGACAATTTAGATATTATTTATAATTGCCAGTCATTATGAATAAAAGCTAATTAATTACTTTGGCTGTAACATATATATTACTAAGACAATTACAGTTACTTCATACCTTTATTTTAAAATAATTGACATTTTGACAGATTTACAATACAAGTCAAAATATCAATTTTATTCCTCAATATATTTGCATCTTTGTAATGTTAGGAAAGTGTTATATGGAAGAAGACATTCTATAGGAAATGCTCCTTTTAATAATAAAAAATAAATAGTTAAAACTATCGCTCAAGTAATTCACAAAGGATAAAATAACATTATGCCTCATTATGCATATTTATGAAATAAAAAGTAGGTACTTAGGTATGCGGACTACAGTACGTTTACTTTACATTGGTTCCGAGTGTGACGTCATTGCCTTGTACCGCCCCTGGAACTATTGGCACACGAGTAGAAAATCTACAGAGAGGAAGCTTCCACAAGCGGCCCACTGTAGGTACACTCACACAAACACACTCACCAACGGTTCACGGACGCCCGCTCGGTCCCCCAACCGGTACAGTTGGGTGACAAACGTGCGCATATGTGTGAGTGTACCTGCCTACAGAGATACTAATCATTAATCTGTGCCTACAGCGGGCCGCTTTTGTAGAAGCTTCCCCTCTGTACTCTGTGCTATTGGTGCGAGGGAGGGGGAGATTACAAAAACTTAACTTTATAGTTGATGTTTTAAAAATATATATGTATAATACTGACTATATGTACCTACACATAAACTTATGTATAATATATAGGTTGACATAATAGTGGAGAGCATCAAATAAAAAATATTAGGTAGGTATAATAATAATTATTAAGAACGCACTTATTACAGTGTGACACAAATCCAATCCATAGATCTACTATTATTTTGAGAAATAAAATAAAAAAGTCCATTTTGGTTTCTTATTTCTAACTTCCTACAATTCTGAATGAATGAATGACTTTTTTTATTCATTTACAAGTTAGCCCTTGACTGCGATCTCATCTGATGATAAATGACGATGCAGTCAAGGTGGAAGTGTGCTAAATTGGAAAAGGTATGGCAGTTTTTATTAAACTTATACCCCTGATTGATGTCTACGCGACATCGTACCGGAACGCTAAATCGCTTGGCGGTACGGCTTTGCCGGTATCGACTTCCGTCGATAATATAATATCCACGAATTATTGATGACTTAGGTATAGTGTAGACTGGTCGCACATGGCCTGCAAAAATAGTGCATGTACATTTCAATCGCTCGTATGCCCATGCATCGGTTGCTTGTGCAACTAAAATTCAAGGGTGCAGTCTGGTTGACCGCTTCAGCAACTGGTTGATAACTCGAACGATTAAAACAATGTACGGCCAGCCATACAAAATTTTAACAATACAACACCATTGATGTATAATGATAAGCCCTAATAGATACAAAACCACGCATAAACAATCAATCTAATTTGCAAAATTAGATAGATATTTTGGTTGACGGTCAACTGCACGCTCAGACTTAATGTGTGCCTATTTTTAACCCCCGACGCAAAAACGACGGGGTGTTATAAGTTTGACGTGTGTGTGTGTGTGTGTGTGTGTGTATGTGCGTGCGTGTGCGTGCGTGCGTGCGTGCGTGCGTGCGTGCGTGCGTGCGTGCGTGCGTGCGTGCGTGTGTGTGTGTGTGTGTGTGTGTGTGTCTGTCTGTCTGTCTGTCTGTCTGTTCCCCTGTGGTGCTCAAACGGGTGGACCGATTTGAATGCGGTTTTTTTTTGTTTGAAAGGTGAATTAGTCGAGTGTTGTTAGCTATGTTTGATGAACATCGGTCCAAGATGGCCGCCGCTACAAAATGGCGGATTACATAGTTTTTCATAACTCCCTTAATATGGGTATCAAATGAAAGGGCTTGACTAGTAGAATAGCACTATGCAAATCCAAGATGGCCGCCACCACAAAATGGCGAATGTCGGGGGTTTTTTAAATTTTCAATTTATACTTGTTGTTTAATAACAACAATATATTGCAAGTCATGCATGCTTATAAGCACAAAACATTCAGAATATAAAGTGACTAATCACATTTTACAAGAAACAGGTGCAATAGGCTTATCAGTATACATTGATGTATAAGTGATAGAACACAATTATATTTCAAATAGCAATGCCTCAATACCTATACTTATAATAAATACCTTAATTATGAAATTGCCACAATAATGTGGGGGTGGATTTTCCACATTCAATAAACACAACCATATACACACTTGGGACTCAGAAATGCAAAAATATTTTTAAAATTATCTAGAGATTTGTCTGAAAAATATCAGCAAAAGCTAAGTTACCGTTAAATTGCCCACCAAAATACAAGCAAAGTGGGGTGCACAAGACAGTATCTGTACTAAGGTTAAGGTTTGGTAAAAAGTTTTTTGGTGGGTAAAATTTAACTGGTCATCTTACATGCAACAAGTGCTAACAGAATAAAAAGACATCATAAAAACCTCTGATTTAGCCCAACAATAAATAATATTATTCATTTGTGTAAGTAAATGTATGCACATTGGCATAAATTATAACTTACACTGCATAAATAACTTATTATGTTCAACATGCTTAAATCACTATGCACTATTCGGATATTTTTTTTTCCAAGTGCCTTTGACTTTGTATAAAACATGTGTGTCCACTGCGCCAAGACTATAGTTTGACAGTTATGAATCACCTCTGATCGTCTTCCTTTGGCTAAAATGCAACAAGCCCTAACAAAACAAAAGGCACACACAAAAAAATTCACAGTAGAATCATAGAATGTGATACTCATAATTTTAATAATTAATAAAGTACAGATAATTTCCACGCTAAGTGTGCCCCAGTTAATGTGGTTTGTAAAAATTAAAGGCCTGTCACAGGATCCCTGCATGAATAGTGCTTAATCAAAGTAAAATCTTAACATCTAAAATTCACAATGGCTGCACTGGGCTAACTTGCAGAACTAATAAATAACAAAATCACAAAATGATTTGTAAATGTAAGGTTCAATACAGGTGGACTGCTGCAAGCAGGCTGCTGTTCTATTGCAGTTGACATATCACATAACTAGTTTGCAACTGACGACGAATGCAGTTCATTGTATTAGAACTGAACTCAAGACAGCACACCAACTGGACGAGGACTGTAGTCAGTTGGCAGTAGAAATGCAGTGCAATAGAACTACAAATACAAACATGAATTGTTGAGTCCATCTGTCTACAGACTATCACAATGATTTATTACTAATATTACATTTAATGGGGCAAAATGCTTTGAGAGATTATTGGGAATGTCAATGGCTGAGCCTGTGAGTTTGGTAAGGCCATCGGTTGACTAGTACTGGAGATTGTGATTTGTTGAGTGGATGTTTGGTGTACCAGTTGCTGTTGAGCAGATTGTTGAGCGGCTAATTGCTGTGCGGATTGCTGTGCAACCATTTGTTGAGCGGACTGTTGTGCAGCTGCCGCTAATTGTTGAGCCGACTGTTGCGCAGCAGCAAGATGTTGAGCTGATTGAGCCAAATGCTGAGCAGATTGCTGAGCGGCGAGATGTTGAGCAGACTGCTGCGCTGCTAGATGTTGAGCTGATTGCTGAGCAGCAGCCAAATGCTGCACTGATTGCTGCGCAGCTGCATACTGTGGGGCCTGATGCTGAGGTGCCAACTGAGACTGTAGTGCTGATGTTTGCACTAGCTGTTGCACTGCAGTTTGAGGTCCATTGCTCATTAGCTGTTGTCCCCTGCTCATTAATTGTTGTCCGTTGCTCATTAACTGTTGCCCAGGTGGTGCCAATGTCAACTGTGCAGGAGTTACAGCCACAACAGTTTGTCCGCCTCCCATCAGTGTACCAGAATCACTGACTTGCATAAGTTGCTGAGCACCTGCACTTGTAACAATTAGTGCTCCAGAGTTCCCCATAAGTTGCTGTGTAGTGCTCACTGTGAGTATCTGTGGCGCTGGAGTCAAAAGCTGTGCTTGCGAAGCGGCAGGTGCCAATGTCAAGCTAGGGTTGGCCGTAGCAGGGACCAGGGTGGGCAGTCCACCCGCTAGACTCACCACGGGAGTCACGCTCACCGTCGCCACTGTAGGTGCGGATGTACCGTGCCGAGAAGTTATCACACATGGTTGGTCGCTTCTAATATATGCTGTCTGCTCCAGTAAAAACTCATTCATTGAAGTCAGTTGGGCATTCTTTGCAGTTAAATCTGCAACTTTCTTCAGGAGCACACTAATGTTGTCATGTAACAAATGCACTTTATGGTCCAATGATTCACAGTTTTGGCAATGAGCTGCCTGCAGCTGAGCTTGATTTTCTAGACATACATCTTCATATGCAAATCTTCTAAGTTTAGCCTCGGGTGGCGAGTCGTCGTCTCTGATATGAGGATGTTGGGTGCGGTTAAAGATCGGAGGTGCAATATTCCGTTTTAACAGCATATCGTTGTTATTTATTAATGTGCAGTCTTGTGTTGGGTATGCTTGACAGACAGCAGATGTATTTCTTGGGTCGCGGGGAAACTCTCCAGTGGTATAAAAACGCTCCTCTTCTTCAACAGTACTATGTAAAAATTTGCAGTTGAGCCGAAAACATCCTTTGTTTTGATAGTCATGACAGAAACGGAAAAGCTCTTTGAGAAAAGATCTCGGTGGAAGTTCGTGCAAAAATCGACAATTATCACGGGAACAGCAACCTTTGATGAAATCCCTACAGAAATCGCTCGGCACTGAGTATAAACCATCCGTATCATCTGAAGAATTATTCATTTTACCGTCTGCGTGAGTTGTACCGTTGACGATCATATTTCTGTAAGGTTAGAAATTGTTACACGTCAATAGTTTGAACACACATTTTACACAAGTTAAATATTTGGTGTGTTATTTTTGAGCATAATTTTTAATATTTTTGACATTGAACCATTGAACAGGTAGTTATATTCACCACAGATTAGGTATATATTCACAGAACAAAAATACTCTCTAACGAGAGGTTATGTACTCTGTGCTATTACCTACTTGCGTTCCGAATTTCCGATCCGACTCATTATTTTCCGAAAATCGAAATCTATGAACACTCTATGAAAAACACAGATACAAAAAACTTATGATATCGAAACTCTATCGAAAACACCATTGTGATTTTTTAAGTGGTTTTGCTTTGCTTCAACGTTTTGTTTGGAGCGCAAATTCCATTGGTTTATATCTTTCTATAGTTTGATTTTTAATTCGGTGGAATTCTGTCCGATGTCATTGTCATTTACAGATGAGTTGGTTATTTGGTTATTTGTATGGAAAACAGGGTTAACATCTACGAAGTACGATTTTACCCCATACTACTCTAATTCCCTGTCAACATAAAAAGCCCTAAGCTGCGTAATAATATTAGTTGTTTCACCCTAAAATAGAAATCGCTAAGAGTAGAAACTAGAAAGTGCACATGAACAGCAATAGAAAACAAAAGAAGCTCATTGAAAAAATTTATTCAAAAATGGAAGTCGAATGACATTATCACCATGAAGTGTCCGTCAGGTATTTATTTATTATCATATATCTTAATCTACATGAGGCAGTTGATTTTTTACACAAGTTTTGAATTTTTTATCTTTTTTGTGGGAATTATTTTGTCTCTGGTAACATTACGAAACGTCAGAATTCCACGGAATTAAAAATCATTAATCTGTCTGTGGACTCTGTGGATAAATGTTATTGGGCCTGTGGTCCTGTGATAAGATACTAAATCATTAATCTGTGGTCACGTAATTGTAATATGTGACTATATATATGAAAAGCGCGGGAAACTTAACTTGGCGGGAGTATCTTTTGGCTTTTGTTTATTTATTTGTGAAAAAAAGTGGATCAGTAGAGGTTTTTAGTTTATAGTAGGTAGTCTAGTGTTATAATATTTATATTATTTATTTGTAAATAGTGTACATACATATCTCGGGATCTGGTAAGTTTTTTTTTCTATGGGGGTTGATCCCCCGGACGACCCAGGTGGCCCGGGGCCTGGCCCTGGACCACCTGTAGCACATAATATTATAATTGACGATTCCTCATTGGACACTGAGGATGGATTTATTCCTCTCTCAGAAAGGAAACGAGTTAGACCACGTAAGAGATGTCGTCATTGCAACAAAAAAAGAAAAAGCAAGGATGGGAAATTGTATGCCCAAGGATGTAATTGCGATGACTCTGATGAGAAATTAATTCCCATGGTATTAGATGATGGTGAAAAAACAATGTTACCACCTAGAAGTCCTGTAGCACCAGTTAATACTGGTGCCACTATTACACAACCCAACTCTTCAGGTCACCCACAACCGCAAACTCAAATTGCTAGGAAGTATGTTAGCACTGATTCAGGCCCATTCACTGTTCACATACAAAGAGTAACCACATCCCCTAATGACCCTATTACTTTACACCCCATACAGTTTGGCAAAGACTTAAAAAATATAATATTAAAAATATTGTTAATGGCAGTCTAAAACGGATAGGCAGGAATAGAGTGTCCATGGCTTTCACCAACTATCAGGATGCTAATTTGTTTACGGAGAGCTCTGTAATAGCTGGGCTCTCTTACAAAGTTTTCATTCCCAGCTTCACAGTTACTCGAGTAGGCATAGTCAAAGGTGTTCCCCAAGAATTGACTGAGGAAGAGATCCTGGAAGGCATCACGTTGCCTATAGGATGTGGTCCAATAATTAAGGTAAGGCGTATCAAAAGAAAAAATATAACTGAAGGTACTGATGCAACTTTATTTTCTAATACCAATATGGTTGTGTTGACATTTGACGGTCAAATATTACCAAAAAGGGTGTTCTTGTGGTATACATCTCTCCCCGTTGAATTATATATCTTTCCTACTATCCAGTGCTACAATTGCTGCAAATTTGGTCATACTAAAATTTTGTGCAGATCAAAGCCTCGTTGCTTTAAATGCGGGGATGAACACCCCTCAGACACTTGTTCCGTTGTTTCTGAAAACGCTTGTTGTCTCCACTGCTCTGGTCGCCACTTTGCCACTTTGCTTTGCCCAGAATTCTCCAGACAGCAAAAAATTAAAATTTCAATGGCCCAGAGCTGCATCTCATATGCAGAGGCGGCTAAAATCCACCCCCCAGCTTCAAAATCTTATGCTGATGTAATAGCTTCCTCTCCTCTCCAATCTAGAAATGAAAATCATGCTACATCAAACTTTAATTCACAGGTACCTGCTAAACCAAACAGTTCTTATAAAGAAACTGTGTTTGTTCAACGTCGTGTTCCTCCTAAACAAACTGGAGGGTATGACCGCACCATGCATGAATCAATTAACAATGAATATAATAATCATAATTCCCAATTGCCAGATGGTTATGTGTTGAAACAGAGATCAAATACAATCCCTCAACAATCTATTGCAGAATTAATTTTGGAACTTATTAAATTACTTTCTAATTCTAATTATTCATTATCTAGTACTAACTCTTTACCGTCCAACGTCGCCAACTCATTATTGACAACTTTAAACCAACACTTTAATTATGGACCAGAAAATCCTTCAGTGGAACTGTAGGAGTGCCATAAGCAAAAAAACTGATATTATTTACTTACTAAATAAATTTAAGCCTATGGCTATGTGTCTCTCTGAGACATGGTTAAAACCAGAGTTTTCTTTCAGGATCTCTGGTTTTGTTACTGTGAGAAATGATAGATTTGATGGGTATGGTGGAGTGGCCATACTCATTAATAAAGCTTTCTCCTATAAAAATTTTTCACTCCCTCCTCTCAGTGATGGCATTAATGCCATTGCTGTGATTGTAAATAAAATTTGTATTATTTCTGTGTATATACCTCACCCATCTTATTCTTTATATAATGAGTTTAATCAATTACTTACTACTTTGCCTAGCCCATTTTTAGTACTTGGGGATTTCAACTGTCAAAATCAGTCATGGGGCAGTTCTAGCACTAGTTATTATGGTGAATTGATGGTGGATATTTTGGACTCTCAAAATGTATGTATATTGAACAATGGCACTCCAACTCGACGAACTGGTCCCGGTGAATGCCTTAGTGCTCCTGACTTGTCACTTTGCTCTCCGAGTTTGGCTGCTCTGATAACCTGGAGTGTACTTGATCATTCTTATGGCAGTGATCATTTACCAATTATTCTTAGTTTACCTATCTCTTGCCCTTCTTCTAACCTACAACACAGTTCTAAATTAAAACATAAGCTACCAGATGACTGGAGTACATTTAAACATTATGTTGATCAAAAGCTATCTAGCCTTCCTATTGTTAACAGTGGTAATGAAACAATATGTGCTGATGAGTTTACTAAAATTCTGATTGATGCTGCTAACGCTTTATTTCCATTAAGAGGTGCTAGACCGGGTAAAATTCCCTTTCCTCCTTGGTGGGATCATGAGTGCACTATAGCCATTAAGCAACGGAAAGAGGCTGAGAGAAAATATTGTTCCATGATGACTGTAGAGAATTTCGAAGTTTATACCCAAATTGCTCGATCCACTCGCAAGCTCCTCAAAAAAAAGAAATTTGAGGGTTGGAGACGATTTTGTGAGTCCATAAGTCCAGATATTTGCCCATCAGTAGTTTGGAGAAATATTAGAAGATTTAAATCGGCTTTCTATTCATCTTCATCTGGTGCATTACCTATTGAGCTAGCCAACCAATTCATGGACAAGCTGGCTCCTTCATCTGCTCCTGATCGCAATAACGTCCAGTGCTGTATTCCTTACTCTGTAGCTTGTAGTTATACAGACCTTAATGCCCCCTTTTCTTTTTCTGAACTAAAAGGGGTGTTGTCTTATGTAAAAGACTCATCTCCAGGCGAAGATGGCATTACATACTCTTTCCTAATAAACTGCAGTGACTCTTCTTTGAATTATTATTTGAGTATTATTAATGCCATTGTGTTTTCTGGTAATATTCCCTCTTCTTGGAAAACCCAAGCCATAATTCCCATATTAAAACCAAACAAACCAGCCTCTGATGTTTCTTCTTTTCGTCCAATAGCCCTATCTTCTATCCTTGCCAAAACAGCTGAGCATCTTGTTAAAAATAGGTTAGAATTTTTCATCGAAAATAACAAAATTTTGACAGCTAATCAGCTGGGGTTCAGAAAAGGTCATAGTACCATAGACAATATTAGTATTTTCATTTCGGATATTCGGTTGGCTTTTTCGAATAATGAGTCGGCCCTTGCGGCCTTTCTTGATATCAGCTCAGCGTATGATAATGTGCTGATCTCTGTAATGCATAAAAAACTACATGACCTTCATGTACCCCAATTATTAATTACATTTATCATCAATATGCTTTCTGAGAGGTGTATTAAATTAGACCTGCCAAATGGTGCTCAACTTTCAAGGCTTGCATGGAGAGGCCTTCCCCAGGGATCTGTGCTTAGTCCATTACTGTACAATGTATATACCTATGATTTAGAGACATCCTTAAACTCAGATGTAAATATTTTACAATATGCCGATGACCTTGTCTTATACATCTCGGAAAATTCTATAGAAAATGCTAGTAATTTCTTAACTACTTCCCTTAATAACCTAAATGACTGGTTAGATGCCAATGGACTGGAATTGTCTGTTAGTAAAAGCACTGTGGTTCCTTTTTCTAGAAGGAGAAACACTCCCGATTTCAACGTTCGTTATAGGAATAATCCTATCCCCGTAAAGTCTGAAGCAAAATTCTTGGGAGTTATTTTAGACTCTAAACTTACTGGAGTATCTCACTGTGACTACATTGTAGCTAGATGTGAAAGAAATTTAAATATGATCAGGTGTCTTACCGGGGTCTGGTGGGGTGCCCATTCTTTTTCTTTGCGTCTTATTTACAATGCCCTTATTCGTAGCTTATTAGATTACGCCACTTTTATTCTAGAGCCCTGTAGTGCCGTTGCTCTTAGAAAATTAGATGGTGTGCAGGCGAAAGCTTTAAGGATCATCCTTGGAGCCATGAAATCTAGCCCTATTAATGCTATGCAAATAGAGTGCGTTGATCCACCTCTATGTTTAAGACGTCAATTTTTATCCGATAGGTATCTATTTAAAGCTATGCAATTTTCACATCATCCTTTACGTGGTAAACTTCAACTCCTTTTGGAATCTATAGGCACCTGTTCGTACTGGTCCCATAAATCCCCTCCGTGTCTTATCAAAAGCTATCGAGTATTTTGCTCCATAAAAGCGCCGATTTATAGTTCATATTGTTATCCTATTTTCGATACTAAATATAATGCATTAATAATCTCTCCAGATGTTAGAATCAATTCAGATATTCCAAGAAACCAATTGGAAGCTCCTCAGTATGTGAACATATTAAAAGAGAATGAATTTTCCGATTTTCATTACATATATAGTGACGCTTCTAAGCATTCACCGGATGGTATAGTTGGGGTTGGAATCGTTCATTGCCAGTATAATATTGTCCAAAAAATAAAACTTCCGCCTGAATCGTCTGTATTTACTGGCGAATGCCTTGGTCTGCTTAAATCTGTGGAATACATTCTTCTTGCCAAACTGAAGAAATCCATTATATTCACGGATTCTATGAGTGCTCTGCAAGCTTTATCTAGTTTTCCATTCAAGTCTCAGATTAGCCATATTATTTTAAAAATTAGAAACCGCCTACTTACATGTTATGAAAAAGGCTATACAGTGGTGTTTTCCTGGGTACCAGGTCACTCTGGCATTTCGGGAAACGAACGCGCTGATCAGCTTGCTAACGAAGCTATTTCATGCGGAGATATGGCAGACTATTGTAACTGTACCTATGATTTGTGTGCACTGCCAAAACATTCCCTTCAGGAATCTTGGAGAGTGGCTTGGTCGATTTCTAGCCAGTCAAAGGGTAAAGCATTTGCTAGGATTCAAAATTCTATTCCGTCTAAGCCATGGTTCTCAAGTTTAAAGTTGAGCAGGAGAGTGACGTGTATCTTGACGCGTATGCGTTTGGGCCACGTTTGTTCTCCTGTTCAACTGGCGAAATTTGGAATTGTGAACAGTGATTTGTGCGAATGTGGTGGGGTGGGTGACCTGAACCATATTTTTTTATCATGCCCAAAATATAACCAGCATTCCTTTTACCAGGGTCTTATTCAATGTCTCATCCCTCTTCCTACTTCCGTTGACATCCTCTTGTCCTCTGATGATCCCTGTATATATAAACTTTTTTCCTCATACATACTCTTAAATGATATTAAGTTGTAAATATTATATATATTCTTGTTTATTAATTGTAAATTATCTTGTTGTAAATATTATATATATTCAATTTCTTTCCTTTCCTGATCCTTCCAAAATTTCGATAATTACCTAAAAAGATTTTCATATGTAAATAAGTTTCCTCAGTTTTAAAAAATAAAATAAAAATAAAAGTCACTTGTATATAATCTATGGTCACTTGATACTGGCTCAATCGCTCCACGCGCGGAGCCATACACCAAAGAAGAAGAAGAAGACTATATATATTGGTCGATGAAAGCATAAAGTATATATAATGTACTCTGTGATGAAAGCTTTGAATTTTATTTTGATTTTTTTTTATTAAACAAAAACATTATAGGTGCATTAAAGCAAACTAACGTTAGACAAAATAATCTGCATTTAAAAGTGCCAATAATTATTCAAATATCTTTACAAAAATGAGGTAAAATATATCTCATTTTTTTTTGGTTATGTACTTTGTTTACGCAGTATTTTTCAGGAATAAATTATAAATTTACTGTTTATAGGTAATATTTCCTAAACTTTGAAATGCTCAAACAACAATTGTCGCCACGGAGCGTGCATCCATACCAAACAACCGTGGTTCCACGAAGCGACAAACAGTTCGCAACGGCGAATCAACAAAGGGCTACATATCCATGGGCCGAAGACAATCACGCACCTGTGTATCAGCTCACAGGAGTGGAGAGCAGTTCAACGTCAGATAATCCCTATCATGTGAGTTTACTTCTCGAGGCCATGTTAATCACTACATAGTATAAAACAAAGTCGCTTTCTCTGTCCCTATGTATGCTTAAATCTTTAAAACTACGCAACGGATTTTGATGCGGTTTTTTTAAAAGATAGAGTGATTCAAGAGAAAGGTTTATTAGTAGAAAAATTGGACCCGGTAGGTGGCGCTAATAGCGGGCAGGACGACGTCTGCCGGATCCGCTAGTTAAGAAATTAAGAAATAAATCATAAATGAACAATAGATGCCTGGGCTATAACTTTATTCTATAAGTATATTTTAAAATTTGCAATTTAACCAAACTTGGTACCAAAGTACAAAAATATACCAAACAATCTATAGCTAAAAAAATAGGTTATTATAAATATTATATTTTGTAAATACATTGTGAACTCTACATAGTGAATTTCATGGGACCAACGATTTCATTTCATGATTGATTTTTTATATGCCGAGAGTAAAAAACCTGTGTTTAAACTCAGGTTGCTTTTTTACAAATTCAGAAATCAAAAATTTTTCACTCAACAATAAATATTTTTTGCACCTATACATTGAATTTTTCTGTCATAAAAGGTACCTGTTTTGTCATAGACACTGTAGTATGATTTCAAAGTTTACAAGCCAAGTTATTATTAACATTAGAGGAAGTTTTTCATTAGACAGGTTGATAGTTGATAGATAGGAAATTATAGTAATATAATATGTAAATAGTAAATGTTAAGTTAACTCTATTTCTAGGTACCACACTCCCAGTATTACCAAACTGTCCAGCATGAATATGGTCCTTCATCGTCCATCTACCAAATGCCATACACTACAGGATCATGGCGAAATCATAAAAAGAATGACATTATTGCCAAACCATTACCATCCAATACATACTCATTCCCGCCCTGTGCATCAGCATTTTCGCTACCTGTGTGCGAGCTGGACCACTCTCGTATGAGCCATTCTCCGGTCCCCACCCTGCCATCGTTGAGTCCCGAAGTTCCTATAATAGGTGCCTGTGGTGGCCATTGTCCAGGATTTGAATATGTCTGCTATTATATTTTACAGGTAAGTTTCAAATAATCTTTCAATTAACCATATTATTATAATCATACTAGCTGACACCGCGACTTCGTTCGCGTGTTTTTCTTTGCTATAAACCTCACGGAGCCCGAGACCTTTCCAACGAATGCAAAACCGTGGAAATCGGTTTGTGCGTTCTGGAGTTATAGCGTCAGGAAGGAAAACCCGACTTATTTTTATATAGTAGATATTAGAAAGAACTATTCAGGGATTTTTCAAATTTTCTTAGAAAGAAAAATTTAGATTCATAACACAATAAGTAATAATAGATATAATTATTCCTCTTGAAAATGTGTCAATCGCTCTATGTACAGTACTCACCAGTTTTGTAAGTTGCAAGCATAATCAAGAATAATGCACCTGTAAGTGCTCATACGCATTAGCGGTCAACCGCGTGCGCGGCTAACGGCGCGGCTAACGGCGCGGCTAGCCTCTTTTATAGAATTTCGTCGCAGTTTAGTGCGTACAAAATGAGCGGTTGCATAGAAAATACTAGCGGTCCGCCCCGGCTTCGCCCGTGGTACAATAGGCCCAAGTAGTAGTTTGAGTGTAACCCAACTGGTTTTGAATAAACAAAATTGTATAAGTTGGACATTGGACAAACATTTGTATAAGTTGGATTTTTTTTACATGACAAACAAATAAACAGATACGTGTGTATAGAGTTGAATTTTTGTCTTTTGCAGGTGATATTTGTAGTGGGCGTATTAACTGGAATTTCTCTATGCATCGCTGGAGTTGTATTGAGGCGAACCAATCGCAACGGTGATCTTGGAGTGTTAGTTTATATTGGTGAGTATTAATAAGCTTTTCTACATGTTCTAGATCTAGATGGATAAGGCCACATTTAGATTGCAAAATTACAGTTGCGATGCAGTTGACATAACTACAATTTTTCAGTTCTTCTGTCTAGATTACTCACTCAATATGTGATTTATAATTGATTGTATTTATAAAATAAGCTATAATTTAAGAAAAATTAAACCAACTCCAAAATACTGAAATAAAGCATAACTGGAAAGGGAAAAATATAAATCTTTTTACAAAAGTAATTCATAGCAGAATTTACTCAAAATGTGAGTCCGTACTATCATATACCCAGTTTGGTTTTAGAAGCGGTCTGGGTACAAGAGATGCACTTTTCGGCTATCAGGTGCTGGTACAAAGATGCTGGGACATGAATAGAGATCTATTTGTCTGCTTCATTGACTACGAAAAGGCCTTTGACCGAGTTTAACATGTCAAATTGATGGAAGTGCTCCAGAAAATTGGCTTGAACTTTAAAGACTGTCGATTCATCAGAAACTTGGAAGATTATTGGAATCGGCGTGCAAACATAAGGGTCAACGGGAAACTTTCATCATACATCGAGATAGAAAGGGGCGTACGACAAGGCTATATTTTGTCACCCTCACTTTTTAATTTGTATGCTGAAGCCATATTTTCGGAAGCGCTTGATATAACAGCACAGACGGCATATCAATTAATAGCAAATTGTTGAACAATATTAGGAACGCACAATGTGTCGCTGGGTACCGTAGTAAAGCGCGTTTGTCGGGCCGGCAGGATGCCTGTCGTCGGGCGTGTGCGCCGTGCTGCTGGGCGTGCAGTGCTGCGTGCGACGCGAGCTGCGCCAGCGCAAGCTGCGCGCCAACCCGCACATCCCTATGCAATCTATTCAGGTGATACACTTTTGTCACACTTGTGACTGGCACGTTGGCGCGGTTGGCAGTGGCCCTTTAAACGCCGCAACTACTGAACCGATTTTGCTGAAATTTTGAATGGTGATAGATTATATGCCCTGACACTCCTTTCACACGGCAGTCCAGTTTTGCAGGACCGGCTTTTTACTGTATCCTGCAAAACTGGACGCTGTGTTCACACACAGTCTGGACTCCCGTGTGAACACGGTTGCATCCTGTTTTTTTGACCATTCCTACGCCAGTTATCAGGTGAAATGGACGTGAATACTTTCCTAATATTCTATTGGTATTATCGGCGTCGGCAGCGAAATAGAAGCTTCTGGGGCCCGGGGCGCGGGGCAGGGGCTGCCACCACTCTACTATCCCGCAAAAAACAGTGTCCAGCAAAAAACCGCACGCTGGAAGCAAGCCGTGTGAATGCTGCTATTGAAATATATGTGTGATTAAACGGAATCCAGCTTTTTACTGGACTACGGATCCAGTTTGTAGTGACAAAACCGAATGACACAATTTGACTGGATAGGTTCTTTGCAGGATCCATGCGGGATGCTCGTGTGAACGCTAGCATATAAACACATTCGCCATCAAACGGGATCCTGCAAAAAACTGGACTGCCATGTGAAAGGGGCGTGACTGTTACATAGGCTATTTTTTAACCTGGAAAAATTCACAGTTCTGGACTAATATGGAATTTCATTCCATTTGGAGATTTTGTTGTGATGTGCCAACCTGTATAATGCACACGCAACTCATTTTTCAATATTGAGAATGTGAACGGACGAGTCGGCCGCATCGGGTACGCCGATGAAATGCTGATGATGTTAGCAGA
The DNA here is from genome assembly GCA_920104075.1 of Melanargia galathea. Lineage (NCBI taxonomy): Eukaryota > Metazoa > Arthropoda > Insecta > Lepidoptera > Nymphalidae > Melanargia > Melanargia galathea. The sequence goes on along the minus strand of OV049856.1, from coordinate 26,013,987 downwards.
AATAATCTCTGCAGATGCGCCCGATGCAGTCGACTCGTTCTGCTGACTTGATTAGGAACAATTTTTTACTATTGGAAAATACACCTCTTGTACGAATATATTAGAAAACAAGCTATACCTTGTACGAATATATTATAGGTTGTATACAAGTTTAAATAATTAAAACACGTTCTAGCAAATAGTTACATACATCTATACTAATAAATAAAATTGAAGTGTCTGTCTGTAATATCGAAATAACTACCTCATATTAAGCTCATATGGTTATTTGAACGATACTATAACCGAAACACACGTTTTTAAAATTTTTGTCTGTGTCTGTCTGTCTGTCAGCTGTCTGTCTGTATGAACGGGCTAATCTTTGGAACGGCTGAACCGATTTTGACGGGACTTTCACATACAAGTAGAGAATTAACCAGGGAGTAACATAGGCTACTTTTTTAACCGACTTTCAAAAAAGGAGGAGTTGTGTTTTTCTACCTATGTACACCGATATCTCCGAGATTTCTGAACCGATTTGCGTAATTTTTTTTTTAATCGATAGAGAAACATTGCGACACTGTCCTACAAAAAATTTGGATTCCAACACCTCAATCCTGATGCTGTAGGGGATCTGATCCCCAAAACTAATGGGATTTAGCCACTGTCGGTTATTATTGATATTGGGGATACCAATTAAAGACTTTATTGTTGAATGACCTCGAGTAGGTACTTACATGTCCAACTCCTTAACCCTGATGCTGTAAGGAATTGCATTCCGAAATCGTAAGGATCCCACGGAATTTTTCCGTTTTGTGGACGGGTTACTACTTACTACAGATAGGCTACTTTTTGTTCTGGAAAATCAAAGTTCCCACGAGAGTTTTACAAACCTAAATACACACGGGCGAAGCCGTGGGCATCATCTAGTATTATCTATTCACAAAAATGAGCTTCCAAAAATATTTCCATAAAGGATAATTACAGACGTCATTAAATAATAAATTGGTCTAATTTCAATAAATTAACCATTTACAGGAAGCGCCTGTCACAGCTTGTCCACTGCTGCCCTCTACATTACATAGTCAAATGTATAGGTGAGTTGAAAATTTTGTGCCTTTTTGTCCAAAACATATTGGGCCCTGTAGACCAGTGTCGATAATTTTTGAAACCAAAAAAAATCACAGTAGGATGAAACCCATTGGAAAAGGAGGAGAATATTATAAAAATAAAAGGAAAAATAATTTACGGGCGATCTGAGCTCGGGAAAAAAAAGGGTTTATCTCGATTTCCGGCAAAACTACAAGTCCTATGGAAAAAAATTAAATGGCAAAGTTGTAGGTAATAAAAAGATCTAACTCTAAAAAATCAAAAACCAAGTTTTTGGTTTTTTATTTTTATCTTTTACAATAAATATTTTATTATAAATATATTACTATAGTAAATCTTCTCAGAAAATGAAAAAATCCGGAATTCGAATTTTTTAAATCTTGTACTAAAATATCATTCAATTTTAATTTTTTAGGTTATGTTACGTTAAGCATGTTATTTTTTAAACAAAATATTACTTTATTACTAATATAATATTACTTTTTCGATATTAAGTCAAAATAAGGAGAAAAACTAAATATTTCAAATCAAATAAATTACAGTGTATTTGGGACATAAAAAGGTAAGTTTTCACCAAATTCCGTGAACAAAAAAATATTTATTGTAAAAGATAAAAATAAAAAACCAAAAACTTGGTTTTTTGAACTTTTCGCATAAATTTTGAGGTTATGTGAAAAAAGTGTAAATACAAAAGTTGTAGATCTTTTTATTACCTATGACTGCCATTTGATTTTTTTCCATATAGCCCAGTCAATTTAGACTTCCAAGGTTACAATAATTCACACCTGGCTGAAAATTGGTAAGATTGTTCAAAACACTGTTATAAATGAAATGTGAATAGTCCTCATCGATCCGACACCTGGAAAAAAATTTACTCCTGGACACGCACAGTTTATTCACACTTGGCTGAAAATTGGTAGGATTGTTCGAAACACTATTATAAATAAAATGTAAAAAGTCCTCATCGATCCAACATCTGTAAAAAAAATTACTCGGGGTCAAAGTTTTCACGGGAAGTTTTCAGCAAAACGGTAAGTCTTATCATAAAATTATTTTAGACAAAATTGTAGATCAGATAATTATCTATAAAAAAATGCCTGAATACTTTTTTACCTAAGAGCCACCGTTTTTGAGATATAATGATTCAAAAATATAAGTTTCAAAATAAAAATGATGGACTGGGTTTCTTTTTACCCGAAATTCTGATATTTATAATATTTTATATGTAAGTGTGTAACTTACACATAACTTACACATATAAGTTACATACTTACACACATAAAATATTGGAAATATCAGAATTTCGGGTAAAAAGAAATCCAGTCCCTCATTTTTATTTCGACACTTAACTTTTTGAATCGTTATATCTCAAAAACGGTGGTTCTTAAGAAAAAAAGTATGAAGACATTTTTTATAGATAATTATCTGATCTACAATTTTGTCTTAGCTAATATAGATAGCTAGGATAAAACTTACCGTTTTGCTGAAAATAGTGAAAAACCTGTTTTTGTGACCTTTGACCCCGAGTAATTTTTTTTCCAGGTGTCGGATCGATGAGGACTTTTCACATTTCATTTATAATAGTGTTTCGAACAATCCTACCAATTTTCAGCCAAGCGTGAGTCAACTGTGCGTGTCCAGGAGTAAATTTTTTTCCAGGTGTCAGATCGATGAGGACTTTTCACATTTCATTTATAATAGTGTTTTGAACAATCCTACCAATTTTCAGCCAGGTGTGAATTATTGTAACCTCACCTCTATTTTTTAGTCTAATTTGACCGGTCTAATAGGACTTGTACTTTTACTTTACTGTGATTTTTTTCACTTTTTATTATTTTTAAAGGTTATTGTACCTTGGGTCTATGACCTAATAGCAGATTAACACATCAAGAGGATACTTTTTAGTTTAATACTAGCTGATGCTTGCAACAGTCCACATGGATTTACATCTATACTCTATACCAGTAGTTCCCAAAGTAGTCCAGGTGGACCCCCAGGGGTCACTATCAAGTTTTAATTTTTTATGCAGTAACTAAATATTTCCGCGAAAAATAGCCTAGATTACACCTTGTACTATGCATATGTGCATTGTTCTGTTACAGACCAACAACTGCCAATATTTGTACTGAAGAGGAAGTAACCGGTGTTCCTTGGTGGCGCCGCGAAATCAGAGACTGATTAGTTCTATGTTTATAATAATAAATAATTAATATAGGTAGATATGGTGAATATTGTATTATTACTGCGGTTTATTAATAAATTTATTGCTTCACAAAAGTATTTTTATTTTGATAATAGGAAAGAAGACTCTTTTTTTTTGTTTTTACCAATACAGTTGCCATTATGCCATGAATTTTTTTTGGTTGACGCTCGATGTGCTAGGATGTATAGATCGACCAGAATCTTATGAAAAATAGGGAAATTAAATTTTGTAGTAAGCAACACTAGGTTAACTCGGCTGCCCTAGTGATAAACAAAGTAATTACATTCAGAACACCTTACCTGGGATCGTTTGACGAAACGAAAAATCAAACAAAACTGCATTTTAAATACAAAAACAAAGTAATCAACATCCAATTACTTTGTTTTTGTGTTGTGCTTGTTGTTTACTTGGTTTTTGCATTTATATTCCGGGTTAGTGAGTGCAGTTACTTTGTTTGGGCAATTTAAATTTCAGTAAACGGTTCAAGTTATTTGAAATATTAAACTGTGGTAAAAAACTACTCGACTTAAAACTTTTGTTAATGCAAAAAGTCAATTTCACAGAAAATGTCAGTTACTTTGTTTATCGCTAGGGCAGCCGTAGTGTTGCTAACCTTGGAATTTCATTTCCCTATTTTTCATGAGATTCTGGTCGATCTATACGGACCCTTATGTTGCGGACTAATGGACCCATTAGGCCATTAAAAAAGAGTTCAGTTACAATGTGGATTACTAAATTAAATAATATTAATTTTCTAGGCAAATGAAACACCATGTATATTCTCGTATATTTATTGAAATGGAGATTGAAGATATATTAAGTACCTAAACATAAATATTACAAAATAATGTACTTTAAGTACTAAAATAAGTGTAGCATAACATCATTCGATACACCATAATATAAATCTCATTTGCACCACAAACAAAAATAATATAAATAAAAATGTTATATAATATTATTACTTACTTTTAGTTTTTATTTAAAAATAAAATATTGCTTATGTCTAACTTGTGTTGTGTTTAACTCAGCTTTTTATTTACATTGTTATCTGTTTCATTCAAGTAAATATTTCAATGACAATTTTGTGATGTAAGTTTCAAAATTTTATTTAGTTTCTTAATAAAGAGAGCTTAGAATAAATATTTAATATCAATCGTGAGCCTACAAATACATCAAATTAAATGCTATACAGTCCATTTTAACGCCATACAGATAAAACTAAAATAGGACTGGAAGGTCTATGGGACCTGTGGCCAGGGGACACAAGTTGATGTTGGTATTAATCTTTGTTTTGTAATAAAAATAACGTGCTTTTTTAGTAATGTAGTCAGTAGGTAGTTGCACAGAGCTATAAAGAATAAACAATATATTGTGGACAAAAATAAAAACTATATGAATATACCAGCATCAAATTGTATCATCTTTCTTGCACATAACATCTATTCTTAAAACTAATAAGGACGGTCTCAAACACAAAATGAACATAATATTCATATTCAAATAAATGTAGATCTTAATACTCCTAATCAGAATTATTGGGATAACCCAGTTTGCGTTTTGCTTAAAAATAAATGTGATTTTTTCCCCCTCAAGATGTGAGTGCAGGCTACTTATGGGGAGACATACACAAGAGAGATATGCGTGATATTTGATAAACGCAAATCAACATTTGGCATTACGTTTATTTATGCAAAACTAATTAATATATATATAAAAAATTAACATATTTCAAATAATTATTAAGTAAAATATGCCTTCTCGTTGTTTGGATTGCAAAGAATTTTGTTACGCACAAAGTTTTCCTTAAGAATTTGATGGTCACAACTAACATAATTTTACTATATTGTTTGCGACAAGGTCTTAGTCTAGACTCTAGCTAAAGAGGTAAATCGATATCTGGCTACGTTTTAGATCGAGAAAAATAAAAAATAGATTAAACAGCATAATGAATTTGTATGGAAAAGTGCGTCTAATTTTTTATTATTATTTTCAATGGAAAAATAATGCACTTAACACTCAAAAAAATTTTTTTTTTTTTTATAAAACTTGTGTTCTATAAGTTATAGGACGAGCAATCGTGACAAAGTAGCTCTACACAGTGAAGATAAAAAAACACCATGGCGTTCAAAATACATCAACCAAACACGTCGTTTTTAAGTAAAAAACTTTTTACAGTCCGCAAGGCATACGCTGTTTTGCTTGAGTGATAAAAAAACAGTATAGTTTAAACCCTGCGTGGTACCCGTCGTTTGTTATACTACGCTCACAAAATTGTAGAGCTGAGCTTATGCCTCGCTGACTGCACTTAAGTACAATTTAATGAAATTGAGAATAAAGATACTCATCACAAATAAAAAATAAATAAAAAATAACCTATATTATAATGTATGGTGTGATGCCTCAAGAGTCAAGACTTCAAAAAAGTTAAAATTGATTACATTAGTACAACAAGATACCATTAATAAATTGTTTAATTAACAATTATCTAATCGAAAAATGTTTACATACATATGGACATTATATCTAATTTTAAAATCTGGACGATAATTTGGCCACATGTCTTGTAAATTACGATTATTAACTATCAAAATCTATATTTCTTTTTATAAACTGCATCTTTGAATAAACTGCTTCAGTATAACACCAAGAAAATATATTTGACATTGATAGTCCTTTAAAATTAGTTTGATTATTAGATATTAGTAAAACAATGTTATTGTTTGAAAACATAGCAAAAAAAATATGTATCAAATTATGATTTTACATTTAATTTATGAATGCACAAAATAAACCCCGATTTTTCTGTACACATAAGTACTATAGGCGAAGACTAAAAATAGTCATTACTCATAAATATTATCACAACGAACGAAAAAAAACCGCTTCATAACAACGCTTTGTACCGTAAAATGCAATATGTCTACAGATAAAAAAAAATACCCGGCACAAAACACAATGGTCCGTTGTATTGTTTGTGTTCACCGTGAAATACTGTATTGTAGAGTGATTTCGAGTTTGCAACACCGACAACGCTACTAGATTTCGAATATCGAAAAACTACAATATCAGAGCAAAATGGACTCAAAGCCTCTTATTTTACTAGTACCTACATTCAGTACTTCCAATTTTTATTTTGAAAAATTTCCACTAGGGGCGCTGGCTTTATAATCTCATTTTTAATTCCGTGGAATTCTGAAGTTTCTTAATGTTACCAGAGATGAAACAGTTGCCACAAAAAGATAATAAATTCAAATAACTCGTTCTATTTTTAAATGACATCTATCAGAATTCTACTGAATTAAAAATCACACTATAGATATATGGATGAACTCAAACCTTAAAACAAGCCAGTTTAAATCCGTTTCACTCTGAAGTCGTTATCTTTCGATACTCGAATTCGATCAACGTTGCCGCAATGTGCGAACTCGGCATAACCCTGTTTACAAAACGGGTCCTACTCAAACAGGCATATTTATGTCACAAAAATAAATTCTTTGCCTACGTCGATATATATACGTATGTACGAGCGTAGGTAGGTACGTTTCGTGGAAATTAAAATATTTTAGGTTGACATTTAATGCAGAACTCTTGTTCGCAGGAAACTGTGTCGCTCGTTTTTTGTCGTATGTTTCTAGTTTAGGCGATCGACGGCCGGCCATCTAACATCTTGTCGCTTTCTTCTGCACTGCTCAAGCTGAAAATAAAACAAAAAATATATACATAAGTATATAGCTAAATGTTAGGTATCGAAAACGCAGTTCTTTTTGAACGAAAATCATGTTGACAAATCTTAAAGATTATAAGTATATTATAACGCGCAAACATGAAATAGCACTAGCTCTTTTTAACGCAACCACACGCAACCTATTAACCTATCTCCCATCTCACCCAATTTCACGCTCCTAACCGACCGCAGCCGAAAAACGCAATTCATTATTGCAACAAGTGTGCATCGAACCGCCGAATCCGCCGCATGCGTTGCGCTAGTCGCCGCCGCAAAAACCGCCATTTTGTATGTAAAAAGTGTGTGTTGGACATTATATTATTACCTACTACAATTTCAACGAAAGACACTTATCCTTGGCCAAGTGATTGTGAAATGTGAGCATTCGTGCCTGTGCTGCAAGGAACTGCTGTGACGCATCAAGAAGTTTGAAGATCTCCGATTGCTGCCACGTGAGTCCTTCATCTCATTCTCCACTTTCATTTTTCCACATTTCCTTTCCTGCTAAAAGAGCTAGTGTCGTATCGCGCATAGGGGATATATAAAACCGCAAAGAATACAGTCCACTAATATCATAATAAGAACTCATATATATCGCATACATACTATATTCACACCGCAAAACCCCAAATATGGTAGTGGTCAGCCCCTCAAAATTAAATTGACCCACCATATTTTTTGGCCACTTCGACCGGATTATTTATATAGAATTTAATCATAATAAATAGTTCCGCAAACGTAAAAGTATTGAATACGATTGTAGTGGGTAGGTAACGCTCGTAGTAAGTTACAATTGTCCAAAGCGCGAGCGACGCAGCGCTCGGTCTAAAAATAGAATCATAGATCGCTGCGCGCGACGGCTTATGGTGAATGAATTGCACCTTCGTATTTAACCGCTTAATATTCAACCGCTTATTATTTAACCGCGCGCCTTAAAATAGGAGTTGTGTGTTTTCGCAATAATCAACGCATTTTATAAATATTAACCGCTATATTGTTATATAATATATCGATTTATGTTAGATTTGGGAGATAGTTAAGTTTTAAAAATGAGTACTAAAGATGAATCCGATATACCGCGCACTAATGACGAATGTCAATTGTTATTATTACAATCGAAACGTGATATAATGTTTGCTCGAATGCAACGAATTTATGACACCGCCGTAGAAGTTGAATCGGATGCGAGTAGATTGCCGAGTCTTTTGAATCAATCTGCTAATCTAGATACTTTGCGGAAGGAATTCGAACAAACATTGGACTTATATAACGCAGCGCAGTTAAAATTAAATCCTAAAAATCCTATTAATTATCAATCATGGGTATCGTTCGAGGAATTGTTCTGCTATGTTAAGCAAGTATTAGCGACTTATAGCAGTAACAAAGAATCCGAGATTAATACGACCTCTTTGTCGAAATTTCCTAAATTGAAATCTCACCTACCGCCTATTAATTTAATTTCATTTGATGGTGACTTAACAAAATGGCCTTTGTTTTATCAGCAATTTAAGAGTATGATACACGATAACCCAAACTTAAATAATAGTGAAAGGGTATTTTATCTCGTCGGAAAATTAACTGATAGGGCTGCCTCAGTGTGCGCAGGGTTGCCAGCGATAGCTGAAAATTATAATATTATTTGGGATGCCTTAATACAGAAGTACGACGACCCCCGCTCGCTCGCTTCCGCTTATTTAAATCAAGTGTTGCAATTTAAACCGCTTACAAATAATAGTGATACCGCATTAGATAATTTTATAAATACCTTCGATTCATCGGTAGAAGCGCTTAAACAGTTAAAAATAGACTTAACTGATTTCATATTCCTCCATTTGGCTACGCTTAAGTTAGACGCAGATACGGTTAAGATGTTCGAGCTTATTAATCGTAAAAAACAAATACCTACTTATAAGAGTCTTATAGATTTTGTAAAGGAACAGAGCAAGGTGCTGTCTAGAGGGAATTATAATACGCAGTTTCAAAATAAAGCTCGCTCAAAAAATATACCCGCACCAGTCACGAGGTCTACTAAGTCTACTAAGTCTTTTGTTAATACGGATAGTGCTAGCTCAAATGAGAGTAGTAAGTGTGTCGTCTGTAAAAATGAAAAGCATGACCACTTATATAAGTGTTCCGAGTTTATGAAGTTAACTCCCAAACAAAGGTTCGAAATTGTTAAAAGAAATTCATACTGCACAAATTGTTTAAGTACCTCACATAAAAATTCTGCATGCCTCAGCATTAAAAAATGCATTTTTTGTGATGATGGAAAGCGTCATCATTCCGCTCTTTGCTTCTCCAAATCTAGCAAATCGAATTGCAGTGTCGTTGTCAATGCGCCATCGACACATAGCTGCCCGCACATTTGTAATTGTTCGCTACCGCAATCCGCAAATTCGGATGATATGTCTCGCATTGTGCCGAGCAATCAGTCTGAAAATAATACGTCCGCGAGTTTACCCGCGCATACGTCCGCGAGTTTACCGCGCATACGTCCGCAAAATCGCCTTCTAATCAACCCGCAAAAAATAATATATCAGAATCGCCCAATGATTCACTCGCTAATATTGCCGCATCCATATGTACTATATCACGTGAACATCACGACCGCACCGCTATAACAACCTTATTAGGTAAAATATATAAATAAAAATATACGATAAGTATAACCGCCCGCACTTTTTACGCTGTCTTGTGGACACAGGGTCCCAGCAAGACTATATTAGTATTGCCTGTTGCAAACGCTTATCGCTACCTGTTAATTCGCAAAATCGGTTCGCTGAAGTCCAAGGAATAGGCGGATCTTCGCAAAAGATTCTAGGCGTTTCCGAATTTAAATTTAATTCTCGTTTCGATGATGTTAGGGAGTACTCCATACGCCCGCTTGTAGTCGAGCAGATTACGTCACAGCTGCCCGATGCGCGCGTAGACGTTGCCGCTATGAACTCCTTGATACGGAATATACCTCTCGCGGACGATGAATTCTCGGAGCCAGGATCTATTGATTTATTATTGGGAGTAAATCTTTACTGTGAAATTTTACTTTTCAATAAATTGACAGGTGGTGATAATTCGCCTTCCGCTATAGAAACCACTTTAGGTTATTTAATATTGGGTGACGCACCGGTCGTCTCCCAGCTCCCGCATACCGCAGCTTTCTGTTCTTTTACGCGTGAACCACTCGACAATATTTTAGAGAAATTTTGGACCGTAGAAGAAATACCTGAAAAGAGATTTTTAAGCCCCGCCGAGCAGGAATGCGAAAATATATACACCTCGACGACAACTCGTAACGAAGACGGTAGTTTTTCCGTTCATCTACCTTTTAAAGAAAGCCCTGAAACGCTTGGCGATTCATTTATCGCTGCGAAAAAGAGATATTTAATGTTAGAAAGAAAATTCGCTAAATCGCCCGACCTTCGCGTTAAATACAATGAAGTTATTCAGGATTATTTAGACAAGGGTATTATTTCAAAAGTTCCTCGTGAGGAATGTACCTCACCTGGATTTTACCTACCGCATCACCCCGTCATACGTAACGACAAGTCGACCACCCGCCTTAGAATTGTTCTGGACGCTTCGATGAAATCGGATTCAAATCGGTCTTTGAATGATATTCTTCACACGGGTTGTAACCTGCAGGCTGAGATATTCAATAGTCTATTAAACGTTAGGGTTTTTAAAATCGCTTTCTTTGCTGATGTACGACAAATGTACTTATGCATTCAAGTGCATCCACCGCACCGCAAATATCAGAGAATCTTATATAGATTCGATAGTGATGACCCGCTTGAGACGTATGAGTTCAACCGCGTCACTTTCGGATTGCGCTCCTCCCCCTTTTTGGCGCTTCGCACTCTGCGTGAAGTTGCCAAGCAGGAGAGAGAGAGATGGCCTCTTGCCGCTGCGATTCTTGAAAGGGACATCTACATGGACGACCTTGCTTCCACTGCTTCTTCCACTGAGGAAGCAGTTGTGATAGCAGATCAGTTGATTCAGATGTTCAAGTCCGGAGGATTTGATTTGGTCAAATGGACGAGCAACTCTCCTGAACTCATACGACATATACCGCAGTCTCACCGACAATCTGAAGGTGTATCCTTTGAAGATGAGCATACTTTCAAGATTCTCGGACTTCATTGGTTTCCCGCATCTGATAACTTTGTTTTTAAAGTTTCGCAACCGCATACCGCTTGTACAAAGCGAGCTATCCTCTCAGCTACCGCACGTCTCTATGACGTTTTGGGCCTTGTAGGTCCAGTTATTTTATTCGCCAAATTACTCATAAAGGAGTTATGGCTTCTGAATATGGGATGGGATGACTCTCCACCGCAACACATTATTGACAAATGGCAAAATTATATTTCGGAATTACCAATCATTTCCACTCTTCAATTTCCGCGCCATACAGGAATTGAGAAAAATTCTCAAGTTTCACTTCTGGCGTTTTCCGACGCAAGTGAGAAGGCATATGGCTGTGTCGTGTATTTACACGTTCAAAATGAAGGTCAGCCGCCTGTAGTCACACTGGTCTGCTCGAAATCTCGTGTAGCACCATTGAAGCCAACGGTCACACTCGCTAGACTTGAGTTGAATGGAATGGTTTTACTTGCTCGTCTAGTAAACTCAGTCTACAATACATTATCCTCCCGCATAAAAATAAAGAGAGTTCTCGCCTTCTCAGATTCAGAAGTCGCCCTCTGCTGGGCACTCTCATCACCGCACAAATTTAACACTTATGTGGCTAACCGCATTTCTCAAATTCACACGCACTTGTCGCCACTTGAGACGAACTATTATCATATCGCAGGGGTTCAAAATCCCGCTGACTGTGTATCTCGTGGTCTCATGCCCGCACAGTTCTCAGAGCACGCACTTTGGTTTCAAGGTCCCTCATGGATTACATTGCCTTCGGAAGAATGGCCTATAACCAAGTTTTCACCCCGCAACAATTCTTCTTTACCTGAGAAGAAAACTACGATTCACGTAGTAACATCAACCGACGAGCATCCAATTATAACGCTTGGATCAAAATGTTCTTCTTGGACTAAGTTTGTCCACTCTGTGGTGTATGTGCTTAGATTCATGAAAAAGCTTCCGCGTAGAGACATTATCTCAGCCGAAGACATCGAAGCAGCCGAGTTAACAATTATTCGCGCAGTACAGCAGTCAGCTTTCAAAACTGATATTGATAACATCACGCTTAATAAACTTTGTTCGCCGCAATTGCGAAAACTCTTTCCGTTTATAGCTGACGGCGTGCTTCGCGTAGGTGGTCGGCTTTCATATTCCACATTGAATTACGCACAGAAACACCCCGCATTATTGCCAAAAAACGGACATATAATTGATCTGCTCATTGATTATTATCACCGCCAGCAGTTACACGCGGGCCCTCAATTGCTCATGTCCATTTTGCGGCAAAAATATTGGATACTGTCCGCTCGTCGCGTGGTGCGCCAACGAACACATAAGTGCAACGCGTGTTTTAGACAAAATCCCATGCTTACCGTACTTAATCAAATCGAGGCTGTACTCAATAGTCGACCTCTATATGTTTTAAGTTCAGATCCTTCTGAACCAACCGCGTTAACGCCATCGCACTTCCTTTCAACAGTGCCTTTGGAATTTATTCCAGCTCCCGATGTTACTGGAGAGCGCGCAAATCTTTTAACAAGGTTCTCTTTATTAGATTCACTTGTTCAGTCGTTTTGGAAACGGTTCAAGACTGAATACTTGCATAATCTACAAACGCGTGAGAAATGGAATTCGCCAAGTAATCCTATTGCTGTAGGAACTATTGTGTTGCTTATTGTTGAAAACGCACCACCCCTACAATGGCCAATTGGAATTATTACCAAGGTGATGCCGGGCAGGGACGGAGTGGTTCGTGTCGCACAAGTTCGAACCAAGTCTGGAACTTATGATAGGCCGGTAGTTAAACTCTGTCCGTTACCAAATCAATAATATTGTATTATATTTTAATTTGTAGTTATACTTAGTTTTAAGTTATCCGCAATATTACGCATCCGTACAATATGGGTTCTTATTATATAGTTTATTGTAATACTTAATAGTTTAATGAAGCAGAGTCTTCATGCTGGGGGGCGTGTTAGGTATCGAAAACGCAGTTCTTTTTGAACGAAAATCATGTTGACAAATCTTAAAGATTATAAGTATATTATAACGCGCAAACATGAAATAGCACTAGCTCTTTTTAACGCAACCACACGCAACCTATTAACCTATCTCCCATCTCACCCAATTTCACGCTCCTAACCGACCGCAGCCGAAAAACGCAATTCATTATTGCAACAAGTGTGCATCGAACCGCCGAATCCGCCGCATGCGTTGCGCTAGTCGCCGCCGCAAAAACCGCCATTTTGTATGTAAAAAGTGTGTGTTGGACATTATATTACCTACTACAATTTCAACGAAAGACACTTATCCTTGGCCAAGTGATTGTGAAATGTGAGCATTCGTGCCTGTGCTGCAAGGAACTGCTGTGACGCATCAAGAAGTTTGAAGATCTCCGATTGCTGCCACGTGAGTCCTTCATCTCATTCTCCACTTTCATTTTTCCACATTTCCTTTCCTGCTAAAAGAGCTAGTGTCGTATCGCGCATAGGGGATATATAAAACCGCAAAGAATACAGTCCACTAATATCATAATAAGAACTCATATATATCGCATACATACTATATTCACACCGCAAAACCCCAAATATGGTAGTGGTCAGCCCCTCAAAATTAAATTGACCCACCACTAAATATACAGGTAAAACATGCCTACTCTTTTTCGTATTGACGATAGTGAAAGTCGGCAAAGTTTAGATTTTTAAACACTGACAGCCGCTATTTTAAGCATTGGTGCTAATCCGACTGACTCAAAATTTATCCCAGCAATAGGCGCTACCGGGTTAAATAGTACCACATAGATGTCAAATCTTTTTTTCTAGCTCACTCCTGAACACTGTCTCACTCATTAGCTTCCTAGTTCCTTCAGAATTATAAGCACTCCCTTCTGAAAAGCAGGTGCTAGAAGTTGCGAACTTCCAAAGTGAAAAATGAGTATTCACCAGATGGCGCCCGATTGTGTACCAGGGGTACATCCTGTAGAGGTAAAACTTAAAACTAAACTGACAGGATGACACTTTCTCTTAGCGCCTGTTCAGACACGGCGGGAACCGCGCGATTATAGAATCGCATGGGAATCGCGCAGGTCTTATTTATATGAGTTATAAAGCAATCGTTCAGACATAATCGCGCGGTTCCCGCCGTGTCTGAACAATCACTTAAACTGTTAATTTTGCACATAGATAAATTATCTATGATTTTGCACGACATCGTTATCTCGACCGCGCTCCATACAAAATAAGTTACTCTAGAAACTAATATCAGTGTGTGTCGTTTATCAGATCTACGTAAAAATATGAACATAATGTTACGTGCTGGGGTTCGAAGATTTGGAATAAAACACCTGGTGACCCTTGATCAGACTTTATTCTGCACTTCCGTTTTCCACTTGGTACTCCGGATCTTCTTGTAGACTTCCTCTTTAGTCTTCACGTTTGTTCGCTTCCAATCCTCTTCGCTTCCGATCGCTTTCTTCGCTTGTATTTCGCTCGGCTCTCAGAACTGAACTGCCCTCCGTCAGCTCGCCGGTCCCTTTATATACCCGTTACCGCGTGACTAAGCGTTTTCTAGAAAGTTCCACCCCTATCGATGTTTATTCTAGAAAAGCCGCGTTGTTGTTGTTTACATTATGGGTTGTTTACATTATGGGTTGTTTACATCGATGGGTGATTAGGTATTTATTAGGTGACGAGCAATTATGAACCTTAATGCTCTAGAAATAAGGTTCATTCGTAACAATAATTAATTTTAATATGAAGTTCAAGGATTTACATACATACAAATCTTTGGAACCTAGTAACATCGAGTAGAGACGATTTAACGAATCACACTAATATTAAAAAGGCGAAAGTTTGTGTGTCTGCTACAGCTATAGGTAGATTGCTATAGCAAACTTCCTTGAATGTAGGTATTAATGTTGGAAAAGGGAGCGGTAACGGGAACCGGTTTACGATTCCCTCGGGATTTGTGAAAAATCGAAATTCACGCGGGCGAAGCCGCGGGCAGCGGGCAGAAGCTAGTAAGATAAAGTAGAAGAGTCCCACCTGTAAAGGTGTACACATGGCAAGCTCTGAGAAAAGTTATGTAAACACGTACAAGTGACAATGGTACACGTGAACCGTAGGCAAAGTCCACACCTGCCGCCGTGTCACAAGTCACAACAGATCCAATCCTTTGTATCGGCAAATAAACAAACTTGATATTCCAGTCATGGTTCATGTAATGTTTATCAAACACTATTTTGTTTCCCATTATAGTGACGTTACTGTAAAAATCTAAGTAAATAGTATGTTGCTTTCTTTGTTTTGTTATGTTTTTGGCTCAGGATTAGAACTCATATTCACATTTCTTAGGAGTTAGTTTTGGCAAACTCACAAAATGCATTTCGTGCCTAGTTACTACGAACTTAGAGCAGAAAGTCTATCTCTCTTCGCGTGTTTATGAGGAGTTGAGGAAAGGAGACGAGTGAGTTTTCTGAGGAGTTGTTTAATTAAATACCACCTTTCCTTTTTTATCATCGCACCGCATTTCACCGAAAACAGTTTCACCCATACCACCTATTGACCTTTGAGGTTCTGACGGTTCATCTGATGATTAGTAATGTCTTCTTGGTCTGCTAGTAGATTGTTTTTTTCTGAACTGGTTCCTAGATTAGATACTCAGTAAACTTATTAGTTCTTACCACTCCTTATTGTCCATGAGGTTACGCATCTCGTCGTCCGTAATGTCTTCTTACTCGATTGGTTTCTTCTGAACTGGTTTCGAGGTTAGAACTCAGTAAACTTATTAGTTCTTACCATTCCTTATTGTCCATGAGGTTGCGCATGTCGTCGTCTGTAACGTCTTCTTGCTCTGCTACTAGATTGGTTTCCTCTTAACTGGTTTCGAGATTAGATACTCAGTAAAATTAGTTCTTACCATTCCTTATTGTCCATGAGGTTGCGCATCTCGTCGTCGGGCGCGGGCGGCGCGTCCCTCACGGGCGCGTACTGGCCGGCCACCAGCGGGTCGGTGGACGGGTTGAGAGCGGTCAGCGCGGCGGCGCCGCTCGCCGGGGTTTCGTTGCCGCCTCCCCAACGACTCGACCACGCCCAGATGCCCATTGCTACGACAATTACCACATTTTATGAACGAAGGAAATATTAAAAGAAACCCACACGTAAAGGTGCACGCATTTTATCAACGAAGAAAATATTCCTTATGGTACACAGAGAACACACAAAAATAAATGTTGTGCGCATTTAATACAATTGGCGGCCCTATCCTATTTACCAAGTGCAAGAATGCTCCTATAAAACTTTTGTGATCTTTTATAGTTTTAATGTCAATGAAAGAGCAACAGATAGAGAGACGAAATTACAATTAAATTGATATAAACAACATGTAGTTTAAAAGATGTTCTCGTGAGTTTAAACTACTGCATTTACCAAATAATAGAACCTTATTTATCCTGAACCTGTTTCCAGATTGCATTATGTTAATAGAAGGAATATACCTAATCCATCTTTGTAGAGGCTATTAAACCGCGAATAAAGATAATTATTCTCAACAATCTGTTAATGCGAGAAAAATAGCAAAATTGTATGACTGGTTTCGATAAAATGAATATTGTAATCGGGCTTTAGAAATTGCCATCAGTCATACCTAGTATTATTTCGGGGTAGTTAGAACACAATTTTATAATGTATCGAAGAAATATTCAAAATGGCTAAACCATTCTGTAGTTTAGATTTAAAATTATTAAAATAGGTAACTGTCAAGTGTAACTGAGGAAGGCCTGTTCTAGGATTTTTAAGACATACATTCAAAATTGATATAACCATTTCGTCGATAAAATTTAAAAATTATTCACCGCAATGAAATTGTTTTGTGCCGCATAGAGACAAATAATGTACCTCATACATTACATATTCATCGCCGTTTTAAAGATTCCACGCTGAATAAATTATTCGGGTGTCCTTGATTTTCATTTTTAACGCACATAGCAACACAAATAGATTTAAAATTTACACATTAAAACCGTTCTTCTGTTATTAAAAAGCATACAAAGGAAAACTGTTGTTGCGACTTAAAAAGAGTTGCTTTATGGCCCGGCTAATGTACTGTTAACTTCAGTTAGTTAGTTAACTTCAGCATCGGTTTATAAATAGCATGATAAAACTTAATTACGCATCAAAACTAATTTTACGTGCAAATTTATTCACTACGCATTATTCATACGATTGCCGCTTAAACAAATACGATAGTGCTGTTTACTACACAAACGAGTGGGTTTAAGTAACCCAATTCCGACGAGCAAAGACTGTATTGGAGCCGAATCGATAGTATAAACAAGATTATCGGTACAGTTTAGGTTCTGCCTCATAAATCTGTCAATAGTAAGGATTCAGGTTAATTATCGTATTTATAAACAAATTTTGGCAATAATCCCAATGCTGTTACTCAAAATTGCAATTGAAAATTGCGAGAAGTCTCTTGCAGTTTACGGCGTTGGCACTTGTATATTTACAACGTTTCCGCATTATGCGGCCACAGCAATCGTGATTCGTGTCTGTGCGACACATCAAGGATGTTTCCGACGCGAATGAATGAAGGGCATTTCACTGAGAGCTACCTATAGTCGCTACTTTGCAATTATTTAATATAATAAAAGCGAAATAAATCTTTACACAATATATAACTTAGGTATATTCAATATATATTTGTAATATTTCATGTTGTACACAAATTAGATGATTTTCTACTTCTAGGTATTGGAGGTAGAGAATATTAATATGATTTTGGTAAAATTCAAATGAAAGCATTCTGTAATCTATCAAAATTTAGAACCATCGTGCTTAAAATAAAGAACATAACAGAGACAGTTCTATGCCGAGGAATACATACGCAGGAAAACATGGAGAGACCCAAAGTCAGACTATCACTCCAAATTAAAAAGGCGCCTTTCGCCGCTGGTTACACAACGAATGAATTTTTAATAAATGCCACGAGCTACAAAGGATGAAATATTAAAAACAGCCTTGAACTAAAAGTATGAAAAGCTACAACGTTGCGTTATAAACTCTAGTATGAACCAGTTGAGACTTCTTTTGTATAAATTTCTTCTAAATTTTGCACCGGCAAACGCCAACAGGTCTGAAGGTTAAGGTTAGGTGTAAAACGAAGTCATTACTCAGGTGACTTGACACAAAATCTGATATAGATGTCCAACGCATATCACGCTAATAGATTGATGAACATAAATAAAGTGATCTTTTGATACAAAATTACTAAAAGCTTTACACACGAGTTATACCTTGTAGCTTGTTTTATAAATAATCGCAATACCAGTGAAAAAGCTTAGAATAAAAAGAAACGAGAATGAATTCAACAAAAAGACAAGTCACTATTTGTTGCTAAGTTAATTGAAAGCAATCGTGTTCGTGAGTCATGACGCGTAAAATAATAAGTATGGTTCCGATTGAAACAAACTCCGCTAGACTTTAAACTCCACCTCGATCACAAATAATAAGCATCACTACCACCGTGCAATACGATTTAGATTCACCACAACACAACACATTCTCACCAAGGTCTGCTGATTGTTTGAAAGACAATTTATGTTTTTGTTGGCACATAACGATCTACTTTGGCTATATACATAAAAAGCAACTATAATAGAGTTCGTGTTAGGGGCCTCTGTTTTTTACGACGAAGCCTTGCCGCCCAGCTCCTAATAATAAATGGGGTCAGTATATCTTCGTAGGAATGAGCTTTCAAAACTTGTTTAGTGAACTCAGAGCGTCAGTATTCGCGGAAGATTAGTAGTTTGCAACCAGAGCGAGCTTCTAACATTTTACAAGCGATGTTTGCTACACAACATCTAAAACAATGTAAACTGTCCAACCAATAACAGCTCTATGGGTTATTAAAACAAGCGTTACAAACACTTGTAAAAAAACAACTTCCATCTACAGCGATCACGGGATATAATTAAATGCCACAGTTCTCGATACGCCATGAAATTTTATGAGGCGTGGGCGAAGCGGGCGAATTGGATGTGTCCGTTAAAACTCGTAAATCGATGTCAATTTGTTTACAATGTATGACCAAGAAATCTATTTAAATTGTTTAATTCAACTTACTCGAATCTTTCAGCTGTAGGACTTCACTAGAACTTTGCAAATCGGTTATATATTTGTATAGATATAAAGAAGATGACTCACGAAAAGTGGGTATATCTGGATTTCAAGGTGTTTTAAGGCACAGAATTATGAGTAGGTAAAGGCTCATGGACTGCAAGGAGAAAACAGGCGTATGATATTATAATATTATATTAGTAGACTAACCTGCAAACAGTAATCCGACGCACAACAATACTCCGCCGATGATAAGCGTCGATAAGCCACTCTCGCTCTCGGGTGCAGGCGTAGGTGACGCTGACCAGTTGGAGTACTGCACGCCGCCAGCTATTATACACGCCAGTCCTGGGAAAGAAAACACAATTAAATGAGCTATTCCTGTATCACACAAAATTCCACAGTGTAAGTAATATATACTTTATGAATAGCGAGCAAATGTTCAGTCGGGTGTACCAAGGCCGATGAGTATCTGAATCTCCAGAGGGATTCCCAGAGGGCCCGCCATCGGCCATTAGCCGGCTCCTAGGCATTTATTTAACAACTAGTTTTAAGGAAACGCCATAGGTGAAATGTTGTTCCACAAATTGCATGTGCGTGGTTAAAATTATTAGCAGACATCCTGAATACTTTCGATATAGGAACGAAGATCTAGTTTGTTTAAGTATAGAAAGAAATACAAGATTGCAGTTGTATAGATATGAAATCAGACCAGTCTACGAATAAAATAAACTGCAACTCTTTTTATTCATCTCCGATACACAAATAAGGTAGCTAGAACAAGTATTACCTGTAATCGTTGTCCGTCTTTGAATAGTTCATTGGCTTAAACAAGAATCTTAGGATTTGTCGTGGGAACTTTAAACGCATCTTTAAATGAAGTACAAACCAAACAAATCTATCATAGTAACTCAATAACGATAGTTATGAACGATTAAGAGAACTTTTAAGACGATTCTTCTTTAAAAATTAGTGAGATTAGTTAATCATAAAAGTTGAAGTCTACAATAAGTAACTATTAGGACATTAAGTAAGTATAGACGTCGAGTGATTTAAAAATGGATGAACAAACGATAAAAATGGCGACCGTTTAGATGCATTATGCTAAACGCCCCAAAAGGCCCCTAACGCCTCAAGAATCGTGTTTG
Organism: Melanargia galathea; assembly: GCA_920104075.1. Taxonomy (NCBI): domain Eukaryota; kingdom Metazoa; phylum Arthropoda; class Insecta; order Lepidoptera; family Nymphalidae; genus Melanargia; species Melanargia galathea. The sequence goes on along the minus strand of OV049856.1, from coordinate 25,993,566 downwards.
TACAGTTAACCCTAGAATAAAATACGTACATTTTACTTGCATGTACTGTATAATATGAAGGTACTCGTAAAATGTCGTGAGACTGTTTGATTAAAATTTCATCATGATAATTTTATGTCACACAAACAACAAAAAGATCATGAATCGCCATCGCCATCGCCATGGTAATAAATATTTTCCCAATTCGCAATATTTAAGTTTGTACCTACCTACAATGGTAGGTAGGTACAAACTTAAAAAGGTAAAAGGTAGGTACAAAGGCCGCCTTTGCATACAATTATTCTTTTAGTTTTAGTTTCTATGTCATGTTATGTAATATTTTTTGTGTGCAATAAAGTATTTCTATCTATCTTTCTATCTATGGTAGTAAGTTTGAAGTAAGGTTACATAAAATATTTTTTGTTGACTATTACCGTTTGCGTGGATGTTAACTATAATAGCCATTAAATTGAGTAAGCCTACAATTAAGTTACAAATAAAAACTTGATGGTTTTCTAAGTGGAATGATGTCACCATTTAAAATCTTGCAGCCAATGTTTTTCAGGCTTACTTTGTCCAATATTGTTCATGAATTTAGAGAGTAATTTGTTTTAGTGTAGGATTTGTTACGCTTTAGGTTACGCTTGTGCGAATTGTCATCTATAAAAATAAATAAAATTTACGTATTTATCTGTGATTACGAAGAGCCTTATAACACCCTCTTATTATGACGTGATTATTTGAACGATACCCAAAATTTAATTGTCTGTATATGTATACGGAATACATATTGTCTGTATACGGAACGGCCGAACCAATTTTGTCGAGACTTTCACAGGTAGGTAGAGGATTACAGAAGTGATCTACGTTTTTTTTTGTCAGAAAATAAAAGAGTTCCTATGGGATAAAAAAAATACGTAGGCTTGAATAGTATTTATCTTAGGACACAAAAAGGTGATAATAGCATCGTCGCACTGATCATTAATCAGTTTACCAATTTGGAAAATCTGTGCTCAAACCAACATCTGATATTGGTAACTACATCATCATGATCAACCCATTACCGGCTCACTACAGAGCACGGGTCTCCTCTCAGAGTGAGAAGGGTTTTGGCCATAGTCTACCACGCTGGTCAAGCGGATTGGCAGACTTCACACACCTTTGAGAACGTTATGGAGAACTCTCAGGCATGCAGGTTTCCTCACGATGTTTTTGAGGAAAATATCTAATAAATATCTAATAATAAAAAAATGAAGGATAATATTTAAATACTTAAAACGCACATAACTCCGAAAAGTTAGAGGTGCGTGCCCCGGGAACGAACCCACGACCTCCGATTAGAAGTCGGTCGTCCTAACCACTAGGCTATCACAGCTTTTTTTTTATTGGTAACTACGCACTGGCGCAATTAGTCTGCACCACCCTCGATCGATAGGGCAGTCTCCATTGTATGCAGATTTTCATCTCAATTCTCCAAACGGGGTCAGCGATCAACCCTTTTTGGCTTGACCAGTACTAGTTTCTGTACTTTATACCATTTAAGATAAATACTTTAATCATGTCGACTGACCATTTATGGCACCTAGAATTCAGCACTCAACACAAGATTATTATGAATAAAATATAATTAACAAAGGATTTAATTTTACAATTTTCAATATTGTAGAACTATTGTTTGTTTGAATCGATAACAATAGTAGGTAAAAATTTTTGCTAACGCTGAATAGCATTACGCTGAATATATTCTTTGTTTGTTTGTTTCAGATATCCGCGAGTTCGTTCGCTCTTACTATGTTCTTCAATTCTTCTATACTACATCATTTTCATGTATAATGCTAATTCAGCTTTTTCAAGAAAAAGCTAATTCAGCTTTTTCAAGAAAAACTGCTTTTTATGTTGACTTGCGTCAGGAAAATATTGCATCACTGGTCACTCTGCTTTGACGAAATTTCAAAAAATATAGCATAATATATACTTCTATGTACATTTTAACTACCAGTAATAAATTTTTAAAATCGGCCCTGTACCTAGATCCAGAGATTACCCTAAGCAAACATATTCACGAACTTTATAATATTAGTATATGTAGGTAGATGTAGATTTCAATGGTCCCTAAAGAATAGTAATGGACACGTTGAAAATTTTATCGTAACGTGTACATACTATTTTACTTACAAATAGGATTAACTCAATCAGTAAAGCCCTACGGGTTGGGTATCAAAGAAATCAAAGGTAACTTCCGGAATAATTACCGATACAATAATTATGCCTATTCAAGTACGCATTACAGGAAATAAGAAACAAGTAATTTAATCTGATGAATATCCGATTACGAACATGTAGCAATTGCGGTTACAAGATTTATATCATTTATGTAAATGTATCTATCTATACCTAAATGATTCTGACTAGGTATTCAAAAATCAGCCAAGTGTGAGTCGGGCCTCGCTCTTTCAGGGTTCCGTACATAATTATGAACAATATAATATTTTGGGTCTAAGAAATATTTAATTTCCGAGCTAGACATCGCAACAAACCGTGAAAGAAAAACCCAAAAAAATGTTCGTTTATTTTGGTCACAGCTTATAAACTATTTAATAAATCGTTGTTTTCAGTATTTGTTGTTTAAATAGAGCATATAGTACATAATATACTGAAATATCATATTCCCAACTAGTTTAGTTTTTGAGATAGCCCCCGTCACAAAAATGGTCTAAAACTGACAACTTTGATGGCCTCCCATTCCCTTATTTTTTGAGATAAAAATTAAAAAAATATATATTTGTACTCTACTTAATGAGCTCTAAACAATGATACCCCACAAGCTAGGGTAAAGAAATTTTTTTTTTCCGGCTCCTTTTTCATGTATGGGAGCCCCCCTGAAAAATAATTTAATTCAATTTCTAATTCAATATTTGATTTTGGGTTAACTTTTTACACTAAATACCAAAATTTCAGGTTTGTAACTCATTTCGTCTGCGAGCTAGAGACCTGTGACCGGCGGACAGACGGACAGACAGACAGACAGACAGCCGAGTGACATTAATAGGGCTCCGTTTTTTACCCTTCGGGTACGGAACCCTAAAAACGATATTGCCGGCGATTGATTATATGACATAAAAACACGAAAAATACATATAACTAACTAGCTGATGCCCGCGACTTCGGCCGCGTGGATTCACATAAATCTTATACAAACTTTCAACCCCCATTTAACCCCCTTAGGGATTGAATTTTCAAAAATCCTTTCCTAGCGGATGGCTCGTGATAGCTATTTGTATGCCAAATTTCAGCCTGGTCCGTACAGTGGTTTGTACTGTGCGTTAATCAGTCACCTTTTCCTTTTAGATATTATTTAGATCACTTATTTACCTAAATAGGTATATTATGTAGAAAAATACCATAAGCTGTTACAGTCTCGTCGTCTCTAGAGTCTATATTGGGTAAAAAAACCTGTAGGTTATATGTACATAAAGTTTACGTAATATATACAATTATATAGGCACTATTATGCTTTAAAAACCAATTCACCTTGACAAGATGAAGTAGGTTAGAGTTTGTTTTATATTCTAGTAATTTTAAGTAAACTTTTAAATTCGTTTGCGATTTTCACCTTAGATACTCTTAGAATTTAGTACCCCCCCCTATCTACAACGCACGCACAATTTCTTTTACATAGATAGGTTACTATAATTGTATACGTATAGTTAATGCAGCTAAATAACAATCAAACATACAGCTCGTAAAAGATTGAACTCTTGCATTGACCTAGTTAGCGCATATAAATTAGACCGTGTGCATTCTTAATGACTATCGATTTCACGACACTGGTTATTATAGAACGCTTCTTTAGCCCACTCTCAAGGTTAAACAGCTTGTTAGACCTCATTAACGTAACGTAGAGTAAGGAGGCATTAAAAGATTATTCACATTGTATCTACTACTTACCATCACGGTCTAGACACAAATAGAGTGCTCTATGTTGTGGTCAAGAAGTCTAGAGTCTAGACTTTAGAAATAAAATTGATCGATTGATTTTGTTACGCTTTGACAAATTTCTGCTCAATAACAATAAGATAATAATATAAATTTTTAGATAGGAACTAGGTAAATCAATAAAATTCTTCGTGAATTCAGTCTGAATGGAAAGAAAAGGTGACTGACTGGCTGTAGTTATTATGCAGATAGTTATTATGACGTACACATCCGTTAATGATTTTTGAAAATTCAACCACTATAAGGGGTTCAAAAAGGGGTTGAAAATTTGTATGAGATATAATACATAACATATGAATCTACGCGGACGAGGTCGCGGGCATCAGCTCGTTATTAATATTTTTTCAACCAACTAGCATGTTACACGAAAATATTATTATACTTAGAGAGGGATTAAAAGCAACCCTCCCTGAGTCTGAAGTATTTAGTTATTTTTTGTAAAACATCGATTTTTATGGGTCTTTTTCGTGCGTCACCCTATCGCAGAGGGTAAAGCTAATGGCTGTCAACCGTCCCAGACTTTTCCGTATCCGGGGCGGCGCGGCGGTTCGAACTTTCCACAGCTCTATTATGGTGTCAGAAATTAGTAGAATTATTGAAAATTATTGATTCTTGTTGAAAGTTGTTGATTGCTTTTGTTATAAATTAAGATTCAAGAGACTTTTTTTAATGGGTGTAGGTACTATTTATGAATCTAACTAGACTTTCTGTATAACTTAAAATATCGTCGTGGACAATTAGCAATACAAATTATTACCTTAGGGACTAGAAAAGCGTATTCTGATTATTAATTAATATAATAACGGTTTTAATTTAACTGTCTGTGGAGCCTTTCTATATTGTGAAAAATTGCCTACGAAGACTTCTGAGCACAAACCTCGTTTTTCAAGAACATTATTTTACTTCCTGGAAATAAAAAATTGATTTCCTGAAATTAAATCAATGTTAACAGAAGCCATAAACAATTTGTTTATCAGTTCTTGCATCCATGCAACTTTATATTGCTTTAAAGTATCTACTTAAGTATAGGGGAGAATTTAAACTGAAAAGTTATTAGAAAGTAGAAACAATTTTCACCTAATATTTTATTACGTACACACTGTAGGTACAACTTACCACCGATACACTATACAGTATACAAATAGAAAAGAGATTGGTCATAGTTTATTCTTAAAAGCATCGCTTTCTCGCTAAACGACATTGAATAAAATTTATTCTTATGTTTTTGCTAAAAATCAGGATCGTTGTAGCCCCTAAGTAGTAGTAGTCTGTAGTTAACTATAATATAATTGCGTACCACAAACAATACATACATCTCATATGTATTATGTATCCCATTATTTTTCTCATGTTAATGAGTCGAGTCCGGCGCAGTGGAATCATGGATTGCGTAACCTTTTGTAATAATAATAATAATAACGCACATAAATAGGGAGCATCCAGAGCAACAGTCAATTATAACATAGGCACTTTATAATGGGTGACTGGAATGTGCACCTATTCATGCCAATGTAAATGAGATTATAATTAGCTTATAATTATTATTTCCTCTAATCATGTAATGTAACAACGATGATGAATGAAGTCACGCTGTCGCTTGTTTGTTAGGTAGAGTTGAGGTCGAATCAATGTTTAGTATTCCATTCACGTCATGTTCACTTCTCAGTACATCCATTTAAGATGTACCACCATGCCATAATGAATATCACAAACAATTCAAAAACGGAAACGGAACGGAGAGACAATTTTTTTTAAAGCGAGAGGAAACCTATCAGTAACGTTTAAAGGCGCCTCTACACGTTGGCCAACATGATGGCGGATATGTTGGAAGGTGTTGGGCGAGGAGTTTGTGTTCGCTGGAAGGTCGTTCAGTATGCTCCGGGCCAACCTGCGGGCCAACTTGCGGGCCATCGTTCCAATACCTTCCAACTCCCGCTCTACACGTTGGGCCATAAGATGGGCCAGCATGTTGGCGAACGTGTGGATGAGCAGTAAAATTAAAAGAAAAACAAGTTTTATAATAAGCTTACGTAAGCTCAGCGTACAAGCCTCAGACAAAGTATAGATAGAAGGATTACTCATCGTGTACGAGCACAACTAGCAGTGTGCTGTATGGCATGACCTACTTCCAAATACACGTCACCCCTTATAAAGGAAACGAGAACCGTTATAGAGTCTCTTTCTTTAAGGAAAGCAAGTTCCCATGGGCATAGGCGTAGCCCTGTAATTTATTCTATGAGGGACTTTTCGTGATAGGATTTTTCTTGAGCAGGAGTGCAGGACGATAAGTCGGGTGGGAGGCGATAAAGGACAGCTACCTAACTAGGTATCTCAAAAATGGTTTATACGAGTATTTTGTGGTAAACATGAGATATTTTGCGGAATAGTCGTACTTAGTGAGTTTAAACTCGACTGTGCAACAAAACTGCCGAGAAGGATTAACGCTTTCTATCATTGATATTACTGTCTACCGATGTCAAAACCAACTCAGAACATGTACTCTTTCGTGAGTTCACGGGGTATTTTATATAAACTCATCTCAATGCAATAATTTCTTTACGCTTTGCCACTGCCTTGTACTACCGACGCGAAAGCTGACAAATGGTCCTGAATGGTTGCGACTCAAGTAACAAGGTTGTGAATTTGTGATATATGCATCAACTTCGGGACTAGTTCGAGACATGTTCAACAATTTGCTCGACCTTTAAGGAGAATAAACAACGAAATTAACACGTAGCTTGAAGTGATAGAGATAATACGCAAGCCCACCGTGACCAGTCTTGACTAGAGTACTCCAGTACGAGACGCCAATCGTCTAATACGCTACGTCTAGGGGATATCTGGCAAGTACGATTTGATATACGCTTTGCCAGGTTTTACAAGTGTCAGACGTCCAGGTTTATACAGGGCAGCATGCCAGGCCAGCTCGTCGTTCCTGGCTAAGAATATCGAGTTCCCTTATTGGTATCTCGTACGCAGTGGCGTGCACAGGGTTTGAAGCCAGGGTATGCAATCGGTAGTATTAAAATTTCTACTGCTCCTTTTCTTATCGTTTAGCTAAGTAATGCTTTTCTCAAGGTATGCAGTGCTTTTCTGCTTTTATGAAGTGCATGCCACTGATAGTACGTACGCACGTAGCATAGATAAACCAGTGCGTATCGTATGTGCTACTATATTGCTATGGCCTGTGTATCGTAAATGGTATTGGGTGTCCGGTGCGTCGCGGCGGCGCTTGCGGCTAGTGACTCACCCGGTGGTTGGTTGGATCACGCTGCAAGAGAGTGTAGCGTAACTACATATACAGACAGGGCAAATGATTTATTCAATGGACGGCGGATGTTTTATTTAACCGACATAATATGGTCACCTCAAACTCAAATGGCAAACGGTTATCGGGTTTTGATTGGAGGAGCATATTGTTGTAATTGTTGCAATTATCGATTTGATACAAACCTATAAAATAATGAATTGGTTGTGCAAAGTAATTATCTAAATTATATTATTTGAATGATGATTTCAATTTATAGGGAACATAATATAATATTGTACCTACTGTAATAAATCGCTTATTTATATATATTTTTTTATATCAGTAAGTGATGTTAATTTAATATAATACAATCAGAAGTAGGTACAGTTGACCTACTGTTGTCTGATATATGTCTAATGCCTTATATAATATAATATGTCCAATTCAATTCCTATTAAAAAATGAACCATCAATATGAATTCAATGACATAGGTACTTTGATGTACTTATTCTACATCGATACATAAGAATGAAACACTGTGTTAAAAATTTAAAAGCCAAAGAGTATAACTATCAGAAAATTACAAATAAACATATATTTTTAAACACGACCTATGAAACCCGAAAAGTCAATAGACACAGGCTAAGAAGATAACGTCATCGTCAGACCGCGGACGTCGACGTCACACTTATTATGAGCTGCGACGCGCTGATTTTCTTTATTTACACAATGAAACAATAGTCCGTTATCGTCTATGACGTGTCCAGTTTTGCGTAAGTTTAATTTTATACTCGAGTAAAATGGGTAGTTCTGATAGCGTCCTAAGGCTTTGTATTCACGCAGCGGCCGAAGGTCGACAAACCCGTCAATGTGAGTGCGACTCGTTTCCGCAGTGTATGTACCTCTTACTTCCTCGCTCCTTGCAGAATATGCAGGCTTCGACGGAAATACATATTATATTAAATTCGGATTTTGGTCAAAATCTCCGTCCAAAAATCAACTTAGATAACGGATGTAAGGCGACCGCTACTGGTAACGAAAACAGGTAGTATATGTATCTTGGTGTCTTGGGTATGTTGACTGCTGTATGATACCACAAAAAACCGCAAAAAAAATCCTGCATTAAAAAAAAATCGCAATGTAATGCAATCAGCTGACGCCTACATATCTAAAGTTGTTGCCAGTCAGCCGCCGCTCGCGGGGCATTGACCCTGAGTTGTGCACGCTTTACATTGCCGTTTTGAAAAATACTAAATACTGATACTACAAGTATAAGACAATAAAATTAATGGTTATTGATATTGGATTGTGTCTAAGTAGAATAATAATAGCGGTCATTCTTTCGATAGCGGTCCCCATTCCCCTTATACCTACCATGTGTATTTTAATGGATAATATTTTTCGTAAAGAAAACCTTTATTATTGATGCATCAGTCCGATTCTAACGGCTGGTTTACAAATAGCTGCAGCAAAAAAAAAACTAGAAATGTTAATGTGCATCATTACAATTTTAAATAGTGTATTGATAAAGTACGTTTAATGTATGTCACGTCAAATGAACTTATTAGTTAACTGATTATTGGAAATCACTGAATAGTTAACGATAAAATGTATGACTCAGAACTCAATACTGAATAGTTATTAAGTAGGACTAAAATATAATTATTGCTTTCGTTTGATCAAACTACCTCTTACCTAATTAACTCAATGGTATTATTTGTTCGTGTTTTTATAGACGATAAGAAGTTAATAAGATGCACTTAAATATCTATAGTACCTACCTACATACCTACCTAATAAATGCAGTATATTATTATGTTACCAACTGCCAACTGGTTTTTCGATAAGCAGAACCTGTGTGTCATTAAGATGTGACCCCTGCTGATTTTTTGTCACTTCCTTGAAGCTAAATATGACGTCAACCTTATTATAAACATAAATGTATCCATATTTAAACAAAAATGAACGTTTAAATGTTTGTCCTATATGCTTTTTTCTTGAACCATTGATTCGATTATGATGAATTTTTTTTTGGAATTTTCTGTGTAGGCTCAAGGGCCTAGGGTTGCTGGTCCAAAAAATCTATAAAAATGAATGTTTGTATGTTTGTCCTCTAAGCGTTCTTACTATAGGTAGGTACCTACTTTACGTGGGCTTACAACTCATGCTGGGTACAGCTAGTAAGTATAGCTTTTTTAGCAGTAGGGTATTATTTAAGCATATATTATATAGATGATGAGTGATGAGTGATGACTAAGAAATGTATAGTTTATAATTCTTGGAAAAAAGACAATTTCTCAGAAGTTTATTTTTCTGTGTGTTTGCTTATTACAACAAAATTATCACGATATTCGCAAGACAGTCACAGAAACTAGGTACCATATGAAAACCTGTTTGAAAAATAAAGTTGTACAATTTTCTCAAAATAAGTAATTAATTAAACCAGGGATTTCGATAAAATTGTCAAGTTATTTACTTCATAATTCATATTCTATTTTGAGGATGTCTCTTATTTAGGCCTGACTCAGGATTCGAACCCTGAACGAGACAGAGATGTTATACATTACTTAATAGTTAATAAACTAGTTGTAATATGAATTACAAGCAACAGTCTGTCTTATACTCAAAATGGATTAGTACAAATTAAGTATAATTGTAACGAAAATGGGCCAAAGCAGCGGAAGTAGTAGGTTTCAATAGTGGGCAGAGGCATTAGCGTTGAAAGACTGCTTTCACTTGCAATGGACCCATTGAAACTGATGTAACTGTACGATGATGTTCATACATTTTGTTTGAAGACAATTCACATTTTGATGAGTGAAGAGCAAATGGAAATACGTAAACCAATCATATATACTACTAGATGATGCCCACGGCTTCGCCCGTGTGTATTTAGGTTTGTAAAATCTCGTGGGAACTTTGATTTTCCAGAACAAAAAGTAGCCTATCTGTAGTAAGTAGTAACCCGTCCACAAAACGGAAAAATCCCGAGGGATCCTTACGATTTCGGAATGCAATTCTTTACAGCATCAGGGTTGAGGAGTTGGACATGTACCTACTCGAGGTCATTCAACAATAAATTCTTTAATTGGTATCCCCAATATCAATTTAAATAACCGCCAGTGCATAAATCCCGTTAGTTTTGGGGATCAGATCCCCTACAGCATCAGGATTGAGGAGTTGGAATCCAAATTTTTTGTAGGACAGTGTCGCAATGTTTCTCTATCGATTAAAAAAAAAATTACGCAAATCGGTTCAGAAATCTCGGAGATATCGGTGTACATAGGTAGAAAAACACAACTCCTCCTTTTTTGAGTCGGTTAAAAAAGTAGCCTATGTTACTCCCTGGTTAATTCTCTACTTGTATGTGAAAGTCCCGTCAAAATCGGTTCAGCCGTTCCAAAGATTAGCCCGTTCAAACAGACAGACAGACAGACAGACAGACAGACAGACAGACAGACAGACAAAAATGTTAAAAACGTGTGATTCGGTTATAGTATCGTTCAAATAACCATATGAGCTTAATATGAGGTAGTTATTTCGATATTACAGACAGACACTTCAATTTTATTTATTAGTATAGATAATTATGTTTTGTGTTACTCACAAAAAGCCCTATCCACCACTCACCACCACTATTGCAGCCTTTTAACTTCCCACTACTGGGCACAGACCTCATCTCATAGGAGAGGGATTTAGAGCTTAGACCCGCCACGCTGCTCCAATACGGGTCGGCGGGCTTTAACGACTATTGTCACATGATAGTAATAATAACCGGGACCGATTTAGACCGATTATCAGGTGGTGAAACAGGCCCTAACTATTTTAAATAATATTGATTCAGGATATTTTCGAAGTCTTTAGTCTTCAGGCACTAAGGGATTTTAGACGAGAAGACATCTGGATATTTCCCGAACGCTGTCCAAATACTGTAGGTAGGTAGGTAGGTACATAGGTAGCTTAGGTATGTTTGGATAATAATATAAATTAATAATAATAATAAATGTAATAATTTAATTTAATTTAATTTTTAATTTTTCCAACGACCCTGAGAAGACAGCAGCTTGCTGTGGCACAAGCTGCCGTGCCTCGATGAGAGGCACAAGGATGAGCTCATAGAGCTTCACGCAGCGAAGGCACCGATGCGTTCGTAAGAGATCTCGGAGCCTTCCGTTTATATGCGCAGAGTACGGCCACCGAGGGGGTTTTAGTGGGTAAAAACCCCACATAACTCGATTTCCCCCCCAAGAAGTCGGGTATCTCAGGGAGATTTCCCCCCCGTTAAAAAAAAATAAAAAAAAGGTAGGTATGTTTGGAGCAATTATATTATGTGCCCTCAATTTTTAATACTTAGGTATCACGTTCTACTTAAAGGTCAGGGATCAGGAAGAATAATTTCTCACTTTATTACTTCCGTTTATTTATTTAAAGCATTTTTACTGATTTCGCATAAAATTGCGACTCATTGTTATTTCATTAAGTGCATAAATCACCGTAATTATACCTTTTTACCCGACTGGGTTATGTGTTTCACCTGTGTGTATGTATGTCCATTCCTATGTCCGCGTGTAACTAATCAACGGCTCAACGGATTTTGATAAATGATACGTCATTAGATTTGTCTTCATGACGCGACTGTCATAGGGTACCTAAATTAAAAAAAAAAATTAAAATGGCGGACTTTATGCGCTTTAATGTGCGAGCTGAAAAAAAATTTTTCTTCAAGACCCTCGAGTGGGGTATCAAAATGAAGGGATTTAAAAGGCAAATACAAAAATGTATACAATTATATATTTGAAAATAAGTTGGAGTGATAAATCACAGAAAATGACCGTTTCCTATGTCAGTTTGTAACTACTCAACGACTCAACTTATTTTGCTAAATGATACGTCATTAGATTTGTCTTAACAGCGCAAATGTTACTGGGTACATAAAATTAATAAAAAATCAAAATGGCGGATTTTATGCACTTTAATGTGCGAGCTGAAAAAATTTTTTTTCCTCAAGACCCTCGAGTGGGGTATCAAAATAAAGGGCTTTAAAAGACAAATACGAAAATATATACAATCTATATGTTTGTAATCAGTTTGGAGTGACAAATCATAGAAAACAAAATAAATAACAACTACACTGTGAGTGGTACGGTGGTAGTTTATTAATTTTTTAGTTCGTTTTATAGCATGGCAGTCGGGTTTTTTTAATTTTTAAATTATAGCTTGTTAGAGATTGTACTTGAATTGCCGACGTAGTAGTTAAGATAGAAAGGTATTGATTTGGTCCAGCAGCCGCCGCCTATTTTTTTATTTACCCGACTGGGTATATGTGTTTCACCTGTGTGTATGTATGTCCATTCCTATGTCCGCTTTACCCGACTGGGTATATGTGTTTCACCTGTGTGTATGTATGTCCATTCCTATGTCCGCGTGTAACTAATCAACGGCTCAACGGATTTTGATAAATGATACGTCATTAGATTTGTCTTCATGACGCGACTGTCATAGGGTACCTAAATTAAAAAAAAAAATTAAAATGGCGGACTTTATGCGCTTTAATGTGCGAGCTGAAAAAAAATTTTTTCTTCAAGACCCTCGAGTGGGGTATCAAAATAAAGGGATTCAAAAGGCAAATACGAAAATGTATAAATTTGGAAAAAATTTGGAGTGATAAATCGTAGAAAATGACCGTTTCCTATGTCAGTTCGTAACTACTTAACGGCTCAACCTATTTTGATAAATTATACGTCATTAGATTTGTCTTGACGGCGCAAATGTTACTGGGTACATAAAACTCATAAAAAATCAAAATGGCGAATGTTATGCACTTTAATGTGCGGGCTGAAAAAAATTTTTTTCTTCAAGACCCTCGAGTGGGGTATCAAAATAAAGGGCTTTAAAAGGCGAGTACGAAAATGTATACAATCTATATGTTTTAAATCAATTTGGAGTGACAAATCATGAAAAACAAAATAAATAACAACTACACTAAGTGGTACGGTGGTAGTTTATTAATTTTTTAGTTAGTTTTTTAGCATGGCAGTCGGGTTTTTTTAATTTTTAAATTATAGCTTGTTTTAGTGATTAGTAACAGACTGAATCTTCTTGAGTAGGTTCATTTCGACGAAACGATCAAGTTTTTCCTCTGAAAATTCTCGATGGAGGTAACTACTGTAGTGCGCAGGTGTTAAACATTTCGATTTGGTGGGGTGGGAACGAAAACATACCACTAAAGTAGGTCTATGTGGCCATTTCATTATACAAATATTTACTAAACTGCATACGAAAAAATCTGTTGATTATTAATGATTTACTCCAGCGTCCTCCACTCTGAATATGTCCAAATTCTGAGGTCTTAAAAATTGTTAAAATTACAATTTATTACTAAAAAAATAGGCGGCTGTTGCACCATACGTTAAGGCAACTAAAGCAACAAAAGGGTTAACTTTGTTACTTACCTAAAAGGATAAAGTTATTAGAGAAATAACCGATTGAGAAAGAGGAAATTGATCAAAGTAGTTACTATAATAGACCTAATAGTTACTAAAGTCTACCTACCTATCTGTCTTCATTTGCTTGTTATACTTATTAGACTTCATATTAAATGGCAAAATATGTTTTTTTAATAAATAAAACTCAGCTGCAACCTCTATCACAATATAGCAGCGCAGCAACTAAGTAAGTGAAAGGATCTAGCATCTATTTGTAATCAAATAAATATTATGTTACATAACATTATAAATGCAAAAGTATTTATTTGTATTTCTGTATAGTGTCTGTCCATTATCTTTTCACGATTCAAACTCTGAACCGATCTTGATGTTTAATACATTAGGTACATTTTTTAAAAGTATTTAAATACACAGACTAAGTTGTGGGCATCAATAAGTATGTTTCTATATTGAGAACGGTCAGTGAGTTCAAAACTCAAACTATTAGAGATAGAGCAATTTGATCTAAGATGACCTTTGGATGAGATATTTTTAATGCAGCTTCTATTTTCTTTAAAATCAACTAAGAGTTGTTATACCTTTAATGAAGTTAATCACTGAATCAACTAGTATATCCACATGTATCACAATCAATTATGACGGACACTATCCACTCTATATTCATAGATGTAAAGTTGATATTCCCCGTTTTACTGTGTTATTAAAATTCATGGTCACAAAAGGGAAGTGGCACATTATAGTTGGTAGGGACAGGAAGCAATCCTTTCTATATTTAGCTGCATAATAACTGTTATTGTTACATTGGTGAACTATTAATGAATGAATGAATATATCCTTTTATATATATATATATCCTTTTACTAGCATCTACCCGCGGCTTCGCCCGCGTGAATTTCGGTTTTAAACAAATCCCGAGGGAATCGTGGATTTCCGGTTCCCGTTCCCGCTCCCTTTTCCAACCTTTATCAAGGAAGTTCGCTATAGTAATCTACCTACAGCTGTAGATATAGATTTTGGGTTTTTCAAAATCCCGTGGGAACTGTGGATTTTTCCAGTATAAAAAGTAGCCTATGTTTTAAGTCACAGCATAATCTATCTCCATTCAAAATTTTAACCAAATTGGTTCAGTAGTTGCGACGTTATAGAGTAACAAATATCCAAAAATCCAAACATTCAAACATCTAAACATCCACACTTTCACATTTATAATATTTGTAGGATTGTACACCACAACACAGAAGATACAGAAAACATTAATAGTACAAGAAAGGTAGAAGGTACTATTTGACGGCTATATCACTGCATAGCAATTTCTTCCAGGCAACCAAATGTGTAAAGGAACATAGCTACACATACAAAGTAGCCAGTAGGTGGTGCAATATAATGTGAAATCTTGACTGCAGGCCATTAATCACATAATGGTAGGTGTTTTTATAAAACCCTTATTAAAGCAAGGATCGCCATTGCAAATTAAGTCGCTACAAGACTTAGGGCTTGGGCGAATAAATTTCGCAGTGCGGCCTAGGCCCTAAATTGAGGAATAGTATTGAATATTTGGTTTGAAATTTATTTTTCTGGGTTCTTACTATTTATAAACAAATGAATAAAGTAACACTTATGAGATACTTTATGAATGCAGTTTGGTAAGCATTTAATAATTTACACATGGATTTGGACTTTTTTGTAGTACAATAAGTGCATTGCTTGTAATGGTTTAATAGGAGCCTAATAATAATAACATGATAAGAATATTTTACTGCTATAAAATAATCTATAGTAGTTTAAAAACTATTAGTGACAATGTATATGACAATTTGAATAAAATTAAAAATACATTAAGCAGTTTACATACTTCTCAAATGGGCATATTTTCAATTTTAAATATTCAAAATTATTTATTTAATAAAACATATTTTTGACTAACATTCCCGTGCAACTGTGACTGTATGAAGGAACCCTTGGTTTTCATAACATTAATATCAGTCTAGATCACTCCTTGCATTAATATCCGTCTCAGTGGAGCACCAACTGAACAAGTCCAAACCTTTCATTTTAATCCAGGTTCTAAAAATTCTAGAACTATTTCCAGTAAGCTAGATCACTCCTTGTCCATCTTCATAAATCAGTTCAACCATTCAGAAGATTAGCCATGACAATGATTTGTATCGTGATGATACACATAGATGATGTTTCCTTATATTTAAAAAATAAAGGTAAAAGTGCAATGAAACAATCCTTGTAAATCGAATATACTACAACTTACCCACAATAAATAAAGTACTGCCCAAAAGGCAAAGGCCGAGTCGTATGCAAACTGCGCGGTTCAGGCTACTTGTCACTCTTCGCGAGAAGTAGCTGATGGGGCAGTTCCAGCGCTGGTCATTAGGTTGCTGCTCGTAGGTCACCGTCGTCGGCTGGTAAACGGCACTGGTCGGCATCTTGATTCAATTCAATAGCAAATATTTCACTATTTCAATAATTTCACCACTTATTTTACAGGCGCACTCACATCACCATCAATGATTTGTATCTTGTATCGTTAAATGTAATACCAACTAATCTGATACTTATAACAATAATTTGTGCCTAAATAACTTGCTGATAATAATTGAAACGTTTAAACGCTAAAAAATTCCAAAACAAAGAATACACACACCACACACCGAACTCGAGTGACCACAGAGTACTTTGTCTATATATGAAATAGAGACCAAACTCTATGCCTAAAATTGGAAATGCATCGCTTGCGCCTCTGGAGTCGAGATTTGAAACTAACGTTGAATCTATACATACCTACCTACTTATATAAATACGTAGGTACAGTACCTACATATATATATATATACGTACTACATATCCTATTAAAGGTCAATTTGGATTAATTTATGAAATAAAACAACGTTATTTCAAAAAATTATTTATTTTTTCTATGCATTAACTAAGCAGTAGTAAATTTAAAATACACTAATCAGTAACTTTATAGAATACAAAGAGTCCTGTCTCAAATAAAAATACACTAAAATATAAAGAGTCTTATCTCTTAACACATGAGTCTTTTCTCCGTTGCACGAATATCACTGTAATAAACTTAACCTCAAGGAACTAAAGCTCAACTCAACGACGAGTTCACACAACAATTTAGAATTTAATCCAAAAAATATCTACGTTAACCAAAATGGCACGTCGGCAGACATTTTGAATTTTCTTGACATTTTTCATTTTCAGTGATCACGTGGTCATCACTCGTCAGTGTCAGTGTTGCCTGATTTAAAGAAATAATTCCTACTAATTAAGACAAGTATAGATCGACCAGAATCTCATGAAAAATAGGGAAATGAAATTCCAAGGTTAGCAACACTACAGCTGCCCTAGCGATAAACAAAGTAACTGACATTTTTTGTGAAATTGACTTTTTGCATTAACAAAAGTTTTATGTCGAGTAGTTTTTTACCACAGTTTAATATTTCAAGTAACTTAAACCGTTTACTGATATTTAAATTGCCCAAACAAAGTAACTGCACTCACTAACCCGGAATATAAATGCAAAAACCAAGTAAACAACAAGCACAACACAAAAATAAAGTAATTGGATGTTGATTACTTTGTTTTTGTATTTAAAATGCAGTTGCTTGATTTTTCGTTTCGTGAAACGATCCCAGGTAAAGTGTTTTGAATGTAATTACTTTGTTTATCACTAGGGCAGCCGAGTTAACCTAGTGTTGCTTACTACAAAATTTAATTTCCCTATTTTTCATGAGATTCTGGTCGATCTATATAAGAATAAGATTTTAAAAACATCTTAAATAAAATTCTAAGAAAAAATTATTGATAACATTAATATTTACTTCATTTTACTAGTTTTTCTTAATTATAATTATTTAAAAACTAATTATACTCTGATTTTAATTCCGTGGAATTCTGACGTTTCTTAATATTAGCAGAGATAAAACTGTTCCCACAAAAAAGATAATAAATTCAAAACTGACATATAAATAAAAATCAATTGCCTCATGTAGAGTGTAGACATAATATGGCAAATGCCTGGTTAGATACTTCAGGTACTTTAGCTTGGGGTAAAATCGAACTTCGTGTGTTAACCCTGTTTTTCATACAATTAACTCTAGAATAATTCATTCTATTTTTAAATGGCAACTGTCAGAATTCCACCGAATTAAAAATCAGACTTTGTTTACTTTTTTAAAGTTACCAATTTAGTAGTTTTATTTTTGAACTGGTAATTTTCTCAAAATGAGTCGACGCCATCTAGCGAAGACTTTTCAAAACGTACGCAATACTAGTCCCCTCTGCATTAAGAATTATGAACTACATGATTATAATTCTGCTAAATTAAAAATACTTGTTGAATTACTAACAGACTTGCAGTTGAGTGCACTATGTAAATTTACAGTATAGTACACAAAGCATTTCCCTGTTTTTTATACTAAGTTTACGCACCCTGCGAGTGACGCTACAGCACCAGGGGGTGTAAACTCTCTTAGAAGAAAATTTATACCTACGGGGGCTGAAATTGCCATTGTTAAAACATTCTGATAATAATTGTACATTTTTTAAGCATTGCAACACTAACTTTTCTAAAGTCATATCCAAGACGGTTATAATTCTTTATGTAGATACTGGATTCTGCGCCTGAAACATTGTAGGAAAGACAAAGTCCATAATTCAGCTGGGCTATTTTCTCTCTCTAGTTTTTCTGTACCTCACACACTTTATTTAAGTAGTTAAGAACGAGATAAAGCCTGTTCAAGGCCACATTTCTTTGTTTCAACATTTTGTTTGAAGCTCGGCAGGGTGATTCAGAACACTTCGATAACATAATCATCAATCGATTCGGTAAGTTATCGTACGATAAGATGTATTTTCAATTCAGAATGACCGTATCAACCGGGAAGTTGTCGAAACCGAAACTGAATCGAACCGACGTAGATATCGTTCGATTGTCATAATCGCTATTCACAACAACTTTATCAAACGCTATCAAAAGCTATTCACAACAACTTTATCGAATAATATTTTCCGAACATCCGATATTTTTTTACGATTATTTATCGAAAGCTACAGGGCATTCGATATCCTAATCTTTTTGTTCATCTACTCGTCAGATAGGTACTTTTACTGTTATTTCGTGAAAAATATGTTCGGAGCCGCAATTAAAATAGATAGCAATAGCCGCAGTAAATCACCGAGGCGAAGAAGACGCGGTGAAGAGGATTCTTAAGAGACGTAGGTATCTACGGACATTGCTTGATACCTTTAACCCATTTGAGGCAAATGTCTCAACTTTTATGGGAAAATATAATAAAACTTTCGCCAGAATTTGCGTTAATTTTACTAACTAATAAGAGGGGGCATTACAGGAGGCAACACGTTATCATGTAGATTTATATTTTTGGTATGTACATGATTACCAACCAATGCCATAATATATCTCTCGGTAGAGAGTAGTATATTGCTTGCCGTCTGTCCGGACGGACAGACAGGCAGATGGACAGCGGAGTCTTAGCAATAGGGTCCCGTTTTACCCTTTGGGTACGGACATCTGTGTGGTATTTACAAGAATAGCTGTAATAATACTTTTGTAGTACACTTCGACGTTTTTCTCTCTAAATCAATAATTTAATGTTATCATTTTAAATAATGACTTTAATTACCTTTAAGATGATTAAAAGTTATTTTTTAATGCTTAATATGAATGTATATTATGTAAAATTTTGGTAAAATAACATACTTCATAAATGCACATGTCTTAATCGCAATGTATCTTATCGATACCGGTATCGTAATCGATATCCAATTGTATGCTTTTATCGTTCTGAATTGCACGAAAAAAAATTTGGATACAAAATCGATACCAAGTCGTATCGACACGGTAAGCTACCGAAGTGTTCTGAATCGCTCTGCAAATTCCATTGGTTCAATTTATTATCTCTATGGTTCAATTGTTCATGGTCAATTAAGTGTTTTTAAGTTGGTAGTCACTGACGTAATAGTACGTAATGTTGGTAATAATTGTTTTTTTCAAAATGGCGTCTTTGTTATTGTGTGGATAAGTTTCGTAACAATTAAAATATTTAGATTTCTTGCGATCATATTATAAACTTTAAATACGTCGAGTCGAGCTTCTGTTACTCTTTTTGTGTTTTATAGTGTAGTGCTATTTATATTTGAGACGTTGATTCTGTTTCATTGAAACAAGACTCATATGTGGAATTCTTTGCTCGTATGTTTTATTTCATTATCTGACCTGACAAATAAAACAGCAGCAACTCGCCGGTAAAGACAACATCAACTTATCAAGTTGATTCGATTTCCTAAAACCTGCTTAAGGAATCTTGCATGGTACGTATAACCTAACCTAACTTACTAGATTTATATAGATCGACCAGAATCTCATGAAAAATAGGGAAATGAAATTCCAAGGTTAGCAACACTACGGCTGCCCTAGCGATAAACAAAGTAACTGACATTTTTTGTGAAATTGACTTTTTGCATTAACAAAAGTTTTGTCGAGTAGTTTTTTACCACAGTTTAATATTTCAAATAACTTGAACCGTTTACTGAAATTTAAATTGCCCAGACAAAGTAACTGCACTCACTAACCCGGAATATAAATAAAAAAAACAAGTAAACAACAAGCACAACACAAAAACAAAGTAATTGGATGTTGATTACTTTTTTTTGTATTTAAAATGCAGTTGCTTGATTTTTCGTTTCGTGAAACGATCCCAGGTAAGGTCTTCTGAATGTAATTACTTTGTTTATCACTAGGGCAGCCGAGTTAACCTAGTGTTGCTTACTACAAAATTTAATTTCCCTATTTTTCATGAGATTCTGGTCGATCTCTACTTACTAAAATTCATTCTCTATAAATTTTATACAGACACAAGCACACATTATGATATTTATAGTGATATCAACAAGCGTGCTTACTGCTTATGTCTATAGTTTCCTGCTAATATACTGATGTGTTACTGTCAACCATTTTCCAGAAATTGTAGATACTAGTTAGGAAAAATAATATTGGTAGCCCACCCTTAGTGTTTACTATTTATTAGGTACATATAGGGTAGTAAAAATACTTTCTTATATGTTATGGTATATATTATTTGTAATAATTAGTACCAATTAATCAACAAAATCTAGTTGCCAATCCGCTTGGCCAGCGTGGTACACTATGGCCAAAACCCTTCTCACTCTGTGAGGAGACCCGTGCTCTAGTGAGCCGGTAATAGGTTGATCATGATGAATCAACAAAATTGTTTCTTTTCAGATTTGAACTAAGTATGTGATTGAACAGAGGTTTTACTGATTGTACTAAACGGAAGTTACAAAGAACTGCTGTTCCATGTGATGTAATTGAATATGAAAATATTAACAGCATTGTAAATAGTGTCTCATACATATTATGTTTAAAATGATTTTGTATGTATTTGGAAAATAGATCGTTTTCAGAAGAAGTGTCAGCCACCACACTCAAAAAAAATCCTTACACATAAATAAATGTGAATTGTTAGAAAGAAAACCTGTTGTTTTATTTTGAATCCTAACTAAAACTTTATTGATAAGGCATTTTGACTCGAAAGAGAACTTGGTGTATTTTATTTCACCAGTTCTCTCTCGAGTCAAAATGCCTTATCTAAAAATATTATTTAGGATAAGTAGGTATAGAATCTTCCGCCGTCAGAGTTGTTGGTGGGCTGAATCTAGATGGCGCTGAACTGTTCTCATTTTTTTACTATGGAGTTTACATTCTTCTCTCGTTAGAGAGTATTTTTGTTCTGTGTACAGCACAGAGTACTTTGCGCTACAGTTTGCGCCTGTGGTTTGCGCTAGTGATGTGCGGAATCGATTATCAATAATCGATTAATCGATTATTAAAATGATCGATTGCAATCGATTATGATTTTGCATAATCGATCATGATCGATTATAAAGAAATATGTTAATTACCTACCAAATTTTACTACCAGCTTTCTGTTATTGCTTGCTAAAGATATAATATGGTTTGGCAACCCTATCATTGCAAAAAGGGGATTCCCTCAAAGTTAGTTTTTGGCTTTGTTCACACCAAACGGGTAGTCAGCCGCCGACTGTGAGCGAACGTTACGCAGTTTGCTGCTTTTTCATATTAAGTATTCAACTTTTCGTTCACACCGAACCGACGATACGTCTTTACCAACTGCAGTGCTATTACGCTATGCGTATCTATACATATACTAGCTGCGCCCCGTGATGTTACCCGCGATTAATAAGTTTGTACACATAAAAATATTAGAACAGAATCTTCAGAAGAGTAAGTAACTTAGCAACGAGAACGACAGCAAATTCATGCTAACGCATACAAATGCATGCAACATCAAATTATTGCAATAATGTATTATGTGACCGTGATGTACCTAAAAACGATCAGCGTTATCTGTCTCGTTTTTGGAACGTCTACTTATATCTGTTTAAGTCCCACAGGGACACACTTTCCGGGATAAAAATATTCCAGGATATAATCTATTTCCATTCCAAATTTCAGCCAAATCGGTTCAGTAGTTACGGCGTTAAAAAGTAATAAACATACACACACACACAGACTTTCGCCTTTATAATATTAGTGTGATAAATAGGTACCTAGTAGGTAAGTATGTATATTTAATTTTGATCAATTACATTAGTTTTTAATTAATCTCAGTATTTAATTTTCTAATCTCAATTTTAATAAATCTAAAAAATAGTGTTTGTTTTTCTTTTCTCAGAACAGTCTAAATCTAAAAGACTTTAAAGTTGTTGCTAGGTAGTTGCTACTAAATGCAAGGGTTCAGAATTTTTCCCAAAAAGGAGAACTGTTTTTTCAGTTCTTTCTAAAAATTATTTCTTAATCGATCAATAATCGATTAATAATCGATTTTTGATCGATCACGCTTACTGGTGTAATCGAATGATCGATTATAGAAATAATCGAATCGGCCATCACTAGTTTGCGCTACACTTAGGCCGGAACCACACTTACGTGTCGTGGCGTGTCGTGACGCGCCAAGTCTATACCCTGATTTCTAATTCCGTGGAATTCTGACAGCTGTCATTATCATTTACAGATGAGTTATTTGTATGGAGAACAGGGTTAACATCTACGAAGTACGATTTTACCCCAAACTACTTTAATTCCCTGTCAACATAAAAGCCATATGCCACGTACTAATATTAGTCGTTTCACCCTAAAATAGAAAACACCAAGAGTGGAAACTAGAAAGTGCACACTTACAGCAGTAGAAAACAAAAGAAGCACATTGAAAAAATTTATTCAAAAATGGAAGTCGAATGACATTATCACCATGAAGTGTCTGTCAGGCATTTGCCATATCTACATGCGGCAGTTGATTTTTATTTACATAAGTTTTGAATTTTTTATCTTTTTTGTGGGAATTGTTTTATCTCTGGTAACATTACGAAACGTCAGAATTCCACGGAATTAGTAATTCGGGTATACAACACAGGGTCTACAATATCGATATATTTCTACAAGCAAAAAAATATCGATATATCGATTATGGCGAAATTTATTTTTTCGATATATCGATATAAAAATAAAGTATCGAGAACGTATCAAATTCGATATATTATTTCAGCCACGGACCAAAATCGCTGGAGTACAGAGCCGAAAAAAACTACATATTTTTCATTATCTAATAAAAATTGGCGCATATTAACGCAAGATCCAAATACCGCTAATTTGAAGAAAAAATTCAATGCCGCCTCCAGATCCACTAAAGGCCATTGCCCGGGCAAAATTCAAGCAAATCGATAGAATTGGACAGAGGCTTGTCGCGATGTCCTCTGGTACTCGCGCTTTCTGGTCCCTGGCTAAAGCCATACAGGTATTTATTCTAAGCATACAGGGCAATTTCTGTCACTCCTCCTTTCCACCAGACAGACTTTGCAAATAATATGTTCGCTTCATTTGAATTTTAAACGCTTTGATGTGCAGTCGAAAAACCGATACCGAATGGCAAAGTGCAAAATGTGTGTTTTAAATTTGAAGACCTTGGCCACACATATTCAAAGAAGTCCTTGAAGTCTTTGTACAAATATATTAATTATTATGCTATGCGTGGCGCCGTAGAAAAAAAACTAATGACATGAGCAACGGGCATTGGGCAATATCGATAGGTACTTTTTCTTCATCGATACAGAGTAGAGTAATTGAAACCTCATCGTATTTAGTAAAAGTATCGATACCTATCTGGTATCGACTATTGTACATCTCTAGCTATCACAATTTTGACACTGACACTGACATTTTGACGTATTTGACACTAGGGCTGTACTCACAGAACAAAAATACTCTTTAAGCTGTACTGCTCTGGGTTCTTGCTCTTTTCAGCAGTGATGCAGCAATGTTTTTAGGCCCTTTCAATATTAAATACCCCCCGATAAGATAATACAATATCTTTGCCCCTGATTCACCTATTCGCCGTGATGTACCAAAGTATGACTTATTTATTCCAAAACTTATTTTAAATCTCTAGGATTACGATGGGCTGTATGTAAATGTTATGAGAGCCGGTTACCAAATAAGGTCTAGAAAATAAAAAAGTAATTGTGCAAAAATATTATAGTTTATTATGTACTGTTATCATTCTATACTACTAACAGTCATACTTTACTAAAACTATCACTATTTTGTTATTTAATGGGTAAAAGGCACTCATCCTTGTTATAAATATTGATTTTAACTTGCATCACCTCCAAAATTACAAATATGTTACAATCGTATATTTATGATCTATTTTTAAAATATTGTGTATAAATGTTATGCAATTAAATAATTATTTATGAATAATTCATTTGTTAGAACGTAGAAGCAGCCCCGGATCTTCAATTTTTTCGAGGGGGGGCAAAAACTGAAAAATGCCGCCCCCACCAATATTTTTGGTATACACCAGTATAAACTACGCATTTTTTTAAATATTTTCTATAGTTACATTTTGAAAGTAGACTAAAATTGTTTTTTTTTTTTTTCTAAAAAAGTGAAATTTTAAGATTGCACAATTTTCGACCGCGATGTTGGGGATATTACTCATTTTACGGGTAGAATTATAGGCAAAAATGGTGTACCAAATCTATTTAGCATTATTTTAAGGACAAAACGATGTCTCTAGGTCTTAGTTTAAAGTTTGAGGAGGGAAAAGTATACTTTTTTACATTACATTAATTTCTGGGGCGGGGGGGGGGGGGGGGGGGGGGGGGGGGAGGGCAAGTGCTCGTCTTAACGTCTATACACGTCAATGTATTTTTGGAAAAAATATAGGCTACACAGAGAAAGAGCAGTTTTAGACCGGTTATGACTTATATTGCTCGGCACTCATAATGTCCTTATAATGCATCATAAATCTTAAATTATATCAATAATATCTAATAATAATAAATATTTTTTTTTTATAAATAAATACCATTATAAATACTTAATAGTAGTTTAAACATACATATATTTCGTGGATGTATATGGTTTTTTCTTTCAAACTTATCTTCAAAACAAACTAAAGTGAAAAATGCAGTTTTCTTATTTTTTGAATTTTCAGGATTTGTAAATAAACTAAGTATGGCCTAAAAATGTTTAAATTAAATTTAATTAAGTATAATTACTACAACATCTTTTCATATACTTAACTTTACCTGTAAAATGAGTATTTTCCCCGATATCGGAGTTTAAAATTGACCAAATCTTAAAATGTCACTTTTTTGGAAATAATTGTCAAGTTTTGAAGGGCTGTATCTCAGTAAATATTGAATTTTCAGAGCTGGTTCTAGTCTTAAATTGTAGCAATTTTAGTTTACTTTAAAAAAGTATTGAAACATTTTTTAAAACGCATAGTTTAGGACTTATATTGAAAAATCCAAAAAAAGTGCAAAAATTTCGAACAGGTCTTTCGAAGCTGCAAAATTAGATCAATACTACTGGTAACTAACATCATATTAAAAAATCTGAACTTGCCGCTTGATTGCGATTTTAATGTAAGATTTGACTGGCGTAGTAGATTCGGCGTGATTCGTGGCCAAGATTATAGACAGACAGACAAAAATTAAAAATCACAGTTTTAGGTTCAGTATCGATTATACAGTGCCATCCAAAAGAATTTTCAAAATATTTTCAATGTAATACAAAATTGGACCTGTAACAGTTTGAAATATGTACGAGGGGTGTTCAGAAAATAACGGGAATCTTTAAATTTCGCGGGTTTGGAGAATCCGATTGTCAATTTTTTTTTAATTATTATGTTGGTATACATGCCCCTGAAGTATGAAAATATTTTCAGTCGTATACATTATTTACTTTGTCTTTGGCAGCCGCTAAGGTTAGACGTGTTTTATGAGCTCGGCGATTTTCGTTTATTAAAAGAAATGGATCAAAAATTATTTGTATCAAATTTTGCATAAAAAATTAAATGTAGTGTAACAAAATGTGTGCAATTTTAATAAAGGCCTATGATGAGTCTGCTATGAATAAATCAAGAATTTACGAGTTTACGTAAAGATGTTGAAGATGATGAACACCCTGGACGCCCCAGCACATCAACAACCGATGAAAACCTGATGAAAACGTAGAAAAAGTTAAAGAGATGGTCATGAATTCTTGCCACAAGGTCCAACGGTCAATAAGGAGTACTACCTACAAGCTCAACGCCGTTTGCGTGAAGTAATCCAAAAGAAACACCCGGATTTGAGGAAAGACATTTCATGGCATTTGCACCACGATAATGCACCTGCACACATTTCATTGCTTGTTCGCAAATTTTTGACCAAAACCAATACTGTACGAAGCCCCAGCCTCCATATTCGCCAGACATGGTTCCGTGTGACCTTTTCCTATTTTCAAAAATAAAGAGAACCTTAAAGGATCGTCGTTTTACAGGCATAGAGGACATTAAAAGCGCATCGCTGAAAGAACTAAAGGCTATCCCAAAGATCGAGTTTGAGAAGTGTTTCGAGGATTGGAAGCAGCGCTGGCACAAGTGCATAATATCTAATGGGGACTATTTTGAAGGCGACAATATTAATATAGACGAATAAATAAATATTTTTTTCAAAAAATGAAAATTCCCGTTATTTTCTGAACACAGTGGTATGTACCAATACAGTGGCGGATTTCTAATCTGCCACTGTATTGCTGTCGACATCTATGTCGACAGCGCTCTAGGCAGCACCTTATCGGCGCCCCTGATTGACAGAACTAACGGCTAGTTCTGATTTTTTTATATGTTGTTAGGACCAATAAAAGTCGTGTAGATATAGGTAGGCACTAATCCAAGTTTGCAGCTTCGAAAGACCTGTGCTAACTTTGCTTACTTAATTTTGGCGCCCCTTGTAATCTCGCGCCCCTAGGCACGTGCCTAGTTTGCCTTATGGATAATCCGCCATAATTGACCTATAGATTATTTTACTATTATACTGCGCGTTCAATCATATTTTTTTCGCAAACTTTCGATAATGCTGTAGGTACTCAGCATTTTGAATTTGGCGCCCTCTGATTCTGCCGCCCGGGGCACGGGCCCCCCCCTGCCCCCCCCTAGATCCGGGCCTGCGTAGAAGCGGTTATATACATGAATAATATTATAATTCCTGTCATTTCAAATAATAAGGCACCTTATGAGCAATTACCTAATAAATCCAATGAATAGAAAAATTCAAATCAAGTTAATATTAAAAAGAACACAATTTGTGCTTTTGTACTGAAATCAGTAAATATACAATATATTGGAAAAATAATCAGTAAATATACAATATATTGGAAAAACAACTATCGTGCATCGTGCAACCTTTGTAAGTGAACCATTTTTAGTCAAAGTATATTTCAATGAAAATGCAATCACAATAATAATTGTCTTCAAACTTTACATAGGGTACATAAAATCATAAGAGAAATTAACGTAGCTTACTAACTAATGTTATTTATATATTTTTTGATGCACATAATAATTCATTATATGATTTGTGTGATCTAGAAAATGATTTTAGTATAAATAAAAAAATACAGGCCGTACACCAAAATATCGAGGAATAGATTAAAAACATAATAATGATTTTTTTGATTATACATTTTGGTCTTAAAACTAAGATATGGAAATCGTACAATCTTTTGAGCATATTCTACTGTATTTTTTTAGTATGTATAAGAGTTGTGCTACACATACAGGTGCAAATATGGATGATACATTTTTAAATACACGCTATTGTTTAAAAATATTCGGATACTGTGGCTAATTCTGTTGTACACAATCTCTAAACCTAA
This sequence comes from Melanargia galathea, assembly GCA_920104075.1. Taxonomy (NCBI): domain Eukaryota; kingdom Metazoa; phylum Arthropoda; class Insecta; order Lepidoptera; family Nymphalidae; genus Melanargia; species Melanargia galathea. The sequence goes on along the minus strand of OV049856.1, from coordinate 25,965,601 downwards.
ACTAAATTGACAGGTTTAAAAATAGTGCTATCCCCTTCAGCAGGGAGGATTGTGAAAGAGACAGGAATATATTTAGACCTGTCATTTTAGTTTAGATTTAGAGATTGTGTACAACAGAATCGCCCACACTATCATAATATTTTGTAATACTTCAAAATACCGATGAGAAGTATTTAAGTAATAAATAGTACACGTTAAGAATTATGGAAGTACATTATTACATAGCTGTAAGCAGCAAGTTCATTTACTAAAACTTGTAAAATATGCGACATAATTTGATTCAACCTAGGTACATTTTTCTTTAAAACCATATCTAATCTGTCATGTCATTATGTTTTTCATTTCTGTCAGTCTCATAAATTGCTTATTTTCCATCTCACATCTAAATCGATCCATTGGTACGGCTGTAGTAAAAAAACTACAGCCTTCATATAGCTACATACAAAATCGAACAGACGTTTGTACCTACTCACGATAGCCAGATACCTAAAAGCACTAATTCTTACAAGGACAAAAAATAAGTAGTATTTTTTTTATTCAAGTGTAGTCAAGTATACAGCGTCCGCAAAAACTTGTAGTTTTCAATATTTTTGAGCAATTTTTTTTATTCCGAAGCATTTTTGATCGAGTTATTTTAACATTTTATACTACTGCCAGGTATCTAACAATGGAGAACATTGTATCCAATCGAATAACGCCATCATCATCATCATCATCATCATGATCAACCCATTACCGGCTCACTGCAGAGCACGGGTCTCCTCTCAGAGTGAGAAGGGTTTTGGCCATAGTCTACCACGCTGGCCAAGCGGATTGGCAGACTTCACACGCCTTTGAGAACGTTATGGAGAACTCTCAGGCATGCAGGTTTCCTCACGATGTTTTCCTTCACCGTTAAAGCAAGTGATATTTAAATACTTAAAACGCACATAACTCCGAAAAATTAGAGGTGCGTGCCCATGAACTCCGATTAGAAGTCGGTCGTCCTAACCTATCGAATCGAATCGAATAATGCCATTTAATAACCTGTGGAGCAATAGACTTTCAAGTTATTACTTATTTGTACATACCCACAAAACATACACAAATTGAAATGGCTGTCCCTGAGAGGGGGAGGGGGGTTCGCCCTAATAAGTTTTTTTTTTCGAGTTATAATGAATTGTAGAATACGCCCCTAAAATATCGTTAGTTAGATCCCGGATACACTGTATACATTCATACACACATTGTGGTTAAGGTTTTTTTCAGTTATTCAACTACTATTTTTAAATTAAATTTTTAATGTAAATATGGTCGAATTTTTGAGTCTTTACAGCAACTTGCTGAGTCAACTGAAAAATTATTATTTGTATTGTATATACTTGACTGTACACGCCAAAAACACACACAAAGATTACAAAAGTAAAATATTAAGAGGTAGGTACAATAAGGCAGTCTCATCTCTAAAGAGTGATCTCTTCCAGACTACCGATATAATTGAACTAGTGGACTGTGGGAGGTGGTGTGTAAACTTACATGCTAATACCTAAATCAACTATACCAATATATTATATTATTATATTATATTATATAATATATTATATTAACATAACACACTACTTTTAATTTGATAGATAAGTTTTTGAATTTTAAAGTAAAAATATTCATTGGCATTTCAAGTTCTTCATTCTCAATCGTACTAAGTAAATCTGACCTTTCTTTTAGTAATCTGTCCTCGTAGGAATCAGTTTCTTTTAGGTATCTCTATACTTAGCACGACTTTGCACATCTCAACAACGTTGATACATTTCGAGTATTGAAACACTAAAAGATCAAAGTGAAATAGGCCTTAAATGCATCAATTTAAGGTCCGAGTTCGTCAATTTAAAATGAAGCTAGCGCTCCAAGCGGAAAATTAGCGAAATAAAAATCAATAGTAATGAATTTGCGACTTTAAAATAAGGGTATTTATTTTTTATTTCCGATTTACGCTGACGTTATAGTGTTTCGATACCAAAGTGTATTAACATTGTCGGGATGTGCCGTGTAAAAGTCGTACTAAGCATACTGCCTTTATAGGAACAAACGAACACAAATATCGAACACATAATAAAAAATTGTATAATATCATTCAACGGCGAACCCGGCGGTCTCCAGGACCGCCTGTTCGAGTTTGTCGTGCAGCCTCTCCTTGGTCGGATACGGCGGCAGATCGAGACGATTGAAGCACGTGTGCGCTTTGGGAAGCGAGTCCGGCGACGCGTCGGCCACTAGATGCAACGTGAATAGTCTAGGAGCCGCCGCGCCTGTCGAGCCTTGGAGCGCGCGGAAACCGGCGAGCGGCACTCTCCTCGAGCCGGTAACGAATTGTAAAAGTCGCGCTCGCATCTCCGCGTCGAACTCCTCGACTACTTCCCAGAACCAGGTGACTATCGGAGCGTCCGGGTTGACGTGTTTGAGCCTCGTGTGCCGGCGCCAGTCCGCGGGGTCGAGGTCCGCTCGTCCCGCCAGTAGCGGTTGGAGGTCTCTCGGGGACAGCGGTCGGAGGAGTTGCGGCGGTATGATGTCTGCGAGACCGCGCTGCAGGGCGAGCCACTGTCGCTCGGCGCCGCGCGTGAAGCGATGCGCTACATACAGTCTGACGTAGTCGCGTTTGTTCGAGTCCGTGACGGTCTCGTTGGTGCCGCCCGGCCTCAGTTCCACGCTCCGCACCGCGCCGAACGATGAACACTCGACCGAGAACGTTGTGTCTATCACGCCGGCTATGCTGTTGTCTCTGAAATTGAAATGTATATTGGTGCCGATCCGGTTGTACACAACATCTTGACTGAACTTTTGACAGGTCTGAATGTGACGCCATCCTTCTCCGTAGGGAATATTGGAAACAGCATAGCGTTATATTTAGACGTATCAATGTTACGAATTTTATTGTACGTAATCTCTTGAACTAAATTGACAGTTCTAAATAAAGTGTTTTCATTTTCACAATTTTCCCAGCGAAAAAGTATAGCATTACATTTATCGCCATCAATTTACTTTTGTGCACATTTCTCGTATTTTTTTGAAGCTATGCTTCTTACGCCGCGCCTGGCGGCTGCACCTAAGTTGGAAAAAAACGACACCGCAAGATCCCCCACTCCAGAGAATGCCGGCAGTATGTATTTTAGCCGGCGTTCGCGTTCTGGAACAGTCCGCAGTGCGGGTTGAACAGTTCCCTGCCCAGCAGATGCAACCACTCCCTCTCGTTCTAGGTTAAAAATATCTTGACTCACAGCATCCAAGACAGCGAACGATGCAGCTCCGGGTCAACGTCGCGTATGTCCCTCAGCGTGATGGGCCTGCCCAGCAGCTGCTTGTAGAAGGGCGCCGTGAACGCGGCGTCCAGCTGGTGCCCGTGGAACAGCGCCACGCCCAGGATGCGCCCCGCGAAGTGGAAGTACGATAGGTGCTCAGGATTCACCTGAAAAAAAGAAAAGAAAAAAGAATAATGAGAATTGAACAAAAATTGTTGCACCCCGAAAGATAATATTTTTTTTATTAATTTATTTTCATCATCATGATCAACCCATTAGCGGCTCACTACAGAGCACGGGTCTCCTTCTCAGAGTGAGAAGGGTTTTGGCCATAGTCTACCACGCTGGCCAAGCGGATTGGCAGACTTCACACACCTTTGAGAACATTATGGAGAACTCTCAGGTATGCAGGTTTCCTCACGATGTTTTCCTTCACCGTTAAAGCAAGTGATATTTAAATACTTAAAACGCACATAACTCCGAAAAGTTAGAGGTGCGTGCCCCGGGATCGAACCCACGACCTCCGATTAGAAGTCGGTCGTCCTAACCACTAGGCTATCACAGCTTTTTTTTTTATTAATTAATTTATTTTATTTTATTAATTAATTATTTTTATATTGAGAAAATAGTATTTGTACGATAAAAGAGGGCGAAATATTTCCGTGCCATAATTTTACAGGGCGAAATATTCCCGTTTCGTAATTTTACTGGGCAAAATATTACCACGCTATAATTTCACTGGGCGAAATATTTCTACACCCTAATTTATTTTACTAGGCGAAATATTTCTGTACCATAATTTTACAGGGCGAAATATTTCCGTGCCATAATTTTACTAGGCGAAATATTTCCGTGCCATAATTTTACTAGGCGAAATATTTCGTGCCATAATTTTACTGGATAAGTAAAATATTTTCATGCCGTAATTATTTTACTGAGCAAATATTTGTGTGTCATAATTATCCTGGTCGAAATATTGCCAAAATAATGATATGTTCACGAAAACTTTACGGTCAAAGTATTTTCGCACGATGATTTTACTGGATAAAAATTATTTTCGTATCATAATTTAAATTATCTTTCTGGACTGTAATTTTTATGTCCAAACTAGAAAAAAAAACCCACATTCCCGAGTCCTCATTGATTGCAACGCGTATCTATCATCCCTGGCATTCGTGTACTCGAACAGTCCGTAGTGCGGGTTAAACAGTTCCCTGCCCAGTAGATAGCGCATCTACATGCAACCACTTCCTCGCGACGCCGCAGAAATGACGAGCAACCGTTAGGGAAAAAAAATCACTCACCCCCGAGTCAGCATTGATCTGCAACGCGTATCTATCGTCGCCCGCGTTCGCGTACTGGAACAGTCCGTAGTGCGGGTTGAACAGTTCCCTGCCCAGCAGGTGCAGCCACTCCCTCGCGACTCCGCCGTAGTCGAGCCCCTCTTCGCCGCGGAACTTGACGAGCAACCGTTAGGAAAAAAATCACTCACCCCCGAGTCAGCATTGATCTGCAAAGCGTATCTATCGTCGCCCGCGTTCGCGTACTGGAACAGTCCGTAGTGCGGGTTGAACAGTTCCCTGCCCAGCAGGTGCAGCCACTCGCGCGCCACGCCGCCGTAGTCGAGCCCCTCCTCGCCGCGGAACTTGACGAGCAACCGTTAGGAAAAAAAATCACTCACCCCCGAGTCCGCGTTGATCTGCAAAGCGTATCTATCGTCGCCCGCGTTCGCGTACTGGAACAGTCCGTAGTGCGGGTTGAACAGTTCCCTGCCCAGCAGGTGCAGCCACTCGCGCGCCACGCCGCCGTAGTCGAGCCCCTCCTCGCCGCGGAACTTGACGAGCAACCGTTTGCGCAGCTCCTTGCCACGCAGCTTCATCACGAGCCGGTACGATTCCTCCAGTACTTCGTTACGTGATACCTGTTGAAGATTGTACCGTGGGATTCTTGAATAAGGCAAGGAGACTAATGTAAAACTAATGGTTTAAGGCTTATTTCGTCATTTAACGATATAATCTAATCTCGTCGTGACCACGATCTATGCAACTGGATCCGAAATATCGATAAACAAACATTTTTATCGTGGTGTGTACTCGTATTTTAAATTATAGTTGGGACATTACAAACGTGCGAACTGAGCCATAAAACATTACGATAATAGGGTTGTGAGTGCTCTCCCTCGCTCTTCATTAAACCTGTTATCGACTATCGAAAAATCCTTTTTTACTGTTACACAATACCAGAGAAACAGGTTCTAGTTCCATAAGGCCTGTAAGTGCGAGTAAGAAGTCCGATAAAAATTGTTGAATAAGTTGTCATTTTGCCTTCGGCATATTACATAACAGCGAGCGTTTATAAACTGAAGACGCCGTATATAAACGGCAGATTCAAACAATATGCCTGCAACATACAGGTTTATTAAAAAAAAAAACAATATGATATACTTTCATACATACCTCGATTCGACAGTGGCCAGTCTGCGGCTGCAGCGCCTGCAGCTCCGCGCGCAGCACCCGCGCCTTGGCCGCCAGGTCGCGCTTGTACTTCGGCAGCGCGTCCGCGTCGGCCGGCTCGACGCACGCGGGGGTCGCGGCCGGCGCGGGGGCGGCCGGGCTGGCGGGGGCGGGGGGCGCCGACTCTAACGGGGGCGTCTGGAAACATTACAAACATATTAAAAACACATAGTAAACCTGTTTGTCATGTTTATAGTACATTCAATACTACTGTATTTTTCACTTCTAATACAATTATTGTAAGTTCTTGTTTATGTTTGAACTGTTTATAGCTTAATCAGAATGTGATGGCAAAAGAAAAATTCCGGAATTTCTATAGTGCCAGTAACATTTTGCATTAAAATTGGACAGAGCCTAATCATTAAATATTTTCTGGCATCCATGCCTGAAAAGATTGAAAATTGTATACCCCGATTTCTAATTCCGTGGAATTCTGACATTTCGTAATGTTACCTGAGATAAAACAATTCCCACAAAAAAGATAAAAATTCAAAACTTATGTAAATAAAAATCAACTGCCGCATGTAGATATGACAAATGCCTAACAGACACTTCATGGTGAGAATGTCATTTGACCTCCATTTTTGAATGAATTTTTTCAATGTGCTTCTTTTGTTTTCTATTGCTGTTAGTGTGCACTTTCTAGTTTCCACTCTTGATGTTTTCTATTTTAAGGCGAAACGACTAATATTATTATTCGACATATGGCTTTTTTGATGACAGGGAATTAAAGTAGTTTGGGGTAAAATCGTACTTCGTAGATGTTAAGCCTGTTCTCCATACAAATAATTCATCTGTAAATGATAATGACAGCTGTCAGAATTCCACGGAATTAGAAATCAGGGTATAGAAGTACAGCTGCCCCTGGGCCGTCGTTGTTGTTGTACTCACCAGTCGGGCGGACAGCGCGAGACGGGGGTCGGTGAACTGCGTGGTGCGGTTGTTGTGGTCCACGAAGTAGGGTCGTCCGGAGGGCGCGTGGCGCATCTCCCAGCCGGGCGGCAGCGCGCCGGCCGCGGCCGCGCAGTGGCGCAGGTGCTGCGGCACGCGCGGGTCGTGCCACGTCGACGCGCCCGTCACGCTGTTGTAGAAGTACACCTGCCCCTGGGCCGTCGCTGTTGTTGTACTCACCAGTCGGGCGGACAGCGCGAGGCGGGGGTCGGTGAACTGCGTGGTGCGGTTGTTGTGGTCCACGAAGTAGGGTCGTCCGGAGGGCGCGTGGCGCATCTCCCAGCCGGGCGGCAGCGCGCCGGCCGCGGCCGCGCAGTGGCGCAGGTGCTGCGGCACGCGCGGGTCGTGCCACGTCGACGCGCCCGTCACGCTGTTGTAGAAGTACAGCTGCCCCTGGGCCGTCGTTGTTGTTGTACTCACCAGTCGGGCGGACAGCGCGAGGCGGGGGTCGGTGAACTGCGTGGTGCGGTTGTTGTGGTCCACGAAGTAGGGTCGTCCGGAGGGCGCGTGGCGCATCTCCCAGCCGGGCGGCAGCGCGCCGGCCGCGGCCGCGCAGTGGCGCAGGTGCTGCGGCACGCGCGGGTCGTGCCACGTCGACGCGCCCGTCACGCTGTTGTAGAAGTACACCTGCCCCTGGGCCGTCGTTGTTGTTGTACTCACCAGTCGGGCGGACAGCGCGAGACGGGGGTCGGTGAACTGCGTGGTGCGGTTGTTGTGGTCCACGAAGTAGGGTCGTCCGGAGGGCGCGTGGCGCATCTCCCAGCCGGGCGGCAGCGCGCCGGCCGCGGCCGCGCAGTGGCGCAGGTGCTGCGGCACGCGCGGGTCGTGCCACGTCGACGCGCCCGTCACGCTGTTGTAGAAGTACAGCTGCCCCTGGGCCGTCGTTGTTGTTGTACTCACCAGTCGGGCGGACAGCGCGAGGCGGGGGTCGGTGAACTGCGTGGTGCGGTTGTTGTGGTCCACGAAGTAGGGTCGTCCGGAGGGCGCGTGGCGCATCTCCCAGCCGGGCGGCAGCGCGCCGGCCGCGGCCGCGCAGTGGCGCAGGTGCTGCGGCACGCGCGGGTCGTGCCACGTCGACGCGCCCGTCACGCTGTTGTAGAAGTACAGCTGCCCCTGGGCCGTCGTTGTTGTTGTACTCACCAGTCGGGCGGACAGCGCGAGGCGGGGGTCGGTGAACTGCGTGGTGCGGTTGTTGTGGTCCACGAAGTAGGGTCGTCCGGAGGGCGCGTGGCGCATCTCCCAGCCGGGCGGCAGCGCGCCGGCCGCGGCCGCGCAGTGGCGCAGGTGCTGCGGCACGCGCGGGTCGTGCCACGTCGACGCGCCCGTCACGCTGTTGTAGAAGTACACCTGCCCCTGGGCCGTCGCTGTTGTTGTACTCACCAGTCGGGCGGACAGCGCGAGGCGGGGGTCGGTGAACTGCGTGGTGCGGTTGTTGTGGTCCACGAAGTAGGGTCGTCCGGAGGGCGCGTGGCGCATCTCCCAGCCGGGCGGCAGCGCGCCGGCCGCGGCCGCGCAGTGGCGCAGGTGCTGCGGCACGCGCGGGTCGTGCCACGTCGACGCGCCCGTCACGCTGTTGTAGAAGTACACCTGCCCCTGGGCCGTCGCTGTTGTTGTACTCACCAGTCGGGCGGACAGCGCGAGGCGGGGGTCGGTGAACTGCGTGGTGCGGTTGTTGTGGTCCACGAAGTAGGGTCGTCCGGAGGGCGCGTGGCGCATCTCCCAGCCGGGCGGCAGCGCGCCGGCCGCGGCCGCGCAGTGGCGCAGGTGCTGCGGCACGCGCGGGTCGTGCCACGTCGACGCGCCCGTCACGCTGTTGTAGAAGTACAGCTGCCCCTGGGCCGTCGTTGTTGTTGTACTCACCAGTCGGGCGGACAGCGCGAGGCGGGGGTCGGTGAACTGCGTGGTGCGGTTGTTGTGGTCCACGAAGTAGGGTCGTCCGGAGGGCGCGTGGCGCATCTCCCAGCCGGGCGGCAGCGCGCCGGCCGCGGCCGCGCAGTGGCGCAGGTGCTGCGGCACGCGCGGGTCGTGCCACGTCGACGCGCCCGTCACGCTGTTGTAGAAGTACAGCTGCCCCTGGGCCGTCGTTGTTGTTGTACTCACCAGTCGGGCGGACAGCGCGAGGCGGGGGTCGGTGAACTGCGTGGTGCGGTTGTTGTGGTCCACGAAGTAGGGTCGTCCGGAGGGCGCGTGGCGCATCTCCCAGCCGGGCGGCAGCGCGCCGGCCGCGGCCGCGCAGTGGCGCAGGTGCTGCGGCACGCGCGGGTCGTGCCACGTCGACGCGCCCGTCACGCTGTTGTAGAAGTACAGCTGCCCCTGGGCCGTCGTTGTTGTTGTACTCACCAGTCGGGCGGACAGCGCGAGGCGGGGGTCGGTGAACTGCGTGGTGCGGTTGTTGTGGTCCACGAAGTAGGGTCGTCCGGAGGGCGCGTGGCGCATCTCCCAGCCGGGCGGCAGCGCGCCGGCCGCGGCCGCGCAGTGGCGCAGGTGCTGCGGCACGCGCGGGTCGTGCCACGTCGACGCGCCCGTCACGCTGTTGTAGAAGTACACCTGCCCCTGGGCCGTCGCTGTTGTTGTACTCACCAGTCGGGCGGACAGCGCGAGGCGGGGGTCGGTGAACTGCGTGGTGCGGTTGTTGTGGTCCACGAAGTAGGGTCGTCCGGAGGGCGCGTGGCGCATCTCCCAGCCGGGCGGCAGCGCGCCGGCCGCGGCCGCGCAGTGGCGCAGGTGCTGCGGCACGCGCGGGTCGTGCCACGTCGACGCGCCCGTCACGCTGTTGTAGAAGTACACCTGCCCCTGGGCCGTCGCTGTTGTTGTACTCACCAGTCGGGCGGACAGCGCGAGGCGGGGGTCGGTGAACTGCGTGGTGCGGTTGTTGTGGTCCACGAAGTAGGGTCGTCCGGAGGGCGCGTGGCGCATCTCCCAGCCGGGCGGCAGCGCGCCGGCCGCGGCCGCGCAGTGGCGCAGGTGCTGCGGCACGCGCGGGTCGTGCCACGTCGACGCGCCCGTCACGCTGTTGTAGAAGTACAGCTGCCCCTGGGCCGTCGTTGTTGTTGTACTCACCAGTCGGGCGGACAGCGCGAGGCGGGGGTCGGTGAACTGCGTGGTGCGGTTGTTGTGGTCCACGAAGTAGGGTCGTCCGGAGGGCGCGTGGCGCATCTCCCAGCCGGGCGGCAGCGCGCCGGCCGCGGCCGCGCAGTGGCGCAGGTGCTGCGGCACGCGCGGGTCGTGCCACGTCGACGCGCCCGTCACGCTGTTGTAGAAGTACAGCTGCCCCTGGGCCGTCGTTGTTGTTGTACTCACCAGTCGGGCGGACAGCGCGAGGCGGGGGTCGGTGAACTGCGTGGTGCGGTTGTTGTGGTCCACGAAGTAGGGTCGTCCGGAGGGCGCGTGGCGCATCTCCCAGCCGGGCGGCAGCGCGCCGGCCGCGGCCGCGCAGTGGCGCAGGTGCTGCGGCACGCGCGGGTCGTGCCACGTCGACGCGCCCGTCACGCTGTTGTAGAAGTACAGCTGCCCCTGGGCCGTCGTTGTTGTTGTACTCACCAGTCGGGCGGACAGCGCGAGGCGGGGGTCGGTGAACTGCGTGGTGCGGTTGTTGTGGTCCACGAAGTAGGGTCGTCCGGAGGGCGCGTGGCGCATCTCCCAGCCGGGCGGCAGCGCGCCGGCCGCGGCCGCGCAGTGGCGCAGGTGCTGCGGCACGCGCGGGTCGTGCCACGTCGACGCGCCCGTCACGCTGTTGTAGAAGTACAGCTGCCCCTGGGCCGTCGTTGTTGTTGTACTCACCAGTCGGGCGGACAGCGCGAGGCGGGGGTCGGTGAACTGCGTGGTGCGGTTGTTGTGGTCCACGAAGTAGGGTCGTCCGGAGGGCGCGTGGCGCATCTCCCAGCCGGGCGGCAGCGCGCCGGCCGCGGCCGCGCAGTGGCGCAGGTGCTGCGGCACGCGCGGGTCGTGCCACGTCGACGCGCCCGTCACGCTGTTGTAGAAGTACAGCTGCCCCTGGGCCGTCGTTGTTGTTGTACTCACCAGTCGGGCGGACAGCGCGAGGCGGGGGTCGGTGAACTGCGTGGTGCGGTTGTTGTGGTCCACGAAGTAGGGTCGTCCGGAGGGCGCGTGGCGCATCTCCCAGCCGGGCGGCAGCGCGCCGGCCGCGGCCGCGCAGTGGCGCAGGTGCTGCGGCACGCGCGGGTCGTGCCACGTCGACGCGCCCGTCACGCTGTTGTAGAAGTACAGCTGCCCCTGGGCCGTCGTTGTTGTTGTACTCACCAGTCGGGCGGACAGCGCGAGGCGGGGGTCGGTGAACTGCGTGGTGCGGTTGTTGTGGTCCACGAAGTAGGGTCGTCCGGAGGGCGCGTGGCGCATCTCCCAGCCGGGCGGCAGCGCGCCGGCCGCGGCCGCGCAGTGGCGCAGGTGCTGCGGCACGCGCGGGTCGTGCCACGTCGACGCGCCCGTCACGCTGTTGTAGAAGTACAGCTGCCCCTGGGCCGTCGTTGTTGTTGTACTCACCAGTCGGGCGGACAGCGCGAGGCGGGGGTCGGTGAACTGCGTGGTGCGGTTGTTGTGGTCCACGAAGTAGGGTCGTCCGGAGGGCGCGTGGCGCATCTCCCAGCCGGGCGGCAGCGCGCCGGCCGCGGCCGCGCAGTGGCGCAGGTGCTGCGGCACGCGCGGGTCGTGCCACGTCGACGCGCCCGTCACGCTGTTGTAGAAGTACACTTGCCCCTGGGCTGTCGTTCGCATTTCTGAAAAGAGGGGAAATTGAATCATTTAAATTCACCCGCTAAGATGCCACATCCTTACCCATCGTCACTTCGGTCACTTTAATTCTAAGGCGTCGTCTTAATTGGCAAACGATCGTACGATGAATACGATCGATCTCACAATGAGAATTAGTACTGCGATCGTGCGATGACTTGCGAGCTTCAATTAGGACACTCTTTCGATTCGTATGTTTGATTCGATCGTGCGACGAAATCGATTGTATTGGTCGTACAATCGTTTCCCAATTAAGACGACGCCTTAGAATTAAAGTGACCTAAGTCAAACATGTGACAATAATCTACGAGATTGAAAGTTAAACCGACTTCATCACACACTTAACGGTCTAACTAAAGGTTTAAAAAAGGTTAGGCAATAACGACATAGCCAGTTTGGTAGTAGATATTTAATACTTATTCTGCTGTAAACAATCTCAAAACAGAACTAACTTGACCGATCCAAAAAATAGTGTTATCTTTTTCATAATGTTTCTTGCAGCAAAATTCATTATTTTAAAATTTAATGAAGACATTGTATACAGCTGAATAAGCAGACAACTGGATATCAAGGTTTATTGTTATTCGTACCATATCCGGGTGGTAGGTCAGTGGCAGCCACGACGACGGGGGTCACGGTGGAAGGCGACGATGGAGTGGTCGGCTGTCGACTTCTCACCGCTGTCTGCGGCTGAGGTTCTGGCCTGAAATGACACAAAAACACATAATAATATATCTTTTTAACACAATTTAACAAAGACCTGTGTTGCATCTGTTTCTTCTACTTTTGAAAGTATTTATTCATTTCTTGATGACAACAATTTTTTTTTCAGATTAGATGTTTTTTTATTCAGAGTTAATCGCGGTATAAGGGGAACGTTACCGAAAACGTGGCGCTATTATTATACTACCTAAACACAATTCAATACCAATAACCATATTTTGTCTTATACTTGTAGTACAGTGGTTTAGTATTTAGAATTTTTCAAACCGGCAATATAAAGCGTGTACAACTCGGGGTCACCGCGGCGACAACTTTAGATATTTACCCAACGTTCGCTGACTTCTAGCGTCACCTGATTGCATTACATTGCGAACTTTAAAAAAAATACAGGAAATATTTTAATCCTTTTTTTCGCGTTTTTGTGGTACCTTGTCGGCTGTAATCTATATTACCTGTCTTCATTTTCGATAGCTTTCCCCTTACACCGGTTATATAAGTCTCACACAGAATCCGAATTAATTTTATGAAAGGTAAGTTAGGTATCTTTTTCAAAGTCAAACTAAAAAGGGCATACCTTAATGATATAGAAGCTGCGTGGCTGACGTCGCTCTCTGACACTGGTGACGCCGGCGAGGTGGGTGATGTGGGTGAGGTGGGTGAGACGGGGGATCCTGGCGAGATGGGTGTGACGGGGCTGGTGGGTGCGGGAGAGGGTGACGGGGTGGTGGGGGGCGTGGTCGGCGGAGGCGACGCGGGCTGGGACTCCACCGGGCGCTCCCATTGGGTCTGCCGGATCGCGTGGTTCACATAGTATATCCTGAAAGTTTAAAAATTATGAATTATCCACCTTTACTTGATCTTTTCATTCATTGTTTTTTACGATGCATAATGGTATGCAATGGAGTTTTTACTATTTACTTCTGAGCTGTGTTAATCTATACTTCCATCAGATTATTAATAATTATTATCTTAGACCAGATAGGCAATTTTTAGGGAAATAATATGTTCCAACTTAGACTTCATCATGGCTTTCCATTAGGCAAGATTGTCATCAAGCCGAAGCGTATCCATACAATTAAAAAAAATCAGCCAAGTGCGAGTCGGGCCTCGCTCTTTCAGGGTTCCGTACATAATTATGAACAATATAATATTTTGGGTCTAAGAAATATTTAATTTCCGAGCTAGACATCGCAACAAACCGTGAAAGAAAAACCCAAAAAAATGTTCGTTTATTTTGGTCACAGCTTATAAACTATTTAATAAATCGTTGTTTTCAGTATTTGTTATTTAAATAGAGCATATAGTACATAATATACTGAAATATCATATTCCCAACTAGTTTAGTTTTTGAGATAGCCCCCGTCACAAAAATGGTCTAAAACTGACAACTTTGATGGCCTCCCATTCCCTTATTTTTTGAGATAAAAATTAAAAAAATATATATTTGTACTGTACTTAATGAGCTCTAAACAATGATACCCCACAAGCTAGGGTAAAGAAAAAATTTTTTTTCCGGCTCCTTTTTCATGTATGGGAGCCCCCCTGAAAAATAATTTAATTCAATTTCTAATTCAATATTTGATTTTGGGTTAACGTTTTACACTAAATACCAAAATTTCAGGTTTGTAACTCATTTCGTCTGCGAGCTAGAGACCTGTGACCGGCGGACAGACGGACAGACAGCCGAGTGACATTAATAGGGCTCCGTTTTTTACCCTTCGGGTACGGAACCCTAAAAATGTACACCACGTGCCTATCTTCCACTATTAATAATGTAATATTCTTTGAAAATAAAAAATAAATAGTAGTCTTCCACTAGTAGAAATGTAATACACCAAAATTTACACCTCTCTCCCCAATGCTGACCACATCATCGGGTGCTATCTCTGGTTCTCCTGGAGCACCATCTCGGAACAGCAGAGATTGCAGCCTGCCCAGTGCCCGGATACAGCACACATCGGCATTCCTCACCTTCCACTATTGCTGCACCTCCTCTCCTCCCAATGCTGTGGTAATGGTGAGCTTTGCACATTGTTGTTGACGGGGAGCTCTCTCGGGGTCCTCACTTCACCGGCCGGGCCCACCACAGCTAGCGGAGAGCCTTCTCCGGCCGCTGACGCAGGTTCCCCACGGGCGCCATCCCGAGACAGAAGAGACACTATGACCTGACCGCGCACACCACATGTCTCACCAGAACTGTCTTCGCTGAGTTCGAGACATTGATCTGAAGAAAAAATGGACTTATAACAATTATTATTTAATCACATCTATTTCTCATAGTCATTTTAAACAATTCAATATCACTTGCTTTAACGGTGACGGAAAACATTGTGAGGAAATGTGCATGCCTGGAAGTTCAAAGGCATATGAGTCTACCAATCTGCACTTTGATGAATGTGGAGGATTATGGCCTAAACCCTCTCTGAGAGGAGGCCTGTGCCCTGTAGTGGGCCGCTAAAGATTGATAATGATGATGACGAAGATTTCGCATACTATGGAAAGGCTTAGTTTGTCCTATTGTAATTATTAATATACTGCTATAACACACACATGAAATTAATTCATATTCTTCCTCATTGTTTCTGCGAGGATATTATGACATTCCCATTATTGCTAGATTTGTCCTTAGCCTACTTGTCCTTAGAACTATGGTGAACTATGAACCTTGACAAAAGCTTTAGGTAGGTAATTAAAACACAAAAGTGGAATCCTACTGATAGTACCTGAGGTGCAGAGAAACAAATAGTAGGTCCTTAATCTATGCAATCAACACTATCTTACTTTGACTTAAGTGTTGCTTATGGTACTTTGACTACCTGCTTTTAAAGTATACAATATATTGAAAACTCACATCCAGTATCTTTTAATTTGTGCACAGTGGATGGCTGAATCCGAACACAACCAAGGAAACCAGAACCCTGGCGTTTGTGCACTTTGCGCTGATTCCATACACTGTAAAGAAATATTTCACACATGTTAAGGCTGATACACATTCTACTATGTGTTAAGTGCTTAACAAATTGGTGTTCATTCAGTTGTGCACAATCCATCTTAAAGTAGTGATACACTTTTCAGTAGGAAATATAGTGAAAATATAGCATTACTTTTAGAACTGTCAATTCAGTTGAGTTTAGAGATTGTGGACAACTGAATTATGCACGAAATTGTTACTAAATATTTAAGAGAATTTTTTCACACGCAAGATTTTAAGCTATCACGTGAGGCGTGGTAAATGGCGCGGCGCACGCACTGTTCCATAATAGACTGGAGCTGACGCGTAAAAACTTTTTAAATATTCCATACCAATATTATAAATGCGAAAGTGTGTCTGCTTTTCACAGCCCAACAGTTTTACCAATTTTGATGAAATTTGGTACAGATTTAGCTTACATCTCGGGGACAGACAGACTATTTTTTATCCCAGAAAATTAAAGAGTTCTCACGGAATTCTTAAAGGTCCATCCGTTTTAACTGATTTATACATACAGAGGTAAATTGCATCCTGGAAATAGATATAGGCAACTTTTATGCCGGAAAAGAAAATAGTTCCCAAAGGATTTTAAAACCTGATTCTATGCGGACGAAGTCGCAGGCATCATCTAGTAATTAGTAACTCAAACTATTTTTCCTTTGGTATAACAATCAAAGCAACGGGCTGCGTGCTGATATTTCCTTGTTTTTTTTTTAAGAGGAAGTTTGAAAGTGAGGCCAATGATGAGATTCCTCAATGGAGAGATTCCTTTCGTCTGTTGTGCTTGAAAATATCTCCATTTGAACTACAGTTGTTAAATGTTTATTCTTCTTTAATATTTATTTGTCTACAATAATATTTCTACAATAAGTATACTATATTGTATAATATATATATATATATATATATATATATATATATACATACCTAATTGTAATACCATCGCCCTTTGTTAGATATAGATCATAATGCGTATTCCATTTTGGGTCCAGAGTCGCTTTCACAGCATTTGTGGAGTACACTTGGCCACTGCCGTCCACAGATATTTTTGCAAATGGATCTGGTAATCCTACAACAATGTAAACAACAAATATTAAAATAAAACAGTCATACAACTAAAGTAATATTAAGGTTGAAATCCATGATGAAATTTAGACATAACAAGCAGTTTCACTGACAAATATAGTTTTATATAATTCAGAGATGATAATATTATGTGCATTTAATAATTTATTGTTATAATGTTTTATTAATAATTCGCACAGCAAACAGTTTCTATTAAACTGACTGATTATAAAATAGCCTACATTTCTCAGAATACACAAAAAGTTATCTCATTGTTTACGTTTATAAGTAGTAATTGTTTATTATGTCATGGGAACTTCTTAAAATTGTATAATATTCATACAAACTCATAGATATAATAAAAAATATTTTCTTTGTTGTAATGTTTCTACTCCTGTACATAATTCTTTAAACAAAACTTAACTGGTCCAACACTAGTACTATCTTTTTCTATAGTGTTAAGTGATTATTGTGAAAGTTCAGTTTTCTACAACTGGATTTTTTTTCGTATTTGTATTTTGGATTTGTGCTCAACTGACAGTGTGGCCAATTCTGTTGCACACAATCTCTAAACCTAAACTAAAATGACAGGCCTAAATATATTCCTATCTCTTTCACAATGTTCCCTGCGGAAAAGGATAGCACTATTTTTAAACTTGTCAATTTAGTTTAGGTTTAGAGATTGTGTATAACAGAATTGGCCACAATATCACAAGTATATCCTATTTTACATTACTCCAAGGAACTACCAAAGTTGTAGACATCTAGTTTAAATTAATTATCAATACAATAACAAAAAATATGGAGCATGTCATTGAAATTTTTATCAAATACAGATAAAAACTGTGACATGGACTCAATTTAACGATTATCATAAACATTATTGATTGCTATCCATGCAAACTTTGTATAAGATGGTGGCAAAGTTGGCTTGAACCATCACATACGAGTGATGGTTCATTCATTCATAGCATTTGCACACCAAAGTCTTTCAACAATTCAATTTTGAATAAATTGTGCATTTTAGTACCTACCTCTTTCAAAATATTTTTTTAAGTTAAAATATTATCAAAAAGAATAAAACAGGCTATATGAGCAAATGGATCAATGAATGCTGAACCCAAATATGTGTTAGGTACACCAACTATCTGTTAAAATAGATCGACTCGAATACCAATCTACTATATTAGTCATAGACCTATAGATACTCTTTGTAATGTACTGGCTGAATAGGATTGACTGTCACATGTATTTATAAATAGTTTATATTTTGAAAATTGTTGTTCCTAGAAAAAATGTCTGAATACACGTCATTGTTATCATCGACCGAATATTTTATTTAAATATTAGTTGAGTATTATTATTTACTTATAATAGGTTATGGGCTTGCCCGCTCTTCTAAATGGAAGCCGGTAAATATGCTTGTAATATTCAGAAGCTCACAGGCGAATCAAACTATGGTTCTTGGGCCTTTGCTATTGAACTTCTGCTGACGGACCTAGACTTATGGGACTGTGTAAGTAGTACTTATGACTCTACTACAGATGAAACAAAGAAAAAGGATAATAAAGCTCGTGCTAAAATATGTTTATCTATATCGGAGCATATATATCCGTTAGTACAATCAACAAAAACAGCATGGGAAGCATGGTCTGCTTTAAAAAAGGCATACGCAGACTCTGGTTTGATGCGGAGGCTTAGCTTACTAAGAAAATTATTTTCGATGAAATTAAATAATTTTGCTAATATGGAATTATATATAACTGAGATCCAAGCAACGCAGCACTCCCTTCAATCCATTCAAGCTGGATTAGATGATGAATTTGTCGGTATTATACTGTTAGCTGGATTGACGGAAGCCTACAATCCTCTAGTTATGGCTATGGAGCACTCTGGAACAAGAATCTCTTCCGAGAATGTCATCTCCGCCTTGTTAAAAGAAGGACAAAGGCAGAAAGAAGCAGGCAGCAGCAGTGACGTAAAGGACAATTCAGTGTTGGTTTCACGTACTAGTAGGTATAATAGCAATCGTAGTAAAAATGTTATTTGTCATTTATGCAAGAAAAAGGGGCATTTTAAGTGGCAATGTAAAACGCCTAAAGACGATGTTAAGAAAACTACTAACATGCTAGTTACTACAGATTTTGTTACACTAGTAGCTCGGCATGGTAGTGATAGTTGGGTAATAGATAGTGGAGCGACGTCCCACATGACTTCAAACAAAGCTATATTGGCACCTACAAAACCTTGTACAAAAGTTGTTACTTGTGCTAATAATGAAAAAATTGTGGCAACTTCTGAAGGTAGTGTACAATTAAACGTAAGTCATGAGGGTCGTACTCGAGGATTGACTATGGAAAATGTATTAGTTATTCCTGAATTAGTTACCAACTTAATGTCTGTTGGCAGGTTTGCAGATGATAACAAGATAATTGTTTTTGATAAATATAGCTGTAAGGTTTTTGACAGTAATATATCTGTGATGGGAAGCCCTTTGTTCTCCGCACCACGCGTTAACGGTCTCTATGTATTAGGTTCCGTAGATAACAAGGCGACGGTTCTTATAGGTCAAGGTCATAATGACTTTGAGTTGTGGCATCGGCGGTTGGGTCATCTATCTCAATCAGAAATGCTCAAGTTAAAAGGTATCGTTAAAGGCCTGTGTTATAATCCGAAGGATTGCAAGGTACCGTGTATTCCTTGTAGTCAAGGAAAACTTAGTTCTAAGAAGTTTCCCAAAAGGAAATTTAAGAGGGCTTCACATGTGCTAGAGTTGGTGCATAGCGACATTGCTGGTCCCATGGAGGTGGAGACATGGGGTGGCAAAAGATATATGTTAATCTTTGTAGATGATTACAGCAGGAAAGTATTTGGATATTTTTTAAAGCGTAAGTCGGAGACTTATGAATGTTTCCAAGATTTTCAAATGCTAGTTGAAAAACAAACAGGTAAGAAGATAAAAAGATTTCGAACGGATAATGGTGGTGAATATACCAGTATAGAGTTTGAAAATTATTTAAAGAAACAGGGAATTATTCATCAAACTAGTGTACCATATACTCCGCAGCAAAATGGGGTTGCAGAGAGAACAATAAGGACTATAACCGAGAAGGCCAGATGTATGCTAGCAGAAAGTAAGCTGAATAAAAAGTTTTGGGGAGAGGCAATGCGTACAGCCATTTATTTAAAAAACCGATCTCCCACCATGGCTCTTCAAGGAAAAGTACCAGAGCAAGTTTGGACCGCAGAAGACGTAGACGTCTCTCATTTAAAAATATTTGGTTCAAAAGCTCAAGTCCTTATTAAAGATGGTAGTCGAAAGAAACTAGATCCAAAGACACGAGAGCTGACTTTTATTGGATATAGTGATGTACAAAAGGGTTACAGATTTTGTGACATGAAGAATCCCAGACAGTTGATTATTGCTAGAGATGCAGTTTTTGACGAGAGCTTACCTGAAAGAAAGAATACTGACTTACAAGAACGAGATAATACTATCGAGTTTGAAGTTCCAGGACAAGTTATTGAGTTGCCAGGTCAAAGCACTGAAGAAGTTGAATCTTCTACACCAGGCAATGGTGAAGTAGAAGACGAATTTCATGATTCAATTGATTCAAATAATGTTGAATTGGAAGGTTCTCAAATTGAGAGAGAAGTTGAAGCTGTCGAGCGTCGATATCCTTTAAGGAATAGAGTTCCTCACAGAATAGATGATTTTGACTACAGTTTTATGATATCAAACGAGCCAGTATCAGTTAAGGATGTGATGGAGCGCAGTGATAAAACACTTTGGCTTGATGCGATGCGTCAAGAATATGACTCTCTCATTGATAATCAAACGTGGGAGCTGGTTGATCGCCCTAGAGGGGTTAATGTGGTCAAATGCAAATGGCTCTTTAAGTTAAAAACTGGTGCTGATGGAACTGTGCAACGACATAAAGCAAGACTGGTTGCAAAAGGATATTCCCAGAAGTGGGGGGAAGATTATTCTGAGACCTTTGCGCCTGTGGTAAAGCTGTCATCAATTCGGTTATTGTTGGCTTTATCAGCAGAGACAGATTTGGTGGTTCATCACATAGATGTAACGACGGCTTTCCTTAACGGCGATTTGGAGGAAAATTTATATATGGAGCAACCAGAGTCTTTCATTGCGAAAGGAAATGAAGGAAAAGTATGCAAGCTGAAAAAGGCTATATATGGCCTAAAGCAGGCTGCTCGATGTTGGAACGTGAAAATTCATGCTCATATAGTTAAAATCGGATTTACAAGATGTAAATATGATCCGTGTGTTTATGTGAAGAAGATTAATAACAGATTAATAGTTATTGCTCTTTATGTTGATGACTTCTATATAATGGGAAATTCAGTCAAAGATATAGAAGTTGTGAAGAGGGGAATAGGAGAAGTTTTCAAAGTTAAAGATTTAGGTGAGGCCAAAGATTGTTTAGGCATAGATTTAGCTCACAAAAGAGGTGAGATTCACTTAAGTCAAAGTCATTTTGCTAAAAAGGTTTTATTTAAATACGGCATGGAGGACTGCAAGCCAGTCAAAACCCCAATGGAACCAAATTTAAAATTAGAAAAAGGCGATAAAACAGCAGATATGACTTTTCAAGAAATTTTGGGGTCACTCATGTATTTATCTTGTGGAACTCGACCAGATTTGACTCATGCAGTGAGTTATCTTAGTCAGTTCAATTCTTGTTGGAATGAAACTCACATGGTCGCACTCAAAAGAGTGTTGAGGTATTTAAGAGGCACTGTAGATTATAAGTTAATCTACAAGAAAACTGGTAAGCGCCTTACTGCGTATACAGATGCAGATTGGGGAAGCAATAGTGATGGGCACTCCTTTACTGGATACGTAGTTATGTTTGGAGGTGCAGCAGTTTCTTGGCAGGCTCGCAAACAGCATTGTTTTGCATTAAGTACAGCAGAAGCTGAATACATTGCAATTTGCGAAGCTGCAAAGGAGATTGTGTATATCAAAGGGCTTTTCAAAGAAGTAGCAGGATATACATATAGTATTGATTTATATAGTGATAGTCAAAGTGCTAGTAAATTGGTTTACACTGCGGCAGTAGGCAGGAGATCAAAACACATAAATATTAGGTATCATTATATTAGAGAATTAGCTGAAGCAAAAGAAATAGTTGTTAAATATTGTGAGACAAATTTAATGCCAGCTGATTTTTTAACAAAGAGTTTACCTAAACCTAAGTTTGAATTTTGTGTTCGGTATATTGGTATTGATTCAGTGGGGGTGTTAAAATAGATCGACTCGAATACCAATCTACTATATTAGTCATAGACCTATAGATACTCTTTGTAATGTACTGGCTGAATAGGATTGACTGTCACATGTATTTATAAATAGTTTATATTTTGAAAATTGTTGTTCCTAGAAAAAATGTCTGAATACACGTCATTGTTATCATCGACCGAATATTTTATTTAAATATTAGTTGAGTATTATTATTTACTTATAATACTATCCACAGGGGAACATACAA
The DNA here is from genome assembly GCA_920104075.1 of Melanargia galathea. Classification (NCBI taxonomy): domain Eukaryota; kingdom Metazoa; phylum Arthropoda; class Insecta; order Lepidoptera; family Nymphalidae; genus Melanargia; species Melanargia galathea. Next base: position 25,943,847 of record OV049856.1, on the reverse strand, counting down.
GCAGGCACACACTTTTTTAAACACATTATTTTAAACATATTAATTTAATTTAACTATTAATAAAGGTATTATGGATACGTTTATTATTTGAATATATAATGCCGTATGCCTTACAATTAACTTTATATTTACATATTATGATTGCGTGACTTCCTGTAAAATTAGCAAATTAGCTTCCTCCTAAAATCACCACTGAGATAACTTTAGCAAAAAGAAAAAAGTATTAAAATACTTACGAAACAAATCCCTCCGGACTAAATTCCTCGCGCACAGTACTAAAACAAAAATAATCACGTTAGGGAGTGACAATCGTACTGAAATTCCAAAACCCAAATTCACACAAGTTATTGGAAGACAAACCAGTGAAAGGTACTTACTTGTAAGTCGAATTTTTTGCGCTCCATATTTACGATTCGACACTGGAGTAGACATTTTTTTAATATATTTCAATTACCTACACATTATAATGCGTAATTAATATTTCATTTTTAAATAGCTCCAATACATAAACTTGCAACCACCATTTTTGATTTGATTTTTTTTTTATTCACTATTTTTTTTTAAATTTTTACACAAATGAAATAGTTGCCATACGAGTGGCCTTATTTTTCGTAATCTGTGATGTGGTTTGTCCTTGGCTAGAAATATAGAATCAATGGAATTTTCGCTCCAAACAAAACTTTGAAGCAAACAATCTCGTTCTCACCTACTTAAATAGAGTGTGTGAGGTATAGAAAAACTTGAGAAAAAATATCCCACGTGAATAACCTTGTCTTCACTATAATATTTTAGGCGCAGTTTCCAATGTTATAGATTATAGATTATATAATAATTAGCTTCTTGGCCCGTGGCCCATGGTTTGTCGGCATGAACCATGAACCTATAGAAGAGGACTTGGCATAATGTCCTATAGAAAATAGTGGATCGGAAAATAGCTTAAGCTTATCAAAATTTTCATAAGTGTGTAAGAGACAACACTACATTTTTAAACATAACAATAAAACAGATCGTGGCAGAAATTTTATTGCAACTTCCCTTAAGATGGCCTCCCTAAAATGTATACATGAACACTCACACACGCACAACTTGAGACATCACAATGAACACGCGCCATTTTATGTTACAGGATTGTGCGTGTGTGAGTGTATTTTTGGCACGTTTTTAAGGTAGGTATGCCTACTCTACTTATTATTATTATCTCTATGGCATGAACCTATAGAAGAGGACTTGGCATAATGTCCTATAGAAAATAGTGGATCGGAAAATAGCTTAAGCTTATCAAAATTTTCATAAGTGTGTAAGAGACAACACTACATTTTTAAACATAACAATAAAACAGATCGTGGCAGAAATTTTATTGCAACTTCCCTTAAGATGGCCTCCCTAAAATGTATACATGAACACTCACACACGCACAACTTGAGACATTACAATGAACACGCGCCATTTTATGTTACAGGATTGTGCGTGTGTGAGTGTATTTTTGGCACGTTTTTAAGGTAGGTATGCCTACTCTACTTATTATTATTATCTCTATGTTTGTCGGTGATACACTTGTCATTTGTCAAATGTCAAACTCAAAACTTCTATGGTTTATTCCATAGAGATAATAATAATGTTTATTCTGTGATCTGTCTGTCATCCATCTGTCATCTCACCATAGAGATAATAATAATAAGTAGAGTAGGCATACCTACCTTAAAAACGTGCCAAAAATACACTCACACACGCACAATCCTACAACTAAAATGGCGCGTGTTCATTGTGATGTCTCAAGTTGTGCGTGTGTGAGTGTTCATGTATACATTTTAGGGAGGCCATCTTAAGGGAAGTGCAATAAAATTTCTGCCACGATCTGTTTTATTGTTATGTTTAAAAATGTAGTGTTGTCTCTTACACACTTATGAAAATTTTGATAAGCTTAAGCTATTTTCCGATCCACTATTTTCTATAGGACATTATGCCAAGTCCTCTTCTATAGGTTCATGCCATAGAGAATAATAATAATAATAATAATAATAATAGAGCTGGCATAATGTCCTATAGAAATTAGTGGATCGGAAAATAGCTCAAGCTTATCAAAATTTTCATAAGTGTGTAAGAGACAACAATACCTTTTTAAACATAACAATAAAACAGATCGTGGCAGAAATTTTATTGCACTTCCGCTAAGATGGCCTCCCTAAAATGTATACATGAACACTCACACACGCACAACTTGAGACATCACAATGAACACGCGCCATTTTAGGTTGGGGGATTGTGCGTGTGTGAGTGTATTTTTGGCACGTTTTTAAGGTAGTATGCCAACTCTATTATTATTATTATTCTCTATGGTTCATGCATCTCACAGACTCACTCATCTGTCAAGTGAAAACACAAAAATATCGAAAAATAATGCCGCCGATTGAATTAAATTTTAATTAATCCTTTGTGAAAAGTTAAATATATGATAGTGTAGAATTGAATTATTTATTGTGTATCACCAAAATGTCTTTCCGCTTCAAACCAGCGGAACTGCAACATTTTAACTGGATATTTAACTTAGCGCCTTGTTTTCCTGTTAGTGCCTCAAAAATAAATATAATTACTGAGCCTAGTAAGTTCTATGGTGTACTTTGCGAGAGATTTCGTAATGCCCAGCGCAGGATATCTATGGCTAGTTTATACATCGGTACAGGGGAGCTTGAGAAAAATTTACTAAGGGTCACAGTGGAGAATGTTAAGTTTACGAAAGATTTGAATTTTAATGTGCTCCTCGACCATCAGCGAGGTACCCGAGGAGAAGTCAACTCGAAAACCTTATTCCGGCAGTTCGTGAACGGAATTTCCGATAGGTGTCATTTATCCCTGTACCAAACTCCAAGACTCCAGGGTTTTTGGTCTAAAGTCCTTCCATCTCGTTACAATGAAATTGTGGGCCTCCAACATATGAAGTTATATATCGCTGATGATTCTGTGATATTGAGCGGAGCTAACTGCTCCAGTGATTACTTTAATCAACGGCAGGATAGATACATAGAGATTAAGGATGGTGATTTGACGGATTTTTATTGTGAAATAATAGGTATGAGTACAGTAAGTTATTTTTTAAAATATTTGACAGATGTATTTAGTATAGGTACTTGATACTTAAAAGCTCCTCTCACAAAAACATCTGAGGGTATATTGGCATGGTATGGCAGGAATTTTATATAACAATAAATAATGAAGAGGGTCAAAGATTGTTTTGCGTATTTTACAACTCAACTAACTGCTGCACTTACAAGACATTCATTAGTTATGTCTAATGAGTCACTAATTGATCATCATTCAGTCTCTAAATGAGCCAGTATTTGGCTGTATTATTGAAGGATTAATTAACTTTGAGAGTAAATTTTCTTAATCTGTATGAAGGAGTTAAGTAACTTTAAGTAAACATTAAGCGTGCCTGAGTGCAGGAGTTAGAGTGGAACTTTGATTCTAAAGTTTAACAATTATAAAATGTTAGTGATATTAATTGGGACTCTGGTTTAACATGCTTAGCCAGCACAAGCAATTGATTTTTTTTTTTAATGTCCTCCTGACCGAATTTCGGCCACGGCGGCCAATCTCAACCGAGGCAGAGACTAGCCATCTGCGCAGGAGATATTATAGTGCACAAGTGTGTGCGCATACACAGGTGCACTCTCTATTCCCTCACTCTCATAGTCCGATGGGACGCCATTGCGACACGACCGGAGAGAGATTAGGCGCAGGACCGACGGCTTTACGTGCTCTCCGAGGCACGGGGGTGTATCTAACACCGCCAACTTCCAACTCCGGGCTGGCACTGAGAATTTCTTGACAGAAAAACCCAATACCTCATTTTTTTTTTTGACCCGACCCGGGAATCGAACCCAGGACCTCGTGATCCACAGTCGAACGTGCTAACCCCTAGACCAACGAGGCTGTTGGTCTAGCGGTTGGCAAGCAATTGATAATAATAAGTAATATCACAAGCACAACTAGCCATTATGTCTCTGAAATTTTTATTTTATTTTTTTTACTCTCTCCTACTTTCACACTGGGCAGATTTCTGCACATAAACTGCCAAAGTCTATGCATACATATTATACTTATTTACTTGACATGTATTATAAAGGATTATTGCATTAGGCACATTTCAAGGTTAAAATTGCTTTTAGATGAGGTAATGAAATATAGCAAACAAGATGGTACAGATGGTGTAAATGTGTCCAAAAACAAGGATGTTATAGTAAAAGAGCTAAGTCAAAATATAGCAAATATTATAGACCGATGGAAAGATAAACAGACTGCAAAATTATCATCATTGGACAATGGTAAGTAACTCTATATATATAAAAATCAATGCCACTTTTCGTTGTAATTTTAAAGCTCAAGAATGGGCTCACCTATCCAAACCAAATGTTTAGGCTTTGTTTGGACTATTTAATAGATGGTTTATGTGAAGTTTGCACAAAATTGGTCGAGCGGTTCTTCATTTATCATATTTATTTCATTTTTATCAATGGGTTCCTGGATGGTTTGAAAACACAATTACTGGATAGGTACAGGTAACCCACCGGGTCTTGGTAGGTGGCCTTGATGTAGTTATGTCACCGGGCAGAATGATGTCTGCCAGGTCCGCTAGTATTTAAATAAAGAAAAATCAAACTAACAAAACTACATGAGAATATACAAGAGAAAATAATAAAATTAATTAAAATAATAATTGCATCATCATCTCCACTTATAGATGTCCACTGCTGGACATAATATCTTTCAAGGATCGCCACAGAACAGTCTTGTGTCACTTGCTGTGGTTACCAGCAACTTTGTTGAGTCCATCAATTCATATAGTGCACTGTTCGAAGAATGAGATTATGTTAGATTTAATTTTTAAAAGAGATTTAATTTTTAATTTTTCAATAATTTTATATAATCTAATTTTGTATCTATTAAATTTGTTAAATATATTTATACAATAAAAAATAATATATTTTGTTTCACAGCTGTAGAAAAATATGATACATGGGTGTTTCCATTATTGCAAATGGGAGAATTCAATATAAGACAAGATGAACTAGCAACTAGTAGAATATTATCTTCCGCACCAAGGGGTTCTTACTTCAAACTTGCAACTGGTTATTTCAATTTGACTGAGAATTATGCTAAAATTCTACTTAAAGACTGCAAAGCTAGTATAAGTCTTCTAATGGCCCATCCAAATGTAAGTGTAAAAATATTTTTAAGTTGTGTAATTTAACATTAATTATAGACAACTAGCTGATATCGGTGACTTTGGTTGATGGATTTAGGTTTTTTTTTTTGTAAATCCTGAAAGAGTTCTCACTTTCAGGGTGAAAAGTAGACTGTGTCCGTCTTCAAGATGCAATCTATCTCTGTGTCAAATTTTGATAAGATCCATTCAGCTGTTGAGCCGTTAAAATTGTAACAAAGGACAGAGAGAGTAACTTTCGCCTTTATTGATGAGTGGAGGGAATCAGTGTTAACATGTGGATATCTTTTTCTTACCGTATCTTCCTACAGCCAGAAAGTAAAGGTGCGTCCAGACTTGAACATTTCACCGAACCGAACAGCGAACATTTCGGCGAACTTGTTACGCTCAATGTGGACGGCGCGCTTGGAGCGCTTGAGATGGGTTACTGGGTAACAGTTCGGCGAAAGTTTCGCCGAACTGTTACGCAGTAACCCATCTCAAGCGCTCCAAGCGCGCCGTCCACATTGAGCGTAACAAGTTCGCCGAAATGTTCGCTGTTCGGTTCGGTGAAATGTTCAAGTCTGGACGCACCTTAAAAGGTTGAATGGTGAACCAATAGAATGATAAATCACCATTCATTTTTCAAGCTCCGAGTTCTTTATTTTCTCCGTGGCTTCACCCGTATGAATATCAGATTGAGCTCAACCTGGTTTTAAGTGGGCCAATTTTCATCAAAGTTAGAACTTGAATACATTCTAACTTTGATCAAAATATGATTTCCCTTTTGACCTTCAAATTTAGTATAGAAGAGACAAGATTTTATGTGGTTTGCTGTTGTTATGTCAACAGCATCATTGTTAAAAAAATCTTAATAAGTGTCTATGTTAATGATTTTCGTTACAATTTCAAGGCTAATGGTTTTATGGGTGCGGCAGGACCAGCGGGTGGCATCCCACACGCATACTCTTTAATAGCACAACAGTAAGTATGAATATTGAATATAATAATTCATATTCAGTAATAAAAAGTTTTATCGAATATATTATTTCAGTTAAGTAGAATTGTATTTTTAATTTTTTTTTAATAACATTAGCAGAAAATACTTATATTTTACCCCTCCAAATAGAATGAATGCCTGTTGAGCTATTGTAATTCTAAATTGAATCAAAGAATTGTATGTATATAACTTTTTCACAGATTTTGGGAAAAAGTAGTAAACTGCAACCAGCCAAGTAGGGTACAAATGCTGGAATATGAAAGAAAAGGCTGGACTTTTCATGCCAAGGGACTATGGTAAGGAGTGAGATTTTAAGGCTTTACCGGCTAAAAGTGATTTAGTATTCTGGCATGTGCCACGTAGAAACCTATCATATGTGTGTTATAGGTTTAATAAAAACTACCATAGGTACCTCTTCTAGAGTAGCTCGCTTTTATCTTAGATTGTATTGTACTTAGCATTAGGTTAGAATCACAGTCGAAGACTAACTTATAAACGAATAAAGAAAAAAAAAAAAAGAATTGTTTTTATCAAGATTTTCGCCGTGCCACTATCTGTGGACGCAGTTTAATTAGTTTTTTCTTCATCAACTCAATCAATCATCAATCAATCATCATTTGTGATGATGATAATCATCATAATCACAACTGATAAACCACAGTGGATCACTGTGGTGAAATCTGTTGTCAGGTCGCTATTCGTGCCGCTTAGGACCCCAAAGTCTTACCTATCTATTTAATTACTATTACTCGTTATGTATCCATTTTTAACCCCCGACGCAAAAACGACGGGGTGTTATAAGTTTGACGTGTCTCTGTGTGTGTGTGTGTGTGTGTGTGTGTGTGTGTGTGTGTGTGTGTGTGTGTGTGTGTGTGTGTGTGTGTGTCTGTCTGTTCCCCTGTGGCGCTCAAACGGGTGGACCGATTTGAATGCGGTTTTTTTTGTTTGAAAGGTGAATTAGTCGAGAGTGTTCTTAGCTATGTTTGATGAAAATCGGTCCAAGATGGCCGCCGCTACAAAATGGCGGATGATATATTTTTTCACAACTCCCTTGATATGGGTATCAAATGAAAGGGCTTGACTAGTAGAATAGCACTATTGCAAATTCAAGATGGCCGCCGCCACTAAATGGCGAATGTCGGGGGTTTTTTAAATTTTCAATTTACACTTGTCATTAAATTAAAACAAGCTATTTTTTAGGAAGAATTAAACCGACTTCAAATTAAATCGACTTTAATATTTCAGTGAGATATGCATACATTTGTGCGTGTAACTCCGTATATTAGAACGATAACTAGGTGTGTTATATACTAAAACCTTCCTGAAAATATGTAGATCACGATAGTGAAAAAATCATCAAATCGGTTTATCAGTTTTGGAAATAATCGCCAACATAAGTACGTACTTACCTACATACATGCATACGAGTCGAATACAGAGCCTCGTTTTTTATGGTCGATTAATAAAGGTCGGTTTACAAGCGTCAAGCGAGCACTGTGTGGTTGTCCAGGTACTACCCGGGCGGCAGCGCGGTGCCCTGGGCGACGCTGGTGGGCTCGGCCAACCTGGGCGAGCGCTCCGTGCGCAGGGACCTGGAGGCGCAGGCCGCCATATTCACTGCCTCGCACGATTTACAGGTTAATAATTCATTTTTTTTTAATAAGTCTAGCTTCCACCAAGGGCGTCGCCAGCCGCTGGCCAAGGGGGGGCAAGTTGATGATATTATAGTATGCGAAAAGTGTAAATAGGCCAGTCATATTTTTCAAGTGCTGCAAAGTTAGCACATGTTATGTCTTCCGAAACTGCAAAATTAGAGACTACTGGTAGTGGTCCTAACAACATATTAAAAAAATCTGAATTTTCTTTTCAAACTATAGCATATTTATATTTCCTCAAATCTCTAGGGGGGGGGGGGGGGGGGGCAGCTGCCCCCCCCTGCCCCTACCTGGCGACGCCCTTGGCTTCCACCACTACTACCTTTTAACGTCCCACTGTTGGGCACAGGCCTCCTCTCTCATAGGAGAGAGGGACTTAGAGCTTAGACCCGCCACGCTGCTCCAATGCGGGTTGACGGGCTTGAACGAGTATTGTCACATGATAGTGATAATAACCGGGATCGACTGTGAAACACCGCCAGCTTCCAACTCCGGGCTGGCATGGCACTGAGAATCTTGACAGAAAAACCCTATACCTAACAATCATTTGCCCGACCCGGGAATCGAACCCGGGACCTCGTGATCGAATATGCTTTCTGTTGCAACTACATATCCAAAATTTAATTACACTACTCTAGCTAAAACTTAAAAGATCAAGAATTCGTTACGTTTAGTGACGATTGTGACGCTATCTATGACTATGTTAAGTTAGTGGTTAAGTTGAGCTGTACAGGCTATTGAATATCCAGATTTTCTGTGTGTCTAGATACATAGAATGCAAGCTGACTGTAAAATTGCAGTTTGGATGCGGTTCTATTTACGTTACATTACTGCATTGACAATTTCATTTCAAAATTATTATTATGTAACTGCGCTGTTGTTGGGGCGCGCTAGAGATAAACTGTTCTTGAAATAAATATTAAATCGGTGGGACCAAAGTTTTTAAGCTTTATATTATGAGATCTCGAAAAGTTTTGAAGAGGAAGAGACAAAAAATCAATGTTTATTTTTTCAGAAGAGGCTACACGATGAATGTTGTAGACTCCACGAGTACGCGTCTGAATGCAGCGGCGAGTTGCAGCAGAGACGGACTCCGCTGTGGGTGCGAGCCACCGTGGGACTGTTCAGAACATACTTCTAGAATCTAGACCAATAAATAAAATTATTGTATACGAAAATAAAATAAAAAATAATGAAAGAAACCTTCGATTAATAATGTAAGTAGGTACAAGACATGCAGATATATACAAAATCTACTTGAAAAACTAGCGCTCAAATGGGTGGACCGATTTGAATGCGGTTTTTTTTGTTGGAAAGGTGAATTAGTCGAGAGTGTTGTTAGCTATGTTTGATGAAAATCGGACCAAGATGGCCGCCGCTACAAAATGGCGGATTACATATTTTATCACAACGCCCTCAATATGGGTATCAAATGAAAGGGCTTGGCTAGTAGAATAGCACTATGTAAATCCAAGATGGCCGCCACCACAAAATGGCGAATGTCGGGGGTTTTTTAAATTTTAAATTTATACTTGTTACCCTATACAGTTGCTTTTGTAGTTTAACAACATTTGTGTATACCTACTGTTACGGCATGGTGAAACATGTTCACATTGGATTTCTCACTGAAAATACGTTCGCAATCGTGAGTGAGAAGTTATTTTGACGACCAACAGCAACAGCAGATCTTGTACATTATTGATCGAAGAAAGAAACGCTTGGTGTAATTTCAGTATTAATGCATTAAAGTTACCAATAACGTACTTATTCGAATATTTGTCACACAAATGAGTACTTTAAGGGCCTGCGTAGACGAGGGACAGTCCTCGGCGTACCTATTTTTGTTGTCTGTCAAAATAGATCAAACTTAAAACTGTGTCGCATAACGCTCACGATGGACTGTAATAGTACGACAACTATGTAGTACAAGTCACGACTCACGGCAAATAGGTCTAGCCTTGACCTTCAATGCGCAGAAGTCGAAAATGAGGTATCTCGGGTGGTGAGGAAGTCGCGGGGAGGGCGTGGGGATCGTTCGTAAGCACTGATTAGCTCTCGCGGATCCCTCGTAAGCGCTGATTGGCTCTCCAGTCGTATTGTGTCCCGCTCACTCGCACGACGCTGCCCGCACTTGAAGGTCACCGCTCGACTTACGTGCCGGGAGTTATAGTAATGGAGTATTGTCCTTTTCGGAAAATAGTACCCCGTCTGCGCAGGCCCTAAACTTTACTCAAAATTATAACTGAAGCACAAACGAGTCGCTCCGAGGCGAAGAGTCTTTTAATTATAAGTATAACAACTTAAAAACAGCTTTATATACTTTGATTTACGGTTGACATTGGTATAATGAAAACAATTTCGAAAAGTCGGAGCGTGGTTCGTGTTTATGCCCAACAGTGGGAAGGAAGTGGTTTGTATTTGTGCCCGTACGTTAGACTCTATTGTATTCATTTTACCAATCTCAAATCCATTCAGAATGTGAATCAAAATAATGTCTCTTCAGGGACCAGTGAGTTTATTGATATTTTGTTGTTTATTTTTAAGTTTTAATAATAATGCAAAATATATTTTATTCTTAGTTTAATAAAATAGTTTTTTTTAATACATCTCTAAGGGTCTGCCTTGCCTTGGCCCTTGACCTAGAAGAGGTACAATATGGCAGTTTTATTAAGGGTCGAGGCATACTAGCACAGAGTCGAAACGTCAAACTCTTCACAAGTTCCACGAATGCGCGCGGATTCACGCGCGTTCGCGAACTCGCAAGACTTCAAACGCAGGTTGAAACTTCAACCGACTGACGCTTCGATTCTCGTGGGTTCGCGTCCATGCGCTTGAGTTCGCTTGAGGTCCGGGGTTCGATTCCCGGCAGGGGCAATTTGGGATTTTATAATTTCTAAATTTTCTCTGGTCTGGTCTGTTGGGAGGCTTAAGCCGTGGCTGGTTACCACCCTACTAGAGCTGTAGCAAACCGTATGTATTCGGTACTGAGTAACGGGTGCGCCATCTAGTACCGAGTAACGAATCGTTACACACGAATGCATATCGTTACTCGTATTATTCAGTATCTGTATGGTATCTGTCAACAGTACATTTTATTGAATTGAATTGAATTGAAATTAAGTAAGTCTGGTTCAAAATACGGAAATGTGAAAAAATGCACCTTACGCAGTTTGGTATGTGTTAGGTACCTACGTAATATGTGTTTTCTACAAAATACGAATGTCGCGTCGCGGCGACGTCATAATGTACGAGTATGCAATACGACTCGATTCGTTACTCTAAAGTAACCTATCATGTTATGATGGGGTATCAGAAATAACGAGTAACGTAACGATACGATAGTAACGAGTACTGATTGTAATAGTAACGAATACATACGGGTACACTTTTTTTCGTTACTTTTACACCTCTACACCCTACCGGCAAAGCCGTGCCGCCAAGCGATTTAGCGTTCCGGTATGATGCCGTGTAGATACCGATCAAGGGGTAGATGTTACTGTAATAGCCCGAACCACGGTAAATCCTAAAATTTTCCGGTAAAACCTAAGATTTACTAACCCTTAATGGTAAAAGTTCGTTTAAGACTACATTTGATCTAGGACCCAATAGAACCTAAGTGCCCGGCCTGCGGCCGGGCACCTGACTATTTATGTTCTAACCTAACCTAACCTAGCTTTTGTTTCTGAGCAAAAATTGAAAGAAATGATTAATAATTAATTATTCATTGTTTTATTTCGAAAACCAACATTTACCAGCCGTACCTGGTAAAACCTAGTATGTGCTAAACTCTGATGGTAATAGCCCGAAAAAATTGTCTCTTTTTTGTAAAATCCTTATATTTACCAACTCGTGTCGGTAAATCCTAAGACTTACCGGTAAAACCTAAGATTAACCAACAAACGGGCTTTTACAGTAACATATACATACCTCTTCCAAGTTAGCCCGCTTCCATCTTAGACTGCATCATCACTTACCATCAGGTGAGATTGCAGTCAACGTCTAACGTAGATTTTTTTTAAATTCAACAATTTAAAAAAAATCTACGTTAGCCGCGCACATTCGCTCGTCTTTTTTACCCGACTACGGCAAAGCCAAAAGGATTATGATTTTAGCAGTCTACATATCAGATCAGTCGACGTATCATGTTTGTATCAGATTCTGTGTGTTCCACCGTAGCGCCTAAACTACTGGGCCGGTTTTGATGAATGAGGTGTCAATTGATACGTTGTTATGGTCCGAGTGACATAGGCTACATTTTATATACGAAAAAAATCGAGAAGTGACCTTCGCGGCTTAAACTAGAATATTACGCTAGTTTCGTTTACACATAACAGATGGCGCTACTAGCTGCTTGCATGCCTGCGCTTCTTCCGTTCGAATTCTCATTATATAGTACGCAGTTTAATACACGTTTTTCGGCACACTAAATTAGTTGTCAGGTTTTAATTTCCGAACTTTATCTCTTATTTATCTCGTTTAGGTGCCTTGTTTCGTAGATATAAGTACCTACCAATAGGTAGGTATGAAAATTTTTTGGTTGAAGCTTCGACTATGCATTATAGTAGGTCCCGACCTCGTTGCTCGTGCTTTGAATTATAAGTGTATTTCTTTATGTTGTCGCTTGCAGCCGCTGGTTACAAGCGGCACAAGGTCGTGCTCTATGGCGATCTTTGTATGGGACCTATGTCCAGTGGAAATCTATCTATCGGTTGAGGTCATGATGATGGTGACTTCCCAATGCTTTCCTTGCATTGAAGAGAGCACCTACCGTTAGTAGGTATACCTAGCAGGTACGAGTAGTAATGTTTCATTTAGAAATGGTAATGGTAAAATCAAAACTCAAGGATAGTTTTCAATTTTAATAGTTTATCAATCACTTTTAATCATATTCAATCTTATTTTTTCATATAATCACATAATTATCATTATTATTTACGATTCACGCTTAAAATAAATTTTAAAATAAATTAAATGAAAACACTCTGCAATAATAATTTATACATACACAAAAAAAAAAAATCAGTCGGTATGTGACATTGTTTGATTCGTATTAAAATTATACAATCAATTTTACAGTAATAGGAATCAGGCACATCATAATAAAATAATAAGGGTGTAATAGTAGTTTATGAAACGGTTGCATAATAGAGGTTATTAAAACACGAGTGTTAGTTTAAAAAACGAGCCGCAGGCGAGTTTTTTAATAGTATTACACGAGTGTTTTAATAACTAATTATGTAGAGTTTCATACACTACTTTATCTAAACTCATATCTTAAAATCCAAACCATAAAATCTTGGTAATATTTGTCGTGAGTTTTCTTTGATTTTGCTGGCAAAAGATTGTTGGTCGGTGGTCAGGTGGAGTTAAATTCTCTTCAGTATCACTGCTAGACATTTTTCCGCACAATAAAAACCATGTCTTGTAAAGTTTTGAGTAACAAATAAAAAATTTAAATATTATAACTAGCGTATGGCGCCAAAATTCAGTTGTTACCATAGAGATTCTTCTTCTTTTTCGGTTTGTCCCTTTCGGGACAGGCCAAGATCGTTGACCATACAGCCTGGGTTACCATAGAGAAATTAATAGTAGTAGAGGAGTCCTAATGTCCTATAGAAATTAGTGGATCGGAAAATAGCTCAAGCTTATCAAAAATTTAATTTTTAATAGTTATTAATTTTTAGTAGTTATTTTTAGTAGTTACTTAATTTTAAGTAAACTTAATTTTTAGTAGTTACTCTTCTGCAATTTAACACAATTCACAATGTTTAACGCGTTTGTACAGTTACACACATCTACTGTAAGGAGGTCGCACGAATTTCACGCCATGGCTCAAAAATACCAGAACCCAGTTCGCCTGTACTATAATGTAGAAAAAATTATTTTATAACATTACTTTGCAATAATTTCCTAACAAAGTAGTGTTATAATGAATTTTTTTAATTTTTTTTTTAAATATTATAGATGTATGTGAATAAAGTAGTCCAATATATGACACATTTTGATTTCATATTCGGGATTTTAAGATATGAGAGTAGATAAACATACTTATAGCATGCCATGCGAGCCGACGCCACGTAGCGTCACTCGACAGTCGACACTGACCACCTCGCGTCGGGTGTCTGTAGTTATCCTCATAGAAAATGCTACGCTTTGATTTGACTCGTAATGCGTCGCGTGGCACGTTTTAAGTATGTTTCCGCCATTAAATAATCTATTTACTAGTGAGTAGTAACATGTATTCGTTAAAACATCGAAGCATTATACCGTAGCGGTATAAAAGTGAACTATAGTGGACGAATCATTTCACATACGTATTATAGTGAACATAACATTGATCCCATAAAACAAAAACTCACTTTTGAGCATAATCATTACAGATTAAAAAACATTGCGATTGAGCAATTACACAACATACGGAAACATATAATTATAACACGTCACCCGACCCGACAGTGTTGAATGACATCAAATCTTACATTGTGCTTGTATGGAAAATACTACGATTTGACAAAATTCAACACACTTCGCGCGGCGTAGTCAGATCGGTCGTGTTATTAGTATGCGTCCAGCTTAATACTCGTTTACAAACAAGTAAAGCGATTTAATTGTTATAATTATGAGCAATCAATTGAAGTAAATTCTTAAATATCGACAAATCAGTTTCACATATTTTGAATTTCAGAATACAGAAAGAAAATTCCATCACTGAAGCATGGACGCCATTTTATTCTAATCTTTGGTGTGCTGGGCATAACAACGCTGACGCTCAACGAAATGCCTTCTTTGACGGTATTATTATGGTAGAAGCACATTTGCAACACGCTACCCCACACGCGCTGTCACGAGTGTTTTGACAACAAAATATTCTCCGAAACACGATACCAACACCCGACGTGATGTGTTGTTCGTGTTGATACTGTGTTAGTGAGACCCTAGCCTAACTTTTCAAGTTGACTAGGGTTGGGGTAAATCTTGTCATTTAGATAGGCGGTCGAACATCATTTGATATCTCCATTCTTTGGCAGATCTATGTAGTTGTATTTACATATGTGTGAGTTTTTTAAATCCTTATGAGCTTACAACATAGGTATCAGTTTTTGACTGCGCCGCCGCGTCAAGTGTCGTTGTGTTGCTAATGTGCCCCAACCATTAAAATCAATTAATATACCTATTTATTGAAGAACTATAATTAAAATGGATACGGCATTTGGTCGAGTTGTCAGGCCTCACGGAGCATATTATACTGTGTTGCGGTAACGCCTTCGACTATACACTACGGACGCAGATAGTAGGTACAAAAATAGTTCACCTATCCAATACTATTAAGACTACTTAACAATTAAGTATCGCGAGGAGACCACTCCGTGGCCCTTGTTCTCTATGTCATTCAAATCGATTCTTGCGCGTTGTTTTCTCGCTGAAATGTTGTATGTATATTGAATCTAGATGGCGTGGTTTCGATAAAAGCGTTTTTAAACACCGTAACGTCGTGTCGGTGACAAAAATGCTCTGTGCGATGCCGCCATTTTCTATTTCTGTCTTGCTCAATATAAGACGCGAGTGAGCAAGACAGAAACAGAAAATGGCAGTTCAATCTTCCTATTCAAATGGCGCAATACGATTTCAATGTCAAAGAGGGTCAGGAGCCATTAATAACAGCAAAATATTTCAACGGCAGCCTCTTGCATACAGCAAGAGTAGGTATCTAACGAAAAATAACAAAGATACTTAAATCTTCACCACGGCCCTCTTTTGTTATGACTTTTATTGCTGATCGCGCTGTCAACGTGACAGTTTTATATGGGATGACAGCTCGCGACTAATTCGCGAGCACTAATTTTGACATTAGTCATATGGAAATACTTAAGTTTCCCAGGCTTTGCGATTGTTGGGCCTCCTCAAATAATGCTACTTATCGCGTATCACACTAAGGTAAATTGACTAGGCGTGTTGTGAGTCGGTCACGATCAAGTGACTGTATCTATAGACTTCGACTTCGAGCAACTAACATTACTAGGTATATTATTAAAGCGTGGTAATTTAAGCCCAGTACACACTACCCAACGCGTATCGTATCGTACAGACAAATTTACAATATTTTTGAGTTACAAACAATATTGTATCTATAATCACAATCACGTGACATTTCACATGATTTAAATGGAAAAAATAATACGATCAATTTAATAGTTTTGTTTCTCTCATCGAAACAATGTGAAAATTTTCAAAACTTATGTAAATGTGAAAAATGTTAACATTGTATTCTGCACATGGGTAAGATGGCTAATCAGGGCCGGACCCGATACATAACTTCGCTTTTGTCCATACGATATGGATAAATCATCAATAATAAACTTTTGTTCAACATAAGAGCATACGATACCGGAAATGCCCGGTGCTTTAATGTAGGGCTAGTACAAGTTTTTACATCTCGACAACTTTCAACGTCAAAGTATAATTTATCTTCTTGTTTTAAGGATCAATTTAGTCAATAAATTAAATTTCTGGCTGTGGATTCAATAGCGGCAAAAGCGGAAACTGCGAAATCAAAAACGGTAGAACCGAATGCAACCTTCAAAACAAGGACTTTTCATTTACTCTGACGTTTTTGTGTTTCAATGCTCGAAATCTATGAATGTTGGCGAGATTTGCTAACTCTTAATTAAGTGTGTAGACTTTTGTTCAACATAAAATTATACCTAAAAGTATACGATACGAAACGCGTGGCGTTAACCGGGCTACGTGAATATCGAAGCCTACGTGCGGGACGGGGGGGACGGGGGGATGGCAGATCAGAAGCCGGCGTCGGGCGGCGGGTCGGGCGGCATGTAGTGCAGCTCGTCCACGGGCCCGCTGAACACGTTGTACAGCACCGCGAACAGCGTGCACGCGGCGTACGCGCCGAGCGCCGCCCACCACAGCAGTCGCTCCCACAGCCGCTGCTGCGCGTGCTTCAGCACCAGCAGCCCGATGGTGAGGCCGGCCAGCGCGCCCGCCACGTGCGCCGCGTACGACACCGGCGGCGCTTCCTGCTTTACAAAACATACACAACTACTTTAGTTTACACGCAAAAATATTGTCTGAATCTACGAGTAGGTAAGTGTATATCATAAAAGTGTCATTGGTAAACGTTTAGGCTAGTAGGCTTAGTACGAGTTTGCATATCTCAACAACTTTGACAGATTTTTAGTCTCGAAACACAAACTTCAAAGCAAAACGAATCTAAATATCCTTGTTTTAAAGCTTAAGTTCGTCCATAGTTTCACAGCCAGCGCCCTAAGCGGAAACATTGCGAAATAAAACTCGGTAATACTAAAATTACAACTATATTATACAAGTTCCGTTAGTTGTCCTCTGATATTGTTATATATCGATGCTCGAAAACTATTAACGTTGTCAAAGTATGCAAACTCGTACTAAGGGTACTGCTGGGACAAATCTAACGGAAAAACGTCCGGAGATTCCACTCCATTCTGCTGTAATAAAATGTTAGGAGAATGCGGGTAACGAGATATAAGAATTAAAAATCATTGAAACTAAAATAAGCTCACCTTAGTATACCTAGCGTGGACCGCAAAGCCGACGTCACACGACGCGACCGCAAGCGCGGCGACCAACCGCACCGCGCCGTACCGCATTGCGTGGAAGTTTAGCAAGGCATTGGCTAAATGCGCGGCGAGCAGTGCGTACACACCACCCGACGCGCCGGCCAGACACACGTCTGGATCTAGGACGGACGCTGCTAGGGACCCTCCCAACACACCAGCGAGGTAGACCGCTCCGCACCGGACCGCTCCGTGCACCATTTCTAACGGTAAACCCACCTGGAAGCAAAATTAAGGATAATAAAAATATATAATTATTTCATTACCTATTAAAACTTAAACTGTACAATTTGCAGTGGTTAATATCTAGGTATACTAATATAATAAAGCGGAAGAGTTTGTTTGTTTGAACGCGCTAATCTCAGGAACTATTGGATCGATTTCAAAAATTCTTTCACCGTTGGATATGTACGTGATCCTTGAGTGCTATAGGTTATATATTATGTACCACGGGCGAAGCCGGGGCGGACCGCTAATGTACGTATAAAAAGCTAGTGAAAAGAAGATTGCAGGTTTGTCGAAAATTGTAAAGATTTATGTGATTATTTATCAATCTATAAACAGTAGAGGTTGGTCGTAATGTGGGTCAGTAAATAAATGAGCAAGGGCGGAAAAACTTTACTGCTCTAAATAAAACCTACATTGTACAAAAAAAATATATACATATAGTGTCTTCTTTTTCCCATCGTTTCATAAATTACAATGACATTAAAGTAGGCATAACGAAATGCTGCATAATTATACTCTCGTAGGCACGTAACTATTAATTAAAATATTCAGAACTAAAGTAATAAAACAGTCATCACACGGTCAGACAGTTTTCGCGGAAATCAATTCGCAGTTTAAATGTTAGCTGAATTGAGGTAACTTCGCTTGGTGATAGAACAACTTTCAGTCACAGTTTGAATAGAGTACTCACCGCTAGCTGTACAAGCAGGTTGAACGCGAGATGCAACCATCCGGCGTGTACCACACTGTAGGTGAGGAACCGCCACAGCTCGCGTCGCCGGTCGGGCCGGTACACCAGCGGAGAGTCGACGGGCACGGGGCCAGCCGCCGCCGCTACACCGCCCGAGCCCCACGCGTACCAGGCGAAAACACCCAACTGAGAACAACGACATAAACACACATTAACTAAATACTACTAAATAAATAAATTATCCAACGCATAGACACAGCAAGATCTAGTATAAATAATGGTTTGGGCTTTATACAATCTACTGGCTGTTCCCGGCATGCGCTGCAATGCCACGTAAAATATGGTTTAGGAACACATTTTTTTTTATTATCGACATAAAATCAATTAATATAAAACAAACTTATGAGCACGACAAGAAACCACACATAAGAGAACAAACGAACAAAGATTTATTTTTATATAGATTTTTTGGGATTCTTCGCGGGCGTATACTTACAGAACAACCCTCCAAAGTTTCATCATAATCGGATGAATAGTTTAAGAGTGCATAGAGGACATAACAGACAAACATTCATTTTTATATATATGTAGATATATAGGTATAGATAGAGGTGAAATCATTAATAAAATTTATTAAGTACCTACCTACTTTTGAGATAAGCGCTATCCGGCTAGACAAAACCGAATAAGAAATCTAAGTATGTTTCCGTTAACGGATATCCGAACAAAATAATCTGTCTACCTAATGCAAATTCGTAATTTATAATGTAAAATACGAGCACTATATTTAAAATGTTTATTTGCATGGTTTTTTTTTCTAAATAAGAATTATAAATCACAACCGACCAATTTATGGCATAATATCGTTATAGGCAATACCTAAGTCGTGCCTGTCGAACTTGTTGGTTCATGGTGCGTCCAAGCGTGTGTAGCGTCCTTAAAATATGTATTACCAAATAAAAAAAAACTTTTATTTTAAGTAAGTTTTGGAGAATTTTAATTTTTTACAAATTAGCTGTTATTGTCTTTAACAATTATTTATTGTTATGCATTAAAAATGAAAAAAAAACACATGTACAAAAAATAGACAAATAAAAAATTTCCAAATAGGTACCTACCTACATGTTTTGTTTATTTGGCTGTTTTCTGTTTAACACGATTCAACTTTCATTTCAGTCAACTGAAATGCCGTAAAACTAAATAAATATTGGTTAACTACCAAGTACCAACTACCAACGCCAGTAATTAAAGCAAGCGTAATGAAGCCATGGTCAAAGTTTCGTACAGTATGATTTCAGTTCGTTTGGGTAGCAGCGATAAACATCAACACGAATGCATGGATTTCTAATTCCTTTCATAAGCAATAAAAAATGTAATTCACGTCATGAGAAATATGCGTATAACACGCAAAAAGTGCTATACAGAGAAGTTACATTACAATTGTAGGTCTATCTGATGGAAAGTTTTATGTGGTGTACAATGTACATACGTTTCCGAGTTTTCACGGAAGTGTGAAATTGAAAGAGTAAATATCTTAATAGGTACTATTAAGATAAATAAGGTAAATAAAAAGAACTCTTCCTTCGATATAGGTAGGTAATATTGACAATAATTAAAAAATATATACTTATACGATAGTTGGAGGTCAACCTAGGTCAACAGGTCAACCTAGTGTGGAGACCGCATGAAACAAATTATACCTACCCAAATTATTTTCTGTTTTTGCCTTTGGTAAATAAAGATATTTTATTTTATTTTTTTATTTTTAGTTAATAGAACGCTAGTTAAGTTCGTTTTCAATGGGTCGATGGATTTCGTCACGTATAGTTCCAAAACTTTCAAGATATTATTTTTCCCCGATAAGACAAATAAATAGGTAAAAAAAGACTTTCAGCTTGAGTCTTGACGTGTATTTACTTATTCATTGAGGGAAAAACCGTTAGAACTGTGTGTCTTATCACTGACAGAACCTTACTTAAGCTCGGAATACACGACGCGGAGTCTTAAAATTTACTTATAGAATTTCCCCGGCCGGTATTTAATCTACTCTGCAATTAGTAATATTTTGGTCAATGACAAGGATTGAACGAGGCCAAACGTCCAACAAAAAATTCAGTTCCAAGTTTCGAAAAGCCAGGGAGATATAGTTACGAATACCTAATCAGTCCTGCCAGTATTCAGCTAAGATGTAGAGTAGCAGGGAGTCATTCGTCACTTAGTAAAAGCCAAAACGTCTACAGACAATAGTGACTGATAACATTTAGAAACAACTAAGTTCCTCAACTTTGTCGGAATATAGCCACACTAGGTCTACTGAAACTAACCGAACCATAACCGAGACCGCAAATGGGCTTCTGTAATCAGAGCCTAAATGTGTGAGGATTCAATGAGTAACGAACATTACTTTTCACGGCTCAATTTTCACCGCGCAGCGCAGTCCTCACGCGCTAAAGTGGCAAGCTTTTTACTTTGGTCTTACTTTGGTTTGACAAGCGATCTTCTTTAAGGGCCGGCATACCTTGAGCGCGTAGTCAAAACTAGGCATATAACGCTACACACAGAGCCACCGTCGGCGCACGCACACATAGATACATTCAGCAGCGGTACTACGGGTGCGCGCACTCGATTCACGGCAGGCGATGTGCGAGCGAGTTCCTCACCTAGGCATACTTAGCTATCTTATTTTCGAGATGTTTGTCGATATTATACCTACCGTGTAATAAAATAACAGCTACTACTACTTTACTGACTTATTAATATTATTTTTTATGTATCTTACTCTCACGTCCGTGTACAAAATGTTAATATTATTATTATTAACCTATTTGTTTCTAATCATCATGGGCGTAGGCGTTAGATTAAAAAAAAATCTAAATAATAGACACGGCTTTTGCAACTGAAATGTCTGCCACACTTTCATGATCAATGATCAACGTGAATTTACTGAAGTGTGCGTGAATTATTTGTATTGATTAAGTCGTATTTTGGCAGATGATGATGAGATGAGATGGCAGTGTAGGTATTTTAATTTAGCATAAAGTATTTTTTGCGCATTAATACATAAAACGTCGATTGTAAACTCTATTTTTTCTATGGGTTTAGGTATTAGGTAAATAGGTATTTCTTTAGGCCATTTAGGTATGGTTTAGTTCGCGATCATACAGACATCACGAAAATAAAAAGATTGAGTACCAACAACATGGGGCTGCACCCTATAATTTCGGATATGTAAGGTTTTAAAAATCTGACCACGTGAGCACATAGATATCGCGAAAATAAGAAGTTTGAGTACCAACAACATAGGGCTGCACCCTATAGTTTCGGAGATATAAGCTTTTAAAAATCTGACTATGTGAGCACATAGATATCGCAAAAATAAGAAGTTTGAGTACCAACAACATGGGGCTGCACCCTATAGTTTCGGAGATATATGCTTTTAAAAATCTGACTACGTGAGCATATAGATATCGCGAAAATAAAAAGTTTGAGTACCAACAACATGGGGCTGCACCCTATAGTTTCGGATATGTAATGTTTTAAAAATCTGACCACGTGAGCACATAGATATCGCGAAAATAAGAAGTTTGAGTACCAACAACATGGGGCTGCACCCTATAATTTCGGAGATATAAACTTTTAAAAATCTGACTATGTGAGCACATAGATATCGCGAAAATAAGAAGTTTGAGTACCAACAACATGGGGCTGCACCCTATAGTTTCGGAGATATATGCTTTTAAAAACCTGACTACGTGAGCACATAGATATCGCGAAAATAAAAAGTTTGAGTACCAACAACATGGGGCTGCACCCTATAGTTTCGGATATGTAAGGTTTTAAAAATCTGACCACGTGAGCACATAGATATCGCGAAAATAAGAAGTTTGAGTACCAACAACATGGGGCTGCACCCTATAGTTTCGGAGATATAAGCTTTTAAAAATCTGACTATGTGAGCACATAGATATCGCGAAAATAAGAAGTTTGAGTACCAACAACATGGGGCTGCACCCTATAGTTTCGGAGATATAAGCTTTTAAAAATCTGACTATGTGAGCACATAGATATCGCAAAAATAAGAAGTTTGAGTACCAACAACATGGGGCTGCACCCTATAGTTTCGGAGATATATGCTTTTAAAAATCTGACTACGTGAGCATATAGATATCGCGAAAATAAAAAGTTTGAGTACCAACAACATGGGGCTGCACCCTATAGTTTCGGATATGTAATGTTTTAAAAATCTGACCACGTGAGCACATAGATATCGCGAAAATAAGAAGTTTGAGTACCAACAACATGGGGCTGCACCCTATAGTTTCGGAGATATAAGCTTTTAAAAATCTGACTATGTGAGCACATAGATATCGCGAAAATAAGAAGTTTGAGTACCAACAACATAGGGCTGCACCCTATAGTTTCGGAGATATAAGCTTTTAAAAATCTGACTATGTGAGCACATAGATATCGCAAAAATAAGAAGTTTGAGTACCAACAACATGGGGCTGCACCCTATAGTTTCGGAGATATATGCTTTTAAAAATCTGACTACGTGAGCATATAGATATCGCGAAAATAAAAAGTTTGAGTACCAACAACATGGGGCTGCACCCTATAGTTTCGGATATGTAATGTTTTAAAAATCTGACCACGTGAGCACATAGATATCGCGAAAATAAGAAGTTTGAGTACCAACAACATGGGGCTGCACCCTATAATTTCGGAGATATAAACTTTTAAAAATCTGACTATGTGAGCACATAGATATCGCGAAAATAAGAAGTTTGAGTACCAACAACATGGGGCTGCACCCTATAGTTTCGGAGATATATGCTTTTAAAAACCTGACTACGTGAGCACATAGATATCGCGAAAATAAAAAGTTTGAGTACCAACAACATGGGGCTGCACCCTATAGTTTCGGATATGTAAGGTTTTAAAAATCTGACCACGTGAGCACATAGATATCGCGAAAATAAGAAGTTTGAGTACCAACAACATGGGGCTGCACCCTATAGTTTCGGAGATATAAGCTTTTAAAAATCTGACTATGTGAGCACATAGATATCGCGAAAATAAGAAGTTTGAGTACCAACAACATGGGGCTGCACCCTATAGTTTCGGAGATATAAGCTTTTAAAAATCTGACTACGTGAGCACATAAATATCGCGAAAATAAAAAGTTTGAGTACCAACAAAATGGGGCTGCACCCTATAGTTTCGGATATGTAAGATTTTAAAAATCTGACCACGTGAGCACATAGATATCGCGAAAATAAGAAATTTGAGTACCAACAACATGGGGCTGCACCCTATAGTTTCGGAGATATAAACTTTTAAAAATCTGACTATGTGAGCACATAGATATCGCGAAAATAAGAAGTTTGAGTACCAACAACATGGGGCTGCACCCTATAGTTTCGGATATGTAAGGTTTTAAAAATCTGACTACGTGAGCACATAGATATCGCGAAAATAAGAAGTTTGAGTACCAACAACATGGGGCTGCACCCTATAGTTTCGGAGATATAAGCTTTTAAAAATCTGACTATGTGAGCACATAGATATCGCGAAAATAAGAAGTTTGAGTACCAACAACATGGGGCTGCACCCTGTAGTTTCGGAGATATAAGCTTTTAAAAATCTGACTACGTGAGCACATAGATATCGCGAAAATAAAAAGTTTGAGTACCAACAACATGGGGCTGCACCTATAGTTTCGGATATGTAAGATTTTAAAAATCTGACCACGTGAGCACATAGATATCGCGAAAATAAGAAGTTTGAGTACCAACAACATGGGGCTGCACCCTATAGTTTCGGAGATATAAACTTTTAAAAATCTGACTACGTGAGCACATAGACATCGTGAAAATAAGAAGTGTAGTCATTTAGCTGCACTATATAGTTTCGGAGATATAAGTTTTAAAATATGACCAATTTAAAATATGACAAAAAAATCTGACCATGTGAGCACATAGACATCCCGAAAATAAGAAGTTTGAGTACCAACAACATTGGGCTGCACCCTATAGTTTCGGAGATATAAGCCTTTAAAAATCTAACCACGTGAGCAATATAGACATCACGTAAATAAGAAGGTTGAGTAACATTAAGGGACCTATAGACCATGGTTTTGGAAGTAAAAACTTTCAAAAATCTGACTACGCGATCATACAAACATCACAAAACAAAATTGGTTGTCTGAAAAATCGGTTTACGGAAGATAATTTTACGTGACAACATAACGAGAAAACATCGATGAAACCAAACACTTAGGAAGATCGTGCCTCTCTATAGCTTGTTCCGCGCTCTCGCTTGCACGCTCGGCTCAAGTGTCATGTTTTTTCGTGCGTGCAGCCGGCGTTCATCGATTTATAAGACTTTATCACGTTAAAAAAAAATTAACACCAACACCATGGGGCTATGAGTCATAGTTTCGGCGATAAAAGCTTTCAAAAATGATTGATGAAATGATGACGACTGACTTAATAATTATACAGATATAACAAAAGTTAGAGTCCAAAAATTATGGGGTTGACAGGAAAAAAAATATAATTTCTCTAAAATAATAAATTTTGGAATTTCACATACACATAGTGCAAGAATTTGGTATATTTTAATTTTTTTTAATTTTATCATTTACTGAAGTTAACTAAATAAAGGTTAAAAAAATCCTAATTTATAGAAAAATATTATAATCTCGCGCGAACTACGTAGGTAGCAGCCCCTCACAGCGGAGCTTCTCGTCATGGTAGGTATTTAGTCACGTGCTTTTGTCCAATGGTACCGCTCCAGCGAGTTTTTGTGTATGTACACGAGCAGAGATCGCGACAGGATTTTTGAAGCGACGAGCGCACCTTCCACCTTGACAGCCCGCGGGCGATTGAAACGCAAGCTTCGCGTTCCGGGAATATATAGGTTGAATTTTGCAGCGGTGCACGCCATAGTAATTTGTATGAAGAAATCGTGGATAAAAATGTGGTATGTTTGCTACCCAATTGCAAAAAAACTTAAAGTTGTATTGAAAAACAAATTTATTTATCGTGTTCCTTGGTCTTTTACCATTAATTTAAGACAATTTTTGTTGTTTTTATGTCTCAAACTAATTCAGGAGACTTCAAATGCGGCAACGCTATTTTAAAGTTTTCTATGAATTTCTCGATTTTTTTTCTATTATTAATATAAGATTTTATGACTATTTTTTTTAATGATCTTATACTTCATTTTATAGAGTAGTGCATAATATTTATTATGTTTAGAAATTTTAATATTTACTATTGTAAAAACTTAAAATGCTGGACCTTGTTTAACCCGATTTAGGTGTGCCGGTCCTTTTAAGAGATCCCGCTTAGGACCCCGCAGACATACAATTTCAAATTGGCCAACTAAATCGCAGAGTATAGTGATAAGCACAGTGACTTAAAACACCCCGCACATCATAACCAACTGAATCGTTCAACTAAATACTTAATTGGACGACAATTGTATCAGAATCGAAATTCCCTTCTGATGACGTCCAATTTAAAATTTGGCCGATTAAATTGTGTAAGTCCGCGATTTAGTTGTTCGATAGTCGGCCAACTTGAAATTGTATGTCTGGGTGCGAGGTGTCGATTTTTTTTTGGTGTTTTATACAAAACGATATAATGTTGACGAGTTGAGACCACCGTTATAGTAACATGAATGGATCGGAACCGGACCGGACCGTGTAACCCGCGACGTCTAGTGCGATCCTATAGATGTGTGGTGAATCAATGTGACGTGACGTAGCACCGTATTGTGGTATTGGTGTGGCAGGTAGGTGGGTACTCGAAGCGTGGCGATTGTTATTACGACTCACGTAAACCGCTGTTCGCGCGGATGTGAAATCCGCAATTACACTTTTTAATTAACCCGAAGCAACTAGAGCGGGTATCGAACGCCGGTGCTCGCCGTAGAAAGTGATGCACCGATTTTCTAGTTCCCCTAACGGCAAATAATTCATACCCACGACGACTGTGCATAATTTCAATGTATGACCACAGTTAGCAACAATTAGTTTTGTAAGTTGTAACACTATACACAACACAAAATTATAATATTATTTTAAACTTTCCTCTATAATGAATGAATTGTATTGTGTGTTCCTGTATACCGGTTGTTGTCTTACAATACGAGGGCACTTTACCTTTAGAAAAAATTGTAGCTCACAAGTACTTAGTTCCGAGTTCGATTCCCATTTAAAATATACTTAAGTTGACTTGGGGCTATTCTGTAAATATTAAAAGTCGGTTGTTTTCGGTAGGCGGCTGTCGCGCGTCGCGCAATACTCAACATTTTACAGCGAGAATTGTACAAACTTCACAGCAGTAGATGATTATAGAGTTGCTAAGCTATGTCGAAAATTCAGGTGTCGAAACTGTTTAGTTTCTCGAAGCCTCTTCTCAGCAGAATCTGCTTTCCGAACCGGTGATAGAGGTTTGACTCAGCATAAGAGCCATGTATTTTTTTTAATAATTTTGATGGGGAAGGACTCACCTCCAGTAAAGTGACGCATATGATGAAGAAGGGGGGCGGACAGCACGTGTACCGCTCCTGGTAGTATTTGCGGTCCCTCTCCTCTGGCAGCACCTCCATTGCAACGAGGTGCACCATTCTGAAAAAAAAAAATGCTTTTATTTATTGCTATTTTCGGCTTAGAACGATAGCTAAATCATTATGAACTATACGCCTACACCTTTTTGCAGAATTAGGCTATCCATTGGTGAAAACCGAATAAAAATCCCTACAGTAGTTACTGAGATTCACGCACAGACAGATTTAATCGGCGAAAATCCAGCCCTAGCTAGGTAGGTATCTGAGAGCTTTTCCGGTGTGTACTGTAAAAAAAACAATGTATTGTGGACTTGTTTTAACTTTGTGCTATCCGTGTGAAGCCGAGGCAGGTCTGTCGCTAAGCTATGAAAATTAAACGTATTATAATTAGTGGATTACACATAGATCTCTGGCTACGTAACCTGTTAAATCCCTGATGGAAGCCATCCGCGACGAGGCTAGTACCAAAGCAAAGTAGTAGTATCTACCTACGTAGGTACGTCAAAGTCAGATTTGACATGCAAGTAATACCGTTAGAGTTCAAAAATTACAATACGAAACATAATGTCTTGTACCAAGAAAACTGATTTAGCAAAAATCTAAACGACCTGCTGAATGTAATAAATAGCTTACTTTTACGCTGTGGGGTTTATTGACGGCGGGGCAATTTATTATACGCTTTATTACAAGAAAGCACACTACATGTCACATTGACACGAAACAACCTAAAACGACTTGTAACGTCGACGCGGTCAACTGTTTGTCGGTTTTACACATTTTAAACGTATTAAAACACCAATAATTTTGATCGTATCAATTTAATTGTTAGCTGAAATATTTGTTTTTGTTACATTGTTAATTTTACTGGAAATTTAGCATCAAATATTGTTGTGAAGTTTTTAGAATGACGTTTATTTTGTCAAAGCATAAACTATCTGATTTATTTTAATTTATTATCTTTGGTATGGTATGACGAACACTCTGACAAAACATTCCAGTATACCTACCTACTTACCTAATACACGCATTACGTAATTCTACTCCTAAACGGCTTGACCGATTTTGATGATTCTCTTCTGTGATTATGGGAGGTCGCCTGGATGGTTCGACCGGGTAGGTAGCGCTGTCGTCGACATACAATTTTATGTTAATTTTCCTACCAATGTGGCAAGACAACGTCTGCCTGTAGGGTCCGCTAGTATAATTGATAAAAACCTAAGATCCAGAATCTCGTATCGTGTGTGTATATATAATATATGGAATCCACCGGATTATCATCCAAAAGAAACCCAAAGAATTAATTTACTAAAGACGCAGACTTTTTTTCAGGGGCCATTCAGGGGGAATTCTTAGTGCCCACTCCAAATTGTCCTTTTGCGAAAGTAGTAAAGCAAAAGAAGAATATTGTAGTTACCTGGCAAATAGTGTGGGGTCTTCGAGAAGAAGGTGGAAGTCGTTCTCAGAGCTGACCTCGCGGTCTCTCTGGTGCACGGCGCATCTATAGCTGCGCGTTCGCTTGCCGCTCATCTGCAACAAGACAAAGGTAAAATTAGCGAACAAGGTATTTGGGTATAACTAGTAGGTACACAATGTATGGACGCAACTAAAGAGACTATCAGAAACATAATATTTAAACCCTTTCAGAATCTTCTGCTTTGCAGTTGGAATTCACAATGGTAGTTGTTAGTTGACACTGTATTTTAGCCAGCTTTTGTAGTTTCAGTCAATCCAAAGCCTTTTCGCATTGAATGCTTAATCGATGGGTTCAGGCCGTTCAGCGTCGATGACGCGGACGGTTCAGTCGGTGGGGATCATCAAATCGCGGCGGTATTTGCGATTATTAATTTGTACAACAAAATGTTGTACCTACCTATGCGTGCTGCAGCAATCAGCACATACATGCGTTACGTCAAAAGTAAATAGGTCAATACCGTTGGGTCAATACAATTATGAATTACAGTCAGGTTATGAATCGTTACTCATTACACTTCTAACCACAACAACTATAAATGTCTTCACGCGAAAGATTACGGCAGGTAAACAAATAATGTAAGTAGGTGATGTATGTATGACCAACAACTTCACAAATGCGTAAGTTCCTTGTTTTAGTAGTTAGGTACTTTAATCAACCTAACTAGGTACAAAAAGGTTGCTTTATTGGACTCTCCAATTTCCGTAGAGGCCTATAGACGCTATAAAACTTCCTCTAGAATTCTCTCTTATTTTAGATATGTGTTAGCCTTAGGTAGGTAGGTACATCTATATTTAGTATTTCATCATCATCATCATCATGATCAACCCATCACCGGCTCACTACAGAGCACGGGTCTCCTTCTCAGAGTGAGAAGGGTTTTGGCCATAGTCTACCACGCTGGCCAAGCGGATTGGCAGACTTCACACACCTTTGAGAACATTATGGAGAACTCTCAGGCATGCAGGTTTCCTCACGATGTTTTCCTTCACCGTTAAAGCAAGTGATATTTAAATAAGTATT
Organism: Melanargia galathea; assembly: GCA_920104075.1. NCBI lineage: Eukaryota > Metazoa > Arthropoda > Insecta > Lepidoptera > Nymphalidae > Melanargia > Melanargia galathea. Next base: position 25,914,394 of record OV049856.1, on the reverse strand, counting down.
TAAAACGCACATAACTCCGAAAAATTAGAGGTGCGTGCCCCGGGATCGAACCCACGACCTCCGATTAGAAGTCGGTCGACCTAACCACTAGGCTATCACAGCTTTTTTGTTAAGTATTTACCTATACTTATCTTCAATATAGATCTACAAATAACTAGATAGGTAACCTAAAATGCCTGAGTAATCGACGCGGACGGGTTGAAAAATTGTAAGTTTTAGTAGAGCTCTACGTATATAAATATCTCACTAGCTTAAGAGGTTGGGATCATGAGGTTTTGGGCACTTCTCCCAAATTCTGGCAAAAGCATGTCACAAGCTGGAGAACGTAGGTTAATAAATACCCAGGGTTATGTAAATTTTTTTGTAGATACTAGACAGTGTCTTCTATATCTGCCATCAAGAAAAAGAAGATAAATGGGATGGGATCTGTGTTAAAAAAATTTTTGAACCTCTAATTTCTCACTACCATGACTGTCACATTGCTTGGGTCGTCGGATACAAACCTATTTAATTCGAAATTGAGTTGTTAAAAAATTCTTTAAAAAATATGGTCAATTAATGGATAACTACCCCTTAGAATAAAATAATCAGTCTGAAAATATAACTAAAAATAAATAAATTACAAGGTAGTAAAGTCTGTCACACGACTTTTTCATAATTGCCATGACCTGACACAAACACTATCACAACAATGATACTATACGGAGTACAACGATCATGATAAGATCAATTAACAGAGCATTGGTCATTCTAGCAATATGTTTTAAAAGAAAAAGCGTACTTCATAACGTTGAGAAGATAAAGGGAAATAATGTAGGGTAAAACCCGGATAGATGCCGCAGTTGGATAGATGCCTCAGTGTCAAAAAACCTGACTTCCCAAACTCGCGACTAAAAATTGATAGTTTAAATAAGAAGCGCAGGCCCCCCAAACCTCAGGCCCCTACATACATTTGTATTAAAACAATTTGTTTCGCTTGTGCGTGTGATTATCTCCGCAGCGAACGCGGCAAATCCTTCAAAGTTTTAGAGGCGAGTATTTGCCGTTGTATAACTTTTGAAATAGTAGTAGATTCTGTTATATTTTTTATTATGTCAATACACTGGTTCAATAAGTGTACACCTAAGTGTAAATAATCGCTCTTTAGTTTTTAGTTTATTTAATAAATAAAAGGGCATCTATCCATGTCAAAAAGGATAGTTGCCTCGATTTTTCGAGGTATAGGTGCCCTTAGAGGCATCTATCCCATAATATACCTATATAGATATATCAAGTATTTTTTTTTAATAATTTTAATGTTCTTTTATATTTTTATTTCTTTTTTCAATAAATTTCTAATAGTTTTAATATTCTTCGGGGTATCTATCTCTTTCAGCCCGATCTGTCCAGTGGTTTGAGCTGTGCGTTAATAGATCAGTCAGTCAGTCAGTCACCTTTTCCTTTTATATATTTAAATAATAAAACCTTATAAAACTTTTATATAATGTATTTTGCTTATTTTTTTCATAGGGCATCTATCCTTTTTAGTATTTTCATAGTGGGGCATCTATCCACATAGGTAGGCATCTATCCTCAAAAAAAAGGGTCTGCAAAAAGTTAAATTCTGCAAAATCTGTAATTGTTAGGACAACAAAAACAAGTCATAATGGAACCCAAAAGATTAAACTAGCTATATTCATAAATATTATTTGTGATAAATTAATATTTTAAAAGTTAGGAGGCCATTTCAAAAAGTGGGGCGTCTATCCGGGTTTTACCCTAGTAAAAATGCACTTTGTCATTTAGTCCTCCTCATTCATAGATATTTTGGCAGGCCTAAAGTACGCGTTATATTTTGTTGTTATTTATTCTTGTCATGTCAAATGTGTTTCTTTTTCACACGAATAGCCTACAAAATTTTTACTGTGTTTCTAAATTTTTTAATTAATTATTAATTAGCAAATTTTCATTACCATGGTCCTAATTACCATAATTACCATGACTTTTTTAATTAATTTTAATAGTAAATGGGGGGTATCTCTCTCATTTATCATAATTTATAAATGATTTTGATAAAAATGACGTTATATAATTATTTTTAGAATTTTCAGATGTTTAAACAATTTAAATTATAGAAATTTGAAAAAAAAGTCAAAAATGACAAAAATACTGAAAACAAAGGAGTTTATTAGAAGATTAAGCATAATACAAGTGTGATATTTAAAATAATAGAAAAACTACCTTACTTGCTATGAAAATATATGAAAAAAATATATATTTGGACTTAAATAACGACATGACAACAAAAAATACAATGTAATGACAGTAAAAAATGGAAAATTAATGATTAAAAAAAAAATAGAGACCTATATCAGTATACAAATACTAAGAAACTTGCTCTGATGTAATATCTACATAATGCTACAAATTGCATCCAAATCGGTTTGGTAGTTTCCAAAAAATTGGGCTCACAGTTTTACAGAAAAACATTTCCTGCTATGCTTCTGGTAGTCTATACTAGAATCATAAAATATATCTAAAAATATGCTTTGAGGTAATTTATAATCTACGTCGCGAATATTGAACTGCATTTGAATCCGCCCAGCACCATTTGAGGAAAATGAAAACATATAAACACATAAAAAAATAACATATACAATTTTTCTCCTCAAATGTATATAGCGTTTCCTTTCTGTTGTGGATACAAATGCTTTTTATTACAAGAAAAAAAAAATTATAATATACACTCTTGATTTAAACTCCTTCTTGAAACTGATTCTAGGTACAACTAACTAACTTGTCATCTTGTTAGCCACAAGTTCATTCGGAGACCTACATGTTCGGAGGCAACATAAAAGTTATAGAGCATTTGCTGAAGCTATTAAAAGTCTAAGAAAATCATCAGCAAAAAGAAGGTGTGAGCTTTGTTAAAGTTTATATTCTGTTCCTTCTAATAATCAAGCATCTTAAAGTATTCTTCCAGCACATTTTGAGCAAAAAGATTCTTTGGTGGATTGCATTAACTTATTTCAGATTGCAATAAAGCGAATACACAGGCATGTTTACCGTAGTTCCTACTTTGAAAAGTATATCCGTTATCGATTCGAATGAGATCTTGGATATGAAAATCGTATCCAGTATCAAATTTGCAAAGGTTTTCTGCCTCTCGCACTTTTAACAGGCATGCCGTTTGAACTACCATGGAGCACCGTAACTAGCTATGTGATGGCTCTGCCGAATACCAGACCGATTCAATAAACTTGGTACATTTTTGTGGTTGAAGAGTCATTGGCTCAATCACTAATACAGGCAAAATTACTTTGTTTATGGCACTGACTCAAAGTTGCTTGTATCGGTCTTTTATCGGATAAAATTTGAAATGTGCTCTCAGGAACTTTACAAAATTGTTCCTTCTCCACCGTTCTACCACGGAACAGAGAGAAGCAATTTGTAGAAATTTTCTTGGAAAGTCCAACCCCACCTAGATTTCACCGTTTTGTCTAACTGTCTGCATTCAAACAGATATGGAAGCTTTCTTGAATATACATCTTAACACTTCCATTTCAAGCTAATCTGCTATCAACGAATTTTTTGTTGTTATAAGTACCCTTCTCGAAATCAATAACATCGTGGAGTCTTCGTGGTATATAGTTCTTAATCGAGAATGTGTTCTGTCCTCTTTTTTAAATATAAAAAAAATTATGCTCCTGTTCACTCTCAATAATGCTCATACCACGCCTTTTTGGGTCTAAAATTATCTGTTTAGGTCTTCAAAACTGCACACTCATTGCGTTCAGCAGCTCAAAGTCTTTTTCAGAAGATTTCAACATGAAACTCGTCCACACAAACATCCAGAACAGGTTTGCTCTGGAATTTACACCTCAGTTGTTAAGCTACCTAAAGTGGCTTTCAAGGTTCTTTGGCTGAATACTAATGGTTGTAACGCTCGAGGTCCTAAGTTTTATTGGTCAGCGATTTCCTAGACTTTAAGCAAACACCTTTTTCGGATACTTTTCTATGGCTTTCTAGAGTTTTTCATCACCATAATTAATAACAAATTACCATAGGCATATTCTAATCGCCATATACCAGAGATAATTACCATATCGCAATTTATCATTACCATGACCATCATAATTACCGAATTCGTTATATCTCCTAGGAAACCAGGGTACGATAAAGGCCTTCTTCATCACCGAGATCAATTTAGGTACCCCTTTGAGAAGGTATCCTTAAATAATCAAAAATTAAAAAAAAAAATTTTTTTTCAACCTCGACACTTATTGCCAGAATTTCGGAGAAGTGCCCTTTTAGGTTCTAGTCCAAGGTTGGGCGAAAAGGCTGAATATTGGGTTTTCCCGCCTTGCACAATTTTTTTTATGCATGCATTTTATGCATTAAGCCACTTTGACTTTTGTTATTTTAATCCTCATCTAAACATAATACACCTACTTATACCTACTATAGTTTTCCTTGTAACGTCATTACTTATTCCAATAATATTTCAATATCTCAAAAATAAGAATACAGCAATGCACATTTAAGCCCTTGTGTCTTTGTTGGATGACCATGATTTAAAATAACACGCGTTCAGTTCATTAGCATTTTCATTTCAATTAAGTGTGAGGATTTTCATTCTTGTTCCTTTTCCCCTGGAGTCTCGTGCTCGCTCTCGTGTATTCTCCTTGCACAGAACTATCTCGTTCACGTTCACACTAGGTTTTAGGAGCATCGTGCAATGGATGCTGCTGCATGCTTAGAATATTTTCGATGCAAATTCGAATCTTATTTGAACATCTTCGCCCACGTAGTATTTATTACTAATTTTTGCAGGATAACCTATCTACTCAAATTATATTTTTGTAATATAGACCGGTCAAATTAGACTAAAAAGTAGGGGTGAGGTTACAATAATTCACACCTGGCTGAAAATTGGTAGGATTGTTCAAAACACTATTATATTATAAATGAAATGTGAAAAGACCTCATCGATCCGACACCTGGAAAAAAATTTACTCCTGGACACGCACAGTTGACTCACACTTGGTTGAAAATTGGTAGGATTGTTCGGAACACTATTATAAATGAAACGTGAAAAGTCCTCATCGATCCGACACTTGGAAAAAAAATTACGCGGGGTCAAAGGTCACAAAAACGGGGTTTTCACGATTTTCAGCAAAACGGTAAGTTTTATCATAAAATTAGCTTAAACAAAATTGTAGATCAGATAATTATCTACAAAAAATGTCTCAGTACTTTTTTCTTAAGAGCCACCGTTTTTGAGATATAACAATTCAAAAAGTTAAGTGTCGAAATAAAAATGAGGGACTGGATTTCTTTTTACCCGAAATTCTGATATTTCCAATGTTTTATGTGTGTAAGTATGTAACTTATATGTGTAAGTTATGTGTAAGTTACACACTTACACATATAAAATATTATAAAATATAAATATCAGAATTTCGGGTAAAAAGAAACCCAGTCCCTCATTTTTATTTCGAAACTTATCTTTTTGAATCATTATATCTCAAAAACGGTGGCTCTTAGGAAAAAAAGTATTCAGACATTTTTTATAGATAATTATCTGATCTACAATTTTGTCTAGGATAATTTTATGATAAGACTTACCGTTTTGCTGAAAACTTCCCGTGAAAACTTTGACCCCGAGTAATTTTTTTACAGGTGTCGGATCGATGAGGACTTTTTACATTTCATTTATAATAGTGTTTCGAACAATCCTACCAATTTTCAGCCAAGTGTGAATAAACTGTACGTGTCCAGGAGTAAATTTTTTTCCAGGTGTCGGATCGATGAGGACTTTTCACATTTCATTTATAATAGTGTTTTGAACAATCCTACCAATTTTTAGCCAGGTGTAAATTATATTAAACTTGGAAGTCTAAATTGACTGGGCTAATAACAGTGATTTTCATTTTGCGATAATATCTTGTTTTTTTTTATATCTAGTGTGTGTCTAACTGTGTGAAAACTTAAACAGAACAATATCTAATTAGTATTTATTTTTATATTAATTGCTGCATAGAAAGTTGAATTAACAACTGTTATAATTTTATGACCAAATACTTAATTGTAATTTACTTTTATGTACGTAACAAACTACTTACATAATGGATTAATATAATTATTACTTGCTCTAATTACTCTTAATAATTAAAATTTGAAAGAACGGTTTAGGATAATAGCAAACGTATGTATAAGTAAGTAAATAAAAATTAGAACCATTACGTATAATAATATATACCTACCTACCTAGGATGTAAGTTTTTATTGTTAGGTTTGCTTAAATCATCATCACTATAATATTATTGTCTCGGTAGTTGGTACACTACCTACAATACATAAGTGCGTTAGATCTTCCTAAAAACTTCTCCGAAAAGTTTAATACACAGATACATAGAGCTAATTCCGAGGTTAATTTGAAAATAAAACTTGAAGCGACTTTCGAAGGTTATTATATTCCACAAACGTTCTTGATACTTGGGTTTAGAGTATTTCGAAATATTCAGAGCATGCACTTGAGGTCGCTTTTTCCAACGGTGGTTTGTAGTCTACAAAACAGTCTTGATACTTGGGATTTTTTAGGTAAATAATCGAAAGTATAAAAGAGCTCGCACTTGACGTCGCGACTTCCGAGGGTGGATTACGGCTAATGTCCCGCAGTCCGCGGGACGGTCTCGCCGAGGCGGCGGGCGCGGCGGCTGGCTGGCACGCGGCCAGGCCTATCGACCGCGACCCTCAGCGCGCTATCGATAACAATCCGACGAACTCTGCTCTAACAGTGGTAGGCGCGAATACTTCACCGTGATATTCGCTAGGTTTGATACACGGTTGAAAAAATTAAGAAAATAATGTATAACTAAATAACTGATAAATCACATATCAATAATACTTACTTTAAATAAAGTAAGTTTATACTTGCAGTTTACTTTATATTTGGTAGAGGGTTAAATGTCTCGCGCTCTACGCGAGTCGGTTGGCGGCTAGTTGGCGCTTGGCCAGGCTTATCGACCGCCACCCAACACCCTCGCGACGTTATCGATAACCATCAGCCACATTTAAGCTTTCACGCTAGCGCTTAACCACCACCAAGCTATCGAAAGTTTCGTTTACCTCATTATAGGCAAACCAAGCAATTAGTTTGGGATTAAATGAAACATTTTATTACTAACGAATTCTGCACTAAACTAGTGTATCGCGTTACTATTTTAGCAAGTTATCTATAGTCTAAAGAAATACATATAAATAAAATCGAAGTGTCTGTCTGTGATTTCAAATAACTTGCCTCGTAACTTAATAATGAAGCCCTGAAGAAGATTATATCAACGATAGCATAACACCACCAACCACACGTTTTTAAAATTTTTGATTGTTTATCTGATTGTGCGAACTAATCTTTGCAAAGGCTGAACCAATATTGGAAAAGTTTTTCCATTATACATATAACGAGTAATCTGGGATACTTTTATTCCGAAAATATTTAGGGGTCTTGCGTAAAAAATAAAAATTGTTGATATTAGGATTTAGGGACAATACCAAACCACACAATTCAATTAGGCTTTATAAATTTTCACAGTCTAGCTGCAGAGCCCTTTTTTAGAAGAGATTCTGCATCCTGGAGACGGAAATAGGTTATCTATTCCAGGAAATCAGTTACCACGGGGTTCTTAAAAACTAAAATATACGCGAACGCTAGTATACACTATAAATTAAGAAAAATGAACTGCCTGCCGTATGGACTTTAACTTGACTCGAGTTGATCGAAGTAGTACAGCTAGATAACAGTAGTAGTTGCCTATCTTAAAATTATTAAAGCTATAAAACGTTACAATGGCAGTAAATGTTACCAAAAGCGTTAAACAAAATAACTTTATAAAGTGCCCATAACAATGTAAGTTCGCATACAGGTAGGATCACCATAATTTTATCGAACTTTATGACGAATAGTTTTTGGTTATATATCGTATTGTTTATATTATGTAGTATTCGTATATTGTATTGATAATTAACTGCAAAACAAGGGGTTCATTATACGTTACAAATAGAATATTTTATTACCTCATATTTTTCCTTATATATATAGGTAAGGAAAAATAGATGATTTAACAATTTCTTTCTGCGAGAGGAAACTTGTTTAAAATACACGCTATGTACGTCGCATAGAATGTTACCATAAACTAACAATGAATCCATTATACAAGTAAAAACCAAACTTTTAAAGGGAAGTGCAAAGCGCATCGCTTACGCATTTCTCCGAGGATTTTTCACCTCTTGTTTAACTTTAAAGTCTGCTAAGACGAAATAGATTATACAGTAGACAGATATTTGAAGCATAAAGAGTTGTAATAAGACATAAGATAGCCATATTTGGTATTCAGCTTTCTGAAACTTAGTAAGCAAATATTATCTTAGTCTTTTGGACAAAGCTGGCAAAGAGAAGAAATTGATTGATGAACAAAATATAAAATTTCACTGCTAAGGCAGAGCGAATATTTAAGTGTAGGTGTTTAGGCAATGACCATAACAGAGTTAATATTTATGTAGGTTCGTATCTCGTGGTTCCGCAGTTTTTGATATTGTGTTTTAAAATTTAACTATACGAGTAAATAGCTACGTGTTTTGTGAAAGTTACCCTGTTATTAATGTAATAACTTTTTATTTAGATCAAATAAATACATTTTTATATCATTGTGATAGTATGGTCCTCCTACACGTGGGGCAGTGGTAAAAGAGCAGGTCGCGCAGGTGGGCGGTATGTTGGTACGCCGGTCGCCGGTGAACGACTGGTCGAGCCCGCGCCGCAATCCATCGCGGGCCACCGTATTGTCCCCGCGGCTCTGCGGCGCAGTCGTTCAACTCAGTTTCCCACGACACTGCGAAATGCCCAATGCCAAAACCTAAATAGCCTAGACGCGGCGCAGACGCCGGCTATATCTGTCTCGGCAACGCCGTACCTACCTATATCTAATTTTGAAAACGGCATCGACTCCCTAGATTCTATTTAATGAAGTGTGAAAGTATTGTAATAAAACAACACCTGTCTGAAACAATCATTAGTAACAAAACTACTGAATAGTGAATACCTATTGACATTAATACCAATTGAATTTTTTTTGATAACTCAATCACTGAATTATTTTATTATGCATCAATCTTCACTGCGTGCAATAATATATATTTAAAATCGACTTATTGAATTACAAAGTTTTATACAGCGGTTAAATGATCTTGAGCCATTGTGCCATCTTATTCACAGTCTCAATCAGCGAACAATAAAGTATTCTATAAAGCTAAAATTAATCGATTTTATGATAGAACAATAAATCGATTTTCCGCGGGAATTGCGCGGGCTGGGCGCCAGTGGGCGCAATAAATCCAACGTGGGCGCCTCGTGAGTCACGCCGACATCCGACACGTCCGATTCGTATCCGGAACCACTAACTAGGCACTATTGCCGTCTCGTCAAACGGGCGCACGAGCCTACGCGACGCAGTACTCATTTCAATAACCCACATTATTATTCATTATTAAAAGTTAAAACTATTGAATACTCAATGGCTGTGATTAAATCATTATTTTATGTGCTTTTATTAGAATAAGTTTGAGCAAAATCTGTATATCCTGGCTATCATAAATTCATAATTCATGAGTAAGACTATCTAATCAAAGTCGATTTTAATTGATTAAACTAATGCTTTGGTGATTTCGTTGAGATAAATGACATAAAATCAGACAAATATACCGCAACCGGCAACAGTTACCTACCTAGTTCAGAGCAAGAAACGAGAAGTAGATATTATTTGTTATTAAAACGTAACAATAAAACCCATAGCTAACTTAATCTAATTACCAATGATCGGAATTGACGGTGCAATTCCGATCATTGGTAATTAGTAATAGTAATCTAATAGTAAAAGTAATCTCATGATATATAATAATCTGGTTATGCCAATTCATATGTTTTTTAAATATTATCCCTTACTTTTCCTTGGTTTCCAATTATATATATTGCTGAACATTATATGAGGTATCAAAATCGCGAAAGACAGAAATCCCGCAGTCATATCCATACTATTGATAATGTTTCAGGTCGCTCACCCCAAATTACACTACCTATTTCGATCTTTGCTAATTACTAAATCAAAATACAAATCAACGTAAATATGCAAATTTTAAAACAATTCATTCACTTAATACAAATTAGAAATTATAATGCTGATTTTAATAAGACATGAAAGCTTAACCGTTAGATTTTTCGCTAGAGTTAATGACTTCTTTAACCGTACTTCTTAACGAGAGGTTTATCTAAATCTAGCATATTAATGGTAGATTTACTGTGGCGAACTGATGTGTTGGGCACGTGAACTCTGGGAGCGTTCCCACGCGCCCACCTCCGCACTATTATGTTCTAAATTCTAATCTCTTAAAGTCTCTTTACATTATTCCGGTGTTGTGAAAGTACGCTTATAGGTACATTTGCTAGCGGGAAGTTAATGATTTGCGGAATTTTAGTAGGAACGTTAACTAGTTTGAAATGTGAATGTAAATTTTGTATAAAATATATTATGTATGAAATTTAAATTTAAAAAGTGCCGAGTATTACTCAATATACTACTTTATGAATATACTTAATTATATTATTATACATTATACATACTAAATATGACTTGTGACACATACATAAAAAGACAATAAAGTTTTAAAATATGTCTTAAATAAAAAAGGTGGCACAGTAGGTTTCTATAATACATTAACGCTACAGACTTGTTGCGACATGTTATTGCTAGATCCGGCGTAGGATCCAAAACATTTTGCGTCATGACATTATTGGTTTCACTCTCCATTGTTTTATTTTTCCGGGGCCCGCTGTTACATTATTAATAATTAGATAACCAGTCGAATATTAAGCTAAATTTTATTCTACTCTAGAGATAAGTATCTAGCTATAATTTCGCCATAAATATTCGTGAGTTCCCTTTAAAAAAATCTTTTATGGAAATAATTCAAAATCTTAATGAAATACATTTAGCTGTGACATGTGACTTTTTTTGTCAAGTTTCTAATCTATAGACATCGTTGACAATATGATAAGCACTGCATCGTTTAGTTTTTAGGTTTAATACTAAATACATAGGTATATCACTTGCGAAATACATTTAAAGCATCACAGAAAAAATAATGTCAGCGCACTGAAGTTTCTTTCTGTTTCAGTTAGCCATTATTATTGATTTCGTGTAGCTAATTTTGTTTAAGACCTTGCATGTGGTGCAATATAGAAATCAGTAGGTAAACGGGAACAATACTCTACTTAGTTGATTGTGAAATTACAGAGGATACCTACCTACCATTTTCAATCTTTGTTACCTATTTGTTACTATAATGGTATCACATGTAAAATCCTGTAATTACAAATACGTGCTTTCATTTTTTTATTTACTAACTACGTATCTGCTTTGGTGCGTTACCGTGAAGGCAATAGCGGTTGATCCACATAAATAATAGAGCACAAATCAAGCTTCAAATTCCCAGGCAATTTTACACGCTCGTGATTTTAGGTGAAAAGAAACAGAATTTTTGTCGATCCACAAATTTGTAAGCTCCTGAATCGATTTCATACTTACCTAATATTTGTTTTTTGAATATACCTACATCGTTGTGGTTTTACAATGGATCACGCATTTAAATATTTTATCAAAATTAAAAACAGGAAAGTAAGTAACTACAGGTTACTTTAAGTTCTAGGCAATGCGGTGTAGTGTGGACCTATGTCAACAAAAAATGTCGGTGAATTCAATAACACGACAACACCCACGTCTCTTCAATGCGAACAATACTTTTCAATTTAACATACATAAATTATTTAAATATTGGCACCACATTCGCATTAAAGTATATCTATATATCATACCTTTATACTTACCTAGCTTATTAACGTTGTGCGGGTGGCAACCGTATCTTGCGTTAAATAATAAATTAAGTTGGCTTAAACTATCGTCTTTAATATAGTTATATTATTAAATCATTTCATCTACTTAGCTTAGCTATGAGTACCTATATTATGAATACATAGGTACTTAAATGTGTCCATAATAGGCACATACCTAAGTAAGTATATTGTAGCGGTTGTCATTCAAATTAGAATAGAAACTTAAGGTTTATAATTAATTTTACAATCGCATCATATAATAAATAATCAAATCATTATTTACTCTTTGATTTTAACCAAAGTATCAAAACTGTCTAATTGCGGTACACGGTACATTTATTTTGCAAAACGTAGAAATTATCTTTTTTTAGGTATAGCTTCATACGTTTTAAATAAGATAACTTTGATGTAGGTACAGGTACTTAAATTAAGAAAAAAATATTGTTTATTTCATTCAAGAATCTGAAAATCAATTAAATCGATTAGGATCGATTTCATTGATTTTCAGATTCTTGAATGAACATACCTACACAATGCACTTCAATGCAAAATATCATATTTAGATTTAGGAATCTAAATATGATTTTTTGCACTGAAGTGTAAGTATTGTGTAGATATATGTTTAGTTACCTATCTAATGGAAATATTTAATAAAGAATTATATAAATAGAAATAGATGATAATTATCATGATCATTATTATGAAAATGTAATTGAATTGTAATAATTGATATTATGAGTATCTACAACAGACTAGAAAATAAAAGCTCAAATGTCAAATTATATCAACTTACCCATCACGTAAATATTTTGTTGTTATTTTACTGCTATAACATAAACCGTCTTTCAGACCATTCACAACACCTAGTTATTGTCACTGTAATATTATTATTAATGAGGTAGACTATTGTAATATTTGTTTGTTTGTGCGGTTAATTCGTTAAGTTTAGCTTCGCCGTTAAACACGCGATGTATCGTATCGTGGATCGGAGCGAAATCGACGCAACCTTCCCCTCCGAACGCTCTGCGCTGACTGATTTGATTTTGTCTACATTCGACTGCCAAGTTTCGTTCGGTATCTTTTCGTCCCGGAATGGGTTTTTTTCTGTGGCTGCTGAGTGGTGGTTGCTATTTGAGAGGGTGGTTCCGGTTCCGAGGCGGGTGGTGAACTAGTTCGGCTTGGGATTAAGTTTATTGTCGAACACTCCAGGTGTAAATCAGTCTCTGAATAAGTGGACCTACATAATATTATTACGTCCTAGCCTCTACGGCCCTACCACGTAAATTTTTAACCCCCGACGCAAAAACGACGGGGTGTTATAACTTATAAGTCTGACGTGTCTGTGTGTGTGTGTGTGTGTCTGTGTGTTCCCCCACAGCGCTCAAACGGGTGAACCGATTTGAATGCGGTTTTTTTTTTTGTTTGAAAGGTGAGTAGTTAGTCGGGACTCGGGAGTGTTGTTAGCTATGTTTAATGAAAATGGCCCAAGATGGCCGCCGCCATAAAATGGCGAATTACGTATTTTTTATAACTCCCTCAATATGGGTATCAAATGAAAGGGCTTGACTAGTAGAATAGCAGTATGTAAGTAAATCTAAGATGGCCGCCATCACAGAATGGCGAATGTTGGGGGTTTTTGAAATTTTTAATTTATACATTGATAAGTACCTACGTATTGCTTTTTGAATATGAAAATGTATGGTTATAACTTGTTATGATATGTATGGTTCGTTAGGTAATAACTATAGGTAACTGGTAAATAGGTGCCTACGTACTAGATTGTCAATGTGTGAAATACAGTGAATAGGTAGGTAGCCATTTTCAAAAAAAAAAAATCTTATAGGGTGAATGCTCTATGTCGGCACTTTAAGGGTCGTGTCATGTTTAAAAATTCGTAGACGTGTCAAACGAAGCAATTTCAGTACAACATTTTTTTTCTTCTAATATTTGATGCTTTTGACTTTTTGAGTCACAAGCATCACCCTACATCGATGCTACACATCGCGATGCGGCGCGGCGTCGCTGGCCGCTGCGTTTTTCTGCATCGCCGCTGCGCGGTGTTCTATATAGAAAATCTGTGGTAGGCAGTCTAGGCATACCATGCAGTGTACATGATGCGTTGCGACATGACATTTCGACGCGTCTGCTGGCTCGTTGGTCTAGTGGTTAGCATATTCGACAGCAGATCACGAGGTCCCGGGTTCGATTTCCAGGTCGGGCGAATAATTGTTAGGTATTGGGTTTTTCTGTCAAGAAATTCTCTGTGACGTTAAGCAGTCGGTCTCGGCTATTATCACTATCATGTGACAATAGTTGTTAAAGCCCGCCAACCCGTATTGGAGCACCGTGGCTGGTCCAAGCTCTAAATCCCTCTCTCCTATGAGAGAGGGGGCATGTGCCCAGCAGTGGGACGTTGAAAAAGGCTGTAATGGTGGTTACTGCGGCGTCTAAAAATCCGTGACGTGTCGCAGCCGTGCGCCTGTAGCGCTAATTTGTATGTCTGGAAGCCGCGCACTACACTGCACCAGTCTTGTGACACACAGCCGTGTGCCATCCATCGATCTATCTAAATCGCTTTAGGCTGATGTCTATGATTACTGACTCTACACAGACTTAAGACAGAGTGAAAACGAGACATGAATATGTCCCTGACATAAATCTCTCTCGTTATCAGTAATCAAGGTACCTAGGTATGGCATTTAACGCCCAGTGTGGAATAACGCCCGAATGCTAAAAATTGGAGATAATGCCGCACGAGTTGCGTTACACTTCACGCACACATAGAATAAACCAATAGGAACGCACGAACGTGACACGACGCGGCTCACGCCATCAAATAATTAGTTGCGAACTTTTCCTCAAGGATGCCAACAGTGCACGCTATTATTATAAAAACTACTCAAACAAATTCATAAGTTTTAGTATATTTTCTATAATTTATATTTCTAATTTTGTGATTAGCGTTCATTTTAGATACCTTTATTTCATATTTCATTGACGATTTGATTGATTTGTTTGTAATTATGTGTGAAAATATGAGAATGAATGTAGGTACTATTCGGGTAATAACGCCCCGTAAAGTGAGGGTTGGACGTTAATAGCTTATGTGGGCGCTATTATCCTTAAGTGGGCGCATTTATACAAGGCGAAAATTTCTGTGTATCATAATGATTTACTTTTTACAGATTAGGGAAATGAATTCATCTCATTCCACACGTAAGAGAAGAGGGAGGAGATATTAGTTGATTACTGATCTCATTCATGTTTTTTTAAGCTATAATGTTGTACTTAATTTCAGGGCGTTAATTGACGCACTAGTCTGGGACGTCATTAGCCATCTTCGTTTAATAGCGCCCAATAAGCATTTTATAATTATCTATATTTTTATTAAAAATCCTTTAGATGTTGATGTTCTATAGTTATAATACATATTAGAAGTGATATATTTTTGTTAAAGGTGAATATATAGAAGGGTGATTATCGATTTTCGTTTTAATTTCGCAGTTTTGAAAAAAAATTTTTTTTTTCTTTTTATTATTATTTTTTGTATATACACTTATAGATTACAGTATGAGAAAAAATTACATGTACAAGGCCTCTTCGTAACTCTAGCAGTTTTCCGGAAAATTAATGGAGTGTAATGAACCAGTGGAAAGAAATGAAAATCACTTGGAATGTAATGACCTATCGTCGGATAAAAATGAATTCAGAAGCTTTTTAGTAGCCCATCTTTGATTATTTTATGAAATAATGAACAATTATATGAAAAAAACGAATAAAATTGAAATAAAATCTAAACCTTGAGTTCAGATTAACAGTAAACAAGCATAATCATTTTAAATAAATTAAAAAAATGAATTAAAAATTTTAGATTTGACGAGGCTGGTCTTGCAGAAATTTTACGTCTTAATCTTTGTTAAACCGAGTTAAGTAGTCGCCTTGTCTGAGGAGATAGGTTTGACAATAATTTGATTGGTTTCTGTAATTTCAGGTGAAATATTTCCAGTTTAATTCTCTTTTTGAGGAACTTCAGGGGTATCGTTGACCAATACTTATCTCTTTAACTTTATTTTGCCCCCTCTTTTTTTTATATTTCAAAGAGTTTTTTTCTGTTCATGTTGTGCTCAAGCGGACATTTCAATGATGCTGCGAATCTTTTTCTGTTCTTTTCTTAAAAGGTAATTTTTTCGCTATTTTTCTTTCTTAATTTTAATAATTCCTGAATTGTTTTTTTAATTTCTCTTAATTTTGGCGTTTTCTGGCTCTATCTTTAGCTAACTTTTCTTCTTTTGTAAGTTTTTTCTTTGTTTTACTCATGTCCACTTGTTTTTTTGGAACAGAATGGATATAAATGAACTGGAAACAAATGACCAAATCGATTTTAAATTTAAAATACTCGAGATACGTGAATGCATAAAATCTCCGAAATAGAACTCTGAATAGAAACAAAACATAAATCCTAGTAGTAAATCTAGAAAAAATTTAAAAAATTAATTCACGTTGAAAATCGATGGAACGTAATGAACTCTACCGCGTGACAAAATACTTCTGACTACTCGCGAATGCAATTTTTTTGTGTTAATTGAAAGATCACCATACTATAACAGAACAGCAGCGGTACTAACTGAGACGCCGGATACGCAGGAGGGTAAATCGTTGCTGTACACGTTTGAACACGTTGTGAAGTAGCGATTCCATTACCAGGGAACGTAATGACCGTTTGCGATTGACAAAATTAAAAGTTGGATTATTTCAGGGTTAGAATGGCTTTATAAATTACAAAGGGTAAACAGTCTAATCTTATATCATTGTTTAATTTGAAAAACAAATTAACTAATTCGTTTGATGCACACGAATTGAGTAAAAAAATATGTAATTCAATAGATGGGCATTTGCACACGGAGATTAATGACTTTTTCACAGGATTTTCCTAATTTTCTTTTTACCCTGAGCATTCAGCCCTTATGTAATAGGATGCCTTCTTGTATCGTTTGTGTCCTAACAAGATAATCAAAACCATTTTTTCCATAATAGATAAAACATAGCGATTTTAGCCTTTGCAAGGTGTTTCGAACGAAAATCGATAACCACCCAGAAACTACGTGACGTGTTGGACGTGTAACAAAATTTGAATATTGTAGTATTTGTAGTTCATTTAATGATAATTATAGTGCTATCTAAAAAAAGACAATATAATATACTTTTAGGTTTTGTACGACTCTAAGTCGAAATATTTATGTTTATTAAGATAATACGTAAATTAATATGGGCGTTACTAAAAACTGTATGTTCAATAACGCCCATGACAGGGTATTCAAAAAGTCTTTGTTTGCATAATCTTGTATGACTTTTTTTGTCAATAAAACTATTTTTCTAAACAGTTTTTAAATTCAATCATTTCATTAAATAATATATTAATTTGAAATTAAGTGGGCGTTAATTGCCTAGGATACCTCAGTCTTAAGTCTGTCTCGACCCTGAGACCTATCTAGCGTCAGAGAGCACGCTCTAGCACGGTCTCAGCATTAAGATTCCAGCTACTATACTTATTCCTGTTTCAGCGAACCTGACAACAACTAACGGTAAGGACACCAAACCAGATGTTGCACAGGTAAGGGGTTGGGCACATGTTCACTTATAGTTAGAACTGCAATAGGTATTATCATAATTTATAGATATTTATTGCTTTATTTGCTTTCACGATGTCGACATCTGGAAAGGATTTACCTTCCTTCCGAGTATTAATAGGTACATAGGGTTACCATTAACAAAATCATAAATTCGGGAACCGAGCCCCTGGATTTTGAACCAATCAGCAAAACGCTTATGCAAAAATATCAAATCAAAACCTATTTAGGTATTTGTTGAATGGAATTTATCCTAATAATTATGAATTTGCATCATCGTAGAGTTCTGTTCAGTATCATCACTTTCCTGATACTTACCAGAAATGCCAGTTTACGCCATTTATTGCAAACAGGATCTAGAACGTGCTTGTATCCGAAGAGATAAAACAGAAATATGTCTGGATAAGTAGGTAGATAGGTAAGTACATATCCTTGGACGAAAAAGTGGATTTCAAGGGTAATCTTTGATGCTTTGGTGAAAGTTGAGATTCTACCACTCTACTGTTGTAGATCTTTAAATGCATGAAAAACATATTTTTTGTATTACTTATCTAACTAGGTAGGTATAATAGCTAGCTGAAAATAAAATGCTGAGCAAAATCGTTTGGTTCTTAAATATGGTGTTTGTAGGTTCCGTAAGTAGTCTTCTTATCTTGTAATGGTTACTTGTGATCAGTGGAAGGAGCCGAAATTAGAATGTTAGGTAGTCGGTTTACAGAAAGAATGTGCTACGGAGAAGGCTACGGAAAATAACGGACCGTTCAGATAGACCGGCGCGGAGAGCAGAGCAAATTTTAATCGCATTTAAAATAGAATCTTAAGGCATTGAAATAAGGTTTATTTTTACATTTTATCTCTTTTGGGAGCATCCTCGAGCATCTTCTTATCATAAAAAAGATAAAATGTAAAAATAAACCTTATTTCAATGGCTTAAGATTCTATTTTAAATGCGATTAAAATTTGCTCTGCTCTTCGCGCCGGTCTATCTGAACGGTCCCTAACAGATGGTTCGGCAAAAATACTTGATCCTTGTCCTTACCTACCTACTAATGATATAAATTCACGGTTGGTTAGCAGTTAGCACGTATTCGAATGCATGTACCTACCTACTTTGAAGTGATATTGGGTTCTTTACCTTACGAAAATTGTATACTACCTAGTTACCCCAAAAACTGATTTTTTTAAACCAAAAAAAAAAAAGTTATTGAAAGGAACTTTTTTTTTGAGTAAACTGGTTTTTGAACATAAGATTAAACAATCCATACTATCCTTACTTTTGTATTTTGTTAACGTGTGTTATACCTAAACACCGTTCAGGCCTGAAAGGGTAACAGACAGTTAATCTGTCTATTACCCTTTCAGACCTTTTTTTTTTTTTTTTTTTTTTTGACGTGGTGGAAACCTTTTATAGGTACCCCCGTTCTGCGGCCGAATGCGGCAGAACGAAGGTTATGTGGGACTCCAACGGTATACCCACTAAAACCACCACGGCATGATCCTCATGCTGTATGCTGGACGCCTGGGGAACCCAAAGTATGCATCCCAGGTGTCCGGCAGCCGCCCCAGCTGGGGCTCCCGCTCGCCTCTGGGCTGTCCCTCCAGAGGCTCGCGCCCTCCCGTAATTTTTTAACGAGGTTTTCTTCCTCCCGCGATGGGCATCGCTGCCCCCCGCCCCGGGGTGTCTCACCCCCAGTTTCATCCGCAGTGCCCTCTGCTAATCAGAGGGACACGCGGAGAAACCTCCCTCCGCCAGGTCATTGGCCATGGCTAACAATATCCCCGAAATTATTAACCATGTTACCGGGGTGCACCGGCCCGAATACTGCTCTTCCCCTCGGACGCATCCAAGAGGACCAGCAGCACCCAGGCACACTTGGAGGTTACCTGGCTAGCACCCCTACCCTTTCAGACCTGAACGGCTGAACCAATCTTGAGGAAATCAAGCATCTAGAGTCTAGACGTATAAGTAGCTTGTATTTAAACCATTTTTTTATTTGAAAATAGAATCAAATGAAGGCGAAATCGAATGCGGTAAGCTGGGGTGCCACCGCGTTATTACTAACAAAACCTCTACCATTATGTGAATAATAGTAAGGGGACATGACTTTCAGCAATGAGAAAATTATGCGATACAAAGAGAGAGAAAGAGAAAACGAAATCGTGGGAAATACTAAGTTATTAAATGATTTAAACTTTTCAGGCACTACCAAAGAGTACAAAGATTTAAATATTAGATGAACTTTATGGCAAACTAGCGGTCCGCCCCGGCTTCGCCCGTGGTATATATAGCCTATAGCACTCAGGGATCACGTACATATCCAACGGTGAAAGAATTTTTGAAATCGGTCCAGTAGTTCCTGAGATTAGCGCGTTCAAACAAACAAACTTTTCCGCTTTATTATATTAGTATAGATAAGGCCTACCTACCTACCAACTACCTACATATTTTCATAATAAAACTTTAAACTGAATCCCCATTTAAAGAAGGTGAATTTCAGGCAAAGTTCGGGAAACAAGAGGTGCTTGCAGTTTTCATTTTAATTTCGCTACGATGCAATGGTCCGTCTGTTGCTGAACCCTAGAATTGCGTAGATCGTTTGGTATCTACGTTGGCAACGAAGGCAGGTGGGCGCCACGAGGCCTGCTAGGTAATTTGCCCAATATATTTATTCGCAACATGGCGTCAACACAAATTGTTACCCATTACGAACAACATTTGCTCAGGCGGCCTTGCTAATGAGCTTTTCTGTGTGAATGTGTGAAACGTTATTATACTAGGGGTGGTTTTTTATACATTTTTATCTACTCTCATATCTTAAAATCCCGAATATGAAATCAAAATGTGTCATATATTGGACTACTTTATTCACATACATCTATAATATTTAAAAAAAAAATTAAAAAAAATCATTATAACACTACTTTGTTAGGAAATTATTGCAAAGTAATGTTATAAAATAATTTTTTCTACATTATAGTACAGGCGAACTGGGTTCTGGTATTTTTGAGCCATGGCGGGAAATTCGTGCGACCTCCTTACAGTAGATGTGTGTAACTGTACAAACGCGTTAAACATTGTGAATTGTGTTAAATTGCAGAAGAGTAACTACTAAAAATTAAGTTTACTTAAAATTAAGTAACTACTAAAAATAACTACTAAAAATTAATAACTATTAAAAATTAAATTTTTGATAAGCTTGAGCTATTTTCCGATCCACTAATTTCTATAGGACATTAGGACTCCTCTACTACTATTAATTTCTCTATGGTAACCCAGGCTGTATGGTCAACGATCTTGGCCTGTTCCGAAAGGGACAAACCGAAAAAGAAGAAGAATCTCTATGGTAACAACTGAATTTTGGCGCCATACGCTAGTTATAATATTTAAATTTTTTATTTGTTACTCAAAACTTTACAAGACATGGTTTTTATTGTGCGGAAAAATGTCTAGCAGTGATACTGAAGAGAATTTAACTCCACCTGACCACCGACCAACAATCTTTTGCCAGCAAAATCAAAGAAAACTCACGACAAATATTACCAAGATTTTATGGTTTGGATTTTAAGATATGAGTTTAGATAAAGTAGTGTATGAAACTCTACATAATTAGTTATTAAAACACTCGTGTAATACTATTAAAAAACTCGCCTGCGGCTCGTTTTTTAAACTAACACTCGTGTTTTAATAACCTCTATTATGCAACCGTTTCATAAACTACTATTATATTACCTGTTTGTTGAACTTTTTGGACATGTACCTACCTCCCTTGATGCGAAAAATATGATAGTCTTCGTAAAGATTTTAATTTAGTATATTTAAGCGGTAACTATAGCCATTTAAAGTCGCACGGCTGGGCACAGGCCTCCTCAGAAGTGAACTATCGAAAAGTAACTTTATTCACGTTTCGTTACATGAATATAGCTGCATTTGTATTTAAAGTTGAATAAAATTTTTTGACTATCTCCCTGACGCAGTGGTGAGCGCTGTGGTCTCATTAGCGAGAGGTCCCGGGTTCCATTGCTGGCAGGGGCAATTTTGGGAATTTATAATTTCTAAATTCTCTCTGCTCTAATCTGGTGGGAGGCTTTAGCCGTAGATTACCACCCTACCGGCAAAGCCGTTCCGCCAAGCGATTTAGCGACCCGGTACAATGCCGCGTAAAACCGATCAGTGAGTTTAATAAAAACTGACATATACCTCTTCCAGGTTATACCGTTTCCGTTTTTCGTATTACCGTTGAGATCGCAGTCAAGGGCTACTTGTGGATGAATAAAATAAATAACCAGCCAAGTGCGAGTCGGACATGCGCGCGAAGGTTTCCGTACCATTATCTACAAAAACGGCAAAAAAAACCACGTTTGTTGTATGGGAGCCCCCTTAAATATTTATTTTATTCTGTTTTTTAATATTTGTTGTTCTTGCGGCAACAGAAATACATCATCTGTGACAATTTCAACTGTCTAGCTACCACGGTTCATGAGATACAGCCTGGTGACAGACAGACAGATGGACAGCGAAGTCTTAGTAACAGGGTCCCGTTTTCACCCTTTGGGTAGGGAACCCTAAAAAGTTAAAAGCAGACCGTTACAGTAAACTGTTTCGCACAGGCACAGGCGCAGTACAGAGTGTAGCTAACGGGAAGCGGGCACCGCGTTAGTTAACGAACCCGGCATATGGTGTGAGCCCGCCATATTATTATCATCAACATTTCGGTAATACACTCCAAACAGACTGTCGTTCCCCTTTCCGCGTGGACCCTTTCCGTATGTTTGTGATCATTAAGGTAACAAAATAAAACAATATTGAACCAGGTATCTAGATACCTATATCAAGACCTGCTGGGTTATTCTGTAACTTAGTTAGCAACTGAAAATAGTTGCCAACGAATAAGTTTGATATACATTGCTGCTTTACTGTGGGAAATTATAAAGTGTTTTCATAATTTCACACAGTAAAGCAGCAATGTATATCGAACTAATTCGTTGGCAACTATTTTCAGTTGCTAACTAAGTTACAGAATAACCCCCCTGTACCTAGAAGCCGGTGGAAACATTTATATACGAGGGCAGTATGCCAGGACTAAGTAAAATAAAATTTAAGTTAATAAAAAGTTAAGGAATAAGTAAATCAAATTGAAGTGTCTGTCTGTAATTTCGAAATAACTGCGGCTCTTAATTAGCTCATATTAATTATGATTATTTATATTTGAGCGATAGCATAATCTAAACATGTTTTTAAAATTATTGTCTGTCTGCCTATTTGTCGAGGCTGATCGTTAAAACGGCTAAACCGATTTTGACAGGACTTTCGCTGTCAGTAGCGAGACGAATCTAATGCCTGCAATAATGAATAATCATTAAAATTGCCCTAAGCGTTTCATCTCCAGAGTGCCAAAAGGAACAAAGTTACATAACTAGGGTATTATAGTTAGTTGTCTAAATTAAATTAAAAAAAAAACTGGTGACGCCAGTTCTAAAATCGACCGTTCATTAAAAAGGCTTGTTGTAATCTGGATAGCATGGCCTTAAGCCTTTATCAGCAATATCATTAGCTATTAAGTAGGTATAATATTTCAATACTCGATTAGCAAAATTCCGAACTTTTTTACATAGCATAAAAAATAAGCGTAGAGCCGTGTGGTAGAGCTCAGAAAATGAACTCCTCGGTTAGTGCGACCCGATTATCGGTGGGAAAGTCCCAAAATCTACTTATAAATATAAAATTGAAGTCTCTGTCTGTGATTTCGAAGTATTTGCCTCTTATAAGCGCCCGACGCAAAAAGAGGGCTGTTATAAGTTTGACCGCTGTGTGTGTCTGTCTGTCTGTGTGTCTGTTTGTCCTGCCGTAGCTCTTAAATGCTGTAGTAGGGATCCTGTCGCATAATGGGTATTTACACCGATTCGAATGTAAAGGTTTTTTTTTAATTTGTCTCAACGATTAAGTAGGTGCTTTACTTGGTAGATACGTCATAGTGCTCAAGGTTCTGACTTTTGGAGCAGGAGGCTGGTGGGACTTCAGGTTTTCCCACAGATCGGGGGTTATTTAAATTTTTAATATCCACGCGTAATTTCTGTACTGTCAAAAATAATATGTGGGATTCTTATAATACTTAATTACCTACTCTCGAAGCATCCCAGTGGCTGGATCGATTTTAATCGATGAGATGTCTATCGATTCGTCTATACCTTGCACTAGGTAGGTAAAATTTTGCTTTTAACGCAGTTGGAATTTCAATTTTTTTTTTCGAGCGTTGACGCACCAACCCGCTTCGCAAGTTTAGGCATTTACCTGAGATTCTTTGTTTACGTGAATGAACAGACCGCAGCAATTGCAGTGTAGTGTAACAAACCGTTTTGATCCTTTTACCGTTTTCAAATGGGCTATTATTTTTTTTTTCAATATTTTTAGGCACCTATTAGTTTTTAGTTCGAAGATTTTTAATTTTATAAAGCAGGCATAATTAATGTATAATGCTTGAAAAAGACCTTATAGAGTAGACCAGTACATAAAAATTATAATTGGAGAATATAGTACAGCTTCTGATATTGATTTTTTTACATACCTACCTACTCGTGTAAGGGTAGTGTGAGTGAAGAAAAATGCAGATTAATTCAAAATCTCGTTTATTTACTTATTACATACCTACTAGATTTTGCCCGCGACTTTGTCCGTGTGAATTTCGGTTTTTCACAAATCCCGAGGGAATCGTGGATTTCCGGTTCCCGTTCCCGGATCTCTTTTCCAACCTTTATACTTATTTTCAAGGAAGTTTGCTCTAGTAATTTACCTATAGCTATGGATTTCGGTGTTTTAAAAATCCCATAGGAACTCTGGATTTTTCCAGGATAAAAAGTAGCGTATGTGTTAAATAAAAAAAAATTATAATATGTTAAATTACTTAGACAGCAGTAATTTCCGCGAGAGATACAAGAGAGATCAAAAACTTTTGTCAACAAAAGTATGTTGTTAGTTACCAATTTGTAATGTAAGCCCGCCATGTTCATTTTGATGTCATTTCTCGATTTTAAATTTTAATAGTTACCGAACGATAGTTTTTGTATAGCTATTTTCTAGTTCATTTTCCACATAATATTATGTACTAGATGATGGCCGCGACTTCGTCAGCGTGGAATTAGGTTTTTAAAAATCCTGTGGGAACTATTTGCTTTTTCGGGATAAAAGTTGCCTATGTCAATTTCCGGAACGCAAGCTACCTCAGCTGTACCTACCAAATTTCGTATGAATCGGTTAAACGGACGGGCCTTTAAAAAATCCATGGGAACTTTTTAATTTTCCGAGATAAAAAGTATCCTATATCACTCCCTAGGATGTAAGCTAACTAATGGAGAATGGAGATAGATGATGCCCTGACTTAAAACAGACTTTTTATCCTGGAAAAATCCACAGTTCCCGCGGGATTTTGAAAAACCCCAAATCTATAGCTACAGCTAGCTATAGGTAGATCACTATAGCAAACTACCTTGAAAGTAAGTATAAAGGTTGGAAAAGAGAGCGGGAACGGGAACCAGAAATCCACGATTCCCTCAGGATTTGTGAAAAACCTAAATTCACGCGGTCGAAGCCGCGGGCAAAAGCTAGTTATATATAATTTATTTTACACTTTTCTGTGCAATTTTAGGAATTACATACATTTCCTAGGAATTGTATAGATACAATGACGGATTACATACATTTCCGGTAACATATATGTATAATACAATTAAAAAATGCGTCAAAAGTTTTAATCTATCTGTAACAAAAAATAGTGAGCATTAAAAATATCTAGTATTGAAAAGTGACAGTCGCACTACAATTTTACGTATATTTCATGTAATCCAATAAGAATTGCCGAGGCAAAAAGTGTTACGTCCGTTCTCGGAGAGGCCTCGGCCCATACTAGTTTCCTAGTTCAATTTCCTACTGCAACTTTCTGCGTTTTGTACTGGGTTTCAAAGTTATTTTTTGGAAACAAATAGTGGTAAATTTAAAATTTTTTTTTGTTTATATTATTGCAAATGTGTTTTACTTTTATAAATACTTAATTTTACTTATAAATGTCGAAAAATAATCTACTAAAATGACGGTTTTATATGTCTACAATTTACTGAAATTACAATTTCTTTATTTGAATTTTTATGATGTAAAAAATACAAAATGAAAAAATGTTTTCCTCCATGTCTTTAGTTCAGGACATTTCCTTTAATAAATATATCTTTGTGTGTGAATTGAACAAGTAACTTTTGACGTAGTAAACGTCAAAGATTACACGAAACCCAAAATTCAAAAATAGGCCTTTGGTATTTTGACAATAAGACACAAACTATCAATAAATTGCAAAATGTTGTCTTCCAATTCCCTAGAACAGAAAATTATCTACAATGCAGTATAAATAAGTTTTTAAGTAAATGCATTGATTAACAACTTATGAAGGGTCAAAATAGCTTAAAAATGAGCTAAAATGGCGCAGGCCGCGTCAACGCTCTTAAAAGTAGTTTCTTGGAGCTGTGATTTCAAGCAGTTCATCTAATGATGTTATAGTTATTTATGCAACTGTTGTGTAATAAGGGGTATTAAAACACGAATATGGGTTTATCACATGAGGCGAAGCCGAATGTGATAATAGTATCACATGAGTGTTTTAATACCTAATTATCAACAGTTGCATACAAGACTTTATTTACACCCATAATATGAATCCTCTATAAGATTCTAAAACAGTTAGCTTACTGCTAAACCCCCGACATTCGCCATTTTGTGTTGAAGCCATCTTGAATTTGCATTGTGCTATTCTACTAGTCAAGCCCTTTCATTTGATACCCATATTGAGGGAGTTGTGAAAAAATATGTAATCCGCCATTTTGTGGCGGTCCAATTTTCATGAAACATAGCTAAGAACACTCCCGACTAATTCACCTTTCAAACAAAAAAAAAACGCATTCAAATCGGTTTACCCGTTTGAGCACTACGGTGGAACAGACAAACAGACACACACACACACACACACTCACACACCCACACCCACACCCCCATCCCCACCCCCGCATTCAAACCAGTTTGAGCGATACGGGGGAACAGACAGACACACACACACAACACACACACACACAACACACGCACACACAACACACGCACACACAACACACGCACACACACACCCACAACCGCATCCACACCCAACTCACGCCCAACCCACGCCCACGCCCACGCCCACGCCCACGCCCACACCACCATTCCCACCTCCGCATTCAAACCGGTTCACCTGTTTAAGCGCTACGGGGGAATAGACACACACACACACAGACACGTCAAACTTACCACCCCGTCGTATTTGCGTCGGGGTTAAAAACGGATGATGTAATATTGTACCGAATTTCATTACATCACTCGTTTGGATGATGTAATGGTTGTTACAACATTGGGTGTTCTAAAGTTGGCAATAAGCTAACTGTTTCAGAATCTTTTATAGAGGATTTAAAGCATGGGTGTAGATAAAATAATATAAACGTCATTGGGTTCATGAAAGAGCGTCGCCGCGCCGTCGCCAGCTGATGGACAGAGGGGGGGGGGGGGGGGCAAGTTGATTTGGTCGAAAGGTTATGAAGATGTAAAGCAAGCTCTAGGGGCTGGGCTGGCGACGCCCTTGAGTTCATCCCGAAGCTAGCTTGGTCACCCTAGCCATGGTGGGTTTGAGCCGCCCGGTTTCATAATTTGGACACATGGAATTAGAGCGGGCGGCTCTTTTGTCCAATGATTTAGTAGCGCCGACAAATTGAACCTTCCAGATCGATACATCGTTCACCTAACCTGGATGTAAAACGATCAGCAATTACCTCCTACATCGGTTTACCTATAGCGATATATTATACTAGTATGGCGCGTGGGTGCGCGGCCCGCTAAAGCGGACCGCGAGGTTTTGTTTTCGGGTGTTTTATTGTTTGAGCAGCCTCCACCTATCTTCATCCCTCTTCCAAACCCTCGATTAGGACTTATTTTTCAGCTCACTGCCAATTGGATGAGGTTTCGAGTAACTTTTGTTTGAGCACCTCCTACCTATCGTCAACACCCTAGCCGTGCTCTTTACCCGTCTCCAAAATCCTCAATCATCAGCTTTCTCCATAAGTATTTTTCCTCCGCATGAATTTTTACTAAAAAAAGAAATTTCACTAAAAAAATTTTTGTGTGAAAACATAAATTTCGCCATCTTGTTTTTTTTTCTGTTCATCTAGTAGATTTTTAGTTCTTGATCATATTTTTCTTAGAAACCACTCTTCCATCTTTTATACTTGGTGAGATAGACACCGACAAAATTTGTATAGCCGCCATCTTGAATCCGCAATTTTGTTTTTTTTTTTTCAACTCAGTGCCAATTGGATGAGATTCTGAGTAATTTTTGTTTGAGCACCTCCCATCTATCTACAATACCCTGCCCGGGCTCCTCATCCATCTTCCAAACCCTCAATCATCATGTCTTCCCATATTTTTCTTTGAGAGTTCTCCAAAGAACCGCATCAAAGCCTTGCATAGTTTACAACTTGTAGTCTCTTCAATATTCGCCATACATTTTCTATGGAAAAATAAATTCCGCCATTTTGAATTTTTTTTCAATTCATCAAGTAGACCTTTGGATCTTCATCATCTTTTGCGAAGAAACCACTCTTCCATCTTTTATACCCTCCGAGATGGACACCGACGAAATTTGTATGGCGGCCATCTTTTTTTCGCCATTTTGAATTTTTTTTCAGCTGACTGCCAATTGGATGACGTTTCGAGTGACATTTGCTCGAGCACCCCCCACCTATCTTCAATACCTTAAGCGTGCCCGTCGCTCGTCTCTGAAATCCTCAATCATCAGCTCTCTCCATATTTTTGTTCCGAATGAATTTTTGTCCTCTATACGAAACCATTAGTGAAAAAAAAATTTTTCATACAAAATTTTACAGGAGGGGTGATCAATCAGTGAGTCAGTCAATGAATCAGCACGAGCAGCTATATATATATTAACTAGTAGGGCGCGTGGGTGCGCGGCCCGCTAAAGCGGACCGCGAGTATTCGTGTAGGTTTTGTTTGAACACGTCCCATCTATCTTCAATACCCTGGCCGTGCTCTTCACCCGTCTCCAAATCTTCGATCATCAGCTTTTTCCACATTTTCCTCCACAATTTTTGTTAGTGTGGAAAAATAAATTCCGCCATCTTGAATTTTTCTGTTCATCAAGAAAACCTTATATCTTAATCATCTTTTGCCAAAAAAACCCACTCTTCCATCTTTTATACTTGATAAGATAGACACGGACGAAATTTGTATGGCCGTCATCTTGAATCCGCCATTTTGGAATTTTTATTCAGCTCACTGCCAATTGGATGAGGTTTCGAGTAATTTTTGTTTGAGCACCTCCCACCTATCTTCAATACCCTGACCGTGCTCCTCACCCATCTCCAAAATCTTCAATCATCAGCTTTCTCCATATTTTTCCTCCACACAAATTTTTATCTTTTATACGAAACCATAAGTGAAAAAAACTTTTTGTGTGAAAAAATAAATTCCGCCATCTTGATTTTTTTTGTTCATCAAGTAGATCTTTAGGTCTTGACCACCTTTTGCCAAGAAACTACTCTTCCATCTTTAATACCTACTTGGTGAGATAGACACCGACGAAATTTGTTTAGCCGCCATCTTGAATCCGTCATTTTGGGTTTTTTTTCAGCTCAGTGCCAATTGGATGGGGTTTCTAGTAATTTTTGTTTGAGCACCTCCGACCTATCTACAATACCCTGCCCGGGCTCATCAACCATCTTCCAAACCCTCAATCATCATGTCTTCCCATAGTTTTCTTCTCTCTCATTCTGAGACTTCTCCAAAGAACTGCATCAAAGCCTTGCATAGTTCACAACTTCTCTCAATGTTCACCATACATTTTATATGGAAAAATAAATTCCGCCATTTTGAATTTTTTTTCTATTCATCAAGTAGACCTTCCAATCCTGATCATCTTTTGTGAAAAAACCACTCTTCCATCTTTTATACCCTCGGAGATGGAGACCGACGAAATTTGTATGGCGGCCATCTTTTTTTCGCCATTTTGAATTTTTTTTCAGCTCACTGCTAATTGGATGACGTTTCGAGTGACATTTGTTCGAGCACCTCCCACCTATCTTCAATACCTTAAGCGTGCCATTCGCTCGTCTCTGAAATCCTCAATCATCAGCTCTCTCCATATTTTTGTTCCGAATGAATTTTTGTCCTCTATATGAAACCATTAGTGAAAAAAAATTTTTTCATACAAAATTTTACAGGAGGAGTGATCAATCAGTGAGTCAGTCAATGAATCAGCACGAGCAGCTATATATATATTAAAGCTTACATTATAAGGTAAAATTATTATAATAAATAATAGTTTAAAAAAAACTAACAACACGCTTTTTATAGAAAACCAAACTAAAAAATAGAAAATAAATATAAATTTATAATAGTGTGCATATGAAACAAGTGTAAATTGAAAATTTAAAAAACCCCCGACATTCGCCATTTAGTGGCGGCGGCCATCTTGAATTTGCAATAGTGCTATCACAGGTGCTATTCTACTAGTCAAGCCCTTTCATTTGATACCAAGGGAGTTGTGAAAAAATATATCATCCGCCATTTTGTAGCGGCGGCCATCTTGGACCGATTTTCATCAAACATAGCTAAGAACACTCTCGACTAATTCACCTTTCAAACAAAAAAAACCGCATTCAAATCGGTCCACCCGTTTGAGCGCCACAGGGGAACAGACAGACACACACACACACACACACACACACACACACACACACACACACACACACACACAGACACGTCAAACTTATAACACCCCGTCGTTTTTGCGTCGGGGGTTAAAAAACGTATTTTATAAAAAAAAACGTGGGGTGCATGGGTGTATAGAGGATTATCATTTCAATCTTTTTTAAAATAAAATACATTTTTTTCATATGCACACTATTAAGTATAAATTTATATTTATTTTCTATTTTTTAGTTTGGTTTTCTATAAAAAGCGTGTTTTTAGTTTTTTAGGGTTCCGTACCCAAAGGGTAAAAACGGAGCCCTATTAATGTCACTCGGCTGTCTGTCTGTCTGTCTGTCTGTCTGTCTGTCTGTCCGTCTGTCCGCCGGTCACAGGTCTCTAGCTCGCAGACGAAATGAGTTACAAACCTGAAATTTTGGTATTTGGTGTAAAATGTTGACCCAAAATCAAATATTGAATTAAAAATTGAATTAAATTATTTTTCAGGGGGGCTCCCATACATGAGAAAGGAGCCGAAAAAAAAATTTTTTTTTCTTACCCTAGCTTGTGAGGTAAGTATCATTGTTTAGAGCTCATTGAGTAGAGTACGAATATATATTTTTTTAATTTTTTGCTTAACCAGTAAGGAAATGGGGGGTCATCAAAATTGTCAGTTTTAGACCATTTTTGTGACGGGGGCTATCTAAAAAACTAAACTAGTTAGGAATATGATATTTCGGTATATTATGTACTATATGCTCTATTTGTACAACAAATACTGAAAACAACGATTCATAAAATAGTTTATAAGCTGTGACCAAAACAAACGAGCTTATTTTGCGTTTTTTTTTCACGGTTTCTTGCGATGTCTAACTCGGAAATTAAATATTTCTTAGACCCAAAATATTATATTGTTCATAATTATGTACGGAACCCTGAAAGAGCGAGGCCCGACTCGCACTTGGCTGATTTTTATTGTAAATCGTACAATATGATTAAAGTAAATAAGTACTAATTAATAATATTATTATTTAGTTTTAATATTGTTTTATCTTCGCATTCGTGCGTTTTGTGCTTCGATTTTAGTTGTGTGTGACATCTATTCTGTTTACCCTAGTTACGGTTAGTTACCGTGCGATTTTGAATGTTTATTGTTTTTCCTTACCGACGACTTTTGATAAATGAACACAAAATCTTATTTTCCAAATTGAATAATGAAATAATCTTATCAAATTAGTGTATTGTCATCGGTCCTCGATAAATCTACAAAGTTTGAATGAAATCTGACCGTTTAAAGTGGGTCAAAATCGCGTTCAAAGAAGTCGGTTACAAACATACATACAGGTGAAGCTAATATAAAGCGTGTAAAAAAGATTTGGCTGTCAGTAAAGTCGGTTTACGATCGGACGATAATTTTACGTGATAACGTCATAAGAAAACAAAGAGAGATAGATGCGTCACAAGCCGAACGCTTAGGCCTTCTCTATCGCTTGTTCCGCTTTCTAGCTTGCACTCGGTACTTGACAATGAGTCATGCTTTTTGTGCGTGTAGCCGGCGTTCATCGATTTATAAAACGTTATCACGTTAGGCTGGTCGCACGCGAAAAAGGCGCTACATTTCTTTACAATTCGTGCTGATGATACTAATCGTATTTTGTTCGTAGAATAGATGTCCACTGCTGGACATAGGTAAGCCTCTCTTACAGAGCATGATTTTGTACCGTTTGTATCCAGTGGCTGCCAGACACTTTCTTAAGATCGTCGTCTACCTAGTTGAGGATCTTCAAACGCCGAGTTTACCGGTACGGGGCCGCCATGCGAGTGCCTTGAGACTTGGGGCCCCATAACGTCTATCGGTCCATCGAGCTATTTGCCCTGCCGATTGCCACTTCATAAAAAAACTTTGAATCGGGCGCACCTACCTACCTGGACCTACCTTGCCAGGAGTAACTTAGAACGAGTATAGAATTAGCGCTCGTAATGTAAGGTTAAAGAACACTGTAGACACGGGCCGGGCGCGAGATGTGAAAGTGAATCAGTACAAGCGGGTGAGTCACGTGTTACACCACGTTACGCACGTCTAAGATTGCTAATGTGAGTGACCGGCCTTGCTGGCCTTGCTGCCATTAATGAAATTCGGTTACGAATCGCCACACGGCCATACGGGCGACCGGCGCGGCGGCGCGGCCGCGATCCGAATCATAAACTACTCACTCGAGGTTTATAAATCATAGATTTACTAAGAAGTGTTTTAACATTACTAGGTAATACATAGTAATGTATGAGTAGGTAACTGAGTAAGATACTGCGATTCTTATGAACTACACTTAGCACCGAATAATGAATTAGAGCACTAATAAAATTCACAAACTCCCTGATGAAACACAATATTGGTCCAGAAACTTCTGTCAAAGGAAAACGGTGTGGTATCTACTTATCACTACATAGTATAAAACAAAGTCGCTTTCTCTGTCCCTATGTCCCTATGTATGCTTAAATCTATAATACTAGGCAACGGATTTTGATGCGGTTTTTTTTAATAGATAGAGTGATTCAAGAGGAAGTTTTAAAAGTAGAAAAATTGGACCCGGTAGGTGGGGCTAATAGCAGGAGGACGACGTCTGCCGGGTCCGCTAGTAATATGTATAACATAACGAAAGACGGAATTATCATTAATTTTAACAATTTAAGTTATGCGGACGATATGGTGCTCCTCAGTCCATCTGTCAAAGGTCTTAGAAAATTACTGTCAGTCTGTGAGAGTTATGCCAACTCTCACGGGCTGAAGTATAATGTTTTGAAAACTGAGATGCTCATTTTTAAGGCAGGAAAGGGTCCGGAGAGGGTGCCCGAAGTGTGTCTGAACGGAACTGCAGTTCGGGTTGTTAGGCAGTTCAAATACCTTGGCCACATCGTCACTGACGACAGTAAAGACGACTTGGACATGGAGCGGGAAAGGCGGGCATTGTCGATCCGGTCTAACATGCTCGCGCGCAGATTTGCTAAAAGCAGTGATGAAGTGAGGGGCACCCTCTTCAGGGCCTACTGTCAGTGTTTATATACCTGTCAGTTGTGGTACCGGTACAAGAGGGTGTCCTTCAGCACCATAAGGGTGCAGTATAATAAAGGTGCGTCCAGACTTGGACATTTCACCGAACCGAACTGCGAACATTTCGGCGAACTTGTTACGCTCAATGTGGACGGCGCGCTTGGAGCGCTTGAGATGGGTTACTGCGTAACAGTTCGGCGAAAGTTTCGCCGAACTGTTACCCAGTAACCCATCTCAAACGCTCGAAGAAACGACCGTACATGGCATAGTTCGCGAACATTGTTCGGTGCGGCGAGTTCAAGTGTGGACGGTGATTTCTGAAATGTTCGGAGTAAAGACACGTGTTCGGGCCGATCCATTCAAAGTCGGTCTTTTCAAAGGATTTCCGCTAATACCTACGTAACTACGAGACATCCACACTTGTATTTCGTCACGTGACCATGTGCGCCTGTTGTTACGGTGCCGTACTTTGACCTATGACCGTAGATCATGGGATTGATGGATAATGTCACGACTCACAACACGTACTCACCCACTCCTCCGTCATTGCGTGAGTGCATCGTGCATCGTGCTCATTCGCGCAGAGGCTCTTGAGCTTATTTTTCACAAACTTAAAAAAAGGAGGTTCTGTATTCGACCCGTATGTATATGTATGTACTATGTATGTACTATGTATGTAAATGAGTATGTATGTAAATGTAGGTTCGCGAATATTTGGAAAAACAATGAACCAATGATTTTTAACCGACTTCCAAAAAGGGAGAGTTCTCAATTCATCGCGTATTTTTCTATGTCTGTTCACCGATTACTCTGTGATTTCTGAACCGATTTGCGTAATTTATTTTTTAATCGACAGAAGAAGTTTGCAAAACAGTCCCATAAAAATATTTTGCTCCAACTCCTCAATCCTGATGCTGCAGGGGTACTGCCCACCTAAACTATATAAGGAATGGGGCCATGTTTATTATAAATTCATATTAAAGGTATCAAGCATAGACTGCATCATCAAATTCCATGTCCCAGCTCTTCAGCTCTGATGCTGCAAGGTACTGCCTATCTAAACTATGGGGATTGAAGCAATGTTCATATGAATTCATATTAAGAGTATCAAGCATAGACTGCATTATTAAATTTCAGGTCCCAGCTCTTCAGCTCTTATGCTGCAAGGTACTGCCTATCTAAACTATGGGGATTGAAGCAATGTTCATTATGAATTCATATTAAGAGTATCAAGCATAGACTGCATTATTAAATTTCAGGTCCCAGCTCTTCAGCTCTGATGCTGCAAGGTACTGCCCACCTAAACTATGGGGATTGAAGCAATGTTCATTATGAATTCATATTAAGAGTATCAAGCATAGACTGCATTATTAAATTTCAGGTCCCAGCTCTTCAGCTCTGATGCTGCAAGGTACTGCCCACCTAAATTATGGGGATTGTGGCAATGTTCATTATGAATTCATATTAAGGGTATTAAGCATATACCGTATCGTTAAATTTCAGGTCCCAGCTCTTCAGCTCTGATGCTGCAAGGTATTGCCCACCTAAACTATGGGGATTGTGGCAGTGTTCATTATGAATTCATATTAAGAGTATTAAACATACACCATATCATTAAATTTTAGGTCCCAGCTCTTCAGCTCTGATGCTGCAAGGTGCTGCCCACCTAAACTATGGGGATTGTGGCAATGTTCATTATTTCAGCTGGGACCTGGAATTTGGTGATACAGTCTATGCTTGATATCCTTAATATGAATTCATAATGAACATTGCTTCAATCCTCATAGTTTAGGTGGGCAGTACCTTGCAGCATCAAAGCTGAAGAGCTGGGACTTGGAATTTAATGATACAATTTATGATTGATACTCTTAATATGAATTCATTATGAACATTGCCACAATCCCCATAGTTTAGGTGGGCAGCACCTTGCAGCATCAGAGCTGAAGAGCTGGGACCTGAAGTTTAATGATACAGTCTATGATTGATACCTTTAATAGGAATTAATAATGAACATTGCCCCCAATCCCCATAGTTTAGGTGGGCAGTACCTTGCAGCATCAGAGCTGAAGAGCTGGGACCTGAAATTTAATAATGCAGTCTATGCTTGATACTCTTAATATGAATTCATAATGAACATTGCTTCAATCCCCATAGTTTAGATAGGCAGTACCTTGCAGCATATCATATCTTTAATGGACAGGCACAGCAAGTCTATGGTTTTAATCTATGTATAGACTAAGCACCTGCCGAGTGCACGCCTGCCTCACTGCATCTCTGTCTGTCAAATGGAATTGCGCTCGCAACACTTTTATGTCACTTTCAACACTCGCACAGAAAATTTTATATCTTAAAATCCAGACAACCATGATTAAGCACCACTTTTGACCAGGCAACCAAGTACGGTTCGACTGGGAATAAAATAATCTTTCATTTGTCATATAATTCGTTTAAATAACAGATGAGGGAAGCAGATCGAAAAATATTGATTAAATATTTTTGTGTTTAACATCATAGGCACCAAATTTAGCCAGGCAACCAAAGTGCAATGTATCAATCTATGAATTATCTAGCATATAATCTCTACCAGAATTAAATAACAGATGAGGGTATAAATTTCTAAGACGGGATCTCCCACTATAAGACGAAACGACGAAACCGAGCGCAATGCTCACCTTTATCGAAATACTAGTGCATCCGGCAGACTTCGTCCTGCCCGGTAGTGACATACCTACTGACATCAGCGTCACCTACCGAGACCCAGTAAATTACCTGTACCTACCCGGTAATTGTGTTTTCAAACCATCCAGGAACCCATTGAAAAAATTTCATCCAACTTGATCCAGGCGTTTAGGAGGAGTTAGGTGACAAACGTACAGAAGAATAATTATATATGTAGGTACGGGTAAGAGAGTTTACCGTATCCAAGCGACGGGATGTTTGACAGTTACGAAACCCATGAACATTTTGTATGGGAAAATATTTTTTAAAAATCCCTTGGGAACTCTTTAATTTTCCGGGATAAAAAGTACCCTATGTCATTTTCCAAGGCCTTGTCTACCTCTACACCAAATTTCGTCCAAATCGGTAAAGCCGTTCTTGAGTTATAAATAGTGTAACTAACACGACTTTCTTTTATATAGATTATCGTAGTAAGGAAGTAGGTATTGTAGAGTAGGTAGGTAGAGTAAACGTGAATCTATAGTATAGTCCGTTCGGTAACATAGTGTCGGTACAGGCGCAGGTGCTCTTAGTATTCTGCTTTTATTTTAATTTTATTTTTTTCTGTTTGTAATTTTTTTTCTATTCTAACAGAATCTCTGAATAGTCTGCCAGTCCATACTTGGCCAGCGTGGTAGACTATGGTTACAATCCTTCTCATTTTGAGAGAAGACCCGTGTTCATTATAATATTATATTTTATGTTTATGGTTATATTGTAATAAAATACGAATATAAAAAAATATAAAAAGGAAAGAGAATTTTAATATAAAAATATGAGTAGGTATAATACGAAAAAACCCCTTGTACCTGTACACCCCGCGCGGCATCTTTTGAAGTCACAGGCGGTCCCTTTGGCAAGACGCCGCGCGTACCGAGGCGGCGCGATCAAAGGTGACCGTAAGTAAATGGTTTGTAAAAAGTAAATGACTTTATGGTTAATGGTTATAGATACTATGTAGGTACAGTTCAGCGTTGATCGGGAATTCCTTGTTTCCTTCTGTGCTACTAGTGTTGCCAAGCTTTACCCAGTTACTAGACTTTTTTAAATGTTGCGAAATTGCCATTTTTTTACCCCAAGAATAAAATACACGTGCAGAACTGTCATTTTCACACGTGTAATGACACACGTTCCGCACTTGTATCAACAAGTATAAATTAAGAATTAAAAAACCCCCGACATTCGCCATTTTGTGGTGGCGGCCATCTTGGATTTGCATAGTGCTATTTTACTAGTCAAGCCCTTTCATTTGATACCCATATTGAGGGCGTTGTGATAAAATATGTAATCCGCCATTTTGTAGTGGCGGCCATCTAGGACCAATTTTCATCAAACATAGCTAACAACACTCTCGATTAATTCACCTTTCAAACAAAAAACCGCATTCAAATCGGTTCACCCGTTTGAGCGCTATAGGGCAACAGACAGACACATACACACACAACACACACACAAACACACATACGCACACGTCAAACTTATAACACCCCGTCGTTTTTGCGTCGGGGGTTAATTAAAATTAATCAATTAAACAGGAAGATGTCGATGGCTGGGTATTAGTAAGTAACCTGTCGTCGTTCGTCTTCTCGTTAGAGAGTCAAGTATATTCTTAGAATTAATATAATCCTACTAATATTATAAATGTGAAAGTGTGGATGTTTGGATGTTTGGATGTTTAGATGTTTGTTACTCAATCACGCCGCAACTACTGAACTGATTTTGCTGAAATTTTGAATGGAGATAGCTTATGCCCTGACTTAAAACATAGGCTACCTTTTATCCCGGAAATAATAATATAAATGTGAAAGTGTCGATGTTTGGATGTTTAGATGTTTGGATGTTTGTTACTCAATCACGCCGCAACTACTGAACTGATTTGGCTGAAATTTTGAATGGAGATAGCTTATGCC
Organism: Melanargia galathea; assembly: GCA_920104075.1. NCBI lineage: Eukaryota > Metazoa > Arthropoda > Insecta > Lepidoptera > Nymphalidae > Melanargia > Melanargia galathea. The sequence continues at coordinate 25,876,404 of OV049856.1, read as the reverse complement.
CTGACTTAAAACATAGGCTACCTTTTATCCCGGAAAAGTATTCCTGTGGGACTAAAATAGATATAGACTTCCAAAAACGCGATAGATGGCGTTGACTGTTCTTAGGTAAATCACGCTCACATAGCACATTATTACAATCGTTGCATGCATCTGTATGCGTATGCACTTTTTATCCTGGAAAAATGCACAGTTCCCACGGGATTTTGATAAAACCGAAATATATATCTACAGTTATAGGTAGATTACTATAGCAAACTTCTTTGAAAGTGGGTATAAAGCTTGGAAAAGAGAGCGGGAACGGGAGTCGGAAATCCACGATTCCCTCGGGATTTGTGAAAAACCAAAATTCACGCGGGCGAAGCCGCGGGCAGAATCTAGTTTAATATAATTCTTAATGAAAATAAAAATGATTGACAGAATTGTCATTTTATTGTAACCTACCTACCTAATATAAATTAATATTAAAGTAGGTAGGTAGACACCTACCTAATTTAATATTTAGATATAGTCTAATTTTTTAAATAGAATGAGTTATTTGTATGAAAAACAGGGTTAACACCTGAAATTCGATTTAACCCTAAACTAAAGTACCTGAAGTACTTCTGTCAGTTATTTATCATATCTATAGTCTGTTCGTTTTCTTACGGTCGCCTTTTGTGTCTAGCCGCCTCCGCCGCGCGGTGTTTTACCAAAGACACCGCCGTGACTTCAAAGCATGCCGCGAGGGGTGTACAGGCACAAGGGGTTTTGGCGTTTTATACCTACTCATATTTTTTCATTAAAATTCTCTTTCCTTTTTATATTTTTTATATTCGTATTTTATTACAATATAACCATAAACATAAAATATAATATTCTCATGAACACGGGTCTTCTCTCAAAATGAGAAGGATTTTAAGCATAGTCTACCACGCTGGCCAAGTGCGGATCGGCAGACTATTCGGAGATTCTGTTAGAATAGAAAAAAAATTACAAACAGAAAAAAGTAATAAAAATAAAAGCAGAATACTAAGAGCACCTGCGCCTGTACCGACACTAAGTTACTGAACGAACTATACATAATATTATTATTATGCGGCAATTGATTTTTATTTATATAAATTTTGAATTTATTATCTTTTTTGTTATAGTTGTTTTTAGAGTTCTGTACCCAAAGGGTAAAAACGGAACCCTATTAATGTCACTCGGCTGTCTGTCCGTCTGTCCGCCGGTCACAGCTCGCAGACGAAATGAGTTACAAACCTGAAATTTTGGTATTTGGTGTGAAACGTTGACCCAAAATCAAATATTGTATTAGAAATTGAATTAAATTATTTTTCAGAGGGGCTCCCATACATAAAAAAGGAGCCAGAAAAAAAAATTTTTCTTGCCCTAGCTTGCGGGGTAACATTGTTTAGAGCTCATTGAGTAGAGTAAGAATACATATTTTTTTTTTTTTATTCAAAAAATAAGGAAATGGGGGGCCATCAAAGTTGTCAGTTTTAGACCATTTTTGTGACGGGGGCTATCTCAAAACCTAAACTAGTTAGGAATATAATATTTCGGTATATTATGTAACATATGATCTATTTAAATAACAAATACTGAAAACAACAATTTATAAAATAGCTTATAAGCTGTGGCCAAAATAAACAAACATTTTTTGGGTTTTTCTTTCACGGTTTATTGCAATGTCTAACTCGGAAATTAAATATTTCTTAGATCTAAAATATTATATTGTTCATAATTATGTACGGAACCCTAAAAGAGCGAGGCCCGACTCGCACTTGGCTCATTTTTATTATTTAGTACTAGCTGACCCCCGCAACTTCGTTCGCGTAGATATAGGTTTTTATATAGGATCGGATACCATAATTCTTTTATGTACTACTAACTAAATGTAGCTTAAGTTACTCCTTATAACATTAAAAGTTCCATTAAAATCGATCCAGCCGTTTCGGAGATTAGCTGGAACAAATAGACAGACCGACAAACATAAAATATAAACGCACACCAGTATAAAATAAGCCGTACGTTCAAAGATCCGGGTCCCAAGTTATTTGAACCCAATAAATGTGTGTCATTTCGGAACTTAAAAACCTATGACCTTGAAATATTTACGGGATAATATATAAAGTACTACCTTTCTAACAAAAAAAGAATGAGTGAAATCGAACAACGCGTTAATGAATTACAGCTAAATACACGTTTTAACTTTCATCCCCTCTCCCAAGGGAACCGTGCTGAATTTCGGGATAAAAAGTATCCTATGTCCTACCTCGGAGTATAAACTCAAATCGTACCAAGTTTCATTCGAATCCATTCAGTAGTTTCGGCGTGATGCGCGGCCAAGATACAGACAGACAGACAGACAGACAGACAGACAGACAGACAGACAGACAGACAGACAGACAAACAAAAATAAAAAAAATCGCAGTTTTGGCTTCAGTATCGATTATAGATTGCCCTCCAAAAGAAATTTTCAAAATATCTTCAATGTACAGAATTGGATCTGTTACAGTTTTATTATATTATAGATTTCTATTTCTAAAAAGTTCAGTTTGCCACCATCGCGTCGCCTCCTTAGGATCTTCCCTTTTTCTTTTTTAAAGCACAAAGTAATAAAAGATGCACTAGCATAAGCTAAATTTAAATTAATTTCTGCAATTTCTTTAGAAGACGACATGATGCCCGATGAACGAAACTAAAATCTATCTTCTATAATATAATAAAACTGTAACAGATCCAATTCTGTACATTGAAGATATTTTGAAAATTTTTATTGGAGGGCACTCTATAATCGATACTGAAGCCAAAACTGCAATTTTTTTCATTTTTGTCTGTCTGTCTGTCTTTCTGTCTGTCTGTCTGTCTGTCTGTCTGTCTGTATCTTGGCCGCGCATCACGCCGAAACTACTGAATGGATTCGAATGAAACTCGGTACGATTTGAGTTTATACTCCGAGGTAGGTTATAGGATACTTTTTATCCCAAAATTCAGCAGGGTTCCCTAGGGAGAGGGGAAGAAAGTTAAAACGTGTATTTAGCTGTAATTCATTAACGCGTAGTTCGATTTAACTCATTCTTTTTTTGTTAGAAAGGTAGTACTTTAAATATTGTCCCGTAAATATTTCAAGGTCATAGGGTCTTTAGTTCAGAAATAACAGACATTTATTGGGTTCAAATAACTTGGGGCACGGATATTTGAACGTACGGCTTATTTTAAACTGGTGTGCGTTTAAATTTATGTTTGTCGATCTGTCTATTTGTTCCAGCTAATTTTCGAAACAGCTGGATCGATTTTGACGGAACTCTCAATGGCAGATAGGTGATGTTATAAGGAGTAACTTAGGCTACATTTAGTTTAGGTACAAAAAAGGATTATGGGATCCAATCCGATCCTATATAAAACCTATAAACACGCGAACGAAGTCGCGGGGGTCAGCTAGTAAATATCTATTAGCGTAAACAAGTTCGCGGTAATGTTACAAAGCTTGGTTCGCCGGCCGTCCACATTGAGCGTAACAAGTTCGCCGAAATGTTACGCAGTTCGGTTCGGGGAAATGTTCAAGTTTGGACGCACCTTAATGCATACCGCATCCTTATGAAGTTTCCTAAATACTGCAGCGCGTCGGGCATGTTTGCCGAATCGGGGGTGCCCGACTTCTTTGCTGTTATCAGGGCACGTATAGCTTCCTTCTGGGAAAGATTGCGTAACTCTGGTAACAGCATCCTACAGGTAGTGGGGCAGGACTTGTGTAGTCCAATGATGGCTCATTGGATCTCGACCCATCGAGATCCAAATAGGAAATAACTCTGCACACCTTCAGTGAGCAGCGTTAACTTAATACATATTTATATTTATTTATAATTATAGTATTTATATCACACATTGTATTTGGTTTTAATTTAATTTTTTGAGAATGTATAATGTATATATATATTTGTATTTTTATACTTGGGTTTTCACCTCAATAAAGAAATTTATTATTATTATTATTATTATTAATCATAATATACTTAGGTATACTAATACAAAATGAATCCTCAGTTTGCAACTGAACTGATTTATATTGGAGGGTTGCGTGCTACTAAAAAGTAAGCTACCGTACCAATACCGCGAGCTAAACACAATTTAGTAATTTATCAGTTAAATGCACAAAACTTCCATAAGTTCATTTCCTCTAAATCGATTGAAAGGGGAAGTTTGGTAAATAACAACCCGAAGGCATGGATGCGCGGAGCAACGTTCTTGACACGCAATCGGTCAAAATCCTTGCTCCACGCTCGTGCCCCTAATACAGAATCATGCTGCATCTTTACCAAATTGGTAGGTATCGCAAAAAGACGTACAAAAATATCGGACTTAAGTAAGTATCTCGAACAAATATTAATTTCTCTTACAATCGTCCCATCGGGTTTTAGACAATTTCTATCCGCCGTCTATCTAAGTATTACAGAAGATTTACGTATCATAGGTGTCAATTTTTATTATCAACGCTTCACACGCGGTACTTGCTAAGTTTCGAGTAGATAAGTATCTATTTACCACATCAATTTCCACTGTTTTTATTTGCTAACGAGCGGATACCCGCGACTTCGTTCGCGTAGATATTGATTTTAATAATCCCGTGGGAATCATTTTGTTTTTCCTATGCTCCTTTGAGCTTAAACCTTGCTAAAAACTGTTAAAAGTTCACTGGCGGATGTTTAGGTACATCAAAATGTAAACATCCGCCAGTGAAAGTCCCATCAAAATCGGTCCAGCCTTTCGGAGATTAACCTGTAGTCTTTAAAGTATCTACTTTCTAACAAAAAAAGAATGAATGAAATCGGACCACCCGTTAAGGAATTACAGCTAAGTACACATTTTGCCTCTCCCAAGGGAACCGTGCTGAATTTCGGGATAAAAAGTATCCTATATGTTACTCCATAGTATTAACTTAAATCATGCCGAGTTTCATTTCAATCCATTCAGTAGTTTTTACGTGATGCGCGCACAAACATACAGACAAACAGACAAACAGATAAACAGACAAACAGACAAACAGACAAACAGATAAACAGACAAACAGACAAAAATTTCAAAAATAGGTTTTTTACGTTCTATTACTTATCCCTAACATCCCCCAGTTATTATTTTGCAAAAATCTTCAATGTACAGATACGGCAATTCTACGATTTTATTATATGTATAGAATAGATATAGATATTTTTTGTTAGTATCTACAGGGTGACTGGTAACAGGATACATTCCTTGCAGGGGCTTAAAGTAGAGCTCATTTGCAACAAATTTTTTCATATAATGTCCTATCCGAAACTTAGTCGTTTCCGAGTTATTGAAGATTTAAGGTTTTTAGCAAAAAATTCCAGTTTTAAAGTTAAAATTAGTTGCTAAAGAAAATCATACCCGGTTTTGTTGTTTTTTTTATTGTTTTCTGATAGAAAAACGTTCAGAAACTCAATCAAAATCAAAATAAGCTAGAAAATACCGTTAACTTTTCAGTTAAGGCCTAAAAACCACGTATTATTTTTAAGAAAAAAATCGAATTTGATGAAAAGCAATAGTATTTCTAAAAAAAATGTATGGAACGTTACGTACAAATTACTGAAATAACTTCCTTGATTCATTAGCTATCCAAAAAGGTACAGATGTCTACAACTTTTTTCAAAACCTCGATTTTATTAACAAAATTCTGAGGACTGACGAGTCTCAATTTGACCGGGATGGAATCACAAAGTATCATAATTTACATTATTGGGCGGCAAAATGAGAAAACCTAAAAAAGAAAAAGAAAGGGCACATCAACGGAGGTATTCTGTAAAAGTATGGATAGGATTAATCAATTAGACATCTAATTGGCCCGCATTTTTCCCTCAGAATTTAAAAAATACGAATTAGGTGAAAATAATATTATTTCTAAAAAAAAAATGTATGGAATGTTACGTAAAAATTACTAAATTAACTTCTTTGATTCATTAGCTATCCAACGAGGTGAAGATATTTACAAAAAACTGCAAGAACGATTTTTAATTCAATTTGAAACTTGTAGTAGTTTAATGACTAATTGATTAATTTTAGGAATAACAATAAACTAACTAATAATTATTAGTAATTACATATTTTAGGTTCGCAAAAGAAAAACTAGTTATGATTTTAATCTAAATTTTAATCTTTATTTTATTCTAAATCTTAGTGTTAATCTTAATCTTAATCTAAATCTAATTTTAAACTTGCTCTAACTGTGAACCTCTTTGTCTGATAAAAGCCCAAAACCTTTTTCGTATTTCCGTTTCAGTGACTCTTGTTGGCTAATTCTTACGTATTTCATGAGCTGCACGAAGAGTACTCGCGAAGCTCATCTGTGATAATGGGGTAAGCGTACATCAAATCATTCATGTGGCCCCAAAGATAAAAGTTTCAAGGCGTTAAATCTGGACAAGGAATAGGTTCACCTATCGTTATTGCAGTTTTTTGTAGACATCTTTACCTCTTTAGATAGATAATGAATCAAAGAAGGTAATTCAGTAATTTTTACGTAACGTTCCATACATTTTTTTTTTGAATTAATATTCTTTTCACCTAATTCGTTTTTTTTAAATTCTGAGGGAAAAATGCGGGCCAATTAGATGTTTAATTGATTAATCCTATCCATACTTTTACAGAATACCTCCGTTGATGTGCCCTTTCTTTTTCTTTTTAGGTTTTCTCATTTTGCCGCCCAATAATGTAAATTATGATACTTTGTGATTCCATCCCGGTCAAATTGAGACTCGTCAGTTCTCAGAATTTTGTTAATAAAATCGAGGTTTTGAAAAAAGTTGTAGACATCTGTACCTTTTTGGATAGCTTATGAATCAAGGAAGTTATTTCAGTAATTTGTACGTAACGTTCCATACATTTTTTTTTAGAAATACTATTGCTTTTCATCAAATTCGATTTTTTTTTCTTAAAAATAATACGTGGTTTTTAGGCCTTAACTGAAAAGTTAACGGTATTTTCTAGCTTATTTTGATTTTGATTGAGTTTCTGAACGTTTTTCTATCAGAAAACAACAAAAAAACTAACAAAACCGGGTATGATTTTCTTCAGCAACTAATTTTAACTTTAAAACTGGAATTTTTTGCTAAAAACCTTAAATCTTCAATAACTCGGAAACGACTAAGTTTCGGATAGGACATTATATGAAAAAATTTACTGCAAATGAGCTCTACTTTAAGCCCCTGCAAGGAATGTATCCTGTTACCAGTCACCCTGTATAATCGGATCAATAATGTGAATGGCAGTATGCCGTATGTGTACCTATTGTTTTGTTTAGCAACGATTTGCATTGGGAATTGGAGCGAGAAGGGCACGAGCGCGCGCGCCCGCGGCGTCGCTACCGAACGCACGCAGCGTGCCGTACGGCGCACGCTCAACTCGCTGCCGAGCGTCTACGCCGCGCCGTCCGTAATGCGGTTGTTTACCCGCTAGTGTTCGGAAATACCTATATTATTATCTACTAGATGATGCCCACGGCTTCGCCCGTGTGTATTTAGGTTTGTAAAAATCTCGTGGGAACTTTGATTTTCCCGAACAAAAAGTAGCCTATCTGTAGTAAGTAGTAACCCGTCCACAAAACGGAAAAATTCCGTGGGATCCTTACGATTTCGGAATGCAATTCCTTACAGCATCAGGGTTGAGGAGTTGGACATGTACCTACTCGAGGTCATTCAACAATAAAGTCTTTAATTGGTATCCCCAATATCAATTTAAATAACCGACAGTGCCTAAATCCCATTAGTTTTGGGGATCAGATCCCCTACAGCGTCAGGATTGAGGAGTTGGAATTCAAATTTTTTGTAGGACAGTGTCGCAATGTTTCTCTATCGATTAAAAAAAAATTACGCAAATCGGTTCAGAAATCTCGGAGATATCGGTGTACATAGGTAGAAAAACACAACTCCTCCTTTTTTGAAAGTCGGTTAAAAAAGTAGCCTATGTTACTCCCTGGTTAATTCTCTACTTGTATGTGAAAGCCCCGTCAAAATCGGTTCAGCCGTTCCAAAGATTAGCCCGTTCAAACAGACAGACAGACAGACAGACAGACAGACAAAATTTTTAAAAACGTGTGATTCGGTTATAGTATCGTTCAAATAACCATATGAGCTTAATTTGAGGTAGTTATTTCGATATTACAGACAGACACTTCAATTTTATTTATTAAAGTATAGATTGATACTATCGGGTTCAATATTTAAAAGTGCGATATGTTACGTAAAATACAGATTTCTACACTTTACGCAGTTATTTTGCAATTTAACGTGGCCTATCGCGTGAAATTGTAGAAGAAACCATTTTGGCAAAAATAGCTACTTAATTTAAAAAAAAAGTAAACGCAACTCATTCGACATTGAGGGACCCAAGGGTGTCAAGTTTTATAAATGGGCTACGTCAGAAGACACGCTTCGTCGTCCCTTTATTCAGCTCACTGTGACTATTAAGTGTGACTATTAGGCGGAGTATTGCTAAGCAAGTCGTGTGCACTTTACTCCAAGAAACAATAAATTTATTTCCACATTTTTTTCGTCATTTGCATTGAAACACTTTTCCGTAATCTGGCTGTGAATCAACGAATGGTTTTCTATCAGCATTAGGTCTCATAAGATTATAGGTCCCATTCAAAACAGATAACTGATTGACAACAAATCCGACAAGTATCCGACAAGTATCCGACAAGTATCGGATAACTATCTACAACTTTTTGTCTTTGTCACTTGACATGAAGTAAGAAAGTGACAAAACTTACGTTTAGGCCATCCGACACTCATCAGGAGGTGGTGAAACAGTCACTTAAAGGTATAAAAATTATAGGTGATTCGTCAGTCACGTCACAATGACTGAAGACGGGAGTTCTCAGCGAGTGAATTCATGCGATAGCAACGTGTTTTGAAATAGACAGTTCACGTAATTCTAATGAGTGAGCGTAGAAGCATTCAAAACATTAGATTTGTTCCTTGACAATAGCTAATATCAGATGAGTGTATTTGTATCGCCGCGTGATTAGCTTATAATATTAGACGATGAGTCTGATTGTGTCACGTTTATACGGTGTATCGGTATCGTTGGGTGTTTCAAAATGTTGACATTATTCACTGATGCGTGATTTTCTCGCAGATGTGATTACTCTTGGACAAAACTTACCTCAACTGATTACCACATAATTATACTAGTCTTATTATTACTATCACAGTATTTTAATAGATCGCGTGATTATCTTATTTCAGCACCGTAGTTTCGTTATATGCATGCTTATCATGCACATCTGTGACTTCTTTAAGCTGGCAAATCCTTACTTAGCAACAGCATGTCCTTCTTATTTACTAAACTAGCTTCTGTCCGCGACTTCGCCCGCGTGATTTTTCACAAATCCCGAGAGAATCGTGGATTTCCGGTTCCCGTTCCCGCTCCTTTTTCCAACCTTTATATACTTTCAAGGAATTTTGCTATTGTAATCTACCTATAGCTGTAGCTATATATTTCGGTTTTTCAGCCAAATCGGTTCAGTAGTTGCGGCGTTAAAGAGTAACAAACATACACACACATACACACACACACACACACACACAAACACAAACTTTCGTAGTGTGACATATACTGTTTTTAACATTTGCTGTATGTATGTAATGTCACAAATCTTAGCAAATAAAGACACCATTTACACTTTACTATTCAACCGTTAGTATATTTATTACTACATCGCTGATTTCTTCAATACGAAGTTAGGTAACTATTCCAAAATAAGATATAATATGTAAGTAAGTTATATTGTTGTGTAAGTAATTTCTTTTCATTATAACAGATTTAATTGTTTTTTTTTTCATTAACATAACAAAAACCTCCATTTTCTCTCTAGCTGTTAACGCGACCCCAAGATGTCTTCGATTGTGGGGGGACAATATTTCAATGCATAATGATATATGGAGGCCGGGATAGGAAATTGTCTCTATGCAAATGTGTATCTCGTGCCAGCGACAGGTGATGCGCGGCAGCCTTAATTGTTTTTTGTATAATATTCAAATATTATGACGTTTTTTCTACGAGTTTTTGTATTTGGCCGTGGCGGGTGCGTGCCAGGTGGTCCCGAAAAAAAGTTCCTTTTTGCTATAACAGCTTGCTCTTATGTAGCATTAAGTGGATGACTTTCGACCATGTAGTCAGTAACATTTTAGGAAGTGGTTTTACATACTTATTGATAGGTATATCAACGATCAACGGTCTTACCCACTGGAAAACAGTGTGCTTAGACTAAGCACACAGATGTGGATTTTAAATACAAGTTATAGGAAGACTAGCAGTTATCTGCGACTTCGTCTGCGTTGAATGTGAATATGTACTTAAACCTCCGTCTTGAAATATTCTATGTAATGGTGAAAATTTTAAAATCATATTAAAATCCACAACACGTTCACTGCGGGCGAGGTCGATAACAGCCTCGCAGTAGACTTTCGTCTGGTGCGGCGCGCAAAAATCGTGTTTTCTCGCCTGTGCGGGAGCTGTCTACGATCAACATCAACCGTAAGACGTATTACAAAGACAAATATAGTTTTCTTTATGTCTTCAAAGCCTCGACTCGTTGGTATAAAAAAATAGGACGAGATCAAAATAAGCGTCGTACGCACTGAGTAAGTACAAAATTATTTAATTCAGTGCGGGACGACGCTGATTTAGTCCTCGTGCGGTACAGGGCGCAGGCGGTGCGGGAACTAGAAGTTTAAAAGGTCAATTAAGTAATAAGCCAAAACAGACAAACTCCGATTACGGCTTTTTAATTTAGAGAAAATAAAGAACTATTTAGAGAAAAGATAGACACTTAGACTGTCATAGCAAAGCTGTGTTCACGTCCAGAGGAACTCGACACAATCTTTGGTTAACAACACTTTGAGTAAATTGAAAGAATCACTGCTGTAAAGGCAGTATAATAATATTAGAGACTGATAATGGAGTCATGTATAAAAAGCAAAAGATTTTTTAGCATTAACAATAAGAACAATTTCTTGTATTCGTTTTTGAGTATGCGCTCCGGTGTTTTCATATGTAGGTATATAAATTTACATAAACATGACGAGATAAAAAGTGAGGAAAGAAATCGGAAGCTCATCTGGCAGCTGTCGCGTGCGCAACCCTCAGACACTTGATCTTCACATGTTTACCAGTGTGACAATTTTCCTTATCTTATAGATAATTCAGACTTCTTCCGAAATTTTGACAACCTCACTAATGAAATGGTGAGCGCTATGGTTTTATAAATGGGAGGTCCCGGATTCCATTATCCACCACTACAGCCTTTTAAATGCTTTTTAAAAGAGATTTAGAGCTTAGACCCGTCACGCTGCTCCAATGCGGGTTGGCGGACTTTAACGACTATTGTCACATGATAGTGGTAATAACCGAGACCGACTGCTTAATTGTCTCTGCTCTCCGAGGCACGGGGGTGAAACACCGCCAACTACCAACTCCCGGCTCGCACTGCGAATTTCTTGACAGAAAAACCTAACCTAACAATTATTTGCTCAACCCGGGAAACGAATCCGGGACCTTGTGATCGGCTGTCTAATTTTTATAAATTGTCTCCAAGACCAGACCATGGTTGGAAGCTTCCGCTGTGGTTACCACCAACAAAGCGATTGCATTCTAAAATGGAAGCGGGCTAATCTGGAAGAATTATAGCAGAATTATAGCAGACCGAAACGCTGGATCGCTTGGCGGAACGGTTTCGTGGGCAGAGTAAAAACCTATAGTCAATATAGAATTTTCAAACCCAGCTGGAAGTTAAGCCTGGGACAGCAGTGCGTTGCTATACGCTACCGAGTTTATGAGAATATGTTTTTGTCACGAAAATCCTTGCCAACCGGACACGTTCATAAGAACGAAGTCAACATTTAACAGGAGCGAATCTTGCAGACTTTCTCGCATTATTGCCAAAAATGATCCGTACATTTGGCTCCGCAGTGCGGTGCCCTTTGATTTGACCGTGTAACCGAGTTGGCGTGTGCGAGTGGCGTGCGTCGGCACTCTGCGCACCTGCCGCCCCCACAATTATCTGGTCATTAGTCGGCGCGGCGCTGAGCCGCCGAAACCGTAGTGCGTGCGCAACCCGTGTCGGACTACGCGAACGAGGTAATTATGCTTCTCGAAGTTCGAGCCTAATCTCCGAGTCTAAGGGCCTGTTTCACCACCTTCTGATAAGTATCAGATAGCTATCTACAACTTTTGTCTTTATCACTTGACATGAAGTAAGAAAGTGACAAAACTTACGTTTAGGCTATCCGATACTTATCAGAAGGTGGTGTAACAGGCCCTAATTATTTAAAAACTAGGCGGTTTTAAAAAAAATCCCACGGGAGCTCTTTGTTTGCTGCAGACAGGCACACTTTTAAGTATGGATTTGGGATTGCTACTAATCCTGATCACAACAACTGATCCATAGGTACACTGTTCTACAATAGCATTGAAATGTAAAAATAAGAATTCAACCTCTTGTGATATTTAATACGATACGCAGGAGCATTAATTCATTTAGCAGCAGCCAAAGCTTCGGCTTTCTGGCTACCATGCCATGGATTTTCTTAGTACCTACTGCAGATGGCTTTGTACCTACGGCACTAGAACTTTCTCGATTGCGGGTCAAAAATTTGAGATTCGATATTTCAGTTCCATGATACTGAAATTCGACAGTTTTGTGGCTCCGTAGTCCCTATGGATAATAATATTGGAATTATATTATGAAGGGTTGGGAATTTGTTGGGAAATTAGGATTTCAAAAATATGTAATTACATCTAATTCGATGTTACAATAATTGTCTTTGCCAATGCCGATCCCAGATTCCGAACGTATCCAGTTTTCCTAAGTATATCAAGTCCTCTGATTTTGAGAAAATGTACGTAAGTTATTGAACAGAACTACTCACATGGGATGGGATTGCACATAATATGTGCAATCCCATATTCCGAAATATTATTTCGGAATATTGCGATATACCTAAGTATATTATGAATATTATGGACACGGAACCCTTTAAGAAACCGTACGAAATCGTAATAGCACTCCGCGAAGTCGATCTTTATGGTTCAATTGTGGTAAAGTCAAGGGCTAAGAGGCTTAGTGACCACACATGGTTCGATTTTTATCTCATAATTGCAGGCCTCGCGTTGAATCCTTCATTAGGGGCGTGTGGGGGTGGGGGGAAGGGGGGGAGAGGGCAAGGGGGTTAAGTGTGAGGACACAATGGCGCCCCCCGCGGTATTGTGCGATAATGTATGCGCGCGCGTCGCCGACAGTCCCACCATAGATACATGATTTGAAAGAAGATTCACATGCAAGGAAAAATAATCTTATTTTGTTATAATCCGCTTTTTATGTATAAAAACACATTCTACGCACGTTTCTCACTCCGACACCGGAGCATAGAGATCGCATTCCTAAATTTTCCACATTCTAGTTAAGAAGTAATGTAAGGGAGAACAATGAACTTAAATATAATGTGTGCATTCATACGTTCTATTTCTGAACACATAATTTCAGGACTCTTCTAATTGCATTTAATAAAAATTATAACGCATATTTACAATCGAAAAGGACGTCTCCATTTTACACAACACACAGACAATTAGCACACAATACGCGTAATATGATGAAACTGTAAAAATAGGTGAAGCCCTACTAATATACCTAATATGTAAGTATTTTTTCCTTCAATCACGCCGTAGCAGAGCTACGGATCAACATGATTTACATGGGTATAGTTGAGGGCTGGAGAGTGACATATTTACTACTTTTTATCCTGCGGAAACAGATAGTTCCCGCGAGATGAAAAATCTAACACCACGCGACCGAAGTTACGCACAAAAGCCAGTCAAAAATAAGGTAATAGGTAACCATAAACTTAGCACCAATAGTAACGTTAGTCCATAATACGTTTACGATGATAACTGATATTCTTTTATGCTTTAGTTCAATGGCTACGACGCCACAACACAAACATTTCAACGCATCTAATTTATTGTCGTGTCGCAGAGCCGCGCGCAAAAAATACTGTCTTAAGGTGCAGCTCTCACGATGTCACGTGCGAGATCGCAGATTGGGAAACGCGAGAAGGTGGAATGGTAGCAGTTTCGAGTCTCTAGGTATTACAGCAGGCTTCTGTGTTTAGTAGCTGCAATTAATGAACGTTGATGTGATACACAGGAGAAGATCGTCAAAATCGGCCAATAGGGTATTTGACAACATTCAAAATATACTATTGATTGTGGTCATCTTATCAGATAATAGCCTAAAAAAGACATATTTCACTCAATCAAACTAAACTATGTAATTTTACGCGATATTTTGCACGAAATAAAACATAATAATTTTTGAAATTTTATCAGGAACGTGAACGCTCTGGGATTGTTTGTGATGTCACTTGATAGCACGTAACTTGGTTGATATAATTGAAGTTTATCAAGTCAACCGAAACTAAACTTTACACTTGAAAGAATAAGACTGATATTAAAATGAGTAGGTATAACAATTTAGAACATTACGATGTAGCAGTCGCCTTGCGTAGCGTCTCTGTCGCACGCACCGAGTTCCGAAAAGGAGCGAGCGAGAGAAGTGACTTGCATAGCGATTTGTGACTTCACTCGATAGCACGTAACTTGGTTGATATAATTGAAGTTTATCAAGTCAACCGAAACTAAACTTTATACATGAAAGAATAAGATTGATATTAAAATGAGTAGGTATAACAATTTAAAACATTACGATCCAGCAGTCGCCTTGCGTAGCGTCTCTGTCGCACGCACCGAGTTCCGAAAACGAGCGAGCGAGAGAAGTGACTTGCATAGCGATTTGTGACTTCACTCGATAGCACGTAACTTGGTTGATATAATTGAAGTTTATCAAGTCAACCGAAACTAAACTTTATACATGAAAGAATAAGATTGATATTAAAATGAGTAGGTATAACAATTTAAAACATTACGATCCAGCAGTCGCCTTGCGTAGCGTCTCTGTCGCACGCACCGAGTTCCGAAAACGAGCGAGCGAGAGAAGTGACTTGCATAGCGATTTGTGACGTCACGCGTATCATGTGATCAGAAATGTCGTTTTTGGCGTGGTTTTCAAAACTTAAATTTTATCATTGATTTAATTCTTAATACTGTAGATATTGCGAAAAATATCAATGTAGTGTGTTTTAATAAGTAATAAAGAATAATTTAAAACAATTTCCAAAAATTAGTCAAATACCCTATTAACAGCAGGATAATATTTTTTTTGCACTCTTCAGGCAAATAGGTAGCTTGAACTTAAACTTCAATTTGAATTTGTTGTAGTTTGTGACTTTATAATTTCAAGAGCAATTTTAAAACTTCTATAATTTCATTATTTTTAACCGACTTCAAAAAAGGTTTTTCGAGAATTCATTCGTTATTTTTTAGGGTTCCGTACCTCAAAAGGTAAAAAAAGGAACCCTTATAAGATCACTTTCTTGTCCGTCTGTCCGTCTGTCCGTGTGTCACCACCGATTTTCTCAGAAACGGGTGGATCTAGCAAGTATATTCCTATTATTTCTGGTATTTTCATACCAGATACTAAAGTCTATAGTCCCTATTAGGTGTATAAAAATTAAGGTCCTGAGTCTACACAATTAAAAGATATGGGCAAATTTAGATTTTCACGAAATTTTACTTGACCGGTTTATTTAATTCTGTTCTTACTGTTCAATGTTCATACAATGGTCAATAAAATAGTCAAACACCATACTAAATATAAATATAAAGTCATCTTTTGCTAAGGGTGCAATAAGAAAGATAAAAGTTAAGTTTACAAAATATAACAGTGGAGTCGCGGGAACACGCTTGTATTTAAAAAAAGGCATATTATAATATTTAAGTATGATACCGGCGCGGGCGACGTCATCTTAAACAAAATTGAACAAGAGTCCTGGCGAAGGATGACTCAGTTGTTGAGAGAGCGATTTTTGAATATTATAATAATATGTAAATTGTGAACTAGTTGTTGTTGTTTAGCATAATAATAATAAAAAACTAGATGTTGTTGTTCGTGCTGTTGTCATCCCCAGACACAATTAGTGACATTTATTAGAATAGCGATTGTGTTGGGATGAATGACTGTTTATATTTAAAAGGTGTTTACGAATAAAGAACTCACAATGGGTATAAACATTTATTGATAACTACAGCTATTGTATAGGTAGATAATTTGTTTCCAAATCAAAATAAACAAAGGCAATAGATTGGAATATAGTATAGATTTGTCCGCAGTTACCCATGCTTATTAAAGAGGGAATTGGAAACGTCGAAAAGAAATGGAAAGTGCATAAAAGTCGGCCCACCCAGTACAAAGATTGCGCCGTTCTGCTCGTCAATTGGTAGCAAAAACTACATTTGCATAGCTCGATGCGGCGATAGAGGCCACCGCGAGCTCTTCGCCGTGCGCAAGGATTACGAATCTTTGGATAAGCCACTAGTACCTGAAACCTATCCCTAAAGTCAGTAATGACCCAAATATTCGTGACCCAATAACTCGTTCCAGCAATGCGCGAAACGGCAATTCAATCATCATGTACATAAAATTGTTATATTGTTATTTTAAAAAAGAGCAACCTCTGAATTTTTTTTTGCTGGTTCTTCTCGGTTGGAAGTTGGAACGGCATTCCGAACCAGTGGTAGATTCAATTGACGATTCAAAAGTAGATACTTGTAAAAGTTTATTTGAATAAAAAACTTTTCTATTCTATTCTATTCTAAGTAAGTACAGTAAAAGCTCTTTATTCGCGGGTAATTATGTCGCATTTTCGGTAATTATGATGACCATGAGGCGTCTCTTAATTGTCACTTAAAGGCTCAAAAGATAGCCTTCCTGTGCAAATTTCAGATAGGCAATAGCGCCAGCGTTCTGGGCAACATGAGTGAACTCTTGGGTAGCGTATACAAAAATATTTTTTGTTAATATGTTTGTACAAGGACGCCTATCGACACAGACGAGATGACGTACAAATTAAATTATATAAACGATCTCAATCAAATGTATTGTTAAATCGAAGAAATAAAAGTAGTGGTAGTGGTGGTAGAAATAAAAATGGTACGTAGGTAGGTATAGCCTGACATAGGTTTTATAAAAGTGTTTTTGTGCTCGTTGGCTGCGGTGACGAATGTAGATGCCACCCACTGGCGCACGACCCGCCGCCGCAACACACTCAAACAAATACGATATTTATGCCCGCCGTTTTTCTTTAATTCAATTCTACAACGTGCTTTAGTACCCACTGCCAGCTTAATTTAAAACTATTGTAGTGAAGCTTTTTTACAGAAATAAATGAGATGGAAAGGCGATACTCGTAATTCTGTAATTCCTTTTTTGCTTCGATAAAATTCATGCTACTTATAATATTATTAATGCGAAAGTACCTAACTGTAAAAATTTTATCATCCGTGAAAATGGTTCCTCCGGAAATGCGATCTCGTAACGTTCGTCCGATTGAGACGAAACTAGGCAACTTGACGAAACAAAACAGAGATAACTTGTATTTGGATATATTAAGACACTTTTCATCACAGTAAAGGGTGGTTATCGATTTTCGTTCGAAACACCTTGCAAAGGCTAAAATCGCTATGTTTTATCTATTATGGAAAAAATGGTTTTGATTATCTTGTTAAGACACAAACGATGCAAGAAGGCATCCTATTACAAAAGGGCTGAATGCTCAGGGTAAAAAGAAAATTAGGAAAATCCTGTGAAAAAGTCATTAATCTCCGTGTGTAAATGCCCATCTATTGAATTACATATTTTTTTACTCAATTCGTGTGCATCAAACGAATTAGTTAATTTGTTTTTCAAATTATACAATGTTATAAGATTAGACTGTTTACCCTTTGTAATTTATAAAGCCATTCTAACCCTGAAATAATCCAACTTTTAATTTTGTCAATCGCAAACGGTCATTACGTTCCCTGGTAATGGAATCGCTACTTCACGACGTGTTCAAACGTGTACAGCAACGATTTACCCTCCTGCGTATCCGGCGTCTCAGTTAGTACCGCTGCTATTCTGTTATAGTATGGTGATCTTTCAATTAACACAAAAAAATTGCATTCGCGAGTAGTCAGAAGTATTTTGTCACGCGGTAGAGTTCATTACGTTCCATCGATTTTCAACGTGACTTAATTTTTTTAATTTTTTCTAGATTTACTACTAGGATTTATGTTTTGTTTCTATTCAGAGTTCTATTTCTGAGATTTTATGCATTCACGTATCTCGAGTATTTTAAATTTAAAATCAATTTGGTCATTTGTTTCCAGTTCATTTATATCCATTTCGTTCCAAAAAAACAAATGGACATGAGTAAAACAAAGAAAAAACTTACAAAAGAAGAAAAGTTAGCTAAAGATAGAGCCAGAAAACGCCAAAATTAAGAGAAATTAAAAAAACAATTCAGGAATTATTAAAATTAAGAAAGAAAAATAACGAAAAAATTACCTTTTAAGAAAAGAACAGAAAAAGATTCGCAGCATCATTGAAATGTCCGCTTGAACACAACATGAACAGAAAAAAACTCTTTGAAATATAAAAAAAAGAGGGGGCAAAATAAAGTTAAAGAGATAAGTATTGGTCAACGTTCCTCAAAAAGAGAATTAAACTGGAAATATTTCACCTGAAATTACAGAAACCAATCAAATTATTGTCAAACCTATCTCCTCAGACAAGGCGACTACTTAACTCGGTTTAACAAAGATTGAGACGTAAAATTTCTGCAAGACCAGCCTCGTCAAATCTAAAATTTTTAATTCATTTTTTTAATTTATTTAAAATGATTATGCTTGTTTACTGTTAATCTAAACTCAAGGTTTAGATTTTATTTCAATTTTATTCGTTTTTTTCATATAATTGTTCATTATTTCATACAATAATCAAAGATGGGCTACTAAAAAGCTTCTGAATTCATTTTTATCCGACGATAGGTCATTACATTCCAAGTGATTTTCATTTATTTCCACTGGTTCATTACACTCCATTAATTTTCCGGAAAACTGCTAGAGTTACGAAGAGGCCTTGTACATGTAATTTTTTCTCATACTGTAATCTATAAGTGTATATACAAAAAATAATAATAAAAAGAAAAAAAATTTTTTTTTTCAAAACTGCGAAATTAAAACGAAAATCGATAATCACCCTAAAGGGCCCCCCTCCGGAACTTGAGGATGTTGTGTCAAGAAAACCTCTTTTTTTGCGGCCAGAATTACTTTCTTCACCGTTCGGAGTCGTTTCGATCGAGTGTTCATCGAAATAATCGAGTAAAAAGCCAATTGACCAATTAAAATTCTTCAGCACGCAAATCTAAAGCAAATTCCGATGCCGAGCTTATTTTAATACTTAATTGGTCGGCGTGTAAATTAGAGGACAATATAAAAATACACCGAGCGAAGGACGGCCGCCGCTTTAATCATCGCCTGCATCGACCATCGCGAGATTAATCTGGTTCGCGCGAAAAGTGACGACGCAGAATGTAATATGCTTTAGAGATTACGCGAGCAAGTTTACTTCTAGCGCAGTTTTATTCTTAATGATCGCTGCGGTTTATTTTAAAGCTTTATCTTGATAACTTAGCAGTTTATTCGCGTTTTAACTTCTAATAGTTTCTCCCCGCTTCTAGTCCCCGTGGTTTTGTTTGTGCTGCAATTTTTCAGTCTTCGTGACGGAAAAATCAAAGCGCTTTTCTGACTTCTACGAATAAAAGTTTTTAATTATGGACGCGTCTCTTATTTATAGTTAAATCAGTTAATTGTTACCGCTTACTAGCGATTAAACCGTGATATACCCATGTGACTTATAAAAACCCGAATTCAGAAGGTCGATAGTGTCAGCCGTTTACGCGTTTCTCTATGAACCCAACCTATAAACTCACATTCATCTCCTTCGAATGATTAATTTTAAGCATTTGCCTTGCACATTAACATCATCATGCCATCCATAGGTATATATTTGTGCAAGCTCGATTCCGGAATATCTACAATCTACATATCCGTAATCGGTAAAGCTACCCAGGGCCGGATTAACCCTATCGGGGCCCCTAGGCAATGCAATTTTCGGGGCCCCTTTCCTTTTTACATTTGTATATACTTCCTCCATTGAGAATTTTCTCAAAAAAAAAAAATTGTTAGATGAAGCTTTTTTTTCTTGTTACGTGGCCCGCATCGACTAGGGCCCCCATCGACTAGGCGCTCACGGGGCCCCCGTGGGCCCCTAGGCAGTTGCCTAATCCGCCTTATGGATAATCCGGCCCTGATGCTACCCAAATACCATCCCTATACAGTAAATACCAAATACCGAATATGAGTAGCCTATTACGGCCGCATTCCAGAGAAATTATTTATTTTGTGCGGGCGTGAGTTACCGGCTGCCCGCCCCTTCATTACTATGTTAATCGGGCTACCTAACTAAACGGTATACCTGTTCTATGTTGGCTCCTCATTTCAATGAACAAACAAACATCTTTTGGAAAACTTTAATACTTAGTTGGAACTGACCTAGTTTTTTTGGAGTAACGGGAAGATAAGGAAATAGCACTCAAGAGATAGGGAATACTAACGCTGATATGCTCAGTCAAATTTCTAAGAGCAAGTTACACAACAGGTGATCTCAGTAAAGGTATCGTTACAGTTAAATTAGTTAATTATTATTTGACTGGACTAAAACACTTGGTACATAGGTACTAACTATATACAAGTTGCGTCACTGAGTAGGCTTTTCAACCGAGGCAATCCCCTCAGGTCAACCCTGCAATCATCCGCTCGAATAAATATTGCTTAACCATGTAAATATTTTATGGAATCATCTGGGATGGTGACAAAATTATTTGTGATCTCCAATCTACCAAAAATTACCTGCTGGCCAAAAAATTTTTTGCTTACCTTTTATTAAATACATGGGTAGGCACTACTTACTACTTGATGTCAAATAATTCGGTGGTTAGTAAAATTGTGTTCGACATCAGTCCGTCGATTGTTGCATAAATCATTGTTACAATTTCAAGTTGGCTTAATTTACGGTATTCTTGCTGCGACAGTACATTTTAGCCAATAATAAGAGAGAGTGTCGATCCACCAGCTGGGTTATTCTGTAACTTAGTTAGCAACTGAAAATAGTTGCCAACGAATTAGTTTGATATACATTGCTGCTTTACTGTGGGAAATATAAAGTGTTTTCATAATTTAACACAGTAAAGCAGCAATGAATATTGAACTAATTCGTTGGCAACTATTTTCAGTTGCTAACTAAGTTACAGAATAACCCCCCAGAGCTGAATACGATCGTCACACTGTAGCTGTAATTTTTTGGCGATAATAATCGGAAAGTCGCGTTCCATGAGACATCGTATTTCGTATCGCGATTATGCGACTATTCCTTATATCGAATTGGTGTCCTATTTTTACCCGATTCTTGGTATCTTGCAAAGTGTGATAATCGCGCTGTCCATTCGAGCGATCCAATTAGGTCGAAGGACAAATAGGGAACTTGTTTTTCAGATTTACAGATACATATATGACAACTATAAAGAGCTGACAATTTACCGTGCCTCTCGACAGAGGGACTAAACTTGTTGCGATACAGTTTGTCGACTGCTAACTGCAGTGCAGAACTGTATCCAAAGTGCAATTTTGCAGTGAGCTTGCCGTCCTTCTGTCTAGACACTTATAGATCCTCGCACTCGTAGAACAACAATCAAGTGCTTAGCCGGCTAAGTTGGACGATGTAATTGGTTATTAAAAAGCGCATATATCACTGTGACCGGGACGGGGGACCGCGTGGGAGACCGGGACGTGATTTGTGGACCCGCGGCCGACCCGCCCCTTCATTAACATGCTAAAGCGCTCTTCACGCAGAGCTGTTCCCGAGGGTACGTTCAGACTCATGGCAAGCTCTCGACATCTTCAGTTTTGACCGGTTGGAAGACAAAAACGAAGTTCGCGCGCTTAAAATTGAAGCTTCGAGCTTGGAGACAGTTGCGTCTGTCCGAGCCTTAAAGCGATTCGCGAGTATACCTTTGAATCATCAATAGCGCAGTGACTTAAGGGTTAGACTGAAGCCCGAGAGGTCCTAAATTCAAATCCCAACCATAAGACTTTTGTCGTATCTACTCATAGCACGACATTTTGCTTAGGTGACAGCGAAAGGGGAACTTTATTCGAATAGAGCTATAACATAGTTACATAATAGGACCGTTTCTTTTTTTTTTCTTCAAAAGAATTAAAAAAAGATACGCGACGTGATTTGTGGACCCGCGGCCGACCCGCCCCTTCATTAACATGCTAATGGGTGATTATCGATTTTCGTTTTAATTTCGCGGTTTTGAAAAAAAAAATTTTTTTTCTTCTTATTATTATTTTTTGTATATACACTTATAGATTACAGTATGAGATAAAATTACATGTACAAGGCCTCTTCGTAACTCTAGCAGTTTTCCGGAAAATTAATGGAGTGTAATGAACCAGTGGAAAGAAATGAAAATCACTTGGAGTGTAATGACCTATCGTCGGATAAAAATGAATTCAGAAGCTTTTTAGTAGCCCATCTTTGATTATTTTATGAAATAATGAATATTTATATGAAAAAAACGAATAAAATTGAAATAAAATCTAAACCTTGAGTTTAGATTAACAGTAAACAAGCATAATCATTTTAAATAAATAAAAAAAATGAATTAAAAAAATTAGATTTGACGAGGCTGGTCTTGCAGAAATTTTACGTCTCAATCTTTGTTAAACCGAGTTAAGTAGTCACCTTGTCTGAGGAGATAGGTTTGACAATAATTTGATTGGTTTCTGTAATTTCAGGTGAAATATTTCCAGTTTAATTCTCTTTTTGAGGAACTTCAGGGGTATCGTTGACCAATACTCCTCTCTTTAACTTTATTTTGCCCCCTCTTTTTTTTCTTATATTTCAAAGAGTTTTTTTCTGTTCATGTTGTGCTCAAGCGGACATTTCAATGATGCTGCGAATCTTTTTCTGTTCTTTTCTTAAAAGGTAATTTTTTCGCTATTTTTCTTTCTTAATTTTAATAATTCCTGAATTGTTTTTTTAATTTCTCTTAATTTTGGCGTTTTCTGGCTCTATCTTTAGCTAACTTTTCTTCTTTTGTAAGTTTTCTCTTTGTTTTACTCACGTCCACTTGTTTTTTTGGAACTTAATGGATATGAATGAACTGGAAACAAATGACCAAATCAATTTTAAATTTAAAATACTCGAGATACGTGAATGCATAAAATCTCCGAAATAGAACTCTGAATAGAAACAAAACATAAATCCTAGTACTAAATCTAGAAAAAATTAAAAGAATTAAGTCACGTTGAAAATCGATGGAACGTAATGAACTCTATCGCGTGACAAAATACTTCTGACTACTCGCGAATGCAATTTTTTTGTGTTAATTGAAAGATCACCATACTATAACAGAACATCAACGGCACTAACTGAGACGCCGGATACGCAGGAGGGTAAATCGTTGCTGTACACATTTGAACACGTCGTGAAGTAGCGATTCCATTACCAGAGAACGTAATGACCGTTTACGATTGACAAAATTAAAAGTTGGATTATTTCATGGTTAGAATGGCTTTATAAATTACAAAGGGTAAACAGCCTAATCTTATATCATTGTTTAATTTGAAAAACAAATTAACTAATTCGTTTGATGCACACGAATTGAGTAAAAAAATTTGTAATTCAATAGATGGGCATTTGCACACGGAGATAAATGACTTTTTCACAGGATTTTCCTAATTTTCTTTTTACCCTGAGCATTCAGCCCTTTTGTAATAGGATGCCTTCTTGCATCGTTTGTGTCTTAACAAGATAATCAAAACCATTTTTTCCATAATAGATAAAACATAGCGAATTTAGCCTTTGCAAGGTGTTTCGAACGAAAATCGATAACCACCCTAATGCTGTTTCTTCAACTGGGGTAAAGTGAGGTGAGAAGCGCGAACGCGCCGACGGCGATCTCTTTATAAATGATATCAATATCAATACTGATGCCCGAGACTTTGTCCGCTAGGATTTAGGTTCTTAAAATTGTCATGGAATTCCCAGGGGATTTTTGAAAATTTAAATCCTTTAATTTGAAGGGATAAAATGTAGCGTTCGACTACTGGATGCAGGCTATCTTTGTGGTTTCGTCAAGCTCGGTTCAGCGGTTAGGCTGTACAATTGTAGAAACTTTTACCTATAGTCTCAAACATCAACAATTTTTACCCGAGATAAAAACTAGCCTAGATCATTCCCTGTACAATCCTCTAAATGAAAGTAAAAATCAGTTTAGCCGTTTGGAAGATTAGCCATTACAAACAGACAGACCAAATTTCAAATTCAAATTGCCAAGTTGCAGTTCAACCACGTTGCCAAGTTTATTTCAAAAGCTTTTATTATTTCTTACCATATGATAGCATGATGAGCAGCGCGTGATATTGAACCAAGATATTAATTTAATTGGTTCGAGTAACAATAAAATTATTAAAAGGTCGTAAAATTGAATCAAAGGGTACAAAATTTACAAACTTTCACAGTTTCATAAACATTGATTTAATATCAAAGCGAGAACAATTAAGGCCATTTTCAATTGGCCGTGGTGTTTGGGCATGCGTGTGGCCCTGAGGCGGGCGGCGCAGGCGACAACGGACAATATACACCATCACTTTATAGGGATGTGCGAAGAACATTATCTGAGCCATAGTCGAAGTTTAGGCTAGTTATTACTCGACTAGGGCACACGGTTTATATTTATGGGTTTTGGGCTATAGTCATTTTTAAACTTTTTTAAACTCGATTTTGAGTTACGATTCCGTATAATAAAACCAGTTTTCATTGTGTCTGACAGAGGTTTCTTTTTAACTGACTTCCAAAATTTATTTCTCTACCGATTTTCTCAATTCGGCGCGTATTTTTTTAAACTTTTTATGCTTCGTCTATTTTCTAATTTGTTTGAAATAAAATTTGTTGGTTGTAAAAACAGCGAATAATCGATTGAATGAATGAATCAACGAATAAATAAATCAATAAATCCGAGTAATTTTATTGTAACAAAAGTCTTCGCCAAATCATAGGGCTCGAATAAAAAATAAATCGTCGGAATTTCGAGAAGTTGCGTCCTTGGAAGTCGGATATTAAGATTTGTTACATCTCTAATGTAATGTATGCGCGCCGGGGAGGTCCTTGTCGTGGGAAGACCGAACCCACATACACCTTTCTCTTTTACCCAATAATGGACAATTGAGACAGGTGCCGTATTTGGAACCCTATTAGACTGCTCCTACGCCTACCATTAAACTTCATAATTGACCAAATTGTGAAATACGTTCATTAGTACGTTCACAGAGAATGCCACTGAATTTCCTCTTCAATTTGTTAAAGCTCTATCATTCTGTTCCACTACTTGTGCAAGTAACTTTTCTAATGTAACAAACTCTACGATCTATGTGCTACGGAAAGTTCGTAGCTCGTAGCACATGGCGCTTGTTTAAATTGCAGCACGGTATTTAAAAAGATATTCATGAATATTTCTTACACAATTTTTACATAAATAATATGAGTTTTATTTCTGCAACTTCAATTTTGTTTCAAAGTAAACTGAAAAATTAATAACCTTCAGAATAAAAACGGTCTAGTACTCATATATCTTTATATCTATTTCTGTGTATTTTTGTATTACCATATTCAAATCTAACTAGCTAACAGCCGCGATTTTGATAGCTTCACACATATACTTATATCTTAGTTTTGATACCAACATTGCTAGCAGGAGAAGTCAAGCCAAGCCTCGTTAGCCTTTGAAATACAATAATCTCAAGGAATGCGTATTAGAATAGAATAGAATAGAAAAGTTTTTTATTCAAATAAACTTTTACAAGTGCTTTTGAATCGTCGATTGAGTCTACCACAGGTTCGGAATGCAGTTCCAGCCGAGAAGAACCTGTAAGAAACTCGGCGGTTGCTCTTTTTAAAAATAACATTATAACAATTATTATTATTAATGTACATGATTGAAATGCCGTCTCGCGCGTATTTAGCCTAGTATTAGCGATATAAATTCGAGCGTGCGGTACAATTTTAAGCGAAAGTCGACGCGCTTTTGTTTTTCCTAATAATGTGTTACGTATTTTAATTGGGCATGATTAAATCTTAATAAATCGGTTTGTTCCCACACGCGAGGATCGCTCGCAATTACGCCAGCGGCTGTAATTTGGCCGTGGCCCGAGGGTAGACGCAACAATTGCGTTTCAGCAGCGCGCCGCCCGAGCTGTGGACCAAGTGATTTGCTACATCATAAGGACATATACATCATATACATCAGATACGTCGTAATAAACACTGCTGATTGGGACAGGGGACTGCTATGCAAATATGTCAGTCCGTTCTTATAAGTAGCTAGCCGGTATGTAGCAGCGCATAAGATGTGTGAGTTTAATATTTTGCTGCTTTCTGAAATTAATAAACACAAAATAGTAAAAACCTTTTCTACAGTTTCTCGCTTAGTTACGCGTTTAATTTTTGACTAAATTTTGACTATTTTTTTGCAGGTTTGACAGGAAAAGGTCTATTGAAAATTTAACATAAACAAATCTCAAATTACCTAACCAAAATATAAGATCAAATAAAATTATTCTCATTATACTTAGTTAAGAAAAATGATAATATAATTAGTAATGTTTAATTAATAAAATTAAAGAATTAGTTACTAATTTTAAGTATAAAATAAAAACACAATTTATTTGTTCTTTGTTATTTATTTGCAATTAATTCAAGTGTCCGGGGCTACCCGATGTTCCCCTAATAGAATAATCCATACTAATATTATAAATGCGAAAGTGTATCTGTCTGCTAGCTTTTCACGGTTCAACAGTTTAACTGATTTTGATGTTTGCTACAGAGGTAGCATACATCCCGGGGACGGACATAGGCTAATTTTTATCCCGGAATAAATAATGAAACAGTAAATCGCTGCACTTGCACCACACATCGCATGCGCGTGTCGACTGCGGACGCAGGGCGGCGCGGCGCGGCGCGGGCGCCGTCGCCCTCTTCAATTACCAATCGTAAATTCCGACGCCACACCGAGACGATGCAACCGCCGCGGTTAACTTATTGTCTACCTGTCTTGTGTTTATCGTAACATGCTTATTACGTGCGGTGAAAAGAGCCGAAACCTTTGCGTTTTGTCTTGTTACTTGCTTATGACTGCGGAGCATATTATATTTTACTGTTTTTAAATTTAGATACGGATAAGTTAAATGAAAATCTCTATATAAATATCATAGCCGAAGCTAAGATGCTAAGGAGTGGACATTCTATGTCCTGAAATTCGACGTGAAAACCATTTCCGCGTGGGCGAACTCACTCAACTGCTATTTACTGATGAAAAGCAATTTAAATGTAAACGTTAACTAATAATAAATATTTACCCTACCTAACCCTGCTTAAGTTTGTTAAGTTTAATAATATTATTTTCTTCTAGAATTTAGATTCTTACTCAGCCTATAAATTAATTCGTCTTGAGATCGCCCTCCTTTTTTTCGTTGGTTTTGAAACATTGTGAAACAAAATTTTTAAACGGCTATTGCTGAATTTTCAATCTATCTATCTATCTATCTATAATATAATAAAACTGTAACAGATCCAATTCTGTACATTGAAGATATTTTGAAATTTTTTATTGGAGGGCACTCTATAATCGATACTGAAGCCAAAACTGCAATTTGTTTCATTTTTGTCTGTCTGTCTGTCTGTCTGTCTGTATCTTGGCCGCGCATCACGCCGAAACTACTGAATGGATTCGAATGAAACTTGGTACGATTTGAGTTTATACTCCGAGGTAGGACATAGGATACTTTTTATCCCGAAATTCAGCACGGTTCCCTTGGGAGAGAGGATGAAAGTTAAAACGTGTATTTAGCTGTAATTCATTAACGCGTTGTTCGATTTCACTCATTCTTTTTTTGTTAGAAAGGTAATACTTTATATATTGTCCCGTAAATATTTCAAGGTCATAGGTGTTTTAGTTCAGAAATTACAGATATTTATTGGGTTCAAATAACTTGGGACGCGGATGTTTGTACGTACGGCTTATTTTAAACTGGCGTGCGTTTAAATTTATGTTTGTCGGCCTGTCTATTTGTTCCAGCTAATCTCCGAAATGGCTGGATCGATTTTGATGGAACTTTAAATGGCAGATAGGCGATGTTAAGGAGTAACTTAGTATACATTTAGTTTAGGTACAAAAAAGAATTATGGGGTCCGATCCGATTCTATATAAAAACCTATATCCATGCGAACGAAGTCGCGGGGGTCGGCTAGTAAACAATAAAACCGGCTAAGTGCGAGTCAGACTCGCGCACGAATGAATCTATGAAAACGGCAAAAAATCACGTTTGTTGGGGAGCCACCTTAAATTTTTTTGTATTGTTTTTTAGTAAGTATTTGTTGTTATAGCGGCAATGGAAATACATCATCTGTGAAAATTTTAACTCTCTATCTATCACTTTTTATGAGATAGGTACAGCCTGGTGACAGACGGACGGACAGACAAACGGTCAGACAAACGTAATAGGATCCCGTTTTACCCTTTGGGTACGGAACCCTAAAAAAACACGTAAGTGAATAGCACAGAAACTGTATAGATTTAAGCGCGGCTAATCGTCTGTGTTAAGCTATTTTCGGCTAAAGCGCACCGACCGAAACTAATTTATATTGGAATGTGATATACGCGGCGCAGCGCAGCCCGAGCACATGAGTCGATACCCCTGCAGAGAGGAAGCTTCATATAAGCGGCCCGTTGTAGGTACATTCACACAAAGCGCGCGTTTACCATCCAACTGACTGTGCAACTGAGCCGGTGGCGTCAGACGCGGAGCGTCCGTGAACCGTTGGTGTGAGTGTACTTACAGCGGGCCGTTTGTACGAAGTTTCCTCTCTGTAGGGATATCTGCTCATGTGGCCCGAGCCCCGCGGGCACGCGCCGCCCGAATTTTAATCACCTTTTACCCTATAGTGGTGTAAGAGTTCATAGCAAACTTTGTAACGATCTTCGAGACCGCATGATTCTGAGTTCACGGGGCCAACTCTTCGATGGCGAATATGTCAATATTACAGTGCTAAGTGGTTGCGTTATCTATTTATTTATGGCGCCTGATATTCTTTGCACATTATTTGGGCATTATATCGACCGAATATTCGGTTAGTTTATAAAAAAAAATATTAATTCATCAATTATTACGAGTATTATTGGTAGGTACTTACAATGCGTACTTTCTTTATCATTTTTATTCTGTGAATGGGCATTGTTTCATAAATCGTAATGCAACTAAATTTCAGATTTTTATGTGAGTGGCCATAACTGGTACCTACTTACTTTATAAACCAGCATCAATAATGTTCCTTATAGTTTTTTAGTCACAATAAGTCGTTCCGCAGTGCTTAACTTAGCGCAGGAATTGTCGCATATATTCAGTTTAAGCGTGATATAGTAAACACAAATCATCCATTTCGGAGATCGTTACCAATTTTGTTACGACCTCTTAGTCTATAAGCCCTTAAGTCATAACTGCTGTAAAACACTACTGACGCACCGACTGAGTAGGTGCCACGCCTTCCGCTACCAAACATACCTACGAGGAGATACTTATCTCGACCTTTGCTATCACTACATTTTTTTTATTTATTACATTTTGCTTATTAAACCTCTCAGAGCTCTTAGCGATCGTATAAAACGGGACCAGCAAAAGGCGCATACAATGCTTTTTTAACCCCCGACGCAAAAACGACTGGGTGTTATAAGTTTGACGGGTCTGTGTGTGTGTGTGTCTGAACAGACAGACGTCTGTTCCCCCGTAGCGCTCAAACGGCTGAACCGATTGGAATGCGGTTTTTTTGTTTGAAAGGTGAAATAGTCGAGAGTGTTGTTAGCTATGTTTAATGAAAATCGATCCAAGATGGCGGCCGCTACAAAATGGCGGATTACATATTTTTTCACAACTCCCTTAATATGGGTATCAAATGAAAGGGTTTGACTAGTGAAATAGCACTATGCAAATACAAGATGGCCGCCATCACAAAATGGCGAATGTCGGGGGTTTTTTAAATTTTTAATTTATACTTGTCATTACGGAAAATGCGTGTGAAGTCGGCACTAAGTGGTGGCCACCAAGTGGTAAGTTGGTCTACTGGTTAGCATATTCGACTACAGATCACGAGGTCCCGGGTTCGATTCACGGGTCGGGCAAATTTTGTTAGGTTAGGTTAGGTTAAGTTAGGGTGGGGTGCTAGCCAGGTAACCTCCAAGTGTGCCTGGGTGCTGCTGGTCCTCTTGGATACGTCCGAGGGGAAGAGCAGTATTCGGGCTGGTGCGCCCCGGTAACATGGTTAATAATTTCGGGGATATTGTTAGCCATGGCCAATGACCTGGCGGAGGGAGGTTTCTCCGCGTGTCCCTCTGATTAGCAGAGGGCACTGCGGATGAAACTGGGGGTGAGACACCCCGGGGCGGGGGGCAGCGATGCCCATCGCGGGAGGAAGAAACCCTCGTTAAAAAATTACGGGAGGGCGCGAGCCTCTGGAGGGACAGCCCAGAGGCGAGCGGGAGCCCCAGCACAGACAGCATGAGGGTCATGCCGTGGTGGTTTTAGTGGGTATACCCGGTTGGAGTCCCACATAACCTTCGTTCTGCCGCATTCGGCCGCAGAACGGGGGTACCTATAAAAGGTTTCCACCACGTCAAAAAAAAAAAAAAAAAAAGGTTAAGTTAGGGTTTTTCTGTCAAAAAATTCTCAGTGCCAGCCCGGAGTTGGTAGTTGGCGGTGTTCCACTCCCGTGCCTCAGAGAGCGCGTTAAGCAGTCGGTCCCGGTTATTGTCACTATCATGTGACAATAGTCGTTAAAGCCCGCCAACCCGCATTGGAGCAGCGTGGCGGGTCTAAGCTCTAAATCCCTCTCTTCTATGAGAGAGGAGGCTTGTGCCTAGCAGTGGGACGTTAAAAAAGGGCTGCTGTAGTCGATGGATGGTTGGAGGAATAATCGAACAGTTTGGTAATCAACCCTTTTTTTTGGTAAATCTTGGGTAAGTATACATATATTAGTGTGATGATAAACTTTAAGTTTATGCTAGCAACTTTCGACACCTCTAAAGTAAGCTCGATAGTATTTTTCGGATACTTTTACGTTTTGTCTCTTTTTCATTTTTTTATTTTTTGATCCTAATTATAAATAATTTTGTAATGGGTATACATACACCATCACGTATGTATTTTAATTTGCATGAGGCTTTAATGTACATACTAGACATATAGTGTGTGCGGGCTACAACCAGATATTTACACAAGTTAGATCTACATATTTACAATATTAGCCCGGAAATAAAAATTAGTATCTTATTGGTAGATTTCTTTCAACATACTTTTTGTATGAAAAATGACGTCAATATCTGCAGTCGCAGGCAGATAATATATTCCGCAAAGTAACGCCTTACGCCTATTATGTAGAATTATTTCAAAAGTCATTTTGGAAGGAGGCAATAAATGGGGACCAGTCAATTTCGCGGATTTTAATTTTTACAATGTGATAGATAAAATAGAGTCATTTTTTGCTAAGTTACCCAGCAGCGACAATCGCACGGTTCGCATAAATTGATTCGTTCGATTCTCGTGTCATATTTGATTAGAGCTGCTCGCAGATTACATCCGCAGTGCTAGAGCCGTACGCGCCGTACGTAACGTATTTTGTCTGCTTCAACGGACGCGTCAATAAATGCGGCTGACATCAGTAGCAGCAGTCCTATTTATGATATTTTACGTAAATATCAGAAGCGTGACAGCACTGACGCACGATGGCAGTAGCACGGCTGAACGTCGCACGATTTGTATCACAATAAACTGAATGAAGCACCTCAGCCAAAGGCAACGGGTATTACAACTTGAAGGAGCCTCGTTGTGGCTGTTCTAGCCCAAGTGTGTAGCAACGTTTGGGGAGGAAGTGAGAGGCGCTTAAATATCTGGAATAATAAGAGTTGTCTAACTCGCTCTTATCCGGTTTATTTACCTACTTTTCTTTTCTCCATCCCAGCCCACTTGCCCATCGAAAAAAATCTGGCTACTGCTATTAGCCTTAAATATTGCTGCTTATCTAGCAGTTGCGTTCGGCGCGTGCAGCTCTCGCGGCTCGCCGCTAGTGTGCGCTTTGCGGCAGTCGTCACGGTCTAGGTGTTGCCGGGCTCGGTTCCCACGGCGGCGCCGGCGGCAACAACCTCCGATTGCAGACCGCCGGGCCGCGGCGCGGTTCGACACTGAAGAAACTGCTATGCTGATTATCCACTTAATAATCGTAACGATCGAGACCGTCTTTATCGATGTTATTACACAAGACAAGTATAAATTGAAAATTTAAAAACCCCCGACATTCGCCATTTTGTGGCAGCGGCCATCTTGGATTTGCAATAGAACTATTCTACTAGTCAAGCCCTTTCATTTGATACCCATATTAAGGTAGTTGTGAACAAATATGTAATCCGCCATTTTGTAGCGGCGGCCATCTTGGACCGATTTTCTTCAAACATAGCTAACAACACTCTCAACTAATACATCTTTCAAACAAAAAAAAACCGCATTCAAATCAGTCCACCCGTTTGAGCGCCACAGGGGAACAGACAGACACACACACACACACAGACACGTCAAACTTATAGCACCCCGTCGTTTTTGCGTCGGGGGTTAAAAATAGATGAGACTTCATTGGGACTGCGAGCTAACTGCAAAATTGCAGTTAGGACTTTGGATCTTTTGGATTTTGCATTTGACATAACTAAAACTCAAATATCGAACGATTGCGCAATTCGCTTCCAGTTGGCGTGCAGTTAGCGTGCAGATCTAGTACAATGTGGTGGAAACACCAGAAACTTTGACTTGGTACAATTAAGATTTTATGTACAGTGCACACACAGTGTAGGTAACATAACAAACTCCCAGACAACGAAATAAAAATAAAACTGGGAGAGCTTAGTTGACATCCAGAGCTAAAGTTTTTGTTGATTGAAGTTGTTTGTTATTGTTTCAATTTGAATTCTGTACATTTTTTGAGTCAATTTTTGTTTTTGACACGGGTTGTTGTTTGTAAGGTCAAAGTAACACATATTTTATTTAATTAAGGTGTTTTTTTTTAATTTCTGTAGCGGGTTGCACGAGAGCTACTCGTATTAACTTAAACATTTCAAGTGAAGATTCAAGCGTTAACATATCGCGTGAAACGCAGGTAATTACTTAACTGTAACAGGCTATTTTTTGTCCGTGCGTAATTTCATGAAATTCTCATGTCGTCCGTCTGTCGGTCTGTCAAGTTTCACCTTCTAAGGTTTCGGCCGTTTCGTGATATTCAATGCAAGGTGCAAGTACATCTGTTTGCAGTTTTGAACGATCACTTTTTATTTAGGAATATTTACTTACCTGAAATTTATTTGAGACATTTAACAGCTATCATTACAGCTATGATTTTTCGTTATACAGAAAAGTGTACATAAAATATATTAAAAATAAAAAAAATATTAAAGCTGTGATAGCCTAGTAGTTAGGACAACCGACTTCTAATCGGAGGTCGTGGGTTCGCGGATACCGGGGTACGCACCTCTAATTTTTCGGAGTTATGTGCGTTTTAAGTATTTAAATATCACTTGCTTTAACGGTGAAGGAAAACATCGTGAGGAAACCTGCATGCCTGAGAGTTCTCCATAACGTTCTCAAAGGTGTGTGAAGTTTGCCAATCCGCTTGGCCAGCGTGGTAGACTATGGACAAAACCCTTCTCACTCTGAGAGGAGACCCGTGCTCTGTAGTGAGCCGGTAATGGGTTGATGATGATGATGATGATGATGATGATGATGATGATGAAATATTAAAAAAGCGAAAATATTATGTTGTAGGTCAAATACTATGTACCTATTGCAATATTTATCTATGTATTACAACACCACCTATCTTATTTATCACTAGCCGACCCCCGCGACTTCGTCCGCCTGGATATAGGTTTTATATAGGATCGGATTGGATCCCATAATCCTTTTTTGTACCTAAACTAAATGTAGCCTAAGTTATTCCTTATAACATCACCAGAAAGTTCCATCAAAATCGATCCAGCCATTTCGGAAATTAGCTGGAACAAATAGACAGATCGACAAACATAAATTTAAACGCACACCAGTTTAAAATAAGCCGTACGTTCAAAGATCCGGGTCCCAAGTTATTTGAACCCAATAAATGCCTGTCATTTCTGAACTAAAAAACCTATGACCTTGAAATATTTATGGAACAATATATAAAGTACTATCTTTCTAACAAAAAAAGAATGAGTAAAATCGAACAACGCGTTAATGAATTACAGCTAAATACACGTTTCAACTTTCATCCCCTCTCCCAAGGGAACCGTGCTGAATTTCGGAATAAAAAGTATCCTATAACCTACCTCGGAGTATAAACTCAAATCGTACCAAGTTTCATTCGAATCCATTCAGTAGTTTCGGCGTGATGCGCGGCCAAGATACAGACAGACAGACAGACAGACAGACAGACAGACAGACAGACAGACAGACAGACAAAAATGAAACAAATTGCAGTTTTGGCTTCAGTATCGATTATAGAGTGCCCTCCAATAAAAATTTTCAAAATATCTTCAATGTACAGAATTGGATCTGTTACAGTTTTATTATATTATAGATACTATGTTTCTTTAAACTTTTGGTTGTCAGGAAGAGATCGCTGTGCAGCGACCCAAATTGTATCGTCCACCTGTACTTAGTCTGATTTTTAAGGATTTTTAATTCGGTGGAATTCTGACAGATGTCATTTATAAATAGAATGAGATAGTATGAAAACCTGAAGTTCGATTTTACCCCAAACTAAAGTATCTGTCAGGCTGCCTCAGGCATTTGCACGGGCAATTGATTTTTATTTATGTAAATTTTTAATTTATTATCTTTTTAGTGGGAACAATTTTATCTCTGGTAACATTAAGAAACGTCAGAATTCCACGGAATTAAAAATCAGGGTTGTTTTATTAATGTTTTCAATTTCTTCTTGTATAGTGAAGAACAATAAAAGTATATTCAATTATTCATTCATTAATTAATAAATGAATCATATATCATCATCATCATCATCATGATCAACCCATTACCGGCTCACTACAGAGCACGGGTCTCCTCTCAGAGTAAGAAGGGTTTTGGCCATAGTCTACCACGCTGGCCAAGCGGATTGGCAGACTTCACACACCTTTTGAGAACGTTATGGAGAACTCTCAGGCATGGAGGTTTCCTCACGATGTTTTCCTTCACCGTTAAAGCAAGTGATATTTAAATACTTAAAACGCACATAACTCCGAAAAGTTAGAGGTGCGTGCCCGGGATCGAACCCACGACCTCCGATTAGAAGTCGGTCGTCCTAACCACTAGGACGACCTATCACAGCTTTTTATCTTATATAAAAGAATTAAATGCCGTCCGATCGAAACACCATCGATTCAAAACATCGATAAATCGATGGTTAATGGTGATACGTAAATATGGAGAGCACGTAATCGTCAGTATGACACGGCGCGGCGGCTCGCGGCTCGCGGCTCGCGGCAGGTGCGGGCACACCTGTGCGATTGTTGCATTCCGGCCGAGTCTGCGACTGCCGACTGCCGGCTCCAGATTATCAGGATCGGGATTCCTCCTTCGTAAAGCCTGAACCACATTGCTGGCCGTAGAACATTTTTTATTATTATTATTCGATGGTATAGCTATTAGCTACCTTGTTGGTCTAGGTTAGCA
Source organism: Melanargia galathea (assembly GCA_920104075.1). Lineage (NCBI taxonomy): Eukaryota > Metazoa > Arthropoda > Insecta > Lepidoptera > Nymphalidae > Melanargia > Melanargia galathea. The sequence continues at coordinate 25,840,548 of OV049856.1, read as the reverse complement.
TATTCGAACGCAGATCACGAGGTCCCGGGTTCGATTCCCGGGTCGGGCAAATAATTGTTAGGTATTCGGTTTTTCTGTCAAGAAATGCTCAATGCCAGCCCAGAGATGGAAGCTGGCGGTGTTTCACCTCCGTGCCTCGGAGAGCACGTTAAGCAGTCGTTCCCGGTTATTATTAGATATCATGTGACAATAGTCGTTAAAGCCCGCCAACCCGCATCGGAGCAACATGGCGAGTCTAAGCTCTAAATCCCTCTCTCCTATGAGAAAGGAGGCCTGTGCCCAGCAGTGGGACGTTAAAAGGCTGTAGTGGAAGTGGTTTCTACATAAATTATCCGACAGCTACTAATCATAAGGTAACTAGCTATTAAACAATGACTTCTCAGTTCTCACTACCTAAAGGGAACAGGGAAGGGTTCAGGGAAATCATTTCTCTCTCCGAAGCACAAAATACAACACATTATTAAGACGTTCAACGTTTGGGTGTTGCTTACTTAATTCAAATACCTATTTGTATTTTTTTGGAAAGAAATACAAAGTGAAAACAAACGTAGGAAGTGAAAACTTTCTTTCTCATTTTTTGGTCATTTTATAAGATCATCGAGAACGTCTCATGCATGACCTCACACTAAGGTAATAACGGGATTTTTTTTATATTTTGGTGACAAGTTAGCTTGTAACTCACTTGGGAGTTAGTGACGATGCAGTCTAATATGGAACTGGGCTAACTTGGATTACCTTATGATCTGCGGCCACGTCTAGACCAACGAGGAAGAAACAATACCACAGACAATACAATAATAAGATACCATCGAGCTTATGCAAAGCATGATGGAGATGGGTGGAGGTCATACCACCATCATCAATGGCTCGTTCGACTTGTCATAGTACGAAGAATAAGAAGTTTAGTGTAAAGTACGGAAAATAAGGAAGGTTTATGATTTTAGCAGTCTATGTATGTAAGTATGTATGTTTGTATCCAATTTTTGTATGAGTTTCTGTGTCTACCACCGTAGCGCCTAAACTACTGGGCCGATTTTGGTGAATGAGGTGTCAATTAATTCTTTATTATGGTCCGTGTGACATATGCTACATTTTATATACGAAAAAAATCGAGAAGCGACGTCCGAGCGGCAAAACTAAAATATTATTTAGTTTCTGATAGACGTAATAGATGGCGCCACTAGCTACTTGCCCCGCGCTTTCTGCACACTAAATTATTATTTTATATTAAATTAAATTAACTACTAAGCGTAGTCGAGTTTCAGTTTACGAACTTTATCTCTAACTAGATGATGCCCACGGCTTCGCCCGTGTGGTTTGTAAAAATCTCGTGGGAACTTTGATTTTCCAGAACAAAAAGTAGCCTATCTGTAGTAAGTAGTAACCCGTCCACAAACGGAAAAATTCCGTGGGATCCTTACAATTTCGGAATGCAATTCCTTACAGCATCAGGGTTGAGGAGTTGGACATGTACCTACTCAAGGTCATTCAACAATAAAGTCTTTAATTGGTATCCCCAATATCAATTTAAATAACCGGCAGTGCCTAAATCCCATTAGTGTTGGGAATCAGATCCCCTACAGCATCAGGATTGAGGAGTTGGAATCCAATTTTTTTGTAGGACAGTGTCGCAATGTTTCTCTATCGATTAAAAAAAAAATTACGCAAATCGGTTTAGAAATCTCGGAGATATCGGTGTACATAGGTAGAAAAACACAACTCCTCCTTTTTTGAAAGTCGGTTAAAAAAGTAGCCTATGTTACTCCCTGGTTAATTCTCTACTTGTATGTGAAAGTCCCGTCAAAATCGGTTCAGCCGTTCCAAAGATTAGCCCGTTCAAACAGACAGACAGACAGACAGACAGACAGACAGACAGACAAAAATTTTAAAAACGTGTGATTCGGTTATAGTATCGTTCAAATAACCATATGAGCTTAATATGAGGTAGTTATTTCGATATTACAGACAGACACTTCAATTTTATTTATTAGTATAGATTGTTAATCTTGCTATCGTGTGAAGCGAGCTTTCCAACTATAACGAGCTGATGTTTTCCGCGTCTCGCAGAAGCGAGGATCATCTCATTAGGTATGATAAACCAGTTGAAACACGAATCCGGACTCCGGCGTAGACAACACGGAGTTTGCGATCAAATTAGACGGGCGATTTTATCGCTCCGCTGCGCATTTCTCTAAGGAAGATTTTCTCTTTACGTAAACTTCTTATTTATTAAGTGAGTTCATAAGTTTTATATTCTACGAACTGATGCCCGCGACTTCGACCACGTAGATTCATAATAGGTAAATCTCATACAAATTTTCAACCGCTATTTAATCCCTTTAGGGGTAGAATTTTCAGAAATCCTTTCTTAGCGGATATTTGCATCATAATAGCTATCTGTATGCCAAACAGATAGCTATTATGATCCTCGGTGTTTGACCTGTGCGTTGATAGATCAGTCAGTAACCGTTTCTTTTTATATATTTAGAACTAAATTAGAAGAAGATTAGTTTAACAGTCAAACACCAGATTATTATTTACTTGGAATTGCCAGTATTTTGACTTAATATGATTGCCGATCTTTGTAAGGAGATGGCACGCTTAGAAGAAATAGAATATGTCATCACTCATCAGTCACATAAACAGTCATCGGCTGTAGCATGAACGTTCGGTCATAGAGCCTGTTGTTTGGTGTCGCTTATCTGAGGTATTTCCCCGTGGTATGGCGCAAGTGGCGCGGTGGCAGCGGCACGCGGCCGGGCCCGCCTGTTTGACGTTCCCAGGCGATAGCCGCTATCTCCCGCAAACACCTCGTTAATCGTTTGAACTGAACCGACCGACGCGACGCTAGGCCTCCCATCACATTAACGACACGTCTGTTTGGTTATGCCCAGTTGGCACATTGTGGCAACGTTGATCGAAATTCGAGTATCGAAACACAATCACTCCAGAATGAAATAGACCTAAACTGGTCTGTTTTAAGGTTTGAGTTCGTCCATACATCCAGCCATTCTACAGCTAGCGCCCCAAGCGGAAATTTTGCAAAAAGAATATTCGAAGTACTGAATTTCGACTTTAAAATATGAAGATTTGAGTCCATTCTGCTCTAATATTATAGTTTTTCGATATTCGAAATCTAGTAACGTTATCGAGGTACTCTGCAATCCAAACAGCAACTTTTGCAACGATTAGTCGATGAAAGGCCGCAAGGAAGTGTTGTTGCACCGATTGTGCTCGGGCGTACACGCTAAAAACGTCTAGATCAAGAAATGAAATAGATTGAATGCCATTTGCATGCAATCTGTAAATAATTGCAACTATTTGAGAAGGATATCCATATGATTTCAAAAATCCTTAATATTGTGGTCGCGATATTCGTTTGCGACGCGGCGTTCATAAGTGTGATCGTACCCTTATCACCAAAACCTCAATACACTACGCCAAAATCAATTTCAACCTAATCACTAACAACTTTAGGATTCAATATCAGTTAAACATTCCGAGAAAAATCCGTGTTGTTAAACTACAATATCGTTTGCTAGACACGCGTCATGTTATATTATTATCTACTTACTTGTACAATAATATCTGTTTTGAGAACACGTCACTTACCTTCTTACTAATAAATGCGAATTAGGATGCCTGTCCACTCAAGCGAAGCGCAGCAGGGTCTTCAGCAAACCCGTGAATGATTGCAAGATAAAAGTCGAGTTGGCGCTGGACAATACTAATGTAGATACAACAAATACAAAAACAATATGATATGATTTGATTTCATTAAACAATATGATTATTGTTTTCAAACAACAATAATACTTACTTAAAACGACCTAAGACTTCGTTTAGGTTTATAAACGCCAAAGCTGCAATAAGTATCTCTATATAGAAGCATGAAAACATCTCATTCCGAACTAGTGACCGAATACCGTACAATGATATCTCGGCTAAGTACTTTGTGCTTAGATACTCATAATGATGTAAATCGTGACTGAGAAAACTAAAGTAGAGAATGGTGCTTTCTTTGATATTGCAAATGTGCAATGTCGCATTATTGATGCAGATGCCTGGAATACCAATGCAAGATAATGATCTATCATAGCAAGTAGTACATTCATTTGTTGATAAAAAAGTAACTATCTCATACATATTGAGTTTACATTATACTAAAGTTTCAAATCTTTAGAATTCCTATGTAAGAGTTTATGATCTTTTGTGCAATGCAATAAAGGTATTTATTTTATTACGGCTATGATATACTGCAAAAAAAAAACATGCATCCACTCTTTTTACCCGACTGGGTTATGTGTTTCACCTGTGTGTATGTATGTCCATTCCTATGTCCGCGTGTAACTAATCAACGGCTCAACGGATTTTGATAAATGATACGTCGTTAGATTTGTCTTCATGACGCGAGTGTTATAGGGTACCTAAATTTAAAAAAAAATTAAAATGGCGGACTTTATGCGCTTTAATGTGCGAGCTGAAAAAAAATTTTTTCTTCAAGACCCTCGAGTGGGGTATCAAAATGAAGGGATTTAAAAGGCAAATACAAAAATGTATACAATTATATATTTGAAAGTAAGTTGGAGTGATAAATCACAGAAAATGACCGTTTCCTATGTCAGTTCGTAACTACTCAACGACTCAACCTATTTTGATAAATGATACGTCATTAGATTTGTCTTAACAGCACAAATGCTACTGGGTACATAAAATTAATAAAAATTCAAAATGGCGGATTTTATGCACTTTAATGTGCGAGCTGAAAAAAATTTTTTTCCTCAAGACCCTCGAGTGGGGTATCAAAATAAAGGGCTTTAAAAGGCAAATACGAAAATATATACAATCTATATGTTTGTAATCAGTTTGGAGTGACAAATCATAGAAAACACAATAAATAACAACTACACTGTGAGTAAATTGGTGGTAATTTATTTAAGATCCCTTCCCACTCCACTCTACTACATTCCACATAATCCCCCCTACACCTCCCCCCTTCCCATCAATTATTGTAACACTAATAATTTAACCAAACACTAAAATAATACAATAATATTATGAAGGACCTTATTAAAGTTTCCAGTGTTCAACAGATGGCGCTAATAGTGGTCTTAAACGCGCTATACTTTAATACATGAACATCCATTGAACATCAATATAAACTGCGACTTATGGGCTCGCGCTTTATTGAGAAATTGATTGATTGATTAATCGTTCTGTCGATGTCTTTCGTAGTTCGGGTTACTAAATTTGCTTGAAGTAAAAGGTTCATTAGCTATTAATTACTAATTATTACTTAATACTTATTATATTATATTTTTTGTATTCTTACATTAATTCGTTTCGGTGGCAAACCGCAAAAGTCGGCAGAACTACCTAGTGCCTAAACTTGTAGAAAATAATCTACTTTTTCAGATAAATAGTTTCTAGAAACTTTCTTCGCTAATTGGTAATTTTATGTTGAATTAGACATAGGCTATATTTTATATACGAAAAAAATCGAGAAGCGACGTCCAAGCGGCAAAAATAAAATATTATTTAGTTTCGGATAGACATAATAGATGGCGCCACTAGCTGCTTGCCCCGCGTTCTGCACACTAAATTATTATTTTATATTAAATTAAATTACTAAGCGTAGTCCTAATCGGGTTTTAGTTTACGAACTTTATCTCTTGTAAAAATATGCATCTAAAAATTTTTCATAGTTTTGCACTAAAAACCAAGAAATAAATTACGTAATTAAAAAACTAAAAACCCGACTGCGTAAAACAAACTAGTTCTGGTTACTGAAAAGCAAAAAACAAGCTTTGTACTTTATAAACTAGAATTTGATAAGATCATAAACATAATTAATGTTAGAAAATGTATGGCAGGCGGGGGCATTACTTAGCCAACTACTCAGGACTATTAGTTCGCCCCCGCATGCCATACATTTTATAACATTAATTATGTTTATGATCTTATCAAATTCTAGTTTATAAAGTACAAAGCTTGTTTTTTGCTTTTCAGTAACCAGAACTAGTTTGTTTTACGCAGTCGGGTTTTTAGTTTTTTAATTACGTAATTTATTCTTTTTCTGCTTCTTTTCGGGGATTAGCAGCTATGCAGGAGCAGGACTAATTGCAGTTGTCGATCTAATGTGATGGTTGTCGATATATTTTAATGTATTATGATCGCCACTATTTATAGTTTCTGACCAATACTGGTTGCCGCTAGTAACAACACCAAGTCGGGTGTACAATTCGCTTCTCTAGGTGGAGACTAAGATGTAGGGCAAAGGAAGAGCAAAGGCGTTTCCGCAGCCTCACTACAGCAGAGGCTTTTAAGGCTTCGGGCTATTCCGCTTTTATTCCATGGTGAGACAGGAATAGGTCTAGTCTAGTCTCCACATCTGTCACGAAGAAGATATATTTTAAATCAAGACACATAATATATAGAGCACAATAAAAACAGGATTAACAGAAAAAAATTTAGAGTTTGTCTAATTTTACTGTTACAAGCAAACCTTTGGTGTAAGGAAATATGGTCCGAGAGGTGGTAGGTATTTCAAAGTATGGAGACTACCAATTTTCTGAGTTTTTACAGCTAGAAATGAATTCTGTATCATTATCATTAACGATCAGATAAGATCGCTTTCGAGTCGAGTCTGTCTTCAAAACAAAAATAAAAAAATAAGTAGTACCTAGGTGCTTATTACATTCAATGAATTATTTCAAAGTAACAAGGTAAGGCACCTGCATCGAGCACATCTGCAAGGCCGCGCAATAGGTCACAAGGCCGGCGCGGGCGCGCTGGCCGCCCGCGCCCGCCGCACTCGCTGGCACGCGCTTACTGCGGCTGTTGCTACTATTCAAGGACTGTAATATCACCTGCAACCTATTAATATGCCATGAAACAACTGTTCCAAAGTTATTTTTATGTTTTGCAAGTATTTTTGTTGGATAGATGAAATTGTTTCGCATGCGATGACCTGGTATGGGATGAATTAAATGTCATTACATTCGATGTAATAATTCACAAGAATAATAACATAAAATTCAACTCTACATAAAATTCGTTTTTAGCTTGCGCTAATTATTATAATATTCCATACTAATATTTAATAACAAGCGGATACCCGCGACTTCGTTCGCGTGAATATTGGTTTTCAAAAACCCGTGGGAATCATTTTGTTTTTCCTAAGCTCCTTTGAGCTCATATCTTGCTAAAAAAGTTCACAGTTCAAATTCAAAGACGTTTAGGTAGATCAAAATGTAAACATCCGCTAGCGAAAGTCCCATCAAAATCGATCCAGCCTTTCAGAGATTAGCCGGTAATCTAAGTATCTCCTTTCTAACAAAAAAAGAATGAATGAAATCGGACCACGCGTCAATGAATTACAGCCACGTACACATTTTAACTTTTATCCCCTCTCCCAAGGGAACTGTGCTGAATTTCGGGATAAAAAGTATCCTATATGTTACTCCGTAGTATGAACTTAAATCATGCCGAGTTTAATTTCAATCCATTCAGTAGTTTTTACGTGATGCGCGCACAAACATACAGACAAACAGATAAAAATTTCAAAAATAGCTTTTTTACGTTCTATTGCTTATCCCTAACATCCCCCAGTTATTTTGCAAAAATCTACAATGTACAGATACGGCAATTCTACGATTTTATTATATGTATAGATGTATAGATAGAATAGAATTGCTAGACATAGAATAGAAGAATGGAAGAAGATGTATAGAATAGACAGATGTGAATGATGGAAAGCAATGATGAGTTCTAGTCCTCGTAGCTTTAGTTTCAAAGTTGAAAATAATTATTATCATCAGTCATCATTATCTCACGTCCATAATAATAATATTATGGACGTGAGATATATTATGGACGTGAGACAGATTGAAAATTAGTATGAGTAGGTATAAACCTACTCATACTAATTTTCAATCTATAAATCTTGAATCTTTGGTGTGTTTGCCATTCTTGCTTGCTAGAAGATGCGTTCCTGCCAGTGGCGTAGCGTACCTTGGCGGGGCCCCGTATAAAAATTTGTTTGGGGGCCCTTATGAAGGGTAATCAAGTTTATGAATGGTAGATGATGGTAGAATGGTAAAGAATGGTATCAAGTTCTAATACAGAGATGTTGGGACATGAATCAAGATGTGTTTGTATGCTTTATCGATTATGAAAAAGCATTCGATAGAGTACAGCATGCAAGAATGATCGATATATTACAATCCATCGGACTCGACTCCAAGGACGTAAGGTTTATTAAGCACTTATATTGGAATCAATCGGCGAATGTACGTGTCGAGGGAAAACTAACAGATGACTCGGAAATCTTACGTGGAGTACGGCAGGGATGTATTCTCTCGCCAATTATATTTAACATATACTCGGAGATGATTTTCAGAGAAGCATTGGATCGGGTGGATGTAGGTATCACAGTGAATGGTCAGATTATTAACAATATCCGTTATGCTGACGATACTGTATTACTTGCACCTACAATGGAAGAACTTCAGATCCTTATAGACAAAGTCCAATCTGTTAGTTCAACGTATGGCCTCAATATCAACACCAAGAAAACCAAATATATGACAGTTTGCAAAATACCACCTGCGAACCTATTTCTGCTTTGTAATGGATATCCCTTACAAAAAGTTAACAAATACAAATATTTGAGATGCTGGGTCGATGACACAGGAGACCACAGTCTGGAAATAAGGTGCCGCATAGAACAGGCCCGTAATGCTTTCTTTAAGCTTAAATCACTTCTGTGCAATAAAAAGCTGAACATACAGCTACGAGTACGATTAGCACGTTGTTATGTTTTCTCCATTCTCTTGTATGGGGTTGAAGCATGGACCCTCACAGAGTCGAGCTGTAAGAAAATTGAAGCCTTCGAATTGTGGGTATACAGGAGAATGTTAAGGATATCCTGGAGAGACAAAATAAAAAACGTAACCGTGCTAAGTCGCGTAAAGAAAAAAACAGAAATTTTATATTCAGTGAAGAAAAGGAAGCTTGAATATCTCGGCCACATAATGAGACACCGAAAATATGAACTACTACAACTCATCATACAGGGCAAGATCCAAGGAAAACGAAGTGTGGGGAGAAGGAGAACATCTTGGCTGAAAAACCTACGCCAATGGTTTGGAAAAAGCACCCGTTCATTATTCAGAGCCGCGGTATCGAAGATCCAAGTTGCCTTAATGATCGCCGACCTTCGAAAGAAGATGGCACTTTAAGAAGAAGATGAAGGGTAAAGTTTTCTCACAAAAGAAAAAAAAATGTTTGCATAAAATTAAAAGCAATATTTATTCATCATAATTATTTATCTGTCACTTTTTCTAAAATTTTTACAAACAATTCAAATTAAATACATATATACTCTGCTTGCCTTTTTTTCGGCAAACTGATTTACTAAATCATTTATAGCTGATTTTAGACTTTAGTTTTTCTAAAGATTCTGCCTCTCAACTTTTTGGACAAAATTTTTTGACTTTTGTCATTTCTGAAATAAACAAAAATTTGGGATGTTTTTGTTAATTTTTGCTTACGCACATCGGGGGCCCCCGTGGCTTGGGGGCCCTGTATAATTGATACGGCATATACGGCGGTAGCTACGCCCCTGGTTCCTGCCTAATTATCAATTATAAAACGCCGCCAGTCTAAGTTACAAATAGACCAGAATCTGATAGAATTATAATAAAAAAAAACTGAAACAGTAAAGCATACTCCTAAAGCATCTGCTGATGATTAATTCGCAATGAAGTAATTAAACAAAAAGCATTCATTTGGAAACAAATAAACATTGACTAAATATCGAATGAGATCGGTGAGTCCGCAGACGTATAAACTGTGTTGCAGTGATCACCGCCCTCCTCGTACAATATAACAATGTTCCATAATGAATACACAAAGCTTTTACAGTGAGGAAAATCGCAACTTTACGACACATCGTGTTTCAGTAAGTATTTATCTTGTAGCTTTAACGTTTCCGTCCGTAAAACACACGAAGGCCAAAATTAGTACAGACAATTCGCAACACGAGGGGCGCGCTGGCCGCCCGCGCCGCGCCGCGCCGCTCGCGCTGCGTTGCCGGCGCGAGTCCTTCGTCAGCGAGGCGGCTAAATGCGTCCACGCGACATCCGCGTCGCCACCGCGTCGCGTCGCTTCACTCGCTCTGCTCTCTTTGACATTGCCTCTTAAACTAATACATGCGAAACACATTTAGTTACTTTGTTTTTACTTCTTAGCGCCGCGCGTAGTTATGTCTGTACGGTGACCACGAGAAAGAAAGTTTATTCAAGTATCTCCTGAACTCTTCTCACGCGTATAAAAAATGCGCAATAATGCAGAACACATAACGTTATGGTACTAGGTATATACCGTAACGGTAGCAATAGTCAGTTTAAGATTAATAGATAAGAATCATAGTTCTATCTTCCAAGCACCTCGCTCCGTCTCATACGAGTCTAACAAGCGCTACAGCCGCACTGAATTATTATGTAGGTACAATTCCTCAAAGTACATCCGCCGGCTTTTTTAACTTTACGTTCTTTTACTTTACGTATAGGAGCTTTGAAAGTTCGCTTTAAAAATCCTTTTCAGTTTACAGACTGGAAAGTGAAAATAGCTTGTGTTCCCAAAGTTCAAAAATGAAAATTCCACCGGCTTGTCTTTTTGGGACAGGACTTTGTTTTTTTTTTTCTATTGGAACCAGGTACATACCAGCTGGTTTGATACCTCAACCAGTAAAATGCAAATGTAAAGAAGTCCCGCAAGGAAGTTCGTGCGGTACCTACGCCGCCGCTTTAGCAACTCTATTCATTTGCAATTTAATTCCGCCGGATACATAAATCCGTTTGGAATGCGTGTGATGTTTTGGTGTACTTATGTACGTCTTGCTGTTAGTAAAATTATATTTAGTAGTTGTTAACTTACAATTACTTCATTTAAGTTATAATTAGTAATTTTTTTCATATTTTGTCTGTATCATTTTTTATATCTTTTATTTACTTAAGTAAATAAGAAGTCATCGTCGTCGTCACCAGCGGCTGCCAGCGACTTTCTTGAGATCGTCCACTTTGGGACTTGGAGAATCTCGGGACCTCAATCTGCATTGGTTCTCCGAGGTGTATGCCTTGCCCATTGCCACTTCATTCTCATTTTGATTCGAGTCATACTTAAGGTGGTACGTTTTCCATACTAATTTATTATTACCATTTAAGAACGAATGGATTATATATTTACACTGAAATTACATCGCACAGCCTTAATTTAATGTTTAATTTGCGGAAAATTTTATTTAAATAAAGAAAACATTACATAAACAGCTAAAGGTGAAGTAAAGCCATCTCGGTCAGCTAGGCAAAACAGCGTTTAATAGATGGCTATTATAATAACTAAGCTGTCTATGTAATGTTTAGAATAGAATAGAAAAGATTTTTATTCAAATAAACTTTTACAAATTTTACTTTTGAATCGTCAATTGAATCTACCACGTTTTCTTTACGTAAATATAATTTCGCGCAAATTAAAAATTATATTAAGGCTGTGCGATGTAATTTCAGTGTAAATATATAATCCATTCGCTCTTGAATGGTAACATGAAGTTAGTATGGAAAACGTAACACCTTAAGCCGATAAGTCTAAGTAGGTACTCTAATTCTATCTCCTCATTATGATTTGATCTCGCAGATTACTAAATGAACATCATTGTTATGAAGTAGGTAGGTACAGTAAGAATAATAATTATTAAGTGTCTTTTTGAAGTCGTTCTAAAATAAAGTTTATTTGTACCTACTTAATACGACCACGATATATACACCACACCACACACGCCACCACCACACGACCACATATATATGTAATTTGTACATTAAAATATAGAATATACATAATAATATAATAGGAGTAGTCGGGTTTTAGTATTGTGCAGTTTTTTCTTGTTTCCTATAGGGTATAGATAGGGTGGGTCTTTATAGTTTATAGGCGCAGTAAATAATCTATTGATCTTTCGTAGGTCACAGGTTAGGTAATAGCAGGTAGGTCGTTGGTTAATAGGTGCCATAAAGCCACCATGTCGCGTGCGACACGCCATGACGGCGACATATTGATACTCACGAGGTAGGTCATCAGACTGTCTGTGCGACATGGACTAATGTATGTTTGGTTAGCAAATTGCTTTTAATTACTGAACGACCTTGAGCTTCCATTCTAGCAGGTAATTTTTATATTATACGCATTGACTGGCCCGCTGGCGCAGTTGGCAGTGCTCCTGCCTTCCGCTCCCGGGTTGCGGGTTCGATTTCCGCCCCGAGTCTGGGTGTATTTATGTAAGTATATATAAGTTGCCTACTTTAGAAGCAGACGAAAATATATATATGTACACTAGCTGACCCCCGCGACTTCGTTCGCGTGTTTTTCTTTGCTATAAACCTCACGGAGCCCGAGACCTTTCTAACGAATGCAAAACCGTGGAAATCGGTTCGTGCGTTCTGGAGTTATAGCGTCAGGAAGGAAAACCCGACTTATTTTTATATAGTAGATATGTGAATATTTATTTATTTATTTACTAGATAGATTCACTGATACTGACTTTTAATATATACTATCGAAAACTTAGCGCTATAATTTTCTTTATTATACTTCTACTTAAACACAATCCAATACCAATAACCGTACCAATAAAAAGACCAATCTTATAATTTACAAGGAGAAATATTTAAGAACTTTTACATGTTGACAATCGGATACATTGAAACCTTATTAGGTATCTAAACTGGCAAAATAACTATTGCATACCTATCATGATCTTTCCTATCTTAAAAGTCGAACACCGACTCCAAACTGAAACACTTTCCCAGTTGGGATCATCCGTAGTCCGTAGAGCATGGCAGTTTACTGCCTCGTATAATTTAGACATCACGAGCTAGAGGGCTTTTATTGTCCGCTATTAATGCGCCGCCTACTACTAAGAGCCGATAAATTATCGTATAAACACGATACCGATCTGTTATTTGCCCGTCACAGAAGTAAAATGATTGTAAATATTTTATTTACTTCTAGCGCATGATAAATTAATAACATCCTTTTCGTTTTAAAGGATTTATAACAACGCACGCTCGTTCACTTTTTTTTTTAGATATTGTACTTTCCTAATCTCTACCTCACTTGAACTAAAAATATAGGAGGTTCTATTGGGGTGTATTGTAACATTTCATTTATTCAACTGCCTCGTTGGTCTAGTGGTTACTATATTGGACTGCAGATCACGAGGTCCTGGTCTCGATTCCCGGGTCAGACAATTGTTAGGTATTGGATTTTTCTGTCAAGAAATTCTCACCATCAGTGCCAGCCCGCGAGCATTGACTCCGAGTCGTCCACGCTACACATTGCCGGTTTGAGAAATACTAAATACCAAACCACTTATATTCGTTCGGGAAGCTTAGAGATGTCTTTTCGTCCAATATCCCTCAGTGTCTGAAGACGAAAGTCTTCAAACAGTGCGTGTTGCCAGTGATGACTTACAGATCTGACACATGGTCGCTAACAATGGGCCTCATAAGAAGGCTCAGGGTCACTCAGCGGGCGATGGAGACAGCTATGCCTGGAGTATCCCTGCGGGATCAAATCAAAAATGAGGCGATCCGCAGGAGAACCAGGCTCACCGACATAGCTCATCGAGTCGCGAAACTGAAGTGGCAATGGGTGGGGCACATTGCTCGAAGAACCGATGGACGTTGGGGTCCCAACTCCCAAGGTACTTGAATGGCGACCTCGCACCAGTAAACGAAGTGTATTAGGTAGACCCCCACTCGATGGGCTGGAATCAGGCGGCACAAGATCGTGTTCTGTGGCGATCCTTGCAAGAGACCTATGTCCAGCAGTGGACGTCTATTGGTTGAGACGACGAAACCACTTAATATATTACAAACAATGTACCTATATGGAGCTCAAGGTTACATAATTAATCAATTAACAACTCAGATTTAGGTAGGTACTTAACTTACCTAAATCTAACCTGTTAATTATAATATACTAGCGACCCGCCCCGGCTTCGCACGGGTAGTAGAGCATATTATGCGTAGGTACTACCCGCTCAGGGATTAGGCAGCGTTTTCGATGAAAGCTCCCAGGCGGCTTGACTTTTTACGATATTTTCCACAATGAACTTACTATATCTCACCTTATACCCGAATTGCTAATTCCGTGGAATTCTGACGTTTCATGTTACCAGAGATAAAACAATTCCCACAAAAAAGATAAAAAATTCAAAACTTATGCAAATACAAATCAACTGCTGCATGTAGATATGACAAATGCCTGACAGACACTTCATGGTGATCATGTCATTCGACTTCCATTTTTGAATAAATTTTTTCAATGTGCTTCTTTTGTTTTCTATTGCTGTTAGTGTGCACGTTCTAGTTTCCATTCTTAGCAATTTCTATTTTAGGGCGAAACAATTAATATTATTAAGCGGCTTAGAGCTTTATATGTTGACAGGGAATTAAAGTAGTTTGGGGTAAAATCGTACTTCGTAGATGTTAACCCTGTTCTCCATATAAATAACTCATCTGTAAATGAAAATGACAGCTGTCAGAATTAAGTCGATATTAAGTCAAAAATAAGGAGAAAAACTAAATATTTCAAATCAAATAAATTAGTGTATTTGGGACATAAAACAGTAAGTTTTCACCAGATTCCGTGAAAAAAAAAAATATTTATTTTAAAAGATAAAAATAAAGAACCAAAAACTTGGTTTTTTGAACTTTTCACATAAATTTTGAGGTTAAGTGAAAAAAGTGTACATACAAAAGTTGTAGATCTTTTTATTACCTACAACTTTGCCATTTGATTTTTTTCCATAGGACTTCTAGTTTTGTCGGAAATCGAGATAAACCGTTTTTTACCCTTAAAACTCCCCCCCTTTTTTCCCGAGCTCAGATCGCCCGTAAATTATTTTTCCTTGTATTTTTATAATATTCTCCTCCTTTTCCAATGGGTTTCATCCTACGTACTGTGATTTTTTTTTTGGTTTCAAAAATTATCGACACTGGGCTATAGGGAGAACCGCGGCCGCCGACGCGCTTATAGGCACGCTCCCGCCGCGCGCGCAATTTTTAAATCTGTAATATCTTCGAAAGTATTCATTTAAATCATATGCTGTAAAGGGCCATATGGATTTATATAAAATCAACAATGCATTTAAGGTATTTAATTAGATAAGGATTAATGCTGTATTGGTTGAAATCGCTTCGAAAATTAGCCATTATTTGTCGTAATAAGTAAATGACAAAAAAATGTTATTGTGGGATATCCATAAGAGATAGACATATACCATCGCGGACTTTTCTGTAGACCTTTTCAATGTGTACAATACTTAGTACATTATTTTGATAAATCTCGTAGGTTTCAGCCTGCGTTTGCAATGTAAGCGGAAAAAATGTAATTATTTACGACATCACATTAGAAATCTCAAAAATAACAGTATTTCTCCACTATTTAATGGATGTTATTATACATGTAAACCTTCCTCTTGAATCACTCTATTTATTAAAAAAACCGCATCAAAATCCGTTGCGCAGTTTTAAAGATTTAAGCATTCAAAGGGACATAGGGACATAGGGATATAGGGACAGAGAAAGCGACTTTGTTTTATAGGTACTACTAGCGACCCGCCCCGGCTTCGCACAGGTAGTAGAGCATATTATGCATAGGTACTACCCGCTAAGGGATTATGCAGCGTTTTCGATGAAAGGCGGCTTGACTTTTTACGATATTTTCCACAATGAACTTACTATATTTCACCTTATACCCGAATTACTAATTCCGTGGAATTCTGACGTTTCATAATGTTACCAGAGATAAAACAATTTCCACAAAAAAGATGGTGATAATGTCATTCGACTTCCATTTTTGAATAAATTTTTTCAATGTGCTTCTTTTGTTTTCTATTGCTGTTAGTGTGCACTTTCTAGTTTCCATTCTTAGCAATTTCTATTTTAGGGCGAAACAATTAATATTTATTAAGGCTTAGAGCTTTATATGTTGACAGGGAATTAAAGTAGTTTGGGGTAAAATCGTACTTCGTAGATGTTAACCCTGTTCTCCATATAAATAACTCATCTGTAAATGACAATGACAGCTGTCAGAATTAAGTCGATATTAAGTCAAAAATAAAGAAAAAAACTAAATATTTCAAATCAAATAAATTACAGTATATTTGTTGAGACATAAAAAGGTAAGTTTTCACCAGATTCCGTAAAAAAAAATATTTATTTTAAAAGATAAAAATAAAAAACCAAAAACTTAGTTTTTTGAACTTTTCACATAAATTTTGAGGTTATGTGAAAAAAGTGTAAATACAAAAGCTGTAGATCTTTTTATTACCTACAACTTTGCCATTTAATTTTTTTCCATAGGACTTCTAGTTTTGCCGGAAATCGAGATAAACCGTTTTTTACCCTTAAAAGTCACCCTTTTTTCCCGAGCTCAGATCGCCCGTAAATTATTTTTCCTTGTATTTTTATAATATTCTCCTCCTTTTCCAATGGGTTTCATCCTACGTACTGTGATTTTTTTTTGGTTTCAAAAATTATCGACACTGGGCTTATAGGGAGAACCGCGGCCACCGACCCGCTTAAATAGGCACGCTCCCGCGCCGCAATTTTAAAATCTGTAATATCTTCGAAAGTATTCATTTAAATCATATGCTGTAAAGGGCCATATGGATTTATATTAAATCAACAATGTATTTAAGGTATTTAATTAGATAAGGATTAATGCTGTATTGGTTGAAATCGCTTCGAAAATGAGCCATTATTTGTCGTAAAAAGTAAATGACAAAAAAATGTTATTGTGGGATATCTATAAGAGATAGACATATACCATCGCGGACTTTTCTGTAGACCTTTTCAATGTGTACAATACTTAGTACATTATTTTGATAAATCTCGTAGGGTTCAGCCTGCGTTTGCAATGTTAGGGGAAAAAAATGTAATTATTTACGACATCACATTATAAACCTCAAAAATAACAGTATTTTTCTACTATTTAATGGATGTTATTATACATATAAACCTTCCTCTTGAATCACTCTATCTATTAAAAAAAACCGCATCAAAATCCGTTGCGTAGTTTTAAAGATTTAAGCATACATAGGGACATAGGGACATAGGGATATAGGGACGGAGAAAGCGACTTTGTTTTATACTATGTAGTGATGTAGTGATTATACCTATAGGTACGTGTTATTTGCAACCCAGCAATAAATCTTATTTAATTAACGTTACACAATAATTATAAAGAGCTAAATAGATCGCCGCCATTGTGGATAACATTTGTAAAAGGTAAATATACGTGTTCCCATGCGTCCTACGCAGCGTAATTATGTTATGATTGCGCCACGCGGGGTATTGTTAGTCGTAATGTCACTTCTAAATCAGTGCATCATGTGTGTACCCGGCCTATTGTAGTGCACGGTTCACACGCACTCTCTAAACTGCTCCCACGATGACAGACTGTTACGTTGGTATCTAACGTTTGTCCAACTGGGTATGCAAATACTTCTGCCGAATCAACTGCGCCAATTGCTTTATATCTATGAAATTTATAGTAGAACTAGATGATGCCCACGGCTTCGCCCGTGTGGATTTAAGTTTTTAAAAATCCCATGGGAACTTTTGATTTTCCAGAACAAAAAGTAGCTTAACTATAGTAACCCGTCCTCAAAACGGAAAAATCCCGTGGGATCCCCGATTTCGGAATGCAATTCCTTACAGCATCAGGGTTGAGGAGTTGGATATGCACCTACTCGAGTTCATTCAACGATAAAATCTTTAATTGGTACCCCCAATTTCAATTTAAATAACCGACAGTTCCTAAATCCCATTAGTTTTGGGGTTCAGGTCCCCTACAGCATCAGGATTGAGGAGTTGGAATCCAAATTTTTATAGGACAATGTCGCAATGTTTCTCTATGGATTAAAAAAAAAATTACGCAAATCGGTTCAGAAATCTCTGAGATATCGGTGTACATAGGTAGAAAAACACAACTCCTCCTTTTTTTAAAGTCGGTTAAAAAAGTAGCCTATGTTACTCCCTGGTTAATTCTCTACTTGTATGTGAAAGTCCCGTCAAAATCGGTTCAGCCGTTCCGAAGATTAGCCCGTTCAAACAGACAGACAGACAGACAGACAGACAGACAAAAATTTTAAAAACGTTTGATTCGGTTATGGTACAGTTCAAATAACCATATGAGCTCAATATGAGGTAGTTATTTCGAAATTACAGACAGACACTTCAATTTTATTTATTAGTAGTATAGATTCATTATATTAAGTACTAGCTGACCTCTGCGACTTCGTTCGCGTGTTTATAGGTTTTATATAGGATCGGATCGGATCCCATAATTCTTTTATGTACCTAAACTAAATGTAGCCTGTTACTCCTTATAACATTGAAAGTTCCATTAAAATCGATCCAGCCGTTTCGGAGATTAG
Source organism: Melanargia galathea (assembly GCA_920104075.1). Lineage (NCBI taxonomy): Eukaryota > Metazoa > Arthropoda > Insecta > Lepidoptera > Nymphalidae > Melanargia > Melanargia galathea. The sequence continues at coordinate 25,822,043 of OV049856.1, read as the reverse complement.
CTGGAACAAATAGACAAACCGACAAACATAAATTTAAACGCACACCAGTTTAAAATAAGCCGTACGTTCAAAGATCCGGGTCCCAAGTTATTTGAACCCAATACTGAGGGTTGTAATGTCTGTCATTCCTGAACTAAAAAGCCTATGACCTTGAAATATTTACCAGACAATACTTAAAGTACTACCTTTCTAACAAAAAAAGAATGAGTTAAATCGAACTACGCGTTAATGAATTACAGCTAAATACACGTTTTAACTTTTTTCCCCTCTCCCAAGGGAACCGTGCTGAATTTCGGGATAAAAAGTATCCTATGTCCTACCTCGGACTATAAACTTAAATCGTACCAAGTTTCATTCGAATCCATTCAGTAGTTTCGGCGTGATGCGCGGCCAAGATACAGACAGACAGACAGACAGACAGACAGACAGACAGACAGACAGACAGACAGACAGACAAAAATGAAAAAAATTACAGTTTTGGCTTCAGTATCGATTATAGAGTGCCCTACAAAAGAAATTTTCAAAATATCTTCAATGTACAGAATTGGATCTGTTACAGTTTTATTATATTATAGAAGATAGATAGATAGAAGATAGATAATTTTATAAGTGATTAATCTAAAGTAGGATTTGGAACACACTGGACTGGAAGGTTTTAAACTCGTCAAAGAAGTGAATTGCATGCTTCATACTTCTTAAAATTACGAGCTTATACCCGCGACTTTCTCCGCGTGGATCTAGGTATTTTAAAATCCCGTAGGGAACCCTTTGTTGCCCCTAGATTAAAATTAGCCTTTATCACTTTTTTAGTCCTCCTGTAAATCACGTCATTCCGTAGGTAACTGTTGCAGAGTGATTCAAGAACAAACCATAAAATAAACACGTTTTCACTTTTAAAATACGAAGGACGAAACTCACTAGAAAGAAATCTTCAGATTTAAAACTACTTTGCATAATGTTAATGTACTTATTAAAAATACATATAATAAAATCGTAGAATTGCCGTATCTGTACATTTAAGATTTTTGCAAAATAATAACTGGGGGATGTTAGGGATAAGTAATAGAACGTAAAAAAGGTATTTTTGAAATTTTTGTCTGTTTGTCTGTTTGTCTGTTTATCTGTTTGTCTGTTTATCTGTTTGTCTGTTTGTCTGTATGTTTGTGCGCGCATCACGTAAAAACTACTGAATGGATTGAAATGAAACTAGGCATGATTTAAGTTCATACTATGGAGTAACATATAGGATACTTTTTATCCCGAAATTGAGCACGGTTCCCTTGGGAGAGGGGATGAAAGTCAAAATGTGTACATAGCTGTAATTCGTTAACGGGTGGTCCGATTTCATTTATTCTTTTTTTGTTAGAAAGTAGATACTTTAAAGACTACTGGCTAATCTCTGAAAGGCTGGACCGATTTTGATGGGACTTTCACTGACGGATGTTTATATTTTGATGTATCTAAACATCCGCCAGTGAACTTTTTACAGTTTTTAGCTCAAAGGAGCTTAGGAAAAACAAAATGATTCACACGGGATTATTAAAATCAATATCCACGCGAACGAAGTCGCGGGTATCCGCTCGTTAAAAATATGCTTGATGATATCAGCTGAACTTCATTATCATTACAACAGGTTTACGATAAGGAAATATGATAAAGTGTGTAGAAAGCGTGACGCAATAAAGTTAATTGTTCATGTGGATATTAATAGGCATAAAGGCTTCCTCATGCCCATTCCCTTCACCAAATAGCACGTGGGCGAATCTATTTTTTAAAATAAAAAGATATTTATACACCAAAGCTTTGTTCCATTTATACAAGTTATGTAGCAGATTGGCAGGAAAGGAAGTGTATCCACCACCACCATTACAGCCTTTTATCGTCCCGCTGCTGGGCACAGGCCTCCTCTCTCATATAGGAGAGAGGGATTTAGAGCTTAGGACCCACCACGCTGCTCCAATGCGGGTTGGCGGGCTTTAACGACTATTGTCACATGATAGTGATAATAACCGGGACCAACTGCTTAACGTGCTCTCCGAGCCACGGAGGTGAAACACCGCCAACTACTAATTCCGGGCTGGCACTGAGAATTTCTTTACAGAAAAGCCCAATAAGTACCTAACAATTATTTGCCCGACCCGGGAATCGAACCCGGGACCTCGTGATTTGCAGTCGAATACGCTAACCACTAGACCAGCGAGGCAGTTTATGCAAAGCAAGAATAATTCATTATTGGAAACTTAGAACGTGTCGAAAAATAATTCACCAGTTTCGACGGAAACACAATAGGTATAGATCGACCAGAATCTCATGAAAAATAGGGAAATGAAATTCCAAGGTTGGCAACACTACGGCTGCCCTAGCGATAAACAAAGTAACTGACATTTTTTGTGAAATTGACTTTTTGCATTAACAAAAGTTTTATGTCGAGTAGTTTTTTACCACAGTTTAATATTTCAAATAACTTGAACCGTTTACTGAAATTTAAATTGCCCAAACAAAGTAACTGCACTCACTAACCCGGAATATAAATGTGTCGGCTCGTTGACATTGGATTGTAAATAATTGAGCATTACGTCATTCTCCCTACCGACATTTTATTATAGGAGAGAGAGAGCGATAGCGTGTGTGACACATTCCGATCTGGGCTCTCGACGAGAGCGCTGCTTTGTTCGTGCGGTGTACTGTGTTATATAGGTTGTGTTGTACAAAGTAGGTGGTATCGTGCGGTGTGTGTCGTGTAGATTAGATTGGTCGGAAGTGGTTCGGTTGCAGGGGAGGAGGAGACCGAACTAGGTAGGCGTAGGGTTAGTCAGTTAGTGTGTCAGTTAATGAGAAGGCTTTTCAATTAGGCCCGTACCCATGTGACGCCCACAGCAATGTAATTCGATCTACCCTGATAATGAATAATGATACTACTAGAATAGCCTTCTGATGTCGTCCGCTGGTCCATCTCTGGTCCGTCCTGGCGACATCAGAAGTGGGATCTGAAGGGCAAATTGATGAGCCGGAGCCTTTAACTGCATTTGCGTCTGTCGGTCTCCTTCGTGGCACAAAAGCCTTGTAGAACCGGTGTTGTGTGCGCGACGCGGGTCGTTTTCATTTTGTTAAGATTTCGGTGCCGCGATTCTTCTCGTTAACGAAAGTATTGCGAATAGGCTATCGAGTGTGCGTTATAATAAAATCGTTAACATTACCGGTATTGAAAAATCAAGTGTTAATAGTAACTTGCAAATTTTGTGAGATTTTTAATTGATGGACTAAAACTAAACTAGGTGTGACTAAACTAGGTGCTAGTTTAGAAATTTTTGTGTCACGTTATATTAGATGAGTTTTTGCGTTAAGTCGTGATATTTTAAAGGCAGGTTGTGCAATTAGTATGACTGCGGATACTTTTTCTATTTCAAAGTGTAAAAAAAAAAGTTAACGCTGCGCGCGGTATTTGTCATTTCGCGGATTTCGTGTAGTAGATCCTAGTAAAACGGTTTAACGTCGTCCGTACTGCGTTTGATGAACGGCAGGTAGTTCGTGATAAAATTAGCGAGATGTTATATGTGGGTATCCCACCCAAATGGAAATGTGAACCCAATTGTTCACCTTTTACTAGGAATTTTTAGTTAATAAAAAAACGTGACGGTACTGAACGATTGTGTGTGGATTTCCGAGAATTGATCAGCCACACTGTTACCGATTATATCAGATCAAATTGCGCGTTTATGCGGTGCTAACTATAACTAGTGTTTAGATTAGAAACCGGGATAGCTTCAGGGGCCTGGCGGGCCGCCTAAGTTTTTGACGGCTTTTTTTAAGTGGGGCTGGTGATCTCAGATCTACCGATTGCTGAGGATAATTATTGGTCGCTCGGGGACGATCGAATGTCAGGGTTGGCCGTGCCGGTCGGCGAACAGTTTTATGTCGATAACAACTGACAGCGCTAAAATAGTAACAAAAACCAACAAACAAAAACCAAAAAAAAAAATCGTGATTAATTGAAAGTAAAGTTCTACAAATACTCGCAGAATAATTAAATACCCGCTATTGAGATGAGTGATTAGTTTGACAAATGGTTTTGGTTGCTAACCAAATTCTGTTGTCCAGGTACCTTCATCGATGTTCAAAAGTAAGCAAGTTCGAAACGTGGTTGTGGTAAAGCCGTAAAGAGGTTGTAGTTCTTAAAATGGTTCATCAAGATGATGATATGATAAATGATAAATGGTTTACACGATTGGAACTAAAGAAATAGGATTGCGTTTACGGGAAGTAGTTTTTGATCACTTATGTTAAAAAGTTAGACGCCGCCGAGTTTCTTACTGGTTCTTCTCGCTAGGTCGCGGCATTCCGAACCAGTGGTAGATTCGCTTTAGTTTAAAACTGTAATTGTAAAAGTAACTTTAACCATGATATTTGATTGAGGGTTTGCGATAGCAATTGCACCCTAATCAGATAAGTGTTGCCATTTTAGGGACTTGGCAGGGAAAATGACGAGTGCGCGTGTGATGTAGTTAATTAAATGGACTGGCCTATATGGGTTGACGTTCTCGACCAGACTATGGGTTGACTGTGATTATTATTTTGACTATGACGTTGACTTTGACCTTTGTTACTGGAGGACGAGTGAATGGTCTAAGGAACTGGCTCATGCGGGTCGAGGTTCCGGATCATGTCACTCACGACGTGTGAACGTGTGACGTTCGTTGTTTAGTGTGACTTGGATGGCGGGTGAATGGTCTAAGGAACTGGCTCATGCGGGTCGATGTTCCGGATCATTTCACTCACGGTGTGTGAACGTGTGACGTTCGTTGTTAGTGTGAGCTGGGTGGCGGGTGGATGGTCTAAGGAACTGGCTCATGCGGGTCGAGGTTCCGGATCACTTCGCTCGCGGCAGCGTGTGAACGTGTGACGTTCGTTGTTAGTGTGAGCTGGGTGGTGAATGAATGGTCTAAGGAACTGGCTCATGCGGGTCGAGGTTCCGGATCACTTCGTTCACGGCAGCGTATGAACGTGTGACGTTCGTTGTTAGTGTGAGCTGGGTGGCAGGTGAATAGTCTAAGGAACTGGCTCATGCGGGTCGAAGTTCCGGATTACTTCATTTGCGGCAGCCTATGACCGTGTGTTACAAGTGAGGAGGGCGCTGACGGGTTGTGTCTGCTACACGTCATCACATGAGGTGGTGGCTGGTTGACGCGATTGACAGCTGAGGTGATGACTGACAATTGACAGATTGAAGCACTGACTGGTTGTGTCTGCTATACGTCATCACATGAGGTGGTGGTTGGTTGACGCGATTGACAGCTGGTGTGATGATTGACAATTGATAGATGACAGACGGAGGTGACCTAGAAGCAGTGAAGTGTCAGGGATGGGCGAGCGTATTTAGAGGTGTACTTCACCTGTGTGTTGTTCTTTGTAGACATCCCCGGACGCTGGCAGTCGCACAGGGACGTGCGAATGTCAGTCTGGCCGTGTCGGCTCGTTGACATTGGATTGTAAATAATTGAGCATTACGTCATTCTCCCTACCGACATTTTATTATAGGAGAGAGAGAGCGATAGCGTGTGTGACACATTCCGATCTGGGCTCTCGACGAGAGCGCTGCTTTGTTCGTGCGGTGTACTGTGTTATATAGGTTGTGTTGTACAAAGTAGGTGGTATCGTGCGGTGTGTGTCGTGTAGATTAGATTGGTCGGAAGTGGTTCGGTTGCAGGGGAGGAGGAGACCGAACTAGGTAGGCGTAGGGTTAGTCAGTTAGTGTGTCAGTTAATGAGAAGGCTTTTCAATTAGGCCCGTACCCATGTGACGCCCACAGCAATGTAATTCGATCTACCCTGATAATGAATAATGATACTACTAGAATAGCCTTCTGATGTCGTCCGCTGGTCCATCTCTGGTCCGTCCTGGCGACAAATGCAAAAACCAAGTAAACAACAAGCACAACACAAAAATAAAGTAATTGGATGTTGATTACTTTGTTTTTGTATTTAAAATACAGTTGCTTGATTTTTCGTTTCGTGAAACGATCCCAGGTAAGGTGTTCTGAATGTAATTACTTTGTCTATCACTAGGGCAGCCGAGTTAACCTAGTGTTGCTTACTACAAAATTTAATTACCCTATTTTTCATGAGATTCTGGACGATCTATATTATGCGAACACAGTAAACACATAAAAAAGTTGTAAAAACTCATAATATAATATTATGATGCCTGCCACAGAGGAGGTACTTATACTTTATCTTAGCCTGCCACGGTTAGATCCCGCGAAATAGGTACGCTAAACACACGCTACATCGAGAGCTGCTTATTATTTTATGGATGCAATTTATCGATAAAATATTAAACTATAAAAGCCATGTACCTATCAAACAGGTGCCACACAAAAAGGAGTTGAAATCTGTGCAAAGAGATGACAGGTTAAACCTGAGCACGTTCAGATGCAGTTTAAAACAAAGACTTTTTTACGCACATCGAACACACTACGTGAATTTTCAATCAGTTCGTAGTACATTAATATAATATTATATATCCGTTTGGATTTACATAAAAATGTGGAGTTTACAAAGTTGCAAGGATAAAAAAAAGAGATGCGAGATTTATGATTTAAAAATCTTAACATTAGTAATGATTTAGCTGCTATGATTTATCATTACTGTATCACAGATTAAGCTATTAAATATCACGCCAAGTTCTCCATAATATTCTCAAAGGCCTGCGAATTCTAACCTAAACCGTTTTCACTCTGAGAGGAGACCCGTGCCTTGTAGTGGGCTGGTGATGGGTTGTTGATGATGATGATGATGAAAGCACAGATAAAGAAATCCGAATCACAGGCTATACGGAGTGAGATGTCGATATGGATTATTTAAAATCCATGCAAAGTCGAGGACGTATAATATGATTAAATATTATTGAAAAATAATAACACTGCAGCCAAGCTGTCTGTATTAAATGACTCCGTGTAAGCCGATCAAAGCTTTTCATGTATGAAGTTTTTCTGCGGTCGCGTCGCGGACGTAATAAAAGTATAATGAAACTCGTGTTTAAATCTCATATCGAAACAGAACTGGAAACACTGTGTCTGTACGTCAATTGTTGATTTCTCGTATCATATTAAGTATATCTGATGTTTGTACAACATTTCGATGCTAGAATGCATCATTTATTTTTGTCTTTCTTTGAGTGTATTTAAAAGTTTTTTGTAAATAACAAATATGACAACAAGTATAAACTAAATATAATATAAAATGTATTCTGCCGCAGAACGGGGGTACCTATAAAATGTTTTCCACCACGTCAAAAAAAAATGTAGGATCGACAAATACAGGAACATCCCTATTGCCATAATGCTATTGCATATAGTTGTATCTGTGGTTTCGTACACGCTTCGGAAGCTCTGGTGTGTATCTGTGCGGAAATCTGTCATGTGGTATGGAGATTAACTTTTGGAAAAACGTCCCAGATGTGTTTACGTACGTATAGATATGATATACGTTACAATTTAAAGCCTTCGCACTTCTGTGTGATTTTTGTTTGAATTTAATATTTTAGCATCGCAATCCGAAACTGCGATATGAGCTAGTATTAAAACCAAACCGGTACAGATGATGTAGCATCGTTTTCCTCGCACGCGTCGTTCATTGAGCGGCAGTGGTGTGCGCGCGCAGGTGGGCAGCGTCCATTGAGGCACCATCGGTATTCAACACATCGTCCGCTTATTACAGCTTTTTCAACCGTTTCCTGTTGCAGGATCGACATATTTAAGATTGATTCGAGACCCGATATCCGAGCGATGCGGAATTAACAATGTTTGCAATATTATAGTGGTGCATCGACGAGAAAATCGGTGTTAAAAATGTACATTTTTATTTTTAACGATCGAAAATTGAGCTCATTGAAAAGTCATTCGTGTAGTTTTTTATAAGTAAATTGATATGAAAATGAATTTTGCATTTATGACTCCTAACAAGACAATGTAATGTTAACTGTTAACCAATATACTATTACATGGTTGTGCGTAAAATGATTATGATTTATATGACGCTAATCCAATCACTGCTAACAGTGATTGGATAGCGTCATTACCATAAGGTATAGGTAACAAAATTTTCCTCTTATACTATTCTGCATACGGTAGGTGCTTTCAACTTTAACGATCCAAATGTACCTACTTAAAAACAATATATGTACCTAGTCCAGTAATCGAGTATTTAGCATCCAGAAAAACATAGGTCTACTAGAAATCTATTATCGTTGGGGCTGGTGGGAAGAATTAATTTTCCTTTTTTTTCAATGGTTTCCAATAAAAAATACTCAAGGAACAAAATATCAGCTACCTGCGTTAAATTATTAATATATATATAGCTGCTCGTGCTGATTCATTCACTGACTGACTGACTGACTGACTGATTGATCACCTCTCCTGAACAATTTTGTATGAAAATTTTTTTTTTCAATAATGGTGTCGTATAGAGGACAAAAATTCATTAAGAGGAAAAATATGGAGAGAGCTGATGATTGAGGATTTCAGAGACGAGCGACGGGCACGCTTAAGGTATTGAAGATAGGTGGGGGGTGCTCGAGCAAATGTCACTCGAAACGTCATCCAATTGGCAGTCAGCTGAAAAAAAATTCAAAATGGCGAAAAAAAGATGGCCGCCATACAAATTTCGTCAGTCTCCATCTCGGAGGGTATAAAAGATGGAAGAGTGATTTCTTGGCAAAAGATGATCAGGATCTGAAGGTCTACTCAAAGAATAGAAAAAAAATTCAAAATGGCGGAATTTATTTTTCCATACAAAATGTACGGCGAATATTGAAAAGACTACAAGTTGTGAACTATGCAAGGCTGTGATCCGGTTTTTTGGAGAACTCTCAAAGAAAAATATGGGAAAACATGATGATTGAGGGTTTGGAAGACGGTTGAGCAGCCCGGGCAGGGTATTGTAGATAGGTGGGAGGTGCTCAAACAAAAATTACTTGAAACCTCATCCAATTGGCACTGAGCTGAAAAAAACCCCAAAATGGCGGATTCAAGATGGCGCCTATACAAATTTCGTCGATGTCTATCTTACCAAGTATACAAGATGGAAGAGTGGTTTCTTGGAAAAATATGATCAAGACCTAAAGATCTACTTGATGAACAGAAAAAAAATCAATATGGCGGAATTTATTTTTCCACACAAATAATTTTTTTCATTGATGGTTTCGTATAGAAGACAAAAATTTATGTGGAGAAAAAATATGGAGAGAGCTGATGATTGAAGATTTCAGAGGCGGGTGACGAGCACAGCCAGGGTATTGAATATAGGTGTAAGGTGCTCAAACAAAAGTCACTCGAAACCTCATCCAATTGGCAGTGAGCTGAAAAAAATCCTAAATGGCGGATTCAAGATAGTGGCCATACAAATTTCGTCGGTGTCTATCTCACTGAGTATAAAAGATGGAAGAGTGGTTTTTTGGCAAAAGATGATCAAGACGTGGTTTACTTGATGAACAGAAAAAAACAAGATGGCGAAATTTATTTTTCCATACAAAATATATGGCGAATGTTGAAGAGAATACAAAATGGGAACTATGCAAGACTTTGATACAGTTCCTTTTCAAAATCTGTTTTTATGGAAGAACTCTCATTCTGACAAATGATTCGGAGAAAAAATATGGAGAGTGATAATGATCGAGGGTTAGGAATATGGGAGAGATAGGTGGAGGCTGTTCAAACCAAAATACCCAAAACCGAAACCTCGCGGTCCGCTTTAGCGGGCCGCGCACCCACGCGCCATACTAGTAATATATATATCTACAAAACAACGAAAATAAGCATTAATTTACTAACGGATTACCACCTATTACTAGGGTAGATTACTGTGGTTGAATTCATATAGAGTTTGGAATATCTAGAACCTTATAATTTGACCTCGAGTCACACCAAATATACGATACTTATTTATACAAAGACCGATGCCAAAAAGCGGTGTGTTACTAGAAACCCGATAATTATAATCGTTTGGCATTGATGTTGGCGGCTCGTGTTTACTTTCTTCGGTAAGTAAACTCCCACGATTTCCTTTATCGAGGCTTTCACTGCTCGATAACAACGAATCGTCTATAATAGCGAAAAAGAGAGATATAACGGTATCGGTTTATTGTACATCCGATCGAGTATCATGTTGCTCAAATATAACTGTGCCTATTGTTATGTTTCTATTTGCCACAATATCGTTTGCGTAAACGGCTTTCAAATACAGAATACCAACTACTTAGTTCAAGATTCTTCAAATGTAAGTAGGTATCTAATCTGTTCAGGATATTAATTTTGATATAACGCTTTGAAAATTTCCTAAAACAAGCTATAATTTAAAAATTAAAAAAACCCGACTGCCATGCTAAAAAACGAACTAAAAAATTAATAAACTACCACCGTACCACTTACAGTGTAGTTGTTATTTATTTTGTTTTTCATGATTTGTCACTCCAAATTGATTTAAAACATATAGATTATATACATTTTCGTACTCGCCTTTTAAAGTCCTTTATTTTGATACCCCACTCGAGGGTCTTGAAGAAAAAATTTTTTTCAGCCCACACATTAAAGTGCATAACATTCGCCATTTTGATTTTTTATGAATTTTATGTTGTTACCATTTTATTATGTTAACATTTGCGCCGTCAAGACAAATCTAATGACGTATAATTTATCAAAATAGGTTGAGCCGTTAAGTAGTTACGAACTGACATAGGAAACGGTCATTTTCTACGATTTATCACTCCAAATTGTTTCCAAATATATAAATTTATACATTTTCGTATTTGCCTTTTGAATCCCTTTATTTTGATACCCCACTCGAGGTTCTTGAAGAAAAATATTTTTTTCAGCTCGCACATTAAAGCGCATAAAGTCCGCCATTTTGATTTTTTTTTAAATTTAGGTACCCTATAACACTCGCGTCATTGAGACAAATCTAATGACGCATCATTTATCAAAATCCGTTGAGCCGTTGATTAGTTACAAGCGGACATAGGAATGGACATACATACACACAGGTGAAACACATATACCCAGTCGGGTAAATAAAAAAACGTTTTCCACCCATTTTCGTAGCAGGAATCATAAACACTTCATGCCTATTTGAAATAGGTACATTTTCAAAGCAAGTGGAAATGTAGAGCACATTTTTCGTTCGATTAGGGCTTTGTAAAAAGCCTTAAGACCAATGTATATGTATCTAATAATGACATCTTTATTGCTTTAAGATACACAACTATTATATTATGCATCTCAAAGCCCGCATATGATGTCAAGACACAAGTTCGTCGCTTATCCGAGATATTTATGTGGCCACCATTGTAATTTGTTAATTGAAAAAGATAAAAAACCCCGACTCGAAGTTAACTTATTTTCAAATTTTACTATCAAACGGAAAATATTTATACCTATTATTCTAAATTAAAATGAGAAAAAATGAATTAATTGAATCTCGCATTGATTCAAAAAACGTTAGTGCGTAAACGCAAAACTAAAATAAATCATTATAAACAAAGTTTTTTTTTTGTGAATAAGTATTTTCCCTCGCTATGCTGTTTGTTCCGTAAGCTTACTCTTGAATAATTAATTACACTTATGCTAGGTCCAGTATAGCTGAAATTAGTTATGTCTTGCGACAGTGGTTAGGTATTTATAGTTTGGATTGCAAAATAGTATATTATTATTATTATGTGCAATATAGTATTCTAGAATTTTTCAGATAATAGTTTAGGAATCAGAGGCAAATAGAATAACCACTGGAATGTCTCACATTCGAGGGGCTATGTCAAGTTTTTGAATTCTCATTTTATACTTACCTAAGTTCTGATAAAAAAAAAGTTTTTTTAATGTACCTACCTATGTACATGTTTATAGCGGTAAAAAGTTTATGTTATATACCTATGTGCCAAAGAACTTTATAGCTCCAGTTAAATGGCATACAAACGAACGTATGGACAAACTGACGGATTGTTCGAAACTGTAAGCCCTCATACGCATTAGCGGTTGCGGTAGCGATGCGGCTAGCCGCTTTTTATATTTTTATATGCAACCGCTCATTTTGTACGCACTAAGCGCTCGTACGCATTAGCGGTTGCGGTAGCGGTTGCATCTATACTCTATACTAATAAATAAAATTGAAGTGTCTGTCTGTAATATCGAAATAACTACCTCATATTAAGCTCATATGGTTGTTTGAACGATACTATAACCGAATCACACGTTTTTAAAATTTTTGTCTGTCTGTCTGTCTGTCTGTCTGTCTGTCTGTCTGTTTGAACGGGCTAATCTTTGGAACGGCTGAACCGATTTTGACGGGACTTTCACATACAAGTAGAGAATTAACCAGGAAGTAACATAGGCTACTTTTTTAACCGACTTTCAAAAAAGGAGGAGTTGTGTTTTTCTACCTATGTACACCGATATCTCCGAGATTTCTAAACCGATTTGCGTAATTTTTTTTTTTAATCGATAGAGAAACATTGCGACACTGTCCTACAAAAAATTTGGATTCCAACTCCTCAATCCTGATGCTGTAGGGGATCTGATCCCTAAAACTAATGGGATTTAGGCACTGTCGGTTATTTAAATTGATATTGGGGATACCAATTAAAGACTTTATTGTTGAATGACCTCGAGTAGGTACATGTCCAACTCCTCAACCCTGATGCTGTAAGGAATTGCATTCCGAAATCGTAAGGATCCCACGGAATTTTTCCGTTTTGTGGACGGGTTACTACTTACTACAGATAGGCTACTTTTTGTTCTGGAAAATCAAAGTTCCCACGAGATTTTTACAAACCTAAATACACACGGGCGAAGCCGTGGGCATCATCTAGTATAAAAATATAAAAGCGGCTAGCCGCACCGCTACCGCAACCGCTAATGCGTATGAGGGCTAAGGGTTCCTTGTTTCACTACGGAACGCATGTTATTACAGGCTTACATTCTGCACTAATTATGATCAAAATCGGTTGGGTAGATTCCTATATAGTAGATCGACCGCGCTGACTGTTTGTTGAAGTTATCTAAAAATGAGCGTGATATTGTTTTTTTTTTAATAATATATTTGAACCTTAACCCCGATTATGTTATAAAGGCTTTTATGTTATACTTAAAGGCGAAAATATTAATAATAAATTAATGTTCTTTATCGACTCCGTCTAGGCTAGGCGAGCCACATGACCGCCCGCCCTCACACGCTTCTAGGGTTACCACGATAAATAATAATTATAGATATATCTAATATTACTATGCTATTTTTTTGTAAATATTTAATCTGTGGCACCTACTGGCAAAATTTTGAGTAAATGCTTATTAATAGCTTTACTGTAGTACCCTTTAATGAGATATAACTCAAAAGTCATAACTTCGAATGATAAAATGTCGATGTAAAAAATATCTTATCTATCTATCTATAATATAATAAAACTGTAACTGATCCAATTCTGTACATTGAAGATATTTTGAAAATTTTTATTGGAAGGCACTCTATAATCGATACTGAATCCAAAACTGCAATTTGTTTCATTTTTGTCTGTCTGTCTGTCTGTCTGTCTGTCTGTATCTTGGCCACGCATCACGCCGAAACTACTGAATGGATTCAAATGAAACTTGGTACGATTTGAGTTTATACTCCGAGGTAGGACATAGGATACTTTTTATCCCGAAATTCAGCACGGTTCCCTTGGGAGAGGGGAAGAAAGTTAAAACGTGTATTTAGCTGTAATTCATTAACGCGTAGTTCGATTTAACTCATTCTTTTTTTGTTAGAAAGGTAGTACTTTAAGTACTGTCTCATAAATATTTCAAGGTCATAGGTTTTTCAGTTCAGAAATGACAGACATTTATAGGGTTCAAATAACTTGGGACCCGGATCTTTGAACGTAAGGCTTATTTTAAACTGGTGTGCGTTTAATTTATGTTTGTCGATCTGTCTATTGTTCCAGCTAATTTCCGAAACGGCTGGATCGATTTTGATGGAACTTTCAATGGCAGATAGGTGATGTTAAGGAGTAACTTAGGATATATTTAGTTTAGGTACAAAAAATAACTATGGGGTCCGATCCGATTCTATATAAAAACCTATATCCATGCGAACGAAGTCGCGGGGGTCGGCTAGTTAACCATAAGAATAGATAAAAGTGAAAGATTAAAAAGATGCTTTGCGAAATTAAAACGCATGAAGAAGGATTGTTTTCCGCGGATAGCAGGCAGTGTGGCCACCCTACAGTCATGTAATTTCCCCGTCATATTTCCTATGAAAATATGGGCCGCAATAAAGCGTTGTTTCTGAACATGCGAACGGTTATTTAGGGTCGTGACACTAGGTACGTGTACATAATAATATGCATACTATTGTTTGGCATGTTTTCAGCGGAATGGAAAACAAATTCTCTTAGGCCTAAGTTTGCACTGGAACGCGAAAATGGTGCAATGTAATGATTTACGATTTCCTATAGTTATATAATGCTTTTCAACTTTTAAAATTATGAAATGAAATTCTGCAGTTAGCAGTTCCGCAGTTATTAGTTCCGCAGTTAGCAGTTCCGCAGTTCCGCAGTTAGCAGTTCCGTTTTATGACAACAAGTGATGTGAAAGGATTTTTAAAATGAGCCGTTTATAGCAAGATCTAATTAACTGCGAAGGGATTTTTAAAATTAACTTTTTTATGGCAAGATAGCTTTAATAAAATGGCTGTGACGCACAGACGTCCGGCGACCTTATAAAAACATGTATACACATAAGTACTTTCCGCATTTCCAAATATCAAACATTTCTAACTGTCTAGCTTCATTTACGCAAGCAGGTTTGTCAATAAAAGTTCAATGAGCGAGTGCGACGGGAAAAGAAAAGCTACGCGTGATTCGCTTCGCACAAAGCCTGCAATCTGCGTAACACAGAGTATGTTTTAAGAGGAGGTACTTATTACTTTATCTTAGGTTTTTATGACTCCTCGTATATTCGTAAGATACATCAATGCTGCCGCAATGTTTTGTACATTGCGGCAGCATTGATGTATCTTGATTGTATCTTGATAACATTGATCGAATTCAATTATCGAAACACAATAACTTCAAAGTAAAATAGACCTAAACTGGCTTGTTTTAACTTTTAAGATTGAGTTCGTCCATATATCTACAGCCAGCGCCGCGATCCAAGTGGAAATGCAAAATAAAAATTGGAAGTAAGTATAAATGTATCAACTAAGTACATATAAGTAAACGGCTTTGGGTCTATATTTTACTCTGATAGTGTAGTTTTTCGATATTCAAAATCTAGTAGCGTAATCGAGGTGTGCAGACTCGGCATAATCCTACAGGCTGTAACAGCTCCCGCACACTAGGCCACAAGTGGCGGCGACTAGTGGAGTACCATACAAAATGTATGAAAAATCTCTACCGCGACTTGTGGCCGGCCACTAGTCGTCGCCACTAGTGGCCCAGTGTGCGGGGGCTGTAAAGCACCCATGTTCACGTATAACGCGACGCATCGGTATCGGATTGCGATAAATTCGGAGGGGACGGCACTGGCGGGACGTCGCGACTAATGTCTTCCGCTCTTGACAGGCTTCGCTCATAACGTTTCCCCCGCTCGGCTCCGCTGGTGCGGCCTGTGGGGGTCGGGGGACAATTCGGAATTATTACGAGGGTAACGTTTGAAGAGTCTACTGATTTTCGCCCTGAGATCGGGTACAAAGAACCCATTATGCATAAGAGACTAGAGAAACATTTGATATGAAGTGTCTACTTGTGATTTTTGCCCTAAGACCGCGAAAAAAGTGGACGGCAAAATATTTAATCGCGCATTATAGGACTCAGCTAATTATTTCTGCTCTCATTTTGCCTGCAAAGGGATTATTCTGGGGGCTATGGAGAAACATTTGCTACGAAGAGTCCACTGATGATTATTCTGTGGTCGAAAAGCGCCCACTCGATATTTTGCGTGCCTACTACGTACAATAGGGTTGTTTATTGCTCTACTATGACGAAGCGAAAAGGGTTATCACCCTAACGCTTCCTTTTCTTATACCTTTCTAGATCATGAGCAAATTATTATATTGGATCATTACAAACACAAAATATATTTTTCAAACATAATATATCAAGTCTAGATTTGGTTTAATAGGAGTTAGTCAATAAGGATCGCTATTAGCTGTGCTATTAGGCTTTATACATCAGAATCTATGGCGCCCGTCTGCTTAGATCATTCATCGCCATGGCCTAGAAAAACCTTAAATGGCTTCTACGTATACAAATATGTATCTAATAATAATATATAATATAATATAATATATAATATATAATATAGACGAATAATATATATAATATGATGTCTATTATATTCTAAATTACTTACTCATGTCTACCCACCTGCGAATACCTAATGGGATATCTTCGAGTTCCGCGATGATAGTTTTTATTCCACGTCTGCTATTCACCTAAAATGTCGTAAGACATTCATGTCCTGCCTTTCAATATATTTTTGAGATAGCGACACAAACATAATATTTTTTTCTTTACAAACAATCCAATTTGCTCTAATAACATGTAATTATTCGTGACTTGTGACGTACCTGTCTATTCAAAGATTTTTTTTAAGTAAGTACCTACTCCAGTCGAATAAACGCCGAAACGAATTACACCAATTGGCCTACGAGAATTATTATAATTCTGCTTTAATAGTGCGTTGACAATGGAGGCAGTGGGCATAATGTTGGACAAAACGATTGACGTAACTCGGTAATAACAGGTACATAACAGTACTCATCCTTTTATAGGCTCACTATACGTTTACTATTTATTGCCTACCTGTGGAAGAGCTTGACGCACAATTACGATTTCGAAGACAATCTATACATCTATCTATATCTATCTATACATATTATAATAAAATCGTAGACTTGCCGTATCTGTACATTAAAGATTTTTGCAAAATAATAACTGGGGGATGTTAGGGATAAGTAATAGAACGTAAAAAAGCTATTTTTGAATTTTTTGTCTGTTTATCTGTTTGTCTGTTTGTCTGTATGTTTGTGCGCGCATCACGAAAAATCTACAGAACGGATTGAAATGAAACTTGGCATGATTTAAGTTCATACTAAGCAGTAACATATAGGATACTTTTTATCCCGAAATTCAGCACGGTTCCCTTGGGAGAGGGGATGAAAGTCAAAATGTGTACTAAGCTGTAATTCATTAACCCGTGGTCCGATTTCATTCATTCTTTTTTTGTTAGAAAGGAGATAGGTACCTTAAAGATTACCGGGTAATCTCTCAAAGACTGTATCGATTTTGATGGGACTTTCAGTGGCGGATGTTTACATTTTTATCTACCTCAACATCCACCAGTGAACTTTTAACAGTTTTTAGCAAGGTATAAGCTCAAAAGAGCTTAAGAAAAACAAAAAGTTCCCACAGGATTTTTAAAAACCGATATCCACGCGAACGAAGTCGCGGGTATCCGCTCGTACGAAATAAAAGGCTAACTGCAAGTCGAACTCGCGCTTCAAATTGGTTTTTAAGGTTCCGTACCCGAAGGGTAAAAAACGGAGCCCTATTAATGTCACTCGGCTGTCTGTCTGTCTGTCTGTCCGTCTGTCCGCCGGTCACAGGTCTCTAGCTCGCAGACGAAATGAGTTACAAACCTGAAATTTTGGTATTTAGTGTAAAACGTTAACCCTAAATCAAATATTGAATTACAAATTAAATTAAATTATTTTTCAGGGGGGCTCCCATACATGAAAAAGGAGCCGGAAAAAAAAATTTTTTTTTACTCTAGCTTGTGGGGTATCATTGTTTAGAGCTCATTAAGTAGAGTACAAATATATATTTTTTTAATTCTTATCTCAAAAAATAAGGGAATGGGAGGCCATCAAAGTTGTCAGTTTTAGACCATTTTTGTGACGGGGGCTATCTCAAAAACTAAACTAGTTGGGAATATGATATTTCAGTATATTATGTACTATATGCTCTATTTAAACAACAAATACTGAAAACAACGATTTATTAAATAGTTTATAAGCTGTGACCAAAATAAACGAACATTTTTTTGGGGTTTTCTTTCACGGTTTGTTGCGATGTCTAGCTCGGAAATTAAATATTTCTTAGACCCAAAATATTATATTGTTCATAATTATGTACGGAACCCTGAAAGAGCGAGGCCCGACTCGCACTTGGCTGATTTTTAATTGAAATTGGATGTCAAATCCGGTACATAGGTAACAGTAATTAACTCATACGTTAACAAGTAAAGTTCGTAAACTAAAACCCGACTACGCTTAATAATTTAATAATAATTTAGTGGGCAAAAGCGCGGGGCAAGCAGCTAGTGGCGCTATCTGCTATGCCTATCCGAAACTAATTTTATAATCTAGAAAACCGCGCGAAGGTCACTTCTCGTGGTTTTTCGTAAATAAAATGTAGCCTATGTCACCCGGACCATAACAACGAATCAATAGACACCTTATTCATCAAAATCGGTCCAGTAGTTTAGGTAGGCGCTATGGTGGTACACACAGAATCTCATACAAAAATCGGCCACATACATACATACATAGTACATACATACATACATACATACATACATACATACATACATACATACATACATACATACATACATACATACATACATACATACATACATACATACATACATACATACATACATATATACATACATACATACATACATACATACATACATACATAGACTGCTAAAATCATAACCCTTCCTTTTGGATTCGCCGTAGTAGGGTAAAAAATAGTAGTGCAATAGCTAGGACAAGGATAAAAGTACCTATTTGCTATAAAAGCCAGTGGTATCTGGAAAAATAAATGTTCCCTCTTTTGTTATTAATGGCCGCTGTGTCATGGGGTTTCAGCATTTCAGTTGGGGTTAGATTGCGCCAGAATCGTGATTTGTCAATCGCAATCGCTAATAAAATAATGACTACAGACCTCAGTATGTACCTACTTAGTATAAATTTCAACTTGGTATAAGGTCCATCCGTTCCTGAGAAAATCGTTCGTGACACACGGACAGACAGACAGACGGACAAGAAAGTGATCTTATTACGGTTCCTTTTTTACCTTTTGAGGTACGGAACCCTAATTAAATAAAACAAAACATATTGCAAGAACAGCAAACATGCAGTAAACTTGTTCAAACAATACTTATGTTGGTGTTTAGTAAAATAGTTAGCCACGAGTACATTCGAAATACATTAAGTATTTTTTATTTATTTTATTACTTAAGTACTTAGTAGCATGAAAATAAGTTTCATAGAGTAGGGTAGGAACACCGGTTTCCGGACACGCACCTGTTATCGTCCACCGAGCGGATCACTCTTAAGAAACGCTTAAAAATAGAAACATTATAAGACTTACATAAAAATAATGCATCTCTATGTCAACTTGAATGTCTTATCAAGACACAGAGAAAGAAAAAAGTCTATTTTACTTAAGTTTCTTTGAAAACAAAGCGATCGAATTTTGAGTATGCAATTAAGGAATGAAAATGAGCCGTGTGGAGCAAAAAAATTAGTGGCATGCTTCAACTATCACGGGAAGTTACTAATCATTTTACTATAAGATTTAGTTTGATTCTTCTTTGTAGCACTTACTTATGTTTCATAAAATACTGTGAACGTGTTTTTTTTACTTTTAATTACATTAGAATACAAATAAAAGGGGTGGACGACAACTAGTTCACTATTTTCTTAAGAAAACCTGTTATCGTCCGGGCGGTCAAACACAGGTTTAGCGTCTTAATTTTAGGTAGTCTTGCTATCAATCGAGGTGTGCACAAATTTGGAATTAAGTTTATTAATTCGAATCCTATACACATACACTAGTTAGTGACTAGTCTTCGTCCACTTTTTTCTCATTGTATATAAAACTATGGGTCTTCAAAATCACGCGTGGACGATATCTAAATTTGCACTGAATAAATATTCTAAGTTTCGACCACCAAGCTATTATTTGAAAATAAATAGATTTAGTAAAAATATAAATAATTAAACTTGTTTGACAAAAGAATTACCTTATATTTTATGTGTTTCTCCTTGGAACTTTGATATATTTATAAGTTAAGATAGTATTGTCGATCATTATAATTTTTGGACGAAATTTAAAATAGAGAATCTGAAGTGTACCGGTTATCCGTCCACCTATATTTTAAACTGTATGAAAAACATATATTTTTTAATATTATGTTATTATTTAGGCGAATTTTGATTATTACTCATATCTATAATTTATTTTTTATTCATCTACAAGTTAGTCCTTGACTGCGATCTCATCTGATGTTAAGTGACGATGCAGTCTAAGATGGATGCGAGATATCCTGAAAGAGGTACAGCAAAATCCGTACCCTTAAACGCTAAATGACTTGGAAGTAAGGCATACTAGACTAGAGACCTGAATTTACCAAATTGGTCTGCCGAGAATCAAGTAGAGGACCTTCCACTAATAAGACTTACCCCTGCGCCATGCCAGGGAGGCTGCCAAATTATATGTACCTACTTTTATATAATGTAAGTGCGATGTGGTAAAAGACAATGCAAGATAGATAGGCGCAAAGTTGGTAAAGATATTATGTCATATTGTAGACTTTATAAACCGCGTTAACAAGGCAATAGTTTTTTTATCTGTTTTATTTTAAAACAAGCAGTTGACCGCTATTGCGTATGCGTAGAAAGACCACATCACTTTGTATAAAGTTCTTTATCACCCTGTGAAAGTTCTGTCAAAATAGGTTCAGCTGTTTTGAAATTAAGTACATATTACGAATAGACAAAAAACAGAAAACAATTTTTTTATAAACGGTTATGTAGCTTTTTAATAATGTATAAGTAAACATAAGTTCACTAATAAAAACCCATATATTTCGTAAAGACCGACAGGAAGTTAATTTTAATTGGTATAGATATTAAATACATATTAAAGTGGTGTTAATATTACATATTCAATTACTTACTCATTACATGCATACTTTTTCATAGTAAATTTCTCATAAAAATCAGTGGACGGATAACAGGTACAAGGGTGGACGATAACTAGATTTAGTGGACGATAACCGGTGAAATCGGCATTTTGAGCTTTTTATTAGGATTAAAAAAAAACTAGTTATCTGACTAAAAAAATACTAACATGCAATGAAAATAGACTATACTAGAAGTATATTTTAACAAGTTTTTGTTTAATTTTTTTTATAGAACATATATTTTCACCCTCTCAAACTCAGTAACTCCACTAAATGGACGATAACCGGTAAGAAAACCCTACATGTACCAAACAGAAACTTAGCAGGCGATCATGGAAACGTATGTAGGTATGTATTGAACATGTTAGCAAACAAGCTATAATTAAAAAATTAAAAAAACCCGACTGCCATGCTAAAAAACGAACTAAAAAATTAATAAACTACCACCGTACCACTTACAGTGTAGTTGTTATTTATTTTGTTTTTCATGATTTGTCACTCCAAATTGATTTAAAACATATAGATTGTATACATTTTCGTACTCGCCTTTTAAAGCCCTTTATTTTGATACCCCACTCGAGGGTCTTGAAGAAAAAATTTTTTTTCAGCCCGCACATTAAAGTGCATAACATTCGCTATTTTGATTTTTTATGAATTTTATGTACCCAGTAACATTTGCGCCGTCAAGAAAAATCTAATGACGTATAATTTATCAAAATAGGTTGAGCCGTTAAGTAGTTACGAACTGACATAGGAAACGGTCATTTTCTACGATTTATCACTCCAAATTGTTTCCAAATATATAAATTTATACATTTTCGTATTTGCCTTTCGAATCCCTTTATTTTGATATCCCACTCGAGGGTCTTGAAGAAAAAATTTTTTTTCAGCTCGCACATTAAAGCGCATAAAGTCCGCCATTTTGATTTTTTTTTTAATTTAGGTACCCTATAACACTCGCGTCATTGAGACAAATCTAATGACGTATCATTTATCAAAATCCGTTGAGCCGTTGATTAGTTACAAGCGGACATAGGAATGGACATACATACACACAGGTGAAACACATATACCCAGTCGGGTAAAAAAAAAAATGGAATATCCGCAACAATAAATAATAAATTATGATTCCCACACGAGCTTTTTCGACCTTATTTTACAAGATAATCTTCGGTAATATATCAAAAGTCTCTATTAATGTAGAAGGCTCGTCATGTATATTTTTTTTAAGGAAATAATAGGTACTATCTATTATTAACGGAGCTAATTCTGGCACCGTGACCTTTAATCTTATAACAACCGGTTTCAGAAAACCCTGTCATGATTCTCGCAAACTAAATAGGGTAGGAACACCGGTTACCGGACACGCACCTGTTATCGTCCACCGAGCGGATCACTCTTAAGAAACGCTTAAAAATAGAAACATTATAAGACTTACATAAAAACAATGCATCTCTATGCCAACTTGAATGTCTTATCAAGACACAGAGAAAGACAAAATTCTATTTCACTTAAGTTTCTTTGAAAACAAAGCGATCGAATTTTGAGTATGCAATTAAGGAATGAAAATGAGCCGTGTGGAGCAAAAAAATTAGTGGCATGCTTCAACTATCACGGGAAGTTATTAATCATTTTACTATAAGATTTAGATTGATTCTTCTTTGTAGCACTTACTTATGTTTCATAAAATACTGTGAACGTGTTTTTTTACTTTTGATTACATTAGAATACAAATAAAAGGGGTGGACGACAACTAGTTCACCATTTTCTTAAGAAAACCTGTTATCGTCCGGGCGGTCAACCACAGGTTTAGCGTCTTAATTTTAGGTAGTCTTGCTATCAATCGAGGTGTGCACAAAATTGGAATTAAGTTTATTAATTCGAATCCTATACACATACACTAGTTAGTGACTAGTCTTCGTCCACTTTTTTCTCATTGTATATAAAACTATGGCTCTTCAAAATCACGCGTGGACGATATCTAAATTTGCACTGAATAAATATTCTAAGTTTCGACCGCCAAGCTATTATTTGAAAATAAATAGATTTAGTAAAAATATAAATAATTAAACTTGTTTGACAAAAGAATTACCTTATATTTTATGTGTTTCTCCTTGGAACTTTGATATATTTATAAGTTAAGATAGTATTGTTGATCATTATAATTTGTGGACGAAATTTAAAATAGAGAATCTGAAGTGCACCGGTTATCCGTCCACCTATATTTTAAACTGTATGAAAAACATATATTTTTTAATATTATGTTATTATTTAGGCGAATTTTGATTATTACTTATATCTATAATTTATTTTTTATTCATCTACAAGTTAGTCCTTGACTGCGATCTCATCTGATGTTAAGTGATGATGCAGTCTAAGATGGATGCGGGATAACCTGAAAGAGGTACAGCAAAATCCGTACCCTTAAACGCTAAATGACTTGGAAGTAAGGCATACTAGACTAGAGACAATTTTGAAATTATTAAATTGAATTTACCAAATTGGTCTGCCGAGAATCAAGTAGAGGACCTTCCACTAATAAGACTTACCCCTGCGCCATGCCAGGGAGGCTGCCAAATTATATGTACCTACTTTTATATAATGTTAGTGCGATGTGGTAAAAGACGATGCAAGATAGATAGGCGCAAAGTTGGTAAATATATTATGTCATATTGTATACTCTATAAACCGCGTTAACAAGGCAATAGTTTTTTATCTGTTTTATTTTAAAAACAAGCAGTTGACTGCTATTGCGTATGCGTAGAAAGACCACATCACTTTGTATAAAGTTCTTTATCACCCTGTGAAAGTTCTGTCAAAATAGGTTCAGCTGTTTTGAAAAGTAAGTAAATATTACGAATAGACAAAAAACAGAAAACATTTTTTTTATAAACGGTTATGTGGCTTTTTAATAATGTATAAGTAAAAATAAGTTCACTAATAAAAACCCATATATTTCGTAAAGACGGACAGGAAGTTAATTTTAATTGGTATAGATATTAAATATATATTAAAGTGGTGTTAATATTACATATTCTATTACTTACTCATTACATGCATACTTTTTCATAGTAAATTTGTCATAGAAATCAGTGGACGGATAACAGGTACAAGGGTGGACGATAACTAGATTTAGTGGACGATAACCGGTGAAATCGGCATTTTGAGCTTTTTATTAGGATTTAAAAAAAACTAGTTATCTGACTAAAAAAATACTAACATGCAATGAAAATAGACTATACTAGAAGTATATTTTAACAAGTTTTTGTTTAATTTTTTTTATAGAACATATATTTTCACCCTCTTAAACTCAGTAACTCCACTAAATGGACGATAACTGGTAAGAAAACCCTACCTACTTATTTTATAATTAATGCGTAAAGCGATCCCGATTGGCAAATCACAATTGCATGAACGCCAAAAGCCAATGGGTAGACACTTTTCATGTCGACTCCACTAACAACGGCTACTTTAATCAATTACACAAATCTACCTACCCAATTAGGGCAGTTTACATTTAAATAGCTTTAGTGTGCCCATGTTTAAAAATGTTTGAGAGCGTGACAGGAACTGATTGATGAGAGGAAGTAGGTATGTTTAAAAATATAACGGAGACTTAAACGTTTTGTTTTTAAGTTTAAATATATCATTTTTCAAGTTCAAAATTAACTAATTTTCTAGATATGTACAAAGCATTTGAAAGCTTATGGGCTTTGAGCAGTTCTTTTAATTGTACCACTTACATAGACAAAATAACATATAAAATAACCTTAAAAACCTAAATGTAAGAGACTTTGCACACGACTACTTTTTCCGACAATCGCGTTGGACGCGAACGCGCGTCAACAGCAGTGTGCAAAGACTTTAAGAACTTACTTATTTTCATCAATCCGATTGTTTATTAGTCGATTATTATGTTCAATCCACGATTTATTATAAGAGAGATAGGTACTATTGGATTTTAGACCAGCACCACCAGTAGCAGCTCGAGTGTGGATTAGCGACCTGCGTCATAATTCTCTCCCGATTCCAATTGTTCCCTCTCCCAATCAACGATCATCCAGGAATCTGATGCAGGTTATGTGCAGTGTCCTTACAAACTCATCCCTCACAACTGACCGTAAAGCATTTACGTTAAATAACTATGTATATATGTTTATGCTAAATAGATTTTGAGTTATTAAGGTGTCAAAAGTGGCTCCATATCAAGGGCGTCGTCAAGGGGAGCTAGGGGGGACAGCTGCTCACTTACTATAAAATTATTAACGTCAAGTCCTGTCAAGAGCTACATCTTGCTTTATAGCTTCATAACCTCTCGACCGAACCTAAAATTCATAGTTTTCCCATCCTCCATATATCAACTTGCCCCCTCCCCTTATCCATCAGAGGAGGGGCCTCTTGCTCCAAATGGTTCGTGTTACACACGGCTGCTGTGTCGCCAGTTCATTTTTTCTTGGCTGAAACTTGGTTGGCCACGATCTCGCGTGTCTAGATGTGAGTCTTTTTAACCCCCGACGGAAAACGACGGGGTGTTATAAGTTTGACGTGTCTTGTGTGTGTGTGTGTGTGTGTGTGTCTGTCTGTTCCCCTGTGGCGCTCAAACGGGTGGACCGATTTGAATGCGGTTTTTTTTGTTTGAAAGGTGAGTTAGTCGAGAGTGTTGTTAGCTACGTTTGATGAAAATCGGTTCAAGATGGCCGCCGCTACAAAATGGCGGATTACATTTTTTTTCACAACTCACTTAATATGGGTATCAAATGAAAGGGCTTGACTAGTAGAATAGCACTATTGCAAATCCAAGATGGCCGCTGCCACAAAATGGTGAATGTCGGGGGTTTTTTAAATTTTCAATTTATACTTGTTATACAAGCGCTTGATCAGGATTCGAAGCCTCTTCACACCTCTCTACACTTTGGTACCGGGTGTTCTGATTACTACGCCATCATGAACTGCTAAAAGCGCCCAATTAATGCAATTTGCATGCAACATAAATACATAATGCTCCACAACACACTGCACATATGACTACAATATCCTTTTACTCTCCCGAAACGAAACATGTCAAATCACGTCACGGGCGCCGCACGGAACACCTTGCCCGTAAATTGGCAGTAGCACATGTCTAGGAAAAAACGCATTAACACCCGGCTAATGTCCCGAATTTGGCCCGCGACCCCTCAGCGGCACGGACGGTGGAGCGGCGGCATGAAAGAATGCGATACTTATCTCTGGTAACGCAAATTAATTGATTTTTGTAACATAGTCGAATATTTACAAGAGGGTACCGTAATGGACTAGGGGTAAAAGTTTATGGATGCAGGTATTTTTGTTGATCCACCTCTTGAATAACCCCATATGAAAGTTTAGAAGAAATACAGCCGAAGAGACCTGGTTCCACAATTTGCGTGTACGTGGAAGGATTATTTTTTAAAGGAGAATGCCCAAAAATCTATGGGCGTGTAACCCAGTCGTTTACAAGCATGTTGTATGCAGCATTTATTGCAGGTTTATTCCTGATAACCAAACACACCATTTTAATACCTCTAGGACTTGTAGTTTTAAATAAATCTAAGTTTAAGTTTGAAAATGATTCTAGGTTATGTGTAGTTTATAATTGTTAAAGTAGTAAGGAAAGCCGTGTATCTTTCCTGCCGATTTGAACTATTTGTTTGGCGCGCACTATACTTAACATACCTGTCCAACGATATCCAATACAAAAACAATAAACCAAATTAATATTGGTCTCCGCTGTGCTACAATAAACATTCAAAATGTAAACAGACCATAGATAAAATGAATAAGACGAGATATGGCAAGGGGGCGTGGTTCCTGAGAACTCTTCTGGCGTTAAATACACCTGAGAACCGTTTTTGTCTTGAGTCGAATGTCGTCCAACGATCGCTTCACCGCTCTCGATTTTTAACAAAATGCCGTGTTGTTCAGTGGTTGTTTGCAAAAAATCAAGCAAAAGAGTGAATCATACAAAATATGGCATCTCATTTCACACTTAAGTACAAGCTATTGTTGTTATTTTCCATAAAAAACAAGAAAACATTATTTTGTATATTTACATTATGCTAAAAATGTGCTAAATTGAGAAGTCTATATCTCATTATGAACAAAATCCATTGCTTGCTTAGTAGAAATCAATCATTGAATCGGTCGGTCTTAGGACGCAATGGACTTGTACTATATAAATATATTCCTTCACTAAGACGTTAGACTCACGGTATGGACGCCGATCGGATGGTCGTGGTCGTAGAGATGTCATGATGTTAGCTAAGTACATTGTTATCGATATTTTAACGACCAAACGATGATTTTTGATACAGTTATTATTAATTAACCCCCGAAGCAAAAACGACGGGGTGTTATAAGTTTGACGTGTCTGTGTGTGTGTGTGTGTGTGTGTGTGTGTGCGTGTGTCTGTCTGTTCCCCTGTGGAGCTCAAACGGGTGGACCGATTTAAATGCGTTTTTTTTTTGTTTGAAAGGTGAATTAGTCGAGAGTGTTGTTAGCTATGTTTGAAGAAAATCAGTCCAAGATGGCCGCCGCTAAAAGTATACAGACATTTTTTATAGATAATTATCTGATCTACAATTTTGTTTAAAATAATTTTATGATAAGACTTACCGTTTTGCTGAAAAATTTCCCGTGAAAACTTTGACACCGAGTAATTTTTTTCCAGGTGTCGGATCGATGAGGACTTTTCACATTTCATTTATAATAGTGTTTTGAACAATCCTACCAATTTTCAGCCAGGTGTGAATATTGTAATCTTGGAAGTCTAAATTGATCGTATTATATAAGTAGGCATTTTTTATATCGTATTATTTTTGATTCATAATAATAATAATATATCGTTTTTCTTATATAAGTCATTGTCAAAACCCAAATAGTAAAAAAATTAAGAATCGATAACTTTACATTTTAGTCAATCACTAAAGTTTTAATGGCTTTTACTCAACATTTTTATTTACTCATCAGTGCATACATACCAGCACTTTTATTTAATTTTATAATTACCTTTTTTAATTTTCTTTTTGCGAATAAACAAAATAACGAGTATCTATCGATATTGATAGACAATTCAATGAGTAGCAATACAGCGCCATCTATGGTCAAGTAGCGGAATTAATTGGACAATCGAATCTAGTGTGACTATAGCTCATAAATACATTCTTCCGTTAAAGCAAAATAAATCTTATTTCTACAAAGTCAGGGTTTGTTTCCAAATCTGTGAGTTCTGTGAAGTAGGCTAGTTTTGACTAAACTTAAAACGACAAATCAAACGATTTGTTTCTTTGTAGTGCAATATAATATGATTAACGGTATATTTGTATGAGTTTGGCGACAGCGGTTCCTATAGTAGTTTTCGTGCATTTCACTTCCCCTGCCTTCTCTCTTCCGTGAAACAGACTAACAGAGTAGACGTCACTAGCGTCACACACAACTAAAACAATGACATGTCACATTGACATCTTGAAATAAGTTTCGCTAGGAACAATTATACTATGGAAACGACATATTTTAGACGAAATCAAAGCATCTCTTGACTCATTCACTCGTACCGATTTTAAGCATAAGAAAAAAAGAGAAGTTTGCTACTATCACTTGTTCTACTTTAAACAAAAATAACCACTTTTTCCTATAGTGGGAGATCCCGTCTTAGAAATTTATACCCTCATCTGTTATTTAATTCTGATAAAGATTATATTATGCTAGATAATTCATAGATTGATACATTGCACTTTGGTTGCCTGGCTAAATTTGGTGCCTATGATGTTAAACACAAAAAAATGTAATCAATTTTTTTCGATCTGCTTCCCTCATCTGTTATTTAAACGAATTATATGTCAAATGAAAGATTATTTTATTCCCAATCGAACCGTATTTGGTTGCAATCCAAATAATATCAAATAATATATAATAAAAAATAATTTCAATCCATTCAGTAGTTTTTGCGTAATACATGCACAAACATACAGACAAACAGACAAAATTTTCAAAAACAGGTTTTTTACGTTTTATTACTTATCCCTTACGTCTCTCACTTATTTTTTTGCAAATATCTTTAATGGACAGGCACAGCAAGTCTATGGTTTTAATCTATGTATAGACTAAGCACCTGCCGAGTGCACGCCTGCCTCACTGCATCTTTGTCTGTCAAATGGAATTGCGCGCGCAACACTTTTCTGTCACTTTCAACACTCGCACAGAAAATTTTATATCTTAAAATCCAGACAACCATGATTTAGCACCACTTTTGACCAGGCAACCAAATACGGTTCGATTGGGAATAAAATAATCTTTCATTTGACATATGTATAATTCGTTTAAATAACAGATGAGGGAAGCAGATCGAAAAAAATTGATTAAATTTTTTTGTGTTTAACATCATAGGCACCAAATTTAGCCAGGCAACCAAAGTGCAATGTATCAATCTATGAATTATCTAGCATATAATCTCTATCAGAATTAAATAACATATGAGGGTATAAATTTCTAAGACGGGATCTCAGACCACTAGAGTTTGACGTAGTTTAGCAGAAAGGATCCAATCCACAAAATGGTAAAAATGAGTTATACAGGGTATAAGGAGACCGCTTCCGAAAACTTGTCGCTATTATTAGACTACCTAAACACAATCCAGAATAACCGCAATAACCTTATAGCGTAGGTATCACGCGCAACAACGTGACTGCGCGAGGTCAAGGTAACGCAAAATTCGCTGTCCTCCAGCGTCAGCTGATTTTATTTGGATTATTTTTAACTTTAAAAAAATACAGGCAATATTTTTTTTATTTCCCAAAAACGGGAATTGCACAAAAAATGAATTTTTTGTAAAAACGACTTTTTTCACATTTTTTTTTATAATATCTTATCAGTAACCTTTGGACACGTCTCCCAACGTGAGAATGACTCCATAGAGCGACTTGTCGTACAGGGCAAAGTAGAGGGCACCAGAGGGCGAGGAAGGTCGCTTATTCAAACCGACCAAATCAAATCAGCTGTGGGCGGTCCCTTGCACGATTGCACCAGACTGTCGGCCAGCAGGGAGAAGTGGCGAACACTCGTGTGGCGCATAAATCTGCCCTTAAAGACGTCAATTCTGGATGACCACGACCGCTCTGTTAAGAGTGAAACGAAGAAGAAGATCAGTACTTATCAGTACTATCACCTATCTTCGTTTTCGAGAGCGTTTCGCATACACCTATTCAAAGAGATCCTAAAGGTTGTTTCTTTCACTCAGAAAAAAAGATCCCTGATCCTACAATGTTATCATGGTTTTTTATGTTATGTTTAATTATGTGTGCGTTGGGCGTTTGGGCGTGCCTAATAAACTCGTATGTTTGCTACGAGAATTTCTTATAAATCATACCTTCCGTTACCGCCTGGACCAAGAGCGTCACCAGCTGATGGGCAAAGGGGGGGACTAGATAAATAATATATATGGAGGATGGAAAGAAAAATGAATTTTAGGTCCAGTCGAGAGGTTATGAAGGTGTAAAGCAAGTGTAATACTTGCTTTACACTTGTGTGTGTGTTCTTGAATTGACCTGAAAGTAGTTATTAATTATAAGTCAAGTGAGTGAATTTAGGACTTTGTTTGCATTTGGCTATACTCTGATTTTTAATTTGGTGGAAATCTGACGTTTCGTAATGTTACCAGAGATAAAACAATTCTCACAAAAGAGATAAAAAAATCAAAACTTATGTTAATAAAAATCAACTGCCTCATGTAGCAAGTGCCAAGCGGGAGCAGATAGAATCTCTAGGGGGGGGGGGGGGGGGGCAGATGTCCCTATCTGCTCCCGCTTGGCAACACCCATGGCCTGGACGGCATCTTATCATCTCCGAGACCACTTGGTGCTTGAGTCCCCCGGCAGTGCTGTTTCCTCTCTTGTATGCGCTATTTACCAGCGACATACATTGCTCCCCAGATGTTATGTTAGCCTAGTTTGCGGACGATAAGATGACATATACGACCCATACCCAATTCGCGGTCATTCGATCTCGACTCCAAGTTACGGCTAGTCAACGACGTGACGTTGACGTGAATCCCTTCCTCTGTTACGGGGACGTATGGATTAGTCTATTGCAAAACTAGCATTCCAACGTCACGTAAGCCGAGTTTCGAGACTCACAGGAGACGCCCTTAAGACGATGTTCTCCTCGATTTTTTTCGAGCCCTTGGGCTCTAGCTCCGCTGGCAGAGTTTCTGCGCTTGCTTCCCCCTAAGGGCCTAAACATTCCGAAATAAATCATTTTTATTTAAAAATATCAATTTGTTTAGAAAGTTTTGTTTTTAGTTCCTTTCTGAGCATTAAGAAAAATACCCCGTAGTGTTAAAACCAATTTAGCAGAAACGACTCAAACCCAAATTTTCCCCGATAACCGTAAGATACGTCAGTCTTTGAAGTACAATAAAAATATTAGTATTTTTGCCCATATTTGACAATATTTTCAACTATTCCAAAGACAATATCATTGCAGCAATTACCATCCAAACTTCAAACCTCGATTACTCAGAATAACTTTTTATGGGTTGGGTCATTTCTACTAAGCTACGTCCAGTTGACTGTCAATTTCTCGTAGGGTAAACGGTAAGTATTAACGACCCCCTTAAGATAATTTTAAAATCGATATCAATTATTAACAGTAGTATATTACTAAGTAAATTACAAAATAGCACTAGCTTTCACATTTTTATTTGTTGTTTATGTTATTTTATGTTACTTACACATTCTATAGTTTATTTGCACTACCTTAAATGCTTTTAAATATAAGATTACCGTATAATAAATATCCATATGCCTATTTTTAGGTACTAACTATAACATGTACTAATTAAAAAGCGGTGATAGCCATCATTTGCTGTAACAGTGAAGAAAAACCTGCATGCCTGAGACTCTGCATAATGTTCTCAAAGGCTACCAATCCACACTTGGTCAGCATGGTGTACTACGGCATAAACCTTTCTCATTCTGAGACGAGACTCGTGCCCTGTAGTGGGCCGTTAAGGCGTTGATAATGATGATGATGATGAATTATAACGTGTCTGAGAAGTAGTCTTTAATAGAATCATATCGCGTTTGAGCATTAGTGAAACTTAACCGCGTGTTATTCTCTCATAATACACCTATTCGACTTTTACAGCGAAGCTGCATAAACCGTGACTAATTAAAAAAGGGATTGTCAGATAAAAAATTTCGCACAACAAAGCACTTAGAACTTAAAAAATTACAAAATAACGTAATTTGACTTAGTTGTGTGGATGCTCTATAAGTCGGCAGTTTAACGTCTGTGTCACGTTTAAAAATTCGTAGACATGTCAAACGAAGTAATTTCAGTACAATATTTTTTCTTCTAATACTTGATTCTTTTGACTTTTTGAGTCAACTAATAGTATTTGCTTTTTGTATAAAGAAGTAATTTTTAATTTATTTAAAAAATAAGTACTAATTTGCCTAAGCTCGGCACCTTTGTGCCTTTTTCCAGCATTTGTGTCCTCAAAGTCGGCCCTCACGTGTCTGAAAGAAAATCATATTTTACCCGCGACTTCGTCCGCGTAAATTAATGTTTTTCTTAATATTTATAGGAACTCTTTTCTCGTTTTCATTTTATTTTATTTTCCCGCCAAATAAATACCCTTCTCCAAAATTAATAGAACTTTTGAAGAAATGGATAGAATTTTTTTCAACAATCAGACAATTTTTTGTATAGACAACATCAAGTTTATCCAATAGGATAAACAGGATACCTCATATTGGATATAGGATACATAGGATAGGATACCTTAGAAATAACCCAAATTCTAAAAGGTGGCACCCCCTGCCGACCCCAGGTACCTCATATCACTGGTTTTCCTTAGTCCACCACCCTTGTTTTTCTTTAAATACGTAAAATAATCGTGTTATACTACTATTACAAGACATCAAATATTATGACAAATTAAATTGCAACAACAAGTCTTAAATATTATTCATACGTAATTTATATCTTGTCAAACGACGCTCGGAAAGCAGAAATTTTATAAGAAATTAAGCGATTTACGCACTTGCACTCGTTCTAAGCGATAATTGAGGGATAGGGATGCAAAAAAATGCTGCCTTATTTTAAAACTATTTTCGCATTAGAGCAAGCTATATGTACACATAAAATACTCAGTGTGCCTAAGCGGCACCAAAATGTTAATATTTACAAACAGAACTGAGTGCCGACTTTTGCTGGGCGGCTTTAGGAGCATCCACCCTATCACCAGACGGTTAGCAAAATACAAATTTCTTATCAATCTGTCTTTCAAGATGACACTGAAATTATATTGCGATCTTTTTTTGGACAGTGCATATTGTCGTAAGCAAAAACGAAAGATATAATAACTATTTCTTCGTTTTAAATACGCGGGGTCTAGGAAGAAGAAGAAGACTGATACTTTGTCTTAGAAGTTTCGTTACACAAAATCAAAAAGGTTGTAGTTATATTATATTCCATTGCACAAAACGCGACGAAGTTAAAACAATATTATAAAAAAATATATATTAATTATTACTTATTTACTTTAAGCATATAATGTGGCTAATTCTGTTGTACACAATAAACCTAAACTAAATTGACAGGTTTAAAAATAGTGCTATCCCCTTCAGCAGGGAGGATTGTGAAGGAGACGGGAATATATTAAGACCTGTCATTTTAGTTTAGATTTAGAGATTTTGTACAACAGAATCGACCACATTGTACGATTTACAACAAATAACAAATAAAATAATGTATTTAAATAATTAATATCCGTTCTATTTTAAATGAAATTATTTTTTTAAAAATAACAAACCTCTTTTTATTTGGGCATGTACCTATGCGTAGAATGTAATGCAAATGGCCGTCAGAATTAAACGGGAAGTTGAAAAGACGGTTTAATTCCTTTTTTATTACATTTTTATATCGTGAAGTGTAGCATTAATAATTATTAATTTTCAAATTGTCATTTATATTCGTAAGATAATTTTTAATAAATTACCTTTTGTGTAAATGTTTGGGTCAGGGGTGGACATTCTCCTTTGGGCTTCTATTGCTACCATTGATAGAAAGATATCAAACTATCCCTGTTGATCATATTTGCTATGGGAATAAGAAGAAAATTAGAGTTGAGGAATACACCAATTTGATTAGCATTATTATTTCGCAAATATGAAATAGTCAAGCTAATGACGCCTCTAAGGAAATATGTATTTTAGAATAGATATGAACATATGTAGTCACAGATTTAATACGATGTGACTCATGTGAGTATGGCATGTTTTAGTAATAAGCTTAGGCTACAGTAATATAATACCTAATCAGTTTACCAATTTTAACATAGTAAGTACTACATAAGATCGCCAAACATGTGCGTCCAACATTGTTGCAGCAAATCCGTTTGGCACCTTAGCGTCCTTGCACCAGATGTTATCTAAGTGGGCCGAACAGTGAATTGATTTGGTGGCTGCACATTCACAATTCATACTCTGACACGATAATGGATATCATTAGAGGCGCTTTGTGGAGCGTGTGCGCTTGTTTGGAATTTATTAACAAGATCGCATCCTTTATTTTTTTATGGTAACCTGATTGGTAACTTTATAGCACAGAAAATCTCAGTTTAGGTACTATGTTACTATGGAACTATCTTCTATGCATTTTCTTACTTCCACACTTTTGCAATGCTACGGTTGAAAATTCCTCTCATATCGAAACAATTCATCTACCCTTATCGCCCTATTATAAAACATCCAGATAATGCAAGTGATAAACAATTGGGGAAACAAACTGATAAACATCCTAAGATATGGTCGTATGTAGCACAAAACATAAAAGATAAACATCATAAATACAGTTCAATAGATAGCCCTATCGAATTACATAATCTACTTTTCTCGGTTCTGAAGGAGTCAGTTGGACGATTGTGATTTACTAAATCGTGATCGTTTTATGTTCAAGTATTTTTCGATCGGACTGTAACAGTCTGGTTTAGCAAAATATGTTGTTTTGAACATGTCCTTTGGTTTTTTTTATATAATTCTAGCGTAAAAAATAATAAAGCACGTTTAAATTAAAGGTGGTAAAAAATAATGAAAGCTCAAAGCAAAATTTTAAGCTCAAGAGAGTACCGCAACCGCAGCTTGAAATAGGTACGTTAACGATTCCGATTGTCAAATGACAATTGCACCGTAGATGAGTCGAAAGATAATAAGAATAACATTTTGCCAGCCCTGATTTTTTGATAGGGACAACAGGATTACAAGGCGTAACAATGGATCATAGCTGAGCAGCTAACTAATCTCGTTTTACGTGAACTTTACAATGCTGTAATAAGATTACTCATTGCCTTGCGCTTCTGGTGATTTGATAAAGATTGCTTGACACTCTTTTACTAAAAACTGGTAATAGGAGACGTGGTTCACTTATTTTTTATTGTAGACTGGAAGTTATTGATTGGTGGATTTTTTCATGGTGCCAGGCTAGACCACGATCTGACGAGATAAAACGCGTTCATTTAGAAGGAGGCTTATATTATACTATAGCTGTCTGACGCGCTTTGAGGTAGAGTACATTTTAGTTTTCGTTCAGTGAAATTCCTATCTATCTATACTAATATAATGAAGCGGAAGAGTTTGTTTGTTTGAACGCGCTAATCTCAGGAACTACTGGACCGATTTCAAAAATTCTTTCACCGTTATGTTATGTTATGTTACCGGATATATACGTGATCCTGGAGTGCTATAGGCTATATATTATGTACCACGGGCGAAGCCGGGGCGGACCGCTAGTCTTTTTAATAAAACTAGATGCAGGCATTATCAAAAAACACGCAGTGCCTCAGATCCAATCCAAATGTGGAAAGAATAAAAAATAAAAACATGACTTTGCTGAAAAAAAGGCTGGCTGTTTAACAGTAAGCAAAGAGCAGGCGGAAATATTTTTTTGCGTAGGTACTTCGTGGATCTTTTTATCATACCATAAATAAAACATCGGAGGGTTTCGTCGACAGATGGAGAGCTACTTTGTGAGTTGCGTGTGTCAACAAACAAAAAAAAAAGATAGCTTGTGACAGTTACTATAATAACTTTAAACAGTTCATGAAATATAGGTCAATGATTTTGAATGAGGTCTGCGCTCTATATGAAAACTATAAGATAAGTTTAGGCATGAATATTGGCTTACCTGAAGTTAGATGCAGGTTCAATTATGACAAGGATATTGCCATAATCTAGAAATTGTGTGAAAGATTTGATAGGAACTATTTCACAGTGAAGATCAATTCAGATCAGTGCTCCTATAAAAGACTGCATCACCTTTTACCGATACATGAAATCGTGGTCAAAGGAAACTTTGTTAGACATAATGAAGAGGAACTAGGCATTCACATTCCTTTCAATTAATAAAAGTCCACGGCTGACAGAACCGCTTCCTGCGCGTGTCAAGAGCCCATTAATTTCTCGCTTTATTAAATTTCCGTCGTTTAGAAGACGAGCGATTAATAAACTCGCAGTTAGGACAGCATGAATGTATGTCAACGGAGGAAGCAATTTTTGTACGACGACAGAGATATTTTGATGTAAATCTGTCTGTCAAGTTTATTTATAGAGGCAATATATTTTGTACGAAAGCAGATATACTCTTCCCGTAGTGTAGTGGATCCGGAGAAGAACTAGAGTCACTGGAATATATCAAGGGGTTGTAAACCCTAATCAGTAATGGGTGGAGTATATAGTCCATTAGACGTTAGGGTCCCAGAATACTGGAATGGCGACCTCGCATCGGACAGCGCAGTGTTGGCAGATCACTGATGACATCTGTAATCGACTTGGGTTAACGATGCCTAACCAACAATGTGTTATCCAATGTGCTATCGCAACTAGACTACCTTCAATTCAACTTTTGCTTCCGTACTCCGAGCAAAATAACTTATGCACAGACATGATAATGGGTCACGATGAAGACTCAAAGATTTCATTAAAGCTGGAAATATACTTGTAACATGTCACCCTTTCGGACGACACGCGACGTGTGATAAATCAAGACAAATTGTAGTGCATTAAAACATGTGTAGGTATGTAGGATATAGAAAATTCATAATTTCTACTCGTAATATATAAGTCTAATAGGTCTACAGTGTGCCCTCGATTCGTGGTACGTAAGTCTAGGGGTATCGAGAAATTTTGCGGAAAAATATAACACCGCTATTGTTTCTGGAAATATTTCTCTTTAATTAAAATATCAGTGTTGAGAAGAAAACAAATTCCTCCAAGCAGTAGGTGTACATGATAATTCAGCGTGATTTAAGAACCTCCCTCGTATGTTTAAAAATACTCCTTAACTTTTTTATATCATAACTATTTTAATTTGGGCTAAATATACTCTGTGACAGATGCACGCGGTGAGCGATAAAAAATGTTTGGAAGTCATGTAATTAATTGTGAACATCTCCGCACGGCCTGTGCCATCTGGGGATGTTCAATATAGTACTCCCTCTTACCACTGTTTATTATTTCACTGATATATACCTGTGTATATATTTTGTCTTAACGATTAACATGATAGACCTACTATGTACGCAAATTGCGTAGGTTTTTACCAAGCATCATCATCATTATAATCTGTACACATCTTCTTGACATAGGCTGTACCCTCATCCAGCCAATTCGGCCCGCCACCTTCTTTATATGTAGGTATATCGTCAGTCCAATGTGCAATCAACTGAAGTACTTATTATACACATAAAACAAAAATAAAGTCGAAGGAATTTAATATTTTACCTTATTTCGCCGATGATAAAACCAAGTTTTCACGGTCGCTTTTTCAATGACATTTTGTATCGGATTGTATTATTTGTCGAAGATTGGAACGTAAATTACCTACTCAGCAAACTTGACTCCAAATTCAGAAATTAGTGAGAGATCCAATACGTGAGCAGCTAACCGCGATTTCGTAAATCAGCTGGTCTTCCAACCGGTGAGCAATTAAGGCTTCAAACACGACAGTTATGAACTAAAGCCTCCTAAATACAATACTTACGGCAGCACCGAGCACGCGAAACGGAAACGCGCTATTAGATGCAGCAACAGCTGACGCGGCGCGCGCAGCTGCCCGATCCACTCCGCGGTCGAGATCGCGAAACGCGCCTTCCGCTTCCGCCCGATTGTACTTCAACCCAGTCCTCACTTGGGGTGAACATCGACAACTTACCCCAGTCACTATGTGAGCAGTGACTAACCGGTGTTTCCCAAATGGTAGATCACGACCCGGTTTCTAGCTATGGAATTTCTGTTCCGGATTGCCTCACCTTGGAGTTTTGTGACGCAAATATTTAAGACAAACACAGTCACAAGCCATGATCCACATATCTGGTAGGTACCTACTGCATGGTTTTGTGTGGATATCCAAAAATAAATATATGTATACAGACATTTACACATATAGGTACACAAAAGTTTGGGAAACTGTGCATTACACGAATGCCATCGAATTGTATGTATATTATTCTGAATTATGTATAAAGTGTTCATTGCTCGTAAATCAAAAGTTTCAGCGGACGTCATGTGTCCCATTGTTGAAGTTTCATTGACGATTTACATAAAGGCTAAAAGCTTTACCTATTATATTGTGGAGCAGTGTTGGTCCGAACTCCGAATGTGACCTTGTTAACTTTATTCATATTAGGTTGGTATGGTATTGTAGTCATATTTTTATAGTAAATAACTATAGCTAAAAATCGAGCGGAATGTAGAGACTTGGTTCAGCTGAGTATGAAGGATTTTGAAGACAAAAGTATGCTTATGTACCTAGTTTGCGTGAACCTATACAGCTGCCTAATCTTAGCTGTATGCCTAATCAGAGTTTTCAAAGTGTTCGTCAGAAGTACTGGTCACTTTCCCACTCTTATCATCTAAGTAACTATGGCGGTATCACTAATACAAACAAGATTGCACGTAACAAATTACACCGAATTGTAGCCAGATTAAGTACCTACCTATTCAAATTCAAAAAATCGTAAAAATTAATGTGTGGCTACACATTAATTAAGGATTACGCAATCAAACATTACCTAAGTAACCAAATTGTTACATGTCGAAGTCGAAATATGATAAACAGGTTTTGATATGGTCACAAGTAGTTGCCTAGACTAGTTGCCAAACAATAGTGGGCGAGCAGTTACCGTGGAAGTCAGTCAAGTAGCTTGTTGTCACAGTGTTACTATATTGTTTCTTGTCTGACATCGGGTCTAAATACCTCGCGTCTCACGCCTCGCAGCTCATACCGGTCTTTACAACACAAGTAGCACAGTACAAGTAGTAACTAAATGTTGGTACAATTGTATGTACTCAAACTAACAGTTGTTCACGCCTTCTCTGATGTATATTAATTACAATAGGTACTTGGTGATTTCAATTGTACATTTCTACCTACAATTGAAATTCTAAAAAGTATTCTCTATCTATCCATTCCATTTATTTTACGTGCAAAGTTTTAGGAACAACGGATAAAACTTTTTGCAAGGTCAGGACTCTGTTTCTAGTGATTTGGTGGGAGTGCAGCGGGAAATTAATAATTTATTGGCATAACCTAAGAGCTATCTAAAATGTGCTGCAATTCAAGAGGGAATTGACTTTTC
This sequence comes from Melanargia galathea, assembly GCA_920104075.1. Lineage (NCBI taxonomy): Eukaryota > Metazoa > Arthropoda > Insecta > Lepidoptera > Nymphalidae > Melanargia > Melanargia galathea. Next base: position 25,782,390 of record OV049856.1, on the reverse strand, counting down.
CAAAAGATTTCAGAACTAAAAGGGCATCCGATTAGAACCTCGATTTGCAATTTATCACCAAAATGTACTTAGTATTTTGAAAGATAATAGAGAATTGGTACTTTTGTGCCCCATTACTGTAATTTATTGAGCACAAAGGGAGCGAGTCGGCCCGCCATTACCAGCGGAGCGTTAAATAAATCATGCTTCGGAAGCAGGTGGGAAATTATCAAAAGTATGCTAATGATTTGTGAAGGAACTTTGACCTTTTAATTTAATACAGAGATTTGCATGGACGCGCTTTAATTTCTAACTCTACTAGGTACATAATTATTTACAATAGTATATACATAGCTGAAGCCCACTACTTCGTCCGCCTGGTTTTAGAAAAATCCTCTGGGAACTCTTTAATTTTTCGGGATAAAAAGTTGCCTATGTCACTTTCCAAGTCTCAACTATACCCATGAAAATTACGTCGATCTCGAGTTTTTTTACACATACAGCTCATTTAATTTCTCTCGATCTAGAATTTTTGACCTCTAAGCGCGTGGAAAGTTCAACGAAAATGTCCCAGACAAAATTGTTCCGGAGGACAAGCCGTTTCCTGGTAAAAAGGCTTACATCCAAGCTTCTTAAAATCCAAGGCCAAACATCCTAAAGGTTGTTAGTTTAGCCAGTCATTCTGAAAATAGAAATCAGTGCATCTGTCTAACAAAACGACCGACATTAGAGTACAAAGAAGTCGGTGTAGATTTTTACGCTCTACCTCTACCAATAAGTATTAATCACGTGTACCTGATAGTTCAAGCTGCTATCCGTTTCCGAGGATTTAATTTTTAAATTAGAAACCGATATTTGGTTAATCCACACATTTGGCGCGGCGCCGCACGTGCGTCCACACACCTGCCGGGTGCCGCCACGCCTCTGCAGGGGTGGAACTCGGGAGATACGTAGCTATTCAGTATTCATGTATCCTCTTATCCGTCTGATAAGTTGATAGCATTATTTATATACATGATCAACAATCTACCTATCACAATTATCTACCTGTAATAGATAACGCCCAATGGAGTGGTCATAACTTTATGTAAGTCAGTTAGGAGTTAAGTCCCTATGTATTGTGTATGTACAATTATTTCTCTCATTTATTTGCATACTCATATTTACAATTTTATTTTTAACAATGTTTAAGTATAAAAAATAAAAAAAAATATATACACATATTAAAAGTAACATTCTTAAAAATAAAATTACAAAATGGGTTCCATCGGCAGCGGTATAAAGTCCAAGCTGCCGGTGGTCAGGGCTCCAGAGTGAGGAACCTCCTCACAATGCGTGCCGTCTCGAGGAGAACTGCCTTCTGTATCCTGCTCTTGATCCAACAGTCAAGCGAAAGTTTCTTGAGATGTTGGTCGAAACTTTTCGCTATCAGACCATTTACCGAAACGACAATCGGAACAATAATCGTTGAATCAACGCTCCACATGGCGGTAATCTCGTGGGCAAGGTCTAAATATTTCGTTAATTTTTCTTTCTCTGCCTTCACAAGATTATCGTCATGGGGGATGGTGACGTCAACAACCATTGCTTGGCGCGCTGACCGGTCAACTAACACTATATCAGGTCTATTGGCTACAATATACCTATCAGTGATAATTGACCGATCCCAGTAGAGCAGAGCACTACTATTTTCAATTGTACAATTATTATTAAACAAATGATTTGAATTTTAGCGATGCAAATTTTTTGGTTTGCATAGTGAATCGTCCAGTAGTTGGATTTTCTATTCGATAAATCAGGTCCGATCGCGTTTGCACAGATTTATCGTAGCGTGTGTATAGCTGCGTCGGACTATCGTTCAGTATGCTTAGTCTCACTTTGCAGAGCTCGAAACTCAAACGTTACTAAATACTATTGATCGAATCACAATGATTTCAGAGTAAAATGGACCTAAAATGGCTTGTATTAAGGTTTGAGTTCGCCAATACATTCAGCATTCGATCAATGCTGAATGTATTGGCGAACTCAAACCTTAATACAAGCCATTTTAGGTCTATTTTACTCTGAAATCGATCAATAGTTTTCGAGTTCGTTTTCGAGTGCTCCGCTTTAGACTAAGCACACTGTTCAACATAGCGGAGCCAAAACGGAAACATGAGAAGCACGTAGGTAGGTACATATATTATTTAACATACTTGTACCTACATAAATTCAATCCTGTGTTTGCATTTACGACCGTATCTACATAAATAATAGGTAGGTACTGACCGATGATTATGAGTAATAGAACTATTGTCGATTTCAGACCCCTTCCCAACAACAGGAAGTTATAATAAAAGAGGCAAAATTCCACAATTCCTTCTCACGGTACACAATTAACTCTTAATTGCATTTACTAAAAGTTTTACGTGATCACGCGCCAGTTTGGCAGCTTAAGGTGTAAGCTGTAAGCAATATAGATCTTTTTATGACAAATACACACCGCCTACACAATAAACAATAAACGCCAGGTTTGTCTGTCGTGTGCCGTCTTTGTAATGGGCACGTAGAAACCTCGGGGGATAAAGTTCCTATAAGGCTTAATACAAACGGTCGACTATTAATAGGTAGATAGGTTTACCATTTGACGACTTGTTTTGAATGAACTCTTTCGCAAGGACTCTTTAAGACACTAAAATGAATATGAGAAACCAATTTCACCTAGAAGTTTTACTGCGCGCATTTTAGGCCATGAATAAGAGCACGTGCAACAAAATTCAATCAAAAAGACGAAATATTGAATTCTTTGTAAATAATCTATAATCTATACTAATAAATAAAATTGAAGTGTCTGTCTGTAATATCGAAATAACTACCTCATATTAAGCTCATATGGTTATTTGAACGATACTATAACCGAATCACACGTTGTTAAAATTTTTGTCTGTCTGTCTGTCTGTCTGTCTGTCTGTCTGTCTGTCTGTCTGTCTGTCTGTCTGTTTGAACGGGCTAATCTTTGGAACGGCTGAACCGATTTTGACGGGACTTTCACATACAAGTAGAGAATTAACCAGGGAGTAACATAGGCTACTTTTTTAACCGACTTTCAAAAAAGGAGGAGTTGTGTTTTTCTACCTATGTACACCGATATCTCCGAGATTTCTGAACCGATTTGCATAATTTTTTTTTTAATCGATAGAGAAACATTGCGACACTGTCCTACAAAAAATTTGGATTCCAACTCCTCAATCCTGATGCTGTAGGGGATCTGATCCCCAAAACTAATGGGATTTAGGCACTGTCGGTTATTTAAATTGATATTGGGGATACCAATTAAAGACTTTATTATTGAATGACCTCGAGTAGGTACATGTCCAACTCCTCAACCCTGATGCTGTAAGGAATTGCATTCCGAAATTGTAAGGATCCCACGGAATTTTTCCGTTTTGTGGACGGGTTAGTTCTTACTACAGATAGGCTACTTTTTGTTCTGGAAAATCAAAGTTCCCACGAGATTTTTACAAACCTAAATACACACGGGCGAAGCCGTGGGCATCATCTAGTACTAATAAATAAAATTGAAGTGTCTGTCTGTAATATCGAAATAACTACCTCATATTAAGCTCATATGGTTATTTGAACGGTACCATAACCGAATCACACGTTTTTAAAATTTTTGTCTGTCTGTCTGTCTGTCTGTTTGAACGGGCTAATCTTCGGAACGGCTGAACCAATTTTGACGGGACTTTTACATACAAGTAGAGAATTAACCAGGGAGTAACATAGGCTACTTTTTTAACCGACTTTCAAAAAAGGAGGAGTTGTGTTTTTCTACCTATGTACACCGATATCTCCGAGATTTCTGAACCGATTTGCGTAATTTTTTTTTTAATAATAGAGAAATATTGCTACACTGTCCTACAAAAAACTTGGATTCCAACTCCTCAATCCTGATGCTGTAGGGGAACTGATCCCCAAAACTAATGGGATTTAGGAACTGTCGGCTATTTAAATAGATATTGGGGGTACCAATTAAAGACTTTATCGTTGAATGAACTCGAGTAGGTAAATATACAACTCCTCAACCCAGATGCTGTAAGGAATTGCATTCCGAAATCGTGGGGATCCCACGGAATTTTTCCATTTTGGTGACGGGTTACTACAGATAGGCTACTTTTTGTTCTGGAAAATCAAAAGTTCCCACGGGATTTTTAAAAATCCACACGGGCGAAGCCGTGGGCATCATCTAGTAATATAATAAAACTGTAACAGATCCAATTCTGTACATTGAAGATATTTTGAAAATTTTTATTGGAGGGCACTCTATAATCGATACTGAAGCCAAAACTGCAATTTTTTTCATTTTTGTCTGTCTGTCTGTCTGTCTGTCTGTCTTTCTGTCTGTCTGTCTGTCTGTCTGTCTGTCTGTCTGTATCTTGGCCGCGCATCACGCCGAAACTACTGAATGGATTCGAATGAAACTTGGTACGATTTGAGTTTATACTCCGAGGTAGGACATAGGATACTTTTTATCCCGAAATTCAGCACGGTTCCCTTGGGAGAGGGGATGAAAGTTAAAACGTGTATTTAGCTGTAATTCATTAACGCGTTGTTCGATTTCACTCATTCTTTTTTTGTTAGAAAGGTAGTACTTTATGTATTGTCCTGTAAATATTTCAAGTTCATAGGTTTTTTAGTTTAGAAATGACAGACATTACAATCCTCAGTATTGGGTTCAAATAACTTGGGACCCAGATCTTTGAACGTACGGCTTATTTTAAACTGGTGTGCGTTTAAATTTATGTTTGTCGGTCTGTCTATTTATTCCAGCTACTCTCCGAAACGGCTGGATCGATTTTAATGCAACTTTTAATGTTATAAGGAGTAACTTAGGCTACATTTAGTTTAGGTACATAAAAGAATTATAGGATCCGATCCGATCCTATATAAAAACCTATATCTACGCGAACGAAGTTGCGGGGATCAGCTAGTAAAGTAATAAGTATACAATGTTTCATCATTGAAAAAAATATTAGCAAAAGTTTCCAGAATAAATCTATTTTGTAGTATTTTGTTATTGATTTTTAATATATTGTTTAATTTATAACAATTTAGTACGCTTAAAAAGTGTTCTTATTGCTTCATCATCATCATCATGATCAACCCATTACCGGCTCACTACAGAGCACGGGTCTCCTCTCAGAGTGAGAAGGGTTTTGGCCATTTCCTAACCACTAGGCTATCACAGCTTTTTTCTTATTGCTTATGATCTCGCAAATCCCACGAAATTGATGACTTCAGACCCGTAGTCTTACAGGACTGTGATTTCGATGAGGGATTGTCTTGCCCTAGATATCCCCATTCCCCACCTAATCAATTAAATAGATCTAAGATAGACACGACTACGGGAGTCGCACTGTCCTGTCGACCGTCTGCGACATCACTTAAACAACATTCTCACGTTTCGTATCTATTGTAAACACTAAACGGGGATGTTATGTTTCGTTTACTGCCTCCATTGTTCTATTTTACGCTTGTGAAACGTAAACAAAAGTCATTCAATGAAACAGTTTGGAATCAATGGAACTAGGATTTCGTGAATTCTTAACATTGCATCGGTGTTAGTGAATGAATGAATCGGCATCGTGTACTCCCGTCACGTACGGGCTGCTACCGGTTGGGGGTTTTCAATTCGCTGTGCATGTGCCATCGATGTCATAGAATAAAATAATTGAACAGAAGCGTAATTTGGCAAAAGCGTAATATTTGCAACATTTGTTTCACTTTGTAGGTTCTTAGTCTTAATGCAATGTCTACCTACTACCAATTTAGTAGAGTCAGCTCTGGCAGGTCACTTGCAGCAACTTAATTTCTGCAAATTTTACCTACCTATACTCTGATTTTTAATTCGGTGGAATTCTGACAGCTGTCATTGTCATTTACAGATGAGTTGTTTGCATGCATTGCAAACTACTTAATTAATTCCCTGTCAACTTAAAAAGCCCTAAACCGCGTAATAATATTAGTCGTTTCCCTAAAATAGAAAACGCTAAGAGTGGAAACTAGAAAGTGCACACTAACAGCAATAGAAAACAAAAGAAGCACATTGAAAAATTTATTCAAAAATGGAAGTCGAATGACATTATCACCATGAAATGTCTGTCAGGCATTTGTCATATCTACATGCAGCAGTAGATTTTTATTTACATAAGTTTTGAATTTTTTATCTTTTTTGTGGGAATTGTTTTATTTCTGGTAACATTACGAAACGTCAGAATTCCACGGAATCAAAAATCAGAGTATAGTCTGATATTGACTTCGTCATAAAATTACGGAAGTGGAAACTTTTGTGTATACAATAACAGGTAGTCTCTAGAGTCTAGACGGACAGCAAGCTGAGTGCAAGCTTGCAGTTTGGATGCAGTTCTATTGCAGTTGAGAATTGCAATAACTGCATCACATCTGCGTTGCGACGCATTCCTGAATTTTGCCATTTCGACCCATCGTCGCATCGTCGTCGTTATCGTCCTCGTCTCAACCAATAAACGTCCACTGCTGGACATAGGTCTCCTGCAAGGATCGCCACAGAACACGATATTGTGCTTGTTTCCAGCGGCTACCTGCAGCGACCATCGGCATCTTTAAAAATCCTTTCAAACTTCCGTGTTATATCGAGTTGCACAGTGCCCTAGGTGTGTCTTGTTTACTCTATGCCGCAGACCGGGTACGGGTGTACTGGTCACATGAGTAGATATCCGTACAGAGAGGAAGCTTCATACAAGCGGCCCGCTGTAGGTACACTCACACATAGCGCACGTTTGTCATCCAATTGAGCCGGTAGGAGGCCTGACGCGGGCGTCCGTGAACCGTTGGTGAGAGCTCATGTGTACCTACAGCGGGCCGTTTGTACATATGAAGCTTCCTCTCTGTACAGATATCTACTCATGTGGTACTGGTCGCGTACTTGCGGCTGATACAATCCCGACGTCATTCATGTCCGGCCCGCGTCGCGCCGCCCCGCCCGCTCTCCGGCCTTCCGTCGACCGCTACCGCTAGAATTTCCGACACGACTCACTTAATGCAGGATACGGCGAATACCAATGTCTCATTCCCTAAATAAAAAATCACACGATGGACCGTTTGATCTTAGCGTTTTGCTGTAACGAGACAGAGACGGGTAATGCTAAAAATGGGTAAGAGAAATCGACACAAACGTGATTGGTTAGATATACCTACCTACCTACGCGACGTCACAAATACGCTTACTTACGTGCAGGTTATAGACGTAGCGCCTACGTGATACAGACAGATTTATGTCCTTTATAGACCGAATTTCACAGAGTAAGTATGACAGTGAAATTCGTGATATTATGTCCATGACTGTCCGCACCACATCTCCGCACCCGCCTCTTCTATTAGGTACCGCCACTTGCATTTCTTAACGTCATCTTATTAACGTCACTTGCATTTTCATTTTTATCGTGAATCATTTGCATTTTCACTTGCACTTGCATTTTCATTTTTATCTTAAGTAGATAGGTAGTGTGATTTTACTCTTTTAATACAGACTTTGAACTATCTGCTGACGTAAACGTTTGCTTACCCTACTTGGCTTCTCTTCAATTCTCAGGAAAAATTCACTACAAACGCATGGAATGCGTTGTAGTGTCGTCATTCTAAATGATTCATTGAGAAAATTTTTCGAGACTATTCTGACCATAATTTTCGATTTACAAGTCCTGACTCGGTGAGTCATTTCATTTCATTAATGATCATTTTCTCCGAAATGCAATGGATTTACAATGGAAGTATAATGCTGTTCTTGTATATACATATCTATACATATATGTAGTATTGATACGTTGCTACAGTTGAGCAAAAACTTTCCTATACTTAATTATTCGTCGGAGAAGTAGATACAATAGCATATTATACTTAGAACTTAAAACCACCATTTTAGTGTTAAGGTAATTGTTTTTTTTTTAATAATATGATTCATATTATTCCCCTTTTCCCTCCAAATTAAAGGTAAAGCTTATGTTCTAGGAATGGGTACGACAATATATTAGTGCATATTTGTTCGGGTTTGCACCGCGCGTCGGCTTTTCAAAATTTAGTTCGCTCGGAGCCCATTGAACTATTGAGGCTAAAGAGTTGGTAAAATCTTTAGGCCTTTCTGAAAAAAAATTTTTGAGACAAGGTTCAAGCTTCTTGATGAATTTTAAATTATTAAAGTTACATAATTATAAGAACTTTTGTTTTGTTTGAGCACGAGTACTAGGTACCTACATATACCTATGTATTTCAACTCAACAGTAAAACCCCCTCGAAGGACCGATCCATTCACAAGATTTCCATTGGGTTCAATGCAGGGGCGTAGCTACCGCCGTATATGCCGTATCAATTATACGGGGCCCCCAAGCCACGGGGGCCCCCGACGTGTGTAAGCAAAAATTAACAAAAACTTCCCAAATTGTTAATTTCAGAAATGACAAAAGTCAAAAAATGTTGTCCAAAAGTTGTCCATAGAGGCAGAATCTTTAGAAAAACTAAAGTCATCATCAGCTATAAATAATTTAATAAATCAGTTAGCCAAAAAGCCAGTTATGATGAATTTAATATTGCTTTTAATTTTATGCAAACATTTTTTTTTCTTTTGTGAGAAATCTTTACCCTTCATAAGGGCCCCCAATAAATTTTTTATACGGGGCCCCGCCAAGGTACGCTACGCCACTGGTTCAATGGAATATTTATATTGTTTTGTGTTCCGCTCTCAAAGGCAATGACCGTTATTTAATAAGCTCATTAAGTTTATTATTAAAGGCAGTCGTGTTTCCGATGTTAATAGAGTTGTTGATAAAGATGTGAGTGCGTTAGAAACAGTGATGGACACATAATAAATTATTTTGAACTAACATCGATAAATTCATTGCTCCGAGATCGATTCGCTTATTCATTTAGGACTTAGGTTTTTAATGATTTTTTAGATTTTCTCTTAAATAACAACCGTTCTCCTTTTTCCGTGGCCTTCGCAAAAAAAGGGCAATCTAATTTAGGTACTGTGTTCAGTAATCCGGGTCGCCGATTTGCATAAAACTTAGAAAATATCTTATGTAGTAGAGCATGCTTAAATTGTGCTAAGTAGTATATTACAAACTAAGCAATTTTTAAAAAATTTGTTGAGGAACACGATTGAACAATAATATTTAACGCTCGATTTTGGCGGTTCTTATATTCTATCTGTAATCTCTCAATTAATTACTTACCAGCGTTGTTACCAACGTTGTTACCAAACAGTCCATATTTACCTAATAGAGAAAACTTTTCTGTAAAAGAGTGGTTTTATTTTTTATCCTTAATTTTCATCAAAACACAGGGCTCGGCCTTCATCAAAGCCAAGCGGTCGCCCTTCATCCGACACTCCTCGATTATTATAGCGCAACGGTCGTCCAGCGTTGACTGAGAACCGAAAGGTCGACGCGTTCAAATCTCACACGTTGCACTATTGTCGTACCTATTCCTAACACAAGCTAAGCTTTTTTGGAGGGGAAAGGGGAATATAAGTCATGTTCACCGTGGCTAATATTCTTAAAACAAATTACATCGAATATCAAACAGCACATCACTAGTATGAAGCAATTTGCTGCAGCTTTTGTACGCAGGGCACGCGCCGTCGGCGGTTTTCGTTTTGGTGTCGTCCTTTGTGTATCATTGGTGGCATTTGAAGTGCATCCACGGATGGATGCATGGGATATCCGCTGCGGAAGGGGTTACTCCTGACTCATAGCGAATGGGACGAGAATTGAAACTGTTTTAATTGAGCAAAGCTCATTTGAGGGATTAATAATGGTGACACATCCAACAATCGTATCTTACAAGAAAAAATTATGGTGACACACAGTGGTATCGTTAAAGATGGGCAGGTATGGCACTAAACCACCTTTTAACACTTTATTTGGTACGTACCTACTACGTAAATAAGGACGAACTTAGTACATACAAGTAAGTAATAAGAACTAATTTCGTCTGTTATTACCAAATATTAATTAAGTAGGTACATAATCAAACCGCGGTAATTTATTGAGGATAGTATTGCGATTTCTAAAGTCCATTTGCACGAGATACCATCGCCACGTACCTATACTTAGTTTTTCCAAACACTAGAAACCTACATAAGTACTTAGAATAATTGGAAGTCTACATAAATAAACTCTAAAAATACTGTAAAAAATGGATGAATTGCATTGTTTTACAATAGAAGGATCTCATTAAAACAAACATTCATACTTAACACTTTTTATGTAAGTTGCAAGCGAGGCGCTAAAAATAGTGTTTTCGAAATTGAAACTCGTAAACATAGCGTAGCGAGCAAGTAGAGCTCGACGCTCCAGTTTTTGCACTTACGTTGTTCAAACAACTGTTGCCTTGTATCGAATTATGTTTTAACGTTACATCAATGCTCTGCTACTGCGGTACATACATACATTTAAAATCATTGTTCACCACTTTACCAGTACCTGTATGATGTGACGCAATGGACTGTGGAACAAAAGTGAAAATAAACGAACGTAACAACTTTACTTATTAGGTCTACAACTCGAGTGAAGTTTTGTAAAAGGGCGTCCGAATTTAAGTAGATATTTTGTAAACTTTTTATTTGTAGGTTAATAAAATTATGTTATAAGTAGTTAGGCTTAAGTTCGACCGAAGCGATAAATATGTATTTTTGAACTTTCCGAAAGAAACTCAATGTTGTCTACTATATTAAATCAAAAGAATACAAGAATGCGAAACGAATTCGTATATAACACACTGAAAATATATTTTGCCTATTATGTAAGTAAGCTTTACTTTCATTATCTGATATATAAGAGATGCTCCTGTTTAAGAGTAGGTGGGTATATATGTATGTGTCTCTTTAAGCTCCTTGCATTTCGCAAGAAAAGTTGAAGAGAGCCTTTTCTCGCTAAGTTGCGCTCTGTATTCATATTCTCGAGGCAAAGGAATTTTAAAGCACCTGTAAAGTGCAAAGTGCGATTTCAACTTAGAGTTGTTAAAATTCGTAGAAAAGTTTTAATAGAGCTAGAAGAACGGTTGTTTTGTAATTATAGTTCGTAGCAAACTCGTAGTAAAAAAATTTAGATAGTAATTCCTTTCTACTAGCTAAATGTACCTAGTATAAAGACATTAAAAAAAAAATTCCTTCTTACTTACTTTTTTAAAGTATCAGAATCATAATAGAATACTCTATTTTTCAAAACAAAAATAAAAAGACTATAAATAACAGACAGCATAGCCTACAATAATAATTAATTAATCTATCGCTTAGATTATATATTTTTAGATTAAGTAGCTATTCGATAATAGAATTGCAGAATCGTAGAGGATATTATAATAAATAAATTGATAAATTAATAAACATATATTTATTTAAAAAATATCGATCCCTTACGGTTAATCGATTTTAGATTCAATAAGTTAAGATTATTTTCCCCGGGAGAGCCCGTTATTAATTGTTCTCTTCAACGCAACTTATATTGAGTGGTCTAGCAACACTTTGCGTGTGGGGTCGTTATTCAATCCCATTCCATTCCGCCAGTCCAACAGTCCGGGCTTGGAGCTCCGCTTATTTCTACTTCAGCTTTGCGACTCATTGTGCTATGTCGGTTGCTCTGATTATTTTAGGAAATCTTTATTTTCCGATTTGATCACGTTGAAATAATCCGACGGACGGAGAGGTACCTATTAGATATGAGCGCCGCGCCGGCGCGCCGTCGTCGCCGTGAGTTCACACAGCGCGCCGCCGCCGATTCAAACATGCGGCGCGCCGTCGTGCCAAGTTGCCACTTGCTGTCTCGCTCACACGCACTTAGTTATGGGTTCAGAACCGGGAAATCCCGGTTTCGAAAGTACCGGGAATTCCCGGTTCTTTTGTCAGTAAAAAAGAACCGGGAAATCAAAGATTCTCGGTTCGTTCGGTACTTTCGGGAATTTTATTTTAATTACACGATTCACTTACATGACATAAATTAACTTTACTTTTTTATACTTTCTACTGTTCAAAAGTTCAAAACTAAGGTGAATTCAGCGCTAAACTACATGGCGCGAGATAACTTACAATTCTACCTCCTCTCGCTCGCTGTTGTGTGCGATCGCTCACTTACTCAGTTTTCGGATTGCAGTGCGCGCAATATTTAACCCACTTGGGGATAGAATTTTCAAAAATGCTGAAATTATATATTTTGTTTTTTATCGAAAGCTCAAATACCGATCTTTATGGATATAACATGAAAAATGACAGACTTTCATACAAACTTTAATCCATTATTTAACAGTATTTTTTCACAGTAGCTTTCTTTTATGATGTAGGCGCACACTCCTCCTTGCGTCAATCCCCCAATACTGTCGTGACTCGTGACACATCAGGGAATTAATTTCTCACGAACGATGTTGCGCCATCTGTTCCGGCTTACAGCGACGTGAACCGCTTCGGCAACATTCATGTTGAGAGTTGTCAGATCTGCTGGGTTATTCTGTAACTTAGTTAGCAACTGAAAATAGTTGCCAACGAATTAGTTTGATATACATTGCTGCTTTACTGTGGCAAATATAAAGTGTTTTCATAATTTTACACAGTAAAGCAGCAATGTATATCGAACAAATTCGTTGGCAACTATTTTCAGTTGCTAACTAATTTACAGAATAACCCCCCTGGTCAGTCAAGCGAATTGGACTCCTCTACCTACCTCTCGATCTCTTGCTGTCCATTTTCCCGGTAACTATAAGTTTTTGTAGGTTATCGCCGGGTTTACGGGCGATATGGCCGAAGAAATCAAAGAAGTCTTCGCAGATCTGGCGTATGCTCTCTCCGTAGATGTTAAACAGAATAGGAGATAAAATGCATCCTTGACGAACTCCTTTGCCAAACGAGAAAAGTGTTAATATCGTCTTGTCGGTTCTTACTACCCCCAGACTAAGTATACGCCTTGAAGCACTCTGACCAGATGTTTTAGGACTCCCATTTCCTGGAGAACTGTCCATAGGAGCTTCCAGTTCACACGGTCAAAGGCCTTACTGTAGTCGACGAAACACATAATTACAGAGGTACATTGAATTCAGAAGGTTTTTGATTTTTCAACGTAGGCGCATACTAAGCAAGGATTATTGGAAATTTCACCCCTATGGGGGTTAAATAGGGAATGTAAGTTTGTATGAAAGTCGGTCATTTTTCAAGAGATATCCATGGAAATCGGTATCTGAGCTTTCGATAAAAATTTAAAAATATGCGTTTCAGGATTTTTGGAAATTCTATCCGCAAGTGGGTTAAATAGGGGATGAAAGTTTAAATGACAGTCCGTCATCAATTATGACAGATTCAAACTAAGCGCTTTGATTAAGATTTATGTTATGTTATGATAGAGAATTTTGCTCGCTTATATTGTGTTTTTCAACTTTATCAAAGAATATTTTTAAATTTAAGACAAATTCAAGCTAATTCAAGCTAAGCTATTCAAGCAAATTTTGATAAAAAGTGTGATTTGTTGTTGCTAAGAAAGTAAAATGTAAGAATTACCGATTACCTACATTGTTTTTATACCACGTTCCTGTATAAGAAGAATTCGCCTTTTTTTAAACCTACAATATGGGTTTTATTTAATATTATATTTTAAAAAATCGATCCCTGATAAAAACTTTAAGGTCCACGACCACGCCGCCGCGACGCCGCCGCCGCCGTGAAAATTTTTAGGACACGCCGCCGCCGTGGAATTGGCCATCGGCGCTCATATCTAGTACCTATAGGGGTACTTTTACGGCGGGAAAATATCTTTATTCCAAGGCAAAGCAAAAAGATTTGAAAAATGAACAAATCCCACGCAAGCCAAGGTCAACAGCTAGTTCATAAAACCTTCATAATGAAGCAAAAGAACATTTGTATCCAAAGGTGAAACGTAAAGGTAATAAAAAATCGCTTATTCCTCCAGTTCATCAGAAGTGAGGCGCGGGTGTGAAGTGCCGGCGCCGACATCGACAGGGTCGCGCGAAGTGCCAATTGCAAATACCCACGAATCTCATCATATATTCCCACGGTGGAAGTAACATTATCATCGCTGTTCGGAACTTCTACTTAGTTTCTTCACAATTAAAGATATTCACGAAAGATATGAAGATTTTCTCGGGCTTCACCTGTCTCTAAGCTTTAAAGATAGTGTCTGCTAATGCGTTATGTGGATAAGATTTCTCTGTCTGATCAGTTTTGTTTTATTGAGTTTATTGTATGAAGGGAAGCGCGCTATAGCGAAAAATTTGCACTTCAGAATGCTTATATAGTTGTCTGAACTAGTACGGCAGCCTTGGAACAAAATTTTTAGTAATTAATAACAAGCTGAATTTTCGTGAGCAGGTTCGTTTCGACGAGACGAACAACTTTTTTATTTATGAAAATTCTCGATGGAGGTAGCTAATCGAGTGGGGAGGTGTTAAAAATTTCGATTCGCTCGGGTGGGAAATCGTTCCACTAAATTTGTAGGACTATGTAGCCATTTCATTATACAAGTATTTACTAAGCTGCATACAAAAAATCAGCTAGTTATTAATAATGTTTAATCATTTTTATAACCTCATTTTTTGGAAATATTCGGAGTAGAGGACGCTGTAGAATATTATTAATAACCAGCTGATTTTTTGTATGCAGCTTAGTAAATACTTGTGTAATGAAATGGCCATATAGTCCTACAAATTAAGTGGAATGATTTCCCACCCGAGTGAATCGAAATTTTTAACACCTCCCCACTCAAGTAGCTACCTCCATCGAGAATTTTCATAAGTAGATAAAAAAGTTGTTCGTCTTGTCGAAACGAACCTGCTCACGAAAATTCAGATTGATATTAATCACTAAAAATTTTGTTCCAGGGCTGCCGTACCATGATTGTAGGAGGACAAATGCCATCAAACGAGTCGTAAGAAGCCACGAGACACATGACGTAGGCATCGATGTATATGGAGGACAACACAGTGGAGTATGGTAATTCCTTCAAGAGACACTGTTGCAGGATACACTCCTCGCATCCCCAAATAGTCATAATACACTACTTACTACAGCTACATATATTACCTACCTATTTTTCTTGCCTTTATAACACCAGCCTGGAAAGTGTTTTTTTTCAATACGATCAGCGCAATTTATGTTGCAATCATACAATTATTGTGAATTAAAAATGAAATAACTAAACCTTATATGCTTGTGAAATTGAATTTCACAATGTCTACCTACTCGCGGCTCTTCGCAGCGGAACATTATTGCATTGTTTTGTTGCATGTTGAATCGGCTTTAATTATCTTTTGTTTTCGTCTCCTATTGTGAATTAGTTCATTCAACAACTTTTTGTGGTGATAATTAAAATTTTCAACATCGTTATCAAGTCATAATTATTGTAAAAAATAATGTGTGTGCATAATAATAGCTATTTATCATTCGTTTCATGAATCACTCGTCAACATATTAAGAAAAGTAATAAGAATAATATAATCACTGTAATTTTCATAGCAAGTTTTTAGACTATAAATTATAAAATTATATGTAGTATTATACTTAAATTGCAAGGCCTTGATCACTCATAATAAAGCTTTAATAGAGCAAACAAATCGTAACAGAAAATAAAAAACAAACAATCCGATGAAAGCGTTTCCACATACATAAAATATAGCCTTTAAGTATAACCTTTACAAGCGCCAGAATACGTTCAAATATGAGTCCATATGAAGGACTGCTGGTCAAACAACGAGGTATTTCACTTTCTCATAGGTAGGGGTGTGATCTGTAACCGAGCCTTCTCCATTACAGATCGTGGGAAACTACACTAAATTATTAACAAAAATATTGACCCGCTGCCTACTTAAGAGATTTGACCACAAGCTGTTTGCCCTGACAGTTTGCCGCTCCCAACAAACAGACGAGTTTTCAAACTTTATGGGAATCTACGAGGGACAACATAAGGTGTTTTCGTATTTACTTCCATGGAGTTCGATGATCGTGTAAAGTTAGCCGCGATGTTTTTCTCAAGTATGTCATATCATACAACATAACGCAATAGTATATAATATCCTTTATTTGTACATACATAACATATATAAATGACACTGGGATTATGACAAGTTGTCGTAGCTTAGAATTTATTCCGGGAAATACAATAAAGAAAATTGGAATGCATATTATAAAAAATATGATAGAAACAAGATAAAGTTCAAAAACTAAAACCCGCGCGACCGCAGACCGCCTCTGTTTGAAGAAGGCTTAATTGGTATGGTCTGGCGGTAGTACAATAGCAGTGTCATTTACCTCATTTACAGTTAAAACTGTACGATATCGTCTATGTCGCAGCGTCATAAGGAGCATGAGCTTTGATTCACAGCCGCCCGTAATCCAATTATTGAGGGAGCAATTAATTGTGTTCACGTGGTGCGACTAGAGTTGCTATATTACTAGATGGTAATTACGTCTGCTACAAAGATACGTATCTATTTAATATGTTCTTGTAACATCTGTCACATTTCTGTCATATTCAGCAGTCTCTTGTGCTCCTTGCTTGTTGTCCGTTGTCATAATATTATCAAGTTAAGTCTAAAATAATTTCAAATCTAAAAACCATCTTCTTTAAAATACTAGAATATTTGATGTGTCAGTAGTGGAATGGGTGCAAAATGGCCTTATCCAAACTAACATAGCTACAAGGAGACTAGTGGGCATTTTGTCATTCAGTAAACTGGCCCTAGACGTGACATTATCCTGTTTTTCTATAATATCACTATTTTATTCTATAACGCAATCTTTATAGGTACTTATATCACTTTATCGTTTATTAGTTCTAAGATTTAGCATTTGTACAAATTAGATGCAGGAGCTTTTTGCCGCCTGATTTATATGAGGTTTGCATCTCTACGGTTTATATCTCAATGTAACGGACAGAAAGTCGTAATTTGAGAAAAAGATGCGGAAAACGTTCTCGCCTTACTTAGCGTAGGTAATTTGCTGGGAAACGCTGTAATTATTTCCAAGAACGATTTTGTGATAAAATCAACGTGATAAACACGAATTCCTCTATTATGTACTTGTAATGACGTACCGTGACGATGCTTGGAAAGACAAAAATTATTAAACTGATAGTAATTAATAAATTGTTTGAATAAAAGAAAAATTATACTTAAATTTTTCTATATAGGTACATTTGATTGAAAATTATATACAGATACATAATTTTCAATCGACTTCATAAAAAGATGGAGGATCTCAATTCGGTGCGTATCTATTAAAGTTTTGTACTTTCAACAAAATTGCTACAATTAATAACCTAATATTTATATTGTGAATTGGTCTACAAAATTAATTGTAGGTCAGATAGATACGGCGATGTTGTCAGCGAGCGCTAGAACCCGTAATCTAAAACCTAAGGTCAAGCAAATGCCAGCATCTGACCCTAAGTTCCTGCTATTTGTAACGCTGATCTATTTTATATTTTGCGCGATAATATCAGATTTACAAGCCTCACAGCTCAGCGGTTGGACCTTGAGGGTGGAATGAAATCCGAAAAATTATATTACGTTAGTTATTTTATCTGCATGATTCCTTTTTAATCCCCGACGCAAAAACGACGGGGTGTTATAAGTTTGACCTTGACGTCTCTCTCTGTGTGTGTGTGTGTGTGTGCGTGTGCGTGTGCGTGTGCGTGTGCGTGTGCGTGTGCGTGTGCGTGTGCGTGTGCGTGTGCGTGTGCGTGTGCGTGTGCGTGTATGTGTGTGTGTGTCTGTCTGTTCCCCTGTGGCGCTCAAACGGGTGGACAGATTTGAATGCGGTTTTTTTTGTTTAAAAGATGAATTAGTCGAGAGTGTTGTTAGCTATGTTTGATGAAAATCGATCCAAGATGGCCGCCGCTACAAAATGGCGGATTACATATTTTTTCACAACTCCCTTAATATGGGTATCAAATGAAAGGGCTTGACTAGTAGAACAGCACTATAGCAAATCTAAGATGGCCGCTGCCACAAAATGGCGAATGTCGGGGGTTTTTTAAATTTTTAATTTATACTTGTATTGGATTTTATTATCGCACCTAAGCAGACGCTTTATACGCAGCAGGGGAACTTACGAAAGCTCTACATAATTATATTATTACCACATTATTACTTACAATTTTTGTAAAAACCCAAATGAAAAAACAACATGAGAAATTATTATACGATTAAGTATGTACCTATGATTATTATTTTACCTATTCGTATTTACAACCTGCGGCTAGACGTATAATTTGTAAACTCGACAGTCGACTAGTATAAATAAGAATGGTTGGTAGGAAAGAAGAGAAAGAGTTCAAACCATTTCCTTCTCTCTTTCTTCTTTTTTGGGTTGTTTTCCTTATTTTCCTTCTTCTTCATAACAATATGTTGGCAGAACGTTCGTGATCATCATGAAAAGACAATTTTCCTAATATTTTTTAAATATTTATTAACCCCCGACGCAAAAACGACGGGGTGTTATAAGTTTGACGTGTCTGTGTGTGTGTGTGTGTGTCTGTTCCCCTGTGGCGCTCAAATGGGTGGACCGATTTGAATGCGGTTTTTTTTGTTTGAAAGGTGAATTAATCGAGAGTGTTGTTAGCTATGTTTGATGAAAATCGGTCCAAGATGGACGCCGCTACAAAATGGCGGATTACATATTTTTTCACAACTACCTTAATATGGGTATCAAATGAAAGGGCTTGACTAGTAGAATAGCATTATTGCAAATCCAAGATTGCCGCCGCCACAAAATGGCGAATGTCGGGGTTTTTTTAAATTTTTAATTTACACTTGTTTAAATATTTATACCTAAATTTACACATTACACACGGTAAAAAATTCATAAGAAAACAAGTTGTTTACCACAAGTTACGAGGAAGTCGGTATTACTACGGCAATCATTCAATCAGTCGATTGATTGAGTCAGCGCACCGCGGGATTGCTCATTATCCAATAAACACTGGCGCCCGCTGTCGAGTGCCGTCAACAATACCCGTGTATGCATAATGGGGTACTTCTTTACCATATGTACAAGACAGAATAGGTATAACTATCAATATGATGTATTGACAAAAAAAAAAGATACGCACTGCATTTGAAAATCTCCTCCTTTTTTGAATTCACTTATAAAAATAATTCAAATTAACGACACTTAAAAAAATTAATCTCTCTTTGCTAGCTCAGTGACCAGGTAAAAGGATTTCAGCATCCGACACGAAGTTGCCTGTGACTCATATCAGTCTTGCACTACTTTAGGCCAACCGTCCCTTTCAGGTGTAACACATCAAGCTTGGTAGATCTACGAAGCTTGTAAAAAAAGATGATGAAGCTCTTCTTATATTTGGAAGAAGGTTTCTGAGCTTCTGAGATTAATCTACGGCGCAGTAATAGGATTTGGCACATTAGATATAACTTCGAGCTCTGTAACATATTCAATGAGCCAAACGTTATCCGGCACATTAAAATCACAAGATTGCAATGGCCTGGAAGTGTGGAGCGAATGGATGCGCATCGCCCGCCAAAAAAACGGCGTCATATCCAGATGGACTCAAAAGCAATGGTCGGCCAAGGCTTCGAAGGAGTAAACCAAGACGCCAAGCGCATTAGTATAAGCAATTGGAAAACGATCGCTATAAGGATAGAGATCACTGGAGGAATCTTCTTCAGCAGGCCCGGGCCCAAAAATTGACTGTGACGCCGATGATGATGATGATGATGATGAGGTCGTCCAACAGGGCACTGTGTTATTTTGGACACAAAACCGGCAATCATAAACGTTTTTCTTAGGTTGTTATACTTGGGTAAGCGTTGGGTTGTAAATGCCTCACTATCATTTGGTCATAAGCTAGAACAATAGATATGTTATAGTCTCGATAGCTCAGGGGTAAGGGGCGGACTAATATCTGAAAGGTTATAGATCCAACCCTCTTTCGTTAGGACTTTTGCTGTGTACCCAGTCGGTCACTGTTAGCCTCAGGCTTAGTTGGTGGGGACATGAAAGTATTAGTCATATTTAAAAACGCGAAATACAGAATTATCTGTTTAATTTTATTAAGAAAGGCGAATTTCTCATCGAGTCGTTACTCACTACCCAAATAATAAAATTATTCAAGAACTTTATAAATTCTAGACTAGACATAAATTGTGGCATACAAT
Organism: Melanargia galathea; assembly: GCA_920104075.1. Taxonomy (NCBI): domain Eukaryota; kingdom Metazoa; phylum Arthropoda; class Insecta; order Lepidoptera; family Nymphalidae; genus Melanargia; species Melanargia galathea. The sequence continues at coordinate 25,762,227 of OV049856.1, read as the reverse complement.
GATCATTCAATTACTCGCTTGATTGCCTCAGCTCACCGTGGGGGTTGTTCATTATCTAATAAATAATGGAATAAATATCTCGTTCAATGAGTTACCTATGCGTAAGAGTAATTCTATGTAGCCAATCAAGAATAATAAATAATTATTCGCAGGGAAATATAAATTAACAAAAATGAACCAATTCTAATAATATATGTCATTTTTATTGTTTTAAATGAAAGCTCAAAACCACTATAAAAGTCTAGTAAACTTATAAAGAGCATCATATACCTACTTTATGACAATTGTTTCATATCACTTATACTCTGTTGGCGCACAGGATTGCTCATTCACTTCAACTCTACAACACTACAACTGAATAACGCTCGCATAACGAACGTATGTAAAATATCTCTCATTTAAATATCTAAGTTTTCTACTCTACGTCATTTAATTTTCTACACAAGTAAATAAAATGTTTCTATTTCCAGGGTGTTTGTACTATATATCTGGTGTGTCAAGTACTTACGCGTATTTTGCTCAGCAAAATGTACAGAGAAATACAATATGTATTATGTGGATAATTGCATCGTTGATATGACAACGGCAATCATTCAATCGTTCAACTGATTGAGTGCACACGGGATATGCTCATTATTCAATAGACACTGGCGCCCAACCTCGGCTTCGTGACCTTTTTTTATTAAATTACGTGTAACTACTTACAAGAAATAGTAAGTGAATTTAGAAAAATTAGAATGTACAAAATAATTTCCAAATTAGTTCTGCATAATATGGAATTCCGCAAAGTAACGCCTGCTTCTATTCAAATTGGTTCTGGTCTTGCGGGAGGCTTCATCCGTGCCGCCAAGCGATCTAGCGTTCCAGTGCGAATAGAGGAAATACCTACGTCTAAGAAACAAACCCATTACGTAAACGATAAAAGTTGGTATTTTATTAACCCCTGACGCAAAAACGACGGGCTGTTATAAGTTTGACGTGTCTGTGTGTGTGTGTGTGTGTGTCTGTTCCCCTGTGGCGCTCAAACGGGTGGACCGATTTGAATGCGGTTTTTTTTTGTTTGAAAGGTGAATTAGTCGAGAGTGTTGTTAGCTATGTTTGATGAAAATCGGTCCAAGATGGCCGCCGCTACAAATTGGTGGATTACACATTTTTTCACAACTCCCTCAATATGGATATCAAATGAAAGGGCTTGACTAGTAGAATAGCATTATTGCTTTAAGATGGCCGCCGCCATAAAATGGCGAAAGTCGGGGTTTTTTAAATTTTTAATTTATACTTGTGGTAAAATAGCAATCAAATTAAATGAATGCCATACAATAAAGAGAAATCACGCCTTGAAGGATTTATTTCTTAAAAAACAAGAATATTTGTCTTATCCTCTATTATTCTGATGAAAAAATTGTCCACTCGAAACGTAATACAAAAATAAATAATCCTACCAGAGAAAATAATATGAGATAGATACAAGTTAATTTTGCTGCTTTATTTTTGCAACTTAAAATATGATCTACAAAAAGCTAGTATACCTACCACTAAATACTACAGTAAAATGAGATGTAGTTAATCCTCCCAGAAACGTATAGGTCAGTTTAATATGAAATCAATAGGTTTTTGCACACAACGGTACACCGACAAGTTAGTAATTCACGCAACGATATCGGATTCATATATTCTATCGCATCGGAATCGGATACTGTCTAAAATCTTATACTTGGAACTTACCATTAGGCTATAAGCACCTATAAGTATCTGTAGGCGTGTCGCAAAACATAATATGTCATGCAGTGGTCATCCGAAGCATTTCCTCATTGTCGCACGCGCCATACCGTGCTCCCCTCGCAGTTTTCTTTTTATGGCGGTACTTGCAATATTCATGAGCGTCAATCCTCGCTTGCTTTTTAATACCATTCTATTTTCATCCCGCACAATTTGTTATTCTTTTGCATCGGCGTGGAATGCAAGGGATGTTATATTTGCTCGACGATGTCGTTTGGAACGGAAACCATGATATACAATTTTATGGGTTTACGTACATACGTTACGTACGTTTTAGTGTTGACAATAATATGGGTTTCAAAATAACGAAGGACCTGTTTCACCACCTTCTGATAAGTATCGGATAGCTACCTACAACTTTTGTCTTTGTCACTTGACATAAAGTAAGAAAGTGACAAAACTTACGATTAGGCTATCCGACACGTATTGTGATGAAACAGTATTAGGTACGTATTAGGTGGTGAAACAGGCCCTATATGTTTCAAATATTTCAGGAATATTTCGCTTTTCTATCGACTTGTGCTACTTACTGCAATCGCTTGGAAAATGTCTATCATAACTCGCGATTTCGCCTGCTTGTCTTTAAGATTTGTAAAATCTCAGAATTTGTTTTTGCTGGAATAAAACGTAGCGTAGGTCACTTCTTGTATAGTCTTCTACCTTATATCTTCGAAAGTCTCAACAAATAACCTATCAGGTGACCTTTAGGTGTACATAAGGAATGGACTGTAAAGCAATGGTGAAGTCCAGGCTGCGAGCGCACTTACCTAGACGATGACTGTTCACTCTTACTTTGAAGTTACTCAAGTCATACGTTAATTCGAAAAACAAAGACAAGTGGTCTAGATTGAACAGCAAAATTACGCCATTTACGATTGGCCTAGGGATGGCGTAGGCGACTCAATGCGAGTGGTGATCATCTTACCAGCGCTTATTACCCACATCCGTCCTCCAACATCCGACTCCTACGACACTGACCTATATTCCCGGAACCCACAGATAATCAGGTCGATAGTCAATCAAAATGCATCAGCTAACAATGAGAACTAGATCGCGCATTGTTGTAAACTTGTATGCAAGTTCAATGCAATTCGTTTTCCTTTCAATTGCAACGCTGGGCTCTAAAACCGATAATCCAAGCTTTTTTCCAAGCGATATAACCTTATTTGTCGGATCGGCTAACTATAAGGGCTCCCACAGACTAACAGTTGACCGCTCGCGGGGACTGCTTACGTGAGGTGACCGAGAGGATACCGGCCAAAGATTCTGACCTGCTTACTAAACTAGCAATGTTTTAAAACCTTAGACTACCCAGATGGAGCACTATCAAAGAAGAGTAGCTCGCTGAATGCGGCAACGCAATACCGAAGTTTGTATTGACTATATAGACGCTTGTGTGCGTGTGAGCATAATGATGCCAGACTCATAACTTTTACCCGATTAATGGAAAAAAATATATTATACAGTATAGAATGTTGCTTAGATAAATATACATGTATGACTTGAGAACGAGACTGACTCGTGACTCGTGTACGCCAATATGGCGTACCTACCTTTTGTAGCCGCACTTCGCTGGTACGCGCTGCTCCTTCTAGATCGTAGCGCAGCGGACACCAATAATAATTCTATGCCTCCAGGTAATCATCGCACACCGATGCCGCATAACTAAAATGACAACTGACTGAAAAGTGACTGTCAATTTTTACTCAGCCGGTAAGTCTGTTTGTTTGACTCAACTTTTGAGATCACGGATTGTCCTTAACCAGTCGAGAATGAGCCAAGACCTGTCAATACGCAGACTTACAGCCCAATATCGAAATGCGCTACAGACTCGCAGTTTGCAACAAACTAGTTACCGCCTCAGATCATAAGATGAAATGGGTGGCATATTACGATTTACGATCAACTGATGGGCTAATTTCTGCCGGTGGACTATTAGTCTGCGAGGTCCTTATGGGGACGCAAAAGCTTTTTGCCGCGTACCATTGAATCAATTTGATGTTTTTTGCGCGGATTCGGAAGCCGCAGGTAGAGGGCCTAGATCCGGGTCTCTCCTTTGTGTAGCCGTTCCCCCGGTTTTGTTATGTTTACAAATTCGGATTTGGACAGCAATAACTGTCGGGACGAATCAGCTGCGTTGTTCGCCCAATTGGTGCCTAACACGCGTTTTGCCGATCGACGACAATATTTGCTTTGCTATACTTACAAATGAATAATAAGTATCTACTATTGTATTTTTTTCCAAAGCTCTCCTTCCTTATCATTTTGATGGTATACAGACAGATTAAATAAATATATCTTACATGCTTTACATGATTACTAACTGGTGCCCACGACTTCGCGTGGATTTAGGTTTCTTCATAAAACTTTTGAACCCCTTACGGATGGAATTTCAACAATCAATCCATTTGTGTGGATGTCTCCATGAGTGATCACCTCTAGGATACTCAATGGATCTTTCTTCTACACGAAACTTTAGGTCTACCAGCTTAGATTGTCTGTTAATCAGTCAGGTTTTTATATAGGAGAAAATAGAAACTAAATTAGGTCATTCGTTACTGTCTGGTGTTTAAATGCAACCCTCCGGATTAAAGCATTTTCCTCATTCCCTAGAGCGTATAAACGATAAGATGAGTTGCGTGGACAGATAGAAGTTCGATTGCCCACTCGCCTTAACTATTCGAGCTTTCCAATTAAAATAGGCAACGAAATGACTGGATCGAGACGAGAAAGCGGAAGAATGCTCTCTAAACAAAAATACCTAGTTTACAACCTGTTATAGAATAATGGTAACATAAGCAGAGCGTCACCAACCGTAACTGCAGCCCGCAGCGGTGGTCGTCGGCATGTGGCGGAACTAACTAGCGTGTAAAGCGTGGAGCACACTAAACGCGACGGCAGCGCGGCGCGACCGTAACTTGTCCGACGTGGATCCTAGAAATTAGTTTAAATTGTAGTACAAGGAGAAGGAACTATTTGAAAGCATCTACAATCACGCACCGCGCCCTCGCGTCGCGTCGGCGTCACGCGCTGCAGTGCTTCGTGCAGTTTCTCGTATTACAAATCGTTGTATGGCGAACAGGTGATATGCGCTCAATTGTAGCAATATAATTTTTCTAGGCTACATCGAACTGGATATCTAGATACAGCTGGAACTTCGAACTTGTAAGTATTTTCTACTCCCTAGAGCTATCTATTAACTCTAGATATTAAAGCTCTATTAGAGTAATTGAGGGTCACGCGACAACATCAGCTTTGTTTGTTCTACACGTACATACATCGTGTTTAGTGCATTTTCCGCGTTGACGCGACGTCGCGCGTTGTGTTTGTTTCAGGCTTTAGCATTTACTGTAATTTACGGCGTACCGGTAAACCGCTCGCCTGTTTCACGCACTACGCAATACTTACATGCAGATTTGGTTGGTCCCGCTAGATCGTTGGAAAATATAGATCATCTATATTTATGTCACATAGTCGTAGGTGGTTCAGCATCAAAGACTGACATCTTTTATTGAAGCATCTAAGATGCGAAAACTATCTTCGACATGTCCATTCAGCTATTCCTTGCTTTAGCATTTCGAAAAATAATTATGAAAAGTTAGATAAAAATCAAAATTATCAAGCCCTTCCTAAAGTGGTTAGTAATTTAAAATCGATTACTATTGACTAAAAAACTGCAAATTATATAACAGAAAAAGGACGAAAAGTGCTAACAAAGTGCAAAAAATGTAGAAGGCATCATCGCTCATCGTTATAGAGGTTATAAGTTATATTTTCCCCGCCCCCGCCGCCGGCCGCGGCGGTAATGTTTACTTTGTCCCTGCGGACTCCGTAGTCCGTACGCCTGTATGGGTAATCCGAAACAACAAATTATGAAATGGATGAAAAACCCCGGTTAAGCTGTCGGCGATCCCTAAACATAACGTTTGATTGTACCCTAATGACAAGGCGCAGGTTCCGAGCCACCTTTTGTGTGAAGCCGACGCAAATAATGACGCAAGCGACAAAAATTAGTATTTATTCACGTCAGCCATAAAGTTCAATTTGTATCCATGGGGGAGCTGTCATGTTTCTACTAAGGAGGTCCTGGTAATTGAGCAATCATCTACTCTAGCCCGTTGCGGTAAGCATTGCTTCGAAATGAAAATAAATGAAATTCACTTGGTAGGATTTGTTTATTTTTAAGATTGTTGTTTGAACATAACACATATTAGTAGGAGATCCCACCTTAGAAATTTCTACCCTCATCTGTTATTTAAACGAATTATATGTCAAATGAAAGATTATTTTATTCTTAATCGAACCGTATTTGGTTGCCTGGTCAAAAGTGGTGCTAAATCATGGTTGCCTGGATTTTAAGATATAAAATGTTCGGTGCGAGTGTTGAAAGTGACAGAAAAGTGTTGAGCGCGCAATTTCATTTGACAGACAAAGATGCAGTGAGGCAGGCGTGCACTCGGCAGGTGCTTAGTCTATACATAGATTAAAACCATAGACTTTCTGTGCCTGTCCATTAAAGATATTTACAAAAAAATAAGTGAGTGACGTAAGGGATAAGTAATAAAACGTAAAAAAGCTGTTTTTGAAAATTTTGTCTGTTTGTCTGTATGTTTGTGCATGTATTACGCAAAAACTACTGAATGGATTGAAATGAAACTTGGCATGATTTAAGTTCATACTACATAATAGCATATAGGATACCTTTTATCCCGAAATTCAGCAGAGTTCCCTTGGGAGAGAGGATGAAAGTCAAAATACACATTTTGACTTTCATCCCCTCTTCCAAGGGAACTGTGCTGAATTTCGGGATAAGAAGTATCCTATATGCTATTATGTAGTATGAACTTAAATCATGCCAAGTTTCATTTCAATCCATTCAGTAGTTTTTGCGTAATACATGCACAAACATACAGACAAACAGACAAAATTTTCAAAAACAGCTTTTTTACGTTTTATTACTTATCCCTTACGTCACTCACTTATTTTTTTGTAAATATCTTTAATGGACAGGCACAGAAAGTCTATGGTTTTAATCTATGTATAGACTAAGCACCTGCCGAGTGCACGCCTGCCTCACTGCATCTTTGTCTGTCAAATGAAATTGCGCGCGCAACACTTTTCTGTCACTTTCAACACTCGCACCGAACATTTTATATCTTAAAATCCAGGCAACCATGATTTAGCACCACTTTTGACCAGGCAACCAAATACGGTTCGATTAAGAATAAAATAATCTTTCATTTGACATATAATTCGTTTAAATAACAGATGAGGGTAGAAATTTCTAAGGTGGGATCCTAGACCATATATACACTTAACAAAATATATTAGTTAACTTCTTACATTGCAATTCAAAAGTAACATTATAATATGTTACAAGGTATTTACCATGTTGTAACTACCTAACATCTGATTCAAAAGTAACATAAATCAAAGCACATAATAAACCTACCTCTGTTTAATATTAATTAAGTTACTAATTTTGCATCAGAATTTTTAGGACTAACAATTTCTAAGAGTTCGCGTAAGATGTGTCGCATCTATTCGTGTGAAAAGTGATTATTAATGTTTTATGGAACGAAATTATATACCTACCTACCTTCAAGTTAATGCACATCTGACATCTAATAGGCATTTTCTAGGCAAGCGCGTTCCAGCTTAGACCTCATCATGGCTTTTCAAGCATGATTGTCGTCAAGCGTAAGCCTATTATTCAATAAAAAAAAAAATAATAATAACAGAAACGCACGCGAACCAGCCGACCATAAGTCGACCTTGCGAATGTCGCTGGACCCCACTCCACTGAGCAATGATTCATGCTCGGATTATTTTGATTTAGGTATCTCTCTATCTACAATGTGAGTCAATTAAAGGTGACTTTAATTGACTCACATGTAGATATTATTATATCCGTTTTTGACTACATCTAGGCTACTACTATCGACATAATATCAATTTATGATATTGAATGTCTTCTTGATACATAAACTCTAATTGAGAATATGCTACTTTAAAGCAAACCCACTGTCGTCTTTTAAAACCACAGTGATTTTTATACATAAAATCAAGAGAATATATCCTTTTTAACTGATTATTTATTATTTAAGGAGTTCCAAATTTTTCGGCAAAATATTTGATGTACCTAGTACCTACCTACCTACCTACTTATGTTTTTAAAATGAACTCTGTCTATCAATCAAATGAAAGATTAATGCAGCGTATAGGTACCTACATTCAAAAAAATTTAATTATCTGTCCATGATATTGAAATATGTTGATAATCTCATACTAAGTAGGTATTATTTTAGCTCAAACACACGTTTCTATATATTTTATCTGTCTTTCTATTTGTCCGAGCTCATCTCAATCGATTTTGTTGGGACTTTCTCAGACAGGTAGAGGATCAGACAACTGAGTGTAGATATAACCCCCGGCACGTAAGTCGACCGGTGACCTTCAAGTGCGCGCAGCGTCGTACGATTGAGCGGGACACAATACGATTATGGAGACTGGAGAGCCAATCAGCGCTTACGAGGGATCCGCGAGAGCTAATCAGTGCTTTACGAACGATCCCCACGCACTCCCCGCGGCCCCCTCACACCCCGAGATACCTCATTTTCGACTTCTGTGCATTATAGGTCACCAGTCGACTTATTTGCCATGACTTGTATACTTATCACTCCTTGTCTTTTTATGTCTCTACCTGTCTGCTAATTTAACTCGCAAAATAAAACTTCCAGGATTAATAAAATCTAAATCTCTGACATCAGGTTGAAGTCTCGCAGTTGAAGTCTCTGACATCAGGTACCTACTAAACAAAAATTAGGTTATGGTCCGTATAGCAATCTAAAAATGGGTACACGCAAGCCATACCGGACTATTGCGACCTTGTGAATGTCGACCTATAACCGGTGCACCTTGGTTCATGCTTGAATTGTTTTGATTAAGATACCCTTTATAATTACACTCGTAGGCACTAGTCCGCGAAATAATACCACTGCTTATTTTTAGTATAAAGTTGCAATTTTGAAATGCCACAGACCATAATTTATCAGTCTTAAAAAGCAGCGTGTAATAAAATTAAATCAAAGCTTTAATCGTCAAAGATGCTTGAGAATAACTATTTTTTATTCGAACAGAAAGAAAGAGAAATGGTAGACAGAATATCATCTGTAGAGATTTATTCCGAACCCTCGATCACTCACTTTGTGAAAGAATAGAAATAGAGCTATTCCGGCGGAAATCGAAACCATGAGCTTTTCACTCGTCCGACCCCATCGCTCGGAGTTAAGCACCAACATCAAACGACACACGACTACCGCGTGTGATTAACGCGAGGAAACAAAACAGGATGTTTTAATTTAAATGATGCATAGGAAAAAAGAACAAATAATAAATTAACTAATCATTTACTATGATCATTTTTGTGCTAGGATGACAGTGAAGCAATATTTTTAAGGTTAACTGCGTACTAGATGGAGAGACTGGTAGAGTACAGAAAAAGTATCTATGCCATATGCAAACTCTGCACTTTGCAGTTGTGCATTGTAGAGTCTATATCTCCTGAGGATGCTCCGGTGTCGGAGCGAAACGATCGTCGAGTTTATTTTAGTGGTGGATTTGTGTGGTGTTACTTGGTGGTGGTGCTTGGGGTCCGCTTGGTTGCTTATTTTTCCTGCATATTTAACAGCAGGAGGACTGACAGGGCATAGCACATGCTGCTTGTTGTACCATACAAATTTGACTGTTTTGCGGATTATAGCAAAATAATTTTGACTTTGCATTTCATATATTATGGATTTCCGCAAAGTAACGCCTGCTTCTATTCAATAGTACCTATCACTATGCCTTCTCTTATTGGAAATCTCGATAGCCTTGTGCAGTTTCTGTAATCGCACGTGAGAGAATCCTACTTATACTACCCCAATTGCAATACCAATAAGATTTATACAAACCTAGTTGACGAACAAGCCTAAAAGATCAATCTATTTATAATCACCTATTGCGATAATATAACGATAACTGGTTTTAAAATAATCCGGCTGATTCTCATTCCTTTCGTTAAAACATAAGAATGTTTCATCTTAATTTATAAACGCACATTTATCCAAATAAAAAGATGGCACACTTTACATTTATAACTCGACGAGCGGCCGCGGCATGCCGCATGCCACATATGCACCGCGCAAAACATCGTATAAAGTCAGCGTGTAGCATTTTACTAGCACATTGAAGTGGCGAGACGTGAGCGAGTAACAAAGGAGCTCGTCTAAATAGGCCATTAATAAGGAGGCGGCTCAGGGCTGCCACTTCCGCTGCGTTCCGGGAACGACTATACCGGGACAAGACAGGAATAGCGGGCGATGCTCTCCTTGTACTGAATGGCGATTTGTGTAACGGACTTGGATTACGGACACGTTTTTGAAATTAACCAGTCCTTTTCACCACTTACAAACTTTACAAATCGTAATTTGGCATTTTTAACCCCCGACGCAAAAACGACGAGGCGTTATAAGTTTGACGTGTCTGTGTGTGTGTGTCTGTCTGATCCCCTGTGGCGCTCAAACGGGTGGACCGATTTGAATGCGGTTTTTTTTGTTTGAAAGGAGAATTAGTCGAGAGTGTAACAACACTCTCGACTAATTCTCATCATCTCGTCGATTTTCATCAAACATAGCTAACAAGCTATGTTTGATGAAAATCGGTCCAAGATGGCCGCCGCTACAAAATGGTGGATTACCTATTTTTTCACAACTCCCTTATAATATGGGTATCAAATGAAGGGGCTTGACTAGTAGAATAGCACTATTGCAAATTCAAGATGGCCGCCGCCACAAAATTGCGAATGTCGGGGGTTTTTTAAATTTTCAATTTATACCTACTTGTAGTTTAATTTATTGCTATTTACTCTAGCGGCACGCTATGATGGCCGGTTTGACGTTTGTCCGCTCATGAAGTTCCGTATTAATTGATAACGACTTTGAAGGAAATAATTGTATTACTTTATTGACGATAGTGATGTGCAGAGATTCATAAATTTTATCGAATGTAGTTTCTCATGAAGTTCCGTATTAATTGATAACGACTTTGAAGGAAATAATTGTATTACTTTATTGACGATAGTGATGTGCAGAGATTCATAAATTTTATCGAATGTAGTTTTAGGTTTAGGACTCAAAATTTATTTATTAAATTGATTTCTTAAATGTATACAAGTGTAGAAAAATCAGTTTGCACCATTTAAGGGGTGAATGTACTTGTGAATATGAACAATTTTCACTATGTGGACAAACCTCTGAAATCGCAAAAAAATATCAATAAATTTTTAAAAATGGAATCTAATACGATCGTCACATAGGATCGCTGGCTAGCACAACTACTACCTCCGGCAAACTCGCGTCAATGCTCAATGCAAAACAAAGCAGTTTCGAATTGACGTTGCTTCGAAAAGTATAAACTGTCAGTGCAATGCGATTGTGATATAGTTTTGACCTGGCTTTGGATTTCAAATATTGATACTGCATTACTGTTGACCCTTGCTCGTTAATTTGGACTCTGTTCAAGCCCTTTGTTGTGGATTTCGTCGATATGACCGAACGTACGCAGAGAACTGTTCTAAATAGTCAGACACGTGAGTTCGTAATACGCCTTCGTAACTATTTCGATCGTGAAGCTCAAAATGGAGGGCCAATTTTACCTATAACGTCAGTGGTTGAACGCGTAGCTGATGCGCTTAATATTGGACAACGAACTGTTAGACGGATAACTAAAAAAAAATATGGCGAGACTGGCACAGAAGAAAATAAACTTCACACACCAAAAAAGAGAAAACGAGCAAAACCAGTCGTAGGCATCGATAGCTTTGATGCCGATGCTATCCGAAGACATGTTTACGGCTACTATTTACAGAAGGAGTATCCAACAAGAAAAAAGTTGGTGCATTCACTGAAGGAAGCTGGATTATTCTTCGGTGGGGAAAGTTCTTTAACGAAGATTTTGAAGACCATTGGATTTCGATACAAAAAATGTAACAAACGCAAAATATTGATGGAAAGATTTGATATAGCGATGGCAAGGTATACTTTTTTACGGCAAGTGAAAGAAATCAAAAATTGGCAAAATGTTGTGTTCTTGGATGAAACATGGCTTAATGCTAACCATACTGTAGGCCGTTCTTGGAACGATGACACAGCAGCATCTACTTCCAAAGTTCCTGTAGGAAAAGGATCGCGACTTATAATTTGTCACGCCGGAACCATCAACGGGTTTGTCGAAGGTTCTCTCATGGCTTTTGCGTCAAAAACCACTGGAGACTATCATGAAGACATGAATGGAGAAAAGTTTACTGAATGGTTTACCTCAATGTTGTGTAGCCTCCCTGAACCATCTATTATAATTATGGACAACGCCCCATACCACTCGATGCAAATTGACAAGCCACCTGCCCAATCCCAAAAGAAAGCTGATATCGTCGCATGGCTTCGTAAAAATGGCGTAGATGCAAACATGAATATGTTAAAAGCGGAATTAGTACGTCTTTTAAAAGAAAACAAACCAACCAAGATCCGATACGTCATTGACGAAATAGCATTAGAACATGGGCACAGAGTTATACGGTTACCGCCTTACCATTGTGAGTATAATGCGATTGAGTTGGTGTGGGCTCAAATTAAGGGATATGCTGCAAGACACAATACAGAACCCCCATTTACCACAAAAAAAATGCTAAAATTATTAGAAGAAGCTTGTGAACATGTGACTAAAGGAGACTGGGAAAAGGTTGTGAATAGAACTGTTAAATTAATAAGGGAAGATTATGAAAGAGATGTGAAAATAGATAATATTATAGAAAACGAACATATAATTATTAATGTATGTGATGATAGCAGTGACGACAGTGAAAATAGTAGTATGGACGAATCTGATTAATTATGGCCTTTTGTGGCACCTTTTTTGGTATCTTTTGTATTCATATGTTTCTTGTGTGCATATAAAGTATGTATATTCATTTTCGTTCAAATATTCAGTTCGTTCAAATAAATTAAATAAACATATACATTTTTGTTTTATTAAACCTATTTAATCAGGTACAAAAACAAAACTTAATTGTTTTTTGTTCGAGAATAAATTGACATTCCACATCACTATTGTAATGTGTCAAACCGGCCATCATAGCGTGCCGCTAGTATAAAGTGTTTTTTGTGACATTGTTGGGTAGCAATTCTGCCTTCTTTATAAGGATTTCTTTCAGAGCTTTCAGATGACACGTATTATAAAATGCTCTTGCTGTTACTGCTACAAGGTAAAAAATTGGAATTACATGGTTTATTTTAGAACTTTAAATAAAACTCTTGAATAAAACTACCTAGTTACTTGTTGGTTCCACTGCAAAATATCTGTCCTATATACTTAATCAGGCAATAAATGTTTTAAAAAATCTTCACACGCTAGACAAACAATCGTTCTCATTCCGCACGATTCACGAATCGATTTTTTGGTAATCGACGTGACCGCAGTGCTTGCGTCGTCGTCGGAGTCTCAATATTCGGTTCTTTGTGAATAATCGATTGAATCGATATAGATTCGGAGCGTATCGGGCTCGGGCACCTGTCACGACGGTAGATCACAGTTTGATCAATGACGAATTGATTTCGTATCGTTGATGACTTCATTGGAATTTCGACAACATCCAGATTGTGTGAGTTCCTTTCCACTGAAGCTTGACTATTGCTTGCCGCCGCAACTTTGTAGGTTGGAAAACTGAAAAATGTTTTATTCTTTCATTTTTTTTTAATTCTTTGATTTAGGTACTAAGTTGGGATTTGCTGGTTCGGGGAATTACTTGCCTAGATTTGCGTAATTCACTCGCAATATTTAAAGCTTTGGCTTTGAAAGTCGAATATGTTGGACGGTTTGAAAATGAGTAGTTTCCATATAAAATGATGCTTTCTTAAACTTAAATAGAAACGGACAATTACATTGTTTTCATTTGTTATTTCAAGCTGGAAAAGATGGGGGATTACAAAGGGTTACATTTATACAATTTCCATAGTGCCGAGGGAATTTAAATCCAACGTTTTTCATTTGCTATATTTTCATTTGTGCTACTTATGCTTTAACTTGTAACAACCGTGTATCTACCATAATGTTTCAGAGATTCCCAATAAATTATGCAAGTATGTAACTATTAGGTACTTAGTGCCTAGTGGTCCTGATAGGTCATGGATCAATGACTTTTATCACTTAACATCAGGTGACCTGTCTGCTTGTCTGACCGCTTAAGCTTCAACAACAAAAAAAACAGGTTTATTGTATACGTCTGGGAAAAGTACCAAACAAACAATCTGGCGTCCGAACTCCGTAGTGTAGGTGTCGCTAATCAAAGGCAATAATTCACTCGCCTTTAGTGTCCAAACTTATCATATATTTTGTGATTGTTATTAGTAATATCACAGTGGCGGGCCGCGTGAGGCGCGTGAGGCGCGAGGTCCGGTGGCCAGCGGAGTCCTGTGGAGCACGTGTGGAGTCCTGGGGACTTTGTCGGCGCCCCCCGCTGCTCGCGTCTCTCACTTACGTGAAAAATTACAAGCTACTACTACACGCCTGCGACTATATCAGCCTATCCTATAGAAATAGAAATCACTTTTATTGTAAGAGTAGGTAGCTGATCCCCGCGACTTCGTCCGCGTGGATATAGGTTTTTATATAATTATAGGATCGGATTGAATCCCATAATCCTTTTTTGTGCTTAAATTATAAATGTAGCCTAAGTTACTCCTTATAACATCACCTATCTGCCATTGAAAGTTCCGTCAAAATCGATCCAGCCGTTTCGGAAATTAGCTGGAGCAAATAGACAGATCGACAACATAAAAAACGCACACCAGTTTAAAATAAGCCGTACGTTCAAAGATCCGGATCCCAAGTTATTTGAACCCAATAAATGTCTGTCATTTCTGAACTAAAAAACCTATGACCTTGAAATATTTACGGGACAATACTTAAAGTACTACCTTTCTAACAAAAAAAGAATAAGTTAAATCGAACAACGCGTTAATGAATTACAACTAAATACACGTTTTAACTTTCTTCCCCTCTCCCAAGGGAACCGTGCTGAATTCCGAGATAAAAAGTATTCTATGCCCTACCTCGGAGTATAAACTCAAATTATACCAAGTTTCATTCGAATCCATTCAGTAGTTTCGGCGTGATGCGCGGCTAAGGTACAGACAGACAAAAATGAAAAAAATTACAGTTTTGGCTTCCGTATCGATTATAGAATGCCCTCCAAAAGTTTTCAAAATATCTTCAATGTTCAGAATTGGATCTGTTACAGTTTTATTATATTGTAGAAGATAGATTATACATATATTTTACATAATTATTACATTAGTAGGACTACTAAAATATACGATGTTGTCATGTATCTGTAACTACGTTTTAATGTACTGTAATGTTATACTTTTTCAGAGCCTACATGTACAATTGTACATGTGGATCTTTTTTCTCTTTTTTAGCCTTAGCTATTCATTACGATTTACTATAGTGCTATAGATATAACCTGATTTCAGCGGAAACGTTTAGGATTAAGCTGGATTATATAAGCTAATTCTTTTTGGAGTAGAATACATATCTGCAAACCGTATTAAAAACATTTATTTCGATCTAGACTCGCTGTATGATTGTACAGACAGACAGGCATTGCATTTTATAAATATAGAGAAAATATCGCCCGTATATGAATGGCAAAAGTTGAAGAATAAAATCAAACTGTATAATCTTGGACGTAAACAACAAATTTCTCTGAATCGTGCTCACACACGGTTTCTTTTACTTTTATAAGGTAAGCGTGTTTATTTGTCACCCGTACACAAACATATCTCCACAGCACGTCTCAATAAAGACTTTGGGAGCGTGTCGAGCGGTGCCGGTGGCCCGATGATATATCACCTTTGGACGTTCATAAATAAAGGACAAGCGCTAGTTAAGGACGCCTATTTAATAGTGCCGTCCTTTTTAGGGTTCTGTACCCGAAGGGTAAACGGAGTCCTATTAGTGTGACTCTACTGTCTGTTTATCTGTACTTATGTCCGTCCGTTCTTACGTTACGAATCTCTATAACATATAGACAGAACGAGTTACAGACCCTGATATTAAAATATTCGGAATGTTGACCTAAACCCGAATATTGGATTCAAAATTTAATCGAATTATGTTTTAGGAAGGGATCCCGTTCCATACATGAAAAAGAGCCAAAAAAATTTTTGCTGCTTAGATAGGTACCCTAGAATGTTTATTGTCTGAATTTCTACTGAGTAGATTTAAGATTACAAATCAATTTATTATTTTCAAAAGCTATGAAACCATTTTTGTCACGAAGTCTATCTCAAAAACTAAACTGGTTAGTAAGTTTGAAGGAATTTCTGTACCTTATGTACTATATTATATACAGTATTTAAACAACAAATAGGTACTGAAAACATCGATTCATAATGTAATTTGTGAGCTGTGACCAAAAGGCAAAACAGACGAACATTTTTTTGGTCATATTTATGGACGGAACTCTAATAGAGCAAAGTCAGACTCGTACTTGACTGATTTTTGTACATTACTCGTCCTAATTTCATTATTTATGATATGAGTTTATTCTAAACATAAATATGAGGTCTTTATTTATTTAGTGGTTCTGATTATAAAGGACAAGCGTCCTCCGCCGCTGCACCGCTCATACAATATTTACGCCACTCAAAAGTTGACCTGAAAAGCGGCTGGATGAGAGAAACGGAAAATGGGTCGAATGAAATTAAATGTTTGCAGGTTTCATCAAAGGAATTTGATATCGCACTGACAATTTTCATGTTCTTATTTCATCAAAGCTGAATACATCGTGTTTGTTATTATTTTTAACGTATAAGTAAGTATGTTTGAATATTTCAATTATTATTACTAACAAGCGGATACCCCCGACTTCGTTCGCGTGGATATTGGTTTTTAAAAACCCCGTGGGAATCATTTTGTTTTTCCTAAGCTCCTTTGAGCTCATAACTTGCTAAAAACTGTTAAAAGTTCGTTGGCAGATATTTAGGTAGATCAAAATGTAAATATGCGCCAGTGAAAGTCCCATCAAAATCAATTTAGCCTTTCAAAAATTAGCCTTTATCTTTAAAGTATCTCCTTTCTAACAACAAGTGTAAATTGAAAATTTAAAAAACCCCCGACATTCGCCATTTAGTGGCGGCGGCCATCTTGAATTTGCAATAGTGCTATTCTACTAGTCAAGCCCTTTCATTTGATACCCATATCAAGGGAGTTGTGAAAAAATATATGATCCGCCATTTTGTAGCGGCGGCCATCTTGGACCGATTTTCATCAAACATAGCTAAGAACACTCTCGACTAATTCACCTTTCAAACAAAAAAACCGCATTCAAATCGGTCCACCCGTTTGAGCGCCACAGGGGAACAGACAGACACACACACACACACACACACACACACACAGACACGTCAAACTTATAACACCCCGTCGTTTTTGCGTTGGGGGTTAAAAAAAGAATGAATGAAATCGGACCACGCGTTAATGAATTACAGCTAAGTACCTACACATTTTGACTTTCATCCCCTTTCCCAGGGGAACCGTGCTGAATTTCGGGATAAAAAGTATGGACTTAAATCATGCCAAGTTTCATTTCAATTCATTCAGTAGTTTTTGCGTGATGCGCGCACAAACATACAGACAAAAATTTCAAAAATAGCTTTTTTACGTTCTATTACTTATTCCTAACATCCCCCAGTTATTATTTTGCAAAAATCTTTAATGTACAGATACGATAAGACTACGATTTTATTATATATGTTGTATAGATAATGTCGGTCGAAAAGTTATACCTATGGGAAGAAATTCTGCGCTTAGGTATATGGGAAGAACTTGCGCCTTATGGCGTTAACCATCCAAAGTTGTTGAAGAATAAGTATGTGTCCGCGCCACGTATTCTCACCATAAGTTTTGTATAAATCGCGTGTAACGTCTGCTGGAGTTCCGGTCACAGTAATTTAGTAGTTTCCCGCCGTTGCCAAGAAGCCGCTGGTCTTAATTGGCCATTTATAGCTGCACCACCAGATTGTATCCCCCGATTTTGTTCTTATCAGTTTTCTGAACTGCCTTTCACTATGGAAGCAAATTCAAAGATGCATGATTCACGTCAATAAATAAAAATTAAACATAACTGCAAAAGTTTGTCGAAGTAAATCACGTGGGGGATTGCGGCTAGGTCGGTGGCTGTGACCGCGCGGCCCGCGGCCCGCGGCCCGCGGCCCGCGTAGGCTCGCGTTTTGGCCGCCGCCCGCCCACCCTCGTCTATTGCCTGCCCACGTGTAGACGTGTTGTGATCTCACCTATCTAACGATCCAATTAACGATCCATATGTCCTTTGAGACTACCAAAATATCCAAATCGCACGACGATGATAGTTTTAATTGGGAGCTTTATTATGGCTTTATTGCTTTAATTATATTAAAATACATAAAAATAAAATTTACTGATGCAACGGTTCATTCGGTGGCACGCATTAACACTCAATCTATGCTGATAAATAAACTGCATTGACTGGAATTAATTTCTTAGCAAAATTTTATTTTCAGAGATATATGCAGATTTCTTCAAGTGACGTGACGTGAAGGGACGTGAAATTCATACCACACATCACGCGTCCGGGCCGGTCCGGGAATCATGCACGATACTGAAATCATATATTTTTTTAAATTACGAATTTAAAAAGGTGCAACATTTAATAAATAACCTTCATTTAAAAATTGAATATTCGCCATAATAAATACGAACGTCTATCTCAAAAGGGCTTCGCCGGATTAAGACACCGAAGGGCCACACCGACCGAGCACAAATCCTTTACGAAATGTCATTATTCACTCGGCGAATATGGAACAAAGACGTCCTATTTCTGGCGCGAGTAATGTAAGGTAAACATCGCATTAGTGGTGCGGAACAATTGAACACTATGTCCGGTGTACGGCGCGGCTTATGGTGTATTTATGATGCTTTCCCGGTAACGGCGGATTAGGAACAAGGGGCATCTTGTGTGGCGCGAGGTCGGTAGAGCTTCGGTTCCGTTTTGCGCTAAAAGCGGGGATGTGACGTTCGTCTGCGAATTAAGTAAGCACAATGGCTACGTTTATTTTTCCACCACCCAACACCACTACAGCTTTTTTTACGTCACTGTTGAGCACAGGCTTTCTCTCACATAGGATATAGGGATTCAGAGCTTAGACCCGCCACGCGCTGCTCCAATGTGGATTCATTTATTTTTATTGTGCAACTAGATGATGCCCACGGCTTCGCCCGTGTGGATTTAGGTTTTTAAAAATCCCGTGGGAACTTTTGATTTTCCAGAACAAAAAGTAGCCTATCTGTAGTAACCCGTCCCCAGAACGGAAAAATCCCGCGGGATCCCTACGATTTCGGAATGCATTACAGCATCAGGGTTGAGGAGTTGGATATGTACCTACTCGAGTTTATTCAACGATAAAGTCTTTAATTAGTACCCCCAATGTCAATTTAAATAACCGACAGTTCCTAAATCCCATTAGTTTTTGGGATCAGGTCTCCTACAGCATCAGGATTGAGGAGTTGGAATCCAAATTTTTTGTAGGACAGTGTCGCAATTTTTCTCTATCGATTACAAAAAAAATTACGCAAATCGGTTCAGAAATCTCGGAGATATCGGTGTACATAGGTAGAAAAACACAACTCCTCCTTTTTTGAAAGTCGGTTAAAAAAGTAGCCTATGTTACTCCCTGGTTAATTCTCAACTTGTATGTGAAAGTCCCGTCAAAATCGGTTCAGCCGTTCCGAAGATTAGCCCGTTCAAACAGACAGACAGACAGACAGACAGACAGACAGACAGACAAAAATTTTAAAAACATGTGATTTGGTTATGGTACCGTTCAAATAACCATATGAGCTTAATATGAGGTAGTTATTTCGATATTACAGACAGACACTTCAATTTTATTTATTAGTTGTGCAATAAAGCTTACAAATGTTAGCTTCATTTAACGTATATCTACTTGCTTATAAAAAATTACCGCTTTCTTTTAAACAAGCTCACTTAACGCTGAAGTTGGGTTAGTCTGTTTATACATTGTTAAGCTATAAATTATGTAATTAGTACAGTACCTAGTATCTACTACTTTTACAAGTTACATTGAAAATATTCATTTTCGTAGAAGGCAGAAGGTAATCTAACGCGACTAAAAACGTAAACACAAATGAAATCTCGTAGGCTACCATGAGGCGATAGGCCTATTATCTAGGTCTATTGTACCATTATAGAGGTTTTATCTATTATAGAGGTCTATTTATTGGTCTATTGGTCAAGATGTTTGCACGCGAATGTGGTGCGTCATGGTTAGCTAAAATATTTTCGCACCTACCAAAGAAAATACATCTGCGCAAATAGATCTTTAAATCACTTTCAAAATTGGTAGTAGATATAATCTTCGTCGTCGTCCACTGCTGGAAATAAGTCTACAAGTCCCTACAAGAAACGTACCTATGTCTAGCATTAGGACGTGTATCGGTTAAATTTTTCAAGATGACGATGACGACGAAATTTTAAAGTTAGTTATCACATAACCATCGAATGATGATTCGACCAATAACATTTCGAATATTGGAAAGTCTTTAGAAATCGGTGCCGTAAATTATCCTCAATAGTATGATTAAGAACTAGGCATTCGAGTACAATAAAGCACACAAGCTCAGTGCCGATGAAGAAAGGAGCTTGGCGGAGGCGTGGGCGTGGGAAAGGCGCGGCGATGCGTCCGCGTCCGCGCTAATACGCACCTCAAACACACGTCGGCACCACGCAGCCACTCGTGTGTGTGCAATCCCTATTAAACTAATTTAAAGCAAACACACGGATAATCTCGTCAACGGTTAAAGTTTAAGCACGGTTTGAGTGTTTACTTGATCAGGTTACTTGCTACGAAACTGGTTTGTTAGCGAAAATCTGAGAAGAATATTTTTAATAATTACCGGGAAACTTGATTTCTATAGTTGACAGTTATATGCAAGTTGGTCGCGACGTCAGCCAATTGTTTTAAATATAAATAATAATACTTAAGTAAACTAAAAAATTGACCTTTAGCCCTCATACGCATTAGCGGTCAACCGCGTACGCGGCTGACCGCGCGGCTAGCCGCTTTTATATTTTTATATGCAACCGCTCATTTTGTACGCACTAAACCGCGATGAAATTCTATGAAGAGGCTAGCCGCGCGGTCAGCCGCGTATGCGGTTGACCGCTAATGCGTATGAGGGCTAAGACCATGACGCACGGAAAGGTTTCTAAAAGGTACAAATGGCGTGGAGTCTTCTCATTCGCAGGTTGTATGCAGCTTTTTATTGCATATCCTGTGAGAACATTTACATTATCCGATAAGAACGCAAATGCTTATGAGCGTGACCACGTCCAGCTGCAGATTCATCAGCCATGCCTATTGCAGCAACCATGCCTATTGCAACAGCCATGCCTATTGCCTATCGCTACTCTCCCGTTACCTCGCTAACGAAGTACGACTCTACCGGAGGGAGGGTAACTATATCTAGGATCTCTACTAGTAGTAGAACCTGATAGATCATCTAGAAATTATCTTTCCTATCTAGATGACATCATTGTCTTATGTTGCCTATTGATTGAATTCAAATGTTGAGTCGAGTACAAGTGGTTCTGTAAACGTTTCATTAGGAGCCAGAGGTCACATTTCTACATCAGCCCGTGAGAACGCAAACGCAGGTGAGTGTAACCGCGTCTCCCCGGCAACAGCCAGCAGTGAGCAGATGCCTATCGCTACTCTCACGTCGCCTCGCTAACTAATTGCGTTGTTCACCCGCCATGAAATTATACCATTTAAACCCGTATATTTCAAAACAATGACCCACTACACTTCTAAAATAATGTTCACCTTTTTAATTGCTCGTGGAGCCAAAGCATGTGAAAAAATTACTTATGGGCGCCTATTTTTGCTATGGAAATGATCTGGCTTTATAAACTTTCGACTTGATATTTTAACCCACTTTTAGAGTTCTGCAGTCTTGCGTGAACCCTATATACATCTGTCTGTCTGTACGTCTGTCTGTCCGTCTGTACGTCACAGCCATTTTATTCGAAAGAATTAAAGATACAAAATTAAAATGTGGCACAGTTATAGAAACTCAAAGTACTAAGCCCTCGAATACGCATTAGCGGTCAACCGCGTACGCGGCTGACCGCGCGGCTAGCTGCTTTTATAGAATTTCGTCGCGGTTTAGTGCGTACAAAATGAGCGGTTGCATTAAATATAAAAGCGGCTAGCCGCGCAGTGTAATGCGTATAAGGGCTAAATTGTAAAATTTAAAAAGTCTACGATATTAACACATAGTATGAAGTTTAAAACAAAAGTATCAGTCTCACGATAGGAGTCATCCTATCGTGAGACTCATAATAACTCACAAATATATTCGATAAGAATAATGTGTAGCTGGTTCAGTATAAACAAACAAACAAGCAGTAAGTAGTACCTATAATGATAGAGGTTCCAATACTGCAAATATAACTTGGTTTGTCACAATTCTTGCTTTTAATCCACAATAAGAAATTTTTTACTAGCATGTACCTTTACGGAACCCTATGATATGCGTTTTGTGACACGCACTAGAACGGATAATATTTTAATTGTTGTAAGTACATAAAGTAGATCTAATCTTTGTGTGAATAGCTTTAAGATGATAAAACCTATCTCTACCTCTTAGCAATTAATTCATTACTTTGGCTGTGAAAAAATTGTTAACTTAGCAAGCAGAGAAACAAACTAACTTTCGCATTACTAATAATATCAGTGAGCAAGTCCCGAAGTGTGGGATTTAGGTTTGTTTAGACTGTCCGAGGCGATTGCAGGACGACGAATAAACCCCCGAGGCAGTATGACGAATCCAATTAAGTTTACTAACGAGTGCCGTCGGACGCACACTATTTATGTTTCCTCGCAGTCGCACTGTAAATATTTAATCCTGAACGCGTCTGGCGAGGCCCTTGTCTTATCTCTCTATCGTGGCCGTAAACGATTTCATGAGCTTTCCTCACCGATACAGGATACGCGTCCGTAAATAGTGATTAGAAAATGGCACCCGAAAGAGGATTTCTTGAAAGCTTCCGTAGACAGACTATTTGTGTGTTTATTTATGTTATCTGCCTACCTGTGATGTAGGTACCGCGCGTGCTTCTGTTAGGAGTAAAGATAACTTGTACGAGTAACTAAGATATCTGTCATCTTTCCCGAATCAATCAGAACATTTACAAGGACTGCATGCTTTAGGTATATTTTATATTGTAACATGTTCGTATCGAATATAAAAACATGTTCGTATATATAAATAATTAATACTTAATCTAAATTGAAATGTTTCTTCTGTTTTAATCGTCCCACGAATGATGAAGTTTGGATCGAAATCGTAATGACTTTGTAGTCTTCGCTTAAATATCAAAAGTTTTGAGCATAGTTTTCTATATTGGAAAAAAATGGACTTTAATGTGTTTTACAGGTGAGTACAGTCCACGAAGCTTTCGTTATAGTATTTCTATGAGTAATTTGAAAGTGGTAGTATTTTTGCCGATCACTCACTTACATAAAAATCTGAGCTAATGCCTCGCGGACTGTAATTATGGTAATATGATTAAGGTGTAACGGCGCAGGCTCAGACGAGTGGCACGCGTGGGCTACGACAGGTGATGCCAGCCGATTATCTGCTAATTTATACGCGCCACTACTTCTGTGTTCATAATTGTGATACTCGTATTATACATTTCGATCGCAAACGAGTCTGCTAAATATAGACGACATTCCATGACTGCCAATGCCGCCATCAGCTCGGCTAACTGTTCAATTGTTATGCCTTCTTATTATTATCTTATTTCACGAATTGACAAAGCCAAAGCAGCATATTTTTTTTCGAAAGGAGTATGCTGCTGGCCCTATTGGCCGCTACAGCACCACGGATGGTTTGTGGCCAGCTCGAAGGGCTTTCTAAGGCGCCTCCTGTGAGGCTCGGACTTCGGCTTAGGATGACGTTGGAGCGTGTTGGTTGGTTGGACTTGACTAGTCCGATCGCCCCCAAGACCGTGGTAAGGACCCACGTCCGGGTGACGTCAGAAATAGGGGGGCATCATTTACATGGCTCCGTCCTCTATAGCAATCACGGAAACGACAAGATTTTAAAACTGAACATTTACCGAAGCATCGTCAAGTCTAGTGTGAAAGCCATCTCACACCAGATCCAACTTTTCATCAACCGGCGTCTGCACCGCATTCTCCGTATCCTGACCTGAGAAGATAAGTAGCATCGATCTTTCGCTACGCTGTAGGGAAATGCCAATAGAGAAGATCTAATGTCGCAAATGGGGTTGGATTGACCACATCGCATCTGAAACCGTCGGGGAAGGACAAAGCATGTCCGACCTAAACAAACTTGGCAGCGTTAGCGAGGATAGGTCAAGAGCATCATCACCGTCATCATCATCTCAACCGATGGAGTTCCACTGCTGGACATAGATCTCTTGCAAGGATGGCCACAGAACGCGATCATGTGCCGCTTGTATCCAGCGGCTGCCAGCGATACTCCGGTGCAGGGTTGCCATACGAGCACCTTGGGACCCCAACATCTGACCCCAACGGTGTAGTGCTCAGCTCAAATCCGCTCGGGATGGCGTAATACTGTAAACGCCCTCTGCCCCAATGGGGCATAGGTCTTAAACACATCTATCTTATTTAAATGTCACTGGTTTTGTCGAGTGGCTGGCAGCTTGTTTGGAGTGGTGTTTACCGTCGTCGGGTGATGTCACCGATCGCCATCATCGAGGGGGCCTGTTTTGGCGTTACGAGCTCCACCTCCACAATATATTCGGGTCATTCACCGAAAACAATGTAACATGTCATTTGTATTTGCACATGTCTATTTGCAATCCAATGAACTTCCGTGTCTACCTAAACTTTGTTTTGCACTAGCTATTGACCTTTTAATGGTCTTTGTGTGAATATTCTTAATTAGGATTTCTGCGAAAGAGTAGATTTTTTGCCCTTGGCTCCTTAGATACAGTTTTGCTGTCCATGTTTTTTTTTATCTGTGCTAAAATTGTTTAATCGGCGCGTGGAAATTTAATTATGTTTACTCTATAAAGCACCCATAATTGAGTGATAATTAGAGAAGCAGGTAGGTATGTCTACTCACTCCTTAAAAGCTTTGTTTTAAATACTCGTTTCTTGTAAAAAATTAATAGGTAAGTAGGTTTACTTACATTGAATTCATTTTATATTTCCGGTACTTAATTAAGTAGTCCTAAGTTATCTATATATTACATATAATAAAATCGTAGACTTGCCGTATTTGTACATTAAAGATTTTTGCAAAATAATAACTGGGGGATGTTAGGGATAAGCAATAGAACGTAAAAAAGTTATTTTTGAATTTTTTTCTGTTTGTCTGTTTGTCTATTTATCTTTTTGTCTGTTTGTCTGTTTGTCTGTTTGTCTGTATGTTTGTGCGCGCATCACGCAAAAACTACTGAATGGATTAAAATGAAACTTGATATGATTTAAGATCATACTGCGGAGTAACATATAGGATACTTTTTATCCCGAAATTCAGCACGATTCCCTCGGGAGAGGGGATGAAAGTTAAAATGTGTACTTAGCTGTAATTCATTAACGCGTGGTCCGATTTCATTCATTCTTTTTTTGTTAGAAAGGAGATGCTTTAAAGATTACCAGCTAATCTCAGAAATGCTGGATCGATTTTGATGAGACTTTTACTGGCGGATGTTTACATTTTGATCTACCTAAACATCCGCCAGTGAACTTTTGACAATTTTTAGCAAGGTATGAGCTCAAAGGAGCTTAGGAAAACAAAATGATTCACACGGGGTTTTCGAAAACGCGAACGAACTCGCGGGTGTCCGCTTGTCATTAAATAAGGACTTGCAAAGATAATTCATAAACCACTTATTTATCTAGTGCACCGTAAACTAACGCAAAAGGCGTCGTTATAAGTATTTATATTCGGCGGCGTTATATTTTTAGTGAATTGATTACTATGTAACACTTAAGGGACACTAATTTGAATGTTATATTTGGTCATCGTGTCAAGGTCTGTAACATTATTATATTCCTATATTATATTTTTATTATGTCATCAAATTATCATCGTCATTGTTCACAATAATGGAACCATCAATGTTAACCAGGAGGCATTCAATTCATTTAGAAATAAGTACTCAATTGAAAACTTTAAAGGTATGAAAGACTTGTAAAATTTCAATTGTAAAGGAAGAAATTAAATTCAGGCGATTTAAAGGAAAAATTAAATTCAAGAAGCAACACTAAAAATATAAGTATTTTGACTATTTAAGTAATAATTAACAATCGCAACTATTTCAAACTTTCAACAACTAAACAAGAAATTTAGCTCCCCCAAGACATAAAAAGTATCGGGAAGGGCACAGGTGCGTGTGAACGCACCGCCGTGAAATTGGTGTTTTGCCGCGGTGTGGTCTCTGGAACACGATCATCAACCCCCGCCGATTCTCCATGGTGACCCCCGAGGTTATCATCATTTGTCCCCCAGACTGTTTGAAATGCCCTGGACCGAAACGATCGGAATGTCCGCTGTATGACCAAGTGTACAAGTCACGGCAAATAAGTCTAGCGTTGACCTTCAATACACAGAAGTCGGAAATGAGGTATCTCAGGTGGTGAGGGGGTCGCGGGTAGGACGTGGGGATCGTTCGTAAGCCCTGATTAGCTCTCGCGGATCCCTCGTACCTAAGTACCTAAACGCTGATTGGCTCTCCAATCGTATTGTGCCTCGCTCACTCGTACGACGCTGCGCGCACTTGAAGGGCAGTGCTCGACTTACGTGCCGGGAGTTATAAGTACCTATGTAAAGCAGTATAGTGCAAAGAACGCATAACGCAAACGCGTCTGCGAAATCAGCAGAAATAAAAATATTATGATAATCTAAGTTGATTGGAATAACTTATGAGGAATACTTCAACAAGAAAGCCTAATAAAGCCGCTCATTATAAATGCCAAGGGCAGATATTTGTAGCAAAAAGTTATAAGTATGGTAATTTGAAATTCTCAGTCATATCTTTATCATCGCTTTTGTATGATAATCTAGATCCATATCTTCCGAGATGGCAATCACTGAGTTAATCAAAAAAGATTGAATTTCCAAGTCTGGCTAACTTGAATACCTAACTTGTATTGTCCATTCGAGACAATAGGTGATACTGAGATTTTGATGACCTCAAATCAACTTTAACTCATGCTTTATTGGACTTTTCTTTTTGATATTGCAATAACATAAATATATTTTGTAATAGAAATCACTTTCGTGTGACGTCGTCGTCTCCAATATGGCTCCAAATATGGCTACAAATTTCCTACAACTACCTATCCTTCCTGTAAAATGCTGACTAACCCACAGAAGAATTCATAGGTACTTTTTCGTGGTGCCAGAGGTATGGACTACTAATGATGATGCAAGTAACTAATGATGCAAGTAAAGTGGCAGGATGAACGTTATTTTGACTGAAAAGTTTACGACAATTTTGCGTCATTTTGTTAATTAAATCAGTGGTTTCCAAAAGTCTCTATTATCGAAATGGTTGACAACATGCTAAGTTGATGAAGATATTTTGCTGTGTCTTCATTAATTATGTTTTTGCTATTCAGTCTCTGGGGATTCGGTAAAAGCATTCGATAACTACATTTGTTTTTAAATGTCATTAAAACTGATAAAGGATCGGAGCGAGCGACACGGCAAAGGTCCGGTCGGGCGCCAAGATCGCGACGATACCACCGATAGAACAGTAATCGTCAATAAAATCTCAATTTAGATGGCACCGATACCGGCTGAGTTACGGACGGACAGTCCGAAAGAACACGAAAACCTACTTGACGGAGGAATGTGTCCCGCGACAGGACCTGCTAACGAATTAGGTACTTCAAATTGGGCGTTACATTAATTTTATTTTTTAATTTTACGATTTTATAAGATAAGCTTCGGCTTAAATGGATCGGCGGTTACATAGCGAGTATGTACAATGTACATTCTGGGCCATTAACGCCAGTTAAAACTGAAAGGGTTGCGCTTCCACCCCGTATTATGACCTCATTGACGGTTTGACGCTATAGCAGCGTCAGCGAAAATCTTTCTACCAAAAAGGATTGAATTCTGCTAGCATGCTTAGCACCAGGCAGACAGTTCGCTAAAGAACCAATGTTTTCGTAAGTCTATCACATACTGGTGGAATGTTTAGTTTTGATATTTGTTAATATGTTGGCGTACGAGGCCAAGACTTAATGGCTCCCATATTATTTTATTTGAATAATTTGTGGCAGTATAGCTCAAATCAGTATTTTTGCCAGATTATAATAAAATGGAGACTGTAGTTTATCATAATCGTAAACAGGCCCAAGGTTTTGATGAAATGCTTATCATATCATAACCCTAAACAAATCAGTTTTATTGACAAATCATGCAAAAATGCACGAGTTAGATGGGTAAATGGAGTAGGAAGGTAGCCACAAGTAGTGGTGACAATGATGGTGGTGATGGTAATTCCTAGGATTTTGATTAAAATATTGATTTCATCAAAGTTCTGCGACTTATAAAAGCAGAGATCCTTTGCCCACCGCCAAGGACTTCGAAGTTGGCGTTTAAAATAAATTTGTCGAAAGTGATAAATGATGGATATAACTTTTATTATATCAAATTAAATTAACGATCCGGGCCGAACGTCTACCTTTTCTCACATTAGAGGTATCTTATCTGAAATGATTGCTTCCATTACCTCGGAGAACAGACACGTTGTTTTGTAGTGAGGGGAGATAAAGAGATTAATGCGTAAAGCAATTAATTTTGATTGAGGTGTGTTTTATTAAGTAATAGTTTTTGTTCCCGATGTGGATTCGAAACGCACCGTGAACTTCTAATATGTACACAGATTATATTATTGCGTAACGCATATTAATTGTCTTAATTGTTAAGCTTTTTATGTAAATAAAGTGAATGTTAACATCAATTTTAGATAGTCTTGCCGGACTAGCCGCTATTATTCTGATTCCTGATAAAAAACATCCTAAGAAAACTAGAGTGCCACCACCACATTACATGTCTTTAAAGGACCAGAAAAAAAGACTATCAAAGTAGGTTGCACAAGTCAGTAGGTATTCGTACTTACTTAACACCCTGGTTGAGAGTCCAATTTCGGCAGTGAGTTTTGGTTAAAAGTAAACGAACCTTGACTAGTGCACCCTAAAATCCCTTTTTTGCTGGTCAAGTTTACTTTAACTTACTTTAGGTGCGTGGTGTGCCCTAATAAGTTTATACTGCAAAGCACACTCTTTGAAAACTCCACATGTTTTCCCTTTCAATAATAGAAGTAAACAAATAATAAAAAAAACCTTTATGGCAATCACCCGCGGTGACCACTCTAATCAGATCGTATAGATCGATCTTATCTGTAGATAAGGTTCGTCAAAGGAACTAATATAATATTATGAGTATCCTAAAGTGTTTGGCGTGTGGCTCGTTCCCACAGCGAGCTTTAATACATTTTCCATGTCCCAGTTAGCGCCCCATAAATTGATTAAGGGTCTTCGGCGGCGCTCAAAAGTTTTTTGTGCTATGAGACAGGTACTAAGCTTCTTCACGGACCAGCCGCGCATTCTCACACATATCTACGTGTGTACTATGTATTGTATACTTTTCTGACGTCATAATGAAAAAAGGCACATCTAACATTTTATAAATATGGAGAAAATCAAGTTTAAAGTTTTTATTGGTTTTCGGCGAAAAATATCGATTCTAATATTATTTTTCGAAAAAAGATGAATTAAAATAAATTCATTTTCACGATTCCTATACGATTACTGAAATAGAAGTTTTTTATTTTATTTGCATTTATTAAATAATCAACATTTTCTCTTTCAACGTAGCATAAAAAATAAATTAAAGTTATTAATATTACTAATAGAGGGCATAACTACCCAATTGTGGCTTTTCATTTTAACTTTTTGTGAAAAAATATGAAATTATTCAATGAAAAGGCATATTTATTACAATTTGCCTTTTCATTTTAATAAAAATTATACAAAAAACAGTTAAAAATCAATTAGGACATTTAAATAAAACTTTTATTTTGAAAAGGTAACAAAAATTATCGTCTCTAAACTTTAAAAAAAATACATTTATTAACTGTAACTTAACAAATTAACATAAATTATCAAGGAACTTATTTGGTTTTTTTTAAATAAAAGTCATTTCCTCCGTCTTCAATCTCTTTCGTTCTTTTATGCTAACATTATAAGTTTTGCGCTTTCTAATAGTTCCTTTCTTAGTCAGTCGAACATGGTTTGTTTCTTTATCTGATTCTTCCGATGATTCTAAAATTGTTCTTCCTGAAACTGGCTGCGAACATGGTATAAAGTCTGAGTCAGAACCATCACTATCGCTGCTTTTTTCCCGTACTTTTGGTAATCCGTAATTTTTATCCAATACTGAGTTATGTAGGCACAACACCACACAAATTCACCACAAATTTGTCAACTGACGATTGCAAAGTGGTCTTTGCAATCGTCCGTTGTAAAGTCGACATCTTCTGAAGATGCTCCGGTGTCGGAGCGAAACGATCGTCGAGTTAAATTTGTGGCGAATTTGTGTGGTATTGTGCCTACAAAGTCACTGTTAGCGGATTATAGCAAAGTAATTTTGTGTTCATTGTATACCCTGTATCTAACACAGAGTGCGGCACTACAACATGCTCCGAGCTTGATGCTTGCACCGTGTGTTGAACGCCACGTCTTGTTGATGGCGCGGAAGACCATTCGCCTACAGAATTATAGTTGCGTAAAGCAGCACTAACTAACCTTGCGCTTCGTGATTCCATATTGCTGAAAAAAGAACCAAGTTTATTTTGTAGTATAAACGGACAGAAACCAGTTAACAATTATTGCGTGTCTCGTATTCTAAATTATTTACGACCTACTAAAAATGTCATCATATTTTTAAAACTAAATCGCAATTAATCACTCAAAAATTTCACCAATAAATCATATTAATGTGTCACAAAAGAAGTTTTATATAATAAAAGCATGCAAATGTAACAAAAACTAATTAATCTTACCATCGCAGCACAGACAAACGTGGACTCACCAAGACACGTCAGGCACAACTGGCGGGATTCGCTTCGTACCTCGACCTCCTCACTTCACCTCTAGTCAAAGATTTTTGGTAGTAAAGGCATAATTGCTAGTTATGACTTTTCTTTTAAATTAAATGTGATGGTCTAGTTGGTAAACTTTTAACCAAAGAGCACATCTGTCGTAGATAAGCCTTTAATATTTAATGCATGTCAGATGCGACCTTTTTACGTACACAAACATAAAAAGTGGCTCAGTTGTGCCTTTTAAGCTTACGGTATTTTTGTTTATATTGTTCCTAAAATTGTACAAAAAATATTGGCAGATAGGCCTTTTTTTCTGATTCCGAATATGTATATAACTCAATTTCAGAAAGAATGTTAGTTGTGCCCTTTTTCCTTATGACGGCAGTTTTATTTACAAAAACTAGCCAGCGCTCCCGACTATGACTGATTTACAACTGTTCACGAAATAATATGTACATATTTACTTACGTGTCGTATAGGTTACGTAGTTTACGTGCAAAATCAGCACATTAATTAATACCTACTTTATAACAGAAGTCCAAACATAAAACCGGACTAAAGTATTAGGTACCAACTTTCGCCGATTCAGTCCGATTTTTGACGCAGAGAAGGATAGAACACACGAATTAACACATGCCAAAGCAGTCGATAGTGTGCATTCATTAGGCGTATAATCGTACACTTCCCACAGGCTATTGATGGGTCGCTCGATCTCCGACAAAAAGTGGTCGTCTGCGTTAGCTCTTAGACTATAGTCAAAATAGACAATATACCTACATATTTAATTAACAAAACACAGACAAACACAACTTTAAACAAAATAATTTATTTATTTAATATCCTATAAAGGGTGTATTCAGACATGTTGTCCAAAACGCGTCCCACGGGTTCAGTACATGATTCTAGGTTCCCCAGTGGTGAAATTTTTCGTCGAATTTTCCATGAAATTTCCGATATTTTTTACCTCTTTTTTAACTGAATACTGTATAAAATCATTATTACTATCTGTCTCAACGCAATTATAAATGAAAAAGTAATTATTTCATTATTTTCACTTAAAACGGTAATGTTATCAAATTTAAGATTTTCGTCGAACAGCTGATTGCTAGTGAACTAGTGTGAATACAGGTCGTTAACCTACATTCGTACTGGCCTTGAATTTATAATGAGGCTCGCGGCACAGTCAAAAGAAGTGCCGGGCGCGCGACGTCAAGGCCACGCTTTAACTCATAAAAGTCTCATATTGTGAATTTTGCGCGGAGCGTTGCGTGCGTTGTGATCGCGTTGTATGCAATACATTGCGCGCTCAAAAATGGCAATATTTGAAACCAATCATTTCTGACATAAATGAATTCAGTATTTTCACATAACACATTAAATGCAACCTTACCTCAAAGTTTTCATTAAGATGTCATTTACACCCTGTATAATATAAGTATTATAATATAACCCGTTATTAAATATAGTCAAATGTGTACACTGTATTTACACACACTGTATGTAGGTACAATTTACTCGGAACATTTAGCTAAATATCGCTTTAATGGTGTGAACTAATTTCCTGTCAGGAAATTGCTTTCCTCGACGAGTGCGCGCAATTTCCCTGCTTGACTTAAAGTCACCATTGTAACATCAATCATGTAGGTATTTTTGAATCTCTTAATAAATAATCGTCTGTCCACGGTTGCATTTGGGGCGTGGGCAACGTTACAAAATAAATAATTACATAAATAATACAGGCTTTTTTCTCGTCTTAAAGAGTTACGTGTACCAATTACCTACTAACTGGGATGATATTGGGTACTAGCCAAAACGTCATCCACTAAAAAGTTTATAAAAATCACGTTAGTGTTAATAATCCTGTTCGTAAAACTTATAATAATCCTGTTTATAAAAATCCTGTGTCTGTTTGTGGATGTTAGCTGCTCCGAAGCTGCGTCACAGAGTACCTACAGAGGGGAAGCTTCTAGTAAGCGGCCCGCTGTAGGTACACTCACACATATGCGCATGTTTGTCACCAACTGTACCGGTTAGTGGAACGCGCGCGCGTCCGTGAACAGTTGGTGAGTGTGTTTGTGTGAGTATACCTACAGCGGGCCGCTTGTGGAAGCTTCCCCTCTGTAGATTTACTACTCGTGTGGCTGCGTTGCAAGACTAGCTTCTGGACTAGAACGGACTTGGCATCAACATAAACGGCGACTAATATAGTATTAGTGTATTATCTATGGCGACTAATAATAGTCGTAATGGAAGATACTCTGGGAGAGTATAATACAATTATCCATAACCTCCGGCACATTTTATAATAATTTTCCAATATCAAAATGTACCGTTTTGACCTTCGATTTTGGCCATATTTTAGGACTAAATGGAGGGTATGTTTTTTGGGTGTATCAACAAAATTAAATCGTTAAAGTGACATAAAACTGTTCTGTATTTATCGTAAGGAGCTTTTATGGTGTTAAGGCACTGCGAATAAAATCAAATTATTGCGGTCCGCACTGACGATAATCCATTGTTGTCCTCTGAATATTTAAATCATTATAGTTACCTACTTACCTTCAAATTTTGTAAGAAGAAAAAGTAAATAGGTAGGTAATGGTTTTTGAACGTGTTTATTATTCTTTTGCCCGCTACTTTGAACATAGCATCCCAAATTAATTTTTTTAAATATTTTTTACATATTTTCGCGAGTATAAAAATAAGTAGCTATACCTATACTATACTATACTATTCGAATTTCAAAAATCTTTCGGATCTTTTCTGATCTCACACTCCTTTCGCAACTTTTCTTTTTAATTTCTTTCAGCGCTAACTCTAGAAACAAAAGATTTCATAAATTTTCCAAAATGTTTCCAAAGAAAGAAATTATTTTGCTATTAAAGAAGTAATAGATATAGTAATAGTATAAAGAGAGTTTGTTTATATAGGTAAGTAGGTAATTTGATGTTTTCTTTTTACTCTGCATGAATGTTAGAATAATAAAATAAATAATTTAACTCGATTTCATTGTTAGCCACATTGGTTAGCCATTATTTACCTACTTGCTTATCACTCAGTGACTCATGAATCATGATAATATTATTATCTTTTCAAAGATTATTATGAGTGCACAAATCGGCACTAATGTTTGAAACGTTTCTAAAATATACCCGTCTTCTCTATAGGTATTCTTTAAAAGTGTATTTATATTAATATACTGATAATATAAATCAAAATTAAATTCGATATAAAGAGACAACAAGGGGACAGTGGGGTACGTGGGCGACGCGGCGCGGCATTCTTATGCTAATCCGCGGAGAGATCCACATTCGAACGGGGTGGGCCAAATTGTTATTTATATTGTCACCTCCTCTTTTTGTTCGAACTTACCAAAACTCCGCGGCTAAATTGCCTTCTGACTTCATTCCGATATTTCATTATCTTGTTTTATCCTGAGAGGTACCCACATTTTGAAAAGCTCATGCTATGACTACGTAGTACACCTACGTTGCGTTATCAACTCCATGTTCCATAGATTTGAGATAGCTATTTAGGGTTCCGTAGAAGTACTTGTATAAAGTTCATAGTGCGACATTGACACGACTGCTTGACAGCAAAGAAGGGTTATGTTTTTCACGCGTATCCACTTACCCACTAAATAGGAATTCCCTGTGACCACATTCAAAATGTGATTTTTGAAATTTGCACGAACACAAGTGAAGGAAAAAATTCGAAAATCAGTGAGTTAGGTAAATGTTTGAATTGCAAAAGAGGTCGAAATTCAAAAGTGAGAAGTTAAAAACTACCGATTTTTATACAAAGATATTCTAATACCTAAGCATTTTATTCATCTTATACCTATGTCGTTCTGTATATTTTATACCTAGTAAAGAAAACCGAGGAAGATTCAATCTATAAGTAGTTTAGGTAAAAAGAATTTGCGTCAAAAATTACTTAAGTGTATCTTAAATATCTAAATTAAAATCGTCAAGGTCTTAATCGGCGTATATTATGCTTAAGCACACTTCAACCACGATCCTTTTAAAGTACCTAATAACTTAATTTAAAAGGTGGACGAATGAACCAATAAATAATATATGGGACACTTTTGGGCATAATTAAGTGCTTCTTAAGATTCCTTTATGCAAATATCTAAAAGCCCGGGTTTAATTAATCGAAGGTAACCCCGTGTCTGACATTATGTGATGTATGCGCCTTAATCAGACCGTCTAATTATTTTAAAACGGGTCCTAAATTAACTTGGAACCTTTTTATCTGATAATCGCGACACCTTCATTTTTATGAGCCTCTGAATTATATTTTTATTTGTTTTAACGATCATTGGGGTTTATTTGTTTACTTTACAATTTGAATTATTTTTAAGAACAAATTCAGATCAATTATTAGATAGATAGGTATATTTTACTTATTAAGTACAAGCGGACACCCGCGACTTCGTTCGCGTGGATGTTGGTTTTTAAAAATCCCGTGAGAATCATTTTTTTTCCTAAGCTCCTTTGAGCTCATACCTAACCCTTGCTAAAAACTGTTAAAAGTTCACTGCCGGATGTTTAGGTAGATCAAAATGTAAACATCTGCTAGTAAAAGTCCCATCAAAATCGGTCCTGCCTTTCAGAGATAAGCCAGTAATCTTTAAAGTATTTCCTTTCTAACAAAAAAAGAATGAATGAAATCCGACCACCCGTTAACGAATTACAGCTAAGTACACATTTTGACTTTCATCCCCTCTCCCAAGGGAACCGTGCTGAATTTCGGGATAAAAAGTATCATATTATATGTTACTCCATAGTATAAACTTAAATCATGCCGAGTTTCATTTCAATCTATTCAGTAGTTTTTACGTGATGCGCGCACAAACATACAGACAAACAGACAAACAGATAAACAGACAAAAATTTCAAAAACAGCTTTTTTACGTTCTATTTCTTATCCCTAACATCACCCAGTTATTATTTTGCAAAAATGTTCAATGTACAGATACGGCAATTCTACGATTTTATTATATGTATAGATTTTTCAAATAGGTGGATACTTACTAGATTATACCCCGTTTATATGTATGTAAAATCAAATAGGGAAGAGTGAATGCTCATATTTTTTAAAGTTTAAAAAAAAACAAACAATCCATCTCACAGACACAAAGCGATCAAAGAAAATAATAAACAACCGTGCTCAGTGTTAATACGCATTTAAGATAATATATTTTACTCTACAAAAATAAATGTCCACCTTATAAATCGTATAGGTCTTATCGTATTTCGATGCGACAGTAAAAACTCCGATAAGAACTCAGATCTAAACCTGGACACGTTTAGACCGCGCGCAGACGATCGACTATAATTGGTCCGATAAAAGTTGCCTTTAGACGCAAACGTAGCGTTAATGCAATCTTTTATTCCTAACATTTATCCTTGCTCACGCAGCTTTCCTGATAAGGCGTAATGTACGTAAGTTACACATAGTATGAGTAAAATCTTTAAAATTTATTTATTATTATACTACCACCATATATACATATAAGCCCATTACATTGAGCCACGCGAAAAAAAAACGATGGTCAGGAATATTCAGAAACGTCGGATTAAGGTATGGGGGGTTAGTTACAAGCT
Source organism: Melanargia galathea (assembly GCA_920104075.1). NCBI lineage: Eukaryota > Metazoa > Arthropoda > Insecta > Lepidoptera > Nymphalidae > Melanargia > Melanargia galathea. Next base: position 25,725,555 of record OV049856.1, on the reverse strand, counting down.
AAAGAAAGGATATTTAGAAAATTAGACTATTTGAACGTAACGTACGAGAGTGGGAGCGTAACAAAGCTGCAAAAAAAAACGTTATCTTGACATTCTGGAATCTCGAGGGCGGTTGATTTTTTTCTATTTTGAAGGAAATGATGCAAAAATAACAAAAGAATATAATCAGCCGATTTCCACAAACCGAAGTAATAAAAATCGCCTATGGAGATGAAAGCGTGCAGCTAGACGCTTTCCCCACCACTGAAAGGGGAAACATCGTATAACCTTTTGTTCTTCATCATTCACATTTAGCATCATCGGCTCCCCTACCCCTACCGCCGACTGATAAGTCATTATAGGCACTAGGGTATACCTAGAGAAGGATATTAATTTCTATTAAGTAATACAACGCAATCTGAAAAAAATTTCACCATATTACTAAGGTAAAGTTCTGGCATCACACCCCCCAAAATGACCCAAGAACTAACATAAATCGGTGATATAACAAAATCGGTGGTCTGCGTTATACTTAAATGTAAATTTTTCGTTTGTGTTCGGAGCCCTCTGCCTTTTTCAAGGTAACAAAAGTAAAACCATAACATAATTTCTTTCGGTATGTAGTGTCGTGGCTCGTGATCGAGACTCGCTGGATGCGAACCCTTGGATGAGGGCTAATCCATGACGCATCTTAATTTAGTTGTCTTGTATTGTTAAGAAGGGTCAGTGTTACAGCTGATAGCCACGAGTTTGTACGAGGTAACTGCAATACGGGAATTACTCAGACTGCTGCTATTTTATGTACCTATAGATAATGTATAAAAAGTACCTATACATAATTATAATACAAGACTTAGGTAATGTTTATTGGTGAAACGTAAGTAGATAGCTGCAACACATTATTAATGAATACATATTATAATAATACTTCGTTATATAGGTACTTACCACATTTACAAATTCTTGAAAGGTTATAGCTGCACTGGTAGCACTTCGAGCCTTATCCAAAAGTATCTATGAACAAAGAACGTTATCTCCTTATTTATATTATTTTGCTTCTATTTTTAACCCCCGACGCAAAAACGACGGGGTGTTATAAGTTTGACGTGTCTGTGTGTGTGTGTGTGTGTGTGTCTGTTCCCCTGTAGCGCTCAAACGGGTGGACCGATTTGAATGCGGTTTTTTTTTGTTTGAAAGATGAATTAGTCGAAAGTATTGTTAGCTATGTTTCATGAAAATCGATCCAAGATGGCCGCCGCTACAAAATGGCAGATTACATATTTTTTCACAACTCCCTTAATATGGGTATCAAATGAAAGGGATTCACTAGTAGAGTAGCACTATGCAAATCCAAGATGGCCGCCGCCACAAAATGGCGAATGTTGGGGGTTTTGTAAATTTTTAATTTATACTTGTAATATTGAGCTAAAACATACTAAATACTTATTTATACCTAATATTGGTACCTATACTGATCAAAAAGTTGTATAAAATTCAGTATTTTGAATAAATCCTTAATGATGCACTAGTACTAAATAATAATTAGATATCGTAGATCGTAGCATTAATCTCAGTCACCAATCACCTCATCGCGTGAATTCAAATGAAATTGATTTGTTTCAAGTATTTCAAGTAGGTAAGTAGACTTATTTACAGAATCGGTCTTGCATGAATCAGGCATAGATTGTTTGCTATAATCGCCAAATCAGAAAAATCTGCATGGTACCTACTCGTACAATGTGCAGCATGCGTTGTACCCTCCCGCTACTAGTCGTGAAGGACAAGTATAAATTAAAAATTTAAAAAACCCCCGACATTGGCCATTTTGTGGCAGCGGCCATCTTGGATTTGCAATAGTGCTATTCTACTAGTCAACCCCTTTCATTTGATACCCATATTAAGGGAGTTGTGAAAAAATATGTAATCCGCCACTTTGTAGCGGTGGCCATCTTGGATCGATTTTCATCAAACATAGCTAACAACACTCTCGACTAATTCATCTTTCAAACAAAAAAAACCGCATTCAAATTGGTCCACCCGTTTGAGCGCCACAGGGGAATGGACAGACACACACACACACACATACACACACGCACACACACACACACACACAGACACATCAAACTTATAACACCCCGTCGTTTTTGCGTCGGGGGTTAAAAAGCAAGTAAGCAAGCAAGAAATACACACCATTACCACGCAACTCCATGCAAACACAAATAAAACACTACGCAAAGACACGGAGCTTCCTCCGGAGATGTTGACTCTACAATGCACATTTAATAAATCTACCACTAGTTCCAAAAGCTTTTTATACACAAGGTATAAGTACAAAGTCTGAAAATCATGACTCTATACCCGAATTACTAATTCCGCGGAATTCTGACGTTTCGTAATGTTACCAGAGATACTTATAACAATTCCCACAAAAAAGATAAAAAATTCAAAACTTATGCAAATACAAATGAACTGCCGCATGTAGCTATGACAAATGCCTGACAGACATTTCATGGTGATAATGTCATTCGACATCCATTTTTGAATAATTTTTTTCAATGTGCTTCTTTTGTTTTCTATTGCTGTTAGTGTGCACTTTCTATTTTCCACTCTTGGTGTTTTCTATTTTAGGGCGAAACGACTAATATTATTATTCGGCATATGGCTTTTTATGATGACAGGGAATTAAAGTAGTTTGGGGTAAAATCGTACTTCGTAGATGTTAACCCTGTTCTCCATACAAATAATTCACCTGTAAATGACAATGACAGCTGTCAGAATTCCGCGGAATTAGTAATACGGGTATACAATCTTAAATTACTTTATTGATGACCAATTAATATTTACCTCACGTTTGTGGGGTGGCACCTGCGCTATAAAATCTGGATTCTGAAGGGTCTGTAGGAAGTCTGGCCACGGAATCTCGCCGAAGCCCTCCGGATCGAACTGCAGATAAGGGGCGCAAACAATCGTTAACATAATATTCACACCTACTGAAAACTATTCGGTCACGTAGCCTAAAGATTTAGTTTTCAACAGAGCATCCGAAATGTCATAATCACACCACCCATTCTGGGAGTTCCTAGTCTAGGAGCTAGATGTAGAATTTTAAATTAAATGGAGACAACGAAATATGCTTATGAACCTACTTTATAATAAAGGTTTTATAATTTCCATGAGATAAGATAGTTTTCTTCAATAGTAAAGCCGTTTACGAAGGTTTTACTTAACAAGATTTTTTCTTCCAGATGAACTTTAATATGGAACATGAAGCAATATGGCACAGTGCCCGACATAGGTCTCTTGCATGGACTTCTACACATCGCGGGCTTGTATCGCTTGTATATCTAGCGGCTGCCTGCACTCATTACTCAGATATCGTCAGCCAACCTAGTGAGCGGGTCTGTCACCACTGCGCTTCCATATTATGTACCCCGTGATTATCGACTCTTGGAACAATGTCCTCCGGTAATTGCCAATTCAGCTTCCTAACTCGATGACCTAAGTCATTGTGGCTAATTCTGTAGTACACAATCTTTAAACTAATCTAAATTGACAGGTTTAAAAATAGTGTTACCCTTTTCCGCAAGTATCACTGTCAAAGAGATAAGAATATATTTAGCCCTGTCATTTTAGTTTAGGTTTAGAGATTGTATACAACTTTACATCGATGTAAGTATACTTACAACAGAATTAGCCACAGTAACTCTAGTTCTCCTACGAATCTCCTCATTTCTGATTTGAACACGCTCTCACCGTCTCTCAACCTATTCGTAATATTGTTGTTATAACTTTGCCGGTTTCCAAAAATTTGTGGACAAAAAACAAAAAGCGCCCCTATCTACGCGGCAGTAAGTATTATCTCAATGTTCCGTACGTGACGAGACAACGTTTGATCAGAGGCGCTACCGCCACTTTTTATCTGCTTATAAAACTCTTGTACCCCGCTTCTGTACATTTTAATCAGTCGAAGACAAAAAAAATATTCTATGAAATTCGTTTCGACATCGTAAAACGACACTTTTGTGAAATATGCGGTGCTTCAACTCTCATGTTTATGCTGAAAGTGTCGTCGCGCCTGGAACGACCCTGTTGTTTTCGTTAACGAAATATTCACAAATTGCATGTTTAAAACATTGACGTTTCGAGAGCGTGATTGTATTCTGCAGCGCGGTATTATTTTAATTATTATTTTGAACAAGAATAAAAAATATTACCTACTGCAGGTTTATCAATGTTTTTAGTGCATGTCCATTTGCATACACAAAAAAAAGATTCATTCATTCAGTCATTGTGTGCAGATTCCTTTTCGGACATTTAACAAGTAGGTATCCAACTGTTCTACCACCACATTTCAAAGACTTATTTATTTTTTAAGCAGATTTACTATTTTAGATATTATTGAGTAGGTAGGTAAATAAGTAACGTAGCGTTTTCGATAAAAACGATATAATAAAAAATCAATTAGTTATCTTCCTTATTAGTCTTCTTTCAATCTCTACATTTTGTACTTAAAGTTAATACCTATATTTTTTAAAATTATAAAACATCTATGAGTTCATCGCATCATTTCATTGTTAGCGACTAGGTATTATTTAATAAATTATATACCTACCTCCGATCTTTTTATATTACATTATTAAGCATTGTGAATATATTAAACAGCGGCTCATATTTTTAGCCAATGATTCCATGGTTATTTTAAGAGAGTGACATAGGTATCTACCTATACGAGTAGTTGAAAGAATTAAGTTTTAAATTACCCTTGCCCACTCCACACTCCTTTTCCTTTAGGTAATTCCAAAACGCAATATTCCGAATTTAGACATAAAAATCGAATTAAATATACATATATAATTAACTCATATGTAACGAGGTACCTAGCGTTAAAAAACATTCTATGGTTTTCAACACTTGGCAGTCATGGGCATTTAAAATTGTGTTTACTGGTAAAAAGATTTTCTTTTTATGAACTTACCCTATCAAATAGAAGGCGCCATTTCTGAAAGCAGAAAACATTACTTAAGAAATAGATTTCATATAAGTAAATAACTATTTTCGTTTCTAGTACCTACCTACTTACTTACCGTCTTATCGAATTTTAGCAAAGTAGTTAGGTAGTTTATCTAAATTAAAAAATCACGCAAATCGGTTCAGAAATCTCGGAGAAATCGGTGTACATACATATTATACCTATATATAGAAAAAAATACGCGCTGAACATCCTCCTTTCAACCTCCTTTTTGAAAGTCGGTTAAAAATTCTAACAAGCTAGCATAACATTCAATTTCTAAGTAAGTAGACCTCCTGTTTGCTCGTAAACTCACATCGTGCATCAACTCTCGCCGTATTTCCGCCTCGTCCAACTCCGAACCGAGATCTGTATGGTCTGTATCGTAAAGGGGTTCCGCCGCCCTTGAGAGCGATCCCAGCGAGTCTCGAGCGGATGCGAGCGACCCCGTGACCGTCGGCAGCACCCCCGCCTCGATCCCCGACTCCATGGACGTGTTAGCCGACAGGACAGTGGCGACGGGCGGCAGCAGTCCCCCGCCGCCGCAGCCACTGCCCACCCAAACCGACATGCTGGCAACACCGGCACACACATATACACGGCACTGATATATTTAACTTCAAAAACTAAACCGATATCGACACTGACATTATTTGGCACACCCCTTACTTAGGTCATCACATCGTCATCACTCCTATTAGGTACAAAGTTTATAATCTGCTCTCAGCGTTTGAAAGCGCTATTCTCAAATTTTGCTGCGGATGAACGGATTTTTTGAAATGTCTTTCGAAGGAGCTTTCATTTGGTTACTTATTTAAAGTTTACGATAGTTTTAAAATTGAGTCGAAAAATGGAAATTTTTGGACAGATTTGGACCGAAATTTTACTGAATGGGACAGTTCTTTTTGGACTTTATTGTCTTCGATGCATCGTGGTGTAAAAAGACGGCAGTAAAGATATGAAAACTTGTGATAAGGCACGTTGTTCGATTAAGCTCTACCCAGCGACTGGTGCGCCTGAAACAAAAAAAAAACAGTGTGGAAGCTCGATGTAGATGACATAATTTATGTAAGACCGTGCCCATGTCCTAACTCTTAGCAGTGCCTCGTAAGAAGTTCGACGTACGGATGTCCGGAGCCACGGATTGGAATTTAATGTGTATAGAGTACCTACTTAAGTGATAATTATAAGCAACTATAGCTCGGACGAGGTACGACACGGGCATTTTTACGTGAATCATCCCTTATGCAAGCCTTGCAGCACTTGGCTGCAAGACTTGCAAGTGAGTAGAACCGCAACAAGAGGCGCATTTTTCAATACTGAAAAAGCAAGTGACATCAGCGGAATCAGGCGCGCCGTAAAATGCGTTGCGTTCACTTTTTGCCCCCTTGCGGGTCTCTTGCAACTCGCCGCCTCCATAGATTAAGGACCACTTCACATTTTGCCTCGCGCTATGCGGGTCACCTTTGGAATTACATAAGTAACTCTACTTAGTTGAAAAAATAGAACTATTTTAAGAGAACGCGTATTATAGACATTTTATACGTATATATGTACCTAGTATGTATCAGTATGATAGAAAATGTAATTCTATCTCAAACAGTAAGTAAGGCTAATTTATTTATTAGGTAGGTAGTTACTTTTTATGCGCCTGACTAAACAACAGGAAATCAGCCAATCCCTTACCATAGTGAATTTATCGTTTAGGGGAAGCAAGGAGGAAAGCGCATCGGCCCTGAGGGCTGGGGCCCTCTTGACGTTACCATGGCAACGTGTCGTTTCATTCAGCGTGCAACAGCACCCCTTGCTCAACACGTGCAAAATGTAGATAGCTCACGATCTCCTCCGTATTATCAAACTACGAGTAGGTCTACGATAGTCTCAGATAGATAGATAGAGCATAGGAAGTGCGTCAGAGAAGCAGAAGTATTTTTAATCTCATCAAAATGTGTTGCACAAAGGTTGCACGGCATAAATTCTTAATACTAACTTCCTTTGCATATAAATTGTATTAGTAGCGCAAAAACCTAATTAGGTACTTAGGTAGAAAGGTATACCTACATATCCATTGAAATGTAAAATTGCCAATTAACCTCCTCCTTGAACCGAGTGAGGCTTCTCGTCAAATTCAAATTAATTAAGGTAACCTCTCTGTAAAGTATCTATCTACACATTTATTACAGTTTTATCTAATATCAAAATATTGGATGATGAAAAAATATTTTGGATAAAGGGTAAAAGCTTAAATTAATTTGCTTAAATTGCTTTAAAATTTAAAAAAATATGCTAAGAAAATTTGGAAATTATATTTGTTTACCTTTTAAAAACAACCCTAACCTTTTTCTATAAGGAAACTCTAATAAATCGAGCACTTACCGTTATCTAATCGTTGAATCACTATCATAAAGGTAAATCCACACTGTACTGCATTTCCAAAAATTTGTAAAACGACATTTCGTGTCAAGAACTCATTATCATTAAGCTTAGGGTTGCGGCGAGCATTACAGAATACGTCAAAACATGTCGTGGTGCATTGAAAGTGAGAATGGCGTCCAGATTCTGGCGCATGCGTAGCGGAAATTCCCTAAGGGTCTTATGAGTGCATTGAAATAATTAATGAGATAGGCTCCTTACCTGGCATACATGCACGTACGAAACACAGTAATTGCGGTTCCGTGATATCTCTCAGTGAAAGACGTGCTTTTCCATAAAGCGCCTACACAAAAGTTTAGAGCAATGCATCTGTAAAGTGATAAAGTATGTATAATGAAGTCTGATAAAGTTGGATTTTCAGTTAAAGACAAGACTGGAAGTTACAGTTATGACGAGATGAAATATTATCTTTTAAGAACGTTGAAATAGAATTTAGCGTATGCAACATGCATAGATTAAGTCAAAGATTTGTACAATAAACTTGTTGTTTGGGTGTCTTACCATCTGGCTGTTCTCAGCTTAGGTACATAGTACATACATACTTACCTACCTAATTTTAAAAGATTAATAGACATAATCAGTAGATAGATAGTTAGATCCAAGTGGTTAGACTAGATCCCTAGAAATTGACTTTAAATAAATACCAAGCTGAGCTGAACTTATATAATCCTAACATAATCATAATATTCTAAACACCTATCTACTGAAATCGTCAGACATAGTACCTCTGAGAACAGCCGATCAGTTATAATAGGTACAGTACCTACTAGTGTTGCGCTCGGTGCGCGAGCTGCAAGCAGCTCGCGTGCCTTGTAGTCTTTTCAATATTCGTAAAATAAAGAAATGGGAGGCCATACCAAATATCAGAATATACTGGAGAGTCTCTTGAAAGATAGAAAGAAATATTGGTATCACGTTTCGTATCTTTTCTGAAAGGACACTAATCAGTTCTATGCATGCGTTTAGTGGAAAAAAAGGATCTATACAAAAATGTTCTGGAGATCCACTTGAAAATTAAAAAGAAATTTTGTATGGACACGAATTTTTTTGTTCTGTAGCTATCTTTTTTTTACTGGCTCACCAAAGGGCCTAAGGTCTTGAACATTTTTAGTTTCAGGACCATGCCTCTATGATTGATAGTTTTTGAGGGCCGTTAGGGTTCTCTGGTAATTTTTCCGCATTCACTACGTTTTGTGATTTTTGTGAAAAAAAATCTTTAAGTTCTATTTATAAGTGTTGTAGGGGGAAAAATTTTCATACAAAAATGTCTAAGAGAGCCTCTTGAAAAGAACCCAAAAAATTTGTATGGAGAGAATTTTTTTTGTTCGGTGGCCATGTTTTTTTTACCGGTTCACCCAATGGCCCAAGGTTTTTAATAACATTTGTTTGGGACCATGTCTGTATGACTGGTAGTTTTGGAGGACCCATGAGCTACTCTGGTAAAATTTCCACATTCATGACGTTTCATAATTTTCCTGAAGGAAGACCCATAAGTTCTACGCACATAAATAGTGAAGGGAAAAAGTTCCATACAAAATTGTTCTGGAGAGCCTCTTGAAAAGAACCCAAAAAATTTGTATGGAGAAAATTTTTTTTGTTCGGCGGCCATCTTTTTTTTACCGGTTCACCCAATGGCCCAAGGTCTTTAATAACATTTGTTTGGGACCATGTCTGTATGATTGGTAGTTTTGAAGGACCCATGGGGTACTCTGGTAAATTTTCCACAATCATGACGTTTCAGAATTTTTCTGAAGGAAGACCCATAAGTTCGACGTATATAAATAGTGAAGGGAAAAGGTTCCATACAAAATTGTTCTGGAGAGCCTCTTGAAAAGAACTCACTAAATTTGTATGGAGAGAATTTTTTTTTGTTCGGTGGCCATCTTTTTTTTCACCGGTTCACCTAATGGCCCAAGGTCTTTAATAACATTTGTTTGGGACCATGTCTGTATGACTGGTAGTTTTGGAGGACCCATGAGGTACTCTGGTAAATTTTCCACATTCATGTCGTTTCATAATTTTCTGAAGGAAGACCTATAAGTTCTACGCACATAAATAGTGAAGGGAAAAAAGTTCCATACAAAATTGTTCTGGAGAGCCTCTTGAAAATTACCCAAAAAATTTATATGGAGAAAATTTTTTTTTGTTCGGCGGCCATCTTTTTTTTACCGGTTCACCTAATGGCCCAAGGTCTTTAATAACATTTGTTTGGGACCATGTCTGTATGACTGGTAGTTTTGGAGGACCCATGAGGTACTCTGGTAAATTTTCCACATTCATGACGTTTCATATTTTTCCTGAAGGAAGACCCATAAGTTCTACGCATATAAATAGTGAGGCGAAAAAAGTTCCATACAAAATTGTTCTGGAGAGCCTCTTGAAAATTTGCAAAATTTTTGTATGGAGACGAAATTTTTTTTTGTTTGGTGGCCATATTTTTTTCACCGGTTCACCCAATGGCCCAAGGTTTTGAACATTTTTTGTTTCGGGACGGTACCTTTCCGACTGATAGTTTTCGAGATCCCTTAGGGCACCCTAGTCAGTTTTCCACGTTCAGCTCTCTCTATAATTTTGTAGACCTTATATTTTTGAATTTTACACACATGAAAATTATGGTGAAAAAGTCCCATACAAAATTGTTCAGGAGAGGTGATCAGTACCTGACTTCAAGTAGCTTTATATATATAATTATAGACCAAGATCCCAGTGCGATCTGACATAACTTATTTTCGGAAAGATGAAACCTGCTCTCAGTAGTGTCTCATTTGCTTTGAATAACTGCGTAATTGTGATGTTCGTAACTGGGGTACTTATGGAGATATCAAGTGTGAAAGGTAACTAGAAATAAGAGTAACTTAACTCACTTTCACATGGCTGATTTTTATATATTATATATTGTAGAATATCACTCCAAACCACTACCAACAGTATCAGACACTTTACATGGGCCAGAACTTTTATCAGACGCTTTAAAGTGTGTGTGTGTCTGTTCCCCTGCAGCGCTCAAACGGGTGAACCGATTTGAATGCGGTTTTTTTTGTTTGAAAGATAAATTAGTTGAGAGTGTTCTTAACCATGTTTGATGAAAATCGATCCAAGACGGCCGCCGCTACAATATGGCGGATTACATATTTTTTCACAAATCTCTCTATATGGGTATCAAATGAAAGGGCTTGACTAGTAGAATAGCACTATGAAAATCCAAGATGACCGCCGCAACAAAATGGCAAATGTCGGGGGTTTTTTAAATTTTTGATTTATACTTGTTAAATATTTGTAGACAACTATCATAAAGTTATATTTCATCAGTCAGACAAATTGTAATGACAAAACATCCACTAATCACAAAAATTATTCAACCGTGAATATGAGCGCGAGAGCAGTTAGGTACCTTTCATACTTGATATCTCCATAAGTACCCCAGTTACGCAGTTATTCAAAGCAAATGAGACACTACTGAGAGTCTAAGATTTCATCTTTCCGAAAATAAGTTATGTCAGATCGCACTGGGATCTTGGTCTATTATAACTGATCGGCTGTTCTCAGCTTTGCCTATAAGAAGACAAGTACATACTTAATAACTTATGAGTTTGTAAACAGTTAGGTTAGATGATAGATCTATAGAGTATTTAATGAAATCATCAGACTGGTTAATAGGTAAGTAACTGAATTTTTTTTCAGAAGATTTAATATTCATACATATTAAATGTACCTTCTGATATTTATTTAGAACAATCTAAGATTAAAAAAAGAAAATAAAAGAAAATGTTTAAAAACTTTGTCTATATTTGAAAAACTCTTTGCCTTCGTCAATAAAAAAAAGTGGCAATATTGATTGATGTTTTGCTGTCACTGTCAAAGTGTCAGCAAATTACGTAAATAACAAAATATTTATCGGAAACTTTCAAAATAAAATCAAAGTGCGCAGAATAAATTACGGAAATTCATGTTTAAAGTGGAAAAGTGGCGTTGTTTTGTTTATTTTCCATCTAAATAATATGCCTACGGGCCGCGCTGTGCTTTTGTTGCGACGTCTGTCGACGGGTGATAGTAGATTGAAGAATATAAATATAAATCAAAACACGAGTAAGGACTCTACATTTTCACTCCCGGTTTGCATACATAGAGATTTAGGAGCTAGTAAAAGGTAAGCCATAGTATTTTAAGTATTCCTAGTAACTGTTTACTGAAGTAAGCAAACTTTGTACCTTTTAATATTAGTATACGACCAAGTTATTAATAGATTATTAAAGGACAATGTGACCTTGTTTTCCGCGATATAAACAAGCGATATAGTTCTAAATACAAATATACAATCGCACCACAGGTTTTTATTATATGAATGTCTATTTAAAATAATCCATTTTATCCACATGCCAATCGTTGAGGAAGTGTGTAAAAAGGAATGAAATTCATTAAAATTTTGCTCAGCTGAATTTTATTCACTTACTATGTTTATATTTTTTTTAATCTGTTTTTTAAATACTATATCTTAACCTAGCACAAATTAACACACTGTTAGATACAATAAATTTCTTAATTTTTAGGGTTCCGTACCCAAAGGGTAAAAACGGAGCCCTATTAATGTCACTCGGCTGTCTGTCTGTCTGTCTGTCCGTCTGTCCGCCGGTCACAGGTCTCTAGCTCGCAGACGAAATGAGTTACAAACCTGAAATTTTGGTATTTGGTGTAAAACGTTGACCCAAAATCAAATATTGAATTAAAAATTGAATTAAATTATTTTGCGTTTTTCTTTCACGGTTTCTTGCGATGTCTAACTCGGAAATTAAATATTTCTTAGACCCAAAATATTATATTGTTCATAATTATGTACGGAACCCTGAAAGAGCGAGGCCCGACTCGCACTTGGCTGATTTTTTATATGCACTGGTGGTAAATTCTTATTCTTTTTTATACTTTTAAAGATATTTTCTTAATTATGCACAGCTTGGATGAATATAATTGAAAAAGAGGTATATTTTTGCCAAATGTTCACATTTACTGTTTTGAAAGCAGAGTGATGATATCTATACACTTGAAATAAATACTGTTTTTTTTATAGATTTTCTTCCTTTGATCTCAGTAATCTATCACCACTATTACTCGCAAGAAATTTCAGCGACAATATAATAAAAATGGCTACAGCAAATACAGAAACAAATCAAGCAGAAAAACCTAAATATACTAATAGACTGGTAACAGAAAGATCACCGTATCTGCTACAACATGCCCACAATCCTGTAGATTGGTATCCATGGTGCCAAGAAGCTATTGAAAAGGCTAAAAAAGAAAATAAACTCATATTTCTATCAGTAGGATACTCTACTTGTCATTGGTGTCATGTTATGGAAAAAGAGTCTTTTGAGAATGAAGATGTAGCCAAAATCATGAACGAACACTACATTAACATAAAAGTTGATAGAGAAGAGCGTCCAGACATAGACAGAGTTTATATGCTCTTTGTCATGGCAACCACAGGAGGAGGGGGGTGGCCAATGTCAGTCTTTCTCACTCCAGAACTACGCCCCGTAACCGGTGGCACATATTTCCCACCTGAAGATAAATGGGGACGTCCGGGTTTCAAAAGTGTCTTGCTTACATTAGCAATAAAGTGGAGGGAAAATCGTTCTCAGTTTATAGAAGCTAGTAGCAATATTCTGAACGCTTTACAAAACATTTCGAAAGTACAAGATGCGACGTCATCAGTGCCAGGAGAAGCTACGTGGTCTAAATGCGTGCGTCGTTATATGGCGTCATTTGAACCAGAATTTGGAGGTTTCGGAAGAGCACCAAAATTTCCACAGGCTTCTATATTCAACTTTCTGTTCCACTACTACGCGCGCGATAAACACGATCCAGAAGGGAAAAAGTGTTTAGAAATGTGTCTGCATACATTAACGAAAATAGCCAAAGGCGGTATCCACGATCACGTGTCCAGTGGATTTGCTCGTTACTCGGTCGATAATGATTGGCATGTTCCACATTTTGAGAAAATGCTTTACGACCAAGCGCAACTGTTAGTTGCATACTCAGATGCGTATCTCGCAACGAAAGACGAATTTTTCGCAGATGTCGTTAGAGATATAGTGAAATATATAAACAGAGACTTGAGGCATGAATCTGGGGGATATTATAGTGCTGAAGATGCAGATTCTTATCCATTTTTTGGCGCTACACATAAAAAAGAAGGGGCATTCTGCGTTTGGGAATATGATGAGCTGAAATCGCTTTTGGAAGGAAAACAGCTTGGGTCACTGTCCTACTTTGAAATATTTTGTGATTATTTCAGTGTCGAAGAAAGTGGCAATATTTCACCTGACAGTGATCCTCATGGCGAACTAACAAATAAAAATGTTCTTATCATCTATGGTAGCAAAGCAGAAACCATGTCAAAGTTTGGTATAACCATGGAACAATTCAATGAAGTTATTACTGAATGTATTGATATTCTATATGAAGCACGCTCGAAAAGGCCTCGTCCACATTTGGATAGCAAAATGCTTTGTTCCTGGAATGGGCTTGCAATAGCTGGTTTGGCGCAAGCTGGTCAAGGATTAGGCGAAAAGAGTTTTGTGGAAGACGCCATCAAAACAGCTCAATTCATTAAGCAATACTTATATGATCCTAATACAAAAACATTGCTTCATTCTTGCTACAGAGGTGACGATGGAACAATTGCTCAAACGTAAGTTTAATAATTCAATTCATTTGTCCACACTGTAAACATGCAGGCACAACAAATTACTTACAGCTTTTTCCTGTTATGGAGCATGCATATGCATGTTATAGAGGTGCATAAAAAATTTGCACACATTCCAAACTTTGTGTAGTGGTAACAAAAAATGTGCATACAGCTTAAATCGGTCACCTATCCAGTTACCAACTTTGGTCATTGCTTTACCTGTTCAATCAATTAGTATGCTCTGTGGTAACTAGGCTACACGTTTCTCAATCAAATCTAGGATTTTAATATTGAAAATTATATTTTTATGATCCATCCAATGTTTAATATGGGAATTTAATTTCTGTTCCAGTAATCAACCAATCCAAGGATTTCTGGATGACTATGCATTCTTGATCAAAGGTCTTCTTGACCTGTACGAAGCTTCGCTTGATCTCAACTGGCTGAACTGGGCGCGGGAGTTGCAAATCAAACAAAACGAACTATTTTGGGATGAAGAAAATGGAGGATATTTCACATGCTCCACAGATGATACCTCCGTTATTTTAAGACTGAAAGAAGGTAAAGAAGTGCTTTGGGCTAAATCTATGTAGTTAACTGAAAAGCAAATAATTTCTTTAAATATTGACACAGTGACTGGTGACAGCATTGCTGGCATGCCCACAGTGGCACGGTTGTGTAAACATTTTTTAATTCCAGGGGTAGTATACATTTATTTACATTTACCTAAATATGTACATAGGTTAATATATTTGTCATTATTACGACAAATATATTAACATAATATTATATTTTTAACCCCTGACGCAAAAACTACAGGGTGTTATAAGTTTGATTGTGTGTGTGTGTGTGTCTGTCTGTTCCACCGTAGCGCCCAAACCGGTAAACCGATTTGAATGCGGTTTTTTTTTTGATTGAAAGGTGAATTAGTCGGGAGTGTTCCCAGGTATGTTTGATGAAAATTGGTCCAAGATGGCCGCCGGCATGGCCGCCACAAAATGGCGGATTACATATTTTTTCACAACTCCCTCATTATGGTTTTCAAATGAAAAGGCTTGACTAGTAGAATAGTACTATGGAAATGGCCACTAAATAGCGAATGCCGGGCGTTTTTTTAATTTATACTTGTTATAATGAAGAAACTCAACCTACAACCTTTCTACGTCCACAGATCAAGATGGCGCCGAGCCATCAGGCAACAGCGTGGCGTGCCACAACCTGCAGCGTCTGGCGACGTACGCCGACAAGAGCGAGGCCCCGGAGGGCGGCGACCGGGAGAGGGACATGGCCAAGAGAGTGCTGACGGCGTTCGCCAAGAGGCTGATGGACTCCCCCACTGCGTTGCCGGAAATGATGTCTGCCCTTATGTTCTACAATGACTCGCCTACACAGGTACTTATATTTTAATCTTCGAAAATGTTAACTAATTTCATACATTAGGTGACTTTCGGAGACTTAGGGCCTGTTTCACCACCTTCTGATAAGTGTTGGATAGCCTAAACGCAAGTTTTGTCCCTTTCTTACTTTATGTCAAAGTGTAAGTGACAAAGACAAAATATGTGAATAAGCTATCCAACACTTATCAGAAGGCGGTGAAACAGGCCCTTAGAAAACGAGTGTGTAGTTTTAATTGTTAGCACTTTCTTTTATTTTCAGTAAAGCTTCCAAAAGTAGTTCTTTAATCACCACTGTCGCAGAAAAGTTACATGAGAAATCGGTTCAGTAGTTTTCAAGATAAAATGTATGATTTAGTTGGTTTAACTTTAAATTTTTTAGATTATCACTTGTTATTATTTAAACTACAAATTTCAAGTGATCAAGGAGGGCTTTTTTTTGAGGGGGTAGAAATCACGAGATACACAACTTGTTCCGGAAGAGTTCAGGTTATGTGGGGTTTCTAAATTCTACTCACTAAAACACTAAAACCAGTGGCCGCTCTCGGCGCATATATTCAGAAGGCTCCAAGATCTCCTAAGAATGCATCGCTGATTTCCGTGCGCGAAGCTTTATGAGCTCATTCTTGTGCCACGTTTCAAAGCATGACGGCTTGTTTCAAGGAGGCCTACAGTAGTTTAATATCGTCGTTTGTTTGAGGTGTTGATCGCGGGCGGGTGCTCGGACCCGCGCACGCTGGAGCTGGTCCGCGTGGTGCGCTCGCGGCTGCTGCCGGGCCGCGTGCTGGCCGTGGCCGACCCGGCCGCCGACTCGCCCGTCGCTATGTCCGACATACGTGAGTCCGCTCGCTTGCTTCTATACTAGTATGCTTCCTTACTGACATTCAGTTCGCTTGAGGCCCAGCGCACACATCTGGAAGTGCGGCGGAGAGCATTTTAATACATATAAACCTTAACGACTTGGAAATATGATTCATTGGCATTCCAAGAATAAATACGCGCGTGGCTATCGGATTACCCACAAGATCATGCGCGTCAGTGCCCGCTCTCGTTGGCTCTTGGCGCCACTCGGGATCGCCTAAATCCGCACGCGCGACTCAAGGAGATGCTCTCTGTCGCACTTCCAGCAGTGTGTGCTGGGTCTAAAAACTACAGTTTTTTTGGAGAGATTATTAAATTATTAGAGCATGGTGGATTTTATTGACAACTAGGGGAACCGCTTGGCAAACGTTGTCCTGTCACATTGTTTGGAAAATTTAAAAAAAATCTGAAGGTCGACAACAGAGCCACCTACCAAGTTCAAAAATGATCCATGTGACCCCTAAGTATAAAAAAAATCATCAAAATTGGTCAAGCTTAGGAAGATTTAGTACATTTTGTTTTATAACACTGAGGCCAGTGTGAATTCACAGTTATATGGCCTGAGCAATAATAGCCTATTGTTTAAGACTTGCTTGCGTTATAAGCAATTAAATATCATTTGCTTTAAAGGTGAAGGAAAACACCATGAGGAACCCTGCACACCTAAGAGTTCTCCATAATCTTCTCATAGGCGTGTGAATTCTATCAATCCGCACTTGGCTAGCGTGGTGAGGAGATCCGTGCCCTGTAGGGGGTCGGTAATGAGTTGATAATGCACTATTGTCGCACCTAATATTAAGTCCAAGCTGTACGCATATTCGAAGGGAAAAGGGGACGTCATATAGTAGTCGTGTTCAGGTTGGTTAATATCTATATATATATAAAAGAAAGTCGTGTTAGTTACACTATTTATAACTCCAAGAACGGCTTTACCGATTTTGACGAAATTTGGTGTAGAGGTAGTAGACAAGGCCTTGGAAAAGGACATAGGGTACTTTTTATCCCGGAAAATTAAAGAGTTCCCAAGGGATTTTTAAAAAATATTTTCCCATACAAAATGTTCACGGGTTTCGTAACTGTCAAACATCCCGTCGCGTGGATACGGTAAACTCTTACCCGTACCTACATATATTATTATTCTTCTGTACGTGTGTTTGTCACCTAACTCCTCCTAAACGGCTGGATCAATTTGGATGAAATTTTGTGTGTATATTTCAATGGGTTCCTGGATGGTTCGAAAACACAATTACTGGTGATGCTGATGTCGGCATGTCACCACCGGGCAGGACGAAGTCTGCGGGATCCACTAGTACTTTAAATAAACTAATGTGTTTGCAGTGCTGAGCCGGATCCTTGGCGCGGGCGACGTGCCCACGGTGTACGTGTGCCGGCGCTTCGCGTGCTCGCTGCCCGTCACCGACGTGCGCCAGCTCGAGACGCTGCTCGACGAGCCCGCTAAACCAACACCCAACAATTAACATATTAAAAAACAATCGTCGTCGTCGTCGTCCTCAACCGATAGACGTCCACTGCTGGACATAGGTCTCCTGTAGGGACTTCCACACGGCGCGGTCTTGTGCCGCCTGTATCCAGCGACTCCCTGCGACTCTTTTGATGTCGTCGGTCCACCTAGTGGGGGTCTACCAACACTGCGCTTTCCGGTGCGAGGTCGCCATTCTAGCACCTTGGGACCCCAACGTCTATCTAAAAACAATAATATAAATCCTGAAGTGAAAAAAAAAAATAGATTGTCTGTAAAGTCGGTTTACGGTCGGACGATAATTTTACGTGATAACGTCATAAGAAAACAAAGAGATAGATGCATCACAAGCCGAACGCGTAGACTGATCGTGCCTTCTCTATCGCTTGTTCCGCGCTCTCGCTTGCACGCGGTACGTGTGACAATGAGTGATGCTTTTTCGTGCGTGTAGCCGGCGTTCATCAATTTATAAGACGTTATCACGTCAAAAAGTAGCCCGGAGATAGCAACGGTTCAATAGGGTAGTTGACAACAGCTGGACATAGGTCACTTTGAGGTTGGATATAGACTTTGTTGATATTATCGTCCTTTCACCTAGTGCACCGTGACAAACTGCAACTTTTTTGGACTTTATTTTCCAAAATATACATGTATAATAAACGCAGCTTTATTTATTGGTTTTGAAAAAACTGGAACTTTATATTTATGTCGCAGTGTGTAAGTAATACGTTATCTATTATAACCCCCGGCACGTAAGTCGCCCGGTGACCTTCAAGTGCGCGCAGCGTCGTACGAGTGAGCGAAACACAATACGATTGGAGAGCCAATCAGCGATTACGAGGGATCCGCGAGAGCTAATCAGTGCTTACGAACGATCCACACGCCCTCCCCGCGACCCCCTCACCACCCGAGATACCTCATTTTCGACTTCTGCGCATTGAAGGTTACCGTTCGACTTATTTGCCGTGACTTGTAGTATTAAATACATCTTAGGTTTAGGAAATTCATGTCAATAATCGTCAAAATCATGATTCACTTGCTGTTATTACTCTTTCAATTTCTCTAATGTATTAATTAAGCTACCAATTATGTCTTTTAATCAATATAACTGCTTCTTTACGGTAGTTATGTCGAACTTTAATGTCACCACTTAAAGTGGGTTTAGATTTGTCTGATGAAAATGTGATAGTTGTAACATGTAGCTCGAATTTCGAAGGACTTCAATTGAAATCGTAGAGATGTTATTGAATATTATCTCAGCCGATATAAAAGGCCAAAATTATTGAAAAAAGTAATTATATATTTATGCATTATTTTGTACCAAGTATTGTACGCGTTAGGTATTTTAAGACTAACTAGAAAAATAAAAAACTTCGCCATGCTGCAAAAAACCAATAGACCTAGTTTCTTCTTCTGGCAACACTTATTTTAAAACTTCATTAAATGTATTGAGTGTTGCAATGAAAAGCAAGCTTTGAGCAATTTTTTTATTGTTCTGGTCTGGTAAGTAACGAAGTAAAGATGCAAACACAACTGTGTAAGAGGTATGTGGTCGAGACGCGATAAGGCGATCGGATTCATACATTTTAAATGAAGACATGCGTACAGATGACCACAGATAGATTTCTATTTTTTGTTGGATTTTAGGCTTTCTGAACTTTTGCTTTTTCGCTTTAGATTTTGACTACAGTAGGTAATCTATGGTAATCTTATAATTGCTATGATTTTCGGAGTTTTCTTGTCCATATGTACCTACATAAGAAAGTTTTGTTTTGATTATTATGAGGATGTTTTATTTCACATCCATATTTTATCAAGTAGGTATGACAGTTTTAACCTAGTCTTCCTGGTAGATTTTTAAAGTTGCCGAAATGGATTTATTAATTTTGTTGACTGATGGATCGTCGCTAATTTGCGTTGCAACCATCGATGTAGAAGGATAGGCCCTTCGAGCAAAAAAAACGCCACTCACAAACATACTCGAATTTGAAAAAGTCGTATCTTGGTTTACAGTCGGCCGCCGTCGCTTCGACGTATCGCACGTGTTTCTTGCTCGGAAAAAATGCCGTCCTGTGTGGTTAAATCTTGCAAAAAACGTCCCGAAATACATCAAAAAAGAGATGAAATTACATTTCACGTGTAAGTATATCGTTTCCTCATTTAATTCAGCGCATAAGCTGTGTATTTTTAAAATTTTTTAAAATTAAAAATGTTCTTAAAAGATTACGTAGAATTTCAGTTTTAGAAAGAATGGAGTCGATAATGTATATTTTTTGAAGTAAAATTTTTTACCCCCGACGCAATAACAACGGAGGGTTATAAGTTTGACGTGTCTGTGTGTGTGTGTGTGTCTGTCTGTCTGTTCCACCGTAGCGCTCAAGCGGGTGAACCGATTTGAATGCGGTTTTTTTTCTTTGAAAGGTGAATTAGTCGGAAGTGTTCTTAGCTATGTTCGATGAAAATCAGTCCAAGATGGCCGCTGCCACAAAATGGCGGATTACATATTTTTCACAACTCCATCAATATGGGTATCAAATGAAAGGGGTTGACTAGTAGAATAGCACTATGTAAATCCAAGATGGCCGCCACCACAAAATGGCCAATGTCAAGAGTTTTCGTAATTTTTAATTTATACTTGTTATCCGCATATAAAAGACTATTTTTTTTTTTTTAATAATAAGTATTAAGTATACCAATGTCGAAATCTTCAAAAGAAGTAGGAGCTCACTAACTGTAATTGAATTAAAATAAAAATTTTACAATAAATGTACTAATGCCAGTCCATTCATACTTTGTTCTGGTTAAAGGGGAGTGGCTTACGAAACATAAAATTTTAATTTATTTGATTATCCTTGAACGTGATTGGTCCGACCTCACAGGTTATCGGCGTCAAAGCGTGTCGCGAAGGAACTATTCGGGCGCATTTTCGTAGACGCAATTATATGAGAAAGGCTTATCCTTTTACATCGATGGTTGCAACAAACCAATACACAATGTTTGCGCCTTTTTTCATTAATTTTAGTGATGTATTGTCATTGCTTGAAGCAAACTTTGTTTTAGTTGTGATTAATAAATTATTATAGTCATCTAATGTGCTGTTTTTTTAACTCTATGTTTATTAAATCTATCTTAGGGTCTGTGCAGGGGAATATTTACTGTTCGCAGAGGACAATCTCATCGTCCCATTACTCCCTTTACTTCTTTACGTCTTAATATATAGTATCTCTTGGAAATATAATAGTAATATCTTGGATAATTAGTTACTGTATCTATAACAGTAGAATTTATTTATTTAAAACAGCTCAAACGATTTTGAGGAGACTTACAGAGGCTAACAGTAACAGGACTATGTAGGGGGGAGACAAGTCAGCCAATCTCTAATTTTAAAGTTATAAAAAAAAGGTAGAAAATAAAAAATGATACCATTTAAAATGATTATATATTTCTAGAGTTCATAATAATATTATAATCATGCATAACATTCAGACAGAAAAGACACTGTGGATACATTATTTTACACATACTATAATTTTGCGAATGCCATTCGAATCATTAATTCGAATTTTGGGACTGCACATCGAATCGCGGCTATGTTCAGAGCGACCATAAAGATTGGCGAGTACTGTACACGCAGACATAATATAATATGAAGTAATTTAGTGTGTGTCTACTGTCTATATCTTAGCTTACACATTGAAAACACTAACATTTGAAAAATACCTGTATGAATGCTCAAATCTATTCTAATTTTAATTTATTTTTGAGGATTATTTTACGTAATACATAAATCGTCATCGTAATAAAATGATACACTTTTGTAATGATACACATACACGTTTGTAAAAAATCAATATTAAAAAATACGAAATTCCGGATTTATACTTCAAAAATTTAAAATGATAGGTACAGCGATTATAATATCTTTGTTTACACTTCCCATAGTGTACTTAATTACAAAATACGCTTGTTCTCTACATATTTTCCATTAGTACTAGAAAATTCAGGAAATTATTTTTATAATAGGACTATGTACCATTCAAATGGGGTTGCAATAACAAAGAAATGCATGTTCAGAAACGTTCTTTCTACAATTCTATATAAATATATTAGGTATACTTGGGGCTGTTTAACCAGCTTCTGATAAGTGTCGGATAGGCTAAACGTAAGTTTTGTCACTTTCTTACTTTATGTCTAGTGACAAACACAAAAGTTGTGAATAAGCTATGCGACACGTATCAGGTGATGAAACAGGCCCTTAACCACAGTACACAGTTTCATAATAACATAATTGGGCTCGGATCTGGAGTAGGTACTAAAATAATATTAAATGCAAAACAAATAGTAACAAATTGTCCAAACGTTTAAAAAAAGCAGTCTTAGCATGTATCTATTTCATATAAGCATAAAGCAACGTAATTAACAGACGTATAGTTTTGGTCGATGCATTATAAATCGCCCAAAACTTTACGCGATAGTCTCAGTATGTCAACGAAAGACTTTAAATTCTAATAAAATTTTCTAGTTTTTTATTTAAAATTGATAGTAAAATATTATAGGGGATTCATGCTTCAATGGTTTTAAAATATTAATAGATAAAATTAATGTTTTTTGCACTAAAGCAATATAATATTATATCATCTGTTATTATGTATTAATATAGATTATTTTATCAGCATTAAACACGTAAGACATTTTTATTTATTTCACTATTCTAAGGTAGGTATACAAGAGGATTTTCTGAACCATTTAATTGTTTGTATGCATTGTTTAAGATATATGTATGTACAAATATTAAAATGCACCTCATACGGGTACATTTATTAATATTGAATTCATATACAATTAATAGTTTGATAGACGACGATTTATACTAAATGCACCTTAAATCAGCTCGCGGTAGCAAGTGCAAAATCTTCTATAAACATTACATGAAATTGTATAATAATAAGAATAATTCACTTTCTGGTGGTATTTGCTTAAAACTAAGAAATCTAGGACTCTATTCAGACAAACCACATAACAGCCGCGAGAAAAATGCCGCCGTCTTGCTTTTGCCGCTGCGGTGTGGTTGTGTTGTGGCACGTCTGTTCGGACTCTAAAACCTTTATATCATAACTTAATACGTAAAAAATAAATCAGGATTGCGATAAAATAACTACTTACTTTGAACTAAGACCAAACTTCCTTACATTAATATGGACAAAACTAAACTTTAAAAATAGGATTTTACTAACAATTTGCTAAACAATCAAGCGGGACTGTTAGATATTTTAGGTAGGTACTATGAGGAATTAAATCGTAAAAACTAACTACATTAAAATACGGTTCATAAATATTAAATATCACATTAAGCTAAAGTCAGTTCAGTCGGGTTTACGCTCTACCTTAAATCAATCTATGATTTATAAGAGAACGAAAAAACTACATCTAAAACCTAAAAAAAGTCACATTTCTGATGGCGGGCTTGTTGGTAGAACCAATAAATTAATGAATCGAAAAATAAAACAGATGGTAAGTAAGTGATTTATTTAGACAATTTTTTTATGTCCAATTTAACTACACACCTACTAATTATACTAAATAATATTAATAAGTTTTTGGACAAGCTACGAATATATTATTTGTAGATATTATTCTTTGCAATGTTGTTCAAACATCGAATAATTCATCTTAGCGACCTGTATTAATACGGTTTCATACACAGCAGTACATAAAACATTAAAATCTTTAAATTAAAGGCCAGGTAAAACGAGTAGATATTTGTGCACGGGATTCCTTCGATTGCGCCGTATCGGCTTGAACAAAATGGCGGAAAAATATTCCGCGCGCGTTTTTCGATATTTGTCTTACTTGATAGTAAAATTAGTTAAGCGTTTTTTCAATAGCGACACAGCTATTAATATTCTAGGGTAAATAAATAGTAAATACCCTAACCATAGATAAGTGTAGGTAATTTACTAAACTTTATATCTACATCATAGAGTCAATTTCATAAAAATTTTACTTATGATATCAATAATAATTATTGTTAAATAAAATTATTTTGTTATTGAGAATTGTCTCAGTCCACACATACATATGTAGGTAATAATTTACTGATTAAGACTAATGTGCTACATTTTTCCTTAGCGGACTAGGTAAACAAATTGAAGAAAAAGCTTCCTCAGCCGACTGAAAGATAAACAAATCACGGAAAGGTCTTTAGAAAAACGCGTAACCGACGCGCTTTGGATATTTTAAAATCTGGTTTTTCGTCGTGCAATTAGCGCGTATCTACGAAGCGACTTGATTTTGACTTGACTTTTAAGTCAGCTCAGAAAAAATTGTATTTTTTGTTTTCTAATAAAGTGCCACTATTTTATACTTATAGAACTTAAAAACTAGCAAATTCGTGACTCCACGTAAGATTCCGACAAACCTTTTTTTTTAATCTACGCCCTAATATCACGCCACAAAATATTCCATTTCATATTTTATAGCTCTAGCACACAGTGAGTCAATATCCAGAACATTGGCTCAACGCTAATATTTCTTAAGAGCCAATTAGTCAATTAATTAGTACAAGGTATTCCATGCAAACGAATAGTTAAAACTATTCTTCTAAATAGCAAAGTTAATTTGGTGACGTTTTGTAACATCAAATTGGTTACACATGTCTATTACGAATTAGAACGAATAAGGATACTAATATATTTTCATTTGATTTCCTGATAATGTCATTTATGAGACGTCGCATTCGTATTCCAAAACGGTCTTGTGGTAAAAGAGGAGATACCTGAAAGATAAAAGGAAATAATTTAGTTTTTGCGAATTAGGTCTTGTCATTGATTATTCAGCAGTTGAGGATATCAATGATAAGAAATGACGTCAAAGCAGTGCTCTGTCGTCGTTTGCGAAACGTTGGTATTCTTATTTTAAGGTCTGCTTCACCACCTGATAAGTGTCGGATAGCTTATTCACAACTTTTGTCTTTGTCACAACTTGACATAGAATAGTCATAATTTTATTCAAAAAAAAAACTTTTACAAGTAGGTACTTTACTCACATAATGTAAGAAAGTGACAAAACTTACGTTTAGGCTATCCGACACTTATCAGAAGGTGGTGAAACAGGCCCTAACAGCCCCCGAACACTGGGCCAGTAGTGGCGACGACTAGTGGCGGCCACAAGTCGCGGAAGAGATTTTTCATACATTTTATAATGATGGTACCACTGCACACTGAGCGCTCGAGTGGCCGCGTTCGAGCCACAAGAAAATGTATGAAAAATCTCTTCCGCGACTTGTGGCGGCCACTAGTCGTCGCCACAATTGGCCCAGTGTGCGGGGGCTGTAAATCATCAAAATTCGTATGTAACAAGGTGAATATTTCGAAATTCTAGCCCTACTTTAAGCTTCTATTAAAAAACCTATTCTCACCAATTTTTGTGACCTTGAAAAATTCTTAATTTTCTAAGTAAACATAGAACTGTCAATTATTAAGAAAACTGTACGAAAACTGAAAAGTGTGTTGAAACTCACTTTTCAACATAAACATAGGACCATCCGTTATTACAAAACAACGTTAAAATTGCTCACCCTTCGCTGTCCAAAACCTCCCTCAACGAGGCTCTCGTGATCATGTGGTCGTCGCACTTGAACCAGCTGCCCTTCATCTGTCGCACGTACGCCGTGTAGTGGCCGGCGTCCAGCGACCCCAGGTGGTTCACCACCGCGAACAACGAGTACCTATTGTCCTCGAACAGGCCCTCCGGAGCGTTGTTATTGTCCGCCGCGTCCACCGCTCGTCTATGAGTGGACATGAACGGAGTCATGTCCAGTTCCGCGGGGAACGACACAAACGCGGAAATCTTCCTGTCAATCTGCGAGGAATGCTCGAACCTCTTGAGGTGGAAGCTCGCGACTATCGGTAAGGTTTCCAGCGTTAATTGCTTCGTCGACTCCCGGTATGCCCTGCAGTTGGAGCACTTGATTTTAGCAGCGGAGCCCAAGTGTTCGGCTCGGGTGAACCGTTCCAAGCAGGCTTGTAGCGAGCCCGGGCCGGCGACGTCCAGGCTGATGTCCCAGAACGGGTCGATGGTGGTAGAGACGCCCGAGCAGGACGTGCACACGACGTCGCTCTGCAGCCCGCCCGTGAAGATTTGGTCTATGATGCAGTTGCATCGCTCTTTCTCCTTCTTCTCCGTTTCGTCCACGCCGTTCATGCAATGCCTGTGGATAGAATGGTTTCTTCCGTTTAATTCACTATTTCGAATGATAGCTTGAATCGTTTTGGGCTCGTTTCGAAATGGGAAAATGCACTTGTATATAGCATTTTTTGGGAATATGAATGAAATTTTGTAAATGTTTTATGGAAAACTGTTCCTTTTAGATACCTGGACTTCTCTGAATTAAAGAGTGCTTATTTAATAAAGTTCAAAGTCAAATAAACTTTATTCAAAATCGGTACACTGCACACTTTTTGAACGTCAATTTAAGAACTTACGAAAACTTAAAACTAAAACTAAGAGGGTTCTAAACGCGCCGTCTGAGAATAGCAAAAAACAAACTCAGCCAGGATATTATTACCAATCCTGATGCGCTTTTCATTTAACCGCTAGGAAAATTCAAGCAAGCTGCGACTATTTGATTCATTCGCATTGAGTTCGTTTCACATAAGGTGACATGTCAGACTGCTTTGTCGCTTACTTTCAGATGAGAACACTCAAACACTGACTTGTCATCGAATAAAGAATATCCCTCTTCCTAATAGGGGAGTAGTCTTTTACCCAGCGACATTGATAGCCTGTTACTTCATATGCACTATGCACACTTACCTGTGCAGCACATCCAGGGTGGCGATAAAGAACTCGTGTGCGTCCTGCTGCTCGTAGCCGGCCAGGTGTCGCGCGTGCGTCCAGATCAGAGAGTAGGCCACTACCCAGCGACATTGATAGCCTGTCACCTCACACACCTACCTATGCAGCACATCCAGGGTGGCGATGAAGAACTCGTGTGCGTCCTGCTGCTCGTAGCCGGCCAGGTGTCGCGCGTGCGTCCAGATCAGAGAGTAGGCCACTACCCAGCGACATTGATAGCCTGTCACCTCACACACCTACCTATGCAGCACATCCAGGGTGGCGATGAAGAACTCGTGTGCGTCCTGCTGCTCGTAGCCGGCCAGGTGTCGCGCGTGCGTCCAGATCAGAGAGTAGGCCACTACCCAGCGACATTGATAGCCTGTCACCTCACACACCTACCTATGCAGCACATCCAGGGTGGCGATGAAGAACTCGTGTGCGTCCTGCTGCTCGTAGCCGGCCAGGTGTCGCGCGTGCGTCCAGATCAGAGAGTAGGCCACTACCCAGCGACATTGATAGCCTGTCACCTCACACACCTACCTATGCAGCACATCCAGGGTGGCGATGAAGAACTCGTGTGCGTCCTGCTGCTCGTAGCCGGCCAGGTGTCGCGCGTGCGTCCAGATCAGAGAGTAGGCCACTACCCAGCGACATTGATAGCCTGTCACCTCACACACCTACCTATGCAGCACATCCAGGGTGGCGATGAAGAACTCGTGTGCGTCCTGCTGCTCGTAGCCGGCCAGGTGTCGCGCGTGCGTCCAGATCAGAGAGTAGGCCACTACCCAGCGACATTGATAGCCTGTCACCTCACACACCTACCTATGCAGCACATCCAGGGTGGCGATGAAGAACTCGTGTGCGTCCTGCTGCTCGTAGCCGGCCAGGTGTCGCGCGTGCGTCCAGATCAGAGAGTAGGCCACTACCCAGCGACATTGATAGCCTGTCACCTCACACACCTACCTATGCAGCACATCCAGGGTGGCGATGAAGAACTCGTGTGCGTCCTGCTGCTCGTAGCCGGCCAGGTGTCGCGCGTGCGTCCAGATCAGAGAGTAGGCCACTACCCAGCGACATTGATAGCCTGTCACCTCACACACCTACCCATGCAGCACATCCAGGGTGGCGATGAAGAACTCGTGTGCGTCCTGCTGCTCGTAGCCGGCCAGGTGTCGCGCGTGCGTCCAGATCAGAGAGTAGGCCACTACCCAGCGACATTGATAGCCTGTCACCTCACACACCTACCTATGCAGCACATCCAGGGTGGCGATGAAGAACTCGTGTGCGTCCTGCTGCTCGTAGCCGGCCAGGTGTCGCGCGTGCGTCCAGATCAGAGAGTAGGCCACTACCCAGCGACATTGATAGCCTGTCACCTCACACACCTACCTATGCAGCACATCCAGGGTGGCGATGAAGAACTCGTGTGCGTCCTGCTGCTCGTAGCCGGCCAGGTGTCGCGCGTGCGTCCAGATCAGAGAGTAGGCCACTACCCAGCGACATTGATAGCCTGTCACCTCACACACCTACCTATGCAGCACATCCAGGGTGGCGATGAAGAACTCGTGTGCGTCCTGCTGCTCGTAGCCGGCCAGGTGTCGCGCGTGCGTCCAGATCAGAGAGTAGGCCACTACCCAGCGACATTGATAGCCTGTCACCTCACACACCTACCTATGCAGCACATCCAGGGTGGCGATGAAGAACTCGTGTGCGTCCTGCTGCTCGTAGCCGGCCAGGTGTCGCGCGTGCGTCCAGATCAGAGAGTAGGCCACTACCCAGCGACATTGATAGCCTGTCACCTCACACACCTACCTATGCAGCACATCCAGGGTGGCGATGAAGAACTCGTGTGCGTCCTGCTGCTCGTAGCCGGCCAGGTGTCGCGCGTGCGTCCAGATCAGAGAGTAGGCCACTACCCAGCGACATTGATAGCCTGTCACCTCACACACCTACCTATGCAGCACATCCAGGGTGGCGATGAAGAACTCGTGTGCGTCCTGCTGCTCGTAGCCGGCCAGGTGTCGCGCGTGCGTCCAGATCAGAGAGTAGGCCACTACCCAGCGACATTGATAGCCTGTCACCTCACACACCTACCTATGCAGCACATCCAGGGTGGCGATGAAGAACTCGTGTGCGTCCTGCTGCTCGTAGCCGGCCAGGTGTCGCGCGTGCGTCCAGATCAGAGAGTAGGCCACTACCCAGCGACATTGATAGCCTGTCACCTCACACACCTACCTATGCAGCACATCCAGGGTGGCGATGAAGAACTCGTGTGCGTCCTGCTGCTCGTAGCCGGCCAGGTGTCGCGCGTGCGTCCAGATCAGAGAGTAGGCCACTACCCAGCGACATTGATAGCCTGTCACCTCACACACCTACCTATGCAGCACATCCAGGGTGGCGATGAAGAACTCGTGTGCGTCCTGCTGCTCGTAGCCGGCCAGGTGTCGCGCGTGCGTCCAGATCAGAGAGTAGGCCACTACCCAGCGACATTGATAGCCTGTCACCTCACACACCTACCTATGCAGCACATCCAGGGTGGCGATGAAGAACTCGTGTGCGTCCTGCTGCTCGTAGCCGGCCAGGTGTCGCGCGTGCGTCCAGATCAGAGAGTAGGCCACTACCCAGCGACATTGATAGCCTGTCACCTCACACACCTACCTATGCAGCACATCCAGGGTGGCGATGAAGAACTCGTGTGCGTCCTGCTGCTCGTAGCCGGCCAGGTGTCGCGCGTGCGTCCAGATCAGAGAGTAGGCCACTACCCAGCGACATTGATAGCCTGTCACCTCACACACCTACCTATGCAGCACATCCAGGGTGGCGATGAAGAACTCGTGTGTCCTGCTGCTCGTAGCCGGCCAGGTGTCGCGCGTGCGTCCAGATCAGAGAGTAGGCCACTACCCAGCGACATTGATAGCCTGTCACCTCACACACCTACCTATGCAGCACATCCAGGGTGGCGATGAAGAACTCGTGTGCGTCCTGCTGCTCGTAGCCGGCCAGGTGTCGCGCGTGCGTCCAGATCAGAGAGTAGGCCACTACCCAGCGACATTGATAGCCTGTCACCTCACACACCTACCTATGCAGCACATCCAGGGTGGCGATGAAGAACTCGTGTGCGTCCTGCTGCTCGTAGCCGGCCAGGTGTCGCGCGTGCGTCCAGATCAGAGAGTAGGCCACTACCCAGCGACATTGATAGCCTGTCACCTCACACACCTACCTATGCAGCACATCCAGGGTGGCGATGAAGAACTCGTGTGCGTCCTGCTGCTCGTAGCCGGCCAGGTGTCGCGCGTGCGTCCAGATCAGAGAGTAGGCCACTACCCAGCGACATTGATAGCCTGTCACCTCACACACCTACCTATGCAGCACATCCAGGGTGGCGATGAAGAACTCGTGTGCGTCCTGCTGCTCGTAGCCGGCCAGGTGTCGCGCGTGCGTCCAGATCAGAGAGTAGGCCACTACCCAGCGACATTGATAGCCTGTCACCTCACACACCTACCTATGCAGCACATCCAGGGTGGCGATGAAGAACTCGTGTGCGTCCTGCTGCTCGTAGCCGGCCAGGTGTCGCGCGTGCGTCCAGATCAGAGAGTAGGCCACTACCCAGCGACATTGATAGCCTGTCACCTCACACACCTACCTATGCAGCACATCCAGGGTGGCGATGAAGAACTCGTGTGCGTCCTGCTGCTCGTAGCCGGCCAGGTGTCGCGCGTGCGTCCAGATCAGAGAGTAGGCCACTACCCAGCGACATTGATAGCCTGTCACCTCACACACCTACCTATGCAGCACATCCAGGGTGGCGATGAAGAACTCGTGTGCGTCCTGCTGCTCGTAGCCGGCCAGGTGTCGCGCGTGCGTCCAGATCAGAGAGTAGGCCACTACCCAGCGACATTGAT
Source organism: Melanargia galathea (assembly GCA_920104075.1). Classification (NCBI taxonomy): domain Eukaryota; kingdom Metazoa; phylum Arthropoda; class Insecta; order Lepidoptera; family Nymphalidae; genus Melanargia; species Melanargia galathea. Next base: position 25,694,981 of record OV049856.1, on the reverse strand, counting down.
AGCCTGTCACCTCACACACCTACCTATGCAGCACATCCAGGGTGGCGATGAAGAACTCGTGTGCGTCCTGCTGCTCGTAGCCGGCCAGGTGTCGCGCGTGCGTCCAGATCAGAGAGTAGGCCACTACCCAGCGACATTGATAGCCTGTCACCTCACACACCTACCTATGCAGCACATCCAGGGTGGCGATGAAGAACTCGTGTGCGTCCTGCTGCTCGTAGCCGGCCAGGTGTCGCGCGTGCGTCCAGATCAGAGAGTAGGCCACTACCCAGCGACATTGATAGCCTGTCACCTCACACACCTACCTATGCAGCACATCCAGGGTGGCGATGAAGAACTCGTGTGCGTCCTGCTGCTCGTAGCCGGCCAGGTGTCGCGCGTGCGTCCAGATCAGAGAGTAGGCCACTACCCAGCGACATTGATAGCCTGTCACCTCACACACCTACCTATGCAGCACATCCAGGGTGGCGATGAAGAACTCGTGTGCGTCCTGCTGCTCGTAGCCGGCCAGGTGTCGCGCGTGCGTCCAGATCAGAGAGTAGGCCACTACCCAGCGACATTGATAGCCTGTCACCTCACACACCTACCTATGCAGCACATCCAGGGTGGCGATGAAGAACTCGTGTGCGTCCTGCTGCTCGTAGCCGGCCAGGTGTCGCGCGTGCGTCCAGATCAGAGAGTAGGCCACTACCCAGCGACATTGATAGCCTGTCACCTCACACACCTACCTATGCAGCACATCCAGGGTGGCGATGAAGAACTCGTGTGCGTCCTGCTGCTCGTAGCCGGCCAGGTGTCGCGCGTGCGTCCAGATCAGAGAGTAGGCCACTACCCAGCGACATTGATAGCCTGTCACCTCACACACCTACCTATGCAGCACATCCAGGGTGGCGATGAAGAACTCGTGTGCGTCCTGCTGCTCGTAGCCGGCCAGGTGTCGCGCGTGCGTCCAGATCAGAGAGTAGGCCACTACCCAGCGACATTGATAGCCTGTCACCTCACACACCTACCTATGCAGCACATCCAGGGTGGCGATGAAGAACTCGTGTGCGTCCTGCTGCTCGTAGCCGGCCAGGTGTCGCGCGTGCGTCCAGATCAGAGAGTAGGCCACTACCCAGCGACATTGATAGCCTGTCACCTCACACACCTACCTATGCAGCACATCCAGGGTGGCGATGAAGAACTCGTGTGCGTCCTGCTGCTCGTAGCCGGCCAGGTGTCGCGCGTGCGTCCAGATCAGAGAGTAGGCCACTACCCAGCGACATTGATAGCCTGTCACCTCACACACCTACCTATGCAGCACATCCAGGGTGGCGATGAAGAACTCGTGTGCGTCCTGCTGCTCGTAGCCGGCCAGGTGTCGCGCGTGCGTCCAGATCAGAGAGTAGGCCACTACCCAGCGACATTGATAGCCTGTCACCTCACACACCTACCTATGCAGCACATCCAGGGTGGCGATGAAGAACTCGTGTGCGTCCTGCTGCTCGTAGCCGGCCAGGTGTCGCGCGTGCGTCCAGATCAGGTGCAGCAGCCGGTGCAGCGTGAGCGGCGTCTTAGCGCCCGAGTAGAACTCCTGACAGTCAAAACTACTCATAAATACTACGTTACGATACGTCATGAATTCGTGACATAATTGAATTGAGGGCCTGTTTTCCACCTGATAAAAGTGTCGGATAGGTTATTCACAACTTTAATCTTTGTCACTTTGGCGTAAAGTAAGAAAGTGACAAAACTTACGTTTAGGCTATCCGACACTTATCAGAAGGTGGTGAAACAGACCCTTAGTATGTGGCTTACTTAAGTAATTGAGTATCGTATGCGAGTGCTTTAAACGCTGTGCATTAATGGGCTTACTCGTACTTAAGTCATCACGAGTACCGTATGCCAGGGCGCTAAATGCTGTGCTATAATGGATTAAATGCCTGTTCCACTACCTTCTGATAAGTGTTGGATAGCCTAAACGTAAATTTTATCACTTTCTTACTTTACGTCAAGTGACAGAAGCAAAAGTTGTGAATAATCTATCCGACACTTATCAGAAGGTGGTGAAACAGGCTCAATGTCATCTCGAATATCGTATACGAGGGCGCTAAACGTTATGCGTTAAAAGACTTAGGGCCTGTTTCACCACCCTCTGATAAGTGTCGGATAGCCTAAACGTAAGTTTTGTCACTTTCTTACTTTGTGTCAAGTGACAAAGACAAAAGTTGTAAGCTATCCGACACTTATCAGAAGGTGGTGAAACAGGCTCTATGTCATCTCGAATATCGTATACGAAGGCGCTAAACGTTATGCGTTAAAAGACTTAGGGCCTGTTTCACCACCCTCTGATAAGTGTCGGATAGCCTAAACGTAAGTTTTGTCACTTTCTTACTTTATGTCAAGTGACAAAGACAAAAGTTGTAAGCTGTCCGACACCTATCAGAAGGTGGTGAAACAGGCTCTATGTCATCTCGAATATCGTATACGAGGGCACTAAACGTTATGCGTTAAAAGACTTGGGGCCTGTTTCACCACCCTCTGATAAGTGTCGGATAGCCTAAACGTAAGTTTTGTCACTTTCTTACATTATGTCAAGTGACAAAGACAAAAGTTGTAGATAGCTATCCGATACTTATCAGAAGATGGTGAAACAGGCCCTTACCTACTTAAATCTCGAGCATCGTATAATAGCTATGATCTAAAGACGCATTTAATTAACGCTACACTAGGGTTTGATTTGTATTTGATCCGAAATGACTAACCATATAGGGCCAGTTATGCATTTGGTGTCATAATACTTACCTTATCTGTTTTACACAAGGATAATAGAGCAACATATGCAAAACTTATATACTTATAATAACAAACGTTTAGGTATCGTTACAAAATATAATTTGTACCATTATATCCAATACTTAAGGTAAATTCATATTCAATTACTAATACTAAGATGTCTTGCAGACAAAGAAACATCACAGTTTCAATAAATGCACAAAGAAAAGGAAAGTAACTTTATTCAAAAGAAGAATCTGATAAAAGTTAAATTGAACTTAAATAAATAAAATTAATCAAAGGTCTTAAAACGAAGTACGCTTGTTACACATAATTATGAGTTATTTATATTTAGAGAGTGAACTATTAATTATCGAAGAAATAAATTGTTTATTACTCTTTGTACAAAATATAAATACAAATTCACTCTATCGTAACTGATTCCTTATTTGAATACGATTGTAAATCTACTTATAAACTAATGGAAGAAGGACACATGCAACACCACGCCCTGCATCAGCATCCATACAACATACTATTCTACTTATTATTTACTAGGTTTTGCCCCTGGCTTCGCCCGTGCGAATTTCGGTTTTTCACAAATTCCGAGAGAATCGTGGATTTCCCGTTTCCGTTCCCGCTTCCTTTTCCAACCTTTCTTTATCTACTACTAAGCTATCTATATCTACTTTCAAGGAAGTTTGCTATATTAATCTACTTATCCAAAATCCAAAAAAGGTTTTTCCATAATCCCGCGGGAACTATGGATTTTTCCAGAATAAAAAGTAGCCTATATGTTATTCCAGGGTATAAGCTATGTATATTTTAAATTTCAGCCAAATCGGTTCAGTAGTTTTTCGTGAAAGAGTAACAAACATACATCCATACATCAGAATAAAAAGTAGCCTATGTGTTATTCCAGGGTATAAGCTATGTGTGTTTTAAACTTCAGCCAAATCGGTTCAGTAGTTTTTGCGTGAAAGAGTAACAAACATACATCCCATCCATACATCCATGTTTACAAAGTTTCGCGTTTAGCAATCATAGCATCAAATATTAAAATAGTAAGGATTTTATTATTTTATTTTTTTAATTTTATTTTATTATTTTAATATTTTTAGATAGATTGGAAGATATTTTAATATTTTATTTTTTTTATTTATTTTAGTAGGTAAGGATTACTATTTTAATATTTGATATCCGCAGGTGTCCTTTGTTACTTAATTAGTAAACTATGTACTTAAACGATATCAACGTTAGGCAAAAAGCTCAGACACTATTTTCTGGAGATGGACAAATGATACTTTTGAGTACTTAGAACAAACGGGAATACCCACTGAAATTAAGATAATCTAAATCCACGCTGACGAAGTCGCGGGCAAGAGCCAGTTGTTAACATGCGCATCACCCGTATGTTTACTTTGATTTGTAGCTAACGTCAGAATGGAGTTCTCGCTAGTCGAACGCAATATAAAATCAATGCCGGCGATGCACAAAGGCTGTATTTCACTGCAACTCCAGCACACAGTCCCAAGGCTTGCAAGGCCCAGGCGAAATCAATAACTCACGTAGCCGCGAGCTATTTATAGACGTACCTGGAAGAGCTTGGAAACTTCGCAAACGAGGCATTTTCCGGATCCCTGCGTTTTGCATTTATGCTTTTCGCCTAGGAAATAGTCCCTCAACAGGGGCGTGTGTATTAATGTCTGAAAAATAATGAAAATTATTATAAGTTACGTAGGTACTTTGTGCGAAAACAAAGAATATAAAGGACACGTTTTAATCTCCATAACTAGATTGAAAAAAACCGAAAGTTAGTAAGTTTTGATAAACTTCGTCGTCGTCTCTGTCTATCGATACACCTCCATTGTTGGACATAGGTCTCTTGTAGGGACTTCCATACGCCGCGGTCTTGTGCCGTTGTATACAACGACTCCTTGCTACTCGTCTTTCGGCGGCACCTACTGGGGACTCTACCAACACTGCGCTTTCCGATGCGCCATTCCTTGGAAACCCAACGTCTATCGTTTCTTGGAACTACGCGTCCCCCGCCCTTTACCATTTTAGCGTTGCACTAAGCTTTATTAAACAAAAACATGAAATCTGAACGGATTTTCATGGAATAGCACTGCTCTTCCTTAAGCTAAGTATAAAGTTATATTTGATCTTACAGTTTTATCGAATCAGTACCCTTAGTACGACTTTTGTCTTTGCCGTTGCAGTGATAGACTTCTAACATCGAAACAATAATACCTATAATATTATACCGAGTCAAGTTAAATTAGACCACCGAAAAAAGCCTCTTTAGATTGCACAAGTTAGGATTCGTTTTTTAACCATTTGACCCTCGTTCTTTGCCTTAGAGATACAAATACTGACTACTGGAACCCATTTTGCTTTTTATTTGATAAGGAATCAAGCGTTATCTTACTTTAACCGTCTTTTTTTTTACTCAACTACAAGTTAGCCCTTGACTGCAAATCTCACCTGATGGTAAGTGATGATGCTGTCTAAGATGGAAGCGGGCTAACTTGGAAGAGGTATGCATACCCCTGATCGGTTTCTACACGGCATCGTACCGGAACGCTAAATCGCTTGGCGGCACGACTTTGCCGGTAGGGTGGTAACAAGCCACGGCTTAACCTCCCACTAGACCAGACCAGAGACAATTTAGAAATTAGAAAATCCCAAATCGCCCTGCTGGGAATCGAACCCGGGACCTCCCACTTATAAGTGGTCTTATAAGTGGAAGGTCCCGGGTTCGAGCGGTCAGCACTGCGCCAGGAAGGTCGTCAATTCTGCTTAATACCATAAAAGAACGTTGTTTTTAGTAGGGAGCATGTAGGGAGATAATAAATCAGAAGATGATAAAAATTATGAAATTGTTGTCAAGTAAAAAGTTCCAAGGCCGAAAAACAACCTTAGTTTATAAACTGAGAAGATAAGTAAACAAGGTGGCATAGCTCCGTAGCGTAGGTAGGTCAGAGCTTGAAAATAGATCTCCCCGGTGATTTAATCAATAAGTCCGGATATTTAAAGGTGGGAGTTCACATCGAACTTATATGTGGAGGCGATATTTATTGCACAACTAAATAAACAATTTCATCGCTGGCAAAACTTAAGGGTTTTTAGGAAAATAAGGTACCTAAGTAGAAAAATTTATAAAAAGAATCTAAAAGTAGTTATATACAGATACGAGCTGAGGATTTTTGCCTTCATTTCATCAGAGCCTAGCATGATAAAATTATGCTATGGGCAAACCACTAACCGCAAGGCGTCACACGATATAGTTACGAGCATTGAGTGCGACCATAGAGTAGCATTATTATACCAGGCGCCGAAAAAGCACTCCAATCGAATGATTACAAAAATATAAGTGTGGAACACAGAAACATTTTTAAGTAGGTAAACCTGTACCGAGAGTTTCATTATTATCATAAAGATATAAATATTATTGTGAGTAGTGCCTTTACCAACAAAATCCCCTGCATAAGGCGAGGCGAGGCACCACAAAGCCCACACTACGTGGCAGACCCCCCACTACGTGGCAGACCCCCCACTACGTGGATAGCCAAAATCGCAGGGAGCTGCTGGATACAAGCGGCGCGAGACAGCGACGTGTGGAAATCCCTTCAAAAGACCTATATGTCCAGCAGTGCATTCTATCGGTTGGCGAAGAAGCATGCCTTTAGCACACCAACGAGTTCGCACGCGGTAGTGAAACGTTAACGCCTCTATCAAATCTCACTCCACAAAATCCTGCTCTATACTTATGTCTAACACTGTATCTGTTAGACCGGAGTGGGAGCTCGGGACCGGAAACAATGAAGAGGGGTCAAGACCCTTAGCAATGAAATAAATATGACGCCAACGTCTTTTAGTCAAAGGCAAAATCGTTTCGTTACCGCATAGCATACGATAGCAACGCTAATATAGTTCTATTGTATAACAAAAACACGACTAAAGAACTTGTAGTACACCAGTCAGGTTGTATCCATTTGGCGGGACATTGCTGCTCTAATAATATGACAACTCTTTGGTTAGTTACTTTTTTTGGCTTTGTTACGTCGTGCAAGTAACACCTGATGTGACCATTCCCACGTTATTCACTTATGCTACAGTCCACCAGGCAGTTCAGTTATAGTATCAACCTTTACCAAGGTGTGGGGTGGCATTTAGCCATCTGGTAACTCTCACGGAACAAGCATGTAGGTATTGTTTCCTTTATTGATTAAAGATGCAACACTTCACAAGCGTGTCAAAAAACATATGCACTCTGTATTCCCTCTGTCATAGTCAGATGGCAATCCAATAAAATCGGAGAGTGATGAGGTAAGGCCGACATCTTTACAAATCACGGCAGATAAGTCTAGCGCTGACCTTCAATGTGCAGAAGTCGAAAATGAGGTATCTTGGGTGGTGAGGGGGTCGCGGGGAAGACGTGGGGATCGTTCGTAAGCACTGATTAGCTCTCGCGGATCCCGCGTAAGCGCTGATTGGCTCTCCAATCGTATTGTGTCCCGCTCACTCGTACGACGCGACGCTGCGCGCACTTGAAGGTCAGCGCTCGACTAACGTGCCGGCAGTTATACGTGTTTCATATAGACGTAATACTGCCGATTTCCCAACTCTAGGCTGATACTAAGGATTCGCTGACAGAAAAATCCAATATCTATTTGGTTCTACCCGGAACTCGAACTCGGGACCTCATGATGTGCAGCAGAATAAGCTATCTGCTAGACCAATGGAGCAAAAGAAGTATAGTTGTAGTAAGAAAATTAAAAGTTAAATCACATACCTGAACGATGCAGTTCATGAAACAAGTGGAGCCAAGATTCTGTAGTCCTCTGAGGCCGATGGTGGTGTGAGGACTTATAAGGCGACGCTTCCTGAGTCGTTTCAACGCCATCACTTCATTGCTGTTGGGCAACCATGGCGTATATGGCACACTGATTCCTAATGACCTATATTGGACAACATTGAATTTCTATCAAACTAGCTTTTGCCATGCAACTTGATCCAAATAAAATCAAGATTTGATCAAAATTGTAACTGTTATAAGTTTGATTTCATGCTTTTGAACTTCAACAATTGAACTTCAAAAGTTGAACATCAATTTCACTAGTCATGTAAGTTTTGTTTGATGTGATTTTATAGCAGTTGACTTTAAAATTTATTGTACATCAAAGCGTTAATCAATAAAACTAATACCATTCTTTTCTGAAGTGATTTCTGTGAAAACCAGGACACCAACTTCTTTCATATCTATTATTTTAAAAATTCATATTTCACACTGTACACCTTATTAAATTTAAAATAGCTGTGAACACTGAACAGCCTTGACAGAATTACATGTTGATGTAACTTTCATCATTTGGCATTAAAAACAAATGGCTTGACAGGCACTGGCAAATTCACAGTAATGTACCACAAACATGAAGATATAATTATATTATCATCATCATATTTTCTTTATTTTAAGCAGATTTTTGATCATATTTTATATGTACATATTAAATCTTAATATGAATACTATTTAGTATTTATTAAAGAAAAGTTAGAATTTTTGCATAATTTTCACATTTACAGTTTTACATACTGAACATTGATTTACATAAATATTGCCGACACTTACTTTGATTCAAGCAGACGATTAGACCGAGCAATCTCAGTCAGTTCTCTGTCATAGATGTAATCTTGGCATTGTGCACAAAACACATTGCCATAACTCAGGTCGACATACAAGAAATGTTTCTTAGTCTTGGAGTGGTCTTGGATATGTCCACCGTAGCATGCAAAGTATATGCAATGCAGACAAGAGTGCAGCCTTGGCCCAGGCTGCCCGCAAGCGAAGCATAGGCATGATGTTGCCTAAAAATACCATGTTTATAATTGTAGTTGAACAGTTTAAATTCTGTTGACATAATAATTAAAATATAAAAATAAAAGCAGGCACAAAAAAACGAAACGATGAAACTGATCTATACTGGAGAAGAATGGGGTAGAGTTGCCAACACTGATGAAAGCTTTTGCCAGAAAGCATGATAAAACATTTACTATGATGCAGTACCGCAAACACTGGCAGGAATTGTAGGAAACTATTGCCTGAAGGCACTTAGATATAAGAGATATTATATAAAAAAATATTTTAAAATTAAAATTCTTAGTTCCCCCAACCTTCCCCCTTTTCTGAACAAAGGACTGACATCCATATCAGTACCATGATAGAAGGAATGCCTGTCAAATGTATTGAAAACAATAAACACTTGCTAGGTATTTTAACGTTTGTGTGGGTTACCTAATTATAAAGAAGTTAAATTTGCATTATTAGGCAATTGTTTTTATAGATGTAATTAAATTACTGACTTGATGTAAAAATATAAATGTATAGTTTCATCAATAAAAATAATGTTATCTAGTCACTTATCGATCAAAACATACAAATACAAAATCAGCTGTTGAGAGGTCAAAGATAACTATAGCTGATCAGCTGATTATTACTCACGCTCACAACTGACAAAAGAATGAACCTACAAAACAACCATACACGCAATTTAAATGAAACTGTATGTACCAAAATCTACAAAACAAGGCATTTAAACGATCGATAGCCAATATTATATTCATAGTTAACTCAACTGCATTAGTTCATTTACCTTGTACCTTCTTGCTTCGTAGGAAGTTGATGCGACGAAAAATGCGTGGACTATTTTGTATGGACTCGATCCTTTCGCAGCCTTAAAATTGCTCAAATGTAAACATCCATTGTCATTCATTATTTCGATTAAGAAGAGGGGTACCGGCTATGTAAACTTCGCCTTTTAAACACCGATCTTAAATGAAAAACATTATTTTTTCAACACAAAGTGACTTGAACCACCACTAAAGTAACGTCGGATCCTTTAATTTAACATTACAACGGAAAAAGAAAACTAAAGGCTGCTCTTCATACTGGTTCTCACTCTTTAATATAAGGTTATCACAAAAAATTGCTTGGAATTAATAAATTACTAAGACGAGACGGACATTCTCATTCACAGTAGTTCTCATTTTCTCACCTAGATTCACACACGGAAAGCCGCTGTCTGTGACTGTCTGTGACAGATGGGTGCGCCGCGCGCAGTGTGACCACATTTAAATTGGTAAATCTACTTCTGCAGCTTAAAAAAACTACCGAAATATGTATACCACAGTTTTGGTAAAAACTACCACAAATCTACCTCACTAATATGATAAAATAGAGATGAATCATGAAATAAAACTATATTTCATTAGAGTCTGGCCAACGAAAGTAGAAAATCATAAAATGCCGATAATTTTAAATAAGATTGTTGACGTGGAAGAATATTGCAATTGTAGGCTTTACAAAAGGCATTGTCTCCTTCCGATGATTTAGTCAACCACTTTGAAAATAAAGAGTTTTGCTCCCACACCGTACGATATTGCCTTCCGTATTTTCTTTTCATGGCGATAAATTAAATTACAAGACAAAGAAATCACTCTCGATATGTGCTCTTCAGCTCATAGTACCTACTCGTAATCTTGTATTAAGTCTTACATATAGGTAGGTACATTAAGTTAAAAGTTTAGGCAGACGTGCCTACTTGCGAACGGGCAAAGAAGATTAATAAAACAAGACTAGCTATGACCTGTTATATGGATGGAGAAACCCCGCCCCAAAAATCTTACTAAACAGAAGGTTGGCCATATACTTGATCCAAAATCTATCAAATCTATCGGAGAAAAAATCAAAAATGTGTAATTATACCAAAATCTACCCAACAATTTTTAACTACCACAACAAGCCTTAAATCTACCAAAAAAGTAGAAATCTACCACATGTGGTCACGCTGGCCGCGCGGTGAGGAATAAGTAGTCGATACTCGAATACTCGATACTATCGACTTCGAGTCGATAGTCAACTGCAATCTATGACAATCATAGAGATGACAATAGGGTATTTGACTAATTTTTGGAAATTGTTTTAAATTATTCTTTATTACTTATTAAAACACACTACATTGATATTTTTCGCAATATCTACAGTATTAAGAATTAAATCAATGATAAAATTTAAGTTTTGAAAACCACGCCAAAAACGACATTTCTGATCACATGATACGCGTGACGTCACAAATCGCTATGCAAGTCACTTCTCTCGCTCGCTCGTTTTCGGAACTCGGTGCGTGCGACAGAGACGCTACGCAAGGCGACTGCTGGATCGTAATGTTTTAAATTGTTATACCTACTCATTTTAATATCAATCTTATTCTTTCATGTATAAAGTTTAGTTTCGGTTGACTTGATAAACTTCAATTATATCAACCAAGTTACGTGCTATCGAGTGAAGTCACAAATCGCTATGCAAGTCACTTCTCTCGCTCGCTCCTTTTCGGAACTCGGTGCGTGCGACAGAGACGCTACGCAAGGCGACTGCTACATCGTAATGTTCTAAATTGTTATACCTACTCATTTTAATATCAGTCTTATTCTTTCAAGTGTAAAGTTTAGTTTCGGTTGACTTGATAAACTTCAATTATATCAACCAAGTTACGTGCTATCAAGTGACATCACAAACAATCCCAGAGCGTTCACGTTCCTGATAAAATTTCAATAGTAGTTTATGAAACGGTTGCATAATAGAGGTTATTAAAACACGAGTGTTAGTTTAAAAAACGAGCCGCAGGCGAGTTTTTTAATAGTATTACACGAGTGTTTTAATAACTAATTATGTAGAGTTTCATACACTACTTTATCTAAGCTCATCAATAGGTATCTTACGTATAAAAGAAAAGACTAAGAAATTAACAAAATTATTTATTATAATAAGTATTCATGTTTTGGATATTGCAATTTATAAATGTACTCAATTCTTCAGGGGAGAACGTTTTTGCATTTTTTCCCTTAAAGCCCTGCGATTTTCTTTTTAAAACAGCAATCAGTCTTGTGTATTTAATAATATCGATTTGGTTGTAGATACTCAATATACTTTTGAGCATTGAGTATTTAGCCCATAAGGACAAAGACTTAAATTTATTTGATAATTCTTGGAAATATGCTAGCATTACATTTTCTGAAAATGAAGTGGTTTTTTTCAAAATTTTCCAACTCATAAAATCTTGGTAACATTTATCGTAAATTTTCTTTGATTTTGCTGGCAAAAGATTATTTGTCATTCCCGATGCTATTTCCAGAATGTCTGGTGGAGTTAAATTCTCTTCAGTATCACTGCTAGACATTTTTCCGCGCAACAAAAATCACTTGCAAAATTTTGAGTTACAAAAACTGAATAGTAAATAAATAATAAATTAAAAATTTAAATAATAGGCGCCAAAATTCAATTGTCAATTTCGAATGTGCGGTGCGTGCAGTGCGTCTATGGTCAATTATGGTAGCACTACACTCTGTCCTCTGGCCGCATCTTGCTACCGCCACACTTTCGCAGTAGTAGTAATAGGGTAACTTTGATAGCGGGATAATCATTGTAAGTAACAAAATTAAACTAACTAACTATTGTAAACTAACTATTGTACCTATTTCTTTTAAAATGTTTATTTTGTTTAATTTATGTTTTTTTGGTGTACAATAAAGTATTAAATAATAATAATAATAATAAACACCCGGCATGGCTCAAAAATACCAGAACCCAGTGCCTGTACTATAATGTAGAAAAAATTATTTTTTAACATTGTTTTGCAATAATTTCCTAACAAAGTAGTGTTATAATGAACTTTTTTAATTTTTTTTTTAAATATTATAGATGTATGTGAATAAAGTAGTCCAATATATGACACATTTTGATTTCATATTCGGAATTTTATGATATGAGAGTAGATAAAAATTATTATGTTTTATTTCGTGCAAAATATCGCGTAAAATTACATAGTTTAGTTTGATTGAGTGAAATATGTCTTTTTTAGGCTATTATCTGATAAGATGACCACAATCAATAGTATATTTTGAATGTTGTCAAATACCCTATTGACAGCACAGCGTAGACAGAGTAATAAAGATAGACAAAGTGACGATTTATTTCTCACTCACACTAGAAAGAGAGAACAGATCAAGTTACTAATGTGATAAACAGAGACGCAGCCCTCTTATATTTTGTCCCTCATCGTGTAACCGGTTTTTTCAAGGTCGACAATTTTAGTTGCGAAAGAAACTCTGCCAGTTCGTGGTGTCATTGTATTTTTTACTATTTATTTACTTACTTGTTTTCAGAAAACGTTTGATACTTATGTTGCATATCGTTTATTACAAGTATTGACTAAGTATAATGGTACGTTGTCGTATTATTTCGTGAAATAGTGATAAGGAAATTGCCGGAATATCTTTTTACGCGTAAGTACTAAGTAGTGACCATTTTATTGTTTGTAATCTCATAAATATTCTGTTAGTGTTAATTCCATAAACATTATCACGCAGAAACAAAATATGATTGTGTTAAAAATCGCCTAAATAGAAGGAAATTGTAATGTTTTTATTATTCCTAAAATTACTATACTACTATACTACACTAAGTGTGTTGCCACCTTTAGGTATACAATGTCCCGATTTTCAGTAAAAATGTACATATTGATTATTTATATACCTGAAATGCTTCGGTATCTAGAAATATTATTTGATTGATACTCGCGACTACGTCCGCGTGGATACAATTATAATTTTTCCGGGATAAAAAGTAGGGCTCAACTTTGGTTTAGCAGACAGTCAGCAGGCAGTTAAGTTTTTTTGTAGATAGTTTTTGCCATCAATCATATTTTTAATTTTTTACTCTTTTATCACTGGAAAATACTGGGCCGATTTCTGTAGCGGCTCTTTGCATTACACAGACATCACAAGTTACCAAAGCAGGTTCTTAGATATACAGACTTCTTAGATGTATTCTGAGTTTATAGGCATCCGGGGGGCGCTGCAGTTTGTCCTGAGTTTTTCCACTTTTTAACCCCCATATTGAGCATACTTTTAATTAACCCCCGACGCAAAAACGACGGGGAGTTATAAGTTTGACGTGTCTGTGTGTGTGTGTGTGTGTGTGTGTGTATATGTGTCTGTCTGTTCTCCTGTAGCGGTCAAACGGGTGGACCGATTTGAATGCGGTTTTTTGTTTGAAAGGTGAATTAGTCGAGAGTGTTGTTAGCTATGTTTGATGAAAATCGATCCAAGATGGCCGCTGCTACAAAATAGTGGATTACATATTTTTCACAACTCCCTTAATATAGGTATCAAATGAAAGGGCTTGACTAGTAGAATATCACTATTGCAAATCCAAGCTGACCGCCGCCACGAAATGGCGAATGTCGGAGGTTTTTAAATTTTAAATTTATACTTGTAATTTTGTCTCATTAGGTATTTTGATTTAATCTTGTAGATACCACCTCATCCAGAACCATCCACATTAATTGCTAGAAGAATGTTGACGTGATAACGTCATTGGTATACATCGATGAACGCCAGCTACCCGCACGAAGAAGCATGACTCATCTGGTACATATCATGCGCGTAGCGCGTTCCGCGCTCTCGCTTGCACGTGAGTGAGCGAGTGCGCGGAACACGCTCTCGCTTTTTTTTACTCGACAGCACCAGGAGGGTTAAGTCTTCCATACACTATTTTTTTTACAAATTCCTTGATTTTTCAAGATAAAAGTAGCCTAAGTCCATCTCCGAACCGCAAGCTATCGCTGTACCTACCAAATATTAAAATTGGTTAACGGATTGGCCGTGAAAGGGTAGCAGGCAGACAGACACTTTCGCATTTTTAATATTAGTATGGATCAAGATGGTCTTGACTTCTTTTTTATGCACTTATGTTGTTGAAAAAATAAAATAAAATCAATTCAATTTCTTTTTTAATTTTATTTAAAAATTCTGGAAAGAATTTTTCCTATTCCATCCAATATATCAATCAGGGGAGCGCAGTTATTGTGGCAATATTAAGCTAAAACCTTGTCATTGACGTCATCGTTACGTCATGTTATCTCTATCTCAATCGCGGTTACACGGTACCTTGGTCTATCTGGTACTCTGTCTACGCCAGTCGCCACACAGTAGAAATTGCCAGAGACATCGCGAGCGCCGCTATTTGGTCGCCAGCAAGTCGCCATAGACTAAACTACCTACCGTGTGTACCGGGCATTACGGCACAGATAATATTCTGCGATTCTATGTCGAAAAATTACCGAAATAGCGCCATCTAACGCATTGTGGACAAACTACCTATATTTCTCTAAGAAAAAATATTTGTATGGAGTGTTAGATCCCTGATTAACAGTTGTAGCAGCACACGAGTAGATAAGTACAGAGGAGAAGCTTCTACAAGCGGCCCGCTGTAGGCACACTCACACATATGCGCACGTTTGTCACCCAACTGTACCGGTTGGTGGACGGAGCGGGCGTCCGTGAACCGTTGGTGAGTGTGTTTGTATGAGTGTACCTCCAGCAGTACCAGCGGGCCGTTTGTATGAAGCTTCCTCTCTGTACTTATCTACTCGTGTGGTAGAATGGTCTGACTCTGGTATCTTCTATAGATGAGTTTTTCCATTGCACACATGAAAAATTGTCGTTGTGAGCATGGGATGTGGTTGCACAATGATGGGTTCCCCGCACACAGTGCGACGGCAGTGTGAGCACACCTCAATGAAACTTATCCTGGGAGATGGATCGGTCGGTTAGGACCGATGTTGTGACCTACGCGATCGCGAACTCGTATTTTGTTTCGATACATTGAGATGCGTCATTAGAACATTGATATTCAAATACTACAGATTGCGTAAGTAGGCGTAAATTTTTAAAATAATTAAAATTTCAGAATTACTTTTTATACATAAAAAACCTATAAAATGCTTGCATTAGTAATTTAAGCAAGTAGGCAGACATTTCAAAGTAAAAATGTTGGAATGTGCACACTTTTATAATTTTAATTTATTTTGTAAATTCGGCATCTCCGTAGGTAGGTAGGTATTTCAAGTCCTCTTCTTCTTCTTTTAGTCAATGGTTTACACGCTTGTGTTTGTGAACGCTTGCCGAGGCATGCCATATGTTTTTTAGCTATAATCTGTGGACGTGGAGTATAAGTAAAGTATTCTGTGGCTTATTTTGTAGTAAATAAATATGGCCGCTTGTTAGTCATTTTTAATTTTTATCTTAACGATGTAAACTTTTGTTTACTGTTTTTATTAAATTTAAGAAATGATAAGTGAATTTGAAAATTTGTCTCTTGGAGGAACTAATGCTGCGAGTAATCATGCTGATCCTTTTACACATACGGGTAAAGTGTTGGTTGTTTTCTAGGCGTTACTTGTTGACCTCAATGAATCTATTGGTAAGAAGTGTTTGGCCATCATATTACGGTACCTATTGTTTCTTTCAGAGCTGACACCCGAGCAGCAGAAGACCCTTATTGATATAAGACGCAGGAAAACAGAGCTACTGTTAGAAATACAGGTTAGTAAGTTCTAAACACTTTGTATTCAATATTTGAAGACGAACCTCCAAGCAGTTTAGAAATTCGAGATGTGTCACTATCAAAATAACTATATTGGTATGAGCTATTTACGTCCCCTAGTTCTTAATATTTGTTGTTCATTTAAGTACTTAATTTGTTAAGTTAGTACTACTTATATATTCTTAATTTCCTGTTGGGATATTGCTTTCGTTTACCATCTATTAACCTAGCATTTCATGCCTTTTAATTAAATAACATTGCCTAGAATATTATAAAAATACTCGTAAGTAAAAATAACACACTTATTTTGATTTAATTGTTCTGCTGCTACAAAGTTTTCTATTACTGACAACTAAAGTGATCTCTCTCAACCCGACAACCTGTGCGAGAGGAAATTTTAAAGAACGTAGGTTCGGTAATACACATAAGGCCACTCATATTAATTTTTCAAAATATACATAGGGATAAAATTGAATACTATAATAATTTATTATTCCTTAATATATTTATAACCATGGACTTTTTATCATTTATGTTAATCTAGTCTGCATGCATAAACTTCCCATTAATGTTGTCATATGTGAATTCCCATGTAATCATATTATGCCTCAATAGTCCAAAGTTAGGAGCAGGCCAAAAACTGTGTAGGTTTAATTTTATTTATCCTACTCCACCTGTTGGATTCTTGTTATGGTTAATCCTTTCTCAAGCAAATGTTTACAAGTACAAGTCGACCACTTTTATAAGTTGCAACAATGTTGGTGACAACCTATGCATATACACTGCCGGCCAAAAGTTTGAGACCACTTGTTAAAGACTTCATGATCTATAAAATATATTTAAAATACCTATGATAAAAAAGAAATCTGCACACCTGCATATTCTATTGTTATTAATGAAGAAAATGTCTAAGATGGTAATTTAAAAATATTCTTTTGTAATTTTTTAAGTCACTGTGCTATAAAGGTATATTGTTTCAACATACCAAAGGGTGCCGCGTGAGCCAGGTGGTAGACTCATTGTAATATATTTTTATGATCTGCTCATTACTAATTATTTAGCTTTTGTTTCGCATTGACATCAATTCAGGATTATTTAAGCTTCCTTAAATATATTTGTTGTTTAAGTTTTTATGGAGTTTATCCACAAACAATCTGAGTTAGTCTGAGCTCGTAGTTTCTACTGTCAATACATCTTAAAATGGGGAAAGTGCGCGAAATTAATAGTGAAATGCGATCTGCTATAGTTATTTTACACAACGAAGGCAAATCCGAACGTGTGATTGCCTCTCAACTTAAGTTATCGAAGACTTGTGTTCATAACACAATAACTCGATACAAAGAGACTGGCAGTAATCAAGATCGTCCACGCTCAGGAAGGCCGAGAGCTACCACTTCTAGTGAGGACAGTTTCATTGTCATTACCAGCAAGCGGAATAGACGCCTAACAGCACCGGAAATTCGCGCTGAAGTGAATAAATCCCGATCTAAACCTGTATCACTGACTACAGTAAAAAGTAGATTAAGAGACGCTAAGTTGTTTGGTCGCGTTGCCGTCCGAAAACCTCTATTAAGACCTCAAAACGAGAAGAAACGACTGCAGTGGGCTCTTACCCATCGAGATTGGACTGAAGGAGATTTTAAAAAAGTTCTTTGGACGGATGAATCAAAGTTTGAATTATTTGGTTCAAAAAGAAGAATTTATGTTCGACGTAGCGCCGAAGAAAAAATGATGGCAGACTGTGTGGTGCCAACAGTCAAGCATGGTGGTGGTTCTATTATGGTTTGGGGCTGCTTCTCAAGCCATGGAACTGGAGATTTGGTACGAATCGAAGGAATCATGAAAAAGGAGCAGTATAAACTAATTCTACAGCAAAATGCTGTTCCTTCTGGATTAAAATTAATTGGAAATGGATTTATTTTCCAACAGAATAATGATCCAAAACACAGTTCTAAATTATGCAGGGGTTATTTAGAACAGAAAGAGAGAGAAGGTGTGTTAAAAAACATGGTATGGCCACCTCAGAGTCCGGATCTAAACCCGATAGAACTTTTATGGGAAGAGTTGGATAGAAATGTTCGTAATTGTTGTCCCTCCTCACAAGAGGACATGTGGAACGCCCTACAAGAAAGCTGGAGTAAAATTTCAAATGACACAATTAATAAATTGATCGCTCGTATGCCAAGACTAGTTAAAGAGGTCATAAAATACAAAGGTGGATTTTTTGATGAAAAGTCAGTTTAAAATATTAAATCTATTTTTAACATAATGTGATTGATATTTGTTGTATATATTAATGTGTATTATTTGTGAATAACTGCTTTATTTGTTGATTAAATTGTTTCCTTTATAAACTTAATTATTTTTTAGTTTTATTTCATTTTCCTACTTTAATTAAGGTGGTCTTAAACTTTTGGCCGGCAGTGTACTTCATCTGCTACTGGTTGTTCTGCATGATTTATGTTTTAACTGCTGAATTCATTTTTAAAGAAAACCCACCAAAAGTGTAAGAATTACGAAATAAATGAGCAGAGCAATAATCTTGAATTTAAATACAAGTTTGATAACATTTCAAATGTAAGAGTGCTCTTAGCTGAAATGCATTGTATTTGCTATGCCCATATTATCTATTAATATTATGCAAAGTTTTTAATATTCAAATGACATTCTTTAACCTGATAAATCATTGTATTTAAAAGGTTAGTCATATAAATGCAATTGTTCAAATGTGGTTACACATGCCTGTGACTCAACAGTGTATTATGTTGACTGCCTCATTGGTCCATTGGCTAGCTTGTTCGGCTGTGGATCATGTGATCCTGAGTTTGCATTCCAGATCAGGCCAAAAAAATTATTAAATTTTTCGGTCAAGAAATTTGCAGTAGCAGTCCTGAGTTGGGAAGTGCCTCTGAGAGCACGTAAAGCTGTTGGTCCTGTGTTTGACCTCTCTCCGTTTGTGTCTGATGATATCTAGTGCTTTAACCTGGAAGGCAGCTTTGTAACATGTAAGCTTTATGCCAGCTCTTTTTTGTAAACCAATATCCCAAACCTGATTTTACGAGTTACGTATTGTTACTTTAAGGCGCCAAGGCGCACCAAATGAGTGGAAAAATGTAGAGGTGCAGTCTTATGGTCAGACATTAACGGTTGAAAACAAAACGCGAACTGCGCAATGTTTTGTCTGGGCGCATCCCCCTTTGTTTAACCCCACCTCTATTGGTTCTTTGAATTAAGTGGCAGGTGCTGGGTTTGATTCCCGGCGGCCGGCATTTCTATATTGTTTCTTGTCTGGTCTGGTGGTCGGTTCATCCTTTTGTTGAAATTAAAAAAAACTATTTCTAATTGCAAACGTAGCATGAGATAATTCTAAATACCGAATTTGAATTCTCAATGCCTTTAGGTGCGATAAAGGAAATAAATGGACAAATATTGAAACCAGCAAAATGATAAATTAATGTGGTCCCCACATTGTGGCATTAACTTAGTATATTTCATAGATATATGTATATACTAGCTTTTGCCCGCGGCTTCGCCCGCGTGATGTTCGGTTTTTCACAAATCCTGAGGGATAAGTAGATTTCTGGTCCACCCGACCCCGCCGCGCGGCGGCGTACCGCGGTACCGCGTACGGCGGGCGCAGGGCGCAGGGGCGTGCGGCGCGGCGCGGGGAGTTCCTTGCAGCGCGAGCGTCGCGGTCGGCCGTCGCGCGCAGCGAAAATACCTATCAGGGCGTTTTTTACCGATTTCAACACAACTCCTTTTTTGAAAGTCGGTTAAAAATGTAGCCTATGTTACTCCTTGGTTAATCCTCTACTTGTCTGTGAAAGTCCCGTCAAAATCGGTTCAGCCGTTTCGAAGATTAGCCCGTTCAAACAGACAGACAGACAGACAAAAATTTTAAAAACGTGTGATTCGGTTATGGTATCGTTCAAATAACCATATGAGCTTGATATGTGGTAGTTATTTCGAAATTACAGACAGACACTTCAATTTTATTTATTAGTGTAGAGTATAGATATGTGCTGTATTATACACAAAATATGGAAAACTAGATGATGCCCGCTACATGCGTGGATTTAAGTTTTTTAAAAATCCCACAGGAACTGCTTTTCCGGGATAAAAAGTAGCCTATGTCCGTCCCCGGAAGAGTTTCGTTTTTCCCGACCTATTTCCGTTCCCGGGAACCGGGAATGAAATTTTTGATTTCTCGGGAATTCCTGGGAACCGGGAAATTTTGAAAAGTTAATTTTGCTATTTTTGCCCACTAGAAGTCAAGTAAAACGTGTTATTTAATGCAATAAGCTATTTATTAGTCTCAAAAGTGGTTACAAATTATTTTGGCAATCTATCTTACTATAGATTATAATAAAGCGGAACAGTTTGTTTGTTTGAACGCGCTAATGCATTCAAATCCTGTAAATCTTGATTAAAATTAACAAATTTCAAGTTAATAATAACAATAATAAAACTCCCAATTCCCGGGAACGGATCCCTAGTCTCCGGGATGTAAGCTAACTCTGTACCAAATATTATCCAAATCAGTTAAACTGTTGAGTCGTGAACAGCTAGCAGACAGACAGACACACTTTCGCATTTATAAGTATGGATTGGAAATCAAACATCAAACATAATATAATTATTATAAAACAACAGACCTAGCATCATCCGCATAGCTATCATTTGCATAGCTAAATACTTGATGGGTAGTACCTATAAATTAATACTAATGCAAATATACTCGGTAATGAATGTTTCAACATACTAGGATATTCGAACAGTTTCGAAGAACACGCTAAAACATCTATAATTCTGCTATCCTAGTCAATAACTTCGCGCGCCCTTGAAAGGACGAAAGGTCCTTTGGCTTTATGGATTGTCGTAAATCAGCGGATCCTTGGGGCCCTTTCATTCAAAAGATTGCGGAGCACACTGACGTAAGCCGTCAATGCTTTAGCTTACTACGATAGAGAGAGAGGCGCGAATGTGGTTCAGTCAGCCCTGTGCCAGTAACTGTCGGAACGCGGTGCGGGCGCGTTGTGTGCCCACTTGTCCTCTGGCTCAATCAGCCAAAACTCGCGGTCTTTAAACTAAACAAAAATACAACAATTACAACGACGCAAAGTGTTTAATGTAAGGTTTAGTTACTAATTAAGCATTGTGTTTTTTTAAGTGATCGATTAGTATAAAGTTTGCCAAGTGATAAGGCGAGATAAGTGGAAGTTGCTCTGACTACCTCGTCATCTGCCTTCAGTTTAATTTGTACCAAGATTTAAGCTAAATTTAGGTGGAGCTATCGGTTTGGGTTTTCAATTTGTGCCACAGTTCTTATTCACATCTTGTGTCAATGCATGACTCATTTAGCATGTATCCGTTATCGATAGTTGGCTGAAAATGTTTGTTGTTCCATTGTAATTGAAATAAATTTACTGTGTAGCTTTCGAACTGGTTAACCTTCAGGGTTTTCCGTACCTAATCTATATTTTCAGTGTATCAAACATTGTTTGATCATCTAGGAATAGTTTGGCTGCAACGTTTGTTTACTTTTATTGGAGCTTAGCTTAGCCTTTTGGCCTAGTGGTCCGATGTATTTTCTATATTCTGTCATCATTCCTTTGATATTTTTATGAGCATCCAACAGTAATTAACTCATTGCATTACCATCAAAAATTAATTCTTGCTGTCGATATTTTGTCAACTTAAGCTTATTATTGTGCGTAATTACGTAATGACTTCATTAAAGTTAATTGCTTATGCTACGTTAAATTTTGTCTTTTTCCTGAATTTTAAAAGCAAAAATTACTAATTATACTCGTAGATATTCTCCTTAATTATCAAATTAGTATTCGTATTATCTAATTTGTGGACGTCATTGTGGCTAATTCTGTTGTACACAATCTCTAAACCTAAACTAAAATGACAGGTCTAAATCTATTGCTATCCTTTTCCGCAATGAGCACTGTGAAAGAGATAGGAATAAATTTAGACCTGTCATATTTACTATTTATTTAAAGTAACTTGAGTTTTCAACTGTTAACATAATGTTTAATGGCACTGCTAATGAACACGATGATTCATTTAGCATTATTCATATAATTGGTAACATATTGTTGACATTATGTCAGTATCCTTATCTGCACTGCATTGCCGATAAAGGCATTTAGGACCTACCTACTTAGTTTAGATAACTGACAGTTGTATTGTGTTTCCAATGCATCTTTAATCACAAACTTACAATTATTTTGATAGTTCTCCTCGGGGTTAGATATGGAATCATTTAAACTTGGTTCATTAGTATTTTGCACTAACTTCGGCTACTTTTAGCCTATTTCTGCCAAATGTCAGTATTTGTGTCTTGTTTCTCGGATGTTAGTATTTTTTTATTGTTTTGAAATGTGGTATTCCCAGAACTGGACAACGGTCGCGAACTCGCAACTCATCGGTGTTATCTACCACACATCCTCTCTGGCTTCCGGACGGTTGCTGACAGTTTTGATAACAAGTGCCAATGTCCAACACTTTAGCAATGCAAAACTGTAGGTAGGGAAAAAATTAAATTGTTATTTATCTTTTTAAGGTATTGAAGTAAAAGACCAAAGCAAAATTGCAATAGCTAATACGAGTCGATTAATATTTGGCAAAATACTGTAATTAATCACGATTCACGCCAATATCTATCTACATCGTGATTTGAAATTTATCGATGTAAACAAACAATGCAATTCGTATTCAAGTTAAATTTACAACAGCGATAAAAGTCAGAGCGGAGGAAGAGGCGATTGTCGCAAACGGAGACGTGTAGACAGATAAGCGGCTACGTAGGTATTATAGTTGTCGCGGTGCCAAGCGGTGGCGCTCGCGCCTCTCTTCAGAGTTCAGTCGAGTGCGTCCCTTAGCGGGAAGTGTATGGCGCGCTTGTGGCGATGTGCTTGCACGTGCGGCTGCTCTGCGGCGCGCTGTGCTGGCCGGCGCTGATGCGCTGCGCCCGCGCCGCGCGCACCTATGACGACGATTACGACCAGGTGTGTCATCCCGCATCCGTCACCGATCCTGCTTTTTCTGCACTGTGATATCAGTATCGTATAGCTTCACCTATATTTTGGCAACACTCGACTTCGGCTTTGACGTATGTATGTACCTAATCACTAATATGTTATCGTCGATGCGTAGTCGTTCAACTTTTCACTTGTTTCGCATTGTTTGCGCCAGTTTGTTAAACATGAGCGATTTATTTAACTTGCAGGAGCGCGTGTTTTGTGCTTGATTAAAATAGTTTTGAGGGTTAGGTGTGTGTGAAATTGTGATGTGCGTGGTGCGCTAGCGCTTCTCGAGTTATGTTCATCAAGGCCGTTCCCCTGGCCGGCGAGGAGGAGCGCCGCGGCTCGGTGTCCAATTGGTTCTCGTCTCTGAGACGCGGCGGTCGGCGTAAGCGCGAAGAGACCGCCGCCGTGCCGGCCGGTTACGGCTCATTAGGCAGACGGAAGGATGGCACGCAGTCGCGCGGCAAGACGAGGTCGGCCTGGGATCTCACCACCGTCACACGACTGGTCTGTATAATCAACAATCTCACTATCTATCAGTGAAAGGCATTCAGAGTGCATCCACTGGAGACTACAGATTTTGGCAGTTGTCCAAAATCCAAATGCGCCGGATCGATCACGCTTTTTGAGTCTGCGTGTGAAACCATTGCTACACAGGATTCGGCGACTTCTAACGTTACTTTTATAATCGCGTCGCTTCATAAATTAATTTTGATTGAACATTATTGGAAGCCTACACCCATTAATGTTTCGTATTTACTAACATATGATGTGCGGGTGGCGTGAAAATTATATGAGGGTACTCTTTGTTTAGAGAGGCAACTCGCCGTTCATTGGAGCGTTTCAATTAACGTAAACATTCATAAATAATTGTCTTTTATTAGATTTAGTTTATTTTAATAGCAAAAGTAGCATTATTGACTAGATACTGTAACGTTCAAATGGGATTTTCCAGTTACTGATTGTATTGCGAGTAATGTTTTTGTTAGATTATCACTTGAAATTATTTCGGAATGATTTAATATAATACAACAATATTCTTAGGCTATCAATACGATAACATCAATACGATCTGAAAATATGCACTTATCTAGTAAGTCCATAGATTCTTCTTTATCAGCGTGTTTGGAACATGAATCATTGGTAGTATTATAATCTCGTGTTAAATAAAGATAAAATAATTCTTCGAAACCATATCAAAATGGAATTATCTTAATGAGGTTATGAGAATCAATCACTAAGAAAATGTTTAATGTTTTGTGAACATTTTTCACATTTTGCTCATTACAGTTTATAATGCAAAAGATTTGCTAACGTCTTATTTTCACTTGGAAGGTCGAACGAATCGGGTTTTACGCTGAACTTGAGTGCGTCAGGGCTTATTTATATACAGCATAGGTGAGATCAGAATTCCTTGTGTTTGTATGCAAATCACGGTCATTGTCGTTCCAACTTTGTTTTATTGTTGGATTAGGTGTACAGAGGAATGTCTTCAGAACAAAGACATCATTCTATATAAATAAAAATGTCTGTTTGTCCGTACGTCCTTATACGTTCGCGTATCATCTCGCGTTCATCCGATCGAACTGGATCTTACAGGGATAGGCAACCTATAGGATGACATAGGATCGGTACTTTCAATCCGGAAAATATTCATCGTGAACGAAGTAACGGGAATCAACTTATTATAAGTGTTTACTCAAAGAGTCGTTAGCTCGTCCCAATTATACGCGCATGGTGGAATTTAAACAATAAACGTCGCGCCTCGGTATCCATGTAGACGACGAAATCTAACAATATAACGGAGAATGTGTTTCCGAAATGAATTTTAATATCATAGTTATACAATTCAAACTCCGTCGCACCAGTGTTGCGTGTTGGGGATAGAACATTAAACCCTCGTGTGAATAACTGGCAAATTGAATTTAAGGAAGCTAAGGCAGACCAATTTAATAATTTTTAATAATATTTTGTTCAGTTTGAATTCTCTGTTCTGTTAAAAAGCAGTATTTGTCGCAGGATTATGGCAAAATAAAGGCTCTGATCATCACTTCCTACGTAACACCTCGTGTCTTTTGTTAGATGACGTCTTTAATAGGGATTATGTTATGTTTGATGTAAAACAAGTTTAGCCGCTAGAGCATTATCAGCCCCTTACTCTGGTGAAGGGATCTCAGGTATTTTTATTGCTATTTATACTGCTTCCACTTGTCATATCGTCTTGGGCACACTAAGTAATTTTAATGATACTTCAATAATAGTAACCCTTACCTGATGCTAGAACTGCTGGTCAGTCTGTTGTTTACATAAAACCTCGATAATTTACAGCATATGCAGCAACAGTGTTTGGGCTTCATTTATTTGGCGTAAATATAGTGACCAGGGTCTTTATGATAGAGCAGGCAACTACACGTTTTGTAGTTTGCTCAAGTTGTTTCGGCAACCCTGTAGGTTGCGCCAACATAAGCTGGTCAGTCAAATTCACGTGAATCAAGTTTTTGGAGTTTTCGAATGATAGGAAAACAATTTTTTCGATCAAAACTATAATTCTACCTTTGCCCTTTATACTACTATCTACCTATCAGTTATTTATTACTCATGCAGACAAGGTGTCGTGCAAAAACGAGTACTCTGTCGCATTATTTCTGCGAGTCACGTATCTTAGCTGCACGGCATACAGACGTTACAAAAGAACATTAGGTATGGTGAGTATGGTATGGTACCTTTTTTTTTTTTTTTTTTTACGTGGTGGAAACCTTTTACAGGTACCCCCGTTCTTTGGGCAGAACGGAGGTTATGTGGGACTCCCCCTATGGGTATACCCTAACTAAAACCACCACGGCTGTTCCCTCTCGCTGACTATGCTGGACGCCTGGGGAACCCGTTGTATACGTCCCAGGCGTCTGTCAGCCGCCCCGGCCGCCTGCCGGGGCTCCCGCGCTAAAGAGGAGGGGATCGGGACAGCGTGATCCCCCCCTCAGACAGTGAGGAGACTGTTAGTGGCGGATAGCTAGCCCAATAGCTATCCGCCGTCTCCCGAGGGAAGCTGGCGAGCGGCGAATAACCGCCGCCTTCTTCCCCCCCGTCTGCGCCGGAGCGGATGCGCGTCGAGAGCCTCTTCGCGCGCCCGCTCCGCGGCCTCCTTCTGCGAGATGACGTCCTCGCAGAAGTCGGCCATAGCATCCCAAGACCCCTCGCTGCTCAGCATGGCAAATACGACGCCGGGCAGCGAGAGGTCTCCGCCAATTGCCGCCACCAGAGTGCGGCGCTGGGGGGCCCAGTGGCTACACTCTTCTAGAGTGTGCTGGGCCGTGTCGTCTCCAGCGCCGCACTCATGGCACGACGGGGTCGGTTCCCTCCTCGCGACCTTGTGCAGGTAATGGCCGAAGCAACCGTGTCCGGTCATCACCTGCACCAGCCGGAAGGACAGCGACCCGTGCCTTCGCTGGCACCACTGCTCCAGCACCGGGCGGATGGCGTCTATGGTGCGCTTGCCATAGACGGCATCCGCCAGGTCGGCTTTCCATCTTTCCCGCATTCTGCGGGCAGCCATGCGCTGCGCTCGGCCAACCGCTTCGGGAGCCGGGCGTTCCCCCCTTGCCCGGCTCTCTGCTCTGGCGCGGTGCGCCTCGGCGAGCACCCCGGCCTCCAACTCCCAAGGGGGAGTGCCCGCCAAAACGCAGGCGGCCGCAAAGGCTACGGTGGCGTAAGCCCGGCAGATGCGGTTCGCCACCACCCTCTGCGGCCTCCGCAGCAGGGCCCTGGTTTCTGGACGAAGCGCGTCGAACCAGATAGGAGCCCCATACGTCGCCATGCTCTTCACGACCCCCGCGAATAGGCGACGGCATGGGGCCCCAGGGCCCCCCACATTCGGCAGCAGTCGGCCGAGCGCAGAAGCTGCCCCCGCCACCCGAGGAGCAAGCCGGCGGAAGTGCTCCCCGAAGTCCCATTTGCGGTCCAAAACAAGGCCCAGGTATTTCATGTGGGCCCTGATTTGGACCGCTTCCCCCGACACCGGGATGCTAGCGCGTGCCGGGGGCCTCCAGCCCGCTCCACCGAAGAGGACGGCCTCGGTTTTTGGGAGGGCCACTTTGAGCCCCAATATCTCTATTCGTGTGACCACCAATTCGGTGGCCACCGTGGCCCTCCTCGCCGTCTCCCCGTAGCTACTTCCTCGGACGGCAACCAAAGTGTCGTCCGCGTAGCAAACGATTGCCATCCGGGGAAGCAGAACCGGACGGATGGCCCAGTCAAACCCCAGGTTCCACAGCAGGGGCCCGAGGACTGACCCCTGCGGAACCCCGCAGGCCATCCGTCTCTCCACCCTCCTCCCGTCCCTCCCCTGATAGAGCACTACCCTCTCCTCCAGGTAGTGCCCTATCATACGGCGCAGATAGAGGGGCACCCCGTGATACCGGAGCGCCTCCTCTATCACACCAAAAGGGAGTGTGCCAAAGGCGTTGGCGATGTCTAATGACACCGCCAACACTCCCTCCCCCCTCTCCTTCGCGTACCCCGCGAAGTCCTTCAGAGCACCAATCGCGTCCAGGGTCGACTTTCCGACCCTGAACCCGTATTGGCGCTCCGAAAGGTCGGGGCCCTGCCAAGCAAGATGCTGGTTCAACCGAGAGGCCAGAACTCTCTCCAGCATCTTGCTTGTCTCGTCGATAAGGACGACTGGTCTGTATGCCGACGGAGAGTCCGGGGATCTACCCTCCTTCCGCAGCAGCACCAGTCGTCCTTCCTTCCACACCCTTGGGAACCGTCCCGACGCCAGGCAGTCATTGAATAACTGCCTGAGGCGGCCCCCAAGGTGCCCCAAGGCCAGCGCCAGGACTCTGGCCGGGACTCCATCCGGTCCCGGCGCCTTCCTACACCGCCGCAGACGACTTAGAGCCTCCCCCATCTCGTCATCTGTGACTGGGGGAGCTTCGACCGGCCTATCGCGCTCCGCGGACGGGGACGCCATGATCGGGGGCGCGAATGCTGGCGGTCGGGGAAAAAGCCCCGACACCACCCGATCGAGGAGCTCCGGCTCCATGGAATCCATGGGGGGGGCGCTCCGCATCTTGCCCCTAACGATGCGGTATGGCCGGCCCCATGGATCCCTGTCCAGCGTTGCCAAGAACTCCTCATGGGCGGAGTCCTTGGCATTGGCGATGGCCACCTGAAACGCCTTCTTCGCCTCCCGGAGCTCCATATAGAGGCGAGCCTCCTCGTCCGCGGACACCGGCCTTCTGCGGCGGCAACGGGTGTAGGCCCGGCGCGCTCGGTTACTGGCGGCGCGGAGGGCCGCAATCTCCTGCGACCACCAGTACACCGACCTCCGAGCGGGCAGCCTCCTCGTCCGGGGCATTGCCGCGTCGCACACCCTTGTCAGTGCGGCGCGGAAATGACTCGCCCTCTCTTCTACCCCCGAAGAGGCCGGGGGAGCTGCGTTCCAGACCTCGACTATGGCTCCCTCCTCTGCCATGTCGAGGTCTAGGCGGGTCAGTGCCCACCTTGGGAACACCCCTCCCCGTCTCCCGCTCCGGCCTTGGGACGCCGGTAGTGACGCGGAGACCCTCCACCGAATGTACCGGTGGTCTGACAGGGTCTCCGCGTCCTCGAGGACGCGCCAGTCCCGCGTTCGTGCCGCGACGGCAGGGGTAGCGAATGTAACATCCACTATTGACCCCCCCTGCCGTCGGACGCAGGTCATGACGCGTCCCTGGTTGAGGAGCACCAGGCCGACCATGGCGGCCCAGTTCACCAACTCGACCCCTCTCCGGTCCGTGATGGGGGACCCCCACGCGGCAGATTTCGCGTTCAGGTCCCCCATCAGGATTACCTGGGCTGGGGCCGCCCCTCGCACCACTGGTTCCAGGCTCCGCAAAAATGCCTCGAAGTCGGACAGGGGTCTGTTGGGTGAGAAGTATACCCCAATAAGTACTACTTCCCCCCACCCGACCGCCACGAACCCCGGCCCGCTTCGCCTTGGGACCAGTGGTGGCCCGTGCGCAGGCACCACGATGGCCACCAAGCCCTCCGCGTCCCCAGCCCAGTTTGACTGAGGGGGCACAAAGTAGGGCTCCGCGGCTGCCACCACATCGATCTGCCACTCCGCCATGTGCTGCATCAGGAGATCCTGAGCACGGGCGGAGTGGTTCAGATTCGTCTGGAGGAACTCACCATGGCGTACCGGCATTACGTTTCCATGGCGACCTCCTCCAGAGCCGGCTCCTGTGGGCTTCTCGTAGCCGCGGAAACCTGGGTCAACGGGGCCTCCCTGCCCTTCTTCGGCGGTGGGGAGCACTTCAGCCCCCCCATGACGTGCCCGGCCTTGCGACCCAGGTCTGCGCAGACTGCGCACCTTGGGTTGGCCGAGCACGATGCCGACTTGTGCCCGTCCTTGCCACACCTGTAACACAGAGTGCTACGGTCTGTGGGTGACGGGCAGAGCGCCCGCGTATGGCCGAGCCCCATGCACCTAAAGCAGCGCATCGGGAGGGGCTCCAGGGCTGTTACCCGCGCCGAGGACCACCCGATGACCACACGTCCCTCCGCGACGAGCGTCTTCGCCGCGGTCACCGGGCAACGGACCAGGGTTGACCCAGTCCCACTGGGCCCCATCCGGATGGCGCCGGCTCTGACCTGATCGGGTGGGACGCTCCCCTTCTCGGCCACTACCCTCCGCACGTCTTCGGGGGTGACGGACTCGTCGAGACCCACCAGACGTAGTTCAGCGGTTTTCATGGGCCGGGAAACCGTTACCCATTCGCCGACTAGACCCTGTAGCCTGTCGGCCAGCTCGTCCGCGGCCTTGGAGCTATCGGCCCCTGGGACCTCGATAATTCGAGCCCCAGTGGCCGACTTGCGCACACGGACGTGGTCCACGCCGACCTCCCTCAAAGCCAGGGCAGCGGTAGCCGTCTTCATGACCGTCGCGTAAGTCTGAGTCGCGACGGCCTCCGGCTTCAGTGAGATGACCACCGCCGAGGACTTAGGGGAGGTCAGCTTCACCTTCTTCTGGCTTTGTGCAGCCTTAGTTGTAGGGGCAGCAGTTTTGGGTGCGGCTCCTTTTCCGGCATCGGCGTTGGCCTTGGCCTTGGCCTATGCCTTGGCTTTGGCCTTGGCCTTCCTTCCGACCACTTTCGACCAGGTCGGGGGGTCTGGGGCCGCGGCCTCAGCGTCTACATCCTGCGGCTCTGCGCTGCGTGGTGGAACGCTGCGTGCCTGCGCCGTAGGAACGGGTGTGGGTTTTCTAGCCTTGCCCACAGCCGCCGAGCGTATTGTCCCCGGATTCGCAGGCGAGGGGCCCGCAGACGGCTCATTTAGAGGGCGGCGGGCCGCGGACTCAGTCCTCCTTTTATCAGCCGCAAGTGGCGGCCTCAGTACGGGTTCTCGGGGAAGCCGCTTTTCGAGTTCCCCGAGGCGGTCGTTTACCATCCCCCCGATGGACACGAAGAGATCCCTCTTCAGGGTCTCCAAAACCTCGTTTAGTGCTGGGGGGATGTGGGCGTCCACAGTAGTGGCAGGATGTACTACCGGCGCAGAAGGCTTGTCTCTTTCTGAGAAGGAGGACCGAAGGGCCTTCACTTCTGCCCTTAAGGCGGCCAACTCCTGCCTCATTCTTTTGTTGTCGGCCCAGAGTCTTCGGGCCTCCTCATCTGCCGACAGTTTCTGGAGGGCATCCATGGCCACCTGGATATCCTTGGTGGCCCGGTTTATTGCCCCCCTGACGCCGCCTTTGAGGTTTGTGGACCTCTTGGTCTCCTGCTCTATAATGGAGACCGCATTGGTAGCTCTGTCGATGAGCTCGTCCCTTGACGGGCACCACTCATCGACAGTTTCCGTGGCCGAGTCCACCACGGTGCTGGTGCTCCGGTCCCGGGCCTCCCCGCCTGGCTTCTGAGACCGAGTCCTCGACCTCGTCAAGGGGGGGGCGACACGTTTCGCCTTATCGGCGTTCGCCTCGTCCTCGAAGGAGCACGACTCCAGCTCCTTGAGGCGGGCTTTGGCGCCCTTGAGCCCAAGGTACGCCCCCCTACCAGCTTTCGGCCTGGCCGGCTCTTCCGGCTCGACGGCAACGGCCTTCTCAGCTGGCTCCTCCTCATCTTCAAACTCAGCCTCCCGGACCCGCTTTGGGGCTCCTTTCTTAGGCTTCAACGGCCCTATCAACGCCTCCAGTTCTCGGTTGGTATCCGAGTCTGAGTCGAATAGTGACTCGACATCCATCTCATCTCGTACCGGCAACACAATCTTCGGCCGGACTTCCTCCGAAGAGCCTGTGCTGCAGCACACCTCTTCTACCTCACCTTGCGGGCCTTTCAGCCCTCGTCCTTTTGTTTTTGATTTTTGACTTTTTTCCATGTTTAGTCCCACGAGTATGGGGGAAATATACGGTCCACCCGGGCGGTGCCCCCTGCACCCGGGTAAGCCTAAGGGTAACTCGTCAGGGGGTCGGCAGGTACCCTGACGGGGGGCGCACTAGCGACTGAACAACCCATCAGCCATGCATCCCCTCGCGGTGCGCCAACGCTTGGGATTCGGGGTAATTTTTTATAGAGGTTTTTTTCCTCGCGGTCCGGCCGGTTAAGGCAAGACCCTCGGTCCCTCGTCAGGTGAGAGACATGACCGTCACCCAACACACCTACAGGGATTACGATAATACGACGAGGACTGCGCAGGACTAGTTCCCGCACAGCCCGCTCGGAGGCAGGGTTAGTGCACACCGAGCTCGCCTCACGAGTCCTCCCCTAAAGGGGATTACTCCCTCCGGTGATTTTTTATAGAGGTTTTCTTCCTCGCAGCCCCTCGCTCAGTGCGTGGGGCCCCCGGTCCGCTCAGTGCGGATTACGGGTTGCCCGACGGTGGCCGAAGCCAACGCCCACCGGCTATAAGACCGGCGGATCCGCCGCGCTGCTAGTTTTGGTCCGCGCCGGGTTTCCCCGGTACCTCCCATATCTGGGAGGCGTTCCCCTATCCGCCACCTGGGGACGCGCCCGATGGGGGACTAGCAACCCCACACGGGATGGTATGGTACCTAGTGCCTACAGTATACATTTGTTCATTTCGCCGTTCGGTGATGGCGCTTGCATACCAACCTCGTGCGTGGAAAGTATCCTCATCGACGGCCGCCGTGGTTCGTCAGTCGTGATTCACACGTCGTTGTTGTTTTTACGATTTACATACATACCTACCTACTTGTTAATGGTTTGAAGTTTGAACCTAACCTAATGGATTTACTAATGATGTAAAGTAATAAATTAAGGAAGTAATTATTTAATAGAATCACATGTTTGACGACCTCTCTGGCGTAGTAGTGGGCGCTCTGGTCTTATAAGTGGGAGATCTCGGGTTCGATTCCCAGCAGGTGCATTTTGTAGTTTATTAATTTCTAAATTGTCTCCGGTATGCGGCCCTATTCGTTAACTTAGTGATCATCACTAAATGATAGCCACTGAATTAGTTCGATGTACATTACTACTTTGCTGTGTGAAATAAAAAATAACATTTCATAGCAAACCATCAATGGATGAAAATATATTATGTTAAATAAACTCAGTGGCTTTTATTTTTTAACTAGCTGATCCCCGCAACTTCGTTCGCGTAGATATAGGTTTTTATATTATAGGATCGGATCGGATCCCGTAATTCTTTAATGTACCTAATCTAAATGAAGCCTAAGTTACTCCTTATAACATCACATATCTGCCATTGAAAGTTCCATTAAAATCGATCCAGCCGTTTCGGAGATTAGCTGGAACAAATAGACAGACCAACAAACATAAATTTAAACGCACACCAGTTTAAAATAAGCCGTACGTTCAAAGATCCGGGTCCCAAGTTATTTGAACCCAATACTGAGGATTGTAATGTCTGTCATTTCTAAACTAAAAAACCTATGACCTTGAAATATTTACGGAACAATACATAAAGTATTACCTTTCTAACAAAAAAAGAATGAGTGAAATCGAATAACGCGTTAATGAATTACAGCTAAATACACGTTTTAACTTTCATCCCCTCTCCCAAGGGAACCGTACTAAATTTCGGGATAGAAAGTATCCTATGTCCTACCTCGGAGTATAAACTCAAATCGTACCAAGTTTCATTCGAATCCATTCAGTAGTTTCGGCGTGATGCGCGGCCAAGATACAGACAGACAGACAGACAGACAGACAGACAGACAGACAAAAATGAAAAAAATTGCAGTTTTGGCTTTAGTATCGATTATAGAGTGCCCTCCGATAAAAAATTTCAAAATATCTTCAATGTACAGAATTGGATCTGTTACAGTTTTATTATATTATAGATAGAAGATAACCACTTTACATAGTTCGAGAATGTGTGCTGGTCAGGTGGGACCTCCGTACTACCTTACCGGCAAAACCGTGCCGCCAAGCAATTTAGTAGTAAACTAGTGTTGCGCTCGGTGCGCGAGCTGCAAGCAGCTCGCGTGCCTTGTAGTCTCTTCAATATTCGTAAAATAAAGAAATGGGAATTCGGAAAATAACCAAATACCAGAATATTCTGGAGAGTCTCTTGAAAGATAGAAAGAAATATTGGTATCACGTTTCGTATCTTTTCTGAAAGGACACTAATCAGTTCTATGCATGCGTTTAGTGGAAAAAAAGGATCTATACAAAAATGTTCTGGAGAGCCACTTGAAAATTAAAAAGAAATTTTGTATGGACTCGAATTTTGTTTGTTCAGTCGCTATCTTTTTTTAACCGGTTCACCCAATGGCCCAAGGTTTTTAATAACATTTGTTTGGGACCATATCTGTATGACTGGTAGTTTTGGAGGACCCATGAGGTACTCTGGTAAATTTTCCACATTCATGACGTTTCATAATTTTCCTGAAGGAAGACCCATAAGTTCTACGCACATAAATAGTGAAGGGAAAAAGTTCCATACAAAATTGTTCTGGAGAACCTCTTGAAAAGAACCCAAAAAATTTGTATGGAGAAATTTTTTTTTTGTTCGGCGGCCATCTTTTTTTTACCGGTTCACCCAATGGCCCAAGGTCTTTAATAACATTTGTTTGGGACCATGTCTGTATAATTGGTAGTTTTGGAGGACCCATGGGGTACTCTGGTAAAATTTCCACATTCATGACGTTTAATAATTTTCCTGAAGGAAGACCCATAAGTTCTACGCACATAAATAGTGAAAGGAAAAAAGTTCCATACAAAATTGTTCTGGAGAGCCTCTTGAAAAGAACCCAAAAAATTTGTATGGAGAAAATTTTTTTTTGTTCGGCGGCCATCTTTTTTTTACCGGTTCACCCAATGGCCCAAGGTCCTTAATAATATTTGTTTGGGACCATGTCTGTATGACTGGTAGTTTTGGAGGACCCATGAGGTACTCTGGTAAATATTCCACATTCATAACGTTTCGTATTTTTCCTGAAAGGACATTTATGAGCTCTATGCATGCGTTTAGTGAGGTAAAAAAAGTTCTATAAAAAAATGTTCTGGAGAGCCTCTTGAAAATTAAAAAAAAAATTTGTATGGACGCGAAATTTTTTTTTTGTTCGGTGCCTATCTTTTTTTTACTGGCTCACCAAAGGGCCTAAGGTTTTGAACATTTTCAGTTTCAGGACAATGTCTCTATGACTGATAGTTTTTGAGAACCTTTGGGGTACTCTGGTAAATTTTCCACATTCATGACGTTTCATATTTTTCCTGAAGGAAGACCCATAAGTTCTACGCATATAAATAGTGAGGAGAAAAAAGTTCCATACAAAAATGTTCAGGAGAGCCTTTTGAAAATTCAAAAAAAAATTTTTGTTGGGCGGCCATCTTTTTTTTGCCGGTTCACCAAATTGCCCAAGGTCTTTAACAACATTTGTTTGAGACCATTCCTGTATAACTGGTAGTTTTAGAGGACCCATGAGGTACCCTGGTAATTTTTCCACATTCACTACGTTTTGTATTTTTTGTGAAAAAAACCTTTAAGTTTTATGTATACGTGTAGTGGGGGGAAAAATTTTCATACAAAAATGTCCAGGAGAGCCTCTTGAAAAGAACCCAAAAAATTTGTATGGAGAAAAAATTTTTTTGTTCGGCGGCCATCTTTTTTTTACCGGTTCACCCAATGGCCCAAGGTCCTTAATAACATTTGTTTGGGACCATGCCTGTATGACTGGTAGTTTTAGAGGACCCATGAGGTACCCTGATAAATTTTCCACATTCATGAAGTTTCATAATTTTCCTGAAGGAAGACCCATAAGTTCTACGTATATGAATAGTAAGAGGAAAAAGTTCTATACAAAAATGTTCTGGAGAGCCTTTTGAAAATTTAAAACAAAATTTGTATGGACACGAAAATTTTTTTTGTTTGGTACCTATCTTTTTTTTACTGGCTCACCAAAGGGCCCAAGGTCTTAAACATTTTCAGTTTCAGAACCATGCCTCTATGATTGATAGTTTTTGAGAGCCGTTGGGGTACTCTGGTAAATTTTCCACGTTCATGACGTTTCATAATTTTCCTGAAGGAAGACCCATAAGTTCTACGCACATAAATAGTGAGGGGAAAAAAGTTCCATACAAAATTGTTCTGGAGAGCCTCTTGAAAATTAAGAAATTTTTGTATGGAGACGAAAATTTTTTTTGTTTGGTGGCCATATTTTTTTCACCAGTTCACCCAATTGCCCAAGGTGTTGAACATTTTTTGTTTGGGGATAATACCTCTCCGACTGATAGTTTTCGAGATCCCTTAGGGTACTCTAGTCAGTTTTCCACGTCCAGCTCTCTCTATAATTTTGTAGACCTAAATTTTTTGAATTCTACACACACGGAAAGTATGGTGAAAAAGTCCCATACAAAATTGTTCAGGAGAGGTGATCAATACGTAACTTCAAGTAGCTTTATATATATAATAATCAAAGAATTATCGTTCTGGTACAATGCTGCGTAGAAACCATTTTCAGGTTAGTCCGCTTCCATCTTAGACTGCATCTTCACTTACCACAGATTAAATCGCAGTCACCCTTGACTGTAGAAAAATAATACCTTAATAAAAATATTATGATAAGTTACAAGTAGGTACCTATGATTCTAATGAGATAAGATGATAACTTTAATTGTATAAAATGTAATATAGGTACATAAGTATAAGGTAGATCCGATAATTTTTTAACAGGCATTAAGTTGTCCCAATTAAAAACTTAAAAAGTTTGAACAGAGCGCCCACAGTGCGTAACTTCCTTTTCCTGGATAAAATAGGGAAAGTCAAAGGGAGTCTCAATTAGTGAGCTTTAACTTTAAAATCCCTAAGTTATGTTATAATTAGGGTAATAATTACTATCGAGATAAAATATATTCAACGAAAAAATTGTTTAGAACTTTATTAGCCTTTTCCCGCGATTTGATGTCTGCCTGAATATATGTTATTCCGTATAGAAATTATTTTTTTGAGGTAAAAATATAGGACATAAATACTACTATCCATGCAAAAAAATTGAAAGGAAAAGTGAAAGGACAAACAAACAAACGAACTTTTTGAGTTGGTAAGTATGTATGTATGTATCTAGTATGGATTGCTACTTGCTAGCCGCGTTAACAGTAGGTATGTAGTTAGGTATAAACTAAAAGCCACCCCCTAATAGAGTAGATTTCTTGTCAAATAATTTGATCACGTGAAAGGTACCGAAGGCGTGGTCTAAGTGCCCCTTGTAACAAAATTGATATTATATCGGCATAGTCTGCTAATACCTACTGTATAGCTTTATTTTGACCGACTTTCTAAGAAGGGAGGTTCTTAATTCGACGCGTATTTTTTCCTTTCCTTTATGTACCTACACCGATTTTACCGATTATAGATATTATAGATTTATTTTTGACCGATTTACGTGATTTTCTCTTTAATCGATAGAGAAAGTTTACGAGATGGTCCCATAAAATTTTCTGATCCCAGCAATTCAACCCTGACCCTGCAGGGTACTGCACCCCTAAGTTGTGGGGAATTACAAACTTTCGATTGTGAATACTAACACTAAAAAGCTTAAAAGTTAAAATTAAAATGATTTCTATAAAAACCGACTTTTCAAACGCCATTCAGAACTTAAAAACTAAATTAAACTTAACTTTTGTTTGTACTTACTCGTTTGTTGAAATCGAGAAGGCATAAAAAGAAACGATGAAATTGACGCTCGAGTCACTACGCTCGTTCTACTTCGTGTACCAACAATTTTTTTTTTGTGTTTTTTTTTTTGTGAAAATAATTTTTATTTATTAGCGCAAAACGGTAAAGCCTTTAATAAGATTAAGTGCATTCTCGGTAAACTAAACTCCATCTGATAAGTACGCTCCCTTACTTTAGCACCCCTATATATTATGCGGAAAACGGGTATCAACCCTATTCCTAATTGAAGCCCTGACTACCCAAATAGGGACATTGAGTTTAATGCAGAGATCATTTTCATTCCTATTCTAGCAATCAATTGTATTTTTAATGAATGGAACATGTTTTTCTAAGTATAATGTTAAGCGTTGGCGACTGACCCCAATACATGAATGCATAAAACGTCGTAATACAGTGAATATCGATTTGTCGTACTTAAATGAAAAACTTCTTTCATACACATAGATACATATAAACAAGTCGCTCATGCATGGCCCGGCTATACATTACTTCCCTTTGTAGCAGTTTGCTTTGAATTTGCTTCAAAAATTCAAACGTGGTCTACTTTATGTTCGCGAACGATATATTGTGTATAGAATGGATATGGTGACAAAAGTAGGGTTGTCAAACGTCACACTTTTGCAGGACATGATCTGGTATCCTGTGTAGATAACATGGCGCCATGTATAACTGACATGTGCCATATCGTGTGTCATACTCATATCCCCTCAGTGAATAACAAAAAGTGTATCAGTACGATAGGTACAAATGAATAGAATTGAAATGTCTATCTGCGATTTCGGAATAGCTGCCTCTTATTAAGTTCGTAATGATTATTTGCACCGTACTTTTGCACCGTATTTACTATTTTCAGAAGCAGGCAGGGGATTATACAAAGAATGATATTGGATAGGTATATATTTTTATCCCGTAAACTTAAAGAGTATACCAGCGGAGATTTTGTAAAACCTTTTTTAATCCACGCGAACGGAGTCGCTGGCATCAAGACTAGCTAAAAAATATCCTCTTAATCTTTTCAATCTTTGAAACACAACTTTTTCTTAAACAATCCAGTATCAGGTACTATGTTAGTATGTACTTAGTTCCGAACAGTACCTACGTAAGTAGATACTGCTTGTGCAGTCTCTTTAGCACCGTGCTTTAGCTCTAATTGCTCATTCTGAGTAGTGCATTTACGTACATACATATATAGTACCTACTTAGGGTTGTCTTTCTGTCTCTTATTATTCTAAATAACGTCTCATGATCATGACCAACCAAACAATGAGGAACCAAAAAAGAATCATTTTTGTGGTTCCTTAGTTAAACAAGAAATCCTTATAGTTTCGTCCGTCTGTCTGTTCGTCGGTGTGTCACAATCTAGTGATAAAGGTTTACAATTACCTGTTCTTAAATTGACGTTCAAAAAGTGTACAGTGTAACAATATTGAATAAAGTTTATTTGAATTTGAATTCAATACAGCATAATTTTGTTTCTTATAAGTCTTGCTTTTAGTTCATGCTAAGAATTTTTTTTACTTGCATAACTACGGAACCCTATCTTATGCGTGTTCTGACAAACACTTGATCAGTCATTAAAAGAAACATAGTGGAAAGAAAGACTTTATACTTTGAATATTTTAATTTCTGTAACTTATTTTGCTTTGATATCGCAAATCCATCAAATCTATAAACAGCAAAACTTTATTCGAAACGTCTACTCCTACAGTTTCTTTACCCTCGTGTCCCGACTTTCAAACATTGCAAATGGCAACCCTAGACGAAATGGATTTTTTTCATTTGGAAATGAGATGCAAAACTTCCAGTGCAAACAGCCTTTTTTATGTACGGAAAAATGGATCCCTTTTTTCGATGAGTTCACATCACAAGGATTTGTTTAATAAGCGTTTGTGCTATATTGGAACTTTTAATTTTATTTTTACTTAATTATGTGGTAGGCGATTCGACAAAGTGGAGTGTTAATTTTTCTTTAATTCTTAAAATTTTATTTGGTTTAATTTCCTTCTTGTAAACCAAAATAAATAAAATATAGCCCGCCAACCCGCATTGGACCAGCGTGGCGGGTCTAACCTCTAAATCGCGCTCTTCTATAAGAAAGGAGGCCTGTGGCCAGCAGTGGGACGTTAAAAGGCTGTAGTGGTGGGTGGAAACCAAAATAACAAGAAAAAAACAGTTTGGTTTTAGTAGTTCGGAATCATGCAACTTCAATAACGTAGTTATTATTATGAGGTTTCAATATTGCGAAAACTGAAACGTTAAAGGGCCACAGAAGTAAGTAGTTTTCAGAGTTCTGTCATTCGTTCAACATTTGCATTTTATAGTCACGTTAAACGTAAAACGTAATACGACAATAATGCACAATTAGCATCGCTGGGCGGCCTTGTTGTCGAAACAAGTAAAGAGTTACGGTATCCGCATTGCGATTGGCAAGAGAAAAATTCTAGGCTATTGATAGAAAGTTTAGTTTTGAGCGATGCCAAAAGTTTCAGTTACGGAGACCGTTCGACCTTAGTTCATTCACTTGGCGCTGAAGACACACTGGCTAAACTATCTGGTTAATATATCTACACTTTGGCGAATATCTTCGGGTTTAAAACGAACTTCCGAGAAAATACGGATCTTGCAAATTTTCTACTGAATTAGTTAGTTATTCGATATAAGTTACGTCATCATCTGATCAGCGGCCCTATTCTCTTTAATTAGTTATAATCAGTAAATGATAATAACTAGTTTAGAGAAATTAAATCACTGTTTATTTCTATTTCACACAGTAAAGCAGCAATGTATATCGAACTTATTCGATGGCTATCATTTAGTTATGGTCACTTAAGTTAGAGAATAGCCCCCTGAATCCGAGAAATAAGTCACGTCTGCAACTGATCTGAATCCGAGAAAAAATGATCCATTGCGTAGAACCTCAGCTGCCCCTCTCAAATCGTGATTCGTGCCCTACGCGCTACGAATATAAGGACGCCAGATGGGTTCGAAATTGATCAACCCCATTACCGGCTCACTACAGAGCACGGGTCTCCTCTCAGAGTGAGAAGGGTTTTGGCCATAGTCTACCACGCTGGCCAAGCGGATTGGCAGACTTCACACACCTTTGAGAACGTTATGGAGAACTCTCAGGCATGCAGGTTTCCTCACGATGTTTTCCTTCAACGTTAACGCAAGTGATTTTTAAATACTACGTGAGAATCGAAATTAGTTGGGCATAATCCGACCAATATTTAAAATACCTAAGTTGTGTTTATAACTTTACTAGCGACCCGCCCCGGCTTCGCACGGGTAGTAGAGCATATTATGCGTAGGTACCTACTACCCGCTCAGGGATTAGGCAGCGTTTTCGATGAAAGCTCCCAGGCGGCTTGACTTTTTACGATATTTTCCACAATGAACTTACTATATCTCACCTTATACCCGAATTACTAATTCCGTGGAATTCTGACGTTTCATAATGTTACCAGAGATAAAACAATTCCCACAAAAAAGATAAAAATTCAAAACTTATGCAAATACAAATCAACTGCTGCATGTAGATATGACAAATGCCTGACAGACACTTCATGGTGATCATGTCATTCGACTTCCATTTTTGAATAATTTTTTTCAATGTGCTTCTTTTGTTTTCTATTGCTGTTAGTGTGCACTTTCTAGTTTCCATTCTTAGCAATTTCTATTTTAGGGCGAAACAATTAATATTATTAAGCTTATAGCGCTAGCGCTAGAGCTTTATATGTTGACAGGGAATTAAAGTAGTTTGGGGTAAAATCGTACTTCGTAGATGTTAACCCTGTTCTCCATATAAATAACTCATCTGTAAATGAAAATGACAGCTGTCAGAATTAAGTCGATATTAAGTCAAAAATAAGGAGAAAAACTAAATATTTCAAATCAAATAAATTAGTGTATTTGGGACATAAAACAGTAAGTTTTCACCAGATTCCGTGAAAAAAAAATATTTATTTTAAAAGATAAAAATAAAGAACCAAAAACTTGGTTTTTTGAACTTTTCACATAAATTTTGAGGTTATGTGAAAAAAGTGTAATACAAAAGTTGTAGATCTTTTTATTACCTACAACTTTGCCATTTGATTTTTTTCCATAGGACTTCTAGTTTTGCCGGAAATCGAGATAAACCGTTTTTTACCCTTAAAACTCCCCCCCTTTTTTCCCGAGCTCAGATCGCCCGTAAATTATTTTTCCTTGTATTTTTATAATATTCTCCTCCTTTTCCAATGGGTTTCATCCTACGTACTGTGATTTTTTTTTTTGGTTTCAAAAATTATCGACACTGGGCTATAGGGAGAACCGCGGCCGCCGACGCGCTTATAGGCACGCTCCCGCCGCCGCAATTTTTAAATCTGTAATATCTTCGAAAGTATTCATTTAAATCATATTCTGTAAAGGGCCATATGGATTTATATAAAATCAACAATGCATTTAAGGTATTTAATTAGATAAGGATTAATGCTGTATTGGTTGAAATCGCTTCGAAAATTAGCCATTATTTGTCGTAAAAAGTAAATGACAAAAAAATGTTATTGTGGGATATCCATAAGAGATAGACATATACCATCGCGGACTTTTCTGTAGACCTTTTCAATGTGTACAATACTTAGTACATTATTTTGATAAATCTCGTAGGGTTCAGCCTGCGTTTGCAATGTAAGCGGAAAAAATGTAATTATTTACGACATCACATTAGAAATCTCAAAAATAACAGTATTTCTCCACTATTTAATGGATGTTATTATACATATAAACCTTCCTCTTGAATCACTCTATCTATTAAAAAAAACCGCATCAAAATCCGTTGCGTAGTTTTAAAAATTTAAGCATTCAAAGGGACATAGGGACATAGGGATATAGGGACAGAGAAAGCGACTTTGTTTTATACTATGTAGTGATACGTCATGCCAAGTAAAATTAAAAAAAAATACAGCACTCACTGTGGTTGTAGTAGATAAGTATTTCTTTGAAATGAATATATCACTCAATACAATTTAAACCGCTAAAATAGATAGAATATCGAACAAATAATTGTAGGATAGCAGTAGCAATCCTAATATCCACAGTCAACATAGCGTGTTTGCGTACAAGGCTGACGCGTGTTTATCATTGTCGTGCAAATGCTACCTTTGCTGTTTATTTAGGTTGAGTCCTATAATAATTGCTGTTTATGCTAAGTACGCGTGACTAGTAACTAGTTTTTTAGCCTATACCTAATACGGTTTTAACTGTATTTCGTTTAGTCATTATTTTATTTATGTGACATGATTCCGTTACCGTTAAATCGTAATTTATACGATTCAAGACTAATAGTTTTGATCTGTTGAATAGAAGCAGGCGTTACTTTGCGGAATTCCATGATATACAATGAATATAAAATTACTTTGCTATAATCCGCTAACAGTGACAAATTTGTAGGCACAACACCACACAAATCTCCTGAAACAACAACAAACAACATCTCCTGAATTTTGCAATCGTCCGTTGTGAAGTCAACATCTCCTGAAGATGCTCCGGTGTCGGAGCGAAACGATCGTCGAGTTCATTTTGTGGTGAATTTGTGTGGTGTTGTGCCTACTTTGTCACTGTTAGCGGATTATAGCAAAGTAATTTTATATTCATTGTAGTTTTGATCTCTTCAAATTCAAAAGGTTTTATATTTTAGTTAACTTTAAACCGACCAATTTCAAATTTAATAAATTCCAACAGCTACCAATGAGCTTGAAAGTTTTTGCCTTTTAATTTACATTTGTTTTAAAACTGACTGAATTTACCATGAATTTTGCAAAAGGGAAAAGGCAGAGAGCAAAAATTAGCTTGTTATCCAAATATTTTTTGTAAACTTGGAATTCCGTTGTCGCGTTATTTTTTAGAGCTTTCTAGAAGTCTAAATCACGAACAAGTAGTAGGTAGGGGTTAGAAAAAAGTCCACGGTTTGGTGATGGTAGGTGACAATTTAATTATTAAGGCGATATTAATGTTACAGTCTCCAATGCAAAATAAGTTAAGTCAGTTCACGTTAGGTCTTAGAAGTTAAGTTAAGTTACCTTAATATTTATATAGGACCCTCACAAGAATGCTGGGAAATTTACTACGTGCCGCATGCTATGCACTAGAGTGGGTCTTCTAATTGTAAATAATTGGTAAAATAGTTGGTAATTCCAATAATAAATTTTCCTAGGTTCTTGTGAGAGTTGGTAAACAACGGAAGGTTGAAAAGTTACTCAGAATAATTACAATTGTTATTGACTAGTTAACGTAGACCGAATGCAGTTAATTTGGACACAAGTGCGCTAGTTCACTAAGTTTAGAGTCTCAGGGAGAGCGGGGTCGTGTTCACTTAGTTACGGTCCGTCCTATTAGTTTCCGGTTTGATGTAACAGGATAGTGTATACTAGGGAGTCTCTGGATTGGCGAGCTCTAGCGGGCAGCTAAGGTACTCAACTGGCGGTGGTGTGAGCTCGTGGTCCGTTCCCGTCCGTCATCCATATGTAATTCAGTCGGCTTGGAACGCTCGCATCAGCGCAGTTGCTCCGCTTGAAGGCTTGAGAGTAATTGTCGAACCCGGAGAATCCTGACGGTCACCTTGCCAGTTAGTGTTAGTGGTAGCTGGGTCGCAACCAGGTCATTCGTTGTAGATAAGTGCAGGCCGTAAACAAGACTGACTGTAGGTAGAACTGGCTGTAGGTAGAACCCATTTCGGGTCAATTTACGATGTAATCCATTTATTTAGAGGCTAGTTGTATTAAGAAGGCCTTAACAATTATATTATCCCATCACAACACGGGTCGATTAATTACGCAGTTGGTTCACATCTCTCACTGTGTCACGTATCAGCCAAGGTTACAGTAAAAATATGGCCGAATCCACCGAGCTGTCAAAAAAATGACCTCTCCTTATCAGCATTTTCGGAGGCGGTTCGCTGTCACTGTATTACATAGTTTATTTTTTTTTTTTAATTAGTTTTATTATTATTAGCAATTATTATTTTTTTTTTTAATAGGGTTAGTTATATGTAGTTTTATTAGTTATTTTTAATTATTAGATATTAATTAAATTTATAGTCTACCAAGGAGTGCCATCTGTTGAGATAATTGTTGCTTATCGGAACTCTTCGGCATTTAGTACCAACGAGCGCCGTTAGATGTCGGCAGTCGTTACATATCCCCCCTCCTCGTTTAGGGATTTTGCCTGAGAAATCCCCCTGCTACTCTCTAACTACTACTACAGTATACTCATGTGTTCATCAGAAACATCCATCATTCATACATTCTTCATTTGTCAGTCTTCGGCATTTATGATAAAGCATCAGCTCTATTAGGTCGAGTGAAGCT
This sequence comes from Melanargia galathea, assembly GCA_920104075.1. Classification (NCBI taxonomy): domain Eukaryota; kingdom Metazoa; phylum Arthropoda; class Insecta; order Lepidoptera; family Nymphalidae; genus Melanargia; species Melanargia galathea. Next base: position 25,650,264 of record OV049856.1, on the reverse strand, counting down.
TCCTGTTAGACTGAGTAATAGATTTAATATCTAGTACTCAACTGCAGTAGTTGTGGTTGTTATTACAGTGTTGAAACAGACGAGCTACTAAAGTATGTTAAGTTTAGTTCATTAATGATGAACTAGTAGTTGCAATTAGTCCACTGTTTGGATCAATGGAAGATGGTTCCTGGTCACTATGTAGAGTAGTGAACCAGTAGTATATCTTGATTTTTAGTTTGTCAAGATAATGTAGTTTTGTAGAATAAATCATATAGTGATACATGTCACCTTTAGTACGGTGATAGTATTGTTAAGGTCCTGACCTATATATATATATATATGTGGTTGAGACTGGTTAATTCATAACACTTAGGTCGTCTGTTTAGACATTGATATTAATTGGATCTGGTAGCTATTATGTGAGGGTGAGTACTGTGTAACGAGTTAGGTCTGGTAACGTGTTAATTTTAAATCTTTTATATGCCAGGTGCCTAAATTGTTTCCTGCTTCATCTTCTAAGTCATAGACTAGGGGAGACCTTTTGTTTATGACTTTACATTTAATGAATTTAGGCGCGAGCTTTTTGGCAAATTTGTTGTCTTTGTCGCTTAAATAGTATGTTCTTTTCCATACCGTGTCTCCTAGGTTGATTTCGGCGTGTTTGCGACGCAGATTATAGTTAGTACTATTCCTGGAATGAGCCGTGATTAGTGCGGATTGAACTTTATCAAAAATCTTTTGTAAAACACCTAAATTATCCGCGTATTCTTCACGAGGTGTGAATATAATTTCATCTGAATTGAATGGTTCTGTTGATTTATATTGTGAACCGCAAGTAATTAATTCACGACCAAAAACCAGAAATGATGGTGTGTATCTAGTGATTGAATTTACCGAACTATTAAGAGCTAATTGTATCTTGGGGATATTAATATCCCATGACCTATGGTCATTTTCAATAAAGGTTGATACTGCAGTCATGATTGTCTTGTTGTATCTCTCGACAGAATTTACTTGGGGTGTATATTTAGGTGTGAATAGCACATTAGGTATTCTGTAGGTTTCATAGAGTTGACGCAAGATGTTGCTAGTAAATTGCTTTCCATTGTCCATAAGAACAGTACTGGGAATGCCATGTACAAGAAAAACTCGTTCCTCTAGAAGACGGGCTATTATAGGAGCTGTAGCGCGCCGTATGGGAAATAATAGGCAGTATTTAGTAAAACAGCATACAACTACGAATAAAAATGTATTCTGATTCCTGGTGGTTGGTAACGGTCCAACGAGGTCCATACTAATCATTTGGAATGGCCTTGTGCAGTTTTTAGGTTTCCCCATTTTACCTAGTGTTGTATAGTTAGAATGCTTGTGTGCATTGCAAGTGTCGCAATCAAGTATGTAGTTAGTGACGTCACGGTGCATGCTAGGCCAATAATAGTTTAAGCACAGGCGTTTGAATGTCTTGAAGATACCGAAGTGTCCGGAGGTTGGCTCTGAGTGGTTTTTCGATATAAGATCTCTCCTTGACTCTGCCGGTATGACCTCTTTCCACTCAAACTCCCTTGTTAATGGGTTTAAGCTTTTAACATATCTATATAGTTTGTTGTTAGTTACTCTGTAATTTAGAAAAGATGTGGGTGAGTTTTGCGAACCATGAAAAATGTTTAGATACCAGGGATCAGAAGTATTAGGAGGTAGGTTGTTAGGTGTGTTCTGTATGGTAGTTACAGGTACTGAGCGAGAAAGGCTGTCGGGTACTATGTTTTCGGAACCTTTCCTATGTTTGATTTCTAAATTATAGGCTGAAAGACGTACTCCCCAGCGAGCTAAACGTCCTGTAGGGTTATTTAGGTTTAGGAACCATTTTAATGCGGCATGGTCTGTGTATACTGTAATTTTGTGACCATTTTCTAGGTAGCAGCGCCAGTGTTCAATGGCTGTTAACACTGCTAATGCTTCACGCTCAGTAGCGCTGAAGTTACGCTCTCTATCAGATAGTGACTTACTCATGTAGGCTATTACTTTTTCATCACCATTTTGCGTTTGGGTCAGTACTGCACCGATGCCAAAATCGCTTGCGTCGGTGTGTACCTCAAAAGGTTCTGAATAGTTGGGGCATGTTAGTACCGGAGCAGTAATGAGACGGTCCTTTAGCATTTTGAACGCTTTGTCAGCCTTAGTAGTCCACGCAAATGGTAAAGAGTTTTTTCCTTGTGAGGTTAGCTTATTTAATGGGGAAGCTAATGAACTAAAGTTGGGTATAAAGCGTCTGTACCATGAGGCTGTGCCTAGAAAACGTCTTAGCTCTTTTCTATTCTTAGGAGTTGGGTAGTTAACTATAGCTTGTACTTTTTCCGGGTCAGCGTGTAGTCCGTTTGCGTCAACTACGTAACCTAAATATTTAAGCTGTTGCCTAAAAAATTGGCTCTTAGTAAAATTGATAGTTAGATTAGCGAATTTTAGTTTTTCTAATACCCGTAATAGTAATGAAATATGTTTATCAAAAGTAGGTGATACTATTATTATGTCATCAACGAAGGCAAACACCATGTGCTCAAATTCTGGTCCGTAAAACAAGTTGTCTACTAACCGTTGTTGAGTAGCTGGAGCATTGGTCAGACCAAACGGCATACATTTAAACTGATAGGTTCCCCGAGAGGGAATATAAAAGCTAGTTTTGCATCTATCCTCTTCTTTTATTAATATTTGCCAGAAACTTTTGGATAGGTCGATGCTGCTTAGGTATTTAGCATCTCGCAAGTTGTCAAGTATCTCAGAAATGTATGGTAAGCTGTAGGCATCCTTCTTAGTGACTGCGTTTAGTTTGCGGCTGTCTAAGCAGAATCGAAGTTCTCCATTTTTTTTTGGGGTAAGTAGGACAGGTGATGACCACGGGCTGTCGCATGGTTCGACGATATCGTCCTTTACCATCTCATCCAGTTGAGCTATGAGTAATCTTTGTTTTTCTGGAGACATTCTGTAGTATCGTTGTCTAATGGGAGTAGCGTCACCAGTATCTATGGTATGGGTTATTAGTGAGGTACGACCTAAACCTCTTTCCTCGTACGAATGTTTGCGAAACTGTGTTATTATGTGGTCCGCGGTTACCTTTTGTGCTGTTGTTAAATGTTCGTACGAGCAAAGATGATTGGTTTGTGTATTAGACAAATTGGCTATGTTTACATCGTGTTGTTTTAGCGTGATGTTTTTTATGTGTTTAGGGAAAAGGTTGAATGTTATCCAGAAATCCATTCCTAATATAAAGTCATTTAGGACTTGAGGGACTACGTGAGCTTTGATAATATGTAGTTGGTTAGCAAAAGAGATAGGCAAGTCGATAAAACCTATTGATTTTAGTTTACCACCGTCAGCGGGAATGAATTGTAGTTTGTCAGTTGTATTTAATATGAATCCAGAGTTAATTAAATTTTCATGGGAGTTGTTGCCTAGTATGGTAGCTGTCGAACCTGAATCTAATAATCCAGTAAGTCTAATTCCATTAGTTTCTATTTCTGCGTAGGGTCTAGGATTGTTATAAGAGTTTTGGATTGACGTGATGTTATAAGAAGAAAAATATTTAGATATGGTTTCTAACCAATCTTTCCATTCGTGCTCATTAAAATATTTTTTGTAGTTAGAGTCGTTACTAGCACGGCAATCCAAGGCATCTAGTTTTTTTGGTTAGTTTTAGTAGGTTGGCAGTTCTGACATTCTGGGTATCGGACTCCTTTCTTCCCACATTTAAAACAAATGGGGAAGTGAGGTGCTCTGCATTTTTCTAAGGAATGTGTATTGTTTCTACACCTAGGGCAGAAATTGTATGAGGGTCTAGTAGAAACTGCAGCTATAGGCAATTGTTTATTTTGGTTAGTTGCAGTTGTAGGGCTGCTGTTAGTTGAATTATAATTAGTTCGGTAAGTGTTAGTGTTGTGAGCATTACTAGTATTATAAGGTCTTGTATATTTATTTTGTTGATAATTGTATTGTTTATTGTAATGGTTAGAGTGTGGGTTAAAGTAATTATTATAATTATTAGTAGGTTTTTTACTATAGTGATAATTAAAGTGATTGTTTCCAGTATTGGTTTGTTTAGTATAAGCAAATTCGGGAGCGAGTGTTTCTGCAGTTATTTTTGGTGGTTCATGAAATTGCTTTAATCTAGATTGAATACTCTCATAGGTTCTGCATGCGTTCTTTAGAGTTTCTATGTCATTAAGATCAGTGGATGCTGCTAAGGTGCTGGCATAACACGGTCGTATGTTATGTAATATAATTTCAAGCTGGTCCTTTTCCGGTAGTCTATTGTTTAGTCTAGAAAACATGCCATGCATAATAGAAAGATAAATTGTAATGTTTTCGTTTTCGCCTTGAGTTCTATTCCTAATTTCGGTGAGCAGCCTATAGTCGTAATCACTGTGGCTAAAGTCCTGTTTTAGCAAGTCAGCCAGCTCAGGCCAAGAGTTAACTTTGCTTTTTGAGTAGCGAAACCAATGTAGTGCTTCGTCGGTAAAGAATTCATAAGCGTAGGACATTACTTTTGTGTGATTGATATTACGGGATAGCATGAATTCTTCCATACGTTGGATAAATGAACGGACACAATTCTTACCGGAGAATTTTATTTTACTGATTTCTGCAGCTATATTTTTGTGACATGTGTATACTTGTTCAGTGGTTGATGTTGATGGTATGGGTGCTTCGGTTAACACCGGAGTGTCGGGTGGTAGTGGGTAACTTAATGGTTTTAGTGTATTTAACTCATTGTGCTGAGTATTCCATTCCGTACGACAAATTTTAAATGTTTCTTGTGAGTCTGGGGTGGGCCTAATTCGGTTTAATCTGTGGTGTATGTGGTTGAGTAAATTTTCGGTTCTAGAATAAAGATTTTTTTCGAATTTTTCTTTTAAAAGTCCTATATTGCTCGCTGTTTTGAACAAGGATTCTTTCACGGCTTTTAGATCGGTAGCGGCATCTAAGTGAGACTCTAGAATATCCTCTGGTGGTAATGATTCTGAAATTTCGACAATTTGTTTACGTAGTTCGTCTACCGTATTCGCTGGTGAGGTACCGCGTACAGCGACTTCATATTCAAGCTCTGCTTTTTGTAGAGATAAGTATTTAATTGGGTAAGACATTTTATATGAATGTGTTTAGTAATGTATTAAAGTGAGAATTGTTTTAAGTTGTGTTATTAATTTATTATTTTCCTAAATGTGTAGTAGCACCTAATGAGTAAGTTTGATTTACAGATGTAAATTATTAATTATGTTAATTATATATTGCTATGAATATAATATTTTCACAGAATGTGTTTTGTTAATTAATGTTTAAGTTAGAGAATAGTCTTCAATAGTTAAAATAATTTAAATTTAAAATAATTGGTTAGTAAAATAAGGTTAGGTATTTATATTTAAAACTAGTTAATGTAGTTAATTTTAATTTGATATTTAGTTAAATGAATGTAGGTTTTTAATTATAATCAAGTTTCAAGAGAAAAAATTTTAACCGGAAACGGTGAGTGGCTGTGACATTTTTCCTAGTTCTATACTTAATGTCTAACTTATGCTATTCCGTTTATCGCTAGCCAAAAGCTAACAGCACCGCTAGCCCTGACCTCCCAAGAACTCCCTAGTCACACTAGTTGTAGGTAGTTGTTGACATATAGTCTAATATAAGGTAAATAAATTTCTAATTTAGTTATATAGGTGGTATACTGTCTGGTCAAGTCGAAATTAGTTAAATTTAGTTAATAGTTGGGCGCCATTGTCGCGTTATTTTTTAGAGCTTTCTAGAAGTCTAAATCACGAACAAGTAGTAGGTAGGGGTTAGAAAAAAGTCCACGGTTTGGTGATGGTAGGTGACAATTTAATTATTAAGGCGATATTAATGTTACAGTCTCCAATGCAAAATAAGTTAAGTCAGTTCACGTTAGGTCTTAGAAGTTAAGTTAAGTTACCTTAATATTTATATAGGACCCTCACAAGAATGCTGGGAAATTTACTACGTGCCGCATGCTATGCACTAGAGTGGGTCTTCTAATTGTAAATAATTGGTAAAATAGTTGGTAATTCCAATAATAAATTTTCCTAGGTTCTTGTGAGAGTTGGTAAACAACGGAAGGTTGAAAAGTTACTCAGAATAATTACAATTGTTGTTGACTAGTTAACGTAGACCGAATGCAGTTAATTTGGACACAAGTGCGCTAGTTCACTAAGTTTAGAGTCTCAGGGAGAGCGGGGTCGTGTTCACTTAGTTACGGTCCGTCCTATTAGTTTCCGGTTTGATGTAACAGGATAGTGTATACTAGGGAGTCTCTGGATTGGCGAGCTCTAGCGGGCAGCTAAGGTACTCAACTGGCGGTGGTGTGAGCTCGTGGTCCGTTCCCGTCCGTCATCCATATGTAATTCAGTCGGCTTGGAACGCTCGCATCAGCGCAGTTGCTCCGCTTGAAGGCTTGAGAGTAATTGTCGAACCCGGAGAATCCTGACGGTCACCTTGCCAGTTAGTGTTAGTGGTAGCTGGGTCGCAACCAGGTCATTCGTTGTAGATAAGTGCAGGCCGTAAACAAGACTGACTGTAGGTAGAACTGGCTGTAGGTAGAACCCATTTCGGGTCAATTTACGATGTAATCCATTTATTTAGAGGCTAGTTGTATTAAGAAGGCCTTAACAATTATATTATCCCATCACAACACGGGTCGATTAATTACGCAGTTGGTTCACATCTCTCACTGTGTCACGTATCAGCCAAGGTTACAGTAAAAATATGGCCGAATCCACCGAGCTGTCAAAAAAATGACCTCTCCTTATCAGCATTTTCGGAGGCGGTTCGCTGTCACTGTATTACATAGTTTATTTTTTTTTTTAATTAGTTTTATTATTATTAGCAATTATTATTTTTTTTTTTAATAGGGTTAGTTATATGTAGTTTTATTAGTTATTTTTAATTATTAGATATTAATTAAATTTATAGTCTACCAAGGAGTGCCATCTGTTGAGATAATTGTTGCTTATCGGAACTCTTCGGCATTTAGTACCAACGAGCGCCGTTAGATGTCGGCAGTCGTTACACCGTGTTAATTTCATTTATAAATGTTGGGAATGTACAGAGCCCATTATTTCTTGAACTTGCGTTTCGACATTGAGAATTTAAATGTTCTTTCCCATCTCAAAATGCGGATCAATCTCTTTCTCTAGACTCCTCTTAATAAAACTGCCGTTACTTCATTGTCCTTTCCTTTTCATTTTGTTCCTCCTGCCTTATATTTAACTCGCAAGTACCTAATTGTCGTGAAGTGATAAAATGAAACGCCTTATTAACACCTACGCGTTATTGAAAACATGAAAACAGCTTTCAAATCCGGCCAGAGAATATAGCTAATATTGCTAGACAAACGGACGGTACTACTACTAAATATACATATTATTATGTATGACGTACTATGACGAGTTCGCTCAAACCACGCCGCCGAAAGTTAATAATAAACAATTTGTAGGATAATTTTGTACATAGCGGTATTTATCATAAAGTTTCGCATTTGTATGTTTAGGACTTTTGCCAATAATATTTAAGAAACTTAGCCAAGTCTTCTTATGGAGTGCGTCTGGGCTTACGGCCAAGGTTCATTTGCCCGTATATCGAGTTAATGTGTCTTTATGTGAATCATAACTCTCAGTTTCTTACAAAGTGGAAAACAATTTCTTTATTTTCATGATCAAAATTGTTGCCAACGGAATGGGCTGGACTTGACAATATGATCTACGACACAGTCTTCTAGAAGATAATTGTTTTCTTTACAGTTACAGAACTAATGACAGCGTAGGTATTTGCTTCTGCTAAAAATACCCAGATATATGAGTCATTGGAAACTATGATAGCTGTTCCGCTTTAGTTATGTTATCGGTAGGCGGTAGGTAATGCAATGATAAAGTTTTGAGCAAATAAAATTCCGCTAGTTCCTGTGCGTTGTCATACGATTTTATTTTAAGCTCTATTTCCGCAGATTTTCCTTCGTCTCTCGTGAACGTTTTATATAAGGTAGGTATGCAGTGGGCGCCGGTTTATTTATTACTAGCGGTCCGCCCCGGCTTAGTCCGTGGTACATAATATATAGCCTATAGCACTCAAGGATCACGTACGTACATATCCAACGGTGAAAGAATTTTTGAAATCGGTCCAGTTGTTCCTGAGATTAGCGCGTTCAAACAAACAAACTCTTCTGCTTTATTACATTAGTATAGATATAGGCCCTGGGGGAAGGTGCTTTGACCTTGTCGGGGAAAGGGGGGTTTGCGAACGTAGCGCACGGTCAGAGACTCGTCAAACGGGTTAGGTTGCATTGCTTTTCAATGAGCCGTGGCCCGAACCGTACAGGCTTAATTAAATTGGTTTATTCATTAACAGGCGCTAATTCGATTGTACATATGTAAATCTCTAAACTAAATAGACATAGGTACCTATCCTTTTCCGCATTGTGAAAATAATGGAACTAATTTATATCTGTGAATTTAGTTGGGATTTTGTACATTCGAATGTAAATAAATAAAAAAAATAAATGAATTGTAAATTGTGAATTCGAATTCGAATATCAGCATAATAATGTTGCTACCATTATTATACTGATCAAGTGATTACAAAAGGTTAGCCTTTGTATGATCGTCCCGTATGCGCGTGCAATGTGCATCGTTCATCCGATTGAGCTGAAACTTGGCATAGACATAGTTTGCATTTTGAAGATGCAACTATGATACTTTTCATCCCGGAGAAGATAATTCCTCCGGAAGTCGCTGTTATCAATTTATACATATAAATTATAAATAGATCATTGATTGATAAAACCGTATTTTCTTGCTGCACATAAAAATTCTACCGTTCGGAGCCGCCATTAGTACCGGTTTGTAGGAATGCAAGTCGTTTTATAAATGTTTACTTTGACATTTTAAGTGAGCAGTTTAGCAAAAATGCCACAGCGTATTCTAAATGGGTGTCCAAGCGGCGTGAAGTGGACCTTTGCGATTCTCCCAAAGGCTTCATTATTGGCACTTAAACGGCTGAAGACGTAATTTGCCCCAAGCGATCCGCCCCAAAATGTTTGTTTTGGGATCATTATCGTCCCCTTTTTGCATGTTCACATTTGTGGAGAAAAAAATGTAGCAAGATCTCGTAAATTCCCATCATTTTCTTTGCACGAGCGTCGTAGAGACGTTAAGTAGCAGTTCATAGCCGTATCTCATTTGGTCGTTATTGAACTGAGGTTTATTTTTAGACGTTAGTCCTTTTTAACACAACACGCTCGGCTCTGTGAATACCAATTCGTGACATGAGTGTTCTTGCATATGGTTTGTGTCAATAGACCTGTTTCTACCTCGCCTTGTTTTTTCTATTTATTTGTCCTATACAAATATTTTTTTGCTGTGCAAAGCATGTGCAACGGCTTCTTTTTTGTCTGCATTCTTATCCACCAAATTGTTAAACTGCGGGTTCTGGAGTTAGACATGTTCCAAAGTAGCTATAATTAATGGCTTTTCGCTGGAAGTTTTCCTTCATTGGCGAAATCTCGGTAGGTATAGAACATTCGAAAATATTATAAAAATCGTCATCTTAGTAAAAAATAGCAGTTATATCCCTAGGTCCACAGGTCACACAATCTTTGATACTCAGTGAAAAATACGTTATTTATTTTTAGTTTTGTATTGTGGGTTTTGTAAAAAAAAGATAACCAGGTTATCTTTTGTTTTCGCGGATACCCAAATAGATAAGCAGTGTTGGTTGAGCAAACGCACGCCCAAGGAGAGCGATCTTGGACGAATTGTATGGTACTTTCAAGTGCTTATGTAATTTTATATTATAATCTAACTACATACTTAAACAATTTTATAGTTTTTTCTACACAGAGTTCAAATTGCGGTAAATACCGTGACTTCGATGAATTTCTATAATGTGAAATCTGTATAAGATTAAACATACAGGAAAATTCGAAATAGAAATGGGCGTTTGATTAGGTATCTATACACCGAATCTGTTTGCTATTTGCCGCTATAGAGAAGTTTGGTTCGTGTCTGAGATTCATGTTGGTGTTCAATGAGGAATGCCTTTGTCAAATATTGGCAATGTTAAAAGGCATATAATGTTTGCTCAGAGGGTTTCATTAGTTCTGCCATCTTGACCATCGTATGCGTTGGGGCTTGAGTCAGCAGTGACGTGCACAAGGTTTGAAGCCAGGGTATGCAATCGGTAGTGTTAAAATTTCTACTGCTCCTTTTCTTATCGTTTTACCTAAGCATTGCTTTTCTTAGGGTATGCAGTGCTTTTCTGCCTTAATGAAGTGCACGCCACTGCTTAAGTGTATTCAATATCATACGGATATAAAAAAGTAAAGACCTCTCAATGATATTTAGTGACGATATGCAAAACAAGCATGTTTTCGGTAAGGTGAACGTTCAGACAACCTCGATACCGTATTCTAAACCGGAATTAATGAGACGGAATTCAGCACCAAATATTTAAAAGGCTTTGATTATACATATTACCAAACCCGCAAATATATTGACGACCAAATCGCGATCTCCTTTGAAAGTAGAGAATATGACGAAGGAAACTGCTAGTAACTAGTAGTGATTTCTATTTCTGTTATCTATAGTAAGACCACGATTAACTTGGCTCTCCCATGGTCTGCGGGATGCGGGACGGGAGGAAATTCTCATTGATAAATTAATAATCAATGGATGTGCTCGTACTATAATGTATGACAAGCATTTTTGACGCCCCTGTGAGTGTGTGTGTGTGTATTGCTACTGTAAGGACATGACACTAAATTAGGGAAAAAGAAATTTTATAATAATTATAATAATTTTAATTATCATAGTTATTCTATTATTTGCGTAATCGCAATTTAGTCTTTCATCTGTCTCTTTAAGTTTGCTCAATACTTTTCTATAGTAGTAGTAGTTAGTACTATACATTTAAAGTTAAGTAGGTACGTTTCAGGATATAGAAAAAAGATTTTCCATAACCAAGAAAGAAGAAGATACGTTATTAAATATAATTTATACCCCATTTTTTAAATTTTATACATATTATACTCATAATAGAATAATTTATTTAATACATCTACTAAATACAAGTAAAGTTCGTGAACTAAAACCCGACTACGCTTAATCTATACTAATAAATAAAATTGAAGTGTCTGTCTGTAATATCGAAATAACTACCTCATATTAAGCTCATATGGTTATTTGAACGCTACCATAACCGAATCACACGTTTTTAAAATTTTTGTCTGTCTGTCTGTCTGTCTGTCTGTCTGTCTGTCTGTTTGAACGGGCTAATCTTCGGAACGGCTGAACCGATTTTGACGGGACCTTCACATACAAGTAGAGAATTAACCAGGGAGTAACATAGGCTACTTTTTTAACCGACTTTCAAAAAAGGAGGAGTTGTGTTTTTCTACCTATGTACATCGATATCTCCGAGATTTCTGAACCGATTTGCGTAATTTTTTTTTTAATCGATAGAGAAATATTGCGACCCTGTTCTATAAAAAATTTGGATTCCAACTCCTCAATCCTGATGCTGTAGGGGACCTAATCCCCAAAACTAATGCGTTTTAGAAACTTTCGGTTATTTAAATTGATATTGGGGGTAGGTACCAATTAAAGACTTTATCGTTGAATGAACTCGAGTAGGTATATATCCAACTCCTCAACCCTGATGCTGTAAGGAATTGTATTCCGAAATCGTGGGGATCCCACGGGATTTTTCCGTTTTGGGGACGGGTTTCTACAGATAAGCTACTTTTTGTTCTGGAAAATCATAAGTTCCCACGGGATTTTTAAAAACCTAAATCCACACGGGCGAAGCCGTGGGCATCATCTAGTAATTTAATAATAATTTAGTGGGCAAATGCGCGGGGCAAGGAGCTAGTGGTGCCATCTGTTATTCTTATCCGAAACTAATTTTACAAGTATAAATTATAAATTTAAAAACCCCCGACATTCGCCATTTTGTGGTGGCAGCCATCTTGGATTTGTATAATGCTATTCTACTAGTCAAGCCCTTTCATTTGATACCCATATTAAGGGAGTTGTGAAAAAATATGTAATCCACCATTTTGTAGCGGCGGCCATCTTGGATCGATTTTCATCAAACATAGCTAACAACACTCTCGATTAATTCACCTTTCAAACAAAAAAAATCGCATTTGAGCTGAGCGCTACAGGGGAACAGACGGACAGACAGACAGACAGACAGACAGACACACACACACACACACACACACACACACACACACACACACACACACACACACACACAGACACGTCAAACTTATAACACCCCGTCGTTTTTGCGTCGGGGGTTAAAAATCTAGAAAGCCGCGCAAAGCTGACTTCTCGATTTTTTTCGTAGATAAAATGTAGCCTATGTCACCCTGATAATAACAACGAATCAATAGACACCTAATTCATCAAAATCGGTCTAGCAGTTTAGGCGCTACATTAGTACACACAGAATCTCATACAAAAATCGGTTACAAACATCCATACATAAATATATACATATGTAATCTTGGAAATAAAAGAGGATTCTCCGTGGATCAATATATTTAATTTTAATTAGCACTGTTACACCAATGGCCGACGGGACGCCGAGGCAGAGAGCAAGCAGAGAGCCAGAGAAGATAAAGTACAATTCGAGTTTTGACACCACAGATAAAACTTATGCAACAGATCTGTAGCATCAATAGTCACAGATAATAAATCAGTGTTGACAATTCTTTATAAAAACAAATCGCAACTTAATTATTTACAACACGTAAATACATAGACTGCTAAAATCATAACCCTTCCTTTTGGCTTTGCCGTAGTCGGGTAAAAAAAAACCAGACGTTTAGATTAGTACGGCATGGAGATGTTAGGAGATGGAATAAAACAAAGATAAAAAAACTATTAGGATTCGTCGAGACGTGTTCTTCTATATCTTAAAATTTCAATGCATTGCTGTCAGATGATGTGTCACTGTCGCTATCAATAACTATATTATAATTCACTAATTCATCGTCGTCATTCTGCAATCTCTCAACGTGAACTTAAGTACAATGTGACTTCACGTAGCCTCCGTTACAGCTTGAAAAGCATCTTGCACCAGATTTAATATTTTTGTTTCGAAACGCCAGCGAAATAACTAAAAATGTTGTGTTGAAATTATTGGTCCACATTATAGTATTTTTATAATAATTGAGAGGCCGTTTGCGTGATGGCTTCAATGGGTATGGAAATTTTTCACATGAAGCTGACAACACTTACTTGACATTTCCCGTCAGCCTCATATTTATTATCAATTATTATGATATATAATTTAGAGATATTTGTTCTTTTCTCTCACATTCTTGAGCACAAAACGAACGCACTACCATAACAATTTTTCTAGCACAACTTTTTATCACATAAGAACTGGTTACTGCTATGTATTTCACAAAATTTTCGTAACGATGTAAACAATGAACTTTGAAGTTTCAAAGTGACTTTTCAATATGACAGATTTCGACTGCCCTAGTGATATAAACAAAGTAACTGACATTTTTTGTGAAATTGACTTGTTTGCATTAACAAAAGTTTAATGTCGAGTAGTTTTTTAACACAGTGTCCACAGTATAATATTTCAAATAACTTGAACAGTTTACTGAAATTTGAATTGCCCAAACAAATAACTGCACACTGAGACTGGAATTTAGGGTATTACTTTATGTACTTATAAATAATCGTTTTAATTGTTATCGGTTACTTACTATTTTAAAATGTTTCTACTGAAGGTAGGTGCAGAATTTTAGATACCTACGTACATAATTAACTAATAGGGACATTACTTTACAGGAATTTAACTAAAAATAGACACAATACTGTAAATTATAACTTTACAAGATAAACATAGTTGATTATGATGCCCACGACTCCGTCCGCGTGTATTTAGGTTTTTGAAATTCTAGTCTAAGCTCTTAATTTACCAGGATAAAAAAGTAGCTTATGTCCTTTCCAAAAATGAAACTTATCTTTATACCTCGTTAAGATCGGTTGAACAGTTGGTGCGTGAAGACTTAGTAGACAGACATACTTTCGCATTTATAATATTAGTAGGTAAGAATAGATATGGTATAGATTCTTGAGTTGTAATAAGCTCTAACTTAAGTCTCTGAGTGAACTAGGTTGGATATGCTTTGTCCGTCTGACTGTCACAGCCTTATAACTTCTGATTTAATGAACAGAATTACTTCAAATTCACCGATAATATGTAGAATAACATTCAGAATTACGACCTAAAGCCGGTGATTACATAAAAAATAATAAAAATAGTTATTTGAGTTATTTGGGGAGGGCCCGGGTGCCCATTAAAGCAAATGGGGGGGGGGGACAATTGTATTAGTCGCAATATCACAATCACAATATCACACACACACAAACGCACACGCACACGCACATTTGAACATTAATTTTTGGGGTAACTATTTGTATCTGAATAACATAGAAAACTCTTTGTAATAAATTGAAAAATTATTTTTGGAAGAAATTATCAAGCAATATACAAACGAAGTAAATGACTTAACATCTTTTTAAAGTTGAAACATTAATTTTTTTGTATTTTATTTGCAATTAGAAAAACCATATTTTTAATTTTAAACAAAATTAAAAGCGAAGGAGTTAGAAATAAATACTGTTATTTATAAGTTAAAATATATTATTTTGCAATTTATTACAGAGATAAATAAGTAGGTATTTTGTAGAAAGGTTGCCTTCAAATAAGAGTTTCAATGTTTATGCTTGTCCTGTAAAATTGTTCTGAATGTAGTTACTTTGTTTATCACTAGGGCAGCCGATTTATCAATGAATTTATCAATGAACTTATGAATGAACAAATCGCTGCGCGGGGCGCAGGGAGGGCTCCGTTTCAATGCAGGAGGGCTATCTTTATCACGGTACGAGTATAATAGATATTATGATGACAAACGATTCTTATCAGAATCAAATTGGAAGGCTCGCTTTTTTCGAGAGATCCAAAAAGTTTAAGGATGATTTAGAAATACCAGACGAAAATTATTCGGACCAAGCGGCGTTCTGTAGATTCCAAGTTAATAGAGACAGCAATTATTGTAACATTTTCTACTCTCCATTTGCTCGCCCCAATGAAGGTTTAAAGGTCAAACGCACTTCTCCCCAGAAATAAAAGCTAACTTTACAAAAGCAAACAATATGTATAATAAAAGAGAATACCCACTTCCGTTCGCCGCCATTGAACTTTGCTACCAAATAATTGAACGAGATTAAGTCGTGAGAGTGAAACTGTCGTTTCGTCAGAACTCAGAAGCTCAAGCAATGAACGCATGTGTCTGCCATGAATGGGTCATCGCGGCGATGTTTTATTATTTAAATTAATCAATAGTATCTGGGAAGACGAACCGACATTCCAAATACATGACACCAAGTTCAACAATTACATCATAGGCGCCATTCAATTATATGAATATTTTTGCTCGCAGTTACGGAATTTAATACGTTACAAAGGTTGATTTATGGAAATTTTCTTGCACGAGTATTAAAAGTAAGCAAGTGGCTCAATTGCACAGTTGAAGATTGCTTAATTATTTATAAAAAGTTGGCCGTATAAGATATATTCATGGTCATGGCCGTTAATGCGTAACCGTTGGTTAACGATGGTTAGAGCACTTTACCACATGATCCACATGGCCTCTCCGAGAGCCACTTGAAGTTACACAAACACAAATATTCAGATAAAATAAACGGGTTCCTGCCTCGTAAAATTAAAACAGAATGTTAATTTCATTTTAACATTATCAAAGCTATTCTGTCTGCGACTGTCTGCTTGGAAGGTTTTAACACTATATTTAAAATCCGCAAATTCCGTTTCTGTTATTGCAAAGTTTTTCTAATTTAAAATTTCTGTGGAGATTTTTGATACGTCTTTTACAGCACCGCTATTATCTTTTCAAAAGTGAAAGCAAAGCAGAGTGTTTTTATGTAGTAACTAATAACTAATGTGTATCTACTAGTGAGTAAAGTGCTTCCTATCAAGTTAGTTTTTCATTATCTGATCTGTCAGAGATTATTATGAAGTCCATGTCCTAAACAGCTGATACTTAACTTATTCTCTTTAATTAGTCTTTGCAAAAGTTTTTGACTTTCACTATTGACAATTTAACATTTAAAATACAAATAAATACAACTTATAACACCTAGTTTATGATTTGAAACTTATTAAATTTTCACCTGTCGTTTGGAATTCGGAACTGTTTACTACTATAGGTAACCTTTCTATGTTTCTGAGTACACATTATAATAGCTAATGACCATGGATACACCTGCCACTAATCGTTTTCTATCTTTAAATTAATTTGCCCATACCCTAGTTGTAACTTGTAAATGACGCGCCGCCATTCGCACCTTTTTATTATGGTATAGTATATTACAATTTACAAGTTACAACCTCGGAAAGCAAATCGTGTCTTTTTTTAACCGACTTCAAAAAAAAGGAGGTTCTGTATTCGATCCGTATGTATGTATGTATGTATGTAAGTATGTTCGCGATTATCTCTGCAACTAATGAACCGATTTTGATGATTGTTTCACTATCGTAATCTACACACTTTCAAGAAGGTTTTAGTATTAACACATCAAGTTATCATTCTTACGTACGAAGTTATAAGCATAAATGTACACATATGCCACTAATATGTTCTCTGAGATTGCCAGACCTATTGCTGAAGTCTGATATAGCTATTCTGTCCAAAAACTTCATTCTGCTACGCCTACGTAACATTGACCTTTTGCAAAAAGTTTTGGGCCGAAGTCTGTACAGTTGCATATATGTAGAGTGATTCCTTGGAGTTTGTGCATGGTTACGTGTATTTCCATTCTATACAAAGCCAAACCGCAAGGGTGTGAAACTAGTCGCGTATAGATTGTAAATTACGGTCTATCCAAATTATACAAGAGCTGTACGCATACAAACTAATCTTGTATAGATCAGAAGTTAGGTTAGGTTGGGTTAGAACATAATAAAACCACTCACCTATAGTATGACACATAAAATGTATATGTCACAGGATATTTAATAATAATTAATAATATATAGGTCATAATCTATTTTACATACCTAGTTCTCATTTATATTATTATTATTATTACCTAATATAAAGAAAACAAATCACTAAAAAGCATAAAATAATTTTTTTCAAAGAAAAATGAACCGACTTCAAACGAATCGAACTAAAAAGTTTAAAATAATTTTTTATTCATTTAGATTGACGATTAAACTACCTAACTCAAATGATATATAATTTTTTGAAGTCGGCGCCAAACCACATTCAATTCGTGTAAGTAAAATCAGAATATCCACTTTTGAATGCGAGCGCGGTGAACCTAGTCGCGGAGGGTGAGTCTGGGACCCGGGGGGCACATTTTCGACTTGAAGTGAACTTGAAGTCATTTGGCGCAGACTTCAAAAAATTATACATCATTTGAGTTAGGTAGTTTAATCGTCAATCTAAATGAATAAAAAATTATTTTAAACTTTTTAGTTCGATTCGTTTGAAGTCGGTTCATTTTTCTTTGAAAAAAATTATTTATTGTGTATTGGTTAATATTAAAATAAGAATAATTTTATTCGTTTGTATGCGGGCGCGTTCGGGAGCGCTCGAGAAATATTTCTCTTAAGGCACAGGAAGAATTTACGCCTCTAATGATTATTTCAATTCTGCATACCCATTAGACGACGACATGCTGGGTATTCTCATATTACGTTCCACTATTATTAAACTTTGCATGGAATATGAAAAGGAGAATACTTACCGAAATAAGTTCATATTCATCGGATTTCGGTTTCGAACCATGTTGGTGTATAATATTGGCATCGGATTAGGTACAATAAATTACAGCTGAAAGTCAATGGCGTTGTTTGAATTTGTGGGGGCGATGGCCGAGGCCTGCGCATGTTTACCACGCGCCACCGCTCCCTTACCAACTGTCTCATTAGCTCCCTCCGCAAATATTTTTACTCTTATTGCGTCTGCTTAGCCCTCGGCGGGGCTTTTATACACAGAACAATTGTGTTCATTTTATTTTTATAGACTGTTAACTAACCATTAGGTTTTTGCTCGATATGTGAGCTTTATATGAACGACTAGATGATGCCCACGGCTTCGACCGTGTGGATTTAGGTTTTTAAAAATCCCGTGGGAACTTTTGATTTTCCAGAACAAAAACCTAGCTTATCTGTAGAAACCCGTCCCCAAAACGGAAAAATCCCGTGGGATCCCCACGATTTCGGAATACAATTCCTTACAGCATCAGGGTTGAGGAGTTGGATATGTACCTACTCGAGTACATTCAACGATATAGTCTTTAATTGGTACCCCCAATATCAATTTATATAACCGAAAGTTTTAGTTTTGGGGATTAGGTCCCCTACAGCATCAGGATTGAGGAGTTGGAATCCAAATTTTTTATAGAACAGGGTCGCAATGTTTTTCTATCGATTAAAAAAAAATTACGCAAATCGGTTCAGAAATCTCGGAGATATCGGTCTACATAGGTAGAAAAACACAACTCCTCCTTTTTTGAAAGTCGGTTAAAAAAGTAGCCTATGTTACTCCCTGGTTAATTCTCTACTTGTATGTGGAAGTCCCGTCAAAATCGGTTCAGCCGTTCCGAAGATTAGCCCGTTCAAACAGACAGACAGACAGACAGACAGACAGACAAAAATTTTAAAAACGTGTGATTCGGTTATGGTAGCGTTCAAATAACCATATGAGCTTAATATGAGGTAGTAACATATTTCGATATTACAGACAGACACTTCAATTTTATTTATTAGTATAGATTGGTTTTCAGACTTGAAGTATATTCATTAATGCATTAGCCTCTATAAATTAAAAAGAATATCTCCGTAAAAATATTGTACTTCTACGTACCACCAACCACTACAGTCTTTTAAAGTCCCACTGCTGGGCACAAGCCTTCTCTCTCTTAGGAGAGAGGACTTTTAGAGCTTAGACCTGCCACGCTGCTCCAATGCGGGTTGGCGGGGTACTTCTACGTACATATAGTCATAATGAGTTTTTGTAACTTAGTTCACCATTTTCCACGTTATTCCCTTGCTGTATTAGAATACGTTAACATTTTTTATTAAAATGTTCGTATAATTAACTTTTTATAAATAACTAATGACCAAGACCCAATTCTGGCTTGGACACCCGGTGCTCATTAAGTTGTTTCTATAGAATTTGAAATATTTAATTAAGTACTGCCTATCTAAAGCTACTCGTATGTTCATGTACGTGCATCTTGAACCAGATATACATATGACGCTAAATTATAATTTTAATAATTGAATGTTGTTAGGTATTCGATCATGGTCAGGTTCGAGTTTAGGTCATTGCAAATTCTCATCTGATGAAGATGTACCTACGGAAAACATTAGTGCACTCAGGCCGTTTGCTTCATAATTATCAAACATTAAGTGTGGCCAGTTACGTTCTTCCTTTTGGCTGATAGCCAGTACAACAATATGTACCTACTTATTTACACTTGTGTCTGAGTGAAGAGAAAATCTCTCAGCCCTCGTCGCTCAGTGACCGCGGACCGGAAGTATGCAACCATTGTTGCTCTTTTTGCCGTGTAACGTGTTGCGTTTGCTGTCATTATAAATGCAACATTTTTTAATTTCCATGCACTAATTCTAAGAACGACTGGTTGCCCACATTGTACAGTGCACTGCATTAACGTGTCGTATTTGCATACGTATTTATTTTTAATCTTTTATAGAGTGGCTTTTACCTTCACAAGTGGTGCGTGCTTCGCAATTGTACGGGTATAAAAACAATATAATATGGTGTGCGGTGTGCCGCAACGAGACTGCAATAAAAGTAGACCTTTAATAATGGGAACGTCGTTTTTATACGTGAATTCCAATTCGTTTCGCGGTATTGTAAGCACAGACGATGAGAAGTAACGTTATGTGTAACTTGTATGTGACAATATTGCAAGGCAGGAGAATGCCGGGGTCAAGAATGCGGTGGCAGGACCGATTGCGTGATTGGGGGCAGTGGGCACCCAATCGTCTAATAAATGATCTCAAAGGGTTGTCAAAAACTTAAATCTTGTTCAAGTAGGTATCTTAAACAATTTTGACACCGTTAAAATATGAACAATATTATCCGGCACACTTAATCCGACTGGCCGCAATGCGACTTTAACAGAGTTGATCGCTTGTCAGTAAGTCCGTCTATTAGAGATATTTTGAGATTATTAATATATATATAGCTGCTCGTGCTGATTCATTGACTGACTCACTGATTGATCACCCCTCCTGTAAAATTTTGTATGAAAAATTTTTTTTTCACTAATGGTTTCGTATAGAGGACAAAAATTCATTCGGAACAAAAATATGGAGAGAGCTGATGATTGAGGATTTCGGAGACAGGTGAGCAGCACGCTTAAGGTATTGAAGATAGGTGGGGGGTGCTCGAACAAATGTCACTCGAAACGTCATCCAATTGGCAGTTAGCTGAAAAAAAATTCAAAATGGCGAAAAAAAGATGGCCGCCATACAAATTTCATCGGTCTCCATCTCGGAGGGTATAAAAGATGGAAGAGTGGTTTCTTCGCAAAAGATGATGAGGATCCAAAGGTCTACTTGATGAATTGAAAAAAAAATCAAAATGGCGGAATTTATTTTTCCATAGAAAATGTATGGCGAATATTGAAGAGACTACAAGTTGTAAACTATGCAAGGCTTTGATGCGATTCTTTGGAGAACTCTCAAAGAAAAATATGGAAAGACATGATGATTGAGGGTTTGGAAGATGGATGAGGAGCCCGGGCAGGGTATGTTAGATAGAGGGGAGGTGCTCAAACAAAAATTACACAAAACCTCATCCAATTGGCACTGAGCTGAAAAAAAAAACAAAATGGCGGATTCAAGATGGCCGCTATACAAATTTCGTCAGAGTCTATCTCACCAAGCATAAAAGATGGAAGAGTGGTTTCTGGGAAAAAGATGATCAAGACCTAAAAGTCTACTTGATGAACAGAAAAAAACAAGATGGCGGAATTTATTTTTCTACACAAAAAAATTATTGATGGAAAAATACGGAAAGAGCTGATGATCGAAGATTTTGGAGACGGATGAAGAGCACGGCGAGGGTATTGAAGATAGGTGGGACGTGCTCAAACAAAAACTACTCGAATCCTCGCGGTCCGCTTGCGGGCCGCGCACCCACGCGCCATACTAGTTATATATATAAAGCTACTTGAAGTTACGTATTGATCACCTCTCCTGAACAATTTTGTATGGGACTTTTTCACCATACTTTCCGTGTGTGTAGAATTCAAAAAAT
Source organism: Melanargia galathea (assembly GCA_920104075.1). Lineage (NCBI taxonomy): Eukaryota > Metazoa > Arthropoda > Insecta > Lepidoptera > Nymphalidae > Melanargia > Melanargia galathea. The sequence continues at coordinate 25,628,879 of OV049856.1, read as the reverse complement.
TTAGGTCTACAAAATTATAGAGAGAGCTGGACGTGGAAAACTGACTAGAGTACCCTAAGGGATCTCGAAAACTATCAGTCGGAGAGGTACTATCCCCAAACAAAAAATGTTCAACACCTTGGGCAATTGGGTGAACCGGTGAAAAAAATATGGGCACCAAACAAAAAAAAATTTCGTCTCCATACAAAAATTTCTTAATTTTCAAGAGGCTCTCCAGAACAATTTTGTATGGAACTTTTTTCCCCTCACTATTTATGTGCGTAGAACTTATGGGTCTTCCTTCAGGAAAATTATGAAACGTCATGAACGTGGAAAATTTACCAGAGTACCCCAACGGCTCTCAAAAACTATCAATCATAGAGGCATGGTTCTGAAACTGAAAATGTTCAAGACCTTGGGCCCTTTGGTGAGCCAGTAAAAAAAAGATAGGTATCAAACAAAAAAAAATTTCGTGTCCATACAATTTTTTTTTTAAATTTTCAAAAGGCTCTCCAGAACATTTTTGTATTGAACTTTTTCCTCTTACTATTTATATACGTAGAACTTATGGGTCTTCCTTCAGGAAAATTATGAAACTTCATGAATGTGGAAAATTTATCAGGGTACCTCATGGGTCCTCTAAAACTACCAGTCATACAGGCATGGTCCCAAACAAATGTTATTAAGGACCTTGGGCCATTGGGTGAACCGGTAAAAAAAAGATGGCCGCCGAACAAAAAAATTTTTTCTCCATACAAATTTTTTGGGTTCTTTTCAAGAGGCTCTCCTGGACATTTTTGTATGAAACTTTTTCCCCCCACTACACGTATACATAAAACTTAAAGGTTTTTTTCACAAAAAATACAAAACGTAGTGAATGTGGAAAAATTACCAGGGTACCTCATGGGTCCTCTAAAACTACCAGTTATACAGGAATGGTCCCAAACAAATGTTGTTAAAGACCTTGGGCAATTTGGTGAACCGGCAAAAAAAAGATGGCCGCCCAACAAAAATTTTTTTTTGAATTTTCAAAAGGCTCTCCTGAACATTTTTGTATGGAACTTTTTTCTTATCACTATTTATATGCGTAGAACTTATGGGTCTTCCTTCAGGAAAAATATGAAACGTCATGAATGTGGAAAATTTACCAGAGTACCCCAAAGGCTCTCAAAAACTATCAGTCATAGAGACATGGTCCTGAAACTGAAAATGTTCAAAACCTTGGGCCCTTTGGTGAGCCAGTAAAAAAAAGATAGGCACTGAACAAAAAAAATTTTCGCGTCCATACAAATTTTTTTTTTAATTTTCAAGAGGCTCTCCAGAACATTTTTGTATAGAACTTTTTTTACCTCACTAAACGCATGCATAGAGCTCATAAATGTCCTTTCAGGAAAAATACGAAACGTTATGAATGTGGAATATTTACCAGAGTACCTCATGGGTCCTCCAAAACTACCAGTCATACAGACATGGTCCCAAACAAATGTTATTAAGGACCTTGGGCCATTGGGTGAACCGGTAAAAAAAAGATGGCCGCCGAACAAAAAAAAATTTTCTCCATACAAATTTTTTGGGTTCTTTTCAAGAGGCTCTCCAGAACAATTTTGTATGGAACTTTTTTCCTTTCACTATTTATGTGCGTAGAACTTATGGGTCTTCCTTCAGGAAAATTATTAAACGTCATGAATGTGGAAAATTTACCAGAGTACCCCATGGGTCCTCCAAAACTACCAATCATACAGACATGGTCCCAAACAAATGTTATTAAAGACCTTGGGCCATTGGATGAACCGGTAAAAAAAAGATGGCCGCCGAACAAAAAAAAATTCTCTCCATACAAATTTTTTGGGTTCTTTTCAAGAGGCTCTCCAGAACAATTTTGTATGGAACTTTTTCCCTTCACTATTTATGTGCGTAGAACTTATGGGTCTTCCTTCAGGAAAATTATGAAACGTCATGAATGTGGAAAATTTACCAGAGTACCTCATGGGTCCTCCAAAACTACCAGTCATACAGACATGGTCCCAAATAAATGTTATTAAAAACCTTGGGCCATTGGGTGAACCGGTTAAAAAAAGATAGCTACTGAACAAACAAAATTCGAGTCCATACAAAATTTCTTTTTAATTTTCAAGTGGCTCTCCAGAACATTTTTGTATAGATCCTTTTTTTTCCACTAAACGCATGCATAGAACTGATTAGTGTCCTTTCAGAAAAGATACGAAACGTGATACCAATATTTCTTTCTATCTTTCAAGAGACTCTCCAGAATATTCTGGTTTTTGGTATGGCCTCCCATTTCTTTATTTTACGAATATTGAAGAGACTACAAGGCACGCGAGCTGCTTGCAGCTCGCGCACCGAGCGCAACACTAGTCATAATATATAACTATTAATTTATTTTAATTTACCTGTATTGTAATATTTACCTAATATTATTTGGACTTTTGTTTAATGACAATACGAGATGATGAAATAACAAAAGTAATGCGCATAACAAAAACGCAGTGACAGACGCCAATTGCGATGTAACACGCAGATTTTAATTTCTTTTTTGAGAGAGCTTAGAACTAAAACTGTTACAGAAACCGGAGACCTGACTACAATGATAAATAGGTTTCTTTAGGAAAGCTTTTCGGACACATTGTAGCTGAGGAGAATAGCAAGTTAATGTAAAACATGACTTTCACTTTAGGAACCTAACGTTAAGTACAGTCCCATTATTTTATTTTATGCACATTAGACCTTATTGAATACTAATAATACTATTGGAGGGCTAAGTACAAAATAAACTTCTTTGTTAACAATTTAAATAGTAAACAATAGAACAAACAGTACTGCCGTAATTGAGCAACTTGGCATCCCTATGCCAACTGTAAGAGACTTCGTTATCTACTTATACCTATTTGTAATGTCCATAGATATTTTGTTAGTTGAGATTTTACTTGTAATTGAGATAAAATATTTGCAGTATACATAATTGAAAATATTATATCTTTAGATTAACAAGTTACATTTTAAAATTCTCGGCAGCTATTTTTTACAATTACTTTAAGACGAAAACAATATGTAGCTAATACTACAGTTACTTTATTCTTTGCAAGAATTTATCTACTTAAAATTATTGATATTTTTCCATCTTGGAGGAATACATCTGTTTCTTTATTTCTAATTCAAATAATGAGTCCCAATGTATAGATTATATCAGTATTGTTACGTAAGCAATTTTGATACCGTCGTGATATATGAGCCCGTTGAAATTGCTATTGCATTATGTCTCAACTACTTGTTGCATGCAATTTTCACTACGAAACATTTTTCCAAATTAGTTTTTTAGGTATAAGTGATAACCTTTGGTGGTGACTGCTCTTGTTGACTAGTTAGTTCAGATTTATCGTCCTACGAATGCTTTTCATTGCTTATGTACGTCACCTCAGTCACTTGCCTATTATTGGTTATCTTCTACAGACCACCCCAGAAGATGTGTACACACATTATACGATCTCGTATCTACTATCTCATTACTGTTATGTTTATTTAATTTTAACACTTTGCGCTATCAGTTTTCAACAGAAATGTTTTTAAATCCTGCTATATGAGTGCTTCTTGTTAATGACGTGTGCATATTTATATACAAGCGAATACCCGCCACTTCGTTCGCGTGGATATTGGTTTTTAAAAATCTCGTGGCAATCATTTTATTTTTTCTTAGCTCCTTTGAGCTCATACCTTGCTAAAAATTGTTAAAAGTTTACTGGCGGATGTTTAGGTAAATCAAAATGTAAACATCCGCCAATGAAAGTTCCATCAAAATCGATCCAGCCTTTCAGAGCTTAGCCGGTAGTTAAAGTATCTCCTTTCTAACAAAAAAAGAATGAATGAAATCGGACCACGCGTTTTATAGCTAAGTACACTGTACACATTTTAACTTTCATCCCCTCTCCCAAGGGAACCGTGCTGAATTTCAGGATAAAAAGTATCCTATATGTTAATCCGTAGTATGAACTTAAATCATGCCAAGTTTCATTTCAATCCATCCAATAGTTTTTGCGTGATGCGCGCACAAACATACAGACAAACAGACAAAAATTTCAAAAATAGCTTTTTTACCTTCTATTACTTATTCCTAACATCCCCCAGTTATTATTTTGCAAAAATCTTTAATGTACAGATACGGCAAGTCTCCGATTTTATTATGTGTATAGATTATTAATTGTTGCCTCGTTTGTTTTATTCGCAATCTTTACTTTATGTTTGTGAATAGGAACATTTTTCTTATGAATATCTTACTTAATATCTCATGTTATTGGCTACTTATTATAAATATGATAATGACAGTGAACATGAGCGATCATTATTCATAATACTTGTATTCTCGTCCCATCAACTTTTTACTGAGACCCTATCAACCGTCAGTGAATCATATTCTTATTTTGAACAGGCAGGAAACAGTATGGGCAAAACAACAAAGAGTATACTTAGTTGCTGGATGTGTATCCGCATAGTTTGTTACAATCAGCTTGTTGCTACACTGATTTTAATGCGAAATGCCTGAGGTGCTAAAATATTGTCTAAATGTAAGCTGGACCCCTATCAATATATTTTTTTAAACTTGCACGAAAATTTGCTAATTTCCTAGGGCGGATTTTTATTCTCAATATTATAAACCTCCTAAATACCTTCCGTAGTATCGTTTCCAAAGAATATTACACAACCATACTGAAGTGTTATATCAGTCTTTTCATTATGAATTCTTTCAGTGAGAATTTTTTTAAACACTACTGTATTTGTACTACTGTATTGTAACCATTTTGGAACGAAAGGTTAAAAATTTACATTATATATATAAAGCTACTTGAAGTTACGTATTGATCACCTCTCCTGAACAATTTTGTATGGGACTTTTTCACCATATTTTCCGTGTGTGTAGAATTCAAAAAATTTAGGTCTACAAAATTATAGAGAGAGCTGGACGTGGAAAATTTACTAAAGTACCCTAAGGGATCTCGAAACCTATCAGTCGGAGAGGTACCATCCCCAAACAAAAAATGTTCAAAACCTTGGGCAATTGGGTGAACCGGTGAAAAAAATATGGCCACCAAACAAAAAAAATTTTCGTCTCCATACAAAAATTTCTTAATTTTCAAGAGGCTCTCCAGAACAATTTTGTATGGAACTTTTTTCCCCTCACTATTTATGTGCGTAGAACTTATGGGTCTTCCTTCAGGAAAATTATGAAACGTCATGAACGTGGAAAATTTACCAGAGTACCCCAACGGCTCTCAAAAACTATCAATCATAGAGGCATGGTTCTGAAACTGAAAATGTTCAAGACCTTGGGCCCTTTGGTGAGCCAGTAAAAAAAAGATAGGTACCAAACAAAAAAAAATTTCGTGTCCATACAAATTTTTTTTAAATTTTCAAAAGGCTCTCCAGAACATTTTTGTACAGAACTTTTTCCTCTTACTATTTATATACGTAGAACTTATGGGTCTTCCTTCAGGAAAATTATGAAACTTCATGAATGTGGAAAATTTATCAGGGTACCTCATGGGTCCTCTAAAACTACCAGTCATACAACCATGGTCCCAAACAAATGTTATTAAGGACCTTGGGCCATTGGGTGAACCGGTAAAAGAAAGATGGCCGCCGAACAAAAAAATTTTTTCTCCATACAAATTTTTTGGGTTCTTTTCAAGAGGCTCTCCTGGACATTTTTGTATGAAATTTTTTCCCCCCACTACACGTATACATAAAACTTAAAGGTTTTTTTCACAAAAAATACAAAACGTAGTGAATGTGGAAAAATTACCAGGATACCTCATGGGTCCTCTAAAACTACCAGTTATACAGGAATGGTCCCAAACAAATGTTGTTAAAGACCTTGGGCAATTTGGTGAACCGGCAAAAAAAAGATGGCCGCCCAACAAAATTTTTTTTTTGAATTTTCAAAAGGCTCTCTTGAACATTTTTGTATGGAACTTTTTTCTTATCACTATTTATATGCGTAGAACTTTAGAGTTTTCCTTCAAAGAAATTATAAAACGTCATGAACGTGGAAAATTTACCAGAGTACCCCAACGGCTCTCAAAAACTATCAATCATAGAGGCATGGTTCTCAAACTGAAAATGTTCAAGACCTTGGGCCCTTTGGTGAGCCAGTAAAAAAAAGATAGGTACCAAACAAAAAAAAATTTCGTGTCCATACAAATTTTTTTTTAAATTTCATGAGGCTCTCCAGAACATTTTTGTATTGAACTTTTTTCCCCCCACCAAGCGCATATATAGAACTCATGAGTGTCCTTTCAGGAAAAATACGATACGTTAAGAAAGTGGAAAATTTTCTAGAGTACCTCATGGGTCCTCTAAAACTACCAGTCTTACAGGCATGGTCCCAAACAAATGTTGTCAAAGACCTTGGACTATTTGGTGGACCGTTAAAAAAAAATTGGCCGCCGAACAAAATAAAATCGTCTGTATACAAATTTTTTGTGTTCTTTTCAAGAGGCTCTCTTGGACATTTTTGTATGGAACGTTTTCCCCCCACTACACGTAAATAGAACTTTAAGATTTTTTCACAAAAAATACAAAACGTAGTGAATGTGGAAAAATTACCAGAGTACCCTAACGGCCCTCAAAAACTATCAATCATAGAGGCATGGTCCCGAAACTAAAAATGTTCAAGACCTTAGTCCCTTTGGGGAGCCAGTAAAAAAAAAATTCGTGTTCATACAAAATTTCTTTTTAATTTTCAAGTGGCTCTCCAGAACATTTTTGTATAGATCTTTTTTTTTCCACTAAACGCATGCATAGAACTCATTAGTGTCCTTTCAGAAAAGATACGAAACGTGATACCAATATTTCTTTTTATCTTTCAAGAGACTCTCCAGAATATTCTGGTATTTGGTATGGCCCCCCATTTCTTTATTTTACGAATAATAAAGAGACAACAAGAGAGAACAAGGCTCGCGAGCTGCTTGCAGCTCGCGCACCGAGCGCAACACTAGTAGGTATATAATCTCGATTTTGGCGTTCTCGGTTTTATTCAAGAAGTAATTTACTGCGAATGTTGCGATTATTGATTGAGTTGTTTTTCTCGGAATTATACGCGAAGGCCATATTATATTATTGTCATTCGATGAAGTTACAACCTAAGTAAATTCTTTGATGGTTACTTCATCAGATCGAATTAGAAATCAATACACCTGCATCTATTCATTATAAAGTATAAAAGTTTCTGCACATATTTACTATGATATTAATTCTTAATTCTCGATTAGTTATTTAGAATAGAGCATCATGTCTTAAGTAGAAGCTGTGTATACCTACTAAAATTATTAAAGTTAAATAAGCATTGTTTTCAATCCGTATAGATGATTTCTTTATAAATATCGGCATTAAGTACATATGTACTTAATGATGTAAAAGTTAACTTAAAATATATATATAATAAAAATTCATTTAATCTAGAATGGAAAATCGTCTTATCGAAGGCAAAGTAAGAAAATCGGTCGCGATATTTATTATGTCACTACTTAAAGAGCTAACTAGAGAAAAGGAACAGGAAACTGGACCCAGTTAAATGGACGGGACATGACAGAATAGATGATTAAAATAATGATGATAATGACATTCAAATGTCACTGTTTTGTTAGCAAAATGGGTTTTCATAACGGCAATTTTTTCACACCATCCTCCCAAGATTATTAGCAAGAAAACCTCTCAGAGCGTCGTTTTCTTGTTGGATAAGATAAAGTTTGTATTAGTTATTACGGATGGAATATTGAGAAACGTACCTGTTACGATAGAAGTTCTTGATTAAGTTGATAAAACTGTCCACAACCGTTACGGTATTACGTCTCGGAATCTTTATTCGTAGGGGAGATAAATGTAATTAATTCTTCTGATTATATAAATTGGTATTAAGTTCTTTATTATGGGTCAAATATGTATAATTTGACTTTCGATGCGTCCTACAGTCTTTTCGCATGTTGTGTAATTGTATGTTTTGTTTTGTCGTTTTTATTTCATAAATAATGTGAGGATTCTCTTTATGCTTAAATAAAATGAGGTATGGGAGGTCTGAATCATAATATTTCTTTGTAAATACGAGTTTCTAATGTAGGTAAGAAGAATATTAAACAGTTCTAGTGAAAAATATTCGTCCACTTGTCGGCCGTGCTATTTGCAATTTATAAAGCATTATACCCATGGTTAGGACATTATGCAGGTAGCATGTACACTAACAATGAATAAATAATTCCTATTGTATTATTCCTTATTCAATTCAAAAATTTTAAATACAAATTATATTTGCACTAACTTTTATTCGTCTTCTTTATTTGAAAAAGTTTTAAAACAACCCCGGACATACATTTCAAATGTGGTGTTTATTTTTTTCAGTTTTTTGGTGTTATTTATTTCAGTCACCTGTGAAATTATTTACGTAACTTGTTACAGACTTGTTAAATGTATATCCTATCCGTCATTACCTACTGGAACATAATGGCTTGAACTTAAAGTATCGAAATTTTAGGGTTTCTCAGAACCCTTACAACACCGCTGAATTTGAATGTAGCTCCAACTTCATTTGTAGTTTTACATTACGTGTACTAATTCAAATGATCGGAATGTCTAGTAATTTAAATTGTTTTGATCTTCTTGAAATAGTGTTTTATTTAATGATACAGTAACTGGATCTAAATCTTAGATAAAGTATTCCTGAAAACCTATTGCCTTCAATAATATTTCTTTGTAGTATTAAGTTAAACAATAAGTATCTAAAGTTGGTGCATATTTAGCATTTGTGTTTATTTCTCAATTAATACCACTGAGACTACTTATCAAATCGATGCAATTTTTAATTTATTAAAGAATAGATTAGACGTATACTTAGTTCCAGGTGCGTGACAGTTCATTAGCATATACACTATTTGCTTAATTATCTCGGATTTCAGTTTTATTGTCTGTTATTTCAGAGGTTTTGGAATTATAAACCAACTTTTGTGCTTATCCCCTTTCACTGCGCAACTTTCGTAATGATTTCGCATGTTCTTGGCCTCAATGTTAGACGCTTACAATATTTTTGCATCAAAATCTTATCAAATAATGAAGTATTTATAATATGTACGAAATATGTTGCTATTTGCCATCATTTTTGAAGAATAATTTATTCAACACATTTATAAAAGTATGTATTTAGTTTACCTACTATTAATGAGTTTACGAATCGACGATAGAAAATTCTGCTCCTCAGTAGAAATATGTTCCGTGACAAGACAAAATGTTGGCTAACTAAAATTCGTTGGTAAATATCATAGTTCATCTAGAAATGGTCGGCCAAAATAAGAGTTGGCAGTTAGACGGAATACCTTTGGAGCAATTGCAAATATCAGTAGGGCAAACGAAAGTCTGTCTCAAACTAAAATTGGAAGAATTCCTACCGGTTAAACTTTGAATGATAAACGATTACCTACCACATTTATTCTTATTTCTAAATGCAAAAACTAATACAAGTGGAATAAAATTGAAGTTGGAATAAAAACACCTCATCATAATTCAGAACAGAAATTCAATTAAATAGCAAATGTTAGAAAAGGAAAATAAATCAGTTTTAGGCTGACATGCCGTGTAGGCAAAAGCCTTCAAATAAAAGATTTAAAAAAATATATGTTTACTAATAAGTTTTTTTAATTCGGTTTTTTTTGTGAAAGTTATTCTACCACGCCATTATTAATTACAGTAATTATAAAAAAATATTATTGACGACGTGCTTTAAGTAATATTCTGTTCGGTTTTGTAACTGTCAACAAAGCTCAAGTTTTTATGCTTTTATCAAGCTTTTTGTTATATTTTTTGCCTGTCGAAGATGCCAGACCACTTGTCGCAGGTAGACGTACTCATTATAGAAAAAAGTTTTGGGACGTGTAAATGTGCACTGAATTTAGAGTATATTCTTCTCTTCTTCCTTTTTTGCATTCCCTATTTCATATATTTTCTGCAATATATAATAATTTATATTAACTAACCTAACCTAACCTATTATTGTCTATTAATTATTAAAGGCACGAATATCTAAAACTACATTTTTACCCATAGGTATAAACATCGACACGTACCTACATCTAACGCTGAAGGAAAGTGGAGGGGGTAAGCTATTGTATTGGTAGATTCATTTGTCGATTCAAAAGCACTATTGTAAAAGTTTATCTGAATAAAAAATATGTCTTAGACTTGCCTTTACACAAGTTTAAGAACTCTATTAAAAGTATGCTCATAAAAAAAGCTTATTATACAATTGAAGATTATATAAACGATAAAAAAGCTTGGATTTAACTCGTTCCAGCAATGCGCGAGACGGCATTTCAATCATGTACATTAATAATAATAATTGTTATAATGTTATTTTTTTAAAAAGAGCAACCGCCGAGTTTCTTGCAGGTTCTTCTCGGCTGGAACTGCATTCCGAACCTGTGGTAGACTCAATCGACGATTCAAAAGTACTTGTAAAAGTTTATTTGAATAAAAAACTTTTCTATTCTATTCTATTCTATTACGTGCGTGACAGTTCCCATACGCAGCTATCCCCTCCATGTTTCGTTCAGCGTTCGATGTACGTGGCGCGGGTTATACCTAGTTTAAAATGCTTGTTCTTGAATTAGTCGTTTCGTAAGTTCTGTATATTAATAATAGCTTAATTTCAATAAAATACCTATTATACTTATGTAGTCCTACACATATTTTGTTTAAGAAAGTTTTCATCGTTATTATTAAAGATTGAAACTTCTGTGAGGGATGCAGTCTCGCAATCATTTGCGTCTAAAAAACTTGCTTTAATTTAATGTTTATTTTAATCAATCCGTTTAGCACAGGATGAGGATAACACAACGGAACACGAACGCTTGTAATTAATACGTTATAATAATATGCCTTTCATTATAATCGTAAAGGAAAAAATAACATCGTTTCCAGGATGGTGTATTTAAAATCTATATGCAGACTAGCTGCGCCCCGCGGTGTTACCCGCGGTTAATAAGATTGTACACATAAAAATATTTGAACAGAATCTTCTAAGAGTAACTTAGCAAAGAGAACGACAGCAAATTCTTGCAAAGGCATACAAATGCATGCAACGACAGCAAACTATTGCAATAATTTGTGTTATGTGAGCGTGATGTACATAAGAACAATCAGCACCATCTATTGCGTTTTTGGAAGTCTATATCTACTTAAGTCCCACAGGAACACTTTTTTCGGGATAAAAAGTAGCCTGTGTGTTATTCCAGGGTATAATCTATCTCCATTCGAAGTTTCAGCCAAATCGGTTTAGTAGTTGCGGCGTTAACGAGTAACAAACATACGCACACACACACACACACACGCATGCACGCACGCACGCGCACACACACACACATACACAAACTTTCGCCTTTATAATATTAGTGTGATATACATACGTCGGTCTTAGCGCAGCAGCTCACAACTGGCGGTTTGCTTGTTCACGTGAAAACTACCTACTTGTTAAATGGAATAAAAGGCGACGTACATAAATTACTAGAATAGATAGACTACGACCCGCTGCAGCGTTCGCTTACAAAACATTATAAAAGCTGTACGGAAAGTCTGCCAAGAAATTGGTTGAGCATCTTAAGTTTTTTGTTAGCATTCCTATTGTAGGTAACATTCGTTACGTCTACTTATTCGATATTTGCATTGTAGAGAATGTTCATTGAAAAATGTTCAGCCATTTTTTGGCCGACTCTACAATACTTTTATTTAACTTTGTATTCCTTTATTCATTGCTAGTTGCTGGTAACTAAATATTTTTTGTAACATATTTTTATATCGTTTAAATGTGGCTTATATTCATCAAAATCAGCTAACTGAACATTGAGATTATAGTTAGTTGAGTATTTCTGTAACAAGCTGAGAACCGCTTAAGTAGGTATTTCATTATATACTGTTACGTTTTCAAAGACACATGCATCAGCTCACTGGCTGTGCCATGCAATAAGAGTTCTTATATCTTTTGAAATTTGACCCCACAAAATAGCTAAATATAGCTAACTAACTTTAGGTTAGCGAAAGGTTAGTTTTATTTTTGGTCTTCAAACAAAGATGATTGATGTACGTTCAAGTCCCGGTAACATGAAAAGGTTAAAATAAAATACCTTCTGAAATAAAGTTCAAGGTCAATAAAATCATAGTATTTTTTTTAAATATTCGTGGACAAGATTATCCTTCAGCGTATAAGGGAGATATTTTGGTAGATATTGAGTCCAAAATATACTATAGCTACGAGTAACAAGCATCGATTTTCAATCCTACTTATGGAAATAAGCAAATTAAAGCTTGACTATAGTTTTTAGGTTCAATAGAAGTATACCTAGGAATTGGAATTTTCTAACTAAAGAAAGAATTCGCATACAAACTTTAGAGGAAACTGGGAACTAAACTTTATTGTAGTATCATGACGAAAAACCATTTAGAACTAATTCGTCAAAATATACTCTTACAAATGCATTGTAATTATTTTGACTGTCACTGATTTTCCAATCACAGCACACAACCCTGAATATTTAGCCGCATGGCTATATGTACAAGTGTAAATTGAAAATTTAAAAAACCCCCGACATTCGCCATTTTGGGGCGGCGGCCATCTTGTATTTGCAATAATGCTATTCTACTAGTCAAGCCCTTTCATTTGATACCCATATTAAGGGAGTTGTGAAAAAATATGTAATCCGCCATTTTGTAGTGGCGGCCATATTGGACCGATTTTCATTAAACATAGCTAACAACACTCTCGACTAAATCACCTTTCAAACAAAAAAAACCGCATTCGAATCGATCTACCCGTTTGAGCGCCACAGGGGAACAGACAGACAGACAGACAGACACGCACACGCACACGCACACGCGCACGCGCACGCGCACGCACACACACACACACACACACACACACACACACACACACACACACACACACACACACACACACACACACACACACACACACACACACACACACAGAGAGAGAGAGATAGACAGACACGTCAAAATTATAACACCCCGTTGTTTTTGCGTCGGGGTTAAAAATATAACTAGAACAAACAAATTTCGTGTCTATCACTATCAGTAACATCTCTTAAAAATGTACAAAAACATGACCTGAATTAAATAACAACCTCTTGATGCTGTTAACCAATAAATACACAGCTCGGTTCAATTCTAAGATAAATTCGCAAATAGTCCTCTGCTTGAACGATGTGATTGCTCTTGATATAGATTTATGACCCGTTTCATTGAATCTGACGGTTTATATGTTTAAACAATTTTCTTGCAAGGAATAATATATTTAGTTAACTGTAGTAGTAAGTATTCCAGAGAATTCAATGTTTGGCTAAAATCTGTGTTAACTACTTAACCAATTGTACCTATTCAAATAATTGTGATTCAATCGATGAAGAGTAAATAATTCATTCACGGTTTGTACAAACGTACCCACATAATATAATTCGATGGGAGTTTATGCGAATTCAAATAAAACGCTTTTACTACTTTCTTTCGCGTTTACTTTCTAAACGTTTATGCGTTTTGTATCAATCGATATACGTATACTGTATAATTTATAACTTGTGAGTACCTACTTTATACGTGTTTCAAATCGTTAAATTAAGGATAACCAAGAACATTTATTTTGTTGTTTTGCAGGATCTGTGCAAAATACATTTGGAGAATGTAAACACCTAGTAGAGACATAATGTACCTACTGCAGACTAGAGTGATGTATGCAATTCTCTTGTATTACACTAATTTGTTCTTTGCATGTAAAGTGATTTATTTGATCATAGACAATGATTACGCAATAATCTCTGGTGGTAATAATATAGATCATCAGATTACGGCTTTGAAATCGATGAAAGTGTGACTGGCGCACTATTGTGATGTAATTTTCACGGGTCAGTGTAATATGGTGTAGTAAAAAATTACGATAATGGCTTTAATTTCAATGGTGAAATCTAAATCTGTTCCGTATACATATTTATATGCGGGAATATTGAAGAAATATTTGGTAATACGTGATCAACATTCTCATTAGGTTTTATTTGTATTGAAGGCAATTTGTTAATTTTTTTTCATAAATTTACATAGAAACAAACCTTCCTAGGAATAGTCCATGTTTCTAATGTACTTTTTTGAATATAGGTATATCTAGATACGGTCTACATGTGGGACTGTGGGTTTAGGTTTTCAGGTAATATTTTATCAAGACTGTTTACGATCCTCGAGAGGAAAAAGGCTTTTAATGACACGCGTCGGGGTTTATCCTATACGTGTATTCATAATATAGAAGGTATTACAAATCATTATTATGTACCTATACATTGTATTGGTAGGTACTTTCCAAGTATTTAACAAAAAGCAACATTTTGCCATCATGGCCGTCCGCTTTTGGTTATATCTTCACTGAGGTTCCTCATGAACCGATTCTCAGATGAGTCTTTTAATAAACTTTGGATCAACGTTGGCACCTTAACTTCTTTCGGATTCGGACACGGACTTTGTTCCGAGAAATTAGGCTTTCTGTAATAGACCGGCCAAAATTGGCCCGATATTCTGGCAACTAAATTTCTTCTACGGCCGAAGTCTACTGCCGCCACGTCGATGTGACCGCACAAAATGTGATTACATTGCTGGTCTAGAAAATGAGTGACTTAAAAGTAAAACATTTTTGAGTTCATGAATTAAATGTTAAGCGTCTGCTGACTAGTCTCGCTGTGAATGCCCACGTTTTTCGCGTTTAATGCTGGCAATTGCCGGCTTCAAAAATTGTTAAAAGTCAAGTGTCATTCTTCTTTGTGAGGTACAAGGAATAAGGTCACGAGTGAGTGCCGAAATATATTTCAATTTTGTATGGCATAATATATCATTAGTTAGTGTCAAGTCATCATTTAGCCGCTAATTTCTTCGGCACTGGACCACGTTTTCATCGTTGTTGATTCGTCGCATCGTCCCCGGCTATTTATAGTGTACATAATCTTCACAGTTCCGAGCTCACGTCTCCTAAACGTCTGCCATAACAAACTTTGACGGCTGGGCGTCGGCTATAAAAAGAAAATAACGACACAGTTAAATGACTCTAATACTAATTATGTAGAATTAATCCCACATAATGTGTTGCTCTATGCATACAAATTTAATCTAAAACAATGTTAGAATCTAAATCGTTTTCGACCTCGTTAGATTTACATACCTATTTTAGAATTCATAAATTAAGAAGCATAATATCCAAGGTTTCACCCTTTTCACGGTCCACGCAGCAGATGTACACATCTCATCGTAATTACAATGGAAAACCTTTATTATTTCACAGTAGAGTATTGTGCTCATGAAAAAGTAGTAATAACTGAAATCATCCAATAATAATAGCGGAAAATCTGCTACACACTCAATACGTCTAGACGAGATAGAGTTTTCTGATTGAGCGTCTGTCTGTAAATTAATATCCGCGACGACGGTATCGATGTACGCGGCACTATCCCATTTCTACACTTGTCAATTTTATTTTATCACGAGAATTTCTCCGCAGCTCCTCTAACTCAACGCGCGTAACATATTATGAGATGTTGAAGTGAATAATGAATCAGTCCCTAGTCACAGCACGTAGGTTATTCAAGTATAATATGTATGTAGCTTTCAATTACGGTGCGTATCTGGTAGTTTTATTAAACGGATATTATCTGATTGATTTTTATAATAGACAGAATTTAAAATGTTTTATGATAAGATAGATTTATGTACATCGAAAATTGTTTCATCATATTTTTCTTTTACATGTATAATGCGTCGTTTACATCAATACATTCACTTTTATCGGTGAAAGCTCCGAATTTTAATTACGTAAATCTGAAAAAACATGTCAGCAATTGTACTTTCAAAATATTGTCAGCGAAACCAATTTTATTTGGTTTATTTTAGCGGTATTAAACTAAGTATAGTTTAAGCCTCAGTACTTTAAAGTTAGAGAGTAGGGTAGGTACCATTTACATTTAAAGCGTTCTTGGAAAGGTAAGGGTAAAGCTTGTCATTAAAAACTGTTAAATAAAATAAATTTTACATCTCTTGTGCAGAAATGTTTGTAAATTAAAACAAGTCAAATATGTGCACATGTTCCTCAATAGGATTGAATAATTTTACTACTAATTCTGTTATATTGTAAGGTCTATATTGAGTATTGAGATTTCTAAGCGACATATTTCAAGTTGGTATAGGAATTCATGTATCCAAGCACCTGCTCGCAGCAAAAACTCGTCTAGACTGGCGTAATAACCATATTGCACTCCATAGGCACAGTACGAGTACTATAACGCACCTGATGCCTACCTACGTACTTTACATTGTACTGTAGTGTATTATATTAATTAATACCTGATGCACACGATTTCGTCTATAGAAAAGGTTGGTCATTTACTCATTATAGTAATTTTATATGATCAGATCCAACTGTAAGTTGCAGGCTTTTGTCTGTTCGGTTTACAATTTCCCGTTATGTGATGTTGATAAAAGATTGGTCCAAAACCTGAGCTCAAATTACGTTCCCAATAGTGATCTATAATTTTTGTCTAATATATCAGAAATCTGGTAAAAGCAAAAAGATATTGCTCCTCATAAGTGAAATATGATGTTATGATAAGAATATGATGACATAAATAGATGATTTTTTTTAGTCCTGACTCTTAATGCACAAGTTTAAAAATACCACTACCGTATAAAATTCACCGAGTTTCAAAGAAAACAATGTGTGTAAATAGTATGTGCAAGATCGTGATTGGTGCATTAACATTCTCATATCCTCCTCCGCAAGACTAACGTAAACAACATAATAGACTAAAAGCTAAAGTGAAAAGGCCTTTATATTCTTGAGAACTACATAGAAACTAATGGAAGACTTTCATTTAAGTTATTCGTTGAGAAATAGCGACGGCTTTTAAAAGTGTCCGCATACACTTTTTTGCTACAGTCGAGATTTTCCTGTTGAGGAAACTGAGTCACGGGTCTTCTGAGTTGAAACTATGGTGCCAAGTTAATTTATTGCGATATAGTCCTAGAAATATTTAATGAGAAAAATGACATAGTGGAGATATTCCTATTTCATAGGAAACAGGGTACAAGAAGACCGCTATGGAAAACTTAGCGCTATTATTATACTACCTTAACACAATCCAATACCAATAACCATTTGTCTTATACTTGTAGTATTAGTGGTTTAGTATTTTTCAAACCGGCAATGTTCAGCGTGCAAACTTCCGATAGTAAACTTTTAAAGTCCTACTCGAATGTGGATACATTTGTCATTACTATATCGTCTATATCGTCTAGACAAGGAAAGACCGGTCGGTATTATATCCCTTGGGGAATGGGTTACCGACCGCAAATTATGTTAGACGTCGCTAGACCGTATCGTACGGTGCATTGTTTTGTGTCTCTACATTTTACTCCTATCTCATTATCATATTAATTAATGGTTATTCCTTATTATTCTTATGACATTTTTATTAGCCATTCCTGTTTTATTGTTCAGGGACGTATGTAGTTGTCCTGACAAAGGGTAGAATAGTTAATAGTCGATTTATTCATCTGTACACTATTTTGAAGAATTCTCGGTCTTTCTTTTACGATTTAATTTTTTCTTGAACTCTGTAAAATCTATGAAATAATTTTTTTTTGCTTCACTGCTTTTTACCTGCAAATATCAAGTTTATTGGCGTCTACGCATCCTAAGAGCCACGATTTCATAAAAACATTATTTTTCATTTTAAGAAGTTTGTTGCTCGCTTGAGAACAAGGTGCTCTCCCTGTCATGTCATAGCTAATAATACCGCACTGCGTCTAGTGTTTTGATTTAGTTTGTCGACTATCGTTCTTATTTGCCTCTGCTCTACTTTAAATTAATGTGCTACGACCAATGCATATAATTGCCTTCAATTCATATGATTGGTTGTCATTTCTCGGTTGTATTCATTAATTGGAGACGACGATAATTATATAAATATTACGCTCTATACCTCCCCTCGCTCTTAATCAAAGGAAATGTACAATTAAAATGCACGAAGTAATTTAAAAGCTCCCAAGGTGATGAAAAATGAACATCAAAACGTACTCCGCACTTCACTCAACTTGAGTGAAATACACTAGAGAATTCTTGGTATACCTATGTAACGCAATATGAGTATTCTTGGTATACTTAGATGTGCCCTATAGAATTTGCAGTTGCATATTTCATAGGAAACCATACGAATACCAAGTGTTTTCTAAGTATTCGAATTTTCTGTGGCAATAATATATTTAGGATATGTGACTTTATATTGGAGAATTCGAATTTGAAAATTGCTGTCGTCTAGAATTTGATTAACGATTAAATAGATGAGTGTTCATGAACACAACTCACAATTTATTTTTCTAATGTTCAATGGAAGAGAAATCTATCTAAAATACATACACATACAATTTCGTATTTGTCATCTATTTTCCTATAGAGAACGTACATATCTTTAGATCTTTTTTAAAGTTTGAATCTTGTCTAGATGTTTTGGTTGTCTAACTGTCGTCTATCCATTATCTACCCTCTTTTGCTGACTAGAAAATAAATCCTTTTGTATACTCCCATGAAACGGGGTTGGGAAATCACGATTTCTAAAGAAAGAATTGTTAGTTCACGCTGGTACGTTTTTCTCGGGCAATGTTCGCTATTATTTTCACCAAGTTACTTTTGTTGTAACGTTACTGAATGTAGATCTCCTTTATATATCCACCATTGTGTTTGACGTTCGGATTAAAAGCTTGTGTGCGTTCTCTTTAAATTATTTCTCCCCAAAAATGTATTTCAAAATTTCTATACGAAGTAATTTAATCACCTTTTTTACAGTAAGTAAAAAAACTGCAATTAGACTTCAAGCATAAAATGAAGGGATTGATGAGCTTGTTTTGCTGTTGTTCGTGAATTCGTTGCCGAACAACAATATCCGTAAATATTTGGAGCTTGTTTTTAGCCCAGTTGGAAACTCGGATAAAAAATATACGCTATATTTTGGCGTTTGCATTGTTGCGTTGTTGGAAAACTGGCTGACCTATTTGTAATGTTCCTAATCAATTGGTCCTTGATTAAAACGTATCTCGACCGTGTGAAGGAATAGAAATGAAAATGAGGAAATAAAATGGGAGCGAGAAATGAGAAAAGTAGAACAAGAGGCTGTAAACAAAAGAAACAAAAACATTTGAATTAGAATGAACTGTTTAATATGAATACCTGTGTACATACATGTTTCATCACAAATGTAGCAAAGAGATGTAGCGTAATTAACAAAATTTGACGTGATAATACGAGTACCACCGGTCATTATACGATGCGCGTATAATTTAATTTTGCCCAATCCTACTTCAAATCGCGGAGTTTGCCATATCAGCGCTGTAATGTTAATTATCTCGACAGTTAGACATTGTCAGTTACAGCGTTATTACTGTAAAATCAACTAGGTTAATGTGATTCGATGTTTCTTTTATGCATCTAAATATTTACTGTTTTACTTTTTAATGTATGTATGATCTTTTGTGTAATCTGAACGCCACGGCATTTAGATTACACAAAAGAAATGAAATTTTAAATCTGCTGAGTTTGTGAGAAATGTCAAAATTATACAAGTAAATGTTGTCACTTGACAAATCACGGTAATCGGTCATCGAAAAAAATTTCAAGAGTGATAAAAAAAACTTTGGACCAAAATTAACAACATAAGTATGGACCTAGAAACAAATCTACATACATACGTCCACGAACGCAACTTATTTTATAAAGCACAATTAGGATCCTCTAGAAATATCATTTATTGATTGATATCTATTTTATTATGTCCCCATATTAATATATCCAAGTAATATTTATATTGTTAAAATAAAGGACGTTCCTAATTATTATAAAAAGCTATTGGTATGGTATAAAGTTATGCACATGATATTTAGACGTAACAAAGCTTCGATTACGCTAATGCGTTGTGGATGTTTCGGTAGCTACGCTCAATGCTCCACCGAGCGCGGCAGCTACGGCATTCCCAGTCAATTTGTGGTTTACCTTGTTGCGCTCTCAATCAGCTGCGCTAGAGAAATGCGTCACAGTTCACTAATTCGTCACGGCTCACATATTTATAAGCTCTTTATATAACCACCTCGTTGCCGTCTTTTGTTTTATATAAGCGTGCTTTTTAATATCGTTCTACGATATTAAATTCTTATAATTTATGTATTCTAATGAACCGTCTATCTATCTATGTCCATCACCGACCGTTCATCGTTCACAGGCACTGTGCCATAGTAAATATATCGTATCGTGCATCGTTCATCACAACAAAAAATGAACGATGAACGGAGGCACCATCTAATTTGAGCTTGGAGCTTTTATCATTTCGGACCCTGTGTTACGAAACCGGTGATGATGATATGATCACAAAACACACTATAACTTAATCATAACTCATATTAAGCATCAAGCCTCCGTTGGTTGAACTGTTATTTCCTTTATTTGCAGCAACTCAAAGATGAGCTCGGCGAGGTGGTGGCGGAGCTGGAGGCGCTCGACGGCCAGGAGGAGTGCAAGCAGAACAGCAAAGCCAAACAGATGAGCATAGGGAGAAAGAAATTTAACATGGACCCAAAGAAAGGTAAGCTGGCTGAATGCCTTTTTTACCCGACTACGGCAAAGCCAAAAAGGTAGGGTTATTATTTTAGCAATCTGTGCATGTATGTATATTGTATAATATGTATGTATGTATGTGTCTGATTTTTGTATCAGATTCTCTGTTCCACTGATTTTGATGAATGAGGTGTCAATTATTGATTCGTTGTTATTGTCCGGGTGACATATATATCGAAAAGTGACCTTCGCGCGTTTAATCTTGAATAATAAATTAGTTTCGGATAGACATGACAGATGGCGCCACTAGCTACTTGCCCCGCGCTTTCTGCACACTAAATTATTATTTTATATTAAATCAAATTATTAAGCGTAGTCGGGTTTTTAGTTTACGAACTTTATCTCTCTTATGTAAAAGTCAATAAAACAAGCTAGGAAAAGTTACACCGACTTCAATATACCATAAAACTTCAAGAGTTTCCTCGATTTCTCCAAGATCTTATCATCAGAACCTGACCTGATGCCCATGGGACTATCTGGGAAGTATAAGTACCTTTCAAACAAAAGCAGAATTTTCTAAATAAGTCCAGACGGTTGAGTAATCGGGGATAAAAAGAAATAATAAAAAGATTCCGACGAATTGATAACTTCCTCCTTTTTTAAGTCGGTTAAAAACTCCTGCTTTATTCCGTTAAGAAGTGATATAAAATATAAATACTAAAGCGTGAATTCAAAAGCTTCTAACTGATTTTGGAGTGCGTTCCAATAGTCGTTTTTCGGAAAGAAACTTGTCAAATCGTGTATTTGGTACATATAAAAATAACAGATATAATCTGTGTCGAAAGATACACAAGCAATGAGCAATAAGTTTTTTAATAAAAATATTCGATGAAGTTACTTATTTGTGCAGTAGTTGACCCAAATAAAACCTTCTTACAAGGTATGGTGGGTGAGTTATGAAGCTTTTATGGGGTCAACTTTGCAATAACAAGCTTGCATGAAACTTACTCATGAAAGTTTAATATCTTAGGTAATATAGAGATTAGTTGTCGTCGTCTCAACCCATAGACGTCCACCGCTGGACATACATAGGTATAGGTCTCGCCAAACAAATATTCGTCTCTGAGCTTCGTGCCAGAGCGAACTCGCACAGTTTCGCGCTAGCTCCGTCCCTTTCTGTCCGCCAACTGATGCCTAAAATATGCTATTGCGACGCGCCTTGCGGTTATATTCAGAGGCGAAAATTTCTTTAGCGAGATCTACTTATATCTTGCAAAAGAATCGCCACAGAAGACGATCTCGTGTAGAGATTAGTAATCATAATATATTTAATTACTCGCAGTTATTTTTACTTAATCGCAGTGATAACATCATTCATTGTTACTCGATTACCGTGGCAAAGGTTTTCCATTGTGGGTGAAGTTAAGATGACGTTTTCAACCTATAGAATAGTCCCACGGCTATAATGTATAACAGAAGCTTCACTGCAATGGCGTTTACATCATGCAGGTGTGCCATTCCCACGATGGATCGGCTTATTTAGGGTTGCCACTTGTCAGAAGTCAGAACGGAAAACAATCTGAGACTGTTGTCGTTAGGAGGTTTAACGTGGGATTTAAGCTAAACATATTGATTTTCTTAATCTAACACAGTTAAGTTTCTATTCGTTTTTTTTTTTCAACGAATATAAGCCATGTTTAAAATGACTGGTATTCCCTTTTATCCTCCAACTATAAGCGTAAAGCTTGTGCTAGGAGTAAGTACGAAGGTACGAAAATAGTGCAACTGGTGGGATTTGAACCTTTAGGATTTCAGTTTTGTAGTAAATTACTTTAAAATATGCGTACTTATTATATTACTTATTATTAACCGCAGACCGTTAACTAGCAGGTCGTTAACTAAACATCATTTTAAATATTGTTACTGCAATTTAACGCTACTACGGTTGCTACCAGTCACTAAGACTGCAAAAATATTAAACTATCACAAAAACATTATTTTCAAGTTATCCGAGTATAAACATCAATATGTCGGGAAAATATTTTCTTCTTGCGAGAGAAAAGTCTTCTTGCGCATGTAAGATAGATTTGGCAACCCTATTGTATGGGATAGTCTGCATTGTTGACATACGGCCGAAATTAATAATCAATCCTAATCTAATTTTACCTATCCGAGATTGAGATCCTAATCCATTTTTGAGTTTATGTGTGTCTATAAACAATCCAAAGATTGTTTATTCTATCTGTAGAATCAAGCAATCGACGGGAGGTCCGATCTCAGATTACGGATTGTCCTCTGTTTGAAAATGAAAGTTCGGGCGTATTAATAACCAATCTTTCAATTTTGACGTTTAGTTCGGCTCATGTTTTGATCGAAATTTGCAATCCTACGAATTTCTCGGTTTAACTGTGGAAAAATGGCAATATCCGTATCTTCAAGCAGTGATAGTAGTGATTTGGAGGACCTGATGCTGGCTTCCGACGACAGTGATGCAGATGTAGCACCGAGAGGCAGTGCACGTAGATTGAGAAGAGTAAATTACATGCAGACTCTTGATGATGCTGACTTCACTTTTAGATTTAGGTTGACAAAAGGAGCAGTTAATTCATTATTAGATGAAATAATGCCCTTTTTACGCGTGACCTCTTCAAGGTAAGTTAAACGGAAAACTACCTTGTTGATACTAGATTGTGCCTCGCGTGGATTTGAATTTTCTGACTGTGAATTTTTGTGGTAAAAGTGTTAATTCAATATCAGGATATGATGTAAAGGTTTAATAAACACATGCTTTTATAATATTATAATATAAATGTTACTTTATAGTAATTTTAAAATATATTGAGATAATTCTTTGCAGAAACTATGGAGTCTCTCCACTACATCAGCTATTGTTGACGCTTCGCTTCTATGCATTGGGGACTATGCTCATATCTGTAGCGGATTTTGTGGGTGTGTCAAAATCCACAGCAGGTAGAATTGTAAAGGATGTATCATCTGCAATTGCCAGATTATATGATAAATACATTTATATGCATCAAAATAGTGCTGACAAATTTTACAGAATAGCTGGATTCCCTCGAGTTCTAGGTGCAATAGACTGCACTCATATACGCATACAATCCCCTTGTGAGTCACAGCCTAATCTTTAATTAATTTGTGTCAATTATTACTGAAATATAATTAGTACCTAACCAAGAAATTATTTATGTTTAGGTCATTTGATAGGGGAAGAATTTAGAAATAGAAAAAATTATTTTTCAATAAATGTCCAAGCTGTTTGCGATGCAGATTTAAGACTAATGAATGTTGTGGCTCGGTGGCCAGGGTCTGCCCATGATGCAACTATATTCAATAATTCTACCCTAAGAGGCAAGTTCTAAAGTATAATATAATATGTATATGTATATAACCAGTGTACTGTCAGTTATTATTCATATACTTACAACAACATTCATACACTAACAATATGAAAATGTTTTTTTTTTACTTTTATAGCTCAATGTGATGCTGGTCAATATGGGAATCGCTGGTTGCTTGGAGACAGTGCATATCCAAACAGGCCCTATTTATTGACGCCGCTGCTAAATCCAAGAACAGAGGCTGACAATAGATACAATGAAGCACATATTAAAACTAGAAATCCCATTGAAAGGTATCTATATACCTATATATTTTTTAGTTATAAAATGTAACTGGATAATCCTGTTCTATTTTTGAAAATATTATTATTAATCAAGAAAACATCAGTGTATAGAACCTAATTAGTACAGCATCAGTCTTGTTCTTTTGGGATAGGGAATGAATTATTTGTTTTTTCTTTACAAAGGTGTACATTGTAAATGTATTGTCATAATATATTCCACAAAGTATTATAGTACTTGGTGGACATATGCATATATAATAATTTTTCTTATTTTCAGAACATTTGGAGTTTGGAAGCGTCGTTTTCCGGTTGTAGGTCTAACTTTGCGTTTATCACTGTTAAACATACATACGGTGATAATAGCTACGGCAGTGTTACACAACATATGCAGGAATAGCAACCTCGAGGAAGTTCCCCCAGAAGTTGACATCCCAGAGGAGAACAGTATCGAGGAACTCTTGCAAGAAGAAATTAATATTACTCAGAGAACTGATCTCATACAAAACTATTTTAGTTAAGTGTTAGTAATTTTATGTATTCGGTGTCTTAAGTTTTAATAAAACATAATTTTAACTTTAAAACTGTTTATTAATAATTTTATTGATCACATTAAATATCTAAGTAGGTACATAGTTCACTTCTTCATATTCTCAATCTCCATTCTAAGTTTTTCATTTTCTAATTTTATTTTTTCATTTGTCAATTCAAAATATTTCAACTTCTCCCCCAAGCACTGTTTTTTTAATTTAAAATACTCTGCAATTGCAAGGTCTTTTGCAATCTTGGTTCCATCTCTTGTTTGCCTCTTTTTACCTGTTAAATAATATTGTAAAGTTTATTGTATTGTAAAAATACTACTGTTTTTCTAATAACTTATAATAACCTACTGTTGTTTCTTATAAATACATACTTCCATACTACTTTTATTGGTTTTATAGTGTACAACCAAAGATCCGATTTTGACAAAATTTTGCAGATAGCTTGCACCTTGATACATTAGATACCTTTTATCCCGGGAGAGTGAGGGATTTATTTTATTTAAAAAAAAATCCTAAACTTAAGCCCCAGGCTCAGTGTTTCTTTTTAGATATTTCTATTTTACTTCAACTAACATAAAATAAAAAGTAATAAATTATTTTAATATAATGATATAATAAATTGAATAATAATAATGCCCTCCTGACCGAATTTCAGCCACGACGGCCTATCTCCAGAGAGATTAGCCATCTGCGCAGGAGATATTATAGTGTACAAGTGTTTGCGCAAACACAGGTGCACTCTCTGTTCCTTTACTCTCATAGTCCGATGGGATGGAAAAACCGACACAACCGTAGAGAGATCAGGCGTAGGACCGACGACTTTAGTGCTCTCCGAGGCACGGGGGTTAAACATCGCCTATTTCCTAACTCCAGGCTATTACTGAGAATTTCTTGTCAGAAAAACTCAATACTTGTTATGGCCCGACACGGGACTCGAACCCAGGTCCTCGTCGGCCGCAGTCGAACACGCTAACCACTAGCCCAACGAAGCAGCTAAATTGTAAAAAAATAAATTGAATATAATGCAATCAAATAACCACAATACCTGATCTTGGAGTAAAAAAGGCCTTGCCTTGTTCGAGTCATCTTGCACAGTTACCACCACATTGGGCACTGTCACCTCGCTACAGCTGCTGGGCACCACCATCAAATTATTGGGCACTGTCACCTCGCTACAGCTGCTGGGCATCACTACCACATTATTGGACACTGTCACCTCATTTTCTACATGGGGTGGTATTGGGGCATCTTTGAAATCTAAAAAGTCTATATTAACCATTGCTTCACCACCCTCACCAAACCCGTCTGGTTCACTGTCACCCCCATATGGAACTTTAAACCCACTGGCTGTGGTCCCCAATAAGCTAGATACGCGGTCTAATATTTCGTCCTGGGGAATGTAGTCACCTGCTCCACCACCAGTCTGCAAAGTTAAGAAGATTATGCTTTATATAGTATGTAATATATTTACAAAACACTGTTCAGAGGCTTCTTACAGCCGATGTTTTATTCAATTGTGAAGTGAACCAAAGTATGTGTGAGAAGCAGTGATAGCTCATTGGTTAAGAACTCTGCCTCTCAAAAGGGGGTGGGGGTTCAAATCCTCAGCATGCACCTCTGACATTTTGGAGTTATGTGTTTGTGGAGTCGAATTCTGAGAGGAGACCTGTGCCCAGTAGTGGGGAATAGAGAGCCCATAGAGTGGGTTGAGACTGAAGTGAAGAAGACAAAACAGGAATTTATTAGCACTATAGAATACTCATATAATATAATATTAATATTGCTATGCTTGGGCTCTATAGCAGAAATATTAATTTATAGTATATTCTGTAATTTATACAGATGTATATAATATGTAAGTAATTACCTGAATATGGTTCATTCTAATTTTTGCACTCCGTTTCCGAGAGTTCTTTTTTAGGTTCTCCCATTTCAATCTTAACTGCTGTGATGTACGTGGATATTTTGTAGCAGTTGCATTAAATTTTTCTGCAATTTTATCCCACTCATCGACTTTCATTTTGTTGCTTGTAGCATTTGTTTTCTTATTAGTGATAATTTTACTTGCTTCAATTAAATCTATGAGAACTTTCGTCTCTTCTTTCGTTAAGGGTTTACCTTTTACCTATAAAATAGAAAATGTGGTTACAAAGTAATAATTCATAGAAAGTCAAGCAAGAAACTTGGTGTACTTGTAGATTTCTTCGAGTATTATGTCAATATGACCATGTTTCGGAACAAAATTGATTCACCAGCATTGAACACATTGATATTGTTTGATAGCATTGATGCATGGACACTGCATCGCTGCGGCGGCTTATGGAATAGTTAGTTAAATAACTCGCATTGCAAGTTACATCAGTTTATCATAAAGCCAAAAACCGAAAAAGTACCTATTCTCTTTCGAACTAACGTTATCGCAACATACCTACTAACACACACTTTAGTGAACGGAAATCTTTTTATGTACATAATATACGTTCAATACTTAAATACTTACGCCTTCCGAATCCATTTCTCATAAACAAATTATGTATTTTTGTAATTGTTTACCGGGGCACAATTTGATAGGTTATAAAATTGTAATTAAAAACCAAAGAGAATATAACCACTCTTTGACAGCGGCGGCGTTCCATTACCATAATTTTTAAACACTAATAAATAAGATTAAATTTAGTTATTTACATTATTATTATTTTAAATAAATACTAGGTTTATAAAATAAAGGCAGGTGTATTCCAAATATTTTTTGCGTATACATAAAGTAAATTGGTTTTAAAGTTATGCGAACAAATGTAGGTACATATTAATGAGTCCTGCATAAAACGGAACGTTCGGGAGGGAACGGATTGCTAGGCTATCTACAAATAGTTAGGGGTCGGGATTGACCAGTTTACATATTGGCACGTAGATTAGAGATCGGTCTTTAGATATCTATCAATCAGAGATACGTTTTAATCTTGGATTTTAGATACATTATTAATTTCGGCCGATAAGCGGTCAGTCGACCTGTGCCAGCATTTTTACACCTGCAATATGCTCTTTGTTCAGACATTCCATGTCTGATTGCACGACTTTTGAAATACGATTGTTTCTAAAATGGAAAGTGGGTATACGTTTCTATTATAAAGGTAATAATGAGAAGGGTTTTGTTATTACGTAATCGTGTTTTCTAGGACAGTCGTATTGTTCCGTTTACAATACTTTTGTGCGAACTACTTCTACATAATATGTTTTTAATATGTTCAGGAGGGTAATGACGTGTTATAAATCCAACACAGTTCTAAGTACTCTACTTGTGTTCATATTTGTCATCTTTTGAAATTGAAACTTTTTTCTGGACATTAATTGATTGAAAACAGTGAATTCTTGAAAACGCGGTATAGTTCGAAGTAATTTGGTGACCGGAACCTAGTCATGTAAATTATTCTCTGAATATATTCGAATTTATTGAAACATGTTCGTTTTTTACTATAAAAGTATGGCTCTATTTATTTACTTTTTTCCATGTGAGCTTTTTCTTTCTTATTATAACTTCTATCTGATGTGAAAACTTAAAGGTGTATTTTTCTTCAAGAGAAGTACCTATCTTACTGTTTGACATATTGAAGCTGATAGGTACTGGACAACCATTTTATAACGATGTATTTACCTGCGTTGATGTATTTTTTTTTGCTAGGCGCATAAATATCTTCATCCGCTATTGGTTGTTCCTACGCATCATGGTGGCGTCTGCTCTGTATGAATCTCTTGTTCGTTGTATTTCAAATCTAAACATAAGGCCACAATCATATTATGTCATTGATGTTTACAAACGATTTTATTCAGCGCGGTAATCGACTTTCTACGCTAACGAATACCGTCGATTTAATTTCTAAAAGTGGTCTAACGAAATCATACATCATTAGTAAAAACTAAATAAATGTACCTTCTAAGTGTTTCATATAGCAGCTTCAAATTATTTAGTGATAACATCGAGCATCTTTGACACTATTAATTTCTCTTTGAAGCGCTCTTGACTCAGCCTCCCCCTACTGATATCAAGCACCACTTTTAAAGCCAACGAGTGCAGACGACTCTTATGCACCAGTCAATATAGTTTTTGCTGATTGATAAAATTTAATATCAGTCGTCTGCTTTGCTTAAATAACAGTGTTATTATAACCATTATATGTATATGTTACTGTAAAAGCCCGTTTGTTGGTTAATCTTAGGTTTTACCGGTAAGTCTTAGGATTTACCGACACGAGTTGGTAAATATAAGGATTTTACAAAAAAGAGACAATTTTTTCGGGCTATTACCATCAGAGTTTAGCACATGCTAGGTTTTACCAGGTACGGCTGGTAAATGTTGGTTTTCGAAATAAAACAATGAATAATTAATTATTAATCATTTCTTTCAATTTTTGCTCAGAAACAAAAGCTAGGTTAGGTTAGGTTAGAACATAAATAGTCAGGTGCCCGGCCGCAGGCCGGGCACTTAGGTTCTATAGGGTCCTAGATCAAATGTAGTCTTAAACGAACTTTTACCATTAAGGGTTAGTAAATCTTAGGTTTTACCGGAAAATTTTAGGATTTACCGTGGTTCGGGCTATTACAGTAACATATATTATAGTTGTTACATTCGTATTTTTCAGAAGATCGTCTTCTACGATGACATTCTGTTTATTGTTTATTCCGCAACGACATGATAAAGTCAGTTACCTACTAATAAAATTCCTAAGTAAGTTGATCAATTCACGGAAAATGTGAAAATGAAAACCCAATATGAACGTTTCGTTACGAAAACATTGTAGGGGTAGGACAGACAAGACTGCTTGGAGTCAGTGTATAATCTATTAAAAATACCTATCCATTCCTCCTTTAAGGAATTTCCATTTTCCTATGTAACGGCCACATCTACGGGATATGCCATTGAACATAGCGATAACCGTAGGTGTGGCCGCGATAAATCTGTCATTGAACCTCTTTGATCTGCCTAAATTTACCGCCACTCGACACAATGTCCAACGGCATATTCCGTAGATGAAGATTTCAAAGTCCTTATGATATTGCCTGATGGACATATTTATTATTATAACAGAGGAAATACAGCGCTTCATTCATACTGATGAATAGTTGTTGTAAAAGGTTGAACAAATCCATCATTTGCGGCCTACGTAAGGTATAAAAGCTTTGTGAATGCATCTCTCGGGATTCATTGCGAGCTCACTCCAGCTGGGAGCTTGCTAAATGCTTAGTGCTCGCACCACTCGTGCCTTACAATGCCTTCAATGAGCTATTTGCATTGAAATTGAGGACAGGATGTATGGTTTTTGAGGCAATTAACGTCTCTGCCTACTACTTATTTACAGACGAAAAGATTTTTGAATGAAGTACCTAATATTATAAAGTTTTCTCTGAATGAAGTGATAGAAAGTTTTATTAAGTTTCACAGAGTTAGCACACCTATGCATTTCGCATGCCCTAGCGAAGGTCAACGAAAAATAGTTATTGCTATATACTGACTGACTATATATGACTGGCCCGTTGGCGCGGTTGGCAGTGACCCTGCCTTCCGCTCCGGGGTCGCGGGTTCGATTCCCGCCCCGAGTCTGGGTGTATTTATAATATGTATGTATGTATACCTTTATTAAAATATATATGTATTTATATGTAAATATGTCTATCAGTCGGCTGTTACCTATAACACAGGCATTAAGTTGCCTACTTTAGGAACAGACGACCGTGTGTGTGTGTATTTAATGTGTGAGTATTTAAAAAAAAAATATAACGAGCGCGACTTCGTCCGCGTACATTTAATTTCCCGGGATGAAAAGAAGCTTAAATCCGTCCCCAGAAATGCTAACATGCGACGCACGAGAAAATTATGTCTACACTTTTTCTCGTCGAATACAATAGAATTCGACGAGAAAAAGTGAAGAGATAATTTTCTCTTGCGTCGCATGTTAGCCCTGCTGGATGCAAGCTATCTCGATGCATTTCGTGAAGATCGGGTTCAGCGGCAAGGCCGTGAAAATGTATTAACCTAGTTACCTACTATAGTACATTGGTCTATAATATCCAATGTGTTTTTTACACAGGAACCCTAAACGTTTCCAGAATAAAAATAGGCTATATCTGTTCTTGTAAAATCCTCTACCTGCCTATAAAGTCCCGTCAAAATTGGTTTGCTCATGACCTGATATCTGATCGAATAATTGAAAACGCGCTGTAAAGATAAATCAGCAGCAATAACAAAGCTAATAAAATCTGAACATTGTTACAATATTGCTACTCTACTGCTTCATTAATCATTATCATTATTGCTGTCCAAGGCTAATAAAATCTCTGCAAGTATGCAGAGGCTTCGTAACCCGAGTTGTTATGTCGGACAAACGTTCACTTTGCAAACACGACTTTATTTATACTCGTACTTCCTTATAATGCACATTGCAGTTTACATTATATTGTGTACAACTCACTTTGTACGGGTGGTTAAGATGGTGTTAGGCTTTTTAAAAGTTGCGTGGGATCTCTTTGCTTTTCCGGAATAAAAAGTAGCCTCCTTATTGTAATCCTCTGCCTGCCTATTAAAATCCTTCCAAAATCAGGGCAGCCGTTCCCGTGATTAACTCAATTTACTGACACTACAATTTTATTTATATGCAAAAATTGAATTTTCATGCGTCCGTTATCTTAAAAGAACTCAAATTGCAATTTTCTTTTTCAAATCCATTTTAACTCGTTATTACTATATTATGTACCATAGTATTATCGTCCTAAGTAGATTTTTTATTTATGGTATTAGATTATATAAACGACATTTGAAACGCTCCTCGTAGTATGAGTAAATGTCTTTTTTATCCATCCATCATCCTTTATAATAATTTGTCATTGTCATCGCTCAACTCCAATTCTGCAGAGAGCTTGATACTTAATCTGAGAATTCTGCATGCTTTAAGATTGTAAATATTACACTATCGCGTAATGTGGTCATACGCATTACGTTTTTGTGTCATAACTCGGAACTTATAAGATTAATGACTTTTTATAGTTGTGCAAAGGTTACGAAACTATTATCAATTTGAGGTGGCTCCAAGCCATTTGTTTTTATCCTAAAACCACCACGTTTACTGATTTAAGTGTTGAACATGCAATGTGCATTTTAAGGCCGCTCTCTTCACGCGCTTCTCCATACAAACGTATTACGCCTATTATTCTAATATTTGTCGCAATAGGTCTAAAGTTAAGCCAGATATCAATTTATATCTCCATTATCTATGCCATAAAATAAAAATATTAGTAAAATTATATTTATTTTGAAAGTTATGACGCTTGAAAAATCACTATTTTTGGGCAAATTTTGGGGCAACTTCGTGCGTAAATAAACTATATAAGAAACTAGCAAATTGAAAAACAACCGAAGTCTTATCATAGGTTACTTCATAATAATTACAAATGTCTTCAGTTCATGTAAAAAATTGCCAAAAATTTGCTAAAATAGGCGAAATACCAAACCTAGATTTACATCTTTTTACTTTGCCGTTTTTCACTAAAAATCATGATATCTCAAGCAAAATTTATTTATTTAATTAATTTATTATTTATTTATGTATATATTTTTAGTACTCTTCTTTGCTGAAGACGTCTGGCTCTCTAAATGCAGAAATCACTGTTTTAGACTCCACTCACCAACGATTTGTCGATGCCATGGAGAGGGCTCTTAAGCTTATAATATGCGATATTACTACTGGAATTTTGATTTGATTTTATTGATAGACTCAAACTGACTAGTGACCAGACGTGCTTTTTGCCATTGTGTAAATTGCTTCTCAATGATTTAACTCAATGATCTTAGAGAACCATGTAGAGGAATACCTTTCCTTTGCTAATCAAGCTTAAAGTTGCTAGGAGTAATTAGCTAACTACAATAGTTTGACTTTCAGCCCGCCCACATAGCTATGAGTTCTCGAAAGCCAGATCATATTATATTTATCGAACTGGCTCGTCCCGGCTGGCGGCTTTGCACATTTCGTGATGCAGCGAATAGTAGTGCAACGGTTTCTTAATCGTCAACCCTTATCTGGTCCTTACCTGTCGGTCTATTATATTTACTGGATTCCAGCGGTTAAGGAAAAATAGCAACTGACAAATGCCAGTCTTATGAATATGTTATATGATTAAGATGAAAATCACGTCTAATGCTCATTTATAACGTATCATCACGAATGACGATGTTGGCGACGATCATTAACATATGTACATGCATAAAACAGATTCGGGTTATCAGTTAACACCCATCATATAAATAGGACGGCCCACGTTTGCCATCCCCTGTTGAGAATCTGAGTGGGACGTGTGGCGTCAAAGACGAGTGTAATTTACGAGTCTCGTGACGTCAACGAGATAGAGCTTATGTTTTAATCGTGACTAATGCTATCTTTGCGCTTTGCTTGCAATTATCGCTTTAGGCGCGGTTTATACAGACGTGGCAAGTGGCGG
Source organism: Melanargia galathea (assembly GCA_920104075.1). Taxonomy (NCBI): domain Eukaryota; kingdom Metazoa; phylum Arthropoda; class Insecta; order Lepidoptera; family Nymphalidae; genus Melanargia; species Melanargia galathea. Next base: position 25,595,548 of record OV049856.1, on the reverse strand, counting down.
AGACGTGGCGCAGACACGTTACTATAACTCAAACTTACTGCCGCTTTACTACCCTCGCATATTTACCAGCCTCGGCGGGCTGCATCGCATTTCGCCATATTAAAGCTTACGTACAAGGCAATTGCACCTGTCGTTTTACAAGCTTCTGTTCTAATAATTCCAGAGTTCTCATTATAAAACAAACAAGGAATCCGGGTTTGTTCACAGTACTTTTTATTTCAATAACCGACCCGAACTATTTGCCTGCGAGTTGAAATGCTACTAGTTTTATACAAGGCGTTAACACATTCGACTATACTTAGTACATATTAGTAATTAATAAAGGTTTTGAAATTGTTGCCTCAACGAAATATTATATTATCGATATTGTAAATAACCTACTTCTTTTGTTCTCGAAACAAGTAGAGCAACTGTAAAAGCGACCTCGATATTTTGGCGTGCTTCTCTCAACTAGAATTTGCCCTCCCAGAAAGTCCTAGTTCACTGGTAATGATACTTATTGCTAAAATATCTTCTTTGTGCTAGCAAACGTACCAAGCTAGGTACCTTACAAAAGTACTGATTTTTCAATTTATTCAATTTAATATACGATGGCTAGATTATACCGGATGTATGTAGGTATGTATACCTTGAACATATTCAAGACAAGAATCTATCATCCTAGAGTTCTAAGCAAGGGCGCTCATTCTTAGACGTTATAAATGTTTCAGGGATGATTAAAAAAAATTGAAAAATGATTTATTCCAAGAACATCCTAGAAAAAAGTTAAGTAAATAATTAATTAAGAGCGCTCTCCATGCAAGCGAGAAGTCGTTGGTGGGCGGAGCCTAAAATATTGCTGTCTCGTCCTGCATTTAGAGAGCGAGACATCGTCAGTAAAGAAGAGTATGCAGCTACCATAGCTACACGTAAAACTAAAGCGAGAAAGAATGACATATGGACATTGGACAGTACAATGCACAATCATGCCTATTTCCTTTTCATTTACGGTTCGTTTTTCCTTTTGAGGAATGGAATCCTAAAAAATAAAGAAAATAATTGAAAATCCAGAGATACTACAAATGTAATTGATTACTTATCCCCCAAAATTATTTAAAACTAGCTTCTGCCCGCAGCTTCGCCCGCGTGAATTTCGGTTTCTCACAAATCCCGAGGGAATCGTGGATTTCCGGTTCCCGTTCCCGCTTCCTTTTCCAACCTTTATACCTACTTTCAAGGAAGTTTGCTATAGTAATCTACCTACAGCTGTTGCTATAGATTTGTTTTTTTTTTTCAAAATCCCGTGCGAACTGTGATTTTTTCCGGGATAAAAGTTAAAAAGCCTATGTTTTAAGTCAGGGCATAAGCTATCTCCATCCAAAATTTCAGCCGAATCGGTTTTGTAGTTGCGGCGTGATTGAGTAACAAACATCCAAACATCCACACTTTCACATTTATAATATTAGATATAGTTAGTAGGATAATGTGATAATAATTATTTTACAAATCGATAAAAATAATTGACAAAAGGGTGGGTCCAGACTAAGTAACATAATATTTTTTCGCTGTCAAAACTTTGTTTATATGTATATTCGAAAACCTACTTAGAATGTGCATATATAAAAGAAAATCATACAAGACAATATTATGAAATGTAAAATAACAGAACTATGTGTATTTAGGTATAATATTTCACACATTTTTAAATGTGAATATATTATATTCTATGTAAAATACGGCTGAATCTACATTATATTATGAATAACGTGAATCCACCTTATTACATTGATGTATTCATGATCTTCGTAGATACTTACCAACTTTTATACTTACATAATATATGAAAAATTCAGTGGTGCCGGCGCCACACCGTGTCTCTTGCATGGTCGCTAAGGATACCAAATATTGGAAATAAAATAAGAAAGTTATTTAAAGTCATTTATTTAAACATCAAAAGTACTAAAATTAAAACTAACTTTTTAGTAATCGGTCTGAATGATGAGCAAAATGACACAAAAGAGAAAAAAGATATTAGGACACAACTAGATAGTTCGTACACAGTCGTATTATAAAATAAAAGTACTTATAATAATATGTATGCTATGCACGTAAGGGATCAAATATCAAGACATATTAGCGCAGAGTCAAAGCGAAATGACGTAACATGAATTTTGCTCAATGTTCTTTGAAACATGTAATGGATGGATGGATGGATGGATTTTTTTAATAATAATAATAATAATTTTCTTTATTCAGGTAAAAACCCAAGTAGGTATGAATATAGAAATACAAAAAACATATCAAAAATTAATTAAATAAATTAAAATCAAATACAATAGAATAGGTGATATAGAATATTATATATATAAATTTACATATACCTATTAAATTAACGCTGCACACTGAAGGTGTGCAGAGTTATTTCCTATTTGGATCTCGATGCATCTTGATCCAATGAGCAATCATTGGACCGCGCAAGTCCTGGCTCACCACTTGGAGGATGCTGTTACTAGAGTTACGCAATCTTTCCCAGAAGGAAGCTATACGTGCTCTGATAACAGCAAAGAAATCAGGCACCCCCGACTCGGCAAACATACTCGATGCGCTGCAGTATCTGGGAAATTTCATAATGATGCGGTATGCGTTATTATACTGCACCCTTATGGTGCTGAAGGACACCCTCTTGTACCAGTACCACAACTGACAGGTATATAAACATTGACAGTAAGCCCTGAGGAGGGTGCCCCTCACTTCATTACTGCTTTTAGCAAATCTGCGCGCGAGCATGTTAGACCGAATCGACAATGCAATTTTTGCAAAACAAAATAATTTTTTCTGTACAAATTTGTCTATTACATTACGGTGGAGATAATGTTTCGTACACTTTGTAAGATAATAATATTATAAAATACATGTTAGTTCGCTTTGACTACCCTGTCCCAATATATTTTGATTATCATAATCATAAGCACACAATAATTATATAACAGTATTTTCATTGGTTTTTGAAATATTATTTACTCGTTATCATCATGGTTCTTCGCTCGTTTAGATATTTTCTGCCCTAAGCGCAATTCAAAAGGCTCCAAGAACATCTAAAAAGTAAACAATGTGTTTAGAGATTATAGGCGATAAAAAATTATCAATTAAAAAAGGGTGGTACTTAATCGTATATCTATTGATTCTCTTTCGCACACAAAATGTTCCGAAAGTAGCACCTAAAATACTGAATTGCACACTAAATGTGCCCACTATTAATATTCGAAAGTAGCGCCTAAAATACTGAATCGCACACTAATTTTTAACCGACTTGAAAAAAAGGAGGTTCTGTATTCGACCCGTATGTATGTAAGTATGTATGTATGTATATATGTAAGTATGTTCGCGATTATCTCCGCAACTAATGAACCGATTTTGATGATTGTTTCACTATCGTACTTTCAGGAAGGTTTTAATATATAACACATCGAGTTATCATTCTTACGTACGAAGTTATAACCATAAATGTATACATATGTCACTAATATGTTTTCTGATATTGCCAGACCCATTGCTGAAGTCTAATATACCTATTCTGTCCAAAGACTTCACTCTGCTACGCTTACGTAACATTGACCTTTTGCAAAAACTCTTGGGCCGAAGTCAGTACAGCTATACTGTAGAGTGATTCCTTGGAGTTTGTGCACGGTTACGTGTATTTCCATTCTATACAAAGCCAAACCGCAAGGGTGTGAAACTGGTCGCGTATAGATTGTAAATTACTTTTTAATCAAGATCGTCCAAATTATACAAGAGTAGTACGCATACAAACTAATCTTGTATAGATTGGAAGTTAGGTTGGAGAACATTATAAAACCATTCACCTATACTTAGTATGACACATAAAATGTATGTAATTCTGCGGACCCAATCCTAGCCTACTCTACTACACTACCTAGGTACACTATCTGCTTAATAGATATCTTGCAATAATGAGACTCGTAGAAGACCCATCCTGTCCAGAGTGTGGAGAAAAAGAATCTAGCTTTCACTTCATAGCTGATTGCCCTATGTACTTATTGGTAAGAAGGGAACTGGCAAGGTAACGATATTATCAAAAAACTGGCCAAGTGCGAGTCGGGCCTCGCTCTTTTCGGGTTCCGTACATAATTATGAACAACATAATATTTTGGGCGTGAGAAATATTTCATTTCCGAGCTAGACATCGCAACAAACCGTGAAAGAAAAACCCAAAAAGTGTTCGTTTGTTTTGATCACAGCTTACAAATTACTTTATAAACCATTATTTTTAGTATTTGTTGTCTAAATACAGTATATGGTTCATAATATACCTAAGTTTCATATTCCTAACTGGTTTAGTTTTTGAGATAGCCCCCATCACAAAAATGGTCTAAACCTAACAACTTTGATGCCCCCCATTTCCTTATTTTTTAAGCAAAAAATTAAAAAAATATATGTTCGTGCTCTACTTAATAAGTTCTAAATAATGATACCCCACAAGCTAGGTTAAAAAAAATTTTTTTTCGGCTCCTTTCTCATGTATGGGAAAGCCCCCCCTGAAAAATATTCCATGCCCCTCTGAAAAATAATTTACTTCAATTTCTAATTCAATATTTAGTTTTGGGTTAACGTTCTACACCAAATACCAAAATTTTAGGTTTTTCTACTCAACTCATTTAGTCTATGAGCTACAGACCTGTGACCGGCGGACGGACAGACAGCCGAGTGACATTAATAGGGTTCCATTTTTACCCTTTGAGTATGGAACCCTAAAAAGAAGACACCTCTCTATAGGGTATACATTCTTAGGTTTACGAAAGTCGTGAGAAGGTTTGAGGGGCTGCCCCCCTTAAACCGGTGCACAACAAACTGCCAGGACACCAGTAACCTGTGTCCAAATACGGGCAATTGGGTGAAATGGTCCTTACATAGGACTGATCACCCGCCTGGCGGCGTCCCCTCTGTAAATACAATACAATACAATCTCACTTGATGTTAAGTGATGATGCAGTCTAAGATGGAAGCGGGCTAACTTGAAAGAGGTATACATACCCCTGATCGGTTTCTACACAGCATCGTACCGGAACGTTTAATTGCTTGACGGCACGGCTTTTGCCGGTAAGGTGGTAGCCAACCACTGAAGCCTCCCATCAGACCAGACCAGAGACAATTTAGAAATTATAAAATCCCAAATTGCCCCTGCCGGAAATTGAACCCGGGACCACCCACTTTATGACCACAGCGCTCCGAATCTCGGCCAAAGCGGCCAATCTCAACAGAAGCAGGGTCAACTACGCAGGAGATATTCTAGTGCACAAGTGTGTGCGCATACGCAGGGCACTACGCAGGAGATAATATTATAGTGGACAGTTATACAATATAATATTAAATCGTTAAATAGATGTTACCAAATGCAGTTGACGAAGCCTCGCTTCGCAGGGTTCCTTTTTCTGGGCAGTATGAAAAGAAAACAAAAAAATAACAACGAAGGTGATGGCGGAGTCTTATAGACCCCGCCATCCCCCTGTTCGTTGTCCCTTCTAACCTAACCTATCTAGGCGGGGTGCCGCAAGTCCCGAGCTCGCTTCGCTCGTTCTTGGACCATAACTAAGAAATAATTTAGTGTGCAAATCAGTATATTAGTTGTACAAATTAATAGTAATACGGTATCATTTAGTATGCAAGTCAGTATATTTATTGCACGTTTAGTATTTAGATGTGCAATTAAAAATTACCTATAAAAAAACCAGTTTGTAAAATGGCAATAATTTTTTCCTATTATACTTTATGTTTATTATATTTTATCCCTTAGTATTGAAACCTAATTTGCTATAAAAGTCTATTGTTATATTGCCTCGTTGATATAGTGGTTAGAGTATTCGACTGTGACGAGGTTACGGGTTCGATTCCCGGGTCGGGCAAATAGTTTTTAGGTATTGGGTTTTTCTGTCAAGAAATTCTCAGTGCCAGCCCGAAGTTGGTAGTGGGCGGTGTGAAACACCGCCAACTGCCCCCTTGCCTCGGAGAGCACGGCAGTTGTTCCCGGTTATTTTCACTATCATGTGACAAAAGCCCGCCAACCCGCATTGGAGCTGCGTGGTGGGTCTAAGCTCTAAATCCCTCTCTCCTATGAAAGAGGAGGCCTGTGCCCAGCAGTGGGACGTTAAAAAGGCTGTAGTGGCGGTAGTGGTTATATTGCATGTAATATAGTTTGAAAGGTGTTACTTAGTCTGGACTCGACCTTAGTTCGTTCGTTTCGGAACACAGACTGGGCGTAAAACTTATATTTAGTATTACTGTTTATAACATTTTTATTTCTAGCATTTTTATGAAGCAGGGGGAGTCAGCTTGTCGTCGTCGTCGTCGTTATCAACCGATTGACGTCCACTGCTGGGCATAGGTCTCTTGAAGGGACTTCCACATGCCACGGTCTTGTGCCGCTTGTATCCAGCGGGTCCCTGTGACTCGTTTGATGTCGGTCCACCTAGTGGGGGGTCTACCAACACTGCGCTTCCCGGTCGCCACTCCAGCACCTTGGGACCCCAACGTCCATCGGTTCTCCGAACTATGTGCCCCGCCCATTGCCACTTCAGTTTCGCAACCCGTTGAGCTATGTCGGTGACTTTGGTTCTTCTACGGATCTCCTCATTTCTGATTTGATCGCGTAGAGAAATTCCGAGCATAGCTCTCTCCATCGCTCTCTGAGCGACTCTGAGCTTTCTTATGAGGCCCATAGTTAACGACCATGTCTCGGATCCGTATGTCATCATTGGTAACACGCACTGTTCGAAGACTTTCGTCTTCAGGCATTGAGGAATTTTGGACGAGAAGACATCGCGGAGCTTCCCGAACGCTGCCCATCCGAGTTGGATTCGGCGGTTGACCTCTTTCTCGAAACTGGACCTACCTAGCTGGACTGTGTGTCCTAGGTATATACATATACTCGTCTACAATTTCGAGCACCGAGTTCTCAACGATTATCGGGTGAAGCGGGACATGAGTGTTTGACATGATTTTCGTCTTACTCATGTTCATTTTTAGTCAGCTTGTACCAAGTAGATATGTAGATACTTACGCATCATTAGATGCTGTTTGTTCCTTTTTCTTCGTGTTTGTCGAGGATTTTTGGGGGCCCGGCTTGGAAAAAGTCTAGATTTGTATCCGTATCGATAATCTCTAGCTGACGAGTCTACAATAGAATAAAAGAGCAGTAAATTACAATTAGCAAAATAAGAAGGCAAAATAAACAACAAAAATGCTAATTATTATACGTAACGTGTGACATATTTGTTGTTTACGTTTCGTAGTTGACTAATTATGTCATAGATGATAGATCGTGCGAAATCGGCCGCTACTCGCTTTTCTTCGTGTCTAACTTGTAACCCCTTTCACCGCACTAACCGCACCTTTCCCCTGTAATAAATTTTACTTGAGATATCATGATTTTTTAGTGAAAAATGGCAAAGTAAAAATATGCAAATCTAGGTTTGGAATTACGCCTATTTTAGCAAATACTTGGCAATTTATTACATAAACTAAATACATTTGTAATTATTATGAAGTAACCTATGACAAGACTTTGGTCGTTTTTAAATTTTCTGCTTTCTTATATAGTTTATTTACGCACGAAGTTGCCTCAAAATTTGCCCAAAAATAGTGATTTTTCAATGGTCATAACTTTTAAAATAAATATAATTTTACTAATTTTTTTATTTTATGGCATAGATAATGGAGATATAAATTGATATCTGGCTTAACTTTAGACCTATTGCGACAAATATTAGAATAATAGGCGTAATACGTTTGTATGGATAAGCGCGTGAAGAGAGTGGCCTTAAGAATTAAATCTTGTTCCAGGCATAGAATACCTGTATGAAAACGGGCTATTACAAAGGACGCCGGAGGACGTGGCCCAGTTTCTGCACAAGGGTGAAGGGTTGAGTAAAACGGCGATAGGGGACTACCTCGGCGAGCGCTCGGAGTTCAACGAGGCGGTGCTCCGGGCCTTTGTGGAGCTGCACGACTTCACTGATTTGATACTTGTGCAGGCATTAAGGTGAGCGATGGATATAGCTCTCGTACTATGTCACTGTGTCAGCTTATAAGGCCGTGTCTTCATTGTTTTTTAACGTTTCCAAACAATTATTTATCTAAATGATACGGTGATAGGGAATTAGGATTACTTCGGCGAGCAGTCGGAGTTCAACGAGGCGGTACTCCTCTTTGTGGGACCGGTCTTTGTGGAACTGCACGGCTTCACTGATTCGATATTAGTGCAAGTATTAAGGTGAGGATGGATTTAGCTTTGGTACTGTGTCAGCTTATAAGACTGGATTTTCACTGTTTTTGATTTGCTTTTTTGCACAGAATATGGCATTTAAACGCTGCAAAACTAAGGTGTAATAACCTTCCAGCTAACCTTGATGCGCAAAAACGACGTTTTGAACGACGTTTTAAGCGGACAAATATTTGCAAAGATGAAAAGACGTGATGTTTTTTTAACATGAAGAGAACCTTCACACGTTTATAAAGATCAAAGCGATCTAAATGCATTCTATCTATCTTTTAGATTACTACAAACAAGTCTTAGGTTATAAGGTGATATGCTTTCCGATCATAAGAAACTTACTCTTGGTGTGAACACACTGTGTGTTAACTACTACTTACTTTAGTATTTATTTAGTATAGCTTACAGGAAATATCGATTATACTGCGTTAGTAGTGCATCACTAAATCGTAATACTATCGTGCGTCCATCTCTCGAAAAAAAAAAAACCTTCCACCTACCCTAGAGTCGATTCAAAAACAGAATCGGCGTGGAATTTGAGGGCGCTGCTGTGCTTTTGTTTAGCGTGCAATACAAGTACAATACTATAGCGCGTTAGTTCACTGTTTGGCTACGCCGATTCTCTTTTTGAACAGACTCTACCTTAAATCTATCAAAATTAAAAATAAACCGTTGATATTTGCAGACAATTCCTATGGAGCTTCCGGTTGCCGGGCGAGGCGCAGAAGATCGACCGCATGATGGAGAGCTTCGCGCAGCGCTACTGCCAGCTGAACCCCGACATCTTCACGAACGCGGACACGTGCTACGTGCTCAGCTTCGCGATCATCATGCTCAACACGTCGCTGCACAACCCCAGCGTGAAGGACAAGCCCTCGCCTGACCAGTTCGTCGCCATGAACCGCGGCATCAACAACGGCGGCGATCTGCCGCAGGAGTTGCTCCTGGTGAGTGTGTGTGTGTGTCTGTGTGCTACGTGCTCAGCTTCGCGATCATCATGCTCAACACGTCGCTGCACAACCCCAGCGTGAAGGACAAGCCCTCGCCCGACCAGTTCGTCGCCATGAACCGCGGCATCAACAACGGCGGCGATCTGCCGCAGGAGTTGCTCCTGGTGAGTGTGTGTGTGTGTCTGTGTGCTACGTGCTCAGCTTCGCGATCATCATGCTCAACACGTCGCTGCACAACCCCAGCGTGAAGGACAAGCCCTCGCCCGACCAGTTCGTCGCCATGAACCGCGGCATCAACAACGGCGGCGATCTGCCGCAGGAGTTGCTCCTGGTGAGTGTGTGTGTGTGTCTGTGTGCTACGTGCTCAGCTTCGCGATCATCATGCTCAACACGTCGCTGCACAACCCCAGCGTGAAGGACAAGCCCTCGCCCGACCAGTTCGTCGCCATGAACCGCGGCATCAACAACGGCGGCGATCTGCCGCAGGAGTTGCTCCTGGTGAGTGTGTGTGTGTGTCTGTGTGCTACGTGCTCAGCTTCGCGATCATCATGCTCAACACGTCGCTGCACAACCCCAGCGTGAAGGACAAGCCCTCGCCCGACCAGTTCGTCGCCATGAACCGCGGCATCAACAACGGCGGCGATCTGCCGCAGGAGTTGCTCCTGGTGAGTGTGTGTGTGTGTCTGTGTGCTACGTGCTCAGCTTCGCGATCATCATGCTCAACACGTCGCTGCACAACCCCAGCGTGAAGGACAAGCCCTCGCCCGACCAGTTCGTCGCCATGAACCGCGGCATCAACAACGGCGGCGATCTGCCACAGGAGTTGCTCCTGGTGAGTGTGTCTGTCTGATCCACCGTAGCACTCAAACGGGTGAACAGATTTGAATGCGGTTTTTTGCGGGAGTGTTCTTAGCTATGTTTGATGAAAATCGGTCAAGATGTCAGCCGCAACAAAATGGCGGAATACATATTTTTCACAACTCCCTCAATATGGTTATCAAATGAAAGGGCTTGACTAGTAGAATACTACTATGCAAATCCAAGATGGCCGCTAAAACAAAATGGCGAATGTCGGGGGGTTGCACACTTGCTAATGTGATGCGATGAGAATCTGTTCAAAAAGAGAATCGGCGTGGAATTTGAGGGCGCTGATGTGTTTTTGCTTAGCGGGCAACACAAGTACAATACTATAGCGCGTTAGTTCACTGTTTGGCCACGCGGATTCTCTTTTTGAACAGACTAGTAATTAAGACACCGGCCTTCCATTCACACGCACTTCTTAACCTGTCAGAGTTATGTGCGTTTTAAGCAATCACATATCACTTGATTTAACGGTGAACGAAAACTTCTTAAGGAAACCTACATAATGTATTCCCCATAATGTTCTCAAAGCCGTGTGAAGTCTACGAATCCGCACATAGCCAGCGTGGTGGACTAGGGCCTAAACCCTTCTCAATTTGAAAGGAGACCCGTGCCCTGTAGTGGGCCGGTAATGGGTTGTTAATAATGATGATGATGATGTGATACCCGTGATCTCGTGGAGTTTTCAAAAATCACGCGGGAATCTTTCGTTTTCCCGCCCAGGACAAAGATATTTAGGGGTGATTCAAGGACAAATGCGTGAAAAATAACATGCTATATCCTGTGAGAAGTGTTCGTTTCCACCGAATAAAAAACAGCTTACGTCACTCTTGGAATCCTCAACGCAAACAATCGCATCGATCTTAAACAGAAAACGTGTTAAGGTCGCAATGGCAGTTTTTAAATCCCCTTTCACTTCCCTCTTCGAGTTTAATGGCGGTATTGTAACTGAAAGTTAATTATTGGGGAATTCACAATTCCCGCTTCAATGATAAATCCATCAGAGTAAATACATCCGCTATTTGACAATGACTCACACAACTCTGAGAGTTCTTTTATTCGTAATAATCCTTTCATAAAATCCCTATTATAATATTATAAATGATAAGTGTGTTGGTTTGTATTTTAGTCACGCCGCTACAGAGCTACGGATTGACTTGATTTTTTATAGTGGAGGAACTGGAGAGTGTCATAAGCTACTTTTATCCCGGGAATTCGAACAGATCCCTCGGGATAGAATTCTACTTTTCACGCATTTTTCCTACAATCACAACGGATTGACGTGATTTTTTACATAGACAGATTCAAAGACTTACAGCATGGCATAAAATACTTTTTATCCGGAAAAACAAAGAATTCTCGCGAGTTTTTTGTAAAACTTTACTCCACGCAGACAAAGTCAAAAGCTAGTCTGAGCATAATCATAATAATTCTTTACACGTAATTTAACAAGGCCTGGGTGAAATACGCGTACAAGGTTTTATCAATTAATCTTAATTTATACAGACATGAAGATTTACCTGTTACTCAGATTTCGTAATAGTCACGATTACAGATTAAGCACACTAGTCCACAGACATTTGAAGATTGTCTTTGAAGATTTATATATTAAGTAATTTCGAGAAAAAAGTTAATCTGCATAAAGTATAGGCAGGTATAGTTATAAAACACCCAATTGCGTGTTATCTAAACTATTCGAGTAACCAAATATACTTTTAACGCATATTATTATCAGAATTTAAAACCCTTCTTGCACAATTTTAATAAAAAACATTATAATGTAAAGTAGCGGTGTCTATAATAATATTACCTGGATTTTACCGTTATAACAACTTAGCATTCCTATACGAAGACGTTTCTATACAAACGCATGCTTGGGAATATTTTAAGAAAAGTTATTTAGCTTTGCTACTGAGTAATGTATTGGATATGTACGTTATACAGTTACAAAGTACTGGTTTAAGTTCGATTTATAATACACCGTGTACGGGCTGGGCGCGAATCTATCGACATACAGTTCCCAGTTGTGGTAAGACGAGGTAGCATGAAACATCCCTTACAATAAGAAAATAACTAATAATCCCATACAAATGACCATCCTAGATTCGCGGCCTATAATTACGAAAAGTATTCCACGCGAATAAAGAGCGTCGACAGATTTACTACACATATGGTAAATAGATAATTTTATAGAATAATCGCTTACTTGGAGCGACAGTGACATATTTGCAAAAATACGCGAAAATGAGTAATTAATTTCAAAAATACTATGCATAATCATCTGCGTCGGCATTTTAAAATAATTAATTAATTAATTGAAACGGGCAATTTTAAAATAATACTTAGCCGTAAGAATGATTCAGAATCTTCTTTTGAACTATGAAATAATCTTTATTCTGATCTGGTGTAAAGTTTATAACTAATTTGCATTTGTGTCACTGTCGCTCCAAATGAGCGATATGTAGTTAAAAGTAGTCTGTCTAGTCTTCTATACATTAAAAAAAATCACAAAAAATATTAGGATAGTAAAGACTGTGCACCGATTTTCGTTTAGCTTTAGGTATTAAGATTTCAAAGGAAAATAAACAAATTACCACATCATATTTAGTTTTTTCTGTTATCTGTCGGATAACCGTGGTCGATAACAAAAAATAACCTGAAACGCGTCAATATAAGGGTCTGCGCAGACGAGGGACTATTGTCCGCGAAGGACAATACTTCATCGTTCTATAAAGTACTACTAGATAGTTCTCGTACTGGTACATCGTGTGCGTTACACGATACAATTTTAAGTTATGTATTCTGACGAACAACAAAAGGCTGTGGAGGCCTGTGCCTCGTCTGCGCAGGCCCTCAAGAACACAATATGAGTTGGCGTAGAGTTGCAAATTCTCTCTTTGCAAACGGGGTTCGAGTTCCGGTTGGCAGAGTTTGTAAACTAACTTTTGTATTCAAGTTTAGTCTAATCTGGGCGGATGCTTTGGCCGCGGTTGGTTATCTGAAACAGTTTGTGCCGCCTGCCGTCTGAGTGTTTCCATCCCTATGAACTTAATTATGAAATGTTTTGAGTTGAATGTGAAAATGGCGGCGGTATAGGCGGATTTCTTGAGCGGATCGCAGCACGCACTGCGCTTATCTATACTAATAAATAAAATTGAAGTGTCTGTCTGTAATTTCGAAATAACTACCACATATTAAGCTCATATGGTTATTTGGACGATACCATAACCGAATCACACGTTTTTAAAATTTTTGTCTGTCTGTCTGTCTGTTTGAACGGGCTAATCTTCGAAACGCCTGAACCGATTTTGACGGGACTTTCACAGACAAGTAGAGGATTAACCAAGGAGTAACATAGGTTACTTTTTTAACCGACTTTCAAAAAAGGAGTTGTGTTGAAATCGGTAAAAAACGCCCTGATAGGTATTTTCGCTGCTCGCGGCGGCCGACGCACGCTCGCGCTGCATGGAACTCCCCGCGCCGCGCCGCACGCCCCTGCGCCCTGCGCCCGCCGTACGCGGTACCGCGGTACGCCGCCGCGCGGCGGGGGGCGGGTGGACCAGAAATCTACTTATCCCTCAGGATTTGTGAAAAACCGAAATTCACGCGGGCGAAGCCGCGGGCAAAAGCTAGTCTTATATATAAAAATAAGTCGCGTTTTCCTTCCTGACGCTATAACTCCAGAACGCACGAACCGATTTCCACGGTTTTGCATTCGTTGAATGAAGTCGCGGGGGTCAGCTAGTCGCTCATAAAAGGCAATTGACGTAATATAAACGATGTCTTTCTCTCTCAAAGTTTAATAACGGCTAATTTAGAAAGGCCACCCTTCTAGTCTTTTCTCCTTACGTTTACCAAAACCAATAGGTACCTATTACTTAATAAATTGGCTTCGCTCGACTGGAATATCTGAACATTATTTATTAGTGAGGGTCTACATTTAAAGAAAACCTACATTTTTTTCGGAACTCAGCGGTTTGAGCTGCACGTTGATATAATGCCAGTTTCTAATTATATATATTACTAGCCTTTGCCCGAGATTTCTGGAGTTAGGTTAGGTTTTTCAAAGATCCCGCTAGAACCGCTTTGTTTCCACGGGATAAAAGTAAAGCATATGTCACTCCAAATACTAAACTATACCCATGCGAAAAATCACGTCGATCGTAGCTCGACGAATATTGCGGCGTGATTGAATGACAAACCAACAAACCACTAATACAATTTTGCATTTCTAATAATTATTATATTAGTTGGTATTATATATTAATAGATATAGGAAAATTAAAAAATATCGTAACACCAAGTTATCTAATAGGCACAATTAATTTTATTATCTTAATTATTATTTAAACTAATTACTGCGATCCAACCTTGTTTGTTTGATAAGCCAAATAACCCTTAATGACGCAATTCGATACACCCACAGATAGTCTGTGTCAATATTCCGACCTCCTTATCAAGCTACCAACTGCACCTATGCATTGTCCTGCAATCTTGTCTGTGTACATTTTATACAATCGCTATCTTTCACAGCATTGTTGATAAGTTAGGGATCAACCACGATCTCAACTGATGGCAAATGATAAAATATATTGTTATTATCAGCATTTAATATATTTTAATTTAATATTTAATTTAGAATATAATTACTACTGACTTTCCAACCTGTCTTTGATGTTTATTTTGTGGTCTTAACCGTTACTTTTTTATATGCCTGATATATTCCTAGTCCTTTTAAAGAAACCCAATACAAAAAATATCATTACATTTTATTTGTCTCTAGAGTCTAGACTCTAGACATTGATTTAGGTCCTTTTGATCCTAAATTATATTCTATTATTGAACCTAAATCATTCTGTGTAAGATAGATGTTATTATTGTTATACAAGGTAGTTAGAACCTCTCTAAATACAGTTAAATTAAATTACCGAAATAATAAGTACAAATTCTGTTTTTTTTAGTCCTACATGGACGTACTACTTTCTACATTATTATTTTATAGATAGACAGAGTGCACCGATAACGATGTTCAATTCGACAAGTTAGTCGTCGCACGGTGTTCGACACAAGTGGTTGATAACAATCGTTATTATAGCACCGTTTAGTAGATAGCGCCTTGTTGTTTTTACTGTGTTCCAACAAAGTTTATAGAGTAAATTGCGGTTAACTGTATTCCATTCACCTCGTTGTAAGTGCTTATATTTTTTTTAATGATTTCTTTTTATTTGCGACAAAGTGCGTTAAATGATACTCTTTAAAAAGTTCTTATTATTTGGATCTCTTCAGGTAGTTAGTTATAAAAAAGTTTTAAAAGTACAGTAAGTAGTAAATCGTTATCCAAGATTTTCTTTGCCCTTCAAAATACTTTTACTCACTTTCTCTTTGAGGGATTGTAGACAACTTTCATAACGAAACCATTTAAGCTAAACAAAAAATATACAATTTCGCGAGCGTACTTTAATATAGTAAATTAATGTTAGTGTATTAAATTGAGTTTTCTAGGAATTTTTATTGGACATAATGCCTGTGCTATTTTTTTACTCTGCGGCACTTTTATATCACAAATAAATGATTATTTATTTATTTATCAATATCGATTAAAAAATAAGATGAGGTAAGGCTACCGCTACTAAATTGTTTCATATATTGAAGCTATTATAGATTTTTGTCAGACTTACGGCCTGTTTCACCACCTTCTGATAAGTGTTGGATTAGTAGGAGATCCCACCTTAGAAATTTCTACCCTCATCTGTTATTTAAACGAATTATATGTCAAATGAAAGATTATTTTATTCTTAATCGAACCGTATTTGGTTGCCTGTATTTTAAGATATAAAATGTTCGGTGCGAGTGTTGAAAGTGACAGAAAAGTGTTGCGCGCGCAATTTCATTTGACAGACAAATTCAGCAGAGTTCCCTTGGGAGAGAGGATGAAAGTCAAAATACATTTTGACTTTCATCCCCTCTTCCAAGGGAACTGTGCTGAATTTCGGGATAAGAAGTATCCTATATGCTATTATGTAGTATGAACTTAAATCATGCCAAGTTTCATTTCAATCCATTCAGTAGTTTTTGCGTAATACATGCACAAACATACAGACAAACAGACAAAATTTTCAAAAACAGCTTTTTTACGTTTTATTACTTATCCCTTACGTCACTCACTTATTTTTTTGTAAATATCTTTAATGGACAGGCACAGAAAGTCTATGGTTTTAATCTATGTATAGATTAAGCACCTGCCGAGTGCACGCCTGCCTCACTGCATCTTTGTCTGTCAAATGAAATTGCGCGCGCAACACTTTTCTGTCACTTTCAACACTCGCACCGAACATTTTATATCTTAAAATACAGGCAACCAAATACGGTTCGATTAAGAATAAAATAATCTTTCATTTGACATATAATTCGTTTAAATAACAGATGAGGGTAGAAATTTCTAAGGTGGGATCCTAGACCAATAGCCTAAACGTAAGTTTTGTCACTTTCTTACTTTATGTCAAGTGACAAAGACAAAAGTTGTAGGTAGCTATCTAATACATATCAGAAGGTGGTGAAACAGGCACTAACTGTCTTATTGAATGGTACAACAATTAGATATAGATAACTAGCTGATGCCTGCGACTTCGTCTGCATCGATTTTAACCGTTATATTTCCCGGGATACTCAATCTATGTCTAAACCAAAATTCATCAAAATTGATTCAGCTGTTTAGGCGACATAGACACGCAGAGTTTTTTTTTTCACATTTATAATATTAGTATGGATTGTGTTTTGTGTTGAACGTAATGTTTTTGTTGTTTCCAGTCTCTATACGAGTCGATAAAGACGGAGCCTTTCAAAATCCCCGAGGACGACGGTAATGACCTCATGCACACCTTCTTCAACCCCGACAAGGAGGGCTGGTTGTGGAAGCAGGGTGGCAGGTGAGATATTCAGTTTTCTTAAATATACTTATATATACTCTGATTTTTAATTCCGTGGAATTCTGACGTTTCTTAATGTTACCAAAGATAAAATAGTTACCACAAAAAAGATAGTAAATTGAAAAGTTACATGTAAATAAAAACCAATTGCCTCATGTAGATTTGAATGTTGAATTGGGGTAAAATCGAACTTCAGGCGGTAACCCTGTTTTTCATACAAATAACTCATTCTATTTTTAAATGACTACTGTCAGAATTCCACCGAATCAAATACCAGACTTTAGAAGGCGTAAGTTTTAACCTTTAGATTATTCGCTCTAGGTTAAGGTTAAAAGGCAAATGGTAAAAAGTTAACGAAGACAAACTTGTGGTCTAATTCAACTTTAACCGTAACCTTACTTTATCCACTTGATGTGCAAACGGCTTTAAGCCTCTAAGGTTTCACCACCTTCTGATATTGTGTCGGATAGCTTAATCATAACTTTTGTCTTTGTCGCTTGACATAAGTAAGAAAGTGACAAAATTTTTGTTTAGGATATTTGACACTTATCAGAAGGTTGTGAAACAGGCCCTAAATGTCTTTCAATTTGATGACGTATTATATGTAACGCCATTTATTTAATGAGTGATTTCATCTGAAATCTTTAGTTAATGAGTAATTTCATTAATTTTTATTCAAAAGGAACATTACAATTACTTTGAATCGTCAACGATTAGTCTGTGTTGAATAAAATGAATCCACCGCACAATATGTGGAAGGTCGATAGTTTGATAAGAAACTGACAAAAACAAACAAAATCATCTAGTTGGTTGTATATTTTGTTTACTACTCTTTGTTTTGCTATTTTTATCATTGTTTTGGTTAAAAGTGAATAATAATCTCGTCGATTACAGTAATTTATCTATTGGCTTTAGTCTTAAGTTTATGTTGATGATTCAACAATTATCGCTTTTTAAATATTTTTATACTAGCGTTTGATTATGGTGAGTGGTGATGCCATCTTAACCCTTAAATGCGTAATGTAGGATGCAGACTACATAATGTTCTGATGCCTAAATGTCTTGGGCCTTTGTCTTAAAAAAAATATATATGTCACCTGTTCATTGAGAATAGACTTATTTTTAAATTCGTGTGTCGGCTTTACTAGTTTTTTTTTTGTCTATTCGAATTTGACAGCTGAAACTTTTCGGTGGAAGGCGGTTTGAAAAAGTTGTTAGTGAATTGATTTTGTGAAAACATTTTTTGGAATTTTTCAAGGTAAGTTATG
Organism: Melanargia galathea; assembly: GCA_920104075.1. NCBI lineage: Eukaryota > Metazoa > Arthropoda > Insecta > Lepidoptera > Nymphalidae > Melanargia > Melanargia galathea. Next base: position 25,577,277 of record OV049856.1, on the reverse strand, counting down.
CTGTTTTATTAGTATTTCGTTTTCATAAATGATAAATATTGAGTAGAGTTAGAAGAAATTACTATTCTATTCGGAATGACCACAAAATTTTCGAATTCATTTGTGTAGGCCTTATCCTACACGATGCATTCATAGTACTGTATATAAATTATATGAGATATTTGTTATAGATGTATATTTAAATTGGCTTATCGAAGATAAACAGGTTCTGATGATCAAATAAGCTATACTTAGCTAGCTTAGATGGCAATAAATCAGAAAATAGGACTGAAGAAGACGAATGGGAGGAAAATAATGAAGAGGTGCAGTCTTATAGGGACAGATCAGAACTTCTTCATTTTGTGGAAAATGAAAGTGAAGAAGTTGAAGAAGACCCTCCTTTGGAAGGCGAACCTCTCGGTGGTACTGTAGACTCCAGTGAAAAGGATCCTTCAATAATAGAAAACCCAGAAATTGAACAGGAACATGCTTTATGTAACGAGCAGGCTCGGCGTCAAGTGATGAGAAGGTTATTATAGAAAAAGCAAAAAGTAAAAAACTTCTGAAGATGATATAGCTTTTTTGGGCAACTTAGATTATGGTGAGCTGGGGTATATAGGCACAAAATATGGTTTTTTCTCGCTTTTCCTATGTGATGACATCTTAGAGAAAATTGCTCAAGACTAATTTGTATGTCATCCATTGGTATATATGCAATTGTTCCATCATTTTTTGGACCTAGCCATGATAAATTCATTGTTAGCTACAAGAAAGTTATGCAACAAAAATCTGGATTTAGTGGAGAGCTGTGTAACTTGCGTATCTTTTGTCTAGAAGAAGCTGAAACCCTTTGCCGTTTGGGGAAAAAAATACCTTATGAATGAGAAGACCAAGTTCTTCTTTAGAGCATGAAATTCAGGCGATAAAGGGTTCCCAGGTTCCACCAGTAAAAGATGTTCGACTAGACCAAATAGCCCACTGGCCAGTTTTTTGCGACAAATGTAACAGGTGTTTGATTCCTAAACATAATGTTTTTACCCAACCCATATGTGGAAAATGTAATGTGTCACTTTGTTACTATAAGAGAAATAATTGTTTTAAAGAACATCACAATTAAATAAATAAAACACAAAATCTGATTGTTCTTAATTTTGAGTAAAACCATACTAAATAAATACCTACTTACATACATGTACTTTTTACTTGGAGTGCATAGTGTAGGCTGCATACTACAGAGACAAAATGAAGAATTTAACAGACTGAACCTTCTCAAATATTTTTTTCATTATTTTTCCATTAATCCCCATACCATGAGACATCCCATGCATATTTTTTTATAAAAAATAAAAAAATCATGCATTTAAGGGTTAAGTGGACCGTACTATGCTATGGTCGCGGCTTGCGTTATAATTTGCAATCAGTTTTATATTAACGGTCGGTTGCTGCCACCGCTGTTCACGGTATGATGATTGTGGGAACACGAATGATGGTTGATCACTACGAAAATCGGTTGCTATAGTTATTAAAATAGCTATTATGACTATATATTTAGTGATAACACGTTAGCTGCCATCCCGGTCACCGCAAATAAGAAATCGAAATAGCCTTGTGATTCCTAAACTACGCCTCGAAAAGTTACGAAAGTTGTTTGTGGGAGTGTGAGTTGAGGAAGTTCTATAATTAGTTTATTTGAATAAAAAAAACTTTTCTATTTCATTCCATCAACAGTGCGGTTGCAATCTAAATTGATACCGTAAGATGCGTCCAAACTTGAACATTGCACCAAACCGAACTGCGTAACATTACCGCGAACTTGTTACGCTCAATGTTGACGCCGCGCTTGCAGCGCTTGAGATGGGTTACTGCGTAACAGTTCGGCGTCACAATTGTTCGCGTAACAAATGCCGTCCACACTGTAACTGTTACGCGGTGTTGACACGGTTACGCAGTTCGGTTCGGGGAAATGTTCAAGTTTGGACGCACCTTTAGAGGTTAAGGGCAGGAACATTCATAATACACGAGACTCTTTGCATTAATAAAGTTTTATTATGTTTTCCAGATACAAATCGTGGAAAAGAAGATGGTTCATACTGAACGACAACTGCCTCTACTACTTCGAGTACACGACGGACAAGGAGCCGCGTGGCATCATTCCATTAGAAAATATTTCCGTTAGTATAATATTGTCTGTATTATAACCTCTATGTAAATATATTGTTGACTAAAGTACCGGCACGCTATAGACAGATAAAAACCTAACTTCAATCCGGTTTTCGTAGCCTATGTCCATCTCTGGAATGCAAGCTACCTCTGTCAAAATCGGTTCAGTGGTTAAGCCATAAATTGAAACAGGCGGACATATTTTATAATACATATTAACAAACGTTCGGAAACGAAAACAGAAAAAACGTGGAAAAAAATAGTTTTACAAAAAAATATTGCATTTTTGTGCAATACCAGTTTTGGGGGGGTTAAACGGAACTGTTATTGCAAAAAACAATTATTTCCTGTATTTTTTTAAAGTTCATAATGTAATTCAAATAAAAGCATCCTACGTTGGAGGTCAACGAACGTTGCGTTACCTACGAGTAGATACCTACCGTTGCGCGCCTCGTCCCCTACCCTATAAGGCAATTGGTTATAGGTATTGAATTGTGTTTAGGTAGTATAATAATAGCGCTAAGTTTTTGGAAGCGGTCTCCTTATATCTTGTATAATATATAAATTAATACATAGGTCCGCGCGGCGAGCGACCGCCAGCGGCCGCACTGCCTGGAGCTGTACGCGAGCGGCGGCGCCGACCTCATCAAGGCGTGCAAGACCGACTCCGAGGGGAAGGTCGTCGAGGGCAAGCACACCGTCTACAGGTGAACGATCAACATCCTTGTCTTTATCACCCTATTTTATAAGGCTCAAACAACATTATGTGCTTATTTGTTAGTATAAATTAAAAATTTAAAAAACCCCCGACATTCGCCATTTTGTGGCGGCGGGCATCTTGGATTTGCAATAATGCTATTGTACTAGTCAAGCCCTTTAATTTGATACCCATATTAAGGGAGTTGTGAAAAAATATGTAATCCGCCATTTTGTAGCGGCGGCCATCTTGGACCGATTTTCATCAAACATAGCTAACAACACTCTCGACTAATTCACCTTTCAAACAAAAAAATGCGGTTTGCATTCAAATCGGTCCACCCGTTTGAGCGCCACAGGGGAACACACACACACACACACACACACACACACGCACACGCACACGCACACACGCACGCACGCACGCACACACGCACACACGCACACACACACACACACACACACACACACTCAACAAGTATAAATTTAGTATAAATTATAATCTTCCATCGTTGTCGCTTCATACAGCTTCACCAAATTCAAATTCAAAGCGCGTGCCGCACTAGACCTTGGAGGCTCGCTTTACCTCTTTGGAAGCTTGAAGCTTCTGGCTTCGTGTTATGTTTTCTCATCTGTTTTGTAAATGTCTTTGCATACTATGGAAGACTTCAATCAGTCAATCATGGCGTCGACGGTTCCACTTTTATGATTTTTATTTTTATTTCCCATAACTTTATTGTATTTATATTTTGTTCCAGAATGTCGGCGTCAACGGCGGAGGAACGCGACGAATGGATCGAGTGTCTTCGTCGTTCCATCAGTCACAACCCGTTCTACGACATGCTGGCGCAGCGCAAGAAGAAGGCGCAGCACAACCACAGCTCCGCGCACTAGCCGCCGTGCCCCAGCGCGGGTGACGAATCTACTATTGTTTGTACATCGGGTACAGCGCGGGTAGCAAATCTACTATACTCTGTGCACCGGAAACAGCGTGGGTAACAAATCTACAATTCTTTGTACAGCAGGAACAGCGCGGGTAACAAATCTTGGTACCGAGAATTCTTTGTACACCGAGAACAGCGCGGGTAATAAATCTAGAATTCTTTGCACACCGAGAACAGCGCGGGTAACAAATCTGCAATTCTTTGTACACCAGGAACAGCGCGGGTAACAAGTCTACAATTCCTTGTACACCAGGAACGGCGCGGGTAAAAATCGACAATTTATTGTACACCAGGAACAGCGCGGGTAACAAATCTACAATTCCTTGTACACCAGGAACGGCGCGGGTAAAAATCGACAATTTATTGTACACCAAGAACAACGCGGGTAATAAATCTACAATTCTTTGTACACCGGGTACAGTCATCTCCGCGCAATATCCGTCTTACCCGAGCGCGGGCAACTAATCTACAATTATTTATTTGTACACCAGGTACAGTTATCATATCATTACTCGATTAGTAATGTAAAAGAGGACAACCAGCCAGAGACATTAATACGCGCTGGATATAATTAATGGATACATACGACTGATAAAATTACATGATAACTCGTAAGATGTGCTGGTACAGCGCAAGAAGAAGGCACAATACAACAATCGCGGGTTTAGCAACTTTATAATTCTCTGTACACCAGGTACAGTCGGCATCATATCATTACATATTCATTAATATAAAAGAGAACAAGCAAGAGGGACTTAATTGTCATTAACGGCTTAATATAACTTCTTTAAAGATCAACAACGAAAGATATTACAATTTTAAAAATCAAATACATTTTACATTGATTTATTGATGCGGTATCTAAAGTTAAATCAGTAATAAACTATGTAATTCCGGCGTTAGATAGAATCTTATACAACTACTTCTATAATTACCGGGTAAAACAAACGCTACAATCATACAGAGCCTATAATATCAAAGTAGATACATAAGTATAAAAATAAGTGTAAGCTTTAACATTCAAAACACCAATATTATTGAATGATATAATTTATGATAAATATTTTAGAAACGATAAATTATTAAGAATCCTTTGTTTTTAGTCATACGAAGGATTAAAGGCCTGCCTTATGATATGGAAAGGACAGACAAGAAACGGACAAACTGTAATAGTTATAGGTAACTGTGCTCCCACACAAAAGTTTTAAAATGTTGTACAACATTACGAATGCATGTTGCATTTTGTTACAATTTGTTACTTGAAGTATGCAATTTTTTGTTTTTGTAATGTTATTAAATTAAACAATTTTTAGCAATTTAAAACGTCTGTGTGGTGTGTGTGTGTACCATAAAATAGTGTGTGGTTGTTTAAACTTTAAAACAATAAGTAAATGTAAATAATTATGTCATCGGTTTCGGATAACTGCCGTAATATAGAAAATTATTCACAATGAATAAAAATATAAATATTATAGGTATGCAAAGGTCGCTTCATATAATATTTATGTTTTTTGTATGAATTGGAACACATTGTTATATTGGTCGTAAAAACTTTACTGTCTATTTAGTTTTTGCGTCATATTCATATTCATAAATATGTGTGTGTAATCTAAATACAAATGCGGAGAGACGGAATTATATTTAAAGCGAGAAAGACCTTAACTTAAATAATAATTGCAGGCATCGAAATATTGCTGGTGTAGTCGTCCATTTTGTAACATAGCGTTAAAAAGTCGCAGATCAAATCCGATGCTCGAATCTTACTGAAATTACGAATGCTATCTTCAAAAAGTCCGCTTAGAAAATGTTGTACAGCACTTTTGCAGCACTCTTTGGAAATTTGAGTGTAGACAGATACATGCACAGTTTCTGTGGATGTTAAATTCTTTCTTTTAACTTTATTTCCTCTTCAAAAAAATTCGGCCACGACGGTCAATTTCAACGGAGGATTGCCGACTACCCAAGAGATATGATAGTGCACAAGTGTGTGCATGCACACTTGTGCACTATAATATATCAAGTGTAAGTGTAAGTGTGAGTGCACACAAGTGCACTCACACTTACTCCCCGGAATTCTGACGTTTCGTAATGTTACCAGAGATAAAACAATTCCCACAAAAAAGATAAAAAATTCAAAACTTATGCAAATAAAAATCAACTGCCGCATGTAGATATGACAAATGCCTAACAGACACTTCATGTTAATGTCATTCGACATCCATTTTTGAATGAATTTTTTCAATGTGCTTCTTTTGTTTTCTATTGCTGTTAGTGTGCACTTTCTAGTTTCCACTCTTGGTGTTTTCTATTTAAAGGCGAAACGAGTAATATTATTACTTGGCATATGGTTTTTTATATGACAGGGAATTAAAGTAGTTTGGGGTAAAATCGTACTTCGTAGATGTTAACCCTGTTCTCCATACAAATAACTCATCTGTAAATGACAATGACAGCTGTCAGAATTCCGGGGAATTGGTAATTCGGGTATACTCCGAACTCCGAAACACCGGTGTGTAAAGTACCGCTTTCCCAACTCTAGGCTGTTACTGACAATTTCTTGTCAGAAAAGTATTACGTCATTTAATAATTATTCTAAGTTATAGCATGAAGACTCATACAATCAAGAGAGAAACCACAATAAGTAGTTTAACAATATTGCTTCGGATTTGATTTGTCACAATGAAACATTACATGAAAATAAAATTGTGATATTTACAGCCACGACACTAAAGTATAGTGATTGAACACGTGTTGTTTACCGACACAATACGTTAATTATTCATCGTGAACATAATCGTTTTGACGGTCGGTGTTGAAATTGTTGTCCATGTAAATAACGAAGCAAGACTGAATCATATTGTGTGTACCTAATTGTTGTCGTTCGATTGTTTTATCGATTATTTCGTAAAATTACCACGAAAAAATGGTTACTATTAGTGAGACTTCTCCGTATTCGATCCGTTGTATGCGCTTCGAAGCTATTTCTTCTTTATTCATCAAATAAAAAATGAAAAATTAATATTATTCCTTTGAAGTATTTTGTTTAGGATTATCAAATTTAATATTAGTAGGGTTATGGCCGAGTTTGCACATTTCGACATCTTTACTAGATTTTAAATATCAGAGTAAAATGGCCCTAAAGTATTTTATTATAAAGTCGTACTTCAGATTTTTATAGGGAGTTGGCTGTAACCAACACCCTAAGTGGAAATTTCGCAAAATAATAGTGACAACCCAGCTACAGCTGTATGGATGAACTCAAACCTGAAAACAAGCTAGTTTTATTTAAAGGTTATTGTGTTTCGATACTCGAAATCGATCACCGTTGTCGCAATGTGCATACTTGGCATTAGCCTACAGACAGAGAATAATTTTATGATATCATCGATAAAGAGACGACATGTTTTACCGCCCTAGTTTCGAAATTATTGGCACTTTGTTATTTTTAGTGACATTTTTTTTTGTAAATTTATAGGTAGAATTTTATAAATTAATAATAATTTAATAGTGCTTCTTGTTGCTTTGACAATAATTTTGTTACGATGGTTTACCGAATGACGGTCTAACCATAGGAATATATCATCAATTATACAATATACTATCCAGTTAGTCGGAATTTGTATTCATTGAAAGTATTATGTAATGTAATATAATATATTGAGTTTAGTGTTAGATTTATTATTTTGTAATATAGTAAACTTATGAAATGTAAATAATACGGCTTGAGGTTATAGATAGTTATGAGATATTTAGATGAATATTTTGATATATTATACGTTATTTATGTTCGATGATTTCCTATCGCATATTTTCCTACATTTGTTATGACTCCAGTACACGTTGTACCAATGCGTTTGGAAAGTGTCGGACAACACGTGAACGCTGCTTGCGTATTGAGCCAAGATTGTTTTATACAAATTTTTCCAAGAAATATTACAATTTACGTCAATGAATTAAAATACAAAAGTAGGAAAGCCGGCCAGCGCTGACCTTACGAGGAAAGTGACAATGTATGTGTTCGCCGAGTGCATTGGTCCAATGTGTACTAGGCTGTAACAGAATGGGCCGTTTGATGTTAAAATTTTAAATCCTTATACAAAGAAATATTGTTGTGTATGTATATATTTTGTTTCCATAATGCAATATTTGCGTGGGTTGTCACTTTTCAGTGCCTGTGGACTTCGCACAAAAAGTAGTTTAGTTGTTATTTTGATAGCGAATTGTATGCAGAGTCGGTTTCAATAAAAGCTTCGCGAACGTTAAAGTTCACGCGGGTATCTATCTATTATTGTTTTTTGTGCAGCTTGTATTGAAACAAAAAATGTTATGCAATAACGACTTGAGGAATGATACTTTGGTTTTTCCTAAGTGCTCTAATGCACGGGGACGCCACTGGCGACGTAACTGTGTGGTGGCTACTTAATTTGGCGACGTTTGTTTGCTGGAGACATCGCTATGGCGTCCCGGTGGACTACTGCCCTACAGATAGGGGTTTTTTTTAATGCGTAAAAGTGTTTTCAGAGATGTGCGTATTTCGTGACGGACGCGCATATTCATGTCTCTCAATATGAGCGCAACGTATGCACCGCACGCATCGAAATATTCTAGTGTGCAGGATTATTTGGTTCAAATGCACCGCGTAACGTCATACGAACGATTCGTTCAAAACATGCAGCGTTGCGTTCAATACGCACTAAGTAACCACTGTCGTTAATCGTGTTTTTAAGCCTTTCAAATTTCCTTTCAAACTTTTTTTTTACCTTTTTTACTACTTCCGGAAATGCCACGGGCGTGTTGCGGTGTCGCTGCGGCGTCTTACATAGAAAAACTGCCAAATGTCACATGTCACGTTACAATTGTCACTTGCGGCGTCGCAACGCACTGCTCTTATCTTATTACTATTATTTTTACCGTAAAGTACGTTATTGCATAACACTATACGTATACTTTTTAGATTTGAGTGAATGCGTGTAAATAATTCCAAAATAAATTGTTATATTATACGTATTAGGTTAGCGTTTGGTACCACGTGATTTCAAATAGGGAATTCCGGACTAATATTGAAATGTAGACATGATTGAGCGATTCTATGATCGATTGGTTGCTTTTTTTGTTTTGCTTGAAACTAAGGATCGCGTCCAGAATTCAGACCGATTGAAGAAGATTTGCCCACTTCTTGGATTCTAGGGTAAAAAGAATTTTAGTCAATATGCTAAAATTATTAAAAAGTTCCGCGCTAATTTACGTCAATCGAACTGCCACGCCAATCGATCGTCGTATCGATCATTTTTGTCTACTCGGTTATTGCGGTACGATCTACGAGAGTTCAAAACTTCAAAATTCGATTTACAAGCATTAAAGCATTGAAATGTGAGCTGTATATTCTGTTCCGTAAAGTAAATTTTCTAAATAAAAGGAGTAGGTATACGACAAATGGACCTCACATTGCAAACGTATGGTAAATGTTTGGATGTTAGCAATAGTAACCGGGACTGCTTTGTTCTTAACGAAGGACATGTAAACCTAAGGGCCAAAGTCCTTCACCCATCCAGTTACCGACTTGTGACGACCTCCCTGATGCAGTGGTGAGCGCTATAAGTTTATAAAGGGGAGGTCCCGGGTTCGATTCCCCGCAGGGGCAAGTTGGGATTTTATAATTTCTAAAATGTCTCTGGTCTGGTGGGAGGGGTCGGCCGTGGCTAGTTACCGGCAAAGCCGTGCCGCGAAGCGATGTACCGTAAAAACCGAACAGGGGTATGGGTTTAATAACAATAGCCTTACTCTTCCAAGTTAGCCCGCTTCCACCTAAGACTGCGTCGTCACTTACTATCAGGTGAGATCGCCAAGGGCTGACTTGTACAATGTACATGAATAAAAAAAGACTTGTGTGAACTTTGCTTGAAAATACTTTCGTGGTCCGTACTGTGTGTAGCACGTTTAGGGAAATGTGCCTAAGTAACGATCTGTTATTAGATAAGTTAGCGTCTAGTGGGGTATAGCCTATGTAAATACGCGTTCGGGGATTTAATTTATATCTCATTATTGTAATGATTTATATGACAACGGATATGTGCATAATAATTATGATGATGTTGTAAATAATTTTGTATGAAAGAAAAATACATTATTATCATTATTTACTGGCTTGTATTTTTATTTTTAGTACCCCGAAATCATTCTTCAGTGGCAAAAAACAAATCAATGAAACAGTGCTCAAATGGGTACGCCTACCGTTGAACGGGTACCGGAGGTTGCTGTGCGGTGCGAGAGTAAAAAGTAACTTATTCATTCCTTTTATGATTGTCTACCTACCTGTGAAAGCTTCATCGAAATCGGTTTAGCCGTTACGAAGATTAACAGTGTTCCGGACAAACGGACAGACAAATTATTTTGAAAAACTTATCGGATTATACATATATGCTATCCTTCAAACAATCAAATAGCCAGCGAAGGTTATAGTTGTATTGAAATCATAGACGGATACTTCAACTTTATTAATATCTATAGTAGATACAAATAGAAACCAATATAGCTACCTATTATAAAGGTGTAAACATATAAATAATCTTTATAGTAGGCACAGGCAGGTAATAGCACCTTAGTGTTAATTTTCCATCATCTAGCTTTATGTCGGGTGTTTTCCATAATAATCACTAACAGTAGGTAAATAGATACCTACCTACATTAAAACCGTAAACAGTGTTGTCTGTTTATTTACATTTTTACTACGTGCATGCCATATTAACATGATATTAACCCAATGCGCCGATGCTCGCTTCACATATTTTAACAAACAACTTGTTCGACCGTGACGTTCAAGTTAGCTTCCTTTTCCGATGTCGGTGAAACGTTGTTGCGTAAAGAATGTTGCTGAAATAACTTGATGGAAAAGTACCTGCCTAGGCACTTACGGATAATAAGTATTTAAATCTATGTTTCCTTAGCTTAGGTCGTTGTCATCATCATCAACTAACAGACGTCCACTGCTAGACATACATAGTTCCCTTGTAGGGACTTCCACATGCTGCGGTCTTGTGCCGCTTGTATCCAGCGGGCCCCTGCGATATCTAATGTCGTCGGTCCACCGGTCGGTAGCTTAGTATATAACTACCTACTTAAAATGTAAACGAATTCTCGCAGAAACGCAACGGCGTGCTACGAGTGTCAAGTAGGTAAGTACAATATGCACGGCAATTTAGACGTGAAAATCTCGAACTAGATAGACACTCCAGCCACACGAGTAGTAAATCTACAGAGAGGAAGCTTCCACAAGCGGCCCGCTGTAGGTATACTTACACAAACACACTAACCAACGGTTCACGGACGCACGCTCGTTCCACTAACCGGTACAGTTGGTGACAAACGTGCGCATATGTGTGAGTGTACCTACAGCGGGCCGCTTGTAGAAGCTTCCCCTCTGGGTACTCTGTGCTCCAGCTATGAGACCGAAAATAGAACCAGCTACCTACAACCAACCTACAACAGCTGTTTGAATGATGTGCACAGACCCCAGAGAAGAACGATAGCCGATAAGTAGATATTAGAGTAAGTATAAAGTCACACATGTGAGTTGTGACTCTACAAGAAGTTGTAGGCATGTAGCTTGGTCATACTTACCAAGAACCAACCAGGCAGTCCCTAGCAGGATGACTGATGACTAGAGATAGGTAGGTACTAGACTTACACGAGGATAAGAAAAGATAAATAAATAATCAAGACAATTTCAAATGTTTATAAAAAATTATTCAGATTTGAATAATGCAGGTTTGCCACATTGCATTTTAATATTTTATCAATATAACAGGTAGGTACCTACCTATCTAATGACACTGTGATTTGTAATAAATAATAATGGACTTGTTGAGTATCTAATGCATGCAGAATCAATGATCAAAGAATAAAGGAAAATCCCATTGTTGATACTGATTAGGGAAGGAATAAAATGATACCTGAGGTACCTACCAAACCATAACAGCCAGTGGCGTAACTACAGGGTGGCATTTCGGCAAAATGCCACGGGCCCCGAGCCGAAAGGGGCCCCCGGCCCGAGAGGGCCGTAAGCACAGGAGTATCCTAACATTTGACGATTCAAAAGTACAAAAAGACGATTCAAAAGTTCAAAACTGGTAGATTCAATTGACGATTCAAAAGTACTTGTAAAAGTTTATTTGAATAAAAAACTTTTCTATTCTATTCTATACATTTAATATTATATCAATTTATCATCAATGATCTTTAATTAATTTAAGTTGCCAACGTGAAAAGTTTACAGTTTTGGCTTCAGTATTAATTATATATAGAGCCCTTTAAAAAAATTCAATATGATCTTCAATGGACAAAATTGGACAGTTTTGTTATAATAACTATGTAGATTGTAGATAGATAAAAAATAATTTTATTTCTTGAAGCTTTCCTGAAGTGTGCACATTTCGCACGTCGCACGTCGCCCAGGTTAATGTTGTTTAACAAATGTTAAAATTTGTTATACTTGTTGCAAAATGTTTAATAAAAATTTGTTAAAATTGTTTCATGAACATGAAAACATTTAAAACTTTGCTAACATTTGTGACAAAATGTTATAACAATAATGTTTACTAACATTCGTAACTGCGATGTGGCAGCACTATACCTAAGACGAAAATTGCATGACATTTTTTGTTTCAGAACAAAATGTTCATAAACTACCTAACCAAAATGTTCGTCCATGCTCTTTAAATTAAAAGTTACTAGATAAAGAACTTATTTTAATAGCGTTTTATGTACCTTCTTTACGTACTTACATGATTTATTTTAAAATAAAATGAATACTTTATCGTGATCTTATTTGAGCATAGTTAACATAGTTGAGCTTATTTTCGGCCTACTCGTGCTCATATACAAAATCCCGAAAGCTTTCAGCTCGAACTGCAGAACCGATTCGATTGCCTAGCAGATTGCGACTCTGTGGACGATCTAAACAACAGGCTGGTGGAAACTGTCCATACGGTTGGGTCCAAGTACTTTAAGACCCACCGTGCAATCAGAACCAAAAAATTCTCAGATCAGACTCAAGCTAATGGATAAGAGGCAAGAAATGAGACTGCAGTGAGCAGTCTGCAGCTGATGTGTTTGCTTACCGGCAGATTAATAGGCAGTGTGCTTAGTCTAAGATCGGAGCACTCGAAAACGAACTCGAAAACTATTGATCGAATCACAAGTGAATTCAGAGCAAAATGAACTCAAATACTCGTATTTTAAAGTCGTAATTCCATAGTTCGAATATGTATTTTACAACATTTCTGCTTGGGGCGCTCGTTGTGTTCGAATGCTGAATGTATTGGCGAACTCAAACCTTAATACAAGCGATTTTAGGTCTATTTTTCTCTGAAATCGATCAATAGTTTTCGAGTTCGTTTTCGAGTGCTCCGATCTTAGACTAAGCACTCAGATCTCTAAGGCGCAAACGCGAGACTTGCGTAACTTACTTTAATACAGAATGTATTAAAGATACAATCGAGCGAAACAAAGGCTCAAAAGTCTTCGCGAGAGATCTGTCTATCGGACAGAGCCATCTGACGCGAAGACCGACAACGGTAGTCTCATTTCATCAAAGCCTGAGATCTTGAGAGAGATCGAGAACTTTTACGGATAATTCTACATCTCAACTCAGAAGCCTGTTGAAGATTTGGCTAAAGATGCCAGAGCCAAATTGACCCGACACTATACCAACTCTCAAACAACTGAAGAACAACAAGGCGCCAGGCGATGACGGAATCACAGCGGAACTCCTGAAAGCAAGTGGAAAACCACTTTTTAAGATCTTTCAGCGATTGTTCAATTCCGTCATCGACGAGGGTATAACGCCAGAAGCATGGCACAGGAGCGTGGTGGTTATTTTCTTCAAAAAGGGTGATAACACCTTGCTGAAGAATTATAGACCCATCTCGCTGCTGAGCCATGTCTATAGTATAAGTTGTTCTCGAAGGTCATTACAAATCGTCTCGCTCGTAGGTTCGACGACTTCCAGCCTCCCGAATAGGCCGGGTTCCAAAAAGGCTTCAGTACCATAGACCACATCCATACGCTGCGGCAGGTTATACAGAAGACCGAAGAGTATAACCAGCCACTTTGCTTAGCATTTGTGGACTATGAGAAAGCCTTTGATTCAGTGAAAACTTGGGCTGTATTAAGACCACTACAGAGATGCCGGATCGACTATCGGTATATCCAAGCGTCGAAGTGTTTGTATGAAAAGGCCACCATGTCAGTCCGTATACAGGATCAGACTACAAGACCAATCCAATTGCAGCGAGGAGTGCGACAGGGAGACGTCATCTCCCCGAAGCTCTTTACCGCAGCATTGGAGGACGTCTTTAAGCTTCTGAATTGGAACGAACTTGGCATCAACATCAATGGCGAGTACATCACTCACCTGCAGTTTGCCGATGATATAGCCGTGATGGCAGAGTCTCTGGAAGATCTTAACCTTAGGATGGTAACAGGGGTGCCTTAACACCCCACGCGAGCAATCACGCGGCGATTTACTGAAAATTATTCGCTGTCTCATTCTAGCATTTCGTGTATTCTTTTGTCTTACCGTGAGTCATCAGTAGCCGTTGCGCGGGAGAAGCGGCAACACGTCAATTTCATTCTGCAGGTATGTGTGGGGTGTTGCGTTACCCCTGTTACTATTGACGTAAATATTTTCTTTTGTTACTGTATTTTTTTTAATCTTATTTTCAGTTCATTATGGCGTTCCGTAATGATGAAGAGCTTGAGCGGTACTTAAATAATATGGCTGAGGATGATGAGAGTGAAGATTTTTTGTTCAAAATGCAAAAGACCTGCATGCCCTGAACATCGTAAGGAATTTTGTCTCAATTGTGTTTAAGTTGCCAAAACTATTTTTTTTTAATCCAATTTCATTTAATTCCTGATTGATTTCAAGAAAAGTGTTCTTTTAGTTTGTTTCAAAAATAAAAAGTTTTATTTTTCACTAAACAAAAGTTTTTTATTCATTTTATTACCATGGGGTGACGTGGCACCCCTGTTACAATGCGTGTTCATTTAAATTATGTTACCATCCTAGGGTTAATACAATGCTCAACGACCTCAGCAGGGTTTCTCAACAGGTGGACCTAAAAATGAACATGAGTAAGACGAAAATTATGTCAAATACTCATGTCCCGCTTCACCCGATAATCGTTGAGAACTCGGCGCTCGAAATTGTAGACGAGTATATACCTCGGACACACAGTCCAGCTAGGTAGGTCCAATTTCGAGAAAGAGGTCAACCGCCGAATCCAACTCGGATGGGCAGCGTTCGGGAAGCTTCGCGATGTCTTCTCGTCCAAAATTCCTCAATGCCTGAAGACGAAAGTCTTCGAACAGTGCGTGTTGCCAGTGATGATATACAGATCCGAGACATGGTCGCTAACTATGGGCCTCATAACAAACCTCACAGAGTCACTCAGAGAGCGATGGATAGAGCTATGCTCGGAATTTCTCTACGCGATCAAATCAGAAATGAGGAGATCCGTAGAAGAACCAAAGTCACCGACATAGCTCAACGGGTTGCGAAACTAAAGTGGCAATGGGCGGGGCACATAGTTCTGAGAACCGATGGTTGTTGGGGTCCCAAGGTGCTGGAGTGGCGACCTCGCACCGGGAAGCGCAGTGTTGGTAGACCCCCCACTAGGTGGACCGACGACATCAAGCGAGTCGCAGGAAGCCGCTGGATACAAGCGGCACAAGACCGTGACATGTGGACATCGATCGGTTGATAACGACGACGACGAGCTACTTTATATTGAGCAGAAGGGGCCCCATCTGATTAATTTGCCACGGGCCCCCATCGGTGTAGTTACGCCACTGATAACAGCGTTCGTGTATCCACAATTGTAACTTGTATCATCTTGGTGTTTAGACCTATCGTCCATGCATCTACGAGTAGTAAATCTACAGAGAGGAAGCTTCCACAAGCGGCCCGCTGTAGGTATACTCACACAAACACACTCACCAACGGTTCACGGACGCCCGCTCGTTCCACTAACCGGTACAGTTGGTGACAAACGTGCGCATATGTGTGAGTGTATTTACATACAGCGGGCCGCTTGTAGAAGCTTCCCCTCTGTAGGTACTCTGTGCTACTACTGTGCTACTACCCTCGAGCTAAACTCACGCTGTGTATAGTGTATATAGTCCGTTTCAATAGAGTTGAGCTAAAATGTAAACTAACACATCTTTTAGGCTAAAAAACTACAGGATGGATTGAAATAAAACTTGGCACGATTTAAGTTTGTAGTATAAACTTAAATCGTGCCAAGTTTCATTTCAATCCATTCTGTAGTTTTTTAGCAAAAAGGTGTGTTAGTTTACATTTTAGCTCAACTCTATTGAAACGGACCATACGTATTATGGACTCGCATAAGTCACGAGCATAGTAAGTAGGTATAGGTACTATTTTTAACCCGTGTACGGTGTAACCTAAATCCGCGCTTAGGTAACGGTTACCCGTGTTAAAATGGATTAAGTTAGCCACAAATCAGCGTTGCTTTATATGTCACGCACTAGGTAGGCACTAGGTATCAAAATATGAAACAACTCCCTAGCTCTGTCACCGAAATTTCGAACCCTAAACTCTTGGCGAAGATCCGAGCAAAACTATTCACGGCTGAACGACCAGACCAGGGACAATTTACTAATCATAAATTCCAAAATTGCCTCTGCCGAGAATCGAACCCAGGACCTCTCATTTATAAGACCACAGCGCTCATCACTGCGCCAAGGAGGTCGTCAAAATGCCTACTTAGATTATTTAGATAGGTACACTGGTAAAGGTAAGGTAAGAGATATTAAATAAATTAGGTATGCTTAGCTAGGTAGGTACCTACTACCTTCTTGTTCATAGATGCTGACGTAATAAACTTTCACACTATTCTAAACTTTTTATACGGCTATTGACCTTTGTTCTTTCTCTGTGTAGGTATAATATGCACTGTAATAATGTTTTATTACTTTTACATTGTTGTTAATTTATTGTAGATGGCTAATCCATCATTTATAAAGGGGGCGTATAAGGTATTTATGTTTTATTTATTACATAATACTTAATGTCATTAATTCCAATAAAAACTTATCGATAAAAACATAATAAAAAAAAAATATTTTTATTTAATAAATTAAAAATTTAAAAAACCCCCGACATTCGCCATTTTGTGGTGGCGGCCATCTTGGATTTGCAGTGCTATTCTACTAGTCAAGCCCTTTCATTTGATACCCATATTGAGGGCGTCGTGATAAAATATGTAATCCGCCATTTTGTAGCGGCGGCCATCTTGGTCCGATTTTCATTAAACATAGCTAACAACACTCTCGACTAATTCACCTTTCAAACAAAAAAAACCGCATTCAAATCGATCCACGCGTTTGAGCGCCACAGAGGAACAGACAGACACACACACACACACACACACACACACACACACACACAAACACACACACACACACACACACACACACACACAGACACGTCAAACTTATAACACCCCGTCGTTTTTTCGTCGGGGGTTAATTACTAAAATGAACTTAATCAATCCTAAACTACGAAAAGTATTACCTATCTAATTACCTAACATTTTCAATTAATATCTAGGTAGGTACGGACGGACTTACTTTCAGCACAGAATATGCTTTCAGACAACTTTCAGATAAGAAGATTGGTAATAATAAAAGTAGACCTATAAAACTCATGCAGTGTTAGTGATAGTGAAATCGCTTATAATTTACTATCTAGGTTTGTAATGAGTCTTTTTGAAGACGATCTTAAAATGAAAAGTAGGTACTAACCGCTGTCCAAACTAGTTTATCTAGTATTGAAGTTCAATAAACCTGCAGTGCATTAAAAAGTAAAAGGCCATTAGCGCTATCGATATCCAGCTCTGAGTTCTGACCACGGCTCAGTGCTTGCTCTATTGACATTGATATCGGTTTGCAATGCGGCTGTTTTCTAATATGCTTTTTTTATAATATTATTGATACTTAGTATAAAAAAACAATAGATAGTTATATAAGTATAATTATTAATTAACTGCATTAATAAAACTAATATATGGCAGCGGTCTGCTCTATTTGGGTGAACGAAACCTGTGAAAAATATATACATATTATATATATAAAGCTACTTGAAGTTACGGACTGATCACCTCTCCTGAACAATTTTGTATGGAACTTTTTCACCATACTTTCCATGTGTATAAAATTCAAAAATTCTAGGTCACCAAAATTATAGAGAGAGCTGAACGTGGAAAACTGACTAGAGTGCCCTAGGGGATCTCGAAAACTATCAGTCGGAGAGGTGTCGTCTCGAAACAAAAAATGTTCAAAACCTTGGGCCATTGGGTGAACCGGTAAAAAAAATATGGCCACCATACAAAAAAAATTTCGACTTCATACAAAAAATTTCCTAATTTTCAAGAGGCTCTCCAGAACAATTTTGTATGGAACTTTTTCCCTTCACTACTTATGTGCGTAGAACTTATGGATCTTCCTTCAGAAAATTATGAAACGTCATGAATGTGGAAAATTTACCAGAGTACCTCATGGATCCTCCAAAACTACCAGTCATACAGACATGGTCCCAAACAAATGTTATTAAAGACCTTGGGCCATTAGGTGAACCGGTAAAAAAAAGATGGCCGCCGAACAAAAAAAAATTCTCTCCATACAAATTTTTTGGGTAATTTTCAAGAGGCTCTCCAGAACAATTTTGTATGGAACTTTTTTCCTTTCACTATTTATGTGCGTAGAACTTATGGGTCTTCCTTCAGAAAATTATGAAACGTCATGAATGTGGAAAATTTACCAAAGTACCTCATGGGTCCTCCAAAACTACCAGTCATACAGACATGGTCCCAAACAAATGTTATTAAAGACCTTGGGCCATTAGGTGAACCGGTAAAAAAAAGATGGCCGCCGAACAAAAAAAAATTTTCTCCATACAAATTTTTTGGATTCATTTCAAGAGGCTCTCCAAAACAATTTTGTATGGAACCTTTTCCCTTAACTATTTATGTGCGTAGAACTTATGGGTCTTTCTTCAGAAAATTACGAAACGTCATGATTGTGGAAAATTTACCAGAGTACCTCATGGGTCCTCCGAAACTACCAGTCATACAGACATGGTCCCAAACAAATGTTATTAAAGACCTTGGGCCATTAGGTGAACCAGTAAAAAAAAGATAGCCATCGAACAAAAAAAAATTCTCTACATACAAATTTTTTGGGTTCTTTTCAAGAGGGTCTCCAGAACAATTTTGTATGGAACCTTTTCCCTTAACTATTTATATATGTCGAACTTATGGGTCTTCTTCCAAAAAAATTCTGAAACGTCATGATTGTGGAAAATTTACCAGAGTACCTCATGGATCCTCCAAAACTACCAGTCATACAGGCATGGTCCCAAACAAATGTTGTTAAAGACCTTGGGCCATTAGGTGAACCGGTAAAAAAAAGATGGCCGCCGAACAAAAAAAAATTCTCTCCATACAAATTTTTTGGGTTCTTTTCAAGAGGTTCTCCAGAACAATTTTGTATGGAACTTTTTTCCCCCACTACACGTATAAGTAAATAGAACTCAAAAATTTTTTCACAAAAAATACAAAACGTAGTAAATGTGGAAAAATTACCAGAGTACCCTAACTGCCCTCAAAAACTATCAATCATAGAGGCATGGTCCTGAAACTAAAAATGTTCAAGACCTTAGGCCCTTTGGTGAGCCAGTAAAAAAAGATAGCTACGGAACAAAAAAATTCGTGTCCATACAAAATTTCTTTTTAATTTTCAAGTGGCTCTCCAGAAAATTTTTGTATAGATCTTTTTTTTCCCACTTAACGCATGCATAGAACTCATTAGTGTCCTTTCAGAAAAGATACAATGCGTGATACCAATATTTCTTTCTATCTTTCAAGAGACTCTCCAGAATATTCTGATATTTGGTATGGCCTCCCATTTCTTTATTTTACGAATATTGAAGAGACCACAAGGCCCGCGAGCTGCTTGCAGCTCGCGCACCGAGCGCAACACTAGTTATCTACTAAACTTCTTGGTACTTCGGTAGACAGATACCCAAATCGAAAATCAATTTATTTTGATTTTTTAACCCCCGACGCAAAAACGACGGGGTGTTATAAGTTTGACGTGTCTGTGTGTGTGTGTGTGTGTGTGTGTGTGTGTGTGTGTGTGTGTCTGTCTGTCTGTTCCCCTGTGGCGCTCAAACGGGTGGACCGATTTGAATGCGGTTTTTTTTGTTTGAAAGGTGAATTAGTCGAGAGTGTTCTTAGCTATGTTTGATGAAAATCGGTCCAAGTTGGCCGCCGCTACAAAATGGCGGATGATATATTTTTTCACAACTCCCTTGATATGGGTATCAAATGAAAGGGCTTGACTAGTAGAATAGCACTATTGCAAATTCAAGATGGCCGCCGCCACTAAATGGCGAATGTCGGGGGTTTTTAAATTTTCAATTTACACTTGTCTATAAGTTAGTTGATGGAAGGGGTATGGCAGTTATCAGTTTCTACGCGGCATCGTACTGAAACGTTTAATCGTAGGGTGGTGATCGAAGCTTTCCACAAGATGAAACTAGAGATCTAGAAATTATAAGTTTCCAAATTACTCCTACTGGAATGGAAACCGGGACCCACTTATATTAGGTACTGTAAGTACCTACCTACTACAACGCTCTTAAGTCTTAACTGCACAAGGGAGGTCCTCAATTGATGTAAATATAAATAATTAGGCACATGGTAGGTTTACTTACCCCGTTAAATTTCCGTTCCAATTAGATAATAATTAATTAAAGCCAATAATAAGGTATTTATCTAAGTAATTATTTTCGTTGACGCAATGGAAACTCGGTAAAAAACAGGTAGGTATCTTACTAATATACAACGTGTATACAACAGACAACTACCTTCTTGATAACCGACTCGTACTCGTACCTCACTACTTGAACTTGTAGGAGGCTTACGTGTAGGTTGAAAAGTTATGGATCTTCTGTAGAAAAACACCGCCAAGCGATTGACAAACCTATTAGGTATATATGTATGGAAATGGGTCAATTGAACTTCCAGACTTATTTTCAGTTAACCCTTTCTCAACATTGCACCTGCACCATCACTAACTTTTATGCTTATGTAGGTAGCGTAAGAGGAGCATCTAGATAGGGTAAACCACCCAGTAGTTGCACTACAAATTGAAACATTGTATAGCTCAAAAAGCACAGTTAAATCATAGTGGTCAGCCAAACGTGGGCCCTGACTCCCGGACTTATCTTTGACCAATAACTAAATATAAATGTTTAAATATTTGCATAACATAAAAATCTGAAACGATTTCAATAAAGCAAAGGAAATACAGAAATCTCGAATCCTTATGAACATTAACAAAAATACAAAATACCCCTGCCCTGCTATCCCTTTATTTTTTATAAATGATATTTTTGGAATCTACTCATCATTTTCTAAATGATGGTTATGAATTTAATCTGATTTTCGAAAGTTTATTTCCAACTTTAGTATTTAATGCGGGACCATGGTCACCCCATCAATTTTTTTTAAATTTTACTAGCATATCTCATCCAGAATAAGCTAAGGATTCCAACGATACCTCATTCATCAAAATCAGTTCAGGCGTATAGAAGTTACGCTTACTACGTTTTTTTGGCTTTTTATAAAAATAGCAAACGGCGCTCACTTTGTAAAATAGTAGACCACTGGAGCACGGCTGACTACTGGATGATTTACCCTATATTGACATTGAGTAGGTATTCTATGATCCTACATCATATAAATTAATGTGATAAATGTGTTCCAAGAACACAACATTGTGTTTGTGGCCTCTCCGTAGAGCAGATTCACGCGACAAAACCTGCTTGTGAAACCTTGCATGTCAATTGAAAAACTTAATAACCAAGCGGACATGAATACCTACCTATACTAGAATAGAAACAACTAGAAATGATCGTACCTATGTAATAGATTCTTACGTAGTTACGGAATATTCAATTATAGATTGTAATTCCTACATCACTATCACTACATAGTACTTATAAAACAAAGTCGCTTTCTCTGTCCCAATATCCCTATGTCCCTATGTCCCTATGTACGCTTAAATATTTAAAACTACGCAACGGATTTTGATGAGGTTTTTTTTAATAGATAGTAAGTAGTAGTGATTCAAGAGGAAGGTTTATAAGTAGAAAAATTGGACCCGGTAGGTGGCGCTAATACCGGGCAGGACGACGTCTGCCGGGTCCGCTAGTAATATTATAAGTAGGTACCTAGGTAACTAGGTATATTTTACGTAATAGAAATAAATAGTTTTTTTTTTTAAATAAACTTTTACATGTGCTTTGGAATTATCGTCAAGTGAATCTACCACTGGTTTAATATCAATTAGGTATCTATTTTGTTTTAACTTAGATATCAAGTTTAAAACATCACAATATAGAAAAGCTTTGGATTTTCGATGTGAAAGCTTTTTCAAGCATACTTTCAAGTAATGTTATGTAACTACTCCTAGTACTTAGGTATATTCAATGTCCTACTCTGTAGTTCTCCTGTATCGTCGGCTAGTTTAACTTTTAACTTAGCTTTGGAATCCTCATGGCCTCATCCATAAAGCTTTTAGAAGATTAAATACAAGATAAACATTTTCCTATTTTACCTACTAAAATACTAAGTAAAATTCTTACCATGCATGGAATAACTACTTACCTATCGCTATAGTCTTATTTATTATCATTAATATAGACTTAATGGTATTGCAAATAATGGCAAATGGCAATAAATATAGGTATTTTGTGTCTTGTCAGAGATCCTTGTAGATAAACAATGGCTACGTAACATCTGTGTCAATAAGATAATGAATTGATTTGCATCTCAAAAACATCGGATTAGTCACACCTCGCATCACTGACGAATATCAATTTACAATGTTCTCAAATTCATCATTAAGATTTAAATTAATGTGTATGAAAGAAGTTTGGCCAGAAGCAAAACAACGCAAGTATATTTAGGGGTTTATAAGACAATAGATAGGTTCTGCATTAGATAATTTGGTTAAGTTAATGGTTAATTCATGAGTGATAAACAGATAATTTTCCAGTTAAGTAGTATTTGTTATGCGAACATCTGCCACCATCAGCTGCCACCGCAATATACCTACCTACGGCAGGTTATGCGTCGGTCACAGTAGTAACTAGGTACTAACTATAGTAAAACTGATAGATAAACCTATCGTATAATGTACCTATAATGGACCCTTGATGATTAATTAATATTTCCCTTTTATTACCGAGGTTAGGTTATACTAAATGAATTAATTACTTTAGTAGAAACATTGAACTGGAAACTAAACTTCGAAACAAATCCAACTTGTAAATTTTTTGTCATAGCAAAGGTTAATAATGTGGTGTCTTCAGTGTTTGATCGTTTAACCCGGCCCTAAATTTGATCTAATCAAGCCGTGTTAACATTCCATAGTTGAATAAGACGACACCTGACGATAAAATTTATGTAGAGATAAAATTATAAGTAGGTACAATTACAGATAGGTAGGTATATACTTAAATGAGTTAATCCTCTACAAGAAAACTAGTCAAGGTTAATTAAAAGTTAAATTCTAATTTTAAACTTTTAACTGTACCTAAACCTATTGATATTGATGAACTCTGTAGGTACACAAACAGAGTGACTCATTGATTTCTAGGATTTGGACTTAATTTTAAGGTACGTGGAGTCCCGCGGGAACTCTTTATTTTGCCGGTATAAAAATAATCTTATGTCAATCTCTAGGTCTTTGACTACCTATTACAGACCTATGCTAAAAAATTAAGTCGATCGGTAGCTGTGTTGCGACGATATTGAAAGACAAACAAATAACCAACACCACCAAATAATAGTAAATAACCAATACACTTTGGCATTTATAATATTAAGTAGTAGGTAGCTAGGTTTACCTAGATTTTTATATTTACATGCTCGCGTATTGCTACTTGGTTTTAACTCATAATAATATTCGCCGGTTTGACCGCGAAAACCACTTTACTTTCCACGAACGCAATCTGTTATTAAAGAAATATAATCCATACATACGAGTAAAATATAAAGAAATATGTTTCATGCGAAATTGTTATTATGTCTGTCTGTGTCTATTACTTACCATTCCAAGGCTCTGCGGTTGAAATCGTCATGGCGCAGATAGTCGCTACCGGAAACGGAAATAGGCCACTTTTTATGCCGGGAAAACAAAGATTTTTACGAGTTTTTTTTTTATGTCAATCTATATTCTATATGAACGAAGTCGGCCAGTCACAATAAGCTATTTAACGAAATCGAACATTCACATACATTTATTATACCTGTTAATATTTACTTAGGTATCACTACATAGTATAAAACAAAGTCGCTTTCTCTTTCCATATGTCCCTATGTCCCTATGTCCCTATGTATGCTTAAATCTTTAAAACTACGCAACGGATTTTGATGCGGTTTTTTTAATGGATAGAGTGATTCAAGAGGAAGGTTTGTAAGTAGAAAAATTGGACCCGGTAGGTGGCGCTAATAGCGGGCAGGACGACGTCTGCCGGGTCCGCTAGTAATTTATATTATTTACTTAGGTAGCTACCTACTTATTATAATTTCAATGTCACCTATCAATTACCTTATCATTATAATGGTCTGATTCAATGACCAAAATCGGCCGAGCGTGCCGCGCTGTTCCAGTTACCAGCTCTTTGCCAAGACCTACGTAATATTACAAAAGAATAAGTCGCAATTTTGTGAATTCTATCCTGACCTAAGGTATTAGTGGTTGATACTCGTGTTCGATGTTATTATTTCTATGATGCATGTCTGCTATTTTCCACAGCCATTATATATTTCTAACATAATCGCTATGGAAATTCGGCCACGCTCGAACGCTATTTGGGGACTACATTAACATAATACGGTCTATGATATGTAAATGGGGTAGGTTAGTAAAGAATAAGAATAAACCAAGGTTATATTATTATAATTATAATATTATGTATACCTAACAACATATTTTTGCTTTTTGTTGTAGGTATTGTAGGTCATCAAAAGGAAGGATGCAGGAAAAAGTGGAGAATTCACGATTATAAGGCTGAAGCAAACGGCACCTGGACAACATCTGCACGGCAGGACGTCACACGTAATGCGCGCGTATCTGTTTGCGATTTAATGTGGATGTAACTCGGAAGAAATAAAAACTGTGCACATTTGCTGTAGAATAATCGATGGGATTATTTTCATGTGTATAGTTGTGGACCTTAAAGAGATTTTTTAAAAACTAAGTCCATGCGGACGAAGATGCGGGCTAGTTATAAAAATAATAATTTCTATAAAGATACTTATTATATAATTTATTCGATGTAGGTATACTTGTTTCTAGAATAATAACATAGAATAAAATAATAATAATATAGAGTAACAATATTACTGATTCTTGTTTTACTAAACTTACTGATATTTTTTTTTTGCGAACAGTACTAGTACCTCAACATGACGCCATCGATTCAAGGTGCATAGTTCTTACTGTGATGACGTGTCTCTAGATTAGTTTATTGAAAACACTAAACAAAAACACTTGTTTTATTACCCAAAGGTTAAAACGTTTATGTTTCTTATACAATTACTTAAAACAAAAACGTTATTTTAATTTGCAGCTTTAACCGACGTCCATGAACAACAACAATCAACATTTCGACTAATTAAATTAAATATTCCAACAGTAAAATTGTTGCAACGAACTTTCCCACTTTCTCATTTTAGTTTCTGATTCACCGTCTCGTACAATTTTCCTCGGCCTGATTGCCGAGCATCCCGTAAATTATTTATTACGTTTAAATGTATAAAGCTATGTTACTCTATCAACGGACAAATTTAAGTTTATGTTTCTCATCGCACTGCTAAGGCCTTATTTAGGGATGATTCATGTAGACCTTATTTTCCTTATATGAAGTCACATCGGACCGTGCCGGATCCGTGTGCTGTCCGAGCTAGGTAGGTTGCCTACTCTTTATAAAATTCCGTGTCTCGTCCGGACGTCGGACGTCTATCGTACGAAGCACGGATCGCACACGGCACAGATAGTACGTGAAACATTCTTTAGATTATAAAGCGATCAATAAATAGGAATGCCAAACCACGATTTTCCATTTCTGTGTGCTCACATGTGTCTTAAACACAGAACAAGAAATAGACAAGCTATAATTTAAAAATTAAAAAAACCCGACTGCCATGCTAAAAAACGAACTAAAAAATTAATAAACTACCACCGTACCACTTACAGTGTAGTTGTTATTTATTTTGTTTTTCATGATTTGTCACTCCAAATTGATTTAAAACATATAGATTGCATACATTTTCGTACTCGCCTTTTAAAGCCCTTTATTTTGATACCCCACTCGAGGGTCTTGAAGAAAAAAATTTTTTTCAGCCCGCACATTAAAGTGCATAACATTCGCCATTTTGATTTTTTATGAATTTTATGTAACCAGTAACATTTACGCCGTCAAGACAAATCTAATGACGTATAATTTATCAAAATAGGTTGAGCCGTTAAGTAGTTACGAACTGACATAGGAAACGGTCATTTTCTACGATTTATCACTCCAAATTGTTTCCAAATATATAAATTTATACATTTTCGTATTTGCCTTTTGAATCCCTTTATTTTGATACCCCACTCGAGGGTCTTGAAGAAAATTTTTTTTTTCAGCTCGCACATTAAAGCGCATAAAGTCCGCCATTTTGATTTTTTTTTTAATTTAGGTACCCTATAACACTCGCGTCATTGAGACAAATCTAATGACGTATCATTTATCAAAATCCGTTGAGCCGTTGATTAGTTACAAGCGGACATAGGAATGGACATACATACACACAGGTGAAACACATATACCCAGTCGGGTAAATAAAAAATGGCGGCTTCTCATAATCTTGATCGCATAATTTGTATCGTGTACGAGCGTCCCGCGTTCCCATGCCCTGCCCGTGTAGCCACAGAGGACCTCTGTGGTGTAGCGCCCGAATAGAGATAGTAACGCGTTAAAACGTGAAACTATATTGCTATGTCATAATTACAACTTCTTCAAGGTAGAAAAATATGGTGATCCTGCAAACCTTTGCCACTTTTATAATTTCTTATGGAAAGTTAATGCGCATAGATAAAAAGAAAATGTATCCGAGGACATTTTTACTGTACATTCTTTGGTTATAGTATTTCCCATACCTTAGTGTCCCAATTTAATAACCAGTTTAACTTTGATTAGTTTATAATATCTAGCGATCGCAGAACGCAGGACACTTTACATAATATTCAAAACTCGATCTGGAATTATGGAATAGTATGGAAATTAACCCCTTATGGGAAAACGTCACGAATTGCCATCTGCATACGAAACGACAGATTTACATACAGTTAACATGTGAACTTGAAAAATCACACCAGAATCTCACAAGAGACCGTTAATTCTGCCGTTGGCCGTTTGATCGTCGGCTAAACCTGCGTTCACTTTCAGATTTTGTTGCAACTCGCCATCTGTTACGAAAATAGATATTTTCCAACGGTCAATCTCTAATCGATAATAAGATTTGGTTCGTGAGCTAAAAAAAGTTGATTGATTTCTTATTTTTTTTTAATATTTAAGCCAAGTAAGTAATTTGAATTCAATTGAGTCGTGTACTCTGAAAAATTAAATCTTCGTTCGGCCTTTGCACGTTCCATAAAAGCTATTAGGCACAATAAAGCGAGCTACTAGATACGAGTAACAGTTAAGTATCTTGTCGGCTCTTCTGAGTACTTAGTTTCCGTTTTCCGAACTAGTGGTAAACGCTTGATTTGTCGCAAGTTAGACTACATAAAATAATTAATAATTTTGAAGACATATTTAAAAAAAGTATTTTCATCTCTTTTATTGCATGCACGATGACGTGACCGGTAGTAGACTCGATGAGGTAATTTTTAATTTTTTTAGTTTTCCGTAGTTTAAGGAAAAACAGTACACTGAAATCACCTCAGTGTCTGTATATTGTGGCAGTATATATTTTAACAGAGACTATTAAAGAAGCAAATCTGAATTTTTTTACCTAACTATTTATCGGTAGGTACTTACATGAAAAGTAAAAATCGAAAAGAAAATTTTTGTTCCATAAGTACCTAGGACTTCTATCAATTTCAAAATCGGTAACTATATGAGCTTTGTTTAACAATTTTGGCTATTATTTAAACAGTTAACTTGATGAGGTTTTGGTAAGCTCTATAATGTTTTGTGTCCGATAACACAGTGAGTTAATCCGCATCTTGCGGGCATATTATGTAATACCTCGTATTTAAACTTTAAGGGCTATAATAATAATATTCCTCAAAGTAGGTATAAAGATACCTGCAAGCGCAGCTTTTGTTCTAATTGTTTTCGTAAAAGGTCATTATTTCCTAAGAGAAAAAAGCGCAAAAGTTTTATACGAGTCACGTATGTCTTTTACAAAGGATCCCTGATGATTGAGCAAGAACATAATATTGCACTTGGCCGGTTTTTTAAATCATAATTTTGTAGAGGCATTCGATTTTCCCATATCATGTGAATGGACTCATTTAAAACCGGACTGAAAATGGAAATGTGTACCTAGTAAATTCAAACCATATCCTGGACTATTTTCGTAGACCATCGTAGCAAATGCTACGCGCACAGTTGTAAGGGTAATACGTAAAAGGGAATACGTAAGCAATACTCGTCTACGTATATAACACAAGTTGACTACGAAGAAAATGTGGAAATTACTTACAAGCAGGTACCTACAATGCAGCGAGTCGATTTTTACAGTCACGCAACGCTGAAGCCACGGTTACGTGTGTAATTGGTGGGACTGGAAAACCTGTATCCGGTGTTAGGAGAAGTTTCACAGTTAGTTTAACAGGAGGAATGCGTTTTGGTTACATTTCTGATTAGCTAATTGGTGATAGTGCTCTCTTTTATATATTATGTAGATGTAGAAAGATAATTTAAAGAACTAGCTTTTGTCCTCGACTTCGCTCGCGTTATATTACGGATAGTTTGCAGCCTGATTCTTCTTCTAATCCCCTCTCAATTGCTTCTCAACTCCTCAATGAAATATTGGGTTTTAGGGGATTTCTTTTTAAAGTTGGTTTAAGTTTGGCATTAGCATATCGCTTTGAACTGTGAAAGTTTCATATTATGCGACGTTAATTGTATCGGTCCAATGATTTTTGAGTTTGCAAAATTAGCGCACATAATAAACTATCACACACTGTAGTAAAAGTACTGCCTGATTATCAGTTAGCATGTTGGACTGAGCATCACGAGGTCCTCTGTTCGATTCCCGGCTCGGGTCAAAAAATTCGTTTTTGGGTTTTTCTGTGCCCAGCTGTGGGACGTTAAAGGCATAGAGGGGTAATGATGTTGGTAATAATTTACTTAGTAGTGAGTACACACTTATTCTTTATCAACATTTTCTAACACTTAGCATAGGTATACCTACTTAAATCTTTAAAAATAAAATCTTTTTTAAAAACCTTGCATTCAAAGTTGCTGTTACCTATAATGTGTTTTGGGAATTAAAAATATATATAACCCATTTCAAAATATAGGTAAAATATATCTCTCGCGCGGGCAGGATTTGGTAAAATATCGGTAAGTAACGAACAAAAAATATAAATAAACGCGATGTTTACTGTCACGGTTCGACGGCCGTGCATTTCGACATCAGGAAATTTCGATTTTTTTTACACGTAACTTCTCAGCCAAAACTTCATATAATAAAAACAAGGCAATTGCAAGGTTTGACCTACGTTGGGCCGGAAACACACTTATTGCACGCCAAACCAATTTCCAAGCACGGTGAGTCAAAACGCGAATTCAGTTAAATACCTGACGCGACGTTTGTTGGGATTTTGTAGAGTGATTCTATCAGTGGTCTTGTGGCTTTTGTAACATCTTTACATTTTGTGACAAAAACCGTGAGAGAGATTTCTCGCACTGATTTTGACTGGACTGTAGTTGATAGGAAATATAGAATCCATACTAATATTATAAAAATGTGAAAGTAACTCTGTCTCTTTGTTAGGGTTCCGTGCCTCAAAAGGTAAAAAAAGGAACCCTTATAAGATCACTTACTTGTCCGTCTGTCCGTCTGTCTGTCCGTCTGTCCGTGTGTCACCACCAATTTTCTCAGGAACGGGTGGACTCAGCAAGTTGAAATTTATGAGAAATACTAAGGTCTATGGTCCCTATTAGGTGTATAAAAATTAAGGTCCTGAGTCCACACAATAAAAAGATATGGGCAAATTTAGATTTTCACGAAAACTTTTAAGTACCAAAATTTACCTTAATTTTCAACTTTTTTTATTTTTTGGAATTTTTTCTTTACTTGATCTGTAAGACCTTGCTTTTGACCAAAATTGACAAATCTAGGTCAACCGGAAGTACCCTATATTTTTTTGGTCGAAAACCTAAATGGTAGTTCCAGTTGACCTAGAATTACGAAATTTGGCACTGACTTATACTTCTGGAGTACGGAACCCTCGGTGCGCGAGTCTGACTCGAACTTGACCGGTTTATTTGTTATGCTTTCACGCCTAAACCGCTGAACCGATTTTGACCGGTACAGAGAGAAACTAGACCTTGGACAAAGACAGACTACTTTTTATCTCGGAAAATTATACAGTTCCCAAGAGATTAAAAAAAAAACTACATCCACGCGGACAAACTGGCGGGTATCTGCTAGAAAATTATAATTATAATAAACGAATAATCTATAATTCGTTTATTGAAATGACATGGACGCAGGGGCTAATGCCCCTGCGGCGTCAATCGGGTCGGCGCGGCGTGTTACTAGTCTGTTGCCGGCAGTAAGCTGTTGAGCATGTAACCTCGAATGCTAACAAGGGCTTAAACTGCGAGGCTTCGCCGCTATAAATATATTTTTACTGTCGCAAAAATGTAGACCGTGAGACCTCGCTTCATGTAATCTGATGGTTGGTTGCCTAATTTTATTATATGGTGCTGTTTTGTATGGTAACGTTGAATTGTACAAATGGCAACATACAAAGTCACTGTTTCTGCAATATTATTATACGCACTTATTAGTATATTCAAATCTGTTTCGTTTAAAACAAGGTAAATGATTCGGCAACATTATAAATGTAGATATTATTATTTTAACACCAACCAGTATGATTTTGATGTATACAAACAAAATAAATAGTTCTCTAGGGTTTATTTATCTATTTAATGATAAACTATAAGTATGATCTTGTTTACGTGCTGTAATTCTTGCAAGTAATAATATTATTATTGGTCATTTATTTATTTACAAGCGGAAACCCGCGACTTCGTTCGAGTGGATATTGGTTTTTAAAAATCCAGTGAGAATCATTTTGTTTTTCCTAAGCTTCTTTGAGCTCATACCTTGCTAAAAACTGTTAAAAGTTCACTGGCGGATGTTTAGGTAGATCAAAATGTAAACATCCGCCAGTGAAAGTCCCATCAAAATCGGTACAGCCTTTCAGAGATTAGCCAGTAATACTTAAAGTATTTCCTTACTAACAAAAAAAGAATGAATGAAATCGGACCACCCGTTAATGAATTACAGCTAAGTACACATTTTGACTTTCATCCCGTTTCCCAAGGGAACCGTGCTGAATTACGGGATAAAAAGTATTCTATATGTTACTCCGTAGTATGAACTTAAATTATGCCGAGTTTCATTTCAATCCATTCAGTAGTTTTTATGTGATGCGCGCACAAACATACAGACAAACAGACAAACAGATAAACAGACAAACAGACAAACAGACAAAAATTTCATAAATAGCTTTTTTACGTTCTATTACTTATCCCTAACATCGCCCAGTTATTATTTTGCAAAAATCTTCAATGTACAGACACGGCAATTCTACGATTTTATTATATGTATAGATAGAAGATGTATAGATATAGAAGATGTATAGATAGAATAGAATCTGATCTATCTAGAATAGAATCTGAAATCTGATCCAAATAACTATAGGCCGATTTCAATTCTACCAACTCTCAGCAAGATATTTGAAAAAATAATGCTCAACCAACTGCTCCTGCACTTTAATTTAAATAAATTACTTCACTCTGAGCAGTATGGTTTTACTAAGGGTCGCTCAACAACCGATGCGGCCGCAAGGCTGTTACGGCACATTTTCGATGCTTGGGAAAAGTCACAGAATGCCATTGGTATCTTCTGTGATTTGTCAAAAGCATTTGATTGCGTTGAGCACGAGACTCTTTTACGAAAATTAGGCCACTATGGTATTAAAGAATCTGCACTCAGTCTCATTGCGTCTTATCTTGGTGATCGTATACAAAGGGTATGCATCAATGATGTTAAGTCATCCGGATCAGCCTCAGTAATGGGTGTCCCCCAAGGCTCTATTCTAGGTCCATTCATGTTTCTGGTTTATATTAATGACTTACCACATTTCGTCAAAAATGCTTGCGATATTGTACTATTTGCTGATGATACGTCTTTGATTTTTAAAGTCAATAGAACCAAAGACAATTTTGACGATGTAAATAATACTTTATCTCAAGTTTCACACTGGTTTACTATAAACAATCTACTTCTAAATGCAAAAAAAACCAAGTGTGTCGAGTTTCTATTGCCCAATACAAGGGTTACTTGTAATAATTATAAGTGGTGAGCCATTGAAAACTGAGGACACAACTGTGTTCTTGGGAATAACCCTGGATGCAAAGCTTCAATGGGGCACCCATATAGCAACGCTTGCTGGCAAGCTTAGCTCTGCTGCTTACGCTGTTAGAAAGATTCGACAGTTAACAGATGTTGAAACTGCAAAAATTGTTTACTTTGCATATTTCCATAGTATTATGTCGTATGGAATCTTACTATGGGGTAAAGCAGCTGATATTGAAAAAATTTTCGTTTTACAAAAAAGGGCAATTCGTGCAATTTATAATTTAAAACCGCGGGATTCCCTTCGAGAGAAATTTAAAGAAATAGGTATTCTTACAGTAGCTTCTCAATATATTTATAACAACATAATTTTTGTTAAGCAAAACATTCACAGTTACAATAAAAAGTGTGAATTACACGATAGGCAATTAAGAAATAGAAATAGACTCGTGATTCCTCGATTACGCCTCAAAAAGGTCCAAAGGTCGTTTGTGGGAATGGGCGTAATGTTCTATAACAAAATTCCACAACAAATCTTAGATTTGCCTTTACACAAGTTTAAGAATTCTATTAAAAGTGTGCTCATGAAAAAAGCATATTATACAATTGAAGATTATATAAATGATAAAAAAGCATGGATTTAATTTATTCGCTTTATACGCTATTATAACTTGAGGAGTATTCGATTATTGGTGTTCAATTCGATGCTTTAATCATGGGTAGCCTAAGTATGTCACGCTCTCTTTAAACATTTCTGTGGTGGTGTCGTGTGGTGCGGGTTGTTACGTTCCCTCAAATATGGTTGAGCGAAGCAATGGCTGGATCATGCGTCATGCTCGTGAACGGGTGCCGCCGTCGGAAATGGGGCTACTTTTGTCTGCCCTTCTTAACGTGTAGAATTGTAAGCACCATTCCGAACCAGTGGTAGATTCATTTGTCGATTCAAAAGCACTTGTAAAAGTTTATCTGAATAAAAAATATGTCTTAGACTTGCCTTTACACAAGTTTAAGAACTTTATTAAAAGTATGCTCATAAAAAAAGCTTATATACAATTGAAGATTATATAAACGATAAAAAAGCTTGGATTTAACTCGTTCCAGCAATGCGCGAGACGGCATTTCAATGTTATAATGTTATTTTTAAAAAAGAGCAACCGCCGAGTTTCTTACAGGTTCTTCTCGGCTGGAACTGCATTCCGAACCTGTGGTAGACTCAATCGACGATTCAAAAGCACTTGTAAAAGTTTATTTGAATAAAAAACTTTTCTATTCTATTCTATTCTATTCTAGAAGATAGATTAAAAAATCGAGTAATACAGAAATAATATTTATACCTTGAATAATATTATATAATGTATAATATTTATACCTTAACAATGCAAAGACCCGGGATATTTTGACTGATTAAATTTTTGTATGAAACCTAAAGGTTTCAAACTTTCAACACAATAATATGATTGCTTATCTGGGCCGGGATATTGAAAATTAAATATCCTAATTGAAAAATTCTCAGCCAGTTTCGTGCTGACCCGCTCCCACCCGGACTTCGGTTCGTGCTTTTGGATCTCAAGTCTTGATTTGACCTTCCATTAGGTACGCGCAACACGATTTATTATAATCATTAGCTAACTTACTTATATATTAAGTACAAGTACTTGTAACTTTACCTTTGAATAATACAACAAAGTACACCGGAATTTCTACTGAAATAAACTTAGTAAGTTAAAGTCCTTGGAACACGCAATTGTTTAGCATATCACGGAGTAAAATCATTACTGTGCCTACTGTATGAAAGAACACTGAAACACACTGAAGGCGCAAAAAGGTAAAGGACCTCAAGATATGAAAGATAACAAAATGTTACCTAATAAAAGTCTTAGACATACCTGAGTAAAATTACAAAAGCATAAGCTTTTGTGTGAACTCCTGAAATAGATATTTTCGTCAAAAAATACAAAAATAAGTACACGTCTAATTGGAAATGATAAATTTTTTGAGTCACTAAAAACTTAAAATAAAAATCAAAGCACTAAATTATCAACAGTTATTTCAAAATTGTAAAAAGGAAATCTCTGAATATCATCATGAAAAACAAGGAAATTCCTATAATTTTTCAATCTAATAGAAAATTGGTTCACTAACGGAGGTACATACATCTGCAAGGAACTGTGTATCTTTGGTGTTTATGTCAGTGATAGGTCGATGAGAAAAGTTTTGATTGCTTTTTCTTTCAAGGGCTTTGCGACGTATCTTTTAGTGTAGGTATAAGGTACTAAATAGGTGCATATCGTAAGAATTAAGGATGCAAAATGGGGCTTTGAAGAAGCTTTGTAAAAGTTTTCTTAGTTATGTTTAACTAGCTAATTCGCCCTGACTTCAGTTTGGATGGCCTTGAATATCTGTGTTGAATGTAAATCAAACCTTAATTGAAAGACGTTCTAGGTTAATAATATTAGTTAAGCATTAATAAAAATGAATAAATAGACAAACGTGGATTGCGACTTTGTTTTTTAATATTTACAGATAGGAAAGAAGCTTTAGCTATCATAATAAAGCACCTACCTACAAATGAAAACAATGAAATCACATAAGCGTACACGATATGAGATATCAGAGGGCTCATACCAGCAATATACTGTACCTTTCTTGTTTAGATAAGCTTCTCGAAAATCATGCCTAATGCAAAGCGTCGATGAAATCTTGGCTGGGGTGCGCTTGCCTACAATATGCCTATTCACGCTTGCCTTGAAGGTATCTACCTACTTTACTTATACGTGGCAGGAAACACGAAAGCCGGAAGGGCGTTCCACACCTTAGCCAAAGAATACAGTTACTATTACTAGATACGCAAAGAAGCAACACTCACTCTTCCTCGCCGTCGTCCGCCCTGGCCCGCAACGAAGTACGCCTAGCAGTACATATAGCATTATCCTTTTCTTGCTCGATTTACGTATAGCGTTGTCCTTGTCAGTAGTAGTAGGTACTTAATTAAATCAGTTCGCATGAAGTGTCGGCGGTGGCGTTAGCAGCACCTATTACCTACCTACTAATCTGCCTATCATATAAGCTTGTGACATTATTTGCAGCAGTAAATATCTAGATATATCACATCCAAGCTTGCATACATGGTTGGTACATAAAGAAATTAGAGCAAATGCGTAAGATGACCTAGCGTGACTTGGCATACCCGAGCGCTGATTTTGTGTTCAACAATCACCTAGAGGCTTCACAAGTTACGAGTTAACGGTAATGTTAATTAACACGCACATTAGGTATGAGGGTGGTAAGTAAGATTTACTTGGTTATGAGAGCTCTTATATTGCGGTATGTATGTAATAGGATTTTATACCATAGGTAATTACTATGGGCCTCATAAGTACCTCCCTATGTTCAAAATCACTCAGCGGGTGAAGGAGAGAGGTATTTATGATCAGAAATGAGGAGACTGACTTAGTTAAAGAGTCACTTATACGTAATTTAACAATCGACTTGGCTATCTGAAGACAATAAACAAAGAACATTGTAGAAAAAATACACAATGTATGAAAACAATAAATATGTTATCAAGAGAGCATTGTACAGACAAATAATATACAAACAGACTAGATCGACTATAAAAATATTTATAACGAAGCAATTACAAAGAGTCCAATACACAAGCAACTTTTTAATATTAAACTTTCCGTAATAAATTATTCTCGATAGTAAGTAACTATATTTCCTGGTTTACGTTTTTCACGATGCATTGAACAGACAATCTAGCGAATTAATCTAGCCTGCGCACACAAATAAATCGATACAGAAAGTTATTTTCCAGAAAACTATGCAAATAAAATCGTAAAAATATAAATTCACCAACTACCTATCTACTCCCGGCTTTGCACGATTTTCGGTTGGATTTCTGATTATATTTTAGTTTAATTCCGTTTAGTTAACTTTAGAAGATAGACAGTGTGTGTGTGTGTGCGTGCGTGCGTGCGTGCGTGCGTGCGTGTGTGCGTGCGTGCGTGCTCGTGCGCGTGCGTGTGTGTGTGTCTGTCTGTTCCCCTGTGGCGCTCGAACGGGTGGACCGATTTGAATGCAGTTTTTTTTGTTTGAAAGGTGAATCAGTCGAGAATGTTGTAAGCTATGTTTGAAGAAAATCGGTCCAAGATGGCCGCCACTACAAAATGGCGGATTACATATTTTTTCACAACTCCCTTAATATGGATATCAAATCAAAGGGCTTGACTAGTACAATAGCACTATTGCAAATCCAAGATGGCCGCTGCCACAAAATGGCGAAGTTGGGGGTTTTTAAATTTTTAATTTATAGTTGTTATAGGTGTACTTATTCTTATTCCTATTCTTATTTTATCGAGTGCATTGTTCGACATGTTTTTGTCTTCATAACCGCATATACTTATACAATAATGTTTATTCATGTAAACCTCCATCCATTATTGTGTTACACTATGTACTTACCTAATACTTTCAGATATAGTATAAAATATATACAGTAAGTATATTCTTTAAAACTAAATAGGTACCTATTTACACAGTACACAGCTATTTATTCGTAACACAAAAGTGAGATTTTAAAATAAACAGATAGGTAGGTACTGTTTAAAACTATCTCACTCGTTCTGGCAGGTATGTGGCCATATTAATTACGCAACTGAAATAAAATCCTTAAGATTTTATATAAACAAACGCTACCGACTTACTTTTATAAAAACACTAGCGACCCGCTCTGGCTTCGCACTGGTAGAAATTATCAGCTACTAATTTTTGGTACCTACTATTCCTCAAAACATTGTTTCCTCAAAGAAATTAGACAGCGTTTTCGATGAAGGCGGCTTGACTTTTCCGTTTTTAACAATTACATATCTCAACCAATTTACACAAAACTTTAACAAATCGTACATCTAAACCTTCCTCATGAATCAGTCTGTCTATTGGTGATAACCGCATGAAAATCCGTTTTTGAGCTTATCGCGACCAGACAGACAGATGCAGTGGGGGACTTTGTCGATAGGATTTTGTCAATAAAATATAATATACCTAACTTATTGCAAAAGTAGGTTTTTACATAAATATTTTTAGTTTGAATTGAGCCTATGATGCTCGTGTGCCTGATTCGCAGAGTAAAACCTACAAGATCCCTTGTAACTTGTAATACGTACTATTTAAACTTATATAGGTACCAACTCTGATCTTCAAGCTAAACTGGTTACCGGTTATGTCGTATATATGGTGTTGCAACAACCAAGTTTACATTTTTTACTACACACCCATGTATCTACCTACATAAATAATACATAAATAAACATTATGCATTAGCCATGAATTTATCTTCAAGTTTGTGTGGGTGTGTTAAAAAAAGCTGTGATAGCCTAGTGGTTAGGACGACCGACTTCTAATCGGAGGTCGTGGGTTCGATCCCGGGCACGCACCTCTGACTTTTCGGAGTTATGTGCGTTTTAAGTATTTAAATATCACTTGCTTTAACGGTGAAGGAAAACATAGTGAGGAAACCTGCATGCCTGAGAGTTCTCAAAGGAGTGTGAAGTCTGCCAATCCGCTTGGCCAGCGTGGTAGACTATGGCCAAAACCCTTCTCACTCTGAGAGGAGACCCGTGCTCTGTAGTGAGCCGGTAATGGGTTGATCATGATGATGATGATGATGATTGTGTGGGTGTAGGTTATATCTACTTAGGTGATCTTAAAGTTTGCAGAGTTCAAATTACAATAAAGTTAGTGGGCATAGAGGTTCTAAACTAGAAAGTCAGGGTTGGAGGCTGGTGAAAACGTTTAAAGTTTGGATAAGTGCTTACTTTAAGTTATTGATACTAATTCTGTATCTAAGCTAAACTAAATTGACGTGTCTGTAAGTAACTAACTATTTCTAACTGGCTGATGTCCGCGACTTCGTCTGCGTGGATTTTGAACGTGGTTTTTCCGGGATAATAGAGGTGGATGCTCCTAAGGCCCCCACCCCCCAAAAGTCGGCACTCTGTTCTATTTCTGTAAATATTATTATTTTGGCGCCGCTTAGGCACAATGGAGTATTAATTTTTTTATATGTATACATGTATAGCTTGCTCCAATGGGAAAATAGTTTTAGAATAAGGCAACATTTTTTTGCACCCCTATCCCTCAATTATCGCTTAGAACGAGAGCGAGTGCGTAATTACTTAATTTCTTATATAATTGGTAGGTACTTTCCGAACGTCGTTTGGTAAGACATAGGTAAATTACGTATTACAATATTTAAGACTCGTAGTTGCAATTTAATTTGTTATTCGCAATATTTGACATCTTATATAATAGTGATTTAATACGATTATTTTGCGTATTTAAATAAAAAACAGGGGTGCCGGACTAAGGAAAACCAGTAGTATGAGGTACCTGAGGTTGGCAGGGGGCTTTAGAATTTGGATTATTCCTAAGGTAATTCAATAAGGCCGCTATTGGATAAACTTGATGTTATCTACTCGTATAATAATAATCTTATCAAATTAGTGTATTGTCATCGGTCCTCGATAAATCTACAAAGTTTGAATGAAATCTGACCGTTTAAAGTGGGTCAAAATCACGTATAGGCACC
Organism: Melanargia galathea; assembly: GCA_920104075.1. Classification (NCBI taxonomy): domain Eukaryota; kingdom Metazoa; phylum Arthropoda; class Insecta; order Lepidoptera; family Nymphalidae; genus Melanargia; species Melanargia galathea. The sequence continues at coordinate 25,538,161 of OV049856.1, read as the reverse complement.
CGTTCAAAGAAGTCGGTTACAAACATACATATACAGGTGAAGCTAATATAAAGCGTAAAAAATTGCCTGATTGTTTGTCAAGATTGTTAAAAAAAATCTATATCTACCTACTTATTTCTTCAAAAAATTCTATTAATTATTAATTATTCTATTAATTTTGGAGAATGGTATTTTTTTCGTGGGAAAATGAAATAAAATGAAAACGAGAAAAGAGTTACTATAAATATTAAGTAAAACATAAATTTACGCAGATGAAGTCGCGAGTAAAATACAATTTTCTTTCAGACACGTGAGGGCCGACTTTGAGAACACAAATGCCGGAGAAAGGCACAAAGGTGCCGAGCTTAGGCAAATTACTAATACTTTTTTTTAAATAAATTTAAAAAATACTTCTTTATACAAAAAGTAGGTATTACTAGTTGACTCAAAAAGTCAAAAGAATCAAGTGTTAGAAGAAAAAAAATATTGTACTATTATAAAATTGCTTTGTTTGACATGTCTACGAATTTTTAAACGTGACACAAACGTTAAAGTGCCGACTTATAGAGCATCCATCCTAGAAGATAGAGGATTGCATTTTAATGTAGAGCTACTTTCTAACAAATGCTTTATACTTATTAAGTTAAAATATCACAGAGTCAACAAAGCCTACTTACATACTTAAGGTGGGTATCAGACGACAGTAAGATATACCTAAACGAAAATATCTCCAAATAGGTACTTTGCATTCACTAATTAATTAGTATGTAAATTAGATAATTATGTACTTGGTTGCAATCTAATTATACGACTTTTATTTACTTACACGAGTTTTTTATCTGACACACATCCATATTATTATTTTCTTTTTGTTACCTACCTTACTTGATATTATTTTGATATTTTATAGACTAGGGCATGAGCGCATGTCTGCAATTTACAGCTTATCACAATAGTTAATTAGTTTCCATCTCTCCATGAGTGTAATAGATATGTAGGGTGGATGCTCCTAAGTTAGTCGCCCCCTGCAAAAGTCGGCACTCCATTCTATTTCTGTCGATAGGTAAGTATTAGGTACTAACGTTTTGGTGCCGCTTAGGAACAACAATATTTTTTAGCTTTAGATTACTCTAATGGGAAAATAGTTTTAAAATAAGGCACCAGTTTAGCACCAAAACGCTAATATCGACAGAAAAAAATAGACGGAGTACCTACCGACTTTTGGGAGGGGCGCCGGACTTAGGAGCATCTACCTAGGTGCATACTTGATCGTTTCATTTTAGGGTTCCTTGCGTAGCGTTCCTTCTCCTCCTCTATCTTTCTATCGGAGACAAAAGATCATTTTTTAGTTGGTCATAATCTACGAAAACCTAATAGAGCAAGAGTCGATCGCACTTAGCCAATTTTTTTTTCTGTACTTTTCATGCGATCAACTATGAGCAGATACTCGAAGATACCTACTGTGTTGTTAATTTTTCACTTTCTTGACATTTTCTTCACTTTCTCCCAATGGAAATAGTCATATAAGTATATATTGGAAAGGATTAAGAATTAAGATCTATCTAAGTCCAAATATAAATGTCATGCCAGAGCAGCATGCCGTCCCGCCGTCCCGAGTCCCGACATACTCGAATGTTTTTTTAACATCCAAAGCAAAAAGAGGGGGGTTTAAATTAAGTTTGACCGCTGTGTCTGTCTGTGTGTGGTACAGCATAACGCTCCTATGGATGGACTAATTTGAATGCGATTTCTGTAATAAGTAATTCGAAGGAGTGTTTAATCGAGGTGGTATTAGGTACCTACCTATGTGTATTTTTTTCGGAGTTATCATAAGACTAGCCAGTTACTTTAACTAGTAATATCTAGTCTTGCAACTGCCTTCAGCTTCGTCCGTGTGGAATTAGAAATTCTATATCCCATGGTGAATTAAAAAATCAGACCTCTTTATTATAAAGGGAAACTCTGTGCAAAATTTCCATTTACTAGGTCCAAGGGATGGGATGGGCTGGGGCCTGGGCGTTGATGAGTCAGTCAGTGAGTTAATCTTTTGATTATAATATTATTAGCGTGGGAAAACTGATAATGCAGCCCAAAGTGCTATAACAGTGGAGCAAGCTTACCTTGAAGATGCTTATTATTCACTCGTACTTCTAAGGTGCCCATACGTAGGTGGCAGAGAAGGCGGTTGACGAAAGTGTGTCAAATAAATAACAAAACGTGTAATTTTACAATCAATAAGAGAACGCTGTTAGTTACCGACCTTCGAGGGGCATTACTCGTTTTAAGAATAGCCAAATTCTTGTTTGTAAACAACTTTACATCTACAAGGTCAAGACGATTCCACTGTCGTATCCGCGAACATCTTTGTACCTACCCAGGTACCTATGTCAAATACGATTGAGTTAGTTACAACTTTTTATAAAACGTTTCCTATTATTTCATCACGAATCTACGAATGTTTAGATAGGTGGGTAGATATCTAAACAGTCTTTCTATAAGAGGTCCTTTAAAGTTAAGTAGGAACCTAATTATTGTTTTGTTACTTGGCAGTTTGTAGATTTATTTCGACACGAAAATTTTCTATTGAAGTAGGTACCTACTATACTTATTATCCCAAAAAAAGTAGGTAGGTATGTACATACGTGGTACATACTTTTCAAGTTTTCACATTTGATAAAGTTTCAATAGGGCTAGGTACCTACCTATTGACAGAACTGATCTAGGTACGCCTCCCACGTGTACAACTTCTAGCTAGCTAGGAGCTAGGACTTTATCCATAGTTCCCTTATAATCCAATCGGAAATCATATCCCCGTGCCTCTTGATTACGGAGGTGATTACTAAGTCCTAACCACATCCTTATCGGCTACACAACGACTTAGATATAATTTATTCTAGACATGTCATTCAACATTATTTCTTAGAAAAATTAGAGGTGCCTTGCCTGAGGCATCTGTGATCCCATGGTTCAGTATCCACAAGAGTCATAAAATAACTCTATTAAATGTTAATAAAAACGATTACGACTTGATGATTATGTCATCTTTATTCACGGACAATATAATCGTAATGATACACCTAAGTAAGTAGTAAGTAAGTACTTAGTTCGTGACATAAATACTTATTGAGGATTTAAATAATTATGATATAGTAAGTAACGTATCTAACTGTGCAAATTATATTGAAAATAAGGCTAAGGAAAGTTTGTAAGTAGTATAGTAGGTATACAACTTACTAGTACTTACGTACGTAGTAAGTACTAGTAAGTTGTATGCATCGATGTAAAAGGATAAGCCTTTCTCATATAATTGCGTCTACGAAAATGCGCCCGAATAGTTCCTTCGCGACACGCTTTGACGCCGATAACCTGTGAGGTCGGACCAATCACGTTCAAGGATAAGCAAAGAAATTAAAATTTTATGTTTCGTAAGCCACTCCCCTTTAACCAGAACAAAGTATGAATGGACTGGCATTAGTACATTTATTGTAAAAAATTTATTTTAATTCAATTACAGTTAGTGAGCTCCAGTACCTACTTCTTTTGAAGATTTCGACATTGGTATACTTAATACTTATTATTTAAAAAAAATAATAATAGTCTTTTATATGCGGATAACAAGTATAAATTAAAAATTAAGAAAACCCCTGACATTGGCCATTTTGTGGTGGCGGCCATCTTGGATTTACATAGTGCTATTCTACTAATCAACCCCTTTCATTTGATACCCATATTGAGGGAGTTGTGAAAAATATGCAATCCGCCATTTTGTGGCAGCGGCACACACACACACACGCACGCACGCACGCACGCACGCACGCACGCACGCACGCACGCACGCACGCACGCACGCACGCACGCACGCACGCACGCACGCACGCACGCACGCACGCACGCACGCACGCACGCACGCACGCACGCACGCACGCACGCACGCACGCACGCACGCACGCACGCACGCACGCACGCACGCACGCACGCACGCACGCACGCACGCACGCACGCACGCACGCACGCACGCACGCACGCACGCACGCACGCACGCACGCACGCACGCACGCACGCACGCACGCACGCACGCACGCACGCACGCACGCACGCACGCACGCACGCACGCACGCACGCACGCACGCACGCACGCACGCACGCACGCACGCACGCACGCACGCACGCACGCACGCACGCACGCACGCACGCACGCACGCACGCACGCACGCACGCACGCACACACACACACACACACACACACACACACACACACAGACACGTCAAACTTATAACCCTCCGTTGTTATTGCGTCGGGGGTAAAAAAGTTTTACTTCAAAAAATATACATTATCGACTCCATTCTTTCTAAAACTGAAATTCTACGTAATTTTTGAAGAACATTTTTAATTTTAAAAAATTTTAAAATACACAGCTTATGCGCTGAATTAAATGAGGAAACGATATACTTACACGTGAAATGTAATTTCGTCTCTTTTTTGATGTATTTCGGAACGTTTTTTGCAAGATTTAACCACACAGGACGGCATTTTTTCCGAGCAAGAAACACGTGCGATGCGTCGAAGCGAAGGCGGCCGACTGTAAACCAAGATACTCGACTTTTTCAAATTCGAGTATGTTTGTGAGTGGCGTTTTTTTTGCTTGAAGGGCCTATCCTTCTACATCGATGGTTGTATGTACATAAGTGGTAGTACTTATGTACTATTAAGTTATATCACTACATTGCATAGTATAAAACAAAGTAGCTTTCTCTGTCCCTATGTCCCTTAGTATGCTTAAAATCTTTAAAACTACGCAACGGATTTTGATGCGGTTTTTTTAATAGATAGAGTGATTCAAGAGGAAGGTTTGTAAGTAGACAAATTGGACCCGGTAGGTGGCGCTAATAGCGAGCAGGACGACGTCTGCCGGATCCGCTAGTAGTGAATAAAGTAAACAAAGCGAGGAAACCAAAAGCGACGTCTTGCAGCTGTGAAACTGCGCGTAGCGACGCGGACGCGACGCTCCTGTTCCTCGATCCCGCTGGCTTTGCAGTTCCTAATTTCTATGGTTGGTAAGTATCTAAATAAAGTTGGGTACCATTTGTTATGTTCAGATAAAACGTGCCTATAATGATATAGCTAAACTTATTAAATTATGTACATACATATGTATTATAATACTGAGATACGTACATCATCTAAGAAAGAAATGATCATGCTTAGCTCAGCTCAGCTGAACAGATTTTCATTGAACATAGCTAAAAGCCGTTCCGATTATAGACACCTCTTCAAATAAGAAAACCGCATTCAAATCGGTCCATTCGAAAGCTACGATGTCACACATAATTATGTTGATATAGATAAGTAGGTACACAAAAACAGACTCTCTTTTGGCATCGGGGGTTGAAAATGTTATTTGCTGTAATTAGCGCTGTATATCTATATTTGCAATACACAGGAAGTTAATTATAACGCCTGAACGAACATGAAAAACGATGTATGTAATATACGAGCACCTAGCTATCTATCTATATATACTATAATTATCTATCTAGTTATCTATCTAGCTATTGCCCGCGACTAAGTCCGCGTGTTTCTGTTTTTCTGTGAAACTACCTATTTTGAATATTTTCCCACGGAAAAAAGTAACATGGTTATTGTCTCCAGAATGGAAGCTATCTCTGTGCAACAGTGCATTATTTTATCAAGAGCGGTTCAACATTTTATGACTGGAAAGGTGACAAGAAACTGACAATAGATACCTAAGATATTGTAATATATACTCTAAATAGATGTCAAGTTTACATCTGTCTGTGGTCACAAGTTTTTTAATGACACTTGACGATGACGTGCTAGTGATGTAACTATCGATATTTTGACTGTGAGGATCTATAGGGACACAAATACAATATGCGTGTTTAAATATGTGGACCATACTCTAATATTACATTATGCGAAATTGTGTCTTTCTGTCTTTTACCTTTTCAGGGCCCATCCGATTTGGACGAAATTTTGTACACAGACAGCTTGCATCCCGGGAACCGATATCTAAGGCTACTTTTGTCTTGCAGTATCAAAGCGTTCCTACAAGATTAATAAAATAAAATTCTAAGCTCACGTGAATGAAGTCTCGGGCATCATCTTGTTAGGAAATACAAGAATAATATGTTTCATATTATAGTATATTTTTAACCGACTTCAAAAAAGGAGGTTGTATGTATGTATATATGTATGTATATAAGTATGTTCGCGATTATCTCCGCAACTAATGAACCGATTTTGATGATTTTTTCACTATTATAATCTACATACTTTCAGAAAGGTTTTAGTGTACACATCGAAAAATATACATATATATATAAAAAACACAAAATATACATATCCTTCTAGAACCTTTGTTGTGCCTTCTAGAACTGAAATAAAATCGAGTCTTTTTGGAGTCGATGAAACTTTATAAACGGTGTTTCGAAAATACGATCATACAAGCTATTTTTAAGAAAAATTAAACCGACTTCGGTCCAGCAATCTCAGAGGAACCGCGGTGCACCAGTCAAAAATATTAGTGACATGTGGCTACATTTATGCGTGTAACTTCGCACATAAGAATGGTAACTAGGTGTGTTATACATATACTAAAACCTTCCTGAAAGTACTATGTAGATTACAATAGTGAATTGTTTTGTCTCGAAATACAAAATATTAAACCTATTTATATTAATAGGTAGTAATATTATACTTCGTGCAATTTGCACATTGCACACGTTGCACATTGCACGAAGAACCGATGGACGTTGGGGTCCCAAGGTGCTTGAATGGCGACCTCGCACCAGCAAAGGAAGCGTAGGTAGACCCCCCCACTCGATGGACAGACGATCTCAAGCGAGTCGCTGGTAGCCGCTGGAATCAGGCGGCACAAGATCGTGTGCTGTGGCGATCCTTGCAAGAGACCTATGTCCAGCAGTGGACGTCCATTGTTTGAAACGAACGAACGAACGAACGAATATTATACACTTACTAAATTTCTTTGAACATTAATGTTTATACGTCGTTTATTACGTTTATTACGTTCAATGTTAACGGAGTTAATGTGCGAATGGAAACTTCATTGGCGGAATTTTCTTCTGCATTACAGACATCCATTGGTAACGGTTCTCTTGCCTTAAGTTAAAAAAATCAGACGTGGTAGAACATTTTTCACGTTTCGCTTCAGCGTTTTTCATACACCAATAATAGCTTTTAGGGTAAAACTTTTAAAACGTGCCGCCTTGATATGGGTTATGGGATGGGGGGAGGGAGAGGGTAAATCATCCAGTGTTGAGGTTAGAATTGATTTTCTTTGTTTTCTTGAAAACGATGAATTACCTTATTATAAGAGTGTTAGCATTATACTCGTGGACCAAACATCTATCACTAATGACTATTTTATCTCTGAATTCGTGCCAAAGACTATTAAGTCCAACCCTAGTATTTGCATGTATTTTGCACCTTCACACAACACTAGCATGAAATTATGGTATTATTACAAATATTTGATATTATTATAATTACCAATGTGTCTATATGCGGCAAAAATAATAGCGTTTGCTTTTAAGCGCCTCCATTTTAAATTGTTTTTGGGCACAAATCAATTAAGTGTGAAGTGTTTTGAACAAATATAATATTGCGGTCTTATTCTTTGTGCCCATTCATTTCTTATTTTTGGGTTCTTTGGAAATCTGTAACAAATAAAAATTTAGCGATCATGATACAACAATCTAGCACGCGGAAATACACGTAAGTATTCATTGTGTGTAGTGGCTACGGAATCTAATGTTCAAAAATTAAAAAAAAACCCCCGACATTCACCATTTTTTGATCGCGGCCATCTTGGATTTGCATGGTGTTATTCTACTAGTCAAGCCCTTTCATTTGGTACCCATATTAACGGAGTTGTGAAAAATAAATAATCTACCATTTTGTAGCGGCGGCCATCTTGCAGCGATTTTCATCAAAATAGCTGACAACACTTTCGACTAATTCACCTTTCAAACAAAAAAACCGCGTTCAAATCGGTTCACCCGTTTTAGCGCTACAGAGGAACAGACAGACAGACAGACACACACACATACACACACACACACAACACACACACACAGACACATCAAACTTAACACCCCGTCGTTTTTGCGTCGGAGGTTAAAAATTTTATCGCACGTAATCGATATGCAATTTTAGTACATCACTATGCTAAAAAACATAACCTTTATTAGTCAACAGAAAATATTTAAAAAATAGGCAAAAATCGGTGTAGAATTGAACACGATGACGATTTCCAAAAACTACAAATAACGTTACATAATTTTAGATTATATTTACATACAAAACTATCAAAACTCACCGATGAAATGATATAATGTTTCTTTAAAATTTTCTTTTCGGCCCCTATAGGAATTACATTCTTTCACAGCACAGGACATTATAATAAAACTACGGAAAATTTATCAAAAATAACTTAAGATCAAACATTTATAAATTCTTGGAAGAAGAACACCAAAATAATAAAAATTTATCAGCCTCGTAATGTATGTTTTTGGAAAATTATGATGCGACTAAATTCAATGGTCAATTGACATAAAACATGCAAAAACAATATCTAAACAATCCATAAAGTAATGATGGTTTATGAGACGTACCTATTTAATTTGGTAGGATTAAATTTATTAAAATTTAACAAATAAGTCCATTTGACAATCAATTTAGTGACATGCTTAGAAATAATAAAAAGCAAGTGCGATTCGGTGTTTCATTTACACCTAGACAGGAGTCATTTAGGTTAGGTGAGTACAATAACTGTACCTCAAGTTAATTTTTAGCTTCAGATCTCTTAGTTAATAGATCAATGATAGATACACTTTTGCATTTAGTGGATCGAATAATTGTAAATATGTACACCAAGTCAAACTACTTGTGGATTAATTATTATTGCGAGTACCTACTTTCATTGCCGGTCAGGACCACTTTCTAAGATCATTCTAATAAGGCTTCGCTCGAATATTTCTGAGAAAGCAAAATCTATAATATAATAAAACTGTAACAGATCCAATTCTGTACATTGAAGATATTTTGAAATTTTTTATTGGAGGGCACTCTATAATCGATACTGAAGCCAAAACTGCAATTTTTTTCATTTTTGTCTGTCTGTCTGTCTGTCTGTCTGTCTGTCTGTATCTTGGCCGCGCATCACGCCGAAACTACTGAATGGATTCGAATGAAACTTGGTACGATTTGAGTTTATACTCCGAGGTAGGACATAGGATACTCTTTATTCCGAAATTCACCACGGTTCCTTAGGGAGAGGGGATGAAAGTTAAAACGTGTATTTAGCTGTAATTCATTAACGCGTTGTTCGATTTCACTCATTCTTTTTTGTTAGAAAGGTAGTACTTTATATATTGTCCCGTAAATATTTCAAGGTCATAGGTTTGTTAGTTCAGAAATGACAGACATTTATTGGGTTCAAATAACTTGGGACCCGGATCTTTGAACGTACGGCTTATTTTAAACTGGCGTGCGTTTAAATTTATGTTTGTTGGTCTGTCTATTTGTTTCAACTAATCTCAGAAACGGCTGGATCGATTTGAACGGAACTTTCAATGGCAGATAGGTGTTGTTATAAGGAGTAACTTAGGCTACATTTAGTTTAAGTACATAAAAAGAATTATGGGATCGGTTCCAATCCTATATAAAACCTATAAACACGCGAACGAAGTCGCGGGGGTCAGCTAGTAAGTGAATATAATATCATAGTACTTACAAGATTAATAACTAGTTTGAGACGTGTCAAAGCGAGTTTGATTGCACCAATAACAGCGGTTTTTTTTATAGGAATAGCGGGCCACCTGATGTTAAGTGATTGCCGCCGCCCATGAACATTAGCAGCACCTGAGGAACCACTAATGCGTTGCCGGCTTTTGAGGAAAGGGACTGGCTCTTCAGCTCGGCTGCCGGAACACACGGATGCTTTGCGGCAGATTACGGCTGAAGTGTGGTCGCTAGCCAGGCGGATTCGGGGTAGGATCCTACCACAAAGCGGTGATACAATCCAGATTAAGTTGTGTGGTATCAGGCACAACGACCCGTAGAGGGGACTGAGAGAGTCAAGGCCTCGTTAGCATATTGGCAGGGTGTTTCTAATGAACTTTTGCAGGCGCTTTCGATCGTCAAGTAAATCTATGTACCTACCATTGGTTCGGAATGCAGTTTCAACGAAGAACAAGCAAAAAACTCGGCGGTTGCTCTTCAATAAATTCAAAAAAATTGAATTAAAAATGTTATGCTGTGTACATAATTAAACTATCAACAGGATAAAGGTATGTTATCAGTCCGTGGGCGTTTCCGTAAAACAGAACACCATTTTCATCATTTGGCAATGCAAAAACACCGCGTCGGATAAAGCTTACACTAGCGGCACGCTATGATGGCCGGTTTGACACATTACAATAGTGATGTGGAATGTCAATTTATTCTCGAACAAAAAACAATTAAGTTTTGTTTTTGTACCTGATTAAATAGGTTTAATAAAACAAAAATGTATATGTTTATTTAATTTATTTGAACGAACTGAATATTTGAACGAAAATGAATATACATACTTTATATGCACACAAGAAACATATGAATAAAATTTTTGTCTGTCTGTCTGTCTGTCTGTCTGTCTGTCTGTCTGTCTGTCTGTCTGTCTGTCTGTCTGTTTGAACGGGCTAATCTTCGGAACGGCTGAACCGATTTTGACGGGACTTTCACATACAAGTAGAGAATTAACCAGGGAGTGACATAGGCTACTTTTTTAACCGACTTTCAAAAAAGGAGGAGTTGTGTTTTTCTACCTATGTACACCGATATCTCCGAGATTTCTAAACCGATTTGCGTAATTTTTTTTTTAATCGATAGAGAAACATTGCGACACTGTCCTACAAAAAATTTGGATTCCAACTCCTCAATCCTGATGCTGTAGGGGATCTGATCCCCAAAACTAATGGGATTTAGGCACTGTCGGTTATTTAAATTGATATTGGGGATACCAATTAGACTTTATTGTTGAATGACCTCGAGTAGGTACATGTCCAACTCCTCAACCCTGATGCTGTAAGGAATTGCATTCCGAAATCGTAAGGATCCCACGGAATTTTTCCGTTTTGTGGACGGGTTACTACTTACTACAGATAGGCTACTTTTTGTTCTGGAAAATCAAAGTTCCCACGAGAGTTTTACAAACCTAAATACACACGGGCGAAGCCGTGGGCATCATCTAGTAATAAATAAAATTGAAGTGTCTGTCTGTAATATCGAAATAACTACCTCGTATTAAGCTCATATGGTTATTTGAACGATACTATAACCGAATCATACGTTTTTAAAATTTTTGTCTGTCTGTCTGTCTGTCTGTCTGTCTGTCTGTCTGTCTGTCTGTTTGAACGGGCTAATCTTTGGAACGGCTGAACCGATTTTGACGAGACATTCACATACAAGTAGAGAATTAACCAGGGAGTAACATAGGCTACTTTTTTAACCGACTTTCAAAAAAGGAGGAGTTGTGTTTTTCTACCTATGTACACCGATATCTCCGAGATTTCTGAACCGATTTGCGTATTTTTTTTTTATCGATAGAAAAACATTGCGACAAAAAATTTGGATTCCAACTCCTCAATCCTGATGCTGTGGGGGATCTGATCCCCAACACTAATGGGATTTAGGCACTGTCGGTTATTTGAATTGATATTGGGGATACCAATTAAAGACTTTATTGTTGAATGACCTCGAGTAGGTACATGTCCTTGTGCAACTCCTCAACCCTGATGCTGTAAGGAATTGCATTCTGAAATCGTAAGGATCCCACGGAATTTTTTCGTTTTGGGGACGGGTTACTACAGATAGGCTACTTTTTGTTCTGGAAAATCAAAGTTCCCACGAGATTTTTACAAACCACACGGGCGAAGCCGTGGGCATCATCTAGTTTGCAATAAAGGTGGAAGAGCAGTAATCAAAAACTATTCCAAATAAATTGAAAGCATTAAGTAGGTAGTTGCTTAGAAGCCCTTGACATAATATCGTGATACCCTACATGACCTCGTAACTCCACTTTAAAATTACAACCCTTCCATTTCGGCCCATCTATACTAATAAATAAAATTGAAGTGTCTGTCTGTAATACTAATAAATAAAATTGAAGTGTCTGTCTGTAATTTCGAAATAACTACCACATATTAAGCTCATATGGTTATTTGAACGATACCATAACCGAATCACACGTTTTTAAAATTTTTGTCTGTCTGTCTGTCTGTTTGAACGGGCTAATCTTCGGAACGGCTGAACCGATTTTGACGGGACCTTCACATACAAGTAGAGAATTAACCAGGGAGTAACATAGGCTACTTTTTTAACCGACTTTCAAAAAAGGAGGAGTTGCGTTTTTCTACCTATGTACACCGATATCTCCGAGATTTCTGAACCGATTTGCGTAATTTTTTTTTATCGATAGAGAAACATTGCGACCCTGTTCTATAAAAAATTTGGATTCCAACTCCTCAATCCTGATGCTGTAGGGGACCTAATCCCCAAAACTAATGGGTTTTAGAAACTTTCGGTTATTTAAATTGATATTGGGGGTACCAATTAAAGACTTTATCGTTGAATGAACTCGAGTAGGTACATATCCAACTCCTCAACCCTGATGCTGTAAGGAATTGTATTCCGAAATCGTGGGGATCCCACGGGATTTTTCCGTTTTGGGGACGGGTTTCTACAGATAAGCTACTTTTTGTTCTGGAAAATCAAAAGTTCCCACGGGATTTTTAAAAACCTAAATCCACACGGGCGAAGCCGTGGGCATCATCTAGTTTGAAATAAAGTAGCGCAAGCATTATTTAAATATTCCTAATTTCAAGTCGATAGCATTAGTAATTACGAAAAAAAAAACAACTGTAACAGACAGACGGACACAGGGACAAAATTTCATCAAAAGTCCTAACGCAAACGAGAGCCTCGCTGAGTTGATAACGACTTGCTGAAAATGAAATACAAACCCGAGAACTGTTCGAGTTTTGTTTTGTTTTGAACCGTAGGCTACAACAGATAAGGCTGAGTTTAGGTTGTTATGTTTAAAATAAGCTGCGCCTCGGCGCCAGTGTACTCCGTTTGTTTGTATGCCTACAAATTTTAGGTTTGTTTTTTAATCGTTTCAGTACGGAACCCTAAAAATCATGCCCAAAGTTTTAAGTTTAATATTTGTATTGGGAGCGTTGATGAAATAAATTGATTACATATGAATGTTTTTATATGTCATAATATTATAATAACCTAATAATTAAGAATATTTTCTCAATTTCAAAGTTCACGGTCAAAATTTGAAATACTCTATTACAAATTACGCAAATACAGAGATCGACAAAGTTATTTAGAAAACGCAAAAGCTCTCGAACATATTTTAACTTTTACATGCGAGTCGTATAGAGAGTCGTTTCTTGAGTATTTACTATTTGAGTACTTTTCAAGTAAGTTATTAAATGAGTGCAGATATATTTCAGTGTTATTCGAAAGCACAATAATATGATACCTATTATATAAAGAAGAAAAAAAATTTCAACATGATAAATGATAATACTTTCAAAGCGCGAGTTACGCTCCAATTACTTTGTTTAAAAAAATAATACAATATACCCTTAGTACAAGTTACCCACTTTGATAATAACTCTGTGTAATAACTCGATAGATACGTTGATTTTCGTGTATCGAGACACCGCGAAATTCATCAATCTATATCTATCTATACTAATAAATAAAATTGAAGTGTCTGTCTGTAATATCGAAATAACTACCTCATATTAAGCTCATATGGTTATTTGAACGATCCTATAACCGAATCACACGTTTTTAAAATTTTTGTCTGTCTGTCTGTCTGTCTGTTTGAACGGGCTAATCTTTGGAACGGCTGAACCGATTTTGACGGGACTTTCACATACAAGTAGAGAATTAACCAGGGAGTAACATAGGCTACTTTTTTAACCGACTTTCAAAAAAGGAGGAGTTGTGTTTTTCTACCTATGTACACCGATATCTCCGAGATTTCTGAACCGATTTGCGTAATTTTTTTTTAATCGATAGAGAAACATTGCGACACTGTCCTACAAAAAATTTGGATTCCAACTCCTCAATCCTGATGCTGTAGGGTATCTGATCCCCAAAACTAATGGGATTTAGGCACTGTCGGTTATTTAAATTGATATTGGGGATACCAATAAAGACTTTATTGTTGAATGACCTCGAGTAGGTACATGTCCAACTCCTCAACCCTGATGCTGTAAGGAATTGCATTCCGAAATCGTAAGGATCCCACGGAATTTTTCCGTTTTGTGGACGGGTTACTACTTACTACAGATAGGCTACTTTTTGTTCTGGAAAATCAAAGTTCCCACGAGATTTTTACAAACCTAAATACACACGAGCGAAGCCGTGGGCATCATCTAGTACTTATCTATACATATAATAAAATCGTAGAATTGCCGTATCTGTACATTAAAGATTTTTGCAAAATAATAACTGGGGGGTGTTAGGGATAAGTAATGGAACATAAAAAAGCTATTTTTGAAATTTTTGTCTGTTTGTCTGTTTGTCGGTTTGTCTGTTTGTCTGTTTGTCTATCTGTTTATCTGTTTGTCTGTTTGTCTGTATGTTTGTGCGCGCATCACGCAAAAACTACTGAATGGATTGAAATGAAACTCGGCATACTTTAAGTTCATACTACGGAGTAACATATAGGATACTTTTTATCCCGAAATTTAGCACGGTTCCCTTGGGAGAGGGGATGAAAGTCAAAATGTGTACTTAGCTGTAATTCGTTAACGGGTGGTCCGATTTCATTCATTCTTTTTTTGTTAGAAAGGAAATACTTCAAAGATTACTGGCTAATCTCTGAAAGGCTGGACCGATTTTGATGGGACTTTCACTGGTGGATGTTTACATTTTGATCTATCTAAACATCCGCCAGTGAACTTTTAACAGTTTTTAGCAAGATATGAGCTCAAAAGAGCTTAGGAAAGACAAAATGATTTTCACGGGAGTTTTAAAAATCAATATCTACGCGAACGAAGTCGCGGGTTTCCACTTGTTTTTAATAAATAAAATTGAAGTGTCTGTCTGTAATATCGAAATAACTACCTCTTATTAAGCTCATATGGTTATTTGAACGATACTATAACCGAATCACACGTTTTTAAAATTTTTGTCTGTCTGTCTGTCCGTCTGTCTGTCTGTCTGTCTGTTTGAACGGGCTAATCTTTGGAATGGCTGAACCGATTTTGACGGGACTTTCACATACAAGTAGAGAATTAACCAGGGAGTAACATAGGCTACTTTTTTAACCGACTTTCAAAAAAGGAGGAGTTGTGTTTTTCTACCTATGTACACCGATATCTCCGAGATTTCTGAACCGATTTGCGTAATTTTTTTGTTTAATCGATAGAGAAACATTGCAACACTGTCCTACAAAAAATTTGGACTTCCAACTCTTCAATCCTGATGCTGTAGGGGATCTGATCCCCAAAACTGATCCCCAAAACTAATGGGATTTAGGCACTGTCGGTTATTTAAATTAATATTGGGGATACCAATTAAAGACTTTATTGTTGAATGACCTCGAGTAGGTACATGTCCAACTCCTCAACCCTGATGCTGTAAGGAATTGCATTCCGAAATCGTAAGGATCCCACGGAATTTTTCCGTTTTGTGGACGGGTTACTACTTACTACAGATAGGCTACTTTATGTTCTGGAAAATCAAAGTTCCCATGAGATTTTGACAAACCTAAATACACACGGGCGAAGCCGTGGGCATCATCTAGTCTACTATATAAAAATAAGTCGGGTTTTCCTTCCTGACGCTATAACTCCAGAACGCACGAACCGATTTCCACGGTTTTGCATTCGTTGGAAAGGTCTCGGGCTCCGTGAGGTTTATAGCAAAGAAAAACACGCGAACGAAGTCGTGGGGGTCAGCTAGTATTATGTATATATTTTATATTCGTAGGACTGAATTTACAACTTTGAAACCTTCAGAGGGCTCAGTATAAGTTTTTAAGATAACTGTGTGCCATTTCAAATGGGACGGAAGTTAATGAAATGAAATGGTAAAAGGATGGAAGTTTTCCGTCCCTTTCTCGTCCATACTTGTTACACAGTTAACGTTAACTCGAAAAATTACACCCGGCCCTGTCCGTTTCACGATCACGTCGTTCCGATACTTGAAATCTATGAGAGCTGTCGAGATGCGCAAACTCGTACTAAAGGTAATGAACAAAGTGTTTTAATTTAAAGTTAGGTAGGCTACCAGTTTTGACGTCAAAAGTTGTTACGTAAATTTTACATGTTCGGCCTTACTTAAAAATTAAGTGAGCACTCTGAGTACTTAAGGCATTATCATTTTAACACCTTAAGGCAAGCCACTAACAAAGGCAAATAAAAACTGCAAACATTTTAATGTGACAAACACGTTTATTTCTAGTCGCACACAGCCTCACGACCGTAGTTGTAAGAAACACGCTTTATCCATTTAGATTATTATAATACGAGGTCTATCATACATTGAATTTTATGTTACCGCTTATATATCTACTGTCATAACTAGATTCGTAATGATATGATATAAATAAATTAGCTTTCTAACTCCGTTTATCTGAGCAGATTTACACTGGAAAATCTATGTAATAATTCATTGGCCATCGACTTAATATTAGATATAGAATCACGGAATAAGAACCCTATGAACGTCGGCAGTTATCTAACAAAATATGTAAATTAGTTTTTTCATAAACAGACCTCTACTGGTAAATGTGGCCCCGCATGTATCGCCAAAACGACGTAATTTAACAGTCAATAATTCGATTAAAACGAAATGGTGTATAAAAAAATTTTAAGAGGTGTAATTCCCAGTCTTTAATCTGTAAAATAAAATACTTATTATACGTAAAGTGGGTTCTTATACCGCGGAATAATATTATTACTTATTTATAGATAAATATTAAAAGTAGTGTTACAAGTACAAAGTTAAAGTTCGTACTATGCCACCTTTGTTTATTTAATGTTATAGATGGAATGTTTGAGCGGTGAAACGCGGCATTTGGCAACGCGTCCCCGACCTTTCGTTGCACATGCAGCGACAACGGATCGTCTTCGGCACGTCTTCGGCACGCCTTCGACCCGCGGTTTAAAGGTCGCATACAGGAAGCACCTTAACATAATCATACACTTACTTATACTTAGATATTATAAGAATAAACAAAGCTATCTACATTGCGCATTATCACTGAAATGACCACGAGGTCAAAGGTAACTTTTAATATTTGGTAATGTTACACGCATCAGTCTGAGTGTCCCTAGATGACTTTCAGGGCCTAGGGCCGAAAACCCTGCGACGACTAGGCGAGCAGATGTGCCAGAGCGAATACTAGCAGAGAGGCGGCTAGCGTGGGAGTAGCCGCAGCTGCGTGCGGAGGCGTGGGCGTCGCGGGCATCAGATCCTCGGCGAATACGTAACTTTTTAGACCAGTGTGGGACCTCAGAATCCTATAGTTAACTTCGTCCACGGACACTTGGTTCTTGACGAAATTGTACAACCTGTTCACGATAACGTACAAGTTGCCGCGATCGTCGAAAGTGAAACGGTCTACCCATTGGATGTAATTTGGATCACGCGCGATCGTCCGTTGACCGTTGTGGAAATCGACAGTGGTATTCCATTCAGCGATGGTTGAATTGCCAATCAGTCCGAAAAATAGCGTGCCCGTCGAATCCATTTTCATACCGTCGGTTTGTGAGGGTTTGGTACCAAGATCGACAACATAGGGTCGCAGAGCTCCTTCTCCTTTGAGAGCCAACGATTCATTTCGTAGTACAGATGCGTTGATCGCGTACAAATGGAAGCTCGAAAGCGGGCAGTAGTAGACCGTTCGGTCCACAGTCTCATTCTCAGTTAAGAACTGCGGTCCCATAGCGATGCCGTCGACGTTCACGGGCAGGTTCACTGTGGTGCCATTGATGCGGAATATTGCAGCTTCCGGAACCGACGACATTGACTTTGTGTCACGCAACTTCCACGACTTTTTGTCGCTCAGTCGAAACACGATGATACCTGGATCCACGGCGCTGTTGTCGGTAATGTACGCGAAATCACCATCACGATTGTCAACCACTAGGTCGTTTAAATACGTCGTGCTCGGGTTCGCCACGTCTGCGGGCAGCGGGTACCGCTCCAGTTTGTTCTCACCCGTTTTCAGATCAATCAACACTATCGAAGGCGGACACTTGTCGTCCGGATTTTGGGACAGAGTACCGACGCGTCCGTTGTCCAGGATCCACATGATGCCGTTGCGATCGATTTCGATGTTCTGCACGAACTGTAGAGCGTAACAATCCCCCAGGGTGTTATCGCTCCAGCTCGGGAACGGCCTCAGCTTCGGGGCCGTGTCGTTCTGATTCGCCGGGATAGAGGCGAGCGTGGCCGGCACGCCCTCGAGCATTCGGGGGAGGGTCAAATATATGTTATCCTTGTAAAAGTTGATTCCGGATATGAGCACGTTTTGGGGGATGTAGCGGCTGGTGTTGAGGTAGGTCTCGCGGTCTCCCGGCGATTCCCACTCGAAGTCGATAGTCCGCCACTCGTATATGACACGGAACTGCTCGCGATGCTGCGCCGGCGGGCGCGGCTTATCCTGTGCCGCCGCAGCGGCGACGATCGCGATCAACACTACTAGTTGCATGGTTCGGGCTTCGACTCGGTTGCGTGCAGCGCAGTCGGCGCGAGCGATGTGACTGACGCCCGACCACCTCACGGGCCACGGCTCGCCGACCGCCGTACGTACGGAGTACGGACAGCTCACCTCACCGTGCATACACTCCGCGTGTCACTACGCTACGTCATTGTTATTGACGACTCATTAATGGATTCCGCTACCTTGGATCGAGGATTATCTCGGCTCGATACAGACTCACTGTAATTGTGTTCGAGCGAATGAATAGACACATACCGGAAAGGGTGCACGAAGGTCACGCGTTTCACCCCTGCTAGACGGAGGGTCCGCCAGTCTGGCCGTTTATGTATAAATCGTACAGAGGGAATCGATTCGAGTGCTCGTTGAGCCCCGCTTTTCAAAACATGCAAAGGTGTATTAATCCTTGTTAAGTTGGATTTGAACACCCCACGGTTTAATAAAACTTAGGGTAACTTCTCGCTTAATCCGTAGCTTTTAAATGTACCTACCTAACGCATAAGGTTTAGCTTGTAGCTGTAAAATAACTACTTAACTACTTAGATTTACAAAAATGTACAAAAGGTTGGTTGAATGGTAGGTATCTTAAATAATAATAATAATAATCTATACTCTATACTAATAAATAAAATTGAAGTGTCTGTCTGTAATATCGAAATAACTACCTCATATTAAGCTCATATGGTTATTTGAACGCTACCATAACCGAATCACACGTTTTAAAAATTTTTGTCTGTCTGTCTGTCTGTCTGTCTGTCTGTCTGTCTGTCTGTCTGTTTGAACGGGCTAATCTTTGGAACGGCTGAATCGATTTTGACGGGACTTTCACATACAAGTAGAGAATTAACCAGGGAGTAACATAGGCTACTTTTTTAACCGACTTTCAAAAAAGGAGGAGTTGTGTTTTTCTACCTATGTACACCGATATCTCCGAGATTTCTGAACCGATTTGCGTAATTTTTTTTTTAATCGATAGAGAAACATTGCGACCCTGTTCTATAAAAAATTTGGATTCCAACTCCTCAATCCTGATGCTGTAGGGGACCTAATCCCCAAAACTAATGGGTTTTAGAAACTTCCGGTTATTTAAATTGATATTGGGCGTACCAATTAAAGACTTTATCGTTGAATGAACTCGAGTAGGTACCTACATATCCAACTCCTCAACCCTGATGCTGTAAGGAATTGTATTCCGAAATCGTGGGGATCCCACGGGATTTTTCCGTTTTGGGGACGGGTTTCTACAGATAAGCTACTTTTTGTTCTGGAAAATCAAAAGTTCCCACGGGATTCTTAAAAACCTAAATCCACACGGGCGAAGCCGTGGGCATCATCTAGTAAGTAGATAATTATGAAGGGACTTTGTAATTATAGAAAGACTCACTTGTATTTACTTTGAAAATGAAATGGGATCGTGGTCAAGAGAAAATGTCCGTCATAGGAAAATCATTTTCCAAAGAGTATTAAGTGATCAAACTTAACTAAAAGATTTCATACCAGACTGAGAATTATTGACAAGGCAAGTCTATGAGGTCTACTGTATTTCACTGTACCTACCTACCATAGTTATACAGGTAGATAATACAGGTATAATATCAAAGGCGGATCAAAGGTAGAGTGGATGTTCCTAAGCCCGGCCCCCGCTCCAAAAGTTGGCACTCCATTCTATTTCTGTCAATATTTGCGTTTTGGTGCCGCTTAGGAACAATAAGTAGTTATTTTTTTAGCTTTAGCTTGCTCTAATGGGAAAATAGATTTAAAATAAGGCAGCAAGTTTAGCACCTTTGGAGCGGGGGCCGAGCTTAGGAGCATCCACCCTAGTACCTACCTAGTACAGCGTATTGAACAACAAAATTATTGGTAAACTGTACAAGTATGACTCTATATAAACCTACTACGAAATTGCTTCACACTAGATGAGTCAGGAGTGGGAACAGGTTAATTTTCTGAGTCATATCAACAATAGAACCATTCTTGTATTGGCACATCATGCATAAAATTAAAGAGACCAAAAAACTAACAATACATTTTGATTAATCTAAACTTGTTTCTAGATTTACGAAGATAAAACTTGGAGATTTTCCTCAACAAATGATCAAATACCAGCCCAGTACTATCCGATATAATAAATATTAGATAAATATACGGTAGTTTACCTATCAATTCTTATTTATTTTACAAGCGAATACCAGCGACTTCATTCGCGTGGTTATATTATATTGCTTTTTATTTTTCCGAAGCTCCTCCAAGCGTGTTAAGCTCATACCTTGCTGGCATCTGTCAGTGAAAGTCCCATCAAAATCGATCCAGCCATTAGCCGGAACAAATAGACACACACAAAGCACGCCAGCTAAGATGATAATCCATACGTTTAAAGAAAATCTTGTACAATCCGGGTTCCAAGTTATATGGAATACTGAGGGTTGTATATATTGTGATTGCTATAATTTCTGAACTACAAAACCCATGACTTTGAGGTATGTACGAAATATTTTTTAAAGTATCTCCTTTCTACACCCCTTCTAACAAAAAAATAATGAATGAAATTGGACTAGGTACGCGTTAATGAATTACAGCTAAGTACATATTACTAAGTACATATAACATATACTTACAAGAGACTGACTCTGACTTGGTTGATTTTTAGAGTAAAAATATAACTACGTTTTGATGAGTAGCGCTTCTGTGAATAAGAAAAGAAACTAATAAAGAGTAGAAATATAAATGGAAAAGTTCCATAATCAAATAAACTTTTACAAATGACATAGAATTGAATCTACCATTTTAAGTGGAGTTTTATTATAATTCCACTTAATTTCAATTAAATAAAAGATTCCACAAAAGTGGAATTATCTATAGTTCTATACTAATATAATAAAGCGGAAGATTTTGTTTGTTTGAACGCGCTAATCTCAATAATATGTAAGTGATCCTTGAGTGCTATAGCACTCAAGGATCACTTACATATCCAACGGTGAAAGAATTTTTGAAATCGGTCCAGTAGTTATTGAGATTAGCTCGCGTTCAAACAAACAAAATCTTCCGCTTTATTATATTAGTATAGAACTATAGATAATTCCACTTTTGTGGAATCTTTTATTTAATTGAAATTAAGTGGAATTATAATAAAACTCCACTTAGCACTCAAGGATCACTTACATATCCAACGGTGAAAGAATTTTTGAAATCGGTCCAGTAGTTATTGAGATTAGCTCGCTCGCGCCTATGTTTTAAGTCAGGGCATTATCTATCTCCATTCAAAATTTCAGCCAAATCTGTTCAGTAGTTGCGACGTTATAGAGTAACAAACATCCAAACATCCAAACATCTAAACATCCAAACATTCAAATATCCGCACTTTCACATTTAGATAATTATTTAATAACTAAATAGCTTTACATTATTTATTTATTTATTTATTTATTTAGTTATTAATTTAGTATTTATTTAATTGCCTTCGGCCACCAGAGGGCGCAGCTGTCGTACCGAGATTCCGCCTGCGGCCGTCAGAGGTCATTGCAATTGCTTCGAGTTTCCAGCTCCGGCCGCAAGAGTTTTGACTATGAGAGGGCACTGCAATCGCTTCGAGTTTCCGGCTTACGCCGCTAGAGGGCGCTGCGGTCATTTTTAGTTTCCAGTTTTGACCGCACGAGGGCGCTGCAATCACTTCAAGTTTCTGGCCTAGGCCGCCAGAGAGCGCTGCGATCGTTTTTTAGTTTCCAGTTTTTGCCGCAAGAGGGCACTGTGATCGTTTTAATTTCCAGTTTTGGCCGCAAGAGGGCGCTGCAATCGTTTTGTAGTTTCCAGTTTTGGCTGCTAGAGGGCGCTGCTATTGCTCCAAGTTTCCGGCTTAGACCGCCAGAGGGCGCTGAGATCATTTTTAGTTTCTAGTTTTGTCCGCCAGAGGGCGCTGCGATCGTTTTTAGTTTCCAGTTTTGGCTGCTAGATGGCGCTGCTATTGCTTCAAGTTTCCGGCTTAGGCCACCAGAGGGCGCTGTGATCGTTTTTAGTTTCCCGTTTTGGCCGCCAGAGAGCGCTGCGGTCGTTTCTAGCTTCCAGTTTTGGCCGCTAGAGGGCGCTGCAATCGTTTTTTATAGTTTCCAGTTTTGGCTGCTAGGGGGTGCTACTATTGCTTCAAATTTCCGGCTTAGGCCACCAGAGGGCGCTGTGATCGTTTTTTAGTTTCCAGTTTTGGCCGCCAAACGGCGCTATGATCGCTTCAAGTTTGACCGACAGAGGGCGCTGCAATCGTTTTTAGTTCCCATTAAAACTTTCATCCCCTATTTTACCACCCTTAAAAGCAGATTTTTCAAAATAACAGACTTTTATTATTTAAAACCCAAACTTAGTACAGCTGAAAATGCCGACTGTGTGCTTACAGTATACTATAAGCACACGAGTAGATAAGTACAGAGGGGAAGCTTCTACAAGCGGCCCACTGTAGGTACACTCACACATATGCGCACGTTTGTCACCCAACTGTACCGGTTAGTGGAACGAGCGGGCTCCGGGCGTCCGTGAACCGTTGGTGAGTGTGTTTATGTGAATGTACCTACAGCGGGCCGTTTGTATGAAGCTTCCTCTCTGTACCTACTTATCTACTCGTGTGCTATAAGTATACTATTAACCGAATCACAATGACTTCAGAGTAAAATGGACCTAAAATAAGAGTCTTTGGGTTCATTTTGCTCTGAAGTCATTTGTGATTCGATCAATAGTATAATTATAGTATACTTTTAGTTTTGGAGCGCTTCAAACTGCGACTAAGCACTGAGATTACAGATTCCGTTCGTATCAGATTAATTCTTACTTCGTTTGAATTGAATCACTTGGAACTATGTACATGTGGCAGCGAATGTGCAAAGAATACAGTAAAAGAGGAAGTATTTAAGGATAATTCGTATCTACGGCAGTCTGCAATCAATCGAATGGAAACAAGCGGAAATTGAAAATGTGCCGATTGTTAAACAATTTATAATAGCTCAAGAATAGCTCATATAAATTAAGTAATTGATTGCGTTTTTTTTTTGTGATAAGTAAAGATTGTTTCAGTAGTTGAGCCGTGAAAAGGTACCATCTAACCAGGGGCGTAGCTACCGCCGTATCTGCCGTAGGTATCAATTATACGGGGCCCCCAGGCCACGGGGGCCCCCGACGTGCGTAAGCAAAAATTAACAAAAACTTCCCAAATTTTTGTTTATTTCAGAAATGACAAAAGCAATTTCGTTTTTTTTCCGCGTAAAGCGTGCGTTCAAGAGTTCTTCAGCTATAAATCTTCTATAATATATGTAATAAAACTGTAACAGATCCAATTCTGTAGGTACATTGAAGATATTTTGAAAATTTTTATTGGAGGGCACTCTATAATCGATACTGAAGCCAAAACTGCAATTTTTTTCATTTTTGTCTGTCTGTCTGTCTGTCTGTCTGTCTGTCTGTATCTTGGCCGCGCATCACGCCGAAACTATTGAATGGATTCAATTGAAACTTGGTACGATTTGAGTTTATACTCTGAGGTAGGACATATGATACTTTTTATCCCGAAATTCAGCACGGTTCCCTTGGGAGAGGGGATGAAAGTTAAAACATGTATTTAGCTGTAATTCATTAACGCGTTGTTCGATTTCACTCATTCTTTTTTCGTTAGAAAGGTATTACTTTACATATTGTCCCGTAAATATTTCAAGGTCATAGGTTTTTTAGTTCAGAAATGACAGACATTACAACATCAGTATTGGGTTCAAATAACTTGGGACCGGGATCTTTGAACGTACGGCTTATTTTAGACTGGTGTGCGTTAAAATTTATGTTTGTCGGTCTGTTTATTTGTTCCAGCTAATCTCCGAAACGGCTGGATCGATTTTAATGGAACTTTCAATGTTATAAGGAGTAAGAGGCTACATTTAGTTTAGGTACATAAAAGAATTATGGGATCCGATCCGATCCTATATAAAACCTATAAACACGCGAACGAAGTGGCGGGGGTCAGCTAGTAATTTAATAAATCAGTTGGCCGAAAAAAAAAACAAGGAGAGTATATATATAATTTGAATTGTTTGTAAAAATTTTAGAAAAAGTGACAGATAAATAATTATGATGAATAAATATTGCTTTTAATGTTATGCAAACATTTATTTTCTTTTGTGAGAAATCTTTAGTCTTTACTCTTCATAAGGGCCCCCAAACAAATTTTTATACGGGGCCCCGCCAAGGTACGCTACGCCACTGCATCTAACTCTCTGGTTCTAAAACCAGACAAAGAGACACACGGTAGGTATTAGTAAATATAGATTTATATAGATTTTTTAACAGATAAGAAGTTTGCGTATTGTTACAAACACTTGATGGCCAGTGACATTACAGTCTATTATTAATAGGAGTGGCAGTATATTATTACAGTCTATTATATCAACAAAATCTCTATTTACCTTTGTCTAAACGGATCCTTCGTGACCCAGTGCATTAACTGTTGTAAGCTCTATGACCTACGATAACTCCTAAGGTCTGTGCGTAAGACAATGATTCGCAAGTGCTAAAATTTAGTCTCTTATTGTTCGAAGGCTGTTCAACCGCCGACCTCAATATATTAAGCTGCACCTCACCATAAATTAAATCAGTTGCATCGGATTATGACCTCTATGGCCTTGAAATAAGAATGTTCAATGTAAAACGAGTAATTTCAAATTCAATAGCGCGCCATGTCTGACGCCAAAGGATCTTCCGTAGACGCGGTCCGCTTGTCATTAGCTTTATTATAAGTTATAACCACTTTGTACTAGCTATTATCCTTAATACGTAGATGGCTATTGGTTATAATGGATTTGCATATTCAATTGCTAGGTATACCTAGATAAAATAACAATATTATTAAGATGCTAGTTAATTAGAATTGATAAGTACCTAAGTATATATCTATATTATCAATAGCTATCGTCGTCGCAAACTGAATAATGTCCACTGCTGGACATAAGTCTCTTGAAAAGACTTCCACACGCTGCTATGACCTAGTGACTCATCTGATGTGGTTTGCCCACTTACTGGGAGGTCTGCAAACACATTGTTTTTCTGTGCAAGATCGCCATTCTAGCACCTCGCAACCCCAACATCTGTGGGTTCTTTAAACTCTGTGGAGATAGTATCTAGCATATTGACCTGTATTAAAAATACCACTTATATCAGAGGTCCCAAACTTTTTTTCTCATAGACTTTCTTTAGCTAGTTCCGGTGGACCCCCTTCAGCTACATTTCTACCATATTCCCAAATCTCGACAAAAAATGTGAAGATTAGATCTTACTATGGAAATTTGCGTTGCGGCTGAGTTCCAACCACAAATTAATAGTTTTCGAAAAGTGCGAATTGATTGTACTGTGAGTAGATGTCAAAAAAGTAAAGTTCTGTAAAGTACAGTTAAGTACTGAATATGAAATATGCAAGTTCTTACAAGTAACAGTCCCTGAGCTTCTTAAAATATTATCTGCCTACATTGTTAGGTGAAGTTAAGCTAACATTTTAGTTCTTCACTATCGAAAGCAGATAAATTTTCGTGGATGCCCGCTTACGACTTGTGAACCCCCATTTTTTTGTCACGCCAACATAGACTCCCGTCGAGTCTCCCGTGGACCCTTGGGGGTCCACCTGGACCACTTTGGGAAGTACTGACTTATATCATAGTATTTTTAATTAATCCTTTATTTTATCTTCAAGTTAATGTGAAGTTTTTTTTTACCTACAACATTGACTGACTTCTGTAGATGTGTAGTATAACTAGTATACATAGAATATGCCTGCAACATTTGTCGATCTCATAGGCTTATCCTATTAACAGTATCACTCTACTGGAATAAATAGATATTCATAAATTGAATTAAAATATTATGTATGGAAGCTCACGTAGGTCGCCTCTACCCGCCTCTACGGCGTAGACCTTCCCCTAAATATTTAAAAAACTTCCTGTCTCGAGTTTCCCGAAACCAGTAATTTTTCTGAGAAAATAATGTAAATTTCAGAAAAATGATTGGTTTCGGAAAACTCGAGAAAGGAAGTTTTGGAAATATTTAGGGGAAGGTCTACGCCGTAGAGGCGGGTAGAGGCGACCTACGTGAGCTTCCATAGTAGTAGGTAAATAATAAATCATATACATAGTCGTCTCGTGTTCGATTTTGTTTATATTAAAGTGACGCTGGTGTTTTGTTTATCTTATAAAAATAACAAAGCCGACATGGATGTCTCTATTACATACATAGATATACACGTACATGCTAGACAAAGGCAACCAAGCGTCCATGCATGTTAATTTATATGAGCCAAATGTAGGTAAGTACCTATAAGTATATAAGTACTAACTTACTAGGAAGCGATTTCCTTCCTTACTTCAGTAGTATACAACACGGGAAGTACTAAGTATAGGTAAGTAACTACCTGTATCTTAATAAAAAAGGTAATGGAATTAGACGCAGATGAGTAGACAAATATGTCTTAAACCTATCATAGTAGATTTCTTTAGAGTTAAAATTACTTACATAATTGAAACTTTAAGTACGTGGGTAAAAGTTTGACTTTTTATATTTAAAGTTGCCGATGCCCGCGATTTCGTCCGCGTGGATTCTTAATATAAATCTCATACAAACTTTCAACCCCTAATTATAAATAATAACCTACCTATGACCCTATTTATATAATATATACTTAACAGTTAAATTTTTAACCCCCCTTAGGGTCTAATTTTCAAAAATCCTTCCTTATCGGTTGCCTACGTCATAATAGCTGAGTAGGTACCTACTGCATGACTTTCAGTGCAATGCGTCCAGTGTTTTGAGTTGTGAGTTGATAGATCAGTCAGTCAGTCACCTTTTCCTTTTATATATTTAGAAACGTACACGATTTTTAGGCCTTTAATTCAAAATTCGCCATGAAAAAAAAAGTATTCAACGATACGTAGTAAGAATTTTTATGAAACTGTCACACCAGTTCGATCATACAGTGAACGCCACCTTTCGGTGCTTGCAAGTTGCAATATAGATGATTGAAAAAAGTTGTAGCACACGAGTAGATTATAATATCTACTCGTGTGGCTGTAGCATAGGCATGGTGATTGTAATTAATGCCATCTAGTTACAACTATAGGAAGTTTTATTACCTACTTTTATTAGTAGCGCCATCTATTGTCAAGTAGCTAATATAGTTATTATGTAGTATCTTTATTACTTACTAGATGGTTCTGCAGTTAATATATTATCATTAATTTAAAAGGAGATGTTTCATCACTGTATGAGGCCTTGGCTAGAATAGAATAGAATAGAATAGAAAAGTTTTTTATTCAAATAAACTTTTACAAGTGCTTTTGAATCGTCGATTGAGTCTACCACAGGTTCGGAATGCAGTTCCAGCCGAGAAGAACCTGTAAGAAACTCGGCGGTTGCTCTTTTTAAAAATAACATTATAACAATTATTATTATTAATGTACATGATTGAAATGCCGTCTCGCGCATTGCTGGAACGAGTTAAATCCAAGCTTTTTTATCGTTTATATAATCTTCAGTTGTATAATAAGCTTTTTTTATGAGCATACTTTTAAGAAAGTTCTTAAACTTGTGTAAAGGCAAGTCTAAGACATATTTTTTATTCGGATAAACTTTTACAAGTGCTTTTGAATCGACAAATGAATCTACCACTGGTTCGGAATGGTGCTTACAATTCTACACGCTTTGATTATCCACATGGCCAGATTGATAATGTAACTCACGAGTGCGCCCTAAAAAATGTTCACTTAAATTGGTAGGATCGTTCTCACCTACTTCAGTGTCACTTAATAAACTACGCAGTAAACAGCTCCCGAAAAATAAAAAAATATGCCGGTTTGTGCGGTGAAATTATGTCGTAATTATCCTTCACAACAAAATAAGAGGTCGAAGATCTCATATCATCAGTAAGTTTTTACATTTGAGTATGGTTTTTTGAGAAAATAGGATTTTTAATTTCGATGTTTCATAGGTACGTCGAACTGGCCGGTGATACCAGCTGAGCATTGTGGTATTTTGCACATTATTGTGCAAAAATATATTGTTGTATGATATACGTGTGAACATTAATAATTTTATTAATAAAATCAATTTGTTGCCAGTATTGAGGTAATTTGCCACAAATATAGGGAAGTCCCGGAATATTTTATTCCACTAAAAATAATTTTATTTTTAGTGGAAAATGGCAACTTTTAATTTTTCATTGTTCTTACTTATTATTGTGTTGTAAAAATATTATATTTTATGATGCACGTACGCATTGATAATAATATTATGATCAAACTCTCGGCGTTGTTGAATACCCTCGCTTGCTGATCAGGTATAAAAGTTTATTAAGATTAATAATAAATTGTATATTAACAATATTTTGAATTTTATTTTAATAAATTACGTATTCACCATAGGGAATAAAAAATAGCATAATATTATACATATAATATGATTACATGATTATAATGAAGTGGTGATGGCCTTCTTACCCACACAAACACACACCAAAAATTCCATCAGAATCGGTCCAGCCGATATTTAAATAATGAGGTAGATACCTAATGAATATTCTGTAATAAAGTAATTACTAATGCTGTTTCCATGGCAAACTATTGATTTACATTAAACAAACAGTTTTACACACACGTAGATTAAAGATAAATAATTAATAAAAACAAAATTTTATCCTACACCATACTTGATTTATCTATAAAAATTGTGCAATTGTCCAAATAACCGGTATCCCTAGGCGCGCACACATATGCGATTCGAGGTTGTATCGTACACGGCGCGATTACCGAGGTCACGCACACATAGCCAGTAGGCGCGGCCGTCTTGACGAGTAATAATATTTCGCGTTACTCCCTCTTGGGAACTCTTTGTCTACACGTTAAGAAGGGCAGACAAAAGTAGCCCCATTTCCGACGGCGGCACCCGTTCACGAGCATGACGCATGATCCAGCCATTGCTTCGCTCAACCATATTTGAGGGAACGTAACAACCCGCACCACACGACACCACCACAGAAATGTTTAAAGAGAGCGTGACATACTTAGGCTACCCATGATTAAAGCATCGAATTGAACACCAATAATCGAATACTCCTCAAGTTATAATAGCGTATAAAGCGAATAAATTAAATCCATGCTTTTTTATCATTTATATAATCTTCAATTGTATAATATGCTTTTTTCATGAGCACACTTTTAATAGAATTCTTAAACTTGTGTAAAGGCAAATCTAAGATTTGTTGTGGAATTTTGTTATAGAACATTACGCCCATTCCCACAAACGACCTTTGGACCTTTTTGAGGCGTAATCGAGGAATCACTAGTCCATCTCTATTTCTTAACCGCCTATCGTGTAATTCACACTTTTTATTGTAACTGTGAATGTTTTGCTTAACAAAAATTATGTTGTTATAAATATATTGAGAAGCTACTGTAAGAATACCTATTTCTTTAAATTTCTCTCGAAGGGAATCCCGCGGTTTTAAATTATAAATTGCGCGAATTGCCCTTTTTTGTAAAACGAAAATTTTTCCAATATCAGCTGCTTTACCCCATAGTAAGATTCCATACGACATAATACTATGGAAATATGCAAAATAAACTACTTTTGCAGTTTCTACGTCTGTTAACTGTCGAATCTTCCTAACAGCGTAAGCAGCAGAGCTAAGCTTGCCAGCAAGTGTTGCTATATGGGTGCCCCATTGAAGCTTTGCATCTAGGGTTATTCCCAAGAACACAGTTGTGTTCTCAGTTTTCAATGGCTGACCACTTATCTTTAAATTGTTGCTAGTAATCCTTGTATTGGGCAATAAAAACTCGACACACTTGGTTTTTTTAGCATTTAAAAGTAGATTATTTATAGTAAACCAGTGTGAAACTTGAGATAAAGTATTATTTACATCGTCAAAATTGTCTTTAGTTCTATCGACTTTAAAAATTAAAGACGTATCATCAGCAAATAGTACAATATCGCAAGCATTTTTGACGAAATGTGGTAAGTCATTAATATAAACCAGAAACATGAATGGACCTAGAATAGAGCCTTGGGGGACACCCATTACTGAGGCTGATCCGGATGACTTAACATCATTGATGCATACCCTTTGTATACGATCACCGAGATAAGACGCAATGAGACTGAGTGCAGATTCTTTAATACCATAGTGGCCTAATTTTCGTAAAAGAGTCTCGTGCTCAACGCAATCAAATGCTTTTGACAAATCACAGAAGATACCAATGGCATTCTGTGACTTTTCCCAAGCATCGAAAATGTGCCGTAACAGCCTTGCGGCCGCATCGGTTGTTGAACGACCCTTAGTAAAACCATACTGCTCAGAGTGAAGTAATTTATTTAAATTAAAGTGCAGGAGCAGTTGGTTGAGCATTATTTTTTCAAATATCTTGCTGAGAGTTGGTAGAATTGAAATCGGCCTGTAGTTATTTGGATCAGTTTTACTTCCCGACTTAAACAGAGGTATCAATTTACTACATTTCATGAGGTCGGGAAATGATCCCGAATCTATGGACTTGTTAAAAATTACAGCAAGATATGGCGCAATAACATCAATAATATTGTGAATTATTTTTACTGATATTCCCCATAAATCTCCTGTTTTTTTGTGTTGCAAAGATTTAAATGTTTTGATAATATCATATGGGGTTACGTATTTAAATCGAAATAATACATTGCACTCAGAAACATTGCCCCTCAGGATATTATAGGCTTCTGTTGGCGAGGAATTCAGGGAATTAGTCGTGGTAACTGGAATATTTTGGAAGAAGTTCTCAAAAGTATTTGCTATCTCTATATCAGAGTCAATAATATGATTATTAATTTTTAACTCCAGTTTATTAGTATGTACTTTATGTTTCCCCATTTCATCACTGATGATATCCCAAGTTGCTTTTATTTTATTATCAGAATTCATGATTTTCTGTTTTATATAAAGAGATTTTGCCTGTATGCAAACATTTCGAAACAATTTGGAATAATTTCTTACGTATTCAATAAACGCGGGGGTATAATTATATTGTTTTTCTGCATACAGGTCAAACAACTTGTTTCGACTTTTATAAATGCCAACAGTTGCCCAGTCACTAAATTTAAGATTTTTAAACAATCGTTTTTCTATGATTTTAAACTTAGGACTAGGACTAGGACTTGGGCTAGGACTTGGTACAGTATACTTGGATATAGTCCAGAAAACATTGAACAGTTTTTAACTATATATTTTCTATAAAATGGTTTTGTTTGGTTGTACAAAACAAGTATTTCTGCTTAGGATTGCAACACGTAATAAAAAATCATCATGGCGGTAAAATGTCTTTCATTTCGATTTGACATTTGACTTTGACAGAAATGTCATTAGATCAACAACCGTCCAAATCGCTAAGCAAAATCGAAGTCCGTGTAGCACAACGCCGGGTCAACAGATGGCATGAGTAACAGTCCAAAAATGAAAGCCAGGTAAACAGATAAGCAAAACGGTCCAAAATCCAGAAAACGAAAGCGAAGTTGTTGAAAAGAACTCAAAAATCAAACAGAAATCGATTGCAATTGACCACCAGTCCACCATTGACTGACAGAATATCAATCACAATGACAATTGTTATTTGAAGTGACAAGCTGTCAGTTTACGTCAAACCATACGACGCCAGCGACGCCATATTGAAAATCGATCAATAATTAATGAATAAAAAATATTTTTGTACGACTAAAGTATTAATTTTAACTCAATAATTTTATTTTTCTAGAGAACAACAGATTTTTCTTAATTTGTATGGTACTGTACAAGACTTAGCCAGATTTGAAACATCTCCTTTAAATAGGAACCTTCATAATTTACTAATTCTTCGTACTTATTGAGTGATATTAAATTTATATAATTTTGTCTATATAATATTTTGTCTTATTATTAGATACATGTAGTACGTATCCTATAATAATTTTATAAAATCAGTTACCTCCCGTATGGTCTAGTGGCTAGGATACCTGGCTTTCACCCAGGAGGCTCGGGTTCGATTCCCGGTACGGGAAATTTTTTGTTTTTCGTTTCATGTTTAATCGTAAAAAGATCTTTCTTTTTATTACAAAATATAATAAATAGGTAGATATAATTTATCAGTTTGCAACGAATATTTTTGAAAATTATTTAAGAATGCTGAAGAGGAATGTTTTTTTTATTGTTTAAAATTTTTTTCTTTAACTACAAATAATTCTCTTCCTGTCAAGATTTTATGTTTGCTGGAGGTACTTTATGAGGCTGAAAGTCATAATATTTACATTTTTCCGTCGTGTTACCACGTTTGATAGGTACCTAGGTACTATCACAGTACTATGCAAAACATAAATACAATCCTGGGAATGTTTTGGTCTTCTACAGCTACACAATAAATGCACGTATTCACAAAACAACCATTGCAGGGAAAACATGTCGCTGATGATTAAGGGCTTATACGTACTGTAGGTATACTTAGGTACTTGGTTATTTAACTTTTCGTTGTTCAGTACAGTCAAAAGCAGTTTTACCATTACGAATAATAGGTACTTATATATACAATTTTAAGTCCTTTTTGAGCAGGTAGGTGCCTAGTTAATTTAGTTTTTCCCTGTATTTAATTATTATTTG
Source organism: Melanargia galathea (assembly GCA_920104075.1). Classification (NCBI taxonomy): domain Eukaryota; kingdom Metazoa; phylum Arthropoda; class Insecta; order Lepidoptera; family Nymphalidae; genus Melanargia; species Melanargia galathea. The sequence continues at coordinate 25,504,753 of OV049856.1, read as the reverse complement.
AAAAATATTTTATAATTTGTTATTAAACCCGGAAAATTGCTTGTTTATCGTTCACGTGGCCGTAAACACGAGTGGTCACTATAAATTGCAATAGCACTTTATACATTTATATGACATCTTACATCAGACTCTATATTAAACGAATAATAATAATAATATATTAGACTACACTCCAATGAGTTTTATGTGGAAAACATCTAGTGGAAGCGACTAGAATCTAGATTGATTAGAACGAGATACTGATTGCATCTTTGGTCGGTCTTCATGTACATAATATGTGGGTACAGGGTGGATGCTCTATAAGTCGACACTTTAAAGTTTGTGTCAAAAAAATGCTGCCTTATTCTAAAACTATTCTTCCATTGGAGCAAGCTGTATAAAAAAAATATTTTGCCTAAGCGGATGATATTGGAGAATGTTTAACCAATCGACTACTTCTCTAATTACTTTGTGAAAACCATTTCAATAACACCCCTTTCTACTCAAAAAAATCGCATTGTAATCGGTCTATCCATTTTAGTGCTACGCTGCGAAAGACGGATATAAAATTCTAACACCCTTTGTTTTGAGTCGGGGTTTAAAACAATATAATATAGTTACAATAAAATATTATGAATGGCAGTCTATGCATCAATGTCTTTCCGTAAAAAGGGTTTATGATTTTTTTGTCTGTACAAACTTATAGTAAAGAATACAATCTAGCCGTAACGTTTCCTTGTCCTTGTCAGATGTTGTACGATGTTGGTGAAGTGACGGAGGTGTGCCTATAGGCCTATAAATACCCTTTAACCCTAGAACACTAAGCTTCGTCGAATCGACGACGCGTATTCGAAAAAAGTGTCGTAAATTTTGAGTGCGCGGTAGCACCCATTGCAGCTCCCGTGTAATCTCAATTGGCCCCTTGTCCCCTCGACGGACGGTGGTGTTTTTTGTGTGGGAGTCCTGTAAGTGTCGGAGGAGCAACCATGACTCGTCGCATCGACGATGGTTAGTAATAACGGTACATTTTGTTTCTAATATTTTAAGTTTATTTTTTAGTTTTTACAACATAAAAAGAATTTATATTATTTTTTACTTTGGATTCGATTCTTCAACTATTATTAGCAGATAATAGTGATGAAAAAAATTCATACTTATGCCCACACTTCAAACTGACCTGCGCGATTCGATTACACAAATTTTGAATATGCCAGGAAGTAGTAGATCAAGTTTGATACTTGAGACTAATGAAAAAGAAGCTGCAGGTCATCCTATCGCAAAAAAAAAAAGAAAAATTTGTGCCATATGTCCGTCAGCAAAACGAAGGATGTCGAAAAGTAGTAGCTTCAAGTGCAAAAAATCATTGTGTGGCGAACACAAAATTGATATGTGTCACAAATGCTTTAGTTCATAGATTTTTACCAAAATTTTAACTTTTTTTATTAATTCTATGTCTTGGTTTTGATTATTTTAGCTTTAATTTTAAAGTTTTTTGTTCTAGTTAATAATAAGTGACCACTTAAAACCAAATATCTCTAATTAAAGCAAAAAATATGATATTAGTAAAAAGGCTGATTGTGTAATTAATATGTGATTGGATTAAATTAGACTGTTATATTTTTGTTAGTTAATAATTGTATGAAAAAAAATAATGTAAAAGAAATAATTATTTTATTCAATAAAACCTTATAGACCTACTTGTTTGACAGCGTAGTCGAAACGACGAAGGTTAGTAATAAGCGTTGAAAAATATAGCTTAGTGTTCTAGGGTTAAGGCACCTTTCCGAATCACGATGTTTCTCAGTACATAAATAATGTTTAACAATTTTATGTCGTGTGGCTTAACAACATTGGTAAGATAATATCGTCGCTGATAGTGCAAAACTGCGTACCTACCTAACAACAGAAAACAACGCGTAACTTAGGTATGGCAAACTTTACAAGAGATCCAAAGAACAATTTATTTCTCATATTCTTATTTAATACTATTAATATTAATACTAATAATAATAATATTTGACTTAGCTCTATGATAATTAAATAAATAATATAGGTATTTAATTATCATAGAGTTCATAGTCAAATCTATACTAATAAATAAAATTGAAGTGTCTGTCTGTAATATCGAAATAACTACCTCACATTAAGCTCATATGGTTATTTGAACGGTACCATAACCGAATCACACGTTTTTAAAATTTTTGTCTGTCTGTCTGTCTGTCTGTCTGTCTGTCTGTCTGTTTGAACGGGCTAATCTTCGGAACGGCTGAACCGATTTTGACGGGACTTTCACATAAGAGTAGAGAATTAACCAGGGAGTAACATAGGCTACTTTTTTAACCGACTTTCAAAAAAGGAGGAGTTGTGTTTTTCTATCTATGTACACTGATATCTCCGAGATTTCTGAACCGATTTGCGTAATTTTTTTTGTAATCGATAAAGAAAAATTGTGACACTGTCCTACAAAAAACTTGGATTGCAACTCCTCAATCCTGATGCTGTAGGGGACCTGATCCCCAAAACTAATGGGATTAAGAAACTGTCGGTTATTTAAATTGATATTGGGGGTACCAATTAGACTTTATCGTTGAAAGAACTCGAGTAGGTACATATCCAACTCCTCAATCCTGATGCTGTAAGAAATTGCATTCCGAAATCGTAGGGATCCCGCGGGATTTTTCCGTTTTGGGGACGGGTTACTACAGATAGGCTACTTTTTTTTCTGGAAAATCAAAAGTTCCCACGGGATTTTAAAAAACCTAAATCCACACGGGCGAAGCCGTGGGCATCATCTAGTATTACATAAGTATTTAAAAAATAGTTTTTTTGGCTCTTCTGTAAAGTTTGCCATACCTAAGTTACGCGGTATTTTCTATTATTAGTAGTAGTAGTATTATTAGTAGTAAGTATGTAGTATTTTATATTATTAGTTACGCAGTTTTACACTATCAGCGACGCGCGACGATGTAAGTAGCTGATACATCAGCGATAACCTGTGTGCTTAGTCTAAAGCGGAGCACTCGAAAACGAACTCGAAAACTATTGATCGATTTCAGAGTAAAATAGACCTAAAATGGCTTTTATTAAGGTTTGAGTTCGCCAATACATTCAGCATTCGAACAATGCTGAATGTATTGGCGAACTCAAACCTTAATACAAGACATTTTAGGTCTATTTTACTCTGAAATCGATCAATAGTTTTCGAGTTCGTTTTCGAGTGCTCCGCTTTAGACTAAGCACACTGAAAGAGATCTCTTTCAGATTATACCTACCTACTAAGATACACATTTCATATCTATATGAAATGTGTATCTTAGTAGATAGGTATATTACTTAGGTGATATTCGCTCGGTTTTGTCACTCTACAATCTACGTTAAGAGGCTTTCAGAGGTGCTGTTTTTCCACACTGAATCACTGAAGGTGAAACATAAAACCCTCCTGTTATTTTTGTGTGTACATAATATTTTTTATCATTCAAACTTAAATGTAATAAGGAAATTAGGTATGTAAGTAGATACGTCATTATGAGTAAACATACCTACAGTACTAGAAAGATGGGTAATTTGATTCGGAACTAAAATATCTGCTAAAATTAACTAAATACATATTAGGTTATCACGTGTCACCAAGTTTGATTAAATGTTATTTGAATAGGTAATATACAAGATTAATTTAGTATCTGCACTTCTCAGAGGTTATAAATAAGTATCTAACAGTATCCAACCGTTATAGACTCGTAGACAACCACAGTAGACAACTCATAATTTACTAATTAAGAATGGCGACCTTGGATCGTAAAATGTAGTATTCGTAGACCCCCCACTAACCGCTGGATTCAAGCGGCGCAAGACCGAGGGTGTGTAAAAGTCCCTATACAAGACCTATGTACCTATGTCCAATAGTGAACGTCTCTCGCTTTAATTTCCCCATGCTCCCTGTTCTGTGCCTCTTCTGCACCAAGACGTATAATATAATTCAATCCGCTAAAACCTACCCCTACCTGCTGCGCTGGCATTGGATCGTTTTGGGGGATTCAGAAAATAGTACATTTAGTACATAAGCACAGATTAAGAGCCCTCTCCATGGCATCGACAAATCGTTGGCGAGTGGAGTCTAAAACAGTGATTTCTGCATTTAGAGAGCGAGACGTCTTCAGTAAAGAAGAATACCATAAATTAATAAAAAATTAATTAAATAAATAAATTTTGCTTGAGATATCATGATTTTTAGTGAAAAACGGCAAAGTAAAAAGATGCAAATCTAGGTTTGGAATTTCGCCTATTTTAGCAAATATTTGGCAATTTTTTACATGAACTAAAGACATTTGTAATTATTATGAAGTAACCTATGATAAGACTTCGGTCGTTTTTCAATTTTCTAGTTTCTTATATAGATTATTTACGCACGAAGTTGCCCCAAAATTTGCCCAAAAATATTGATTTTTCGAGCGTCATAACTTACAAAATAAATATAATTTTACTAATATTTTTATTTTATGGCATAGATAATGGAGATATAAATTGATATCTGGCTTAACTTTAGACCTATTGCGACAAATATTAGAATAATAGGCGTAATACGTTTGTAAAGAGAAGCGCGTGAAGAGAGCGGCCTTAATGATTGATACCTAATATCATAAGTAATTTGGCATACGACACACATGATTTAACTACCAGTGCAAGGCTAACGCCGTTTGCATGCATATTTCCCGAAGGAAAAGGAGGGAGGTAGGTAATAGATATTTTTACTCCGTCTCAATCGATCCCAGTTTCACAGTTGTTTCGCAAACTTTAGAAATGCATTCAACTCGCTGTTCAAAAGCAGTCAGATGCGAATACTAGGTAACTTACTTCAACTTTGATCAAATCAAAGGCGAGATAGAACTTGACTTGAATTTCACATAAGCGAAGCCGAGAGCAGAAGCTAATGACATCTTATTCTGAATATCTTATTCGCACGAGCAGGCGTGGGCGTTGTGGGCCCTCGCCCACGGCCTCGCACTCGCGAGGGCCTCGCGTCACCTCACGTGCGACTGAAGCCCCTCTTAAGTGTGACTGTGAAGCCGTTGTAACTACCTTCAAAGACCGCGACCATTAAATTGACGGAATAAGAGACTTGTCAGGAATTACAAAGAATTTTTGGTAGGCTAGATTTATTGGGATTATCTTGGGAACGAAAGAGAAGGGGCCTCGCTGATGCGAATTCGCCCCCGTCTATATTAGTCCACGCTACGCCACTGTGCACGAGTAGGTACAAGTTGAATTGGCATGTCCTTATTAAAATTCACTTTTTAGATTTCACCAGTTCTTATTAATTCCGAGAAAATGTACAATAAATACATTTTTTAAGGTAAGTGAAACTGAAGTGGGTTTGTGAAACATGCATTTTCTTAGAATTGCTAAAATTAAGTAAGTAGGTGGATACTAAGTATCTGGATGGAAGAATAAAATTAGAATTATGAGTAATTATCACTTTTTACTAATCCATTTGAGTATTATTCGATTTGCTTCGCGTTTTTGAACCATGAAGGTTATGCATAAATTTTCCACTACACACCAAGAGTCCTTTATAATTATTATTAACCATGTAAAGTGATGAAATTATTTATTTATGTAACTACTTATACAGGAAGTAACAGGTTTTGCACACAAGTTAACCGTTAGGTATTCGTTAACTATTACCTAAAACACAGATTTACCCACAGATAACTTTAACTTGAAAACTTAGACATATCTACTTACTAGTTTCTTCTGTTTGGAGACGTGAGGCGCATGTGTAAAGTAGGCACATTCTCTGCTTTACCATTCATTACTCATCCGTGATTAACGGGATTGTCTGATGCAGACCTATCGGTTAATGAACAACTATGACATTAAAGCAATTCTTATCCAAAAGTCGTGAGCTGTCGACACTACAAACGTTGGTAGATCCAAGGTAAGAGGGCGGTGATCACTTGTCAACTTGGGGCGGTAAAAAGCCGGCGTCGCATTGGCGATTTCTCCGTAGTTGCAAATGTTCAAACACTTAAAATCTGTGATAGCTGCCACTGGTTTATTATTCATAAAAAAATCTCTTTTCCTTCTTACAAACGGAACATAAAATAACCTACTTATCAGCTAAATCCATAATAAATAGGAGTAAGTACAATAAAGAACCAATAAAGCACTCGTAATACTTACGTAGTCGTGTTTATTCTTAGACCTATCTATTTCACTACAGCGTCGTCAAAACTTTTCATGGATTGTTTCCATCATAAATTATATCCAAGCCGAAAAGTTCATTGCTTTGATTTCCATCGCGTTGTGCTATTTCTGTATTCATTTCCACAAATTTTACAGTTTCAAGTACCTATATACTCGTTCTTGGCGAAGAAAGGAGGTCATTTTGATTTCAGGATTTCTTTATTGATCAAAATAACATATTATTCGAAGCGGAAGTAGCGAGTTTTCGTATTTCAATAAATTTTCCAAGAATTTTCTGGAATTTACATGCAATTTTTGTTTTAAATATGTTTCTGCCTCTTTCTAATGAATTAGCGACTGGAGAATATTCTGAGTCGGTGTACTGGAATAGGCATTTTTTAACCCCCGACGCAAAACGACGGGGTGTTATAAGTTTGACGTGTGTGTGTGTGTGTGTGTGTGTGTGTGTGTGTGTGTGTGTGTGTGTGTGTGTGTGTGTGTGTCTGTCTGTTCCCCTGTGGCGCTCAAACGGGTGGACCGATTTGAATGCGGATTTTTTTGTTTGAAAGGTGAATTAGTCGAGAGTGTTGTTAGCTATGTTTGATGAAAATCGGTCCAAGATGGCCGCCGCTACAAAATGGAGGATTATATATTTTTTCACAACTCCCACAATATGGGTATCAAATGAAAGGGCTTGACTAGTAGAATAGCACTATTGCAAATCCAAGATGGCCGCCGCCAAAAAATAGCGAAAGTCGGGGGTTTTTTAAATTTTCAATTTACACTTGTTGTTACTTTTTATTCTTGTCTAAATTAACGCCTAGGTGATTTCGCATGAGTGCAGTGCGTTGAAGATTAAAAGGTTAAATAGAATTTAAAAGGTTAGTAAAAAAACGTTACTTGTCTAGACCTAGTTATAAAACTGCAACAAAAACCCAAATAAGTAGTAAATATTATCAAGGGTATACTTAACTCGTATTTTGCGGTGCAGTAGGTAGGTGCAGTAGGTAGGTAGATACCTACTAACGGTCTCACCTAATAAATTATGTATTTCGTGTGAACTATGTAGGTCACGGGACATATCAATTATACCTAGCACAAATAAACTGCGTTACTGTTAGAAACCATAATTATGTCGTGTGGCCTAATTAAAAAATGCAACATTTCTACAAAAATACTTATACCTACTAAATCTTCATTGCAGAATCATTTTTACAATAGGTAAGAAAGATGTTGGATTTTTACCCGACTACGGCAAAGCCAAAAGGTTAGCCAATAGGTTATGATTTTAGCAGTCTATGTATGTATGTATGTATGTATGTATGTATGTATACGTATGTATTTACATATGTATGTTTGTGTCCGATTTTTGTATGAGATTCTGCGTGTACCACCGTAGCGCCTAAACTACTGGACCGATTTTCATGAATGAGGTGTCTACTGATTCGTTTAACTGATTAAGCGCAGTCCGATTTTAATTTATGAACTTTAGTAGGTAGTATTTAAAATATACTACACCTTATCAGCCATGCAAAATTAATAGTAGGTACCTAATAATTGCAAGCTTATACTTTTTCTTTCATTTATTTTATATCTTTACAAGCGGACACCCGCGACTTCGTTCGTGTGGATATATATTGGATTTTAAAAATCCAGTAGGAATTATTTTGTTTTTCCTAAGCTTCATGGAGCTCATAATATCATGCTAAAAACTGTTAAAAGTTATCTGGCGGATGTTTAGGTAGATTAAAATGTAAACATCCGCCAGTGAAAGTCCCATAAAAATCGATCCAGCCTTTTAGAGATTAGTCAGTAATCTTTAAAGTATCTACTTTCTAACAAAAAAGAATGAATGAAATCGGACCACGCATTATTGAATTACAGCTAAATACTCGTTTTGATTTTCATACCTTCTCCCTAGGGAACCGTGCTGAATTTCGGGATAAAAAGTATCCTATATGTTACTCCATAGTATGAATTTCAATCGTACCAAGTTTCGTTTCAATCCATTCAATAGTTTTTGCGTGATGCGTGCACAAACATACAGACAAACAGACAAACAGACAAAAATTTCAAAAATAGCTTTTTTACGTTACTTAGCCCTAACATCCCCCAGTTATTATTTTGCAAAAATCTTCAATGTACAGATACAGCAAGTCTACGATTTTATTATATGTATAGATAGAAGATAGAATAGATATAGAATAGAATAGATAGAATAATCTATATAGATAGATAAATATCACTTGGATTAATTATAATCTTAATATTTAAAAAAAAATCAATTATGTGGAAGCAGTTTTCCGTAAGCCAAAATGGTTAAGTCTTGATTTAAATAAACATGTAAATAAATTAACTGATGTAAGTCCGTAAATAAGCCTTATAGAAACTTTACCTACCTATCTGAGAGTACCCTAGCACCTACCTAACTTATGTGCTGAGCTGATTAAAATTTTCACCACGCTCTATCCGCTGAAGGAAAACAGCTTGAGGAAACCTATACACAATAGCTTGAGGGAAATTCTGAGGTTTATGTAATCCGCCGATTTCTACTATCTAAACCATCTAAAGGGGGAGTCTGAACTCTGAGCCCCATATTTTGTAGAATTTTACTAATTTTTTAACTAACATAGAGGTATGTAGCACCTACAGAAATTTTAAATATCATCCTGTTAAAAAATCCCACACGGCTGCAAGAGCATGGGACGAAGCGCAAAAGCCGCCAGAGCCGCAATATTTTTTTTATATGGATAACATAACCCCATATCAAAGTTACATGGAAACACCACCAACACCAATGGAGTTGGTTCCACAATTTTGGAATGGAAGGAATGATCTCGCATATAACGCTTGATCGATATGCGCAGAAGAAAATTTTCATTTTTCCTGTTGACGTCGTAGTCGCGTTGTAAGCCTGCGTTAGTTGAGGTCACATTAACGCCGTATAGTCGCGTTGTAAGCCTGCGTTAGTTGAGGTCACATTAACGCCGTAGTCGCGTTGTAAGCCTGCGTTAGTTGAGGTCACATTAACGCCGTCAATCTGCTGACGTTATTATCATTCCCTCGTCTGATGTTATCAGCATTTCTTCGATGAGTGCGATGCGGTCACACGCATTTTCAGTATTTTCATTTTGCGTAGAAGTACACAGTCAGGTTTCAGTGCTTATTGAAATATGAGTAGAAGTACGTCTAGTAGTTACGTTTCTTTATTATTTAATTGTAGGTTCTCTGGCTTGTATGAAGTGTCGGGGATGTGCTCGTTTTGTGCGATAACCTTAAAGTAGAATAATAGAGTAAGCAAGCCGTGGAAAAATAATAAGTTAGTGTTTAATTTTTAATTGCAGGTTTTGTAATAACTACGTATTGTACAGGAATAAATGCACAGTTGGCATTTAACTGGAACCTTGAGCAAGCGAATGACATCAGAATCTCGTATTTCAAATAGTAGATGACTCGACCCAGATTCGCACGGGTGGGTTTACCTTTTCATTTTACTTCTTGTTTGTACGTAGTACTAGCTGATACCCGCGACTTCATCTGCATGTGTTTAGGTGTTATAAAAATCCCATGGGAATTGATTCTTCTGGATAAAAAGGAGGAAAACGCTAGGAAAATTTTCTGAAATCCGCACCAATAACAAACAATAAAGCAAATATGTAATACGGAAACAATAAATAGATAGATACTGTTCCAAAAACAATTGATCACGTCATAATCACGATAACGAATAACGATATACCTACGTATGTATAATTAAAGATACATATATGCATATAATATGTAATTATAGTATCTAAGTAAGCTTCTATACAAGAATCAACTGATTCATTTCTGCAGCATACATTTGCACTGAAGTGTGGTTGTCCTTATCGAAAAAATAAACATTACAAACTTGAGAAGTTCATTGGCATTGAATTTTCTGCCATTGACTTCAATGTATCCGTCTGGATACAAATACCTAACTTTTACAAAAATTCTCATTTTACTCGTAGATCTAGATTCTAGGTACATTAACATTAGAATTCAACATCAGTTTTTTTTTAATTATACATATTGGGTAGGTTTATTATTCTTAATTCATATTTTTCAATTCTTTTAAATGCTAAAATTGAATGAATGTCGAGGTTGCGATTGCGATAACAGAAATAATCTCCTCCCCAAACCTGTGATCTCTGGAGTCACAAGTAGATTACGATCTTGATGAAGAGTTTCAGTTTTTCTTTTTACAAAGGTTCCAACTTCTAGGACATCGATGGTTCCAGGTAAACACTTGAATGCAATAAATTATTATCAGTGGTATAATTCGTGCCGTTCCTTTGCTTACCTGTAGGTGGTATCGTTTAATCAAGGGAAATAAATGGCCAAAGCCGTGACACGATTTCGTTAGAACCCATTGGAAACGCCAGTTAGATAACAGTTCCTTTTAAACGTGCCTCAGGCCTTCGATCATCGCACCTCGCTGTATTTATTTTTTAACGGCTGCGAATATACAAGTATAGGATTTAAACGCCATTCAGCCAGTCACTGTTCAGCCAACGCACAGTAAACATTCGCGACGCGCACGCGAATCAACCTTCCCGCGTCCAATTCGAATCTTGAATCGCGAATTTTAAATAGTCTGAATACGTTCCATTTCCGCCTTCCGTTCAACAGTGCAAATATGCCTAAAAAAAAATAAAACAGCATCAACGGAAGTTTTTTTTTTTCAATTGTGAACTAAATAAACTGTCGAATCGTGCTGATGACATTGCGGCCCGCATAGTGCCGATTGTATCTGTGATAGCCGTTGTGAAACTTTCCTATTTTGAAGTGTTGTTGAAACTTTTTTAACATTGTGTTAAGTTTCGTGAACTTTTTCGCGAAACGCTGTAACAAACGGTCTTTATGATAGGTCCATATATGAAGGTGAGTACTTACCTAATAATAATTATATTGTAAATATTCATACAGCTTGCAGTAGATACGTGTACGATAAAGTACCTACTTATTATGTTTCTCTAAAAACTTTTCGTTATGACGTCACCTTGTCATTAGTCATTGATTTATTCGTAGATTTTTAGAGCAAAAAACCAGGTCATAGGCTTGCCGAAGTTTATTTCTACACGTCATATACCTATTCATAACATAGTAACCGAATGTTAGTAGGTGTGTACCGAGTATGTTTTCTAACCTAACTTTTCAGGCATATGACAGATTAGACATATGTACATAGTACATACATACTGATTTTCAGAGAGGATAGAGCCGTAATTTAAAAATTATTAGGTAGGTAGGTAAAGAAAATATACTTTTAAATAAAAATAGAAATATTTCCTTAGGGCTATTTGATTATAAACAATTTTATTTTTTGAAAAGAATATTAGCCATGCTGAACATAACTAGTGTTCTCCTTTCCCCTCCAATTAATAAGCGTGAAGCTTGTGCTAGGAGTGGTTACGGCCTACGACAATAGTGCCAGTTGCAACGGATGTGATTTGAACCGTCCATCTTTCGGTTTTCGGTCCATGCGCTGAGCGTTGCGCTATTGAGACGTCAATACTTTCAAAATTGAAAACCTAACTTTTTAGACGTCATAGTTCAACAATTCGTAAAGCGGAGCGTTATGTTAATACACAAGCTTATCAAAATACATTAAAATACCACTTATCACGCACACATCTTTACAAAATGAGCGTTTTTCACAATTGTTTCCTACTCTATCATAGACTCTATCTAGATAGAGCAGAATATGATGTAAGATAACTAAGATAATGTTGACAGTTTAATGGTGTTTTGATGGTGATTATTACCTTTTGTTACAATGTTTTGTAACCATTCGTTATAAATAAATGGAAGTAGAAAGAAACAAGGTACCTATTCAAGCAAGCGCGCTCTAGTTTAAGATTTACCTATTCTTAGATGATGATGACCATAATGGTTTGATAAAAGTTAAGAATAAGTAATTTTAATTGTATTTAATTTTTCTTTTCGTATCGTTCTCGGAAACGATGGCTTTATTCTTGAATCAGTAAATTTAGTTTACCAACTCATCCAAGTTTTTACTGAAATAATAGTTTGACAAGGTTTTAACAGCAATTAACAATTGTTTTTGCACCAACATCGACGGTCTTGTAATTATCGACAGTCGGTAAACCTTGTGGTTTTTATGTAATTCTCGCGTCTGACCTAAAACGCGAATACTTATTTTGAACATAATTTGAAGGCTAACATACCGCGACGGCTTCAAAATTTTGAAATTTCCTTTTTCTAGAACAGCTCTGTCCAGTATTACGAGACCTAGATGGCTGCCTCTTCTGAAATCACTACATCACTACATAGTATAAAACAAAGTCGCTTTTTCTGTCCCTATGTCCCTATGTATGCTTAAATCTTTAAAACTACGAAACGGATTTTGATGCGGTTTTTTTTAATAGATAGAGTGATTCAAGGGGAAGGTTTATAAGTAGAAAAATTGGACCCGGTAGGTGGCGCTAATAGTGGGCAGGACGACGTCTGCCGGGTCCGCTAGTATATTATAAATTAAAGCCCCCTACGTATCTGTCTGACCGTTCGCTCAAAAACTCCTGAACAAATTTTCATGCAATTTTCATAAATAGACAGAGTTATTCATGAGGAAGGTTTATGTTAATGTTTTGCATAAATTGGTTGAAATATGACGCTGAAAATGTCGGAAAAAGTCAAGTCGTCTGGGAGCTTTCATCGAAAAGGCTGCCTTTACCTTTTGAGACTTATCAAAACAATGCATGGTGGGATAGTAGCGGGTAATTACTACACGTGCGAAGCCGGGGTGGGTCGCTAGTGATAAATAAAAAATGCCTATAAATGCTTGCATGCTCAATTTTTAATCATCGTAATTAAAAAATCTACTAATGAAACTCGAAAATTAAAAACAGGACTTCCAGACATCCACGAGATAAACGTGACTTTGACGTGTTTCGCAACCAATGTAGAAAAAACTCTCGCATTATTTCGAATCCAGCATGGGAACCCAGACGAAAATATACACAGCGACGAGTGCTACCATGCAATTACAAACTATAAAACGATAGGTAGGTATATTTAGATATTACAGATTACATATTATACATTATATGTTATTATTATACATATTATATATTATACATTATACGTTACAGACTAATTAGATTAGTTTTATGCTATTAGTATTATAAATGTGAAAGTGTGGATGTTTGGATGTTTAGATGTTTGGATGTTCGGTTTCCCGCGGGATTTTGTAAAACCCGAAATCTGTAGCTACAGCTATAGGTAGATTAATATAGCAAACTTTTTTGAAAGTAGGTATATAGAAGTTGGAAAAGAGAACGGGAACGGGAAACGGAAATCCACGATCCCCTCGGAATTTGTGATAAACCGAAATTCACGCCGGCAGAAGCTAGTATAATATGTATACAGGAGCGTAGCTACCGCCGTATATGCCGTATCAATTATACGGGGCCCCCAAGCCACGGGGGCCCCCGCGTGCGTAAGCATGCGTAAGCAAAAATTAACAAAAACTTCCCAAATTTTTGTTTATTTCAGAAATGACAAAAGTAAAAAAATGTTGTCCAAAAAGTTGTCCATAGAGGCAGAATCTTTAGAAAAACGAAAGTCATCATCAGCTATAAATGATTTAATAAATCAGTTTGCCGAAAAAAAGGCAAGGAGAGTATATTTATATTTAATTTGAATTGCTTGTAAAAATTTTAGAAAAAGTGATAGATAAATAATTATGATGAATAGGTATAATATATTGCTTTTAATTTTATGCAAACATTTTTTTTCTTTTGAGAAATCCTTACCCTTCATAAGGGCCCCCAAACAAATTTTTATACGGGGCCCCACCAAGGTACGCTACGCCACTGTATGTATATAAATAATGGTTATACATACCTATACAGTGCCATAGTAGATTCTATATTTAGATAACTTTATAACTTATCTTATTTACTTTGGAACTGCAAGAGTGTCACAATATTGCGAAAAGTCATGTTATAAATAACAACGTACCGAATAAATAAATAAATGATATTATTATGTTGTCAAGTTAACGCCTATATTTATATATAGGTCGCGTTTATATTAAGATATCAGTTACTAAGTTCACGTAAAATATATTATTCTGAAGAACTTTCAAAGTCTTTAATATTTTATTAGATTTTATTACTTTGCCTATAATCCTACTCAGACCCACATTGTGTTGCTTTGATAGATGTTAAACCGTCTTTGGTTTGGCTAAAGACTGATTAACTATTCCACTGCAGTCGTTATTCTTCACTTCAATTCAGGTGTTAAACGGAGGATTTAATTTGCAAATTGCTAAAAATATGTATAAGCCTATTATTACACACTAGCGGTCCGCCCCGGCTGCGCTCGTGGTACATATATAGGCATAGCACTCAAGGATCACTTACATAAGTATCCAACGGTGAAAGAATTTTTGAAATCGGTCCAGTAGTTCCTGAGATTAGCGCGTTCAAACAAACAAACTCTTCCGCTATTGGCTGTAGGATTACATTAGTGTCGGTTGGCGAAATCTGACACACAAATCTGAAACTGGACAAACAAAGTGCCAATCTCTCAATGCGAATGTAAATTATTTTCTCTTACAACTTGTTTTTCTTCGCGATAAGAAAACTTTCCTAAGGATATAATAAATCATGAGTTATCACTAAGGGCGATTCCACTGCCAGTGTAAATTCTGCGGTCAAAACTGACGTCCAAACAATGTTAATGAAGGTCCACGCCCTCCATTCGTCTCCAGTCAGTGCCCCTAGCGATAACTTTAAAACCAGAAGCGTCTATGATATTCTGACGTAATATAATATCAAAACTTAGATATTTATCATGGTGATAAACCTTACTTTGCAGTTTATACACTTGAATTGGAAGTCGAGAAGTAAATGTTACAAGTTAGGTACTTATAATAGATATTTTGACGATTAAAAAATTCTGAATATATTTTTGCGTAAGCCTATAAATAATTTAAGCGTGTACTTCAAATATAAATAAAAAAAATGAACATTTATTTAGCTTAAACTAATTAACAGCGAAAGGAATAATTATAAGAAAACTAAAGTCTACGCTAAAGACGCTGTACGAATAAATATAAGTAGTTTAGGGCCTGTTTCACCATCTTCTGATAAGTGTAGGATAACTTTTTCACATGTTTTGTCTTTGTCACTTGACATAAATACGAAAGTGACAAAACTTAGGTTTAGGCTACTATATACTAGGTATATACTTATCAGAAGGTGGTGTAACAAGCCCTAAATCTCGTAACACCACTCGATATCATCAGCGAGTCAATTTTCCAAAGGCGTTACTTCCGTTTACATCTTAATTTAGGTAGGTATAAGTGCCTACCTAAT
The DNA here is from genome assembly GCA_920104075.1 of Melanargia galathea. Taxonomy (NCBI): domain Eukaryota; kingdom Metazoa; phylum Arthropoda; class Insecta; order Lepidoptera; family Nymphalidae; genus Melanargia; species Melanargia galathea. The sequence continues at coordinate 25,489,223 of OV049856.1, read as the reverse complement.
TTTTTAATGAGTAGATTTAATTTTGTAAAATAGGTTAGAAATCTTGTAATACCTATTTAAGTTTGCTAACTGAAGCAATCACTACATATTATATGACATATTCCTGAAGTTATATGTATACCTACCTATCATGTGTTTATGACATATATGTAAGTAACACACGAGTAGATCTACTCGTGTGTACCTAAGTAGCGTGTAAATTGACCTAATAATAATATTTAAAAGATTTGTATTTATTTTTTCTACGAAAATACCCTGTCTACTTAATACTTCCCCTATTAGTAGGTTACTGTCCCTGTAGGTATTTTTGTGATTCTTTAAAACATAATTAGCTATAGGTCAGTGTAGAAATGCTTCCAGTCGCCGCTAACCGCTAAATTAAAATCAATCTGAATTGCTGTAAACAATGTTCATCACATATACTTATAGACAACATTATAGGTATTTTATGCCTAATTTAGGAGTCTCTCAAGGTTATAACAATTGAATACAACAAACACAGCGTATCAGTTTCTATACACAATACACTCATTTACGAATGATAAAACAAATATATTATGTACTAGATGATGCCCACGGCTTCGCCCGTGTGTATTTAGGTTTGTAAAAATCTCGTGGGAACTTTGATTTTCCAGAACAAAAAGTAGCCTATCTGTAGTAGGTAAGTAGTAACCCGTCCACAAAACGGAAAAATTCCGTGGGATCCTTACGATTTCGGAATGCAATTCCTTACAGCATCAGGGTTGAGGAGTTGGACATGTACCTACAAGAGGTCATTCAACAATAAAGTCTTTAATTGGTATCCCCAATATCAATTTAAATAACCGACAGTGCCTAAATCCCATTAGTTTTGGAGATCAGATCCCCTACAGCATCAGGATTGAGGAGTTGGAATCCAAATTTTTTGTAGGACAGTGTCGCAATGTTTCTCTATCGATTAAAAAAAAAATTACGCAAATCGGTTCAGAAATCTCGGAGATATCGGTGTACATAGGTAGAAAAACACAACGCCTCCTTTTTTGAAAGTCGGTTAAAAAAGTAGCCTATGTTACTCCCTGGTTAATTCTCTACTTGTATGTGAAAGTCCCGTCAAAATTGGTTCAGCCGTTCCAAAGATCAGCCCGTTCAAACAGACAGACAGACAGACAGACAGACAGACAGACAAAAATTTTAAAAACGTGTGATTCGGTTGTAGTATCGTTCAAATAACCATATGAGCTTAATATGAGGTAGTTATTTCGATATTACAGACAGACACTTCAATTTTATTTATTAGTATAGATAAAAAAATAGATTTCAGTTAACACCTTACCTAAGTATATTTTATGACAACAGCTAGACAAATACTTTTCAAGAATATTATCTTGCATTAGTTGAAATATGTAAAGCCTTATTTAAATATACTAGATGATAAAAAATAAAGACTCAAGGTAGAGATAGAAGTATTCATAGATAACAAAAATTTTAGTCAAATAACATATCTACCGAATTTTCCGTAATTTCCGAAAATTCCGATTTATAGAACAATATATATATGTATATACACCTATTGTCATAAGCACAATAACATTAAAGTATATTCCCAATGACACTTAACATGAAGTTAAATCAATATCGGTCAAAGCAAATATCTGTATGATTTTATTTAGGGAGTAATGTTTTGTCTTTAGAATTATTTTCCATTCCGTTTCAAAGTTTATTCTTTCGATAGGATCAAACATACTCAGATCTGTCAGATAATACTGCATTATTGTCATTGATTACATCTATAAAACATTAATAGACAATACACCACTAATGAAGGTTAATATTTTTGCATTGACTAAATTTAGCACTTTTTATTTGGGAAAATCAAAGAGTTCCCACGGGATTTTCAAAAACTTAAATGCACGTTTACGACAAACACTGCTCAGTTGCAAGCGGCCGTCAAGTCCACCGTAAAAGATTCCCTGATTAAAGCCAAATACATAAAATGACATTGAATTCTAGTTAATGAATAATGAATCTTAACAGCTTCCAAATAAAATTGCCTTTCGTATGTCACAAAATATTAGCGTAAAACGTGTGTGGTTCCCGATGATAAGAAGTTACGATAATATTTATGTAATTCATATTTGAATACTCTAATTGATTTATCAAAAAGTAACTGATATTTTTTCTGCTACTCGTAGGTATATTTATTGCTGATACCTAAGTCAATTCTATCAAAAAGTGTTTAGGAACGCGCTACAGAATACGTATTTATCAGCTTAGAAAATATTTGGATTTGATTTACCGAATTTGAAAAAACTGGCCAAGTGCGTGGCAACGCGCAATGTAGGGTTCCGTAGTCACAATCCTCGAAAAACAGATATAACTCCTTAACCTGTGAACCCTACGCCATGATAGTTTTCCTTTAAAATTGGTTATATATACTACTGCTGTGTAATTTTTTCACGTTCCTATATACTGCCATTTGGCTGATAGAGGGGGGGGGGGGGACACACTTGACTCTAATAAAAATTAGCACTTTAAAACATCATATTTTACAAATGGATCTAGAAATCGAAAAATGATGTTCTCACACCCACAATATTTTTAAAAGACCTATTCAACGATACACTATGGGGTAGACGAGAAAAAAAATATTCATCCCCACTTTACATGTAGGGGAGCTACCCTAAAAAAAATATTTATCAAAATTTTATTTCACCACTTTGTCGGCGTGATTATCATTTATACCCATGCCAAATTACAGATTTCTAGCACTAATAGTCTCTGAGATTGACCGAGGACGGACGGACAGACGGTTGTTTCGCAATTCTTACTCCTCCGGCATATTTCCGACCTCGTGGAGAACTGTCTTGGTTCACCCCATACCGAAAAAGGGTGATCAATCTGACCCCTCAAACTACAGGCCCATCGCAATCACTTCCCTGCTGTCTAAAGTCATGGAGCAAATTATTAACATGCAAATGCTCAGATACCTAGAAGAACACCAGCTCATCAGCGATCGTCAGTATGGCTTTCGTCATGGTCGATCAGCTGGTGATCTTCTTGTTTACCTCACTCAACGGTAGGCAGAAGCAATAGATAGTAAGGGAGAGGCCTTGGCGGTCAGCCTGGACATCGCAAAGGCCTTTGACCGGGTTTGGCATAAGGCACTTCTCTCGAAATTACCTTCCTATGGACTCCCCCAAAAGCTGTGCGATTGGATCGCTAGCTTTCTTAAAGGGCGCAGCATCAAGGTCGTTGTTGACGGTTTTTGCTCCGATCCCAAGCCCATCAATGCTGGCGTTCTACAGGGCTCTGTACTATCTCCGACACTGTTTATACTGCATATTAATGACATGTTGACTAACAACACCTTTCACTGCTACGCAGATGACAGTACGGGGGATGCTCTATACAGAGGCCACGCACAACTTTCTCGCGCAGGGATGCTGGAGGAATGTAGAGCCAAACTTGTGTCTGAAATCGAGACTTCTCTAGAGCAAATCTCAGAATGGGGCACTCAAAATATAGTGCAATTCAACCCACAGAAAACACAAGTTTGCGCGTTTACCGCAAAGAAGACTCCTTTTTCCACCCCTCTTCTCTTCCAGAACACTCCCCTGACCCCTTCTAACAGCATTGGGATCCTCGGCGTCAACATCTCGAATGAAGTCCAATTCCGGGATCACTTGGAAGGTAAAGCTAAATTAGCTTCCAAAAAGCTTGGGGTGCTTTTCAGGGCAAAGCGTTACTTCACGCCTGAACACAGGCTCCTGCTTTATAAATCCCAAGTCCGGCCGCACATGGAGTACTGCTCACACTTGTGGGCCGGAGCACCCCAATACCAACTCCTTCCATTTGACCGAATTCAAAAGAGGGCAGTTCGACTTGTTGACAATCCCAAACTTACTAGCTCGTTGGAAAGCTTAGAGGTACGTAGGGATGTTAGCTCCCTATGCGTATTCTATCGCCTCTATAACGGGGAGTGTTCTGACGAGTTGTTTGACTTAATTCCGCCTTCTCTCTTTTATCACCGCACCGCACGCCACCGCAAATGTTACCATCCTCACCACCTGGATCATTGGCGGACCACAACCAAGCGGTGTGCGAGGTCTTTCCTTCCGCGCACTTTAAAACTGTGGAACCAACTCCCTTCGGTGGAGTTTCCACATAACTACAATATGGGGCTATTCAAGGGGAGGATCAACAAATTCCTAAAAAGCCGGCAACGCATAAGTGGTTCCTCTGGTACTGCAAATGTTCATGGGCGGCGGTAATCCTTTAACGTGACCCGCCTGCTCGTTTGCCCGCAATCTTTATAAAAAAAAAAAAAAGACGAACAGACGGACGGACATGGCGAAACTATAAGGGTTCCTTGTTTACTACGGAACCCTAAAAAATTAATATAAGTTAGTACTTATATTATTTAAATAATAAACATGAATGGTACACAGATTGCATTAACTATTATTATCGTGGCATCATTACCCGTTTAGTATAGGTAGGTACATAGGAGTAAAGTTTATCACATAATGTATTCAGATTACAATGTACCTACCAAGTACCAACCATACTGTGAATGCGTCACTGATTCAGATTGGTGGGCAGAGTGTGATTGATTATGCAAATATATCATTAAATCGGACATATTATATGACTGTAAAAATTAGTTAGAAGTATCCGTTATTTTCAGAATTATAAATTATAGTAAATATAACATTATAATACGATATATATAAGAAATTATAAAGCGATCTAAAAAAATTAGACAACTTTGAAATGATGACTAACCTTTAAGTACCGACGTGTGGTCTGACAGACACCTCGAGAGGTCGAAAAGTCTGATTACCTATGTTAGCGAAATAGTATCCTCCTGTGCTTCTCTGTACCCCTCGGGAAGTCGCCCAGCAGCGTTCCTGCAGAGTAGCAGTGTTGGCGCGTACGATTTCGGTAAGTTTTGATTTTTATAAGATCACGAGTGGTCTGTCAGACCACTCGTCGGTACTTATGTAACTTTTTTAGATGCGACCTTTTTCAGATTATATTGTTTTCTCTTTTATTTTCAGTCAGTTATAACAATGGATCAGCCAGGTTCTTTGGGCATGAAACGGGCAGCCAAAAACAAAAATTAAAGTGTTCCTGTACGTAAAAAAAATTTATCATACACTGCTTCAATATAAAGACCACCAAGAACGTTTAGTGGGATGGCTAAATGAGAGCTCAGAGTCCGAATCTGAGGATATCTACCTAAATTTTACTGCTGAAGAGTGACCATAGTTCAGCATCTGAACAGGTTGTGATACATGTATGAAACACGTGTGCCTACAATGCAGCAAGCCTATGCAAAGACTATTTGTAAGCTTTGACAGTTCCTGCAATTTGATGCCTTGTGATTTTTTAGAAAACGGTTGATTGTTAAGGTTTTTTTTATTTTTATTATTTACCTAGTCTATTAATCTTTAATAAAAAATCGTTTTTAAGAAAAAATAATAGTATTACTGATACATATGAATTATTAAGATAAAAGTTAATTTTTTCTAACGAAGAATCTATGATTGCTATATTAATGTTTATAATTAGTTATAAATGTGAATACTTCTATATTTTGTTTTACTTATACAATAACTAGATATTTAACAACACATAGAAACATTTTTTTTAGAAAAATATTAAGAAACACAAAAGTTTTTGACTGGGTAACTATGGTGGTCTAGCAGACCACACGTCGGTACTTATGTAACTAAAACAGTATGTCGGTACTTAAAGGCTAAGGACGTTTGACTGTTTTTACACGCTTTATATTAGCTTCACCTGTATGCATGTTTGTAACCGACTTCTTTGAACACGATTTTGACCCACTTTAAACGGTCAGATTTCATTCAAACTTTGTAGATTTATCGAGGACCGATGACAATACACTAATTTGATAAGATTATTTCATTATTCAATTTGGAAAATAAGATTTTGTGTTCATTTATCAAAAGTAGTCGGTAAGGAAAAACAATAAACATTCAAAATCGCACTGTACGTGTACCTACTTTAATCATATTGTACGATTTACAATAAAAAACAAATAAAATAAATTATTAATAATTAATATCTGTTGTATTTTGAGTGACGTGATTTTTTAGTGTTTTATAAATAAGCCAAACTAAAAAGTAGAAAATAAATAATAGTTAAAAAAAAAAACTAAAAAACACGCTTTTTATAGAAAACCAAACTAAAAAATAGAAAATAAATTTTAATAAATATATAAATATATTATTTATTATTATTTATTATATTAGAACTCTGTCAAGTAGGTACGGTTCCAAATTAACATGCGTTTAAATGATTTCGTTATTCTTGAATTCTCTGAGGACGCGTTATGCAACGTTGTGGTGCCAATACCGACCAATTGAAATGCACCTTAAACATTTTTAACCCTAGATTGGGCGCGCCTCCCCGCGTAACGTCAGTGGGCGCGTGTGGAGCATTTTGCCGCTCCTCATCATTGACTATTTTAAGTAGAAATACTGCATTTGATTTTACAAATTATTGTCAGAATCTAAATAAAACACAAATAGGTAATCAAAAATCAACATATTTATTAACTTTTATTTTAAGAACTTTGGTTAATTGAGGTTTAAGCAACAAGTTACATTTTAATTGACTTTTTTGACTTCTTCTTAACAATCTTACGAAAAACTAATAAATATATATAAAAAATAACAAACTTATAAATTATCTTTATCTACTTGATATTCTTGAGCAAAACAGTCTGCACATAAGTATGTGCAATGTTCATTGCACAGTAATTTAGAGCATCTGCAACACCCTTTTTTAGTGCGTCTAATTTTTTTTGATGGACAAATACTGCATATCCTTTATTGAAGATGATGCTTGTTCTGTGGGTACAAACCAAGCTATTTGGTTCCTCAAAGGAGTATTTAATGACATAATTGAAGACCTTCTGGTCATATATGGCTTAAATAGGACCATTGCTATTTCTTTCAAATATTGTCGGCGTAGCATTAAAACGTGGCACATAAATCCTGAAACAATAAACATTTTTTTAAGGAAATAAATAATAAAATATAAAGTGAATTTCAATGTAACAAAAAATATTTGACAAAATTTTTACTTACATGAGTGGGCGCGCGCTGAGCAAAATGCCGCCTCGCGACGACCGATGGTGACAACAACCTCTTCTAGCGGCTCCCCGCGCACTGATTGTATCCCTCCTTTCAGCACGGGTGGTGAACAATAGTGGGGGCAGCTACTCAAAAGCGCATTCTCCGAGAACAACTATTTTACGAATTATTAACGTTTTTTTAACGAGGGCGGCAAAATGCTCATAGCGCGCCCACTCTAGGGTTAAGCAGTTTTAAATTAACTGCCCGTGTGTAGGTTTTCACATGAATATGATGATCCAAATACATTCAGTATACCTATATGAAATATCTTTATTACCACTCCTATCTGCAAAACAATGACTGGGATTATATTTTATTATGCGTGTAAAAAATTAATTACCGGAGTATTAACTTCAAGTTCGATCTAGAAGGGTCATAGACATATTTAATTATTTATTTATCGCTAACTGAATATTACCCTGTGATAAATAATTATAAAATTTTATAAAGTTATAAGTGTGGTTATAATGCAGTCTGTATCTATTTAGTAGAGCGCTTGCTTCTCACCAAGAGCTTGAAAATATCCTCGACCCTTACGCAATAGAAATTCCACTAATATACACATCTAATATTATGTGCATTATGCTTCCTCGTTTCTAATTACGTAGAGTTTCTCTAACTTTCTAAGAAAATGAAAAAAAAAACAACAGTATAAAAGTAATATATCTGTCCTTTCCGTCATCCATTGAAGTCAAACACTAAATGTAGCTTTAAACAGAATAGATTCGTTATCAAAATAGTTAGGTAGTTAGGTATGAGAAGTTTCTCCCGACTGCGCTCCATACAAACAAAATTTGATTCCTATTGGAATATTAACCAATTAAAGTCGAAAAAGAAAGGCCCAACGTTATGCTGGTTTTTCAAGATAGTAAATCAATTTAAAACTATGTCATGTCATGTCATGATCAACCCATTACCGGCTCACTACAGAGCACGGGTCTCCTCTCAGAGTGAGAAGGGTTTTGGCCATAGTCTACCACGCTGGCCAAGCGGATTGGTAGACTTCACACACCTTTGAGAACGTTATGGAGAACTCTCAGGCATGCAGGTTTCCTCACGATGTTTTCCTTCACCGTTAAAGCAAGTGATATTTATATACTTAAAACGCACATAACTCTGAACAGTTAGAGGTGCGTGCCCGGGATCGAACCCACGACCTCCGATTAGAAGTCGGTCGTCCTAACCACTAGGCTATCACAGCTATTATCTAAACTATGTACCGTAAAACCGGGTAACTTCGCCCAACTAACCTAACTTTGCCCGACGCAGTACTTTTTACAAATGTTGAATAATCTGGAAAGATATTTTACTTACGTTTATTATTTAATCTGTGGTACAAAATTGAGTATATTTCTGGCAAAATTGCATAAGCAACTGTTACCAATTTCACTTCTGTTAGCAGTGAGCACCAGTCAAAGTTGATGGTATAAAAAGCGGGCCAAAAATAGTGTAAAAAACTTTTGTTGTAACTCGCTTGGTAATTGCAACAGGTAAGTAATTTTTAAACTACAGTTATTTGATATCAAATAAACGATATAGATCGAATAATCAGCGCGGAAGCTTTCTCAGTTTCAGAAATATGTTGGTGGGCAATGTTATATTGCTGTTTCGGACGCACATTTTATAACTTTGCCCACCAAAATATAGCCCTTAGGGTTGTCACCTGTACAGTAAATTTAAATTGACATTAACAGTTACTTTCGTTTACGTTTTGTTTATCACAGTTCATTTTGGAACTATCTCTGTTGTTATGAGAAAGTTTTTATTTCTACAATATGATAAAACTGTAACAGATCCAATTCTGTACATTGAAGATATTTTGAATTTTTTTTTTGAGGGCACTATAATCGATACTGAAACCAAAAAAATATATATATTTTTATTTTTGTCTGTCTGTCTGTCTGTATATTGGCCGCGCATCACGTCGAAACTACTGAATGGATTCGAATGAAACTTGGCACGATTTGAGTTTACACTCCGAAATGGGAAGGACATAGGATACTTTTTATTCCGAAATTCAGCAAGGTTTCCTTGGAAGAGGGAATGAAAGTCTAAACGTGTATTAACTGTAATTCATTAACGCGTAGTCCGATTTCATTCATTCTTTTTTTTTTGTTAGAAAGGCGGTACTTTGAAAATTATCTCGTAAATATTTCAAGGTCTCAATTATTTATGGGGTAATGCTGCTGATATTAATTCCATTTTCGTGCTGCAGAAGAGGGCTGTTCGTGCAATATATAATATGGGACCCAGAGAGTCACTGAGAAATAAGTTTAAGGAAGTTAAAATTATGACAGTTTATAACCAATATATTCTTGAAAATTTAATATATGTACACAAAAATATCGATAAATTTAAGAAAAAAAGTGACTGTCATAACATTAATCTTAGAAATAAAGATAAACTTGTGTTGCCCACTACTAGGCTGCGAAAAGTTGGAAAATCATTTGTTGGTAATTCTGTACTTTTTTATAATATGTTGCCAGAGAACATTTTGGATATGTCTCTCAATAAGTTCAAAGGTTTTATTAAACGCAAATTAATTGAAAAGTCTTACTATAGCTTAAAAGATTTTTTTAATGACAAAAATCCATGGACATAGATTGCTCTAAAAGCCAACAGTTCAAATCATTTTTATGGCTATTATACCATATTGTAAGATGGTGATAATAAAAAAAAATAAACCCGGCTGAGTTTGTTGTGGGCTCTTCTCAGACCAGGGCGCGTTTGGAACCCTCGTAGTTTTAGTTTTAAGTTTCCGTAAATAATTATCACCATTGCCTGTACCTAAATTGACGTTCAAAAAGTGTACAGTGTACCAATTTTGAATAAAGTTTATTTGATTTGATTTGATTTGTCATAGGTTTTTTCTCTTTATTCCTTAATACCTACCTACCTTAATACTAATAATTTTTGTGATTTTAACAAACTGACTGAATATTTTTGATTTAATTTTTTGATGATTCCTTACTAGAATGTTTTATTAGTATTAAGTTAAAATATACTTATTAAATTTCTTATAAGTAAATTAAAGATTTTTATAAGCTTCATTTCATATTTGTTTTAATATTTTTGGTTTGAAATTATAATAACTTACGTACCTTACCTTAAACCTGGTTAAGAATAAAAAATGACAACCCTAGCTTATCATTTTATTAGTATGAAAAGTTACAAAAAAATTATAGTAACTTTGCCCACTCAATTTTGGCAGCTAATATGAACATTTAAATGTTTAGTAATAAGATCCTATGTTACATAAACTATTTTTCTAAAGTAACCCTAAGTTTCATGATCTTACGGTTAAAAATACTAGAGTTATATAAGTTTTCCCAAAATGGGCAAAGTTGTAAAAAGTTATCAATTTTTGGCCCGCTCTCTTTTTCGATTTTTTTTTCGATTAATCGAGCGAATTTCCAAGGGCACAGCTCCATACAAATTCCGGCCATGTCCTTTAGCTTTTTATCATATACATTTCCATTTGATTGTTATAGATTTTAATTATATGAAAAGAAGAGTACATTTAACAGTAGTGTAGCTCACAAACAAAGTAAAACTAATAATAGTTTTTTAAATATTCGACATTGAACCAAAAAACTTAAGAAATTCGGGCCAAGTTACCCGGGTTTACGGTACCTATTTGGAAAAATCATAGACATAAAAATACATATACTAAATTAGTAAGTACATTAGTGGTACATTGTTACATACCCATCATATACCTACTTATTGTTATAATAATTATCAAATTACTAAAAATGAAAATGACGCATGGAAACCACGCGCCTGAAATGATGAAATGAACGCTGCCTGTCTCGTTTGCTCGAGCACGTACAAATAACGACCTTTTCCTATAGATAGAGAATTTCCCTTAAAAGTCGGTTCCTTTCTATCAGTACATTATTATCTCAATTCTCTATGTGGTTGTAAATACTAGTCATAAAATCTAACATAGGCGTTATTTTGAGTTCAAACGTAAAACCGTTGAGACAATGTATAAACGAGACTATGCACGCTCGCCTTCGGAATGCTATTACCGATTTTACTACCAATAATAATTTAACCGATGTTTGCTAACAATGTTTACATAACATGAAAAGGATTTAAGCTTTCACCGAGCCTCGCGAACGCTCGAAAGCATGTCACACATAAAGGTGCGTCTAGACTTGAACATTTCACCGAACCGAACAGCGAACATTTCGGCGAACTTGTTACGCTCAATGTGGACGGCGCGCTTGGAGCGCTTGAGATGGGTTACTGCGTAACAGTTCGGCGAAACTTTCGCCTTAAGACTAAACACACACAAAACCCGACCAAGCGAACGCGAACGCGATTGCAGCTGCACGACTGGTTGTGTGGTTCACGCGAGTGTACGCGTGTACTATAATTTTATGAAATACAAAATAATAATAAATCATTATGTCGCAGGGATTGTGCGGTTTTTCTCAATTGTCTGAGGCCACACTGCGCGTTGCGGCGCGTAGTGATGTTATCTATGTGCCGCACGGAACGTGTCTCGCCTTACCAGGGTTTTATTTATTTTATTTTACACCATCAAGAAATTAGCTGTACCTATTTGATTTCTTCGTGCTCGTAAGCGCTTATAAAAGTTGTCTTAGCACTGAGCACTCAATTCACTTACTCAGGTCTAAATTAAAGGTGGTTTATGTATGACGATAAAAAAGAAAATGAAAGAAAGTCACAATCATTAGGTACAGCTGTGTTGTACTGTAATGTACCTACCAGCCGTATGCTATTCGATCGGCATACGGCGCCGCTCTTAGTACAGAATTACAGATGCAGAAATTATGTAATCACTGTTGCATTTAATTGCATATTCAGCTGATCGCTCGTTTTATAGCATTTGCTGCAACCTATATAGGCAGTCGATTCTAATTCAAATGATTCATACCACTGTAACTACCGAACCGAGTACCTACTCAGTCATAGTAACAAACAAGACAATTAATGCAAATTCAGCTATTCCTATCAGATCTCTAAAGGCACAGTGGGTTTTACCAAGAAAATGTTAGCTTCGCGTAAAATGAAACATCATGCAAGACAATACTCGTTGTTCAATAAGCATTATGCCTGTATCGCTAGTGCAAATTAGTATGCATGCAATATTTTCTGTGAGAATATTAGAGTAAAATAGGCCTAAAGTTATTTGTCTTAAAGTGCCTACAATAAGAACGCGATATTGAATTTCGTTTTCGAATAATTAAAACTTGCATCTCAATAATTATTCCCAATCATATCATACTTAATCATATTATGAAATAATAACGTGGCGTCATAAGGTGAAATAGCTACGCAGGTAGCTAAATTGGGAATTTATTTACTTTCGTATAACAACAGATACGGGGAATATAAAAATGTTCGTTTTGTTTTGTGTGTGAGTCAACGTTGTTACGTAGAAATCAAACCAGTTTTTAACGCCTCGACGGCCAAAAGGTTATTATGATCCTGATCCTGATGTAGCAGTATGAATGAGGCTTTTTGATTTCTGACGTCACCCCGACGGAATATTCACAAAATAGTTGGGACTTAATAGACAATCATTCCTTATCCTAAAAAAACTAGGTAAGTAGGTGCGAGTATGTATCTACCATTTACCAACTACCAGTACACTACCGGTGCCACTAGGGCGAGTGAGTGGGCGAGTCGGTATGACTCAATTCGTTTAAGGATTTAGATTAAAGATGAGCCGACTATACCATTTGCAGACTAGCCAACTAATCGGTTTTCAAATTGCCGATCAGTCGCCCGACTAGTCGGCATAATAATATACCCTACTAGCCTTTGTATCTATATCCAAGGTACAAACTACAGTTTTTTGATAATAAAAATATAGTAACAGTAACATCAGAGTTTTTGCTGGAAGCTTTAAAGAATACAAGTTTAATATTAATAATTCTGAATATAAGTCATCATCATCATCATCATGATCAACCCATTACCGGCTCACTACAGAGCACGGGTCTCCTCTCAGAGTGAGAAGGGTTTTGGCCATAGTCTACCACGCTGGCCAAGCGGATTGGCAGACTTCACACACCTTTGAGAACGTTATGGAGAACTCTCAGGCGTGCAGGTTTCCTCACGATGTTTTCCTTCACCGTTAAAGCAAGTGATATTTAAATACTTAAAACGCACATAACTCCGAAAAGTTAGAGGTGCGTGCCCCGGGATCGAACCCACGACCTCCGATTAGAAGTCGGTCGTCCTAACCACTAGGCTATCACAGCTTTTTGAATATAAGTAATAATTGCTAATGACAGCAACTCAAATTTAACAAATGTGTTTCAAAAATTGTCGTCCTGGTATCTTTTACAGCAGAATAATGAAAAAAATATAGTAAAACATGTAACAAACAAACCATTTACGTAAGTATTATAAATGTTGTTTTTATTTTATTTGTCTAGCGCCGAATATTAATCGGCATATTTTGCCGCTTAGTCGCCGTCTGTAAAAGATGCCGAATAGTCGGCTTTCACGACTAGTCAACGACTAGTCGGCCTATCTCTAATTTAGATTCATACTATCCGGCTACTTAAATCAACTAGCATTGTTATTGTGATAATATTATACTAACAAGTCAGTCAAAATGGCAATATACCTACATAGATTGCCTAAATAAACGATACTCCTTCTATATCAAACTAGCGGACCCGGCAGACGTCGTCCTGCCCGGTGACATACTGACATCAGTGCAACCTACCCGGTCATAAAAGTACTAATATCGCAATTAAAAAATAAGGGTTAATCGTAGAAGGGTGAAAATTTAGGATTGTATGTATTTTTGTAAAAAAGATTTTCCCGCTTTTCTGTTGAAATTTTTCCTGAATTTTCTTTGCTATAAACCTCACGGAGCCCGAGACCTTTCCAACGAATGCAAAACCGTGGAAATCGGTTCGTGCGTTCTGAAGTTATAGCGTCAGGAAGGAAAACCCGACTTATTTTTATATAGTAGATAGGAAACATCGTTCTTGCAGCACAAAAAAGTATTTAGAACCAGATGAATTTTGTTATAATCTCCAAAATATTTGTAGAATCTACGAGTAAGTAGGAACATTATGTACCTAAGTAACTTTTTTGTTTTTAAATTTATATTAAAAACTTTTTTAAATACTTTTTCAGAAAGACTTCAAAGCTTTATTGCACTGAAGTCTGAAACTCAACTGTCCAACCATTTTTAAATAAGAAGTTCCAATGCTCGCCTTGCACTTCCTATATCAACTTATGTAACATGTGCATTTCTTATCCCGTTTTTCGAAGAACTGCTCGAATTTTATAAAGCTTTGCTAATTATTGAACATATTTTAGGTAGGTATAACTACGACCTTCAAAATTAACATTGAACGGTTGCTCATTGAAAAGGTTATTTTGTTGTTAGCATACCTTGGGTAAGGTCCAAAGGTCATAAATTTATATCGCTGCAAAAACTCGAGTGTGGATAGATGTCAAGAATTGTCATGTTAATTTTAAACGAGGCGAGACGTCGTTTCAATGCATAAGCGTGAAACTCATTGTTTGTGAACATTTCATGAATAATCTTGAGGCCTTTGTTACTGAAATAGTCAAATTTTGAAAACTCTCGAAAGTATAGAACATAACTACTCGCTATGTAGTCCAAATTTTCCGTCTGCCTTGTCTCCATAGTGACAAAATAAATATGTGACCTCAGAAGTCAGAATATTTATTTTAATATTTTTAATATTATATTATTATGTTAATGACAAAAACTATGTGTGTGTTTGTTAAAAGTAGTTTCGGTACCTACTTATTAGCAAACGAGTATGTACAGTTGCCATTCGACGTTAGATGTGTGAAAACGCGAAAAATATTTTCTGCCAAATAAGGTTTCCCCGCTTCCCATAATATGCGCAATTTTTGGCGCAATTAATAATATTATGTACACTGACCGAAAAATTATATGTCACTAGGACGGAATACATAAAAAAATTCACGCACACTTATAAATTGTGATCGTTGATCATCATTGAGGCAGATGGCTCTCAAAATATGTTTTCGCAATTTTTTTATCAGACTCCATGATCAAAGTCAAACTATGCTAGATTAAATGCATGTTATTAATTAATAAGTCCAACTGAGACAGTTCCTGTACATATGAACATTTAGTTTTTGTACTTACCGAATGTCAAAAGAGACATTAAAAAGTAGAGTAGATAATTAATTTTTTAAAGCGGCTCATCCTGTTCGTCAAACCTAATTTGTCCCCAAAAAGTGACCGGTTTTCCGAATGGACCGTTTTGTTATTATTTATCTGCAAAATTGCGGTGAACGAACGGCGGGCCGACGGACGCTCCGATTCTCTTACTGCGAAATCATTCACGTGCACACGGAAATAATTCTCATTTAGGTTGAATATCAAAGTACGTATACATTATACCTACTCGTAAGCGCCGTTTGCTTCAATTCCACTTTTTTGTTACGGTCGGTATGTTCTGTATTCATTTCATTAATAACTGGGTCATGCAATTTTTCATTCGCTGTTTTAGAAGTATTGCCCACTGAACTATTTTTTCATTCAATCCCACTGTGCTACTAAGCCAAACAAGGTACCTACGAGTATACATACCTATTATAGAATAGAATAGAATAGAAAAGTTTTTTATTCAAATAAACTTTTACAAGTGCTTTTGAATAGTCAGATGAATCTACCACTGGTTCGGAATGCCGTTCCAACCGAGAAGAACCAGCAAGAAACTCGGCGGTTGCTCTTTTCCAAATTTACAATAGCAATATAACAATTTTATGTTAAGTACATGATTGAATTGCCGTCTCGCGCATTGCTGGAACGAGTCAAATCCACGCCTTTTTATCATTTATATAAGTAATCATAATTTTATTCAGATAAACTTTCGGAAGCGTTTACGAATCGACAAATGAATCTACCACAGGTTCGGAATGGTGCTTACAATTCTACACATGTGAAGAAGGGCAGACAAAAGTAGCCCCATTTCCGACGGTGGCACCCGTTCACGATCTTTATAAATAATGCACCGCCCAGAAAATGAATAATGAGACTTGGGAAACTACCACAATCGCCATATATTGTAATCGAAGAATTTCACACACATAGGTAGAACCCAATATTGAATCAACATTCTTTGACAATGAATAGTAATCTAACTAGTATAGTTTCAAGAGTTTTAACCATAAAAACAAATAAGTCGACAAAAATAATGGTGCATGGAAAATTGAATGTTGTAAAATACAAGTATAAATTGAAAATTTAAAAAACCCCCGACATTCACCATTTTGTGGTGGCGGCCATCTTGGATTTGCCATAATGCTATTCTACTAGTCAAGCCCTTTCATTTGATACCCATATTAAGGGAGTTGTGAAAAAATATGTAATCCGCCATTTTGTAGCGGCGGCCATCTTGGACCGATTTTCACCAAACATAGCTAACAACACTCTCGATTAATTCACCTTTCAAACAAAAAAAACCGCATTCAAATCGGTCCACTCGTTTGAGTGCCACAGGGGAACAGACAGACACACACACACACACACACACACACACACAGACACGTGAAACTTATAACACCCCGTCGTTTTTGCGTCGGGGGTTAATGAAATGAAATAGTTACGTTTTTCTAGTGTACCTATGTCGCAAAATATTATGAAATACAAGCGGCCACCCGCGACTTCGTTCGCTTGGATATTGGTTTTTAAAAAATCCCGTGGGAACATTTTGTTTTTCCTAAGCTCCTTTGAGTTCATGCCTTGCTAAAAACTGTTAAAAGTTCACTGCCGGATGTTTAGGTAGATCAAAATGTAAACATCCGCCAGTGAAAGTCCCATCAAAATTGAGAGATTAGCCGGTAATCTTTAAAGTTTCTAAGAAAAAAAGAATGAATGAAATCGGACCACGCGTTAATGAATTACAGCTAATTACACATTTTGACTTTCATCCCCTCTCCCAAGGGAACCGTGCTGAATTTCGGGATAAAAAGTATCCTATATGTTACTCCGTAGTATGAACTTAAATCATACCAAGTTTCATTTCAATCCATTCAGTAGTTATTGCGTGATGCGCGCACAAACATACAGACAAACAGACAAAAATTTCAAAAATAGCTTTTTTACGTTCTATTACTTATCCCTAACATCCCTTAGCTATTATTTTGCAAAAAACTTTAATATACAGATACGGCAAGTCTACGATTTTATTATATGTATAGATATATAGATATAGAAGAAGATAGATAGATAGAAGATTGCACTTTGTAAATCTTTAACTAACGTTATTACGGCATATTTTCTTATTCTTCTTCATTACTATCTATATTTTCATGGCAGGTTAAACTTGCGATTTCAAGTTCTACAATTCTACTAGTTTTGTTGACACAAATAGTTCGAACATTTTGATTGTACATTATTGTTTCAGTCATAAGTATTCAATGTTTACTTATACATATATGTATAATTCAGAGAAACATATTGATTCATGATTAAAAAACAAATTGTAAAAAACAACCTTGTTTACTCGATTAATAAAGTAACAAACACGACTTTGCCTCACGAGGTGCTATGGTTATATCATGGTATGAATTATGATCGCTTGATATGTTAATTCTATAATAACATAATAATATCCTGTCTCACGGTTATTTGTTAAACAAAGGATCATAATAGCCCTTTTGGAAGGGGGGCTGATTATTAATTCATGCGATTCGAATGGCGTCACACAAGTAAACTGCTCGACCCTCTACTTGATCATTTCAAGTAGGTACCCACTCGTACTTGATCATTTGAATATAACATAGTATTATATTACGTATATATTGTATTGTATTACTATTTAATATTGAAGAAGTGGATAGTGCCACAAATGTTCCAGACTCAAATAGAATCTTTTAAAATGACTTGAAAGTAACCATTCGAAACGAATTTTATGTGTCAATAATGGTGGCGTTGTATTTTCATTTGTTTATATGAAATCTAAATTGGAAATGGTTTTCTCATCATTGGAAATGGTTTGGTTTTAATCTTTAATTTTTATTTCGCTCTGACTTGTTATTTAAATTTCCGTAGCATACTTCGCGTAAAAAGTTAATTTATTTTAGTTCGCGTCAACCCCGAAGATAGCAGAAACATTCACTTGTGATAGCAGAAAGGAGGACGGGGTCATAAATTGGCTCCGGAACAATATAGGTATTCCCTTCCTCGATCATATTGTATCTTGATGTGTTAATAACAACATGATTCAAATAAAATTCGAAATGAAATAGAATGTCACATGCGGTGCGTTTAGTTGTGGTATGAATAGATTCGATTCCAATAATTCATACATTCCAGTAATTTATTAACTGACATTTGAGATCCTAGTTAACCAGCTTAATGGAATTTCCCTGGAATTCAATAGTCGTGGTATTAGTAGGTGCCTGGTAAGTGGTATACACCAGTTAACCTCGACTTCAAGAGTTATTTATTGCAACGAAATGTCTACGAATGCTGTTTAAAGTTAATGAATACAGGTGGTGGCGCCTGACCAGATAGGTTCCTAAGTAACTATGTATAAACCATCACGGAACCCAGTCGAGTTATTTTGAACAGGCAATAATTAAAGTATCTATACTAATAAATAAAATTGAAGTGTCTGTCTGTAATATCGAAATAACTACCTCATATTAAGCTCATATGGTTATTTGAACGATACTATAACTGAATCACACGTTTTTAAAATTTTTGTCTGTCTGTCTGTCTGTCTGTCTGTCTGTCTGTCTGTCTGTCTGTCTGTCTGTCTGTCTGTCTGTTTGAACGGGCTAATCTTTGGAACGGCTGAATCTTTTGACGGGACTTTCACATACAAGTAGAGAATTAACCAGGGAGTAACATAGGCTACTTTTTTAACCGACTTTCAAAAAAGGAGGAGTTGTGTTTTTCTATCTATGTACACCGATGTCTCCGAGATTTCTGAACCGATTTGCGTAATTTTTTTTTTAATCGATAGAGAAACATTGCGACACTGTCCTACAAAAAATTTGGATTCCAACTCCTCAATCCTGATGCTGTAGGGGATCTGATCCCCAAAACTAATGGGATTTAGGCACTGTCGGTTATTTAAATTGATATTGGGGGTACCAATTAAAGACTTTATCGTAGAATGAACTCGAGTAGGCACATATCCAACTCTTCAACCCTGATGCTGTAAGGAATTGCATTCCGAAATCGTGGGGATCCCACGGGATTTTTCCGTTTTCCGGGACGGTTTATTACAGATAGGCTACTTTTTGTTCTGGAAAATCAAAAGTTCCCACGGAATTTTTAAAACCCTAAATCCACACGGGCGAAGCCGTGGGCATCATCTAGTCTATAATATATTTATGGCGCCGACGTATATTTAGTAATTTGTTACCTTATTAAAATTATTGTATAAACCATACTACTTAGTACATTCCAAGAATAATTTTACATTATTTTATCCTTGTTTACGTTTTATATACATCTATACTAATAAATAAAATTGAAGTGTCTGTCTGTAATATCGAAATAACTACCTCATATTAAGCTCATATGGTTATTTGAACGATACTATAACCGAATCACACGTTTTTAAAATTTTTGTCTGTCTGTCTGTCTGTCTGTCTGTCTGTCTGTCTGTCTGTCTGTCTGTCTGTCTGTTTGAACGGGCTAATCTTTGGAACGGCTGAACCGATTTTGACGGGACTTTCACATACAAGTAGAGAATTAACCAGGGTGTAACATAGGCTACTTTTTTAACCGACTTTCAAAAAAGGAGGAGTTGTGTTTTTCTACCTATGTAAACCGATATCTCCGAGATTTCTGAACCGATTTGCGTAATTTTTTTTTAATCGATAGAGAAACATTGCGACACTGTCCTACAAAAAATTTGGATTCCAACTCCTCAATCCTGATGCTGTAGGGGATCTGATCCCCAACACTAATGGGATTTAGGCACTGTCGGTTATTTAAATTGATATTGAGGATACCAATTAAAGACTTTATTGTTGAATGACCTCGAGTAGGTACATGTCCAACTCCTCAACCCTGATGTTGTAAGGAATTGCATTCCGAAATCGTAAGGATCCCACGGAATTTTTCCGTTTTGTGGACGGGTTACTACTTACTACAGATAGGCTACTTTTTGTTCTGGAAAATCAAAGTTCCCACGATATTTTTACAAACCACACGGGCGAAGCCGTGGGCATCATCTAGTATATAATATATATAATATATAATATATAATATATAATATATAATATTGAATATTCTGAATCTATACAAAAATTTAACCTTTAAAACCTGAATTTCATAAAATCAGTATCTCCTTTCTCCAAGTCTCGAAGAATTGAATATTAAAATGATAATTTCAATATACATTTCTCGATCAAATCTATACTAATAAATAAAATTGAAGTGTCTGTCTGTAATATCGAAATAACTACCTCATATTAAGCTCATATGGTTATTTGAACGGTACCATAACCGAATCACACGTTTTTAAAATTTTTGTCTGTCTGTCTGTCTGTCTGTCTGTCTGTCTGTCTGTTTGAACGGGCTAATCTTCGGAACGGCTGAACCGATTTTGACGGGACTTTCACATACAAGTAGAGAATTAACCAGGGAGTAACATAGGCTACTTTTTTAACCGACTTTCAAAAAAGGAGGAGTTGTGTTTTTCTACCTATGTACACCGATATCTCCGAGATTTCTGAACCGATTTGCGTAATTTTTTTTTAATCAATAGAGAAACATTGCGACACTGTCCTACAAAAAACTTGGATTCCAACTCCTCAATCCTGATGCTGTAGGGGAACTGATCCCCAAAACTAATGGGATTTAGGAACTGTCGGTTATTTAAATTGATATTGGGGGTACCAATTAAAGACTTTATCGTTGAATGAACTCGAGTAGGTACATATTCAACTCCTCAACCCTGATGCTGTAAGGAATTGCATTCCGAAATCGTGGGGATCCCACGAAATTTTTCCCTTTTGGTGACGGTTTACTACAGATAGGCTACTTTTTGTTCTGGAAAATCAAAAGTTCCCACGGGATTTTAAAAACCTAAATCCACACGGGCGAAGCCGTGGGCATCATCTAGTACCTCATATAAAACAAAACACCTGCATGTCTTGTAGGTATAACTATTGCGAGAGATCTATGTAAATAAACCATGATGAATAAATAGGTCAATATGTCATAATAAATTGTGAATTAACCAAATATCATGATTGCTTTAGGTCGATATCAAAGTTTACGGTACAGTTTTGGACTCTCTGGAGCATTGACCCACATTCGCTGAACGGGACACTTGGCAGACGTGGGTGATATTTTAAATATAACACACTATACATATATACATGTAGTACTTAAACGATTGTACTACGGAGCTATCATCTTTATTTCCTCGGCTATAAGAACTAGGTGGCTATCAAATTAGAGGGTATACATCACCTATTAGGTATATCAAGGGAATGTGGGCTCGTTTTTCTCTTCGAGGTCTACTCAACAAGGTATTTTTTCCATCGGCATTTGAATCGAGATTAGTTTCGAAGGTTAGGTCAATTAAGGGTATGATGGTTTGTATTGGCGCAGATTTTGTTGCGTAAGTTGAATATGTATGCATTAATTCATTGAAGTAAAATAAAGGCACGACATAATGAGCTCTTCACGAAACATAAAAGAAGAAGTCAACAATTTTTAAAAATTCTCAATGTTACATGACCTTATTAAATATGCCTTCTCTATAATTTATTAGAATGAGTAAATTAAAATTATATATTTAAATATAACAGTATAAAATATGTATCTATGTGTAACAACAATAAAACAGCGTGCAGCGGTGCAAAATTATCTGACTAGGTTAAACACCATAGCAACTATTTCTAACAACACGACTGGGTATGTGTAAATATAAAATTAGAAATTATTTTAAGACTTTCTGTGTAAAATTGAATTATCGTGCGCAGCGTATGTGCCTACTACTTAACCTATTTCTATTATTCTTTATTTAACTTCGTCTACAGGTTATTTATTGTTAGTCTGCTAATTTTTGATGACAAAACTACTCTGCAGTGTCGCTGGTCGTAGCTAGAGTTTTTATGCTTTTGAAAATGAGATTCGATATCAGGTTTCTGTGTTCATTTACGGTCAACACTCTTTGTAAAAACTTATTAAATAAAAGTCTGCACAAAGTATGTTATCGAAAGTAACAAAAATTATAAAATGTGCAAACTCTCGCTTCCAAACAAAATAATAATAAAAATTATTATTGTATTGTACCACGGGCGAAGCCGGGGCGGATTGCTAGTAACAAATATTTGAAAAATATTATTTATAATCCTTTTGCTATTTTGTTAATTAAACAAATATGCTGCAACTGATATTAGTTAAGATATTTTTAAAACTGTATTTAATGTACCATCTACAATGCTATTAGTCAGGTAATTCATAAATCACAATGAATCAACAGATTACTCATCAGAAACTATGAAAATATTAAGATATTGGCGCCTCTTAATCATCTCCTTAGAAATCATGATCATCATCATAAATTAAAAAATCAGCCAAGTGCGAGTCGGGCCTCGCTCTTTCAGGGTTCCGTACATAATTATGAACAATATAATATTTTGGGTCTAAGAAATATTTAATTTCCGAGCTAGACATCGCAACAAACCGTGAAAGAAAATCCCAAAAAAATGTTCGTTTATTTTGGTCACAGCTTATAAACTATTTAATAAATCGTTGTTTTCAGTATTTGTTGTTTAAATAGAGCATATAGTACATAATATACTGAAATATCATATTCCCAACTAGTTTAGTTTTTGAGATAGCCCCCGTCACAAAAATGGTCTAAAACTGACAACTTTGATGGCCTCCCATTCCCTTATTTTTTGAGATAAAAATTAAAAAAATATATATTTGTACTCTACTTAATGAGCTCTAAACAATGATACCCCACAAGCTAGGGTAAAGAAAAAATTTTTTTTTCCGGCTCCTTTTTCATGTATGGGAGCCCCCCTGAAAAATAATTTAATTCAATTTCTAATTCAATATTTGATTTTGGGTTAACGTTTTACACTAAATACCAAAATTTCAGGTTTGTAACTCATTTCGTCTGCGAGCTAGAGACCTGTGACCGGCGGACAGACGGACAGACAGACAGACAGACAGACAGACAGACAGACAGACAGCCGAGTGACATTAATAGGGCTCCGTTTTTTACCCTTCGGGTACGGAACCCTAAAAATTATAAAATGTGCAAACTCTCGCTTGCAAACAAAATAATAATAAAAATTATTATTGTATTGTACCACGGGCGAAGCCGGGGCGGATTGCTAGTAACAAATATTTGAAAAATATTATTTATAATCCTTTTGCTATTTTGTTAATTAAACAAATATGCTGCAACTGATATTAGTTAAGATATTTTTGTAGATTTATTATTTATTGTAGATGGTACATTAAACTGTATTTAATGTACCATCTACAATGCTATTAGTCAGGTAATTCATAAATCACAATGAATCAACAGATTACTCATCAGAAACTATGAAAATATTAAGATATTGGCGCCTCTTAATCATCTCCTTAGAAATCATGATCATCATCATAAATTAAAAAATCAGCCAAGTGCGAGTCGGGCCTCGCTCTTTCAGGGTTCCGTACATAATTATGAACAATATAATATTTTGGGTCTAAGAAATATTTAATTTCCGAGCTAGACATCGCAACAAACCGTGAAAGAAAAACCCAAAAAAATGTTCGTTTATTTTGGTCACAGCTTATAAACTATTTAATAAATCGTTGTTTTCAGTATTTGTTGTTTAAATAGAGCATATAGTACATAATATACTGAAATATCATATTCCCAACTAGTTTAGTTTTTGAGATAGCCCCCGTCACAAAAGTGGTCTAAAACTGACAACTTTGATGGCCTCCCATTCCCTTATTTTTTGAGATAAAAATTAAAAAAATATATATTTGTACTCTACTTAATGAGCTCTAAACAATGATACCCCACAAGCTAGGGTAAAGAAAAAAATTTTTTTTCCGGCTCCTTTTTCATGTATGGGAGCCCCCCTGAAAAATAATTTAATTCAATTTCTAATTCAATATTTGATTTTGGGTTAACGTTTTACACTAAATACCAAAATTTCAGGTTTGTAACTCATTTCGTCTGCGAGCTAGAGACCTGTGACCGGCGGACAGACGGACAGACAGACAGACAGACAGACAGACAGACAGACAGCCGAGTGACATTAATAGGGCTCCGTTTTTACCCTTCGGGTACGGAACCCTAAAAATCATGCTAAGAGAATTTCGACTTAATTAATGTGGTTTTCCTTTATACTTGAAGATTTGGTGGATTATTAGATTATGATTAAATAGATGAAAAATTAAATCGTTAAACTAGTAGGTACAACAAGTGCTTAAAATATACTTCTCTCGTCACTTCTGAATGCAATACATTGTAATCACTAGCTACTTAGACATATTACGAGGTATTTTTTTCTTTTAGATTCGAACATAATCTCGTTTATAGTATGTGTTTTCTAAAGGCTGTCAGTATTTTCGCTGTTGATATTTTCAAAACTATCTATTTACTGTAGTGCAAGAATATACCGTATTCAAATATCCATTTAGCTAATAGTACATAATTTATTTTTCATATAACATTTGTGAAATCAAAAATATGCTATCCAATAAGGCCTAATAATTGCAGTGAATGTAGAGAAAATGTTATAAGATCAATCGTAGATGAGAAATCATCATGTACTCGCTGCCTACCATACATTAGACATATCTAGTATATAATTTAAGATCGTTAACACGATACACTAATTTGATGAAATAACATACTTTTCATATAATTATGATTAAAGTAAATCTCTAGTTATATAAAATTCTTCTCATTTCTACTGCCTCATTCTGAAACGCCTTTCTCTAAATCCACCACATGTGGAGTAATTATTCGCGAAAGAAAAATTTAGAAAGGCTTATGTTAGTAATTTGCTTTACGACTTTTACTTTCAAGTCCTCAACTTTCAGAAGCAAAATGGTAGAAAGAATATTATAATTAATAGCTTTTAATAACTTGAAAAATGTTTGTTTAAATTTCTACAGCTAGTCATCAAATTGTTGACGATTCCAAAATAATAATTATTTTGTCTTCTATGCGATTGTTATAGTGGTGTTTTCTGTTTGTTTCAGTGTCAACATTTCTACCCCAAACATTATGATTTACAAATGGATATTATGATAAGAGTGAAGTGTTGTCAAGAAACTAAAAATCCAAAGTGACGAAGTGGTGTGGTGTCTGTTCTGCTGCGTTCCGTTGCTTTCGTTCCTTAGTTTTATTTAACCTTTTATCCACAATGTCTGACAAGACGACATCATCCGTTGGCCCTAGAAGCTTTGAAACCATCTCTGAAGAGGACTGCGAGTCGCCTTGGGAGAAACTGTTGGGAGATGTGAAATCTGCTGTTCCTACGATTACTAAAACGAACGCGTCGAGTGCGACGATTTCGAGAAGCGGTGATGAGGTTGCTCTTCCTCCGGGGATCGATTTGGAAGCTAACAAGTTGACACGTTCCAAGAGTCTGAATCAACGAAGAAATAGCAGTGGTCTTCTTAGCACAATTCCTCGGCAGCTGCGACTCTCTCTGAGGGGAGTGCGTAGCGAACCATCCAGTGTCAAAGACGTTCCGACCCATACTAGAAACGATAGTGCCCTTAACCTTCTTCTTAGGTGAGTAATTACATGGAATATAGATGTTTCACTTTGACTGTTTATTTTACAACTGGTAGTTTATTTTGTAGTCTACACCCGACACTTTTTATGATCAGTTTATTATCTCTTTAAAAACCAGATTTCCAGAACTTTATTTCGCTCTACCACGATCTAACTTGTTTGTGAAACAAATGATGAAATACGCTGAAAAGCAATTTTAACACTAATAAGTAAGATTAAAGATATAACTACCTAGTTAGTAGGTACTTACATTCTTCTCAAAATATTTATCGAGACAAAACAATAAAAGAATTCTAAACTATCGAACTTACTGCCTCTTATCTATACTTCTATATCTATACTAATAAACTAGATGATGCCCACTGCTTCGCCCGTGTGGATTTAGGTTTTTAAAAATCCCATGAGAACTTTTGATTTTTCAGAACAAAAAGTAGCCTATCTGTAGTAACCCGTCCCCAAAACGGAAAAATTCCGTGCAAAATTCCGTGAAAAATTTCGGAATGCAATTCCTTACAGCATCAGGGTTGTGGAGTTGGACATGTACCTACTCAGTAGCTCAGTAGCTGTACCTACTCAGAGTTCATTCAACAATAAAGTCTTTAATTAGTATCCCCAATATCAATTTAAATAACCGACAGTACCTAAATCCCATTAGTTTTGGGGATCCCCCCCTATAGCATCAGGATTGAGGAGTTGGAATCCAAATTTTTTGTAGGACAATGTCGCAATGTTTCTCTGTCGATTAAAAAAAAAATTACGCAAATCGGTTCAGAAATCTCGGAGATATCGGTGTACATAGGTAGAAAAACACAACTGCTCCTTTTTTGAAAGTCGGTTAAAAAAGTAGCCTATGTTACACCCTGACTAATTCTCTACTTGTATGTGAAAGTCCCGTCAAAATCGGTTCAGCCGTTCCGAAGATTAGCCCGTTCAAACAGACAGACAGACAGACAGACAGACAGACAGACAGACAAAAATTTTAAAAACGTGTGATTCGGTTATGGTATCGTTCAAATAACCATATGAGCTTAATATGAGGTAGTTATTTCGATATTACAGACAGACACTTCAATTTTATTTATTAGTATAGATAAAATTGAAGTGTCTGTCTGTAATATCGAAATAACTACCTCATATTAAGCTCATATGGTTATTTGAACGCAACCATAACCGAATCACACGTTTTTAAAATTTTTGTCTGTCTGTCTGTCTGTCTGTCTGTCTGTCTGTCTGTTTGAACGGGCTAATCTTCGGAACGGCTGAACCGATTTTGACGGGACCTTCACATACAAGTAGAGAATTAACCAGGGAGTAACATAGGCTACTTTTTTAACCGACTTTCAAAAAAGGAGGAGTTGTGTTTTTCTACCTATGTACACCGATATCTCCGAGATTTCTGAACCGATTTGCGTAATTTTTTTTTTATCGATAGAAAAACATTGCGAGCCTGTTCTATAAAAAATTTGGATTCCAACTCCTCAATCCTGATGCTGTAGGGGACCTAATCCCCAAAACTAATGGGTTTTAGAAACTTTCGGTTATTTAAATTGATATTGGGGGTACCAATTAAAGACTTTATCGTTGAATGAACTCGAGTAGGTACATATCCAACTCCTCAACACTGATGCTGTAAGGAATAGGGTATTTGACAACATTGAAAATATACTATTGATTGTAGTCATCTTATCAGATAATAGCCTAAAAAAGACATATTTCACTCAATCAAACTAAACTATGTAATTTTACGCGATATTTTGCACGAAATAAAACATAATAATTTTTGAAATTTTATCAGGAACGTGAACGCTCTGGGATTGTTTGTGATGTCACTTGATAGCACGTAACTTGGTTGATATAATTGAAGTTTATCAAGTCAACCGAAACTAAACTTTATACTTGAAAGAATAAGATTGATATTAAAATGAGTAGGTATAACAATTTAGAACATTACGATACAGCAATCGCCTTGCGTAGCGTCTCTGTCGCACGCACCGAGTTCCGAAAAGGAGCGAGCGAGAGAAGTGACTTGCATAGCGATTTGTGACGTCACGCGTATCATGTGATCAGAAATGTTGTTTTTGGCGTGGTTTTCAAAACTTAAACTTTATCATTGATTTAATTCTTAATACTGTAGATATTGCGAAAAATATCAATGTAGTGTGTTTTAATAAGTAATCTATACTAATAAATAAAATTGAAGTGTCTGTCTGTAATATCGAAAAAACTACCTCATATTAAGCTCATATGGTTATTTGAACGCTACCATAACCGAATCACACATTTTTAAAATTTTTGTCTGTCTGTCTGTCTGTCTGTCTGTCTGTTTGAACGGGCTAATCTTCGGAACGGCTGAACCGATTTTGACGGGACCTTCACATACAAGTAGAGAATTAACCAGGGAGTAACATAGGCTACTTTTTTAACCGACTTTCAAAAAAGGAGGAGTTGTGTTTTTCTACCTATGTACACCGATATCTCCGAGATTTCTGAACCGATTTGCGTAATTTTTTTTTAATCGATAGAGAAACATTGCGACCCTGTTCTATAAAAAATTTGGATTCCAACTCCTCAATCCTGATGCTGTAGGGGACCTAATCCCCAAAACTAATGGGTTTTAGAAACTTTCGGTTATTTAAATTGATATTGGGGGTACCAATTAAAGACTTTATCGTTGAATGAACTCGAGTAGGTACATATCCAACTCCTCAACCCTGATGCTGTAAGGAATTGTATTCCGAAATCGTGGGGATCCCACGGGATTTTTCCGTTTTGGGGACAGGTTTCTACAGATAAGCTACTTTTTGTTCTGGAAAATCAAAAGTTCCCACGGGATTTTTAAAAACCTAAATCCACACGGGCGAAGCCGTGGGCATCATCTAGTAAAGAATAATTTAAAACAATTTCCAAAAATTAGTCAAATACCCTATTGTATTCCGAAATCGTGGGGATCCCACGGGATTTTTCCGTTTCGGGGACGTGTTTCTACAGATAAGCTACTTTTTGTTCTGGAAAATCAAAAGTTCCCACGGGATTTTTAAAAACCTAAATCCACACGGGCGAAGCCGTGGGCATCATCTAGTATACTATACTAATAAATAAAATTGAAGTGTCTGTCTATAATATCGAAATAACTACCTCATATTAAGCTCATATGGTTATTTGAACGCAACCATAACCGAATCACACGTATTTTTGTCTGTCTGTCTGTCTGTCTGTCTGTCTGTCTGTCTGTCTGTCTGTTTGAACGGGCTAATCTTCGGAACGGCTGAACCGATTTTGACGGGACTTTCACATACAAGTAGAGAATTAACCAGGGAGTAATATAGGCTACTTTTTTAACCGACTTTCAAAAAAGGAGGAGTTGTGTTTTTCTACCTATGTACACCGATATCTCCGAGATTTCTGAACCGATTTGCGTAATTTTTTTTTTAATCGATAGAGAAACATTGCGACCCTGTTCTATAAAAAATTAGGATTCCAACTCCTCAATCCTGATGCTTTAGGGGACCTAATCCCCAAAACTAATGAGTTTTAGAAACTTTCGGTTATTTAAATTGATATTGGGGGTACCAATTAAAGACTTTATCGTTGAATGAACTCGAGTAGGTACATATCCAACTCCTCAACCCTGATGCTATAAGGAATTGTATTCCGAAATCGTGGGGATCCCACGGGATTTTTCCGTTTTGAGGACGTGTTTCTACAGATAAGCTACTTTTTGTTCTGGAAAATCAAAAGTTCCCACGGGATTTTTAAAAACCTAAATCCACACGGGCGAAGCCGTGGGCATCATCTAGTTACATAATAAGAGGCAGTAAGTTCGATAGTTTTCAAAACAAAAATTTCATAATCGTCCAAATCATAATTTGGACGATTATGAAATTTTTGTTTGGCTGTCTGTCCGGACTAATGCTTGGAATGGCTAAACTGATTTCAAGAAAATTACATAGGCAAGCAGACGATTAAGGTACTTTTTATCCCGGAAAATCAAAGAACTCCCACGGTGTTTTTAAAGACCTAAGTCCACGCGGAGGATGTCACTTGGGTATCAGAGTAACAATAAAATGCATTATAAATATATTTATAATACATAATTATTAATGTTAATGGTGTAATTTGTAATTTATAGAACCTCCTCTCATACTCAATTCAAGTGGAGAATTCTAATTAAAAAAGACATAGAGGTCAAGACCGGTGGCGTCCACATGGCTTCGTTGTCGCCAGGGTTTATTGCGTCTTTATCGACCCCGACTTTTATAAATGCCACTTTGATAGCCTGCGTGTTTATTATTATTTATTACCTACTTATAATTCCTCCGTAAAAGGCTTCATTACGACAAGAATGTCTTGCTTGTTTTTTTATAATTTTACTTAATGAACTAAATATTTTTCTTTAAAGGGCTGGTTAACCCCTTTGACATTGTTAAAGTAAAAATATAGGTAGTAGACAAAACTTGAGATTTTACTAAGTTGTAAATATGCTGCGTCCACGTGCTTGTGGCAAACAACAAACACCAAACGCTGGCAAATCATTGATGACTCATCTGACTGGCTTATCGGATCGACAGAAAACGCTCGCTAACCACACCATACACCCAATCCACAAATTGATGTTTGTTGTTCTTCACAAGTGTGTGTTCCTAGCAGACAAAGTTATCATGTGCTCGCTTTAAGAGTTCTATACTAGTTAAAACCCTGAGCAAGCATATAGCGCACAAGGGAGAGAAATGAACCTAAATTTCCTTAACAGATATAGCTGGCGGTACAGGGACGTCTCGTCCGCCAGCAAATCACTTTGTGGAACTATTAAAAAATGTAAAGCATCTGGCAGTAGATATGCAAAATTTGCGCAAAGGAAACGGATGTCCTTCTTTTAAGCGCGGTCGGTATGGGGCCCGCAGGAAACTTGTCGCGACGGTAGATGCCACCAAAACAGCGCTCCTTTGTCATCGAATGTCTTGATGTATCCTTATGGTTCTCTGATCGGTCATGGTTAAACTACAATGTCGTCCTTTTGCAATGCCGCGTTGCATATAAAAGCGTATTAACTGGAATCATCTATACAAACTTAGTGGCTCTTAAACGTACTTAGCTTGGCTTTGATTATTTGAGAGTAAATAATAACAAAAAGTACTTAGGTTCCCAATTCCCATTTCAAAACAACAAAGTCGCATATTAACTCTAACCGTAATTTATACTAATAAATTATTGTATATAGGAAAGTGTCAGCCATGACTATTAACTTTTCATGGCGCAACTTCTGAAACGATCCTCATGAAATTTGTCAAAGAGATAGATTGCATCCTTGAGGAGGTAATAGGAAAATCGGAAATATCGGAAAATCAAATAATTTCAACGGAATTTTTAAAAACCTAAAGCGACTCGGATGAAATTGCAATAATCAGATAGTAGTAATATAATACATATTTTTTTTATTGCTTGGCTGTTTATTCGATTGTCCGCAAGCTTGGACGAATAAAAGACACTTGATCGTTTTATAGTTCGTTAAAGAGTCACTGATCGATAACTATGTCATATTGGCAATAACTGTATCAATAATTTTATGTATATTTTATTTATTGGCAATTTTCTGAATAAAATAGTAGGTGAAATAAACAACGGAAAATAGGTTAACGTATAACATTATGAGCAGCAGTAAATCACTTGTGTTATCACTTATCAGTAAAGGAACCTACCTAACCTACTTACAAGTACCTGTTTGTCGCTGAAATACTTGAAAAAGGAAAATATAATGTAGGCTACCTTACCTACCTATTAAAAAAATCGTTTTGTAAATTAATTATGCAATTTTTCGATTTTTGGTAACCCGTCTCATTGGAAAACTGTATCTAATGGATATTGTACATATTAAAAAAATATTATGAATTAGAAAATTTAAATAGAAAAACGACTGCTAAAAAATTTTGCTTTTTTTTAGTTTTAATTGGGAACGGTTATGAATTTTTGTGTATTTTCTTTTTCTGTCAATTATGATCATAGTTTATTCTTTTGCTTATTTCGTGGCCAACTTCGTGCGTGGCATTTTCTTTCCTGGTACACGCGTAACCTCGCAAATCAACTCCTCTTTGTACTAATATGTATTTTGTGTTCTCTCACATTTTTGCTACAAAAAAAGGATACTTGTAACCTGCACGGTCGCCTTTTCCATCAATGGGTAGAATGAAGAAGAGTAGGTACTTATACTTTATCTTAGGTAGAATGACAGATATATTTCATTGTACTTCATAGGAATCTATTTTTTACAAGGCTTTTCAAAAACTTGTCACGTCGGAACGCGCTATAGTCTTATGCTAAATTATTGCTAAATAGAAAGTTCCTAGTAAAAACATGGCTATTGAAAATTTTATAGGTTGTGCGAAGTCTGGGCACGAGTGTACCTACCAAGAACGTCGTGAGGCCGTTCACTTCCTTTGAACTATACTATTTCAATGTTAAGAACACACCTAAGACTTTTTGTTTCAATACTTACTGTCTTATTCATATACTTTTGACGAACAAACCGATTTTTTTTTCTCTTATAGAAAGATCTCGCCTTTGGCAACGAAAATAACTTTGGTATGATCAATGATCATGATTTTATTAAAGTGTGCGTGAATTGTTTTTGTATTCCGTCCTAGTGACATATAATTTTTCTGTCGGCGTATGTATGTAATAATTGCGCATGGTGGGCTGCGGTTAGATTTCAAAATTTGGCGGAAATTATCTATTTCTCGCGCAGTCCTACATAAAATGTCGAATGGCCACTCTATTTACTCTAAGCGTGTCAGTAGGGCTATTCTCTAAAATACCATCGATATCGAATCTCGATATCGAAGCTCACTCAAGTGAGATAACTCGCTTCGAAAGAAAACTCACTTCACCTTGGTTTGATATTCTGTAAGCATCTGCTACGCACTTGCGAAGTGAAGTGAGTTTGAGTGAGAAGACCTGTACTATCGA
Organism: Melanargia galathea; assembly: GCA_920104075.1. NCBI lineage: Eukaryota > Metazoa > Arthropoda > Insecta > Lepidoptera > Nymphalidae > Melanargia > Melanargia galathea. The sequence goes on along the minus strand of OV049856.1, from coordinate 25,456,366 downwards.
GTTTTACAGAGTACAAATTAGCAAACTCATCTCGAATTCACTCTCTATAATTCGAAAATGGCTTTACAGAATAGCCCTGCTGTGTCGAGATCGGAGCCAATGTCTCGATTAGAGAAATCAAACAAATGAAATTGAAACGAATAGATAACGTGTATAGGACAATTATTTTCCCTTTCACCGAGGGTGAGCCCCTTCCTAAGTTCCTACAGTTGGAAATGTATTTTCCATAGAAAATTTAATATCACCAAGATGACATCAAGCGATTTCGCTTGATCGCTAGTGTGCATTAGGGCTATTTAGCAAATCGTTAAAATTAAATGACTATAATTACGTAATTATCGTTCTTATGTGTAAAAAAATAAAAGCTAAAATTCAATACATATCGTTTGCATCCATTGGAGACCAATCAAATGTGGCGGGCGCCAACTTTATAGATATATTTGCTTGCCTTGTTTCCTGCCTTATCGCTGTTTAGGGCGTTCGCGGTGGAGTTAGATTTCTAGGCACGTTTTCTAATTTCCTCATTAATTTTAACACAGGAGATTTTTTTTTTATAAAACTTCAAGGTTGATTCTACTTAATATAAAATAAAATAAATACTAATTCATATCAATTATAAATATTTTAAGGAGTAATAAATGCATTTCCGTTTTCCGGGTATTCTTCAATCATTCCTGAACTTAACGTAACCTACCTACTTAAAATAAATATGCTTACTGCACACCTCACTTCTGATTTTTTTGTAATATTTGACAAGTATTTGGAGTGGTGCTTTATTTGGAATATCCGCTATATAATTTACTTTTCTGTTCATATAATTTACGGTTAAACTGTAACAAGTCTTTAAGTTACCAAAGGAAACCACTCCGATCGAGCTTATCGTATTCACGTGTGTTGTAGTTTGGTATAATAATATTATGCAGTTGGACACGCGAGTTTTACACGTTTTATTGTACACTCCGGGTGTTTATATTGCATTGTTTATATATTGCATTGCTCCATATTTTCAGTTTGATTTTTCTTTCATTTATTTATAAATTAATATAACATGTTCATTATTAGGAAAATGTTTTCCAACATACTTGTCTTTTTTAATAAACTGTATAAGTAATTTGATGACATAAGCTCATTGTTGATGTTCTGTTCAAAGACGTCTGTCTGTCTGTCACCTGAGTAAACAGTAACAAGTCTTATTACGTGGTTATGATAAAAATGGTAACTATGGTAAATAACGTATGCAAAATATAAAAAATATATATAATATCTGTATATAAAATAATGTCCTATTTTAGAGAATTTCATCACACATAATATGTAGATACTTGCCATTTATGTAAAGCTCTCCATAAAATAATGAAATTCATTTGATTTCATAATAGGTATGTGATGTCAATCCCACATCTGCCTACCTAAAATAAACGTCTGTAAACTTTTTCTTGTCGTCCAAAACTCCAGGAACATTCACATTGATCTAAGAGTACAAATTAGAATTTTTATTATTTTCATTGTAGAGTGAAATATGCTTACTCAGGTAGAGACAACAACGTCACAATGTTTCATTAGAAATAACGTCATTTCATGAATGAGTCATTGTGCCAGATACACTACAAGCAATACGTAGGTATATGTATAGCTATAAATGAAAAACAAAAGATAGCCTGAATTTAAAATTTCCTTATCACACGATTTCTTTATAAATATTTCAATTTCGCCAAATTCAAATGTAAGTATTTAAGGATATACTTTTTGGTAATTTGGGAAACAGATCCTAGGTACCTACTAAGAGAACAGAAAAGTCATTTTAGTACAGAATTAAAATACCTTAAAGTTGCTGCGAAAGCAAGTAGTTGTTTTATGGTTTAAGTAAAAGTACCTATATAAGTATCTTACAATAAGTATAGATGTATTATCCAGAGAGTATAATATTATTATACCGAAACCGAAAGGACCGCAAACAGATATATACTACATATACGTAATAAACCGGTTGTTAATCATTATGTAATAACTGATTCACGGTCACAAGCCCTCGTTAGAGTCATTTAATAATAGCAGTGTATTTATATATTTTACACAGCGCTAAAAATTTCGGAAAACATAGGTAGGTAGGTACTTTAGATTTTTTTGTGTCTTTCTAATTCACAAAAACTAGATTTTATGCCCGCAAAGTGGATTTAGATTTTTAAAAATCCCGCGGAAACTTTTAATTCCCAGGATAAAGAGTAACCTTTGTCCGACCCCGGGATGCAAGCTATCTCAAGATTCAAGATGAGTACGCAGCGCTTGAACCCTGATAATTTATTAAACCTTTTGTTCCTAATATCAAGAAAATAATTTACAAACCATCTGTGCCATGGGTCGCCAATTATTTCATTTCAAAAACTTTGTCTGTTTTGATTGTATGAACTTATAATACCTACATGGGTACTATTCTAGTGAGTTAATAATTTCGAATGACAAAGCAATTGACAATCTACCGAATACCTATTCGAATTTGTCTTCTTAAATTTTTTGTTCGTTTCTACGGTGACTGACTGACTTTACAAAACCTATCTCTGATTCATCTTAACCAGTTCAAAGAACTTTTGACGTATTCAATATTATACTTAAGGCAAAAAGTTTTATGCAAGTAAAATTATTACAACCAAATGACTATATTTTATGGTTAATACCCCTATAGGTAGTTAGTTTTGAAGAAGCTTTGAGACGTGGTTCAGTCGAAGTCCAAGTGGCAATAGTGAAGTTATAAGAGATGGATATAATGGCGAAATTCAAAGAACGAATTGTGATCAAACACGTATCGTTTAACGTTTCACACGTTCCATGTATTACAGTCACGTGGAATGACTGTATTATTATGATCACCAGAAGGTATAAAGGGAACCTTGAATGATACAATTCGATCGAGTAATTATTGCAAATCAAAATGTTATTATTCAACTACTAAATATTGCCATTAACTATTATTTGCTTAATCTAACCTAACACACATTGGATTTAAGCCAAGTTACAAAATTACAGCATCATGACCATCTCATTTTAACAAGAAAACAATTATAATAGATCATTTCGACAATTTGTGTAAGCTAGAAGTATCTTCAGGTATTTTCAGTCACATTTGAATTCATAACGCCATCTGTTAGAGGATGGCAAATGCAAAGCTTTCACACAAAGAAAACTGTGCGACTGAAATAGGATAGTAGCTATAATACGAGTAACTATTTCAGGCCCTTGTGTCACCAAATTGAAGCGAGTTGGCAACAGCATTATAAGCGTTGTCGAGGACAAAGTTCATCCTGAATTACTACTCGTAACTATTTTATATAAAACTGTATAGACAGAGAATGCTCCCAGTCTACATTTTAAATTCGATATGTTGCGTCTACGTCATCTATTCGTCATAGAACACCGCCGAATCTTGTGCTACTTGTTTCCATCGGCTCTCAGTTATGTGAGAAATGAATAATTCTGCATCTCGTATGGATTTCCTGATTTAATTTCTTTGGGATACTCCGAGTGACCCTGAGCCTTCTTATGAGACTTTTAAAATCAGCCACCCTTTCCAATAAAAATAACCTTCCATTTATGTTTTTTTACGATAAAGAAAACTGAAATAAACATTTTCTTTCAACTAAATAAGTAGAAAGACGGCTTAAGTTCAAAAACAGCATGACAACCTCTAGCTAATGATGAGTTGTATAAAAAGCAGACGACCTTTCCTGCATTATGTTTATGTCACGGTCAATAGTAAATTAATTATCACCGGTATAGGTAACGAAACGTGTATAAAAAAGGAAAATTATGTCTGTTCCTGTAACCGACTCTCTAAAATCTAAATTGATTGTGATGAGTCCAAGAGAGTCTTAAATTTAAAGGTAGAGTCGTCAAAATATGTAAAAAGATAATATATAATTATTCATTCATTTATTTAATTTGCCGATAAAATATTAACAATAATACGGCTATCGGAAAATCAAAATTTCAAATATATATTTTATCTGGAAAAGCTGGTATCTACTTCTGTAAAAATAATAAATCATTAATAGTTGTTTCAATTGGTAGTACCTACATTATGTTTAATGTGGTTGCAAATGGGTCTAAACAAAAACTATGTCAAATCTAACGGACTTGCACCCATATTTTAAGTAGTAACCTCATGATTTTTACGACTCGACTTAAACTTTCTGAGGTATTTTAATATTCATATTTATCATTTTTCTCCTCAACTCAAAGAGTTGAGTTGAGGTGAAATGAATACAACTCCTTTGGTTGAAGTCGAGTCAAATCACAAATCGTCGCCTTACTTTCTCAACCTCGTATCTGCATTTTGTAAGGTTTTGGGAAATGACAAAAAACTGTATAATATTTTTTTACGATTTTCTGTTATTATTTGGAAGTATATATTATGTGTATAATATCAATACGCATTCTGTAAGTAGTTATCAAATAATTATGAATGATTTTAATGCAACTTTTGATTAATTTTGCAGATACGAGTTTGCTGTTTTACAAGTACTGAGTAAAGTAGTAACTCAAACTTTGAGTTACGAGGTTGCTGAATTAAAACTCTTATAATAAGAATGAAATTTAATGATAAAACCTTGGATTCTAAGGATTAAAAAAACAATTATTCGTAACGTAGATTATCATAGAACCCATGATAGTCCCTTGGGATTAGTTGCTTGATTGATTGCCGATCATCGAATTTTCTTTTATGTAGTTATTGGTAGTGCTTCATTGTACATTTTCCCTACATCAAATGAACTTTGGTGGTTCATGCGTTGTGGTAAGAATTTCCACTCATCGATGAATTTACCATTACATTTTAAAATTAAAAGCAAATTCAATTAGTGATAAAGAATAGCCAGGGTATCTACTGTTGTTAAGTAGTTGATAATATTTTTAAGACTATCCGAATAAATTAACAATATTTTAAAGTACCTATAAACATGAACACTTTTAAATCTTTGGAAGAAATACAATCTATACCTACCTATCTTAGAACATAATGAGAAAGGTCCATAGTAGTTAAATAACCAACACTCAACAGTACATCAAAATACGTCAATAAACAGATATTGAAGCATTATTGACTTACCAGTTAGAGTACATAGGTACCTTGGTACCTATCTTCCAAAATAATACTCTATTACAAAATATATTTGACTAGCAGATGCCAGCGACTTCGTCCACTTGGATTCTTATAAATCTCATCCCCTATTTAAACCACTTGGGGGTAGAATTACCGAAATTCCAAAAACACGTAATTCTTTATTTTTAATCGACAATACAAATACCGATTCTCATTGATATAACTTTAAAAATGACGGACTTTCATACAAACATTCATCCCCCATTTTAACCCACTTGGGGGTAGTTTTTCCAAAATTCCTCAAACACGTAATTCGTTATTTTTAACCGAAAACCTAAATACCAATTTTCATGGATATAACTTGAAAAATGACGGACTTTCATACAAACTTTCACCCCCTTAACCCTCCAGCTTTATTATTGACAATTCGGGTGGAATTCGCAATAATCCTTTCTTAGTGTGCGCCTACGTCATAAAAGGAAGCTACTGTGAAAATTTCAAGTTTCTAGCTTCAGTGGTTTAGGCTGTGCGTTGATGATCAGTCAGTCAGTCAGGAAAAGCCTCTTTATATTATAGATTTTCAAAACAAAAACCAACGAAACCTACAACTTTTGTCAACTGACAATTACTTCTGACTTCTCTGAAATAAGAGCCGCAACCTCGTATCTCACTTTATTGGTACTCAAAAATAGACTTTACTGCAGAGAGCTTAGGACTGAAAACTCGCATAAGTTACGAGCTTCTGCAGGTTATTGAAATGAAGTCAACAAGATACGAGAAAATTGTATCGTCTATTGCCGCTAACTTAATTATCTGATTGGTCTAAGAGTTTGTTGCATTATGAAACAGGGCTTGTAGATTTTATTTGTAAAAAAAAAAAAAAAGTTAAATTTTTAGATACGAGGTTGAGTAAGTAAGGCGACGAAATGTACCTAAGTTTGATTAGCATAACGTTTTCCAGCGAATCAAAACTAAAACTAGATTTTGAGAAATCTTTTGATGAGTTTATTAGATATCTAATAACGATTAATGTTTCAAAATTCTAAATGTATATTGTGTACCTATTGCATAAGTACTTTTGCATTTTGTACCTACCTGCAGTTGCCATTGAAAAATCGAGGTTGCTAACCCTTTCAGGGTGAGTGATCCCCGGCAACACATTAATTAAAATGCACCTACCTACGTAGTGATAGTGAATTATGTGGCGCCGAAGTTAACTGTATGTAAACAATCCGTTTTAAGCTCTCACCGAATAATTTACCACTGGGAAACAATCGAATTGGATATAATAAACATTATTCCCTACTGGTTGATATGACGCATAATCCAAATCAATAAATTAATCATCCAATATTTCCAACATGTAGGAAAACTACGTGACTGTTATTAGTTTTTAACAAACTGATAAAAAATTTTGTTAAACTCGTTAATAATGCGAAAGGGTTTTGTTTTGTTTGTTTGTCCTTTAATCACGCCGCAACAGATCAATCCTTAATATCCATGCAAAAGCACATCCATCCAAAATAAAATAGTTGAAGGATGTGGAGTGTTTCATAGGCTTCAATATACCTACAATTCCGGAGGGACTTTTAAAAACCTAAATCAACGAGGATAAAGTCGCGGGCATCAGCTAGTTAAAATTGAGGGGTCTAAAAGCAAAACCGCCTCTTTGCATAAATTCACAAAATCAAATTTTGGTATGCGTGAAAAGACACGTTCGGGCTACACAAATGTGAAATAAAATCTGGAGCCATAAGCGCCTCTAAACAGTGTTAAATTGCAGTCAAAATCGTCGGTAAAATGCAAACGCGCCTGTTTGAAGACTAATGTCAGTTGCAAACGCGCCACTATTAAGTTGAGCCAATGAGATGCGAATATAGCGCCATACTGTCATGGCGGCCGTGATAGAGTTTCTATATACATGCTTCGATTTCGAGAACCAGTTTTTATTAATTTTCGAGTGCTTATGGAGGTTAACATTACACCAGTGGCTCCGAATAGAGCCAGAATAAGGAAAAGGGACCCTACGCATTGGAAACGAAACATAAAAAAACGTGAAAGGTAATGATTTCAAAGTGTTTACATACAGTGTTTTGAGACCTTGGTAGGATGTGTTTATGCAATAGTGTTTAGACTTTATTTTGTAATTTTTATCCACAATATAACTAAAAATAGGTAATTTTACACAAATATCATACTAGAGATAGTAAAAATGCAAATGTTCACGATGGTGATACGGAAAATGGAAATCATGATCTTTGCAATTACTATCCCGAAGAAATTGGATTAAGCGTTTAATTTATTTCTATATTCTTTTTTTTATTATTTCAACAAAATGTTTAATAATTTAGAATGTTTTTGTTTTTTTTTTAATAAATACTTGAATTTCTTACTTTTCACACTATTTTTATTTTACCAATTTTTATTAGCAAGCTGGTGACATCTTGCATAATGATGCCACAATAATTTGTTAGATACAAAAACGCCTCTTTCATATATGGTGAGCTGCAAATCCGCCTACAATTTTGACTTAGATGCAAAAACGCCTCTTTTACGTTTTATTTTAGAAATTTTACGAAAACAAAGCTTATTCGAGTGGATTTAAAGTCAAGTTTTAGATAATGTTACTGTCATAAACAGCTCTATTGACGTTAGCCTTCTTTAGCTTGCCTGCAAAGAAAGATATGCGTTTTTCGTTAATATTGGAAAAACATCAACTACGCAAAGTGGCGGGTTTGCTTTTAGACCCCTCAATTCATGTAAAAGTGATGACTGCCTTTAATTGTATAGTTCGTATCAAAGATCAAAGTACGTGAAATAATAATTGTATCATATTATTGTAATATCCGACGTTAGTGTTTTTTATGCAAATAAAGCACCCAATATCAACATTTATTTTATTTATTTATTAACAAATCGATGCCCGCGACTTCGTCCGCATGGATTTAGGTTTTTTTTTTAATATCGCTGGAATTCTTTGATTTTTCGAAATAAAAAGAAGATTAGGATGGAGGGATGAATGAATGATAATAGTCCTACGGTTAGGTCGTATAAATATAATTATTCATCTATAGAAGTTGCCTTGATCACTCCCTGTATAATACCTGCCTGTGGAAGTCCCGTCAAAATCGGTTCTGCCGTTCCGACAGAAAGATAGGCAATTTAAAAAAACATGTGATTGTTTGGGTTATGCTATGGTTCAAATAATCTTATGAGCTTAATAAGAGGCAGTTATTTCAAAAACCGACAGGCACTTCAATTTTATTTATTTATATAATAATTATAAATTAAATAAATTTATATATTTATATATATAAATTTACGCCTGCATACATACCTATTGTTTGAAATTTTATTCGATCATGACATTAACACGTTTCAGTTAAATTTAAAATGTTGAAAATTTTCCTCTATGTAAATGTTTGTAAATGCTTGTAAATACTCGTATATGGTAATTGGCATTAACGCAAGCTTACGGACATTTTTCTTTTGCTCTTGGCAAACGATGTAAAATGTGTATATCTCGATGGATGTAAGGTAGAAATCTCCACCTGCTTAGTTTCAATCCACATTATTGCGCCATCTCTAACGAACTTGTAAATTTGCACGTGTTTGAAGATCAGGTTATAACTTAGAAGAAAATTCTACACACTCTTCGCTTAGAAAAACAAACCAAGGAATTTATTTTACACACTTTAAAACTACGCTAGTTAAAAATACTTCAAATGTACGTTACAAAAAGATACTTATATTTAGGTATAGATAACATTTCTAAAGAAAATAATACCTATAAACATCGACTTTTATCTAAACAAAAATTTGTTTATACCATCAGAGATGGAAAGCTCCAATACTCCTTAAGTTCCACAACAGATAAGATAAACAAAAATTGCGTGTTACAAGTTAGCTAAAATAATAGCTCTGCAAGATCTGCTGCTGTCACTCATTTGTCTAGTTGTGGACTAAATTCAGTTACAGTAATCTACAATGTATGATTCTCGTATTATGCCGGCAGACCTAAATATATCTGCTAATTGAACTGTCTGCTTCTCCTACAGGTTCAAATATTTACGTACGTTATCCTAAACTGGTTTGAGATAGTAAATATTCTAATGATTGCGTTCTTTTGTTGTATTTATTTAATTACTTGTAAATGTTCTTGTTTTTCTCGTAAACTGTTTGCCATAAAAATAAAGACAGAAAATTGTACAGATATACTGGATATTGTGTTACTAGATAATAATATTAAATCAATTCCCTTGTCCCACCAGTTCGTTGAAAAAAAATCTCTCTCTAAATAGTATTCTTCATTGCTAATAATTCGACGGTTAGGGGTTTTCTTAGATTAATAATACACTGGACACCCAGATCTTTTCGCATCCTAAATAAAAGGAAAGTGTAATTTCGACTCAATGTCAAATTCGAGCCTCCAACGCCGATTCATCCAGATACCGACTACCGACCTTAGAAGGTTGTTGTGACAGCGATCCTCTTAGATTTATAATAGATAATTTAATAGTGTTAGAAATATAGCACATAGGTATAAGGGAGATAAGACGCATTTAAATAGAATATTGCCCCTATCATACTCGTACTTACATAGACTATAATATTAAAAATTCTTCGAGCGAGGTCTATTCCTGTCTGCAGGATAAAGGTCACGTCAATACTTTGCATGTAAATGAATGACATTCATCTTTCCGGATAGAAAACGCCTGAGCATACCTCGCATATTTATGTGTTATAGAAAAAATGTTGGATGATATTCAGCAAAATTAATTACTCATGCCTGAAGGAGCGAAGGAGGTCGGACACGGTCGCAAAACCCTCAAGACCCGCTATTGACATTTTTCAATACTAAAAATACGAGTGACGACTGACGTCAGCAGCATTGGGTGCACCGTACATAAGCTGACGTTAAGCAGAGAATCACCGACCTCTGCTAACACCATCACGTTTCTTCAATGCGCCCGAGATAGCCCCTACTATTTCTGCTGATATCTAACGCAATTTCAGTACGCAAGTTAGCAAGTTAAAATGCGTATCTTACTTGTATCGATACCATAAGTCAAACTTGTTCAATGTTTTCTGAACGCAACTGGGTACATGTACATTACTAGACTTCTACGAATCGCTCTTCTCACGTGTCCACAGCTGCCTTGCTCAATATGACTATTGAGATAACTTCGTCCCCATGTGACGGTGCATTGTCTGTTTGCTACATAGTTTTGATTTCAATTATGTACAATTAACTAGTTACAACCATCTAGTGCACAATTAAAACGTGCATTGTCTATTAGAACAAAGCTAATTCTGGCTTGGACACGTTTAATAATAGCTCAATTTGATTTTATTTCCTACATATTTATTAAATGTTGTGGCGCTTAATGATAGATATAGTTCATTATACCTAGTAGTTATAAAATGGAGTACTTTTAAATATTTTTTTATTTTATTTAAAAAAGACAATTTTTATCCAGATATTTTCAGAAAAATATGAAAGTAATTGAGAAATAGAAATGACTGTTTAAATTGAGTCCTATTTAATTTAAGCACCATGACTTGGAAATTATAGACACGTCGGTTTCGGACATCAGGAATCAGTAAGGTGATTTGATGAAGATGTGGATAAGTGATTTTAGTATAATTGGCCAAAACGCAACACGATTTTAGCTTTAGTAGACGTAAGATACTGATAGTATTTGCGTCACATGGATTAATGCGTCACTATCATATATATTGGAATCGTAAAATCTCTGGAGCTATAAAAATTCATCCAGACATTTTTACGCAATCATAGTGCGAGTACGTCTAGCTGAAAAAGTTCAAATGCCTTGGAATTACTAACTTAAAAAAAAATACAAAGCTTATAAATATTTGTAATGCTTTGTGAGAGCGTTTAATATACTCGGTGGATAGAGATATTTTCTGCATAAAAAATATAGGCGACGAGAAGGCGCGCCGCGGTGCCACTGGCAGCGTCGGCCGGTTGGCACGGGAAGCCCGCGCCCGTGTAGTGTTTGTTTGTGTTCGTCTTTGCATCTGTTTCATTAAACATCCGCCTGTCTCAGTACTCGACTAATTCTCCCCACATTCAGTGCTAGCGGGAAAACTCTTTTCGATACACTGCGACGCCATTTTATCAAACTTGGCTGCGTACTTTCAAAATGATTTTTGTGAACAATATGGAAAAGTGTGTGGTACTTTTGTTCGATATAAAGGAAGTGTTCAGTGAATCTCTTATTAACGTGCTCCTGAAAGATAGAGCGGAGGCCCTCCTGTAAATCAGAGTCATTCCTGCTAAAGACACATTTGAAAAGACTAGTTCGTTAGAGAGGGAGTATCAAAGCGCTGGTTACGCTTTGAATAAACTTTTAGACAAATAAATATAAAAGACTGATCGACGCTACTTGATTGTTTGATATTGAAACTCGCAATTTTAACGTGAGCAACTAAATAAAGAAAGGCGAAGTTCCTACGAGTATTTATATGTTCAGAAGAATGTCAGGGTTGAAAAGATGCATAAGTCAAGTTTCAATGTTTATGACTGGCAAACCCATTAACTCCTCGGAGTCGGCTTGGAGAGAAGAATTACAGAAGTAAGTCCAAAAAGCATGGTACATAAATCACTACATAGTATAAAACAAAGTCGTTTTCTCTGTCCCTATATCCCTTTGTACGCTTAAATCTTTAAAACTACGCAACGGATTTTGATGCGGTTTTTTTTAATAGATAGAGTGATTCAAGAGGAAGGTTTATATGTATAATAACATCCATTAAATTGTGGAGAAATACTGTTATTTTTGAGGTTTCTAATGTGATGTCGTAAATAATTACATTTTTTCCGCTTACATTGCAAACGCAGGCTGAACCCTACGAGATTTATCAAAATAATGTACTAAGTATTGTACACATTGAAAAGGTCTACAGAAAAGTCCGCGATGGTATATGTCTATCTCTTATGGATATCCCACAATAACATTTTTTTGTCATTTACTTTTTACGACAAATAATGGCTAATTTTCGAAGCGATTTCAACCAATACAGCATTAATCCTTATCTAATTAAATACCTTAAATGCATTGTTGATTTTATATAAATCCATATGGTCCTTTACAGCATATGATTTAAATGAATACTTTCGAAGATATTACAGATTTAAAAATTGCGGCGGCGCGGGAGCGTGCCTATAAGCGCGTCGGCGGCCGCGGTTCTCCCTATAGCCCATTGTCGATAATTTTTGAAACCAAAAAAAAAATCACAGTACGTAGGATGAAACCCATTGGAAAAGGAGGAGAATATTATAAAATACAAGGAAAAATAATTTACGGGCGATCTGAGCTCGGGAAAAAAGGGGGGGAGTTTTAAGGGTAAAAAACGGTTTATCTCGATTTCCGGCAAAACTAGAAGTCCTATGGAAAAAAATTAAATGGCAAAGTTGTAGGTAATAAAAAGATCTACAACTTTTATATTTACACTTTTTTCACATAACCTCAAAATTTATGTGAAAAGTTCAAAAAACCAAGTTTTTGGTTCTTTATTTTTATCTTTTAAAATAATTTTTTTTTTTCACGGAATCTGGTGAAAACTTACTTTCTTATGTCCCAAATACACTAATTTATTTGATTTGAAATATTTAGTTTTTCTCCTTATTTTTGACTTAATATCGACTTAATTCTGACAGCTGTCATTTTCATTTACAGATGAGTTATTTATATGGAGAACAGGGTTAACATCTACGAAGTACGATTTTACCCCAAACTACTTTAATTCCCTGTCAACATATAAAGCTCTAAGCCGCTTAATAATATTAATTGTTTCGCCCTAAAATAGAAATTGCTAAGAATGGAAACTAGAAAGCAGGGACTGAAAGCGGTAGAGCATACCGGTACATACCACCGTTATCATACCGGTACAAAATAGGTACCGAAATCTCAACCTTTATAAAAGATACCTTTATTTAACCGCTTTGCGATTTCGGTACCGAAAAAATACGAAAAGGTGCGCGCGCGGGGGTGAAGAATTTGACCACGTGCCGCGCGCCGCGCGTTCCCCGCTTCCCGTCGGTTCCTGTGTTTGTTAAAACGTAAGGATTTTAAGAAATTCCAAATGCTAATTTTAATCTAAAAATAAGAATATTAAAGAATATAGAATGCCGAAGTGGTGGGATTCATTCAACGGCACATCAAAGTAAAGCCTTATTAGATAAAAATATCGATATAAATAGCGGTACCGAAATTTTATTTCGGTACCGGTAAACTGAAATATAAAGGTACAGAAATAAAGAGGTACCGAAATGAAGCGGTACCGAAATTATAGGTATTTAAACAATTCGGTACTTTTATTAAAAGGGTAGGCCCATTACCGCTAAATAAAACTACCATTAAATTCCGGTTATTCAGTCCCTGCTAGAAAGTCATATCTACATGCAGCAGTTGATTTGTATTTGCATAAGTTTTGAATTTTTCATCTTTTTTGTGGGAATTGTTTTATCTCTGGTAACATTATGAAACGTCAGAATTCCACGGAATTAGTAATTCGGGTATAAGGTGAGATATAGTAAGTTCATTGTGGAAAATATCGTAAAAAGTCGTAAAAGCCGCCTGGGAGCTTTCATCGAAAACGCTGCCTAATCCCTGAGCGGGTAGTACCTACGCATAAAATGCTCTACTACCCGTGCGAAGCCGGGGCGGGTCGCTAGTAATAAATAAATGCAACAGTTTAAACTTTGAAATTCGAATGATGCAGTCACAGACGGTTTTTCCTGAACGCGTTATATTGCAGATTGTACCTAATAGTAGTTTTTTTTTTCAAGTTAGTTATATTTGTTGCTAAGTACTATTACTATAAAGAATGCTCATTCAATTTTTTGTTAGCACTTCTTGATGTTTTAATTTATTCCTTTATTTTAGCGAGATCCGAAAAATAAAATTTTATTCTTCTTCTTACACACTTCACTCCTTAAGTCAATGTTCTGTGTAGGTATAATAAAACGTGATTAATGGAAAACAATGAAATATCTATCTCTACTGGTTGTTTAAATTTTATCAATCATTACCACATCGTTATTATCAATCATATACATATTAAGTATTTCCTGTGTAGGTAAACCTATTTATGGCTCTTTTCAATTCTTTTATCTATTTTGTATTCTTTTGTGCCCTTTCAGTTCCAAACTACTATGTTAGAATATGATAACTCATAAGATTAGCGTGCACAATATTACCAGGAAGCATAGCATAGAATACTGATTATTGCTGCGTAAAAAGCGATACTTACTCCCCTCGCCAACCGTCGTCCGTAACGTAGAAGCACGTTTAGTAGAATTAGTAAGTAGGATTGTCCTTTTTCCGCTCGATTTATGTTTAGTTTTGTCCTTTTCTTGTATGAAGTGATGAGGTTGTAAGCCATTATTAATTCACGTACAAATGGCGCTCAAGTTCTTGGCACTTCTTGATTAAATATTTTTAGTTCGATGAAGTAAAACTTCTTAAGTATAGGTTTGAGAGCAGACGTAGAGTTAGAAAGTCTCTCATTATTAGAAGTTGCGGATTTGCGGCATTTACCAGATTGGACTACGGTATTCAAACCATGCTGCGGTTCAACTTGAAGTGGATCTGTCATTAGCGAGCGATGATTGTGGAAACCACTCGATTCAGCCTAATGCACCATGATGGTCGGCAATCAATGAATCAACTGATCAATTAAGCACGTAATACGATACCCAGATTCCCATAATAATATTAATATGAAAACGCTTGTTTAATGTTGATTGTTTAATAACATAATTTATTGCCTTCTTGTTCATTTTTAGGGTTTCATACCTCAAAAAGAAAAAAGCAACTCTTATCACTTTGTTGTCTTTCTGTCTGTTGGATGTTGTAAAGCTTCTTTAGACTTCTTTATTTGATTCATTTATTCATTTATCGAAATAAATTGGCTTAATCAGTAGAGTTACGTTGGTTTACGGCACCAAATGCCGTAAAATAATAAGTAGAAGCTATTGAAATAAGAAATCTTAAAATCAGAAAAAATACTTTACTTATGAATATGTTGTGATTTTCAAGTAATTGAGGCTAAAATTTTATTTTCTTTTAAGATCTAAATCAAATCTAATGATCTTTAACAGATTTAATAGATTATTCACAAACGAATTGTTACGTCATCTCCAGCATTTATTAATTAAATCAATGCCCTAGAAAACATAACTGCTTCTGGTCACGTCACGAACATTGGCGTCAGACGACACACTACGTCAACGTTTAATAAAATATATCCCATAATAGTTATACCTACTGTGATTATTTAAATCGCGTTAACAATGTAATATGTTAAAAGATTTTGAACTGGTGGCTGAAACAGAAAAATAACGTATAACAGATATCATTCAAAAAGTTGCCACACAACAATGAAACGATATTTATCTGATACTAGAGTCACAGTCTGTTCTTGACTTCAGAATTCCACTATTTATTGTGAAACGCAAATGTCACCCATTTTCACTCCTACATCCCACGCATACGTCGCGTTCTTATGAATGTCTCCAAACTCTATTTTAACGTTGGAATCTTTCGAAACCTTACCGTGAACTCAATGAGCAGTATTTAACTGTGATGGAAATATGGCTTCGGAAAATAAACCTACATGAATGAGAACCACACAAGAGAGAATGGAGATACAATAATGTCATAAGTAAGACGCTCCTTAATCATAATCATGATTATAATCTTAACGTACTCTAGCGGCACGCTATGATGGCCGGTTTGACGTTAGTCCGCTCATGAAGTTCCGTATTAATTGATAACGACTTTGAAGGAAATAATTGTATTACTTTATTGACGATAGTGATGTGCAGAGATTCATAAATTTTATCGAATGTAGTTTTAGGTTTAGGACTCAAAATTTATTTATTAAATTGATTTCTTAAATGTATACAAGTGTAGAAAAATCAGTTTGCACCAGTTAAGGGGTGAATGTACTTGTGAATATGAACAATTTTCACTATGTGGACAAACCTCTGAAATCGCAAAAAAATATCAATAAATTTTTAAAAATGGAATCTAATACGATCGTCACATAGGATCGCTGGCTAGCACAACTACTACCTCCGGCAAACTCGCGTCAATGCTCAATGCAAAACAAAGCAGTTTCGAATTGACGTTGCTTCGAAAAGTATAAACTGTCAGTGCAATGCGATTGTGATATAGTTTTGACCTGGCTTTGGATTTCAAATATTGATACTGCATTACTGTTGACCCTTGCTCGTTAATTTGGACTCTGTTCAAGCCCTTTGTTGTGGATTTCGTCGATATGACCGAACGTACGCAGAGAACTGTTCTAAATAGTCAGACACGTGAGTTCGTAATACGCCTTCGTAACTATTTCGATCGTGAAGCTCAAAATGGAGGGCCAATTTTACCTATAACGTCAGTGGTTGAACGCGTAGCTGATGCGCTTAATATTGGACAACGAACTGTTAGACGGATAACTAAAAAAAAATATGGCGAGACTGGCACAGAAGAAAATAAACTTCACACACCAAAAAAGAGAAAACGAGCAAAACCAGTCGTAGGCATCGATAGCTTTGATGCCGATGCTATCCGAAGACATGTTTACGGCTACTATTTACAGAAGGAGTATCCAACAAGAAAAAAGTTGGTGCATTCACTGAAGGAAGCTGGATTATTCTTCGGTGGGGAAAGTTCTTTAACGAAGATTTTGAAGACCATTGGATTTCGATACAAAAAATGTAACAAACGCAAAATATTGATGGAAAGATTTGATATAGCGATGGCAAGGTATACTTTTTTACGGCAAGTGAAAGAAATCAAAAATTGGCAAAATGTTGTGTTCTTGGATGAAACATGGCTTAATGCTAACCATACTGTAGGCCGTTCTTGGAACGATGACACAGCAGCATCTACTTCCAAAGTTCCTGTAGGAAAAGGATCGCGACTTATAATTTGTCACGCCGGAACCATCAACGGGTTTGTCGAAGGTTCTCTCATGGCTTTTGCGTCAAAAACCACTGGAGACTATCATGAAGACATGAATGGAGAAAAGTTTACTGAATGGTTTACCTCAATGTTGTGTAGCCTCCCTGAACCATCTATTATAATTATGGACAACGCCCCATACCACTCGATGCAAATTGACAAGCCACCTGCCCAATCCCAAAAGAAAGCTGATATCGTCGCATGGTTTTCGTAAAAATGGCGTAGATGCAAACATGAATATGTTAAAAGCGGAATTAGTACGTCTTTTAAAAGAAAACAAACCAACCAAGATCCGATACGTCATTGACGAAATAGCATTAGAACATGGGCACAGAGTTATACGGTTACCGCCTTACCATTGTGAGTATAATGCGATTGAGTTGGTGTGGGCTCAAATTAAGGGATATGCTGCAAGACACAATACAGAACCCCCATTTACCACAAAAAAAATGCTAAAATTATTAGAAGAAGCTTGTGAACATGTGACTAAAGGAGACTGGGAAAAGGTTGTGAATAGAACTGTTAAATTAATAAGGGAAGATTATGAAAGAGATGTGAAAATAGATAATATTATAGAAAACGAACATATAATTATTAATGTATGTGATGATAGCAGTGACGACAGTGAAAATAGTAGTATGGACGAATCTGATTAATTATGGCCTTTTGTGGCACCTTTTTTGGTATCTTTTGTATTCATATGTTTCTTGTGTGCATATAAAGTATGTATATTCATTTTCGTTCAAATATTCAGTTCGTTCAAATAAATTAAATAAACATATACATTTTTGTTTTATTAAACCTATTTAATCAGGTACAAAAACAAAACTTAATTGTTTTTTGTTCGAGAATAAATTGACATTCCACATCACTATTGTAATGTGTCAAACCGGCCATCATAGCGTGCCGTAGTATAAAATAGTTTTGTTATTTTCAATAATTGTGTTGGTCAACTGTGTGCTTAGTCTAAAGCGAAGCACTCGAAAACGAACTCGAAAACTATTGATCGATTTCAGAGTAAAATAGACCTAAAATGTCTTGTATTAAGGTTTGAGTTCGCCAATACATTCAGCATTGTTCGAATGCTGAATGTATTGGCGAACTCAAACCTTAATACAAGCCATTTTAGGTCTATTTTACTCTGAAATCGATCAATAGTTTTCGAGTTCGTTTTCGAGTGCTCCGCTTTAGACTAAGCACACTGAATTTGAATAAAGTTTTTTAGTAATGTAACATGCTTTAGTGAACTCATATGATACAGACTCATAATTTACAGTAAATTATATATAATTAGTACATGAATAATTAATAATTGTTACTTGTAGTTGGAAAATTTTTGTAACGTGTACAAAACGGGTTCATATTTAACGGATCGTGAAGGTCAGGTAATTATTCAAGATACACTAAGATTTAATAGCCATTAATTTTGATAAAATAATAATAGGAATAACTTGGGTGAACAATCTTTGTACACCTACACTATAATAAGCATTGAAGAAAAACGTAAAACATAAAAATAAATTAAACTTGATTCTAGGTATGTACGTTAATAATGCACTGTATCAAAGCAAATCCTCAAACTGCATTTTACTGGTTCGCTGACTCAACATTGTATTAATTGTCCGGATTTATTGCATTAGGTACTATTATATACGGCCTCTTTTAACCTTTTCCATGCTTTATTAATAGGAATATCTAGGGCACTTAAACTTTACCTCTTTAGATAACTTAAACAAGCATGACTCATAAAAGCTTTTATTTGATACAGATATCGAAGAGTGCTTTCACTTAATTTTTATATGACCCTCACCTGATAGAATACCTATATATTGTGGAGTAGTTCAATAATAATTTCCATATCTGTTATCAATATTCAGAATACGTAAAAAAATCTGATTAATTACGTAGTTGGTCTAGTTTGATAATAGTAATGGTGTTAGCGGCCCTTTTCTGTTTAATTTGGAATTAAGATCTCTCTGATAACTTTATAAGGTAGGTAACATTTTTTTGAGAACGATCAACTTCAGTATCTACTAAAACTAGCTGTATATTTTTCTCGATTAAGTAGTTGCTAGTTCTTGCTCAATTCACAACTTTTACCATTCCATTTCGTTTTCTTCATCTTTTTGGTACAAATACTTCTTCGATTTTTCCTTGTTTTCTCATTCGATTTACTATTTCGGTGGGCGATTTTTGTTTTTATAGTAAAAAGGGGTCGGTTCTTAAAATGCTTTAATATCATAATTTAAAAACTTTCTGTCGATACGTTGGTATAAAATATATCTATGTTGCTTCAGCGTATTATTGTTATAAATAGAATATTAACTTTGATTCCGGAATCAAATCCAATCCAACTAAAACAGTTTTAATAAAGATTAAAATATCTCGGCGATATTATATTATATGAAAACAGTTAGTGATTAGAAATAGCTTTTATATCAAGGTAACAATTCACGAAAAAATGTAAATTTAAACACTAGGTATTGAAAAATCAAATCAAGGTAAAATAATATAAATACCAATATTAAAATAACTACTATTAAGAAACACAACCGGTTTTCTCTTAACATCAATAAAGCTTTTTAGCTTAGTTTTAGCTCTATATTTTTGCTAAAAAAAGACACGTTATACTCGTAAAAGTTCCTGTAGCTTCTTCTAGATCAAAAATTTGATTGAAATTTTCTGTTTCAGATACCGTAATGCCCGATATGCAGCGCGACGCGTCCGAAAGCGCGTCATCTTCAAGCACGGAGACTGCAACGTCGTCCAATGGAACGTGGCCAAGCGCAGGCGCCGATACCTCCAGGACATATTCACTACTCTCGTGGACGCGCAGTGGCGCTGGACGCTGCTCGTGTTCGCTCTCTCCTTCATCCTCTCTTGGCTCCTCTTCGCCCTCATCTGGTGGCTGATCATCTTCACCCACGGCGATCTCACCCCTCCCGCAAACTCTTCTGAGCCGTTTGTCCCTTGCCTCAATAACGTCAACTCCTTCACCGGTTGCTTCCTCTTCTCAGTAGAAACCCAACATACCATTGGATATGGATCTCGAACTACCAATGAGGAATGTCCCGAAGCAATATTTGTCATGTGTCTTCAGAGTATCGTCGGTGTTTTCATTCAAGCTTTTATGGTAAGATATCAAAATTTTTATACCGCTAATTTTACACAAAAAAATTGTTTAATTTATGAAATAAAATAGACTAGTTTTAGTTTTCTGTTTGAAACACTAATATTTTACAAGATTTAATTTACTAACAGAACGAACATACAATTATTAGTTAAATAAAAGCTTGGTAGTCTCTACATGATGTAAAATCTTGTAAAACAAAACAAAAGCTTTTGATGTGGTAGGTAGGTACAATGATGATATTATATTTGTGTTTTCAACTGCTGATTGTAAAAAAGCTGTTCCTCAAACATTTTTATTCCTTAATAAAGAATTTTATTACTTAGAAACAAAACATGTTATGTATTCTGTACAGACAAAACTTTGAACAAAAATTATTTGAAGGGTTATAAAACACGTTTCATTAAAAAATCTTCCTGCTTTGAAGCCAATATGATAAGTTAATATATTAAAATAAACTTGGAACACAGCCAAAAGTATTTAAACGTACCAATCTGTGGTCCAGATGCTCTCTTAGTAATAGGTACTTACAAATTACAAATTGGTGCTTACGTGTTTTTTTATATTATTCTGTGGTTTTAGTCAATTTTTAAGCATAACGAACAGTTATGACTTTATTTCCAAATACTCGTGGAGCTTCAACAAGGATGGCTACGAGTAATATACACATAAAAAGATATAAAAACACGTTATTTTTTTTAAGGGAAACCTGAAAAAAGTTAATCAGATTCAGTAATCTAATGTATTAAAATCATTTTTAAACCATGCTACATTTTCTTCATTTTCCCAAAAATGTAATAAAACATATCAAGTGGGATACACTACTTTTTTATTTTCGGTCTGTCCGGTGGCTAATATTATTAAACTTAAACAATATTAATAAACCCACAAGCGCGGTGCCCGGTGAGTATAATATTGCGCAGACAACGAACAACATAATATGTAACTTATAACTTCGATACCTTTACCTTACGTTTGAACAAAAAATAAGGTTGTGTTTTCTATTTTGTGAAATTTTGGAAGCGTACTTATTTCAGGAGAATACTTCGATCGGCCCAACGTAAATGATGATGAATGAATGAACTATTGCATAATCGTGCATTCATTCATCATTTACTTATAAAATTTATAACGTATAGTACAAAAACTGTTATTCTATTATAGGTGGGAATAGTGTTTGCCAAAATGTCTAGACCTAAAAAACGAGCCCAGACCCTGCTCTATTCCCGGAACGCTGTGATATGCCTACGAGATGGCCAACTGTGTCTCATGTTCCGAGTTGGTGACATGAGGAAATCTCATATAGTTGAAGCACATATAAGAGCGCAATTGATTCGCCGCAAGGTATATTATTACGACATAGCGGAGACTGGTTAGTGATTGGGGATTTCACTCAGCACGCTTCCAAATCTTTACCTTTAACTTTACCCAAGTCTTTCCGTTAAGCAGCTGGAATCGAAGTTTTGTTATTGGAGGTTTCGATTTCAACGGTTTCGGAATTTAACCTTTCAAAGCTTTCTTTGTCTTGTCCATAGGTGGGTCTAATATTCGCAAAGCTGGCGCGGTCCAAAAAGCGTAACACCACACTCCTCTTCTCGACGAAGGCTGTTATATGTCTGAGAGACGGGGAGTTTTGCCTCCTGTTCCGTGTCGGAGACATACGAAAGTCACATATTCTGGAAGCGCATATCCGAGCTCAGCTTATTCGGAAAAAGGTGGGGATGCCTTTCACAAAATTTGGCTTTTATGTCGCTATTCTATTATTTATATTTATAATTTTACGTTAGACCTATTTGCAAAGAAATACATTAATGTAGTATTTATTTGGACCCATCTATGGATTGCCTTACTCATCCATATTATGTTATATTCATGCTGTAGATTCCCTAATTCTTTAATATACCTTAATTAATATCGCTTTAGATATTCCAAATTGATAATAATAGGAATTAGATTTTATACAAGGCTAACATCACTTAACACTGCTTGAATAGGAATTGAAAGATAGATCGTTAGCGTCATATCTCTAAAGATATTGAATTAATGCTTTAAATGTGAAACGGCTTAATATCACAGTAGATCACGTTTATGTTGATTTATTTGATTCTGGGAAATTCCATTGACGGTATTAATCCTTTCATTTAACATTTATTCATTACAAGTAGATAATGAAACTCATTAAATAGATTACAAATGCTGCATGATTTCGAAGCATGAAACTTTGATAAAACATTTAAAATGATCATGACGTACTGATTTAGAGGGGATCTCACATTCAATATCATTGAAGTTCTCATACTGTCGGTAACATTGACGAATCCTCTTCAATATTGTGTGATATCAAATATCGATAATATTGTCAATTAAATTGGATGTAGAAACTCCCGCAAAATTATATATCGTCGGCTTAGTTATCAAATTTGTATCTCCATTTGGTCAAACTGAACAAAAAACTTTTCGCGTCCGCTCATGCTCCATATAAGTTTTTGTAAATAGCCAAAAAAACTAAAAACAAGTAGGAGAT
Source organism: Melanargia galathea (assembly GCA_920104075.1). Lineage (NCBI taxonomy): Eukaryota > Metazoa > Arthropoda > Insecta > Lepidoptera > Nymphalidae > Melanargia > Melanargia galathea. The sequence goes on along the minus strand of OV049856.1, from coordinate 25,433,624 downwards.
ATGAGTGATCCCACCATGTTCGTTACGGCATTTCATACCAGATGGTATCAAAATAAAAAAAATCAGAAATAGAGTTACAAAATGTTATAAATAAGCTAGCGATATTACTCGTATCACTTTTGATATTGTTTTTCATATACCTGGTGTTATATAGATTTATGCATGTTTAACAGATCACAAGAGAGGGGGAATTGCTGCCGTTTTACCAACAAGAGTTGAAGGTGGGGGCTGACGGGGAGGAAGATAGGCTAATGTTCATCTGGCCGACGACCATAGTGCACAAGATCAATGAAAAATCGCCGCTATACAACTTGTCCGCTGCGGATATGTTGAGAGAGAGGTTCGAGATTGTGGTTATGTTAGGTAAGTATTTTTTTTTTTTAATTTCAAATTTATTTATTTATCGAAAAAAAAGGAAAATTCAATTAAATTATTCAATAATTGAATTCGATACACATATAGCAAACGACTACTTCAGACCCGTGTAAAAAGCTATGCAAGTTAGAGACATCGTTTTATTTTCCTATAATAATGACATAAACCTCTAACACCATGCTAACACCTTAATTATTTCACATAATACTTCAAAGATAAAGGGTGGGGTGAAATTGGTATCTTTTAATCCATGATAAGTAAATGTCACCTTTGTCGATTGCATGTAGGTACTTAGGGAAATAAGTATCATAGGTATAACAATAAATATTTTGAGTAAATGCCATAATATTGTTGAGGAATGCAAAAAACGTCTATTAACCACGTAAATGTCGCTCTATTCCAGAGGGTGTCATAGAGTCGACTGGCATGACAACGCAGGCCAGAAGCAGTTACTTACCATCCGAGATCCAGTGGGGCCACCGTTTCGAAACCATGGTGTCATTCCGTAAAGATACCGGGGAGTATGAGGTATGTAATATTTAACCCTTACTTCTATGTATATCTACTAATATTATTGATATCTATTTACCTGTCTGCCTTTCTGACTGTCTGTTTATCTGTCTTGTTATCACCGTTTCACGGCTCAAACCCTGAACCAATCTTGACGAAACTTGGCTCAGCAATGACTCGCGTACTTATGACAGAAATAGGCTGCTTTTTATCCGCGAATATTAATTAAGTTATTAACTAAATTCCCAATTTTTTTACAGGTTAACAGGTTTAAAAATAGTGCTATCCCCTTCAGCAGGGAGGATTGTGAAAGAGACAGGAATAAATTTAGACCTGTCATTTTAGTTTAGATTTAGAGATTGTGTACAACAGAATCGCCCACATTCTGCGACCTTATCACCATGTTCGTCTTAAGATTTAGATCGTTGCTAAATCATTTTTTTTTTACTAAAAGTAATTTTATAATTTTAAATGAACATTTTTGCGAATGATTTAGGTACTTGTAATAAACATAAAAACTAATTTTCAGGTGGATTACACGCGTTTCAACAACACATACGAGGTGGACACGCCGCTGTGCTCGGCAAAACAACTCGACGAGTTGCGAGCGACGGTCTCCACTTCGCAGAAACTGGGTACGACTTTTCCTTAGCAACGTCTACACTGACTAGTGTATTTGTATAAATTATCTCCGAAGATAATATTATGCACAGATATTATGCATATTCGTAGAATTGCCATTCGTTTACTTACCTGTGCTTTATGTTGTTTTTTTATCTTACTTAACGTGTCTGAACATCATCCTGGTTTTGTTAATGATCGTGTGCATAATTATTACTTAATGGTACAACTAAATTTGATTATAATTATTGTAATAAAATCTTTTTAAGTAGTAGATATTATATTTTTTTGTCAACCGATTATGATCTATAAGATACCTACAGGTCTCTTATAGAATTTCACAGACCGTGGTCATGTCCCTTTAGCGCCCAGTGTCTCTCTGTGACTCGATTGATGTCGTCTATCTATCTATAATTATCTGTGGGGTTCTGCAAACACTGCGCTTTCCGGTGCGAGGTCGCCATTGTAACACCTTGGGACCTCTAGGTCTATTAATTCCTTGAATTGTGTACCCTACCCATTGCTCGAAAACCGTTGAGCTATGTCAAAAATCCCGTTTCTTCTACAGATCTGCTCATTTCTAATTTGATTACGTAATGAAACTCCGAATATATCTCTCTCTATCTGATCTTGTTTATGAGACTCATAGTGATCATAGATTTCATTATGATCAGGTCATGCCTACTTAATATTATAAAATCGAGAGTAACAATGTCATTCTGTTATCCTTTCACGCCTAAACCGCTTAACCGATTTTGACGAAATTTGGTACAGAGATAGACTTGACCTTTGAGAAGGACATAGGCAACTTTTTATCACGAAAAATTATAGGGTTCTCCAGGAATTTTTAAAAAAACCTAAATCCACGCGTTCGAAGTGATGCGACATCAGCTAGTATCTTATAATTTACCCTGTATGCTTTTTGGATATGCTTATAAATGTATGTAGATACTAAACGCGATAATGTTTTTTACAGATCGCATGCTAGGCACTATTCCAAAGTCATTCTCCAACGACACACTGGACATGAGCTCTGTCGACTCGATCTCCTTGGACGAGCACATCGAAATCAAGATCCCCGAGGCGAGGGCGCGGGAAAACAGGCTCATGGCTCAAAACAACTTCGTGCAGCACATCAGCGAGAAGACAAGAAACGCCAGTCACACACATTTAGCAGTGGAGAACGGTCAAGAGATGTATAATAATAACGTGCCGGTTGGGATGACTGATGTGAGGGACAAGGAACACGTGGGGCACATGCACAGGAGTCACAGTCACGCTAGTATGAAGAAGGCTCACGGGCTCACTCCGAACGGTATCAACCATGCGGGGAACGGCCATAACCATCATAAAATGAATAAGTAAGTTCTACAAAGTTTTATTGTACCCATAGATAGGTCTTTCTTTTTTTTTTTTTTTGACGTGGTGGAAAAGCTTTATAGCTACCCCCGTTCTTTGGGCAGAACGGGGGCTATGTGGGACTCCCCATCGAGTGGGGGTATAACTCACTAAAAACCACTACGGCTGTTCCCTCTTGCTGATTGTGCTGGACGCCTGGGAACCCGTTGTATACGTCCCAGGCGTACCCATAGGTCTATGTGAATAGTGATTTAAGTACGGAGGAGTAATGAAGTAACTCTCGGTGAAGTTTAAAAGTTGGAAATTATTTACTCAGGTACATAATTTTCGGAGCACTTTTTGGAATTTTCTTCTATCGAAGTCATTATTTCTAGTTATGTAACTTTTTCTCGTAAAAGAATTGTAATGAGTTGATTGCGCTGGTTAAGCAACGGTGACCCAAGTCGCGTAAACAATGGTACTAAGATTCTCTCGTTATTGGCTAAAGTCATTATTGTTTTAGCAAGAATAGTGAAACCCAGTCGACCAATCACCCACAATTATTGAGATTGTAGCAACGATTAAGTCTTCCCCAAACAGAGGCGGTGTGCGGGCGCGATCAGATATTGTAGGTCCGTGCGTGTTTGAAATTCTCCGTATAGGTACCTACTACCGCTTACCATATGTGACCCCGATGGCGACCGCGAAAGTAGACCGACCTCTGCTTGAGTAATGTTTAATGCAGCTTTTAGTCGTATAAATTCCTTGAGAATTTATATAATTTATTTTATATTTGACCTTCACATCGTTTTCTCAGGTCGACGAGCGAGAACCACATAGTAGAGAAGAACGCGGCGGCTCCAGTCATTCCCATCCTCGTGACGTCAGCGGACACCGACGCCTGATGCGCGCGCGCCGACCGCCCGCCCGCGCGCGGCAGGAACACGCATGTGCGCTTCAGTGACCAGTAGCGTACTGCGTAACCCGTTGTCCTAGGTGAACGACAATCGCGATGCGACGCGATGCAACATGACGCGACGCGATGCGACACGACGCGACGACTGCATATAGAAAACGACAAACTCCTACGCGACAACGTAGGCCACGCGAAGAGTCAGCTACTGTTTTCGCGTCGTATTATGTCGCGTTCTCGCTTTTGTCGCTGACGTAGGGTACCCAGTTAGTAAGAGTTTACATATCTCGACAACGCGACCGTTGATAAATAACGAGTCTCGAAACATAGTATAATTATACGTCAAAGCACAGTAGGCCTGAACATCCTTGTTTTAAAAAGCTGAAATTCGTCCATAAATTCACAACCAGCTAGCGGAAACTCGGTAGTGCTGAAAGTACGACTTTAAAACACAGGCTTTAAGTACCGTTGTTTTCTAGTGGTGATACTATGTTTCGATGCTCGCAATCTATTAACTTTGTCGAGATGTGCAAACTCGTACTAGACTAAGGGTACCAGAGCGGTGATACTGTTGAAGTAGATGATAAATACAGAACTACCACTACACCACTTACGTAGGTTTCAAAAATGTGACGTGCTAGACATAACAGCACTGCATACACTGAGAAAAACATTCTGCAAGGTAGGTAATCAATTATACTTAATAGAAAATCTGATGAAATCAGGGTACAGAAATCTTCTGTATTTGTTAATTAAGTAGTAATTTTAAGCAAACAAACAGAACGTGCCAAATTGTATGTAAATTAGTGGTAATAATTATACGTGTAACATTTTATGTGTCACGTTTTTTGTGTTTTCAACATTAGTTATGTTATTTCAATTGAGCATTTCAATGCAATACTCTCGTGTATAATTTTGTCTACTTCAACATTATCATTAGGTTTAAACGGTCGTAGGTACTTAGGCCAAGTATTTATTTAGAATACATTAGTGAAATTTAAAAAAAAGCGGGGTGTTCAGAGATCTATCAGCTTTAATTTATTGGAGTTCAACTTCAGAGCCCGTCTTAGTTATTAAGATTTAAACTTTAGCAGTCTCATGAATAGGAATATTGCACCTGCGCATTAAGACTGAGATTTATAGAATGTACTCAGACTTGAGAGAAAGTTAAAACGGGACATAAATATGTCCCTGTCCTGTTTCTAATCCTGTCTCAAGTCTTAGTAGAGTCAGAGTACGCTTTATAGATCTCAGCCTAAGACTTACGCTTAGATTGAATTTGAAATTGGTGCCAATTCGGTGTTTAGGTAAATTTTAGGTATTGACATCTTTTTCTTACCTATCAAATAAGAAAAGTTCAGACGAACTTTTCGTTTATCGTGATAATTCAAAATTGTCAAACATGAGTGCTAATTCTGATGTGCACAATCTCTAAACTAAAATATTTCTAAAAGCAACGCTTCCGCTGCGCCTTTTGCGAAAGGGCATGGCTCTTCATATAGACATAAAAGCACTGCATACGCTGAGGAAAACATTATGTTTTTACAACACACTATTTTGAAACCTGTCAAGTTTCTGTAGAATTTGTGTACAAGAGAATTAGCATTATTGTTAATTTAGGTGCTGCTTATCTTGAGAATGGAACACTTCAATATTTAATATAAATATATTTTATATTATATATTAATATTTATAGTTTTTATAAAAAGATGCAGATACTTTAAGTTTAGTTTAGAGAAAAACGGAATCGCCGCTAATTTATGTAATTTTCTTACTTAGATTAAGTGTAAGCCTGAATTTTGTTATGTGTAGTTATTTTATTAATGAGACCGTAGAAGTAATTGTTGTTCTTCTATCAAAAGTCAAACTAGAGATAGACAATTTTCCATATAAAGTTCAATGTCGTATATAAAAGTTATAACTTGGATCTGAGTGCTTAGTCTCAGTTTGGAGCGCTCCAAAACTTTTTAGTATACTATAAGTATACTATTGATTGAATCACCATGACTTCAGAGTAAAATGGACCTAAAATAAGAGTCTTTGGGTTCATTTTGCTCTGAAGTCATTTGTGATTCGATCAATAGTATACTTCTAGTATATTAGTTTTAAAGCGCTTCAAACTTAGACTTTCTATGCACTAATGACCGTGACTCAAACGAATTTCCTTATAGCATAGTTAAACACACGGCCCCTGTTATACGTACCTACCTATTTAAAATTATACTGTACCAAATGTCGTACCAGTTATGTATTGGATTTGATGTAGTAAATTGTTCACGGTGTTTCAAAATATAAGTACCTAAATAAATTTGTAGATAGATACAAGTAGATATGGTCCAAATATAATATGTTATGAAAATTTGTATCGACCTACGTAAATTTTTGTGAATGTACAAATGAATATTCTTAGCTGCTTTATGAAAATTTCGTTCAATTTAAATGCTGCTTCCATACTGCAAGAATAACAATTGTTTTCAAATACTGTCAATAATATTGTTGCAATAAGGCCACATTGGTGCAATAAAGCCAAGGATCATTCCTGCCGTAAAGAGTATTGTAGAGACGAGAGACCCATTGCGTTCCTTTTCGAGGCATAGTAACGTTATAAGTACTTATTTATGAATAGTTAATTGTAAACGTTATTGCGAATAGAACAAGGCTATACTGATGACTGGTTCTGTCGGTGTATGGCCGACAAATTTCGAACTCGTCTGGAATTCTGATCAAAAGCTGGTTGGGTTGGGTTGAGCCTATTTGAACTGCGGGAGAGATAATTGTGTTGGCTAATATTAGTCGGGCGTGCACCGACAATACCGGACGGAAGTACAACTGTGTTTCTAATTTCTATACGCAATTATGAGTAGGTAACACTCAAAATTGATTCAATTCTTAAAAAAAAAAACTATTTTTCTCACAAAATCTCCCATTAGGTAATTTTATAATTTATTTATGTAACTAATTATACATTTTGAGTGTTAGTTTTACTAATGCTTTGATTTAGTTATCTGAGGATTGCATGTTTAATTTCGATTTTATTCTGTGAATCCTTTGATTTTTATCTAGTCTAAACTCCTAGAGTGAAATTTTCAAAATCAATATAGGTATATAACGGTTAGACCGTTTCTTGCGAAACAACTGTCGAGTTTTTTATTCCGTATTTTTAATTCGCAATAATATTTTTTTAATTTTTGATGTATAAAATAATTAAAAATAAAAATGTAAAATGAAAGAGACAGACAAATAAATAATAATAGTCAAAGACGTTATCGTTCAGATATTTCTTTTACATCACTTACCTAAAAAGGTATTAAATACATAATTTGCAGCAATATAGTGAGTGATATTGCTACGAGACGCTATGCTAGTTACTATAAATAAAAAATACTAGATAATCGACACCCAATATGAATAACATTGTAACTCATTGTCATGGTTTTCAGGAGGGCCATTTTAAGTTTTTTGCTAAGTTTGTTATTTATTTGTAGCTGCTGGTTTAACTTGTTTTATACAATTTTTAGTTATTTATAGTCAATTAAAATCGCTCTTTCAAATGATAATTATATCATTTTAATAAAACCACTGGAAGTGTGATTTTTGCATAGTTACAATGTATAGAATTTAAGCATGTTTAATATGAAAAACTTACGTTACAATGTTTTTACAATGAGTTAGTCAGTTAGTCGGGGCAAGCCTTTTTATAAGTAGATTTTGATAAGCCTTTTGATAATATTTTAAAATTGTTAAAAGTTTAAAAGAAAAACATTGTAATTTAAAATTACACTATGATCGGAAAATAAATTGCCCAAAATTTTAAGCGAATAATATTGTATGTCAATTTGCAATGATTTTAATTCAAAGATATGACAACTTATATGAAGTTTTGTGTGGTCTAACTCCTATTTACTGTTATACTTCAATTGAAACCCTGAAAATCTTCAATTACAATGAAGCTATTCCATGTAATAAAAGACTTTCTAATTGAAATAGAAATATAATACAAACACAGAAAGAAAGGTCTTTTTTTGCTGAATCCATACAATATAAAGTTGGATAAAATTGTAACTTGAGTTACAATGTTATTCATATATGGGTGTCGAATTATATTGTATTTATACATTAAGTATATAGTATTTTTATTATATCCCACGCCTAGAATCTAGACAGATGAACAGGATTAGAAATAGCAAGCCGACTGCAGTTACAGTTACCGTTACAGTTACAGTTACATTACAGAAATTGCAGTTTGCATTTATTTGCAAACTGCGATTATGCAGTCGGCATGCAGTTTAAATGCATGCCATTCGTCTAGAAACTAAATTATTAAGTCCTTACTTATACTATAAAAGTCTATGGTATCTTCCGCACAAAGCCACCATTGATATTTTAATGCATATCAATAATAGGTACGATGTGATCCAATATGATTGCTTGTCGTCTCGTGCTATAGAGAAAAATTATGAGGAATATTTTTACAAATTACAAATAAGGTTATTAAAAGTGTCTGTAATAGATTTATCAGACGTCAGGGGCCCAAGCGGCGCAGGCGCCGCCACGTTTAGGTCAATGAATTAGAAGAATGAAAAGCTTATCTCGCTGATAACTTATGTATTTTATATTATTAAATTATGGTATTCATAAATATTACACGAGTTTCATTACAACTAAAATCCTTTATTATAGATACAAACCTAACTAGTTAATTAATTTAAAAACATTTCATCTAGGTAGGTACATACACTTCACATTTAACTACCTACCTGTAAAATGTAAATTAATATAATACCTTTATAATACTAAGCATTATAATACTTACATATTTATTATTTCTAGATAAGTAAGTATCTTGGGATGAGATGCTAAATGACACTAAGTACTTATTTTACAAGTCTTACTGCCGAGTGCCGATAGTTTAATTTATTACCTACCTATTAAAAAAATTTAGCTAACAAGTAAGCTTAAAAAATAAAGCTTACAAGCAAGTATACGTATATCTACACGTCTTCCTTACATAATATCGTAGACCGAATTTTTTTCACTTAAATATTATGCAATACAACAATCTAGATCATTGCCATATACAGATACAACACATATTAAACAGCAGTAGCTGTTATGGAACTTTTATACTATCTACAATAATATTATGTATAATAATAACACACGAGTAGTAAATCTACAGAGGGGCAAGCTTCCACAAGCGGCCCGCTGTAGGTATACTCACACAAACACACTCACCAACGGTTCACGGACGCACGCTCGTTCAACTAACCGGTACAGTGTGCTTAGTCTAAATCGGAGCACTCGAAAACGAACTCGAAAACTATTGATCGATTTCAGAGTAAAATAGACCTAAAATGGCTTGTATTAAGGCATCTATTATGTATATCCGAAACTAAATAATAATTTTATCCGCTGGGACGCGTTCGCTTCTCGATTTTTTCATAATATATGTACTTATAAAATGTAGCCTATGTCACCCGGACTAACAACGAATCAATTCATCAAAATTCATCAACATCGGCCCAGTAGTTTAGGCGCTAAGCTACGGTGTAACACACAGAATCTCATACAAAAATCGGCCACAAACATACATAGATTTTGGCTTTGCCGTAGTCGGGTAGAAAATGATGAAATGATGATGAATGGATTGAAAGTTGTAACCAAATCATAGTTTGATAATGGCACTTTCTTTTATCTTCAATTATGTAATTAAATAAGGTATATACGGCGACATTTGCTTGTAAAAGTACAAAGGCGTAGATCTACTTAATAGGTAGGCACCTATTAAAGTTTTTAATAATATTTTCAATTAAGTACTTAGGTAGGTATTTTAGGAATGATAGATAGGGGGCGTTTACACTTTTTCATTCCTATCGTTATTTTTATTTGTACTTGGATCTTCCTCTTCACTGGACGATGAACTGCATTCTTCGTTGTTGAAGTAGTGGGACGGGTATTTCGGAAGACCTGGTTTGGTTGACAAACTGGCGCGTCTTAGAGCGTCTACCACCATTCTGTCGTTTATATTCATCAAAGGCGACGAAGGTTTTTCATACAGAGTCTCAGGTATCGAAGCGTAGCCTGAAAATATGAAAAGCATTTTTAATTCACAGACTAAGAGTTCTACCTAGTTACGGTAGGTAACTAGGTAGAACTCTAACTAGTTAACTAGGTTACTAGGTTCTAGGTTCTAGGTTAGGTAACTAGGTTCTTAGGATCAAAATGGAGCACCGTCTGCGATACCCAGAGATACTTACAACACATCCTTTCCGTACCTACCTAGGTACATATGTATTTTTTGTTACGTATACCTAATCTTATAGGAAAATTGGATACTGAAATATATAAATGAAGGTATAAAGAGTTTTGAAAAGAGTAACTACCGTACATAAAGGTACTTGTTCGCAGAAGTGGAACCAGCCTGAAAGTGTGTTGAGCGGGCCAATCAGAACATTGATATAGATGAGTGATCACAATAACATCATCTCTATGTGATTGGCTTTAACTTACGATGCAAATCTAAACACTCTTGTATGTAAGTAGCTCTATCCTTGTCAATTTATCGAATGGATAGGTTTAAATAGGTAGGTAACTATCCTACAGCAGCAAGGTCTACAATAGGAAAAAATTCTTGCCACCACCGAATGGGAAACTGCGAAATTCCTACTAGGTATAATCGGGAAAGAAATTGGGAATGGAAAATCATAAGGCACGTCAGGAAATTTTTTTTCATTATAGAGCAGTACCTACTTAACTTCTTGTCGACGGTGCTCATCTTTGAAATTTTTTAATTATGATCTTACCTGAAGCCTGGTGGATGTACCTACATGCTAATGCAGTTTATGGCGGAAAATGCTAACTGGGAAAGTTTATGACTGTTGCTTAAACTTGAAGTACCTACAATAAATCTTCAAACATTCGGTTATGGTATGGTGGTGGTAGGTGGTATGGTACAAAAAGGTACAGATGTCTACAACTTTTTCCAAACCCCCAATTTTCTCAACAAAATACTGTGGAGTCGAAACTTGACCGGGATGGAATCAAAAAGTATCATAATTTAATTAATTTACACTATTGGGCAGCAAAAAGAGAAAAGCTAAAGAAGGAAAAGAAAGGGTACATTAACGGAAGGACCTATTCTGTAAACGTATGGATGGGAATTTAATCAATTGGACAACCAATTGGCCCGCATTTTTCCCTTAGAATTTATTTTTTGAAAAGAAAGTACGAATTAGGTGAAAAGTATATATGTATTTCTTTAAAAAAATGTATGGAACGTTACGTACAAATTACTGAATTAACTTCTTTGATTCACTAGCTATCCAAAGAGCTACAGATGTCTACAAAAAACTGTAAGAACGAGTTTTAATTCAATTTGAAACTGGATTTTTGTTAAAAACCTTAAATCTTCAATAACTCCGAAACGAATAAGTTTCGGATAGGATATTATATAAAAAAATTTGCTGCAAATGAGCTCTACTATACCTAAGCACCTGCAAGGAATGTACCTATCTTGTTTCCTGTTACCCTGTAGAAATCGGATCTTATACAAGTATAAATTGAAAATTTAAAAAACCCCCGACATTCGCCATTTTGTGGTGGCGGCCATCTTGGATTTGCATAATGCTATTCTACTAGTCAAGCCCTTTCATTTGATACCCATATTAAGGGAGTTGTGAAAAAATATGTAATCCGCCATTTTGTAGCGGCGGTCATCTTGAACCGATTTTCATAAAACATAGCTAACAACACTCTCGACTAATTCACCTTCCAAACAAAAAAAACCGCATTCAAATCGGTCCACCCGTTTGAGCGCCACAGGGGAACAGACAGACACACACACACACACACACACACACACACACACACAGACACGTCAAACTTATAACACCCCGTCGTTTTTTCGTCGGGGGTTAAAAATCAGACTAAACAAACTAGGTGCCTATAATTTTATTTTGTATAAGGTAGGTTATTTTTGTAAATAGATATATTTAATTTCTTTAATAAAGTTAAAAATTAGATGTAATTAATTAAGTCATAATAATTATGTAGAGGTACTTTTTCTTCTTTATTGCCGAATAAAGTATATTTTTCTGTATCTACCTTCCTATTTCTTGTAAGTTTTGTAGCAAAACGCATAAACAGGACAAAACAATAACAAAACAATCAAGCCAAGCCACCCATAATTCCCAGCTAATAAAAATATTACGCCAAGAAAGCAAAAAGGAATAGGTAGGATTTTTTCAAAAATAATATTTAATGAATAAGTATTTAGGAAGTTTTGTATACTAAAAAAAAAATAATTGAATTAACCAAAGGACACATAATATACCTAATTGAATTAAAAAAAGAATAGATAATTACTCAGGTCAAGAGTTTACCTATACTGCTAGGCTAGAATAATTAGAAATCGATATTAAATTATTGTCACTATCAAAAAGTTTGTAACTACGTACCTATTTTTAAATTTATAATGCAAAGTAAAAAATACCGCCAGAACTAATAAACAGTGAAACTAGATGTATTTTTTGTTCATACAACTATCTCAGTAGGTAGGAAACTTCAAACTTTGTTTAAAATGTAAGTAACTTCACAAGTGTAGAGGCATTGTAAATTAAACACGAATCAACATAACAACATAAATTATTCATTCAATATTTACATCGAAGGAGATTTATTCATACAAACTGCGATTGCTATCTCTGTTATATTATGACGACACAAATATTGTAACAATAAAATAAGCTATTGATAACAACAATATGCCAACATAAATTAATACTCGTAAATAATTTTTATATTTTAATTTCTTCATTTTTATATAATTAAATAATAATTAAGGCACTAATGGTAACTTTATTATGTTGATAACGTTTTAAATATTTATTATATTAAGCTTAAAACTATTTTTTTATACATTTGATATTCGAACCTTTAGTTGCTTGCATTATGGAATGTTCGTAAATTCAATATAGGTGACTACACAACCTTTCAGGAAGACCGTAAACTTCATATAAGTTATAATATTTTATATTAGAAATATTTTCACATCAAGCGAGATTCTAAAATACATAATACAATACAATTTATATAATAGTTTACATAAATAATATCAGGTAAATAAAATTTTATTATTAAAAAATATTGGAATTCTTTTAATATTTTTTACACAAATCTACCTTCTAGATAATCACGGTTTTGATTTTCCATTCTCTACTTACTTTAGATAATTTCATCTTCCTGTTAAATTTGTTTTATACAATGATATTTCAGATGACTAGTTATCATATAAATAAGGTCAAAAGTAATATGAATAATTCAGATTCTTACATTTTATAATAGAAATTCAAAAAAGTAAAGTTGAACCAGCAACTCTTAACAATTTGTAATTTTTAAATCAGTTTGTAATTCTTCATTCGATATTTCTTATAAAATTAGACTATACATAATGTTATAAGTAGGTAAGTATATCACGATCAAAATTATTTATCAACAACGTAACTTAGTTAAATGTTTGATGACTTGGTCTCCGGATAATTATGAAATTAAATCGATTTGGTCAGCCCGCGATGGTAACTAAAAACTATTTCGTATCTTAGTTATTATTACAGTTAGGTACTTGCCTGGGAGTCGATGAAAGCGGTAACTTAAATCCAATCATAATACTATTCAAACTAAGTTGCGGCCAGATGCTCGAAGCTATTTAGTTTAAGATCTTATTTTATAACTTCAATGGGTCTGTATCTTTTAGCATGATATTTAAAAATCAAAAAATAGCCCACACAAAATTATAATAGACGTTAAATTTTGCGAAAATTATATACTTAATACAATGTTAGGTAATATGTACTCAACATTTTAATCACGAATATCGACTGGTAATAAAGCTTGAACTTCGATAGGTACTTATACGTGAATAACGTACAAGCTTTATTAGATACATTAGACGAAAGGTTCTTCGTCAGACAATTACGTCAATTATTATGGAATGATGTATGGCTGATAGAGCATAGAATGTATCAAATTTTTATCATACCACCATCAGGTATCGCACGGTCAGCGACTGTGGTAAAATCAACCTATCGTCAAATGCACTTCTTACGGGGATCGTCAGACTACAGATTGGAGAAATGATAATCTCCGTGTTTATAGCATCGATATGAAATCGATTTATCTCATGAATGAAATCAATGATATTTCTTTCTAGAGTGTAACAGTGAAGTCGCCATTCTTCTGGTCGGCTTTGGGCGCCGGGGCGGGGCTGTCGGCGCGGCCGGCGCGCGCGGGCAGCTTGAGCACCAAGTGATCCGTGCTCTCTGCGACACACCACAAACAAACAGTTATACTAATTATATTACTTATCAGCTAAACAAACTTTATGTGTTAAGAAGAGTTTTTCTTGAGCGCTCTCCGTAACGAAGTTTTGATTCTTACATATTTGAATATTGACCTGGGGCCTATTTAATAAACGTTACAAATTGTAAAATACAATTACAGGTAACAGGCTACAATTCTACAAGTTTCTGTTTAATAAAAATTATGTTTTACAAATTTGTCATGGTTGAAAATTTACAAATTTGTAAAATTTATCTACAATTTTGTAGATTTCTGTTTAATAAACATTTTCACTTGACAGGTGAATATTTACATATTTGTAGGAAAAAGTGCTTTATTGAACACATAATTGTAGTTACAAGTTTACATATTTTGTAAATTGTAATACATTTCTGACAGGTAGTCTCACCCTGTGTCCAAAAATCTTACAATTTGTAAAAATTAAGAAACGTTTTGAATTTCAATTTGAATTAATAAAAAATGGTTCTAACACCGAGCAGTGAAAGTAGTGATGATGAATATTGGATTGTACAGCAACGACCCCGCAGAATTTTTCGTAAAAGATTAAATTTTAGTCTTAATGTGACCAACTTTTCTTTCAATGAAAAATTTCGGCTAAGCAAGACTACCGTCGAATATTTGATAAATAGAATAAGACGATATCTTGAACACGATACGGTCAGAAATGCAGCCCTTACGCTCACTGAACAAATTTTGTGTGCATTACATTGGATAGGTTGTGGCTCACAATACCATGTAGTAGCAGATGCACACGGTATTAGTAAAGGAACGGTACATAACTGCATAAAACGTGTTTCTGGATTAGTGGTTAGTAAATTATTCGTAAATTTTATTTACGTCAATAGTAAGCTACCACTACATATTTGCAATTTACAATATTGTAATTTACCACTACATATTTGTAAATAACAATATTGTCATAAAACTCTACAGGCGTTTTTTACATATGTAAACTTTTATTAAACAGCCTTTAAAAGTATAACAATTGTAAGTTATTTAATTGTAACTTTCTTACATATTTGTAACTTTTATTAAACAGTATTTGTCCTACAATTTAACAATTATGTAGCTTTTTAACAAATTTGTAGGATTGTAACGTTTATTAAATAGGGCCCAGTCTTCTACTTTTCTTAATTTAACAGTACTTTTTATATATGACGGAATATACATTGATTTAGTGGTTTAACCTCACTCGGATGCATATAATATTTGAGATAATGACTAAGTGCAAACCCAAGATGACGTTGGCAAAGTTCGCGGTAGGTACCTAAGCAATGTTCCGGATTTCAAATAAGGGAAACCAAGAGTAGATACTCACGCCATTATATTATTTTACAAAAGCTATCTTACTAGATATTTTAAATTAGTATTATCATTTAGTATATATAACTTTGCTATATTATGCTGTTAGCTCGCAAACAACATAATATATTAATATTATTAGGTATTGTTTTAGATCAACAAGACCAGCATCCACTGGGTCGATTGTCTAAAAAGGCAGTCAATCATTGCTACAACCTTAATTGTGATGTTTTGATGCTTTTATGGTATCCTCGCTACAACAATGCATTTTAGCCAAAAGTGAGGGAGTGTCGTTCAATCACAGGTGGATGCGATTATCACACTAAAAACAGTCATTTTTAACCCCCGACGAAAACAGGACGGGGTGTTATAAGTTTGACGTGTCTGTGTGTGTGTGTCTGTCTGTTCCTCCGTAGCGCTCAAACGGGTGAACCGATTTGAATGCGGTTTTTTTTGTTTGAAAGGTGAATTTGTCGGGAGTGTTGTTAGCTACGTTTGATGAAAATCGGTCCAAGATGGCCGCCACCACAAAATGGCGGATAACATATTTTTTCACAACCCCCTCAATATGGGTACCAAATGAAAACACTATTTGCACTATGCAAATTTAAGATCGCCGCCACCACAAAATGGCGAATGTCGGGGGTTTTTAAAATTTTTAATTTATACTTGTTAGACGATCGACCCTCGGTTGAGCTTGAGTCTAGAGTTAATTTTGTCATCGAAACAAAGGATTTTTCACATGGCGTATAATTTACAAAATAAAAAACATGAAACTTCACAAATGTTTAACTAGACATCCGTAGTATAAGATATACATATAAATATCATTTAACTAATTATCAGTTGGTTAATGACGTGCTTCAAGATGCTATGTTTGTTAAGGAAAATATGCAATGTACATAAAGTGCAGAGCCAATTTAATGGTAAAGTGCTGGTCGATGACAAGATATTAGATGAAACTAAATAACCTAAATACCTAATACCTTAGATAAAAATATACTATAATAAGTAGGTCCATCACAGTAATTCATCATAAATACAAAATATACTGCCGCATCCATAATGAGAGCTGCTCCAATTCAAATTTCGAGTGACTACGTTAATTTTATTAAAAAAAATTGTAGTTATAGCTGAGTAATTTTGTTTATAATATAAGCGACATATTTTTAAGTCAATTTAAATAATTAATTAATATTAATTACGTTTACATGAGCTTTAGTCGTCAAATAGCCGATTAGGGTATAATGTAAAGCCATGAAACCAATCGCCAGTCTGATAATTTAGATTATACAAAAGGAACAGTAAATGTATAATATGTAGTTCTTCAGGCAAATGAGTCTAAAGTGGGCATTTGCATTGGCAATTGTTCTCAAAACGTGAGCGAAATATTACTTGTAAATATACATATCCTGTGTCAAACAGGGGGAGTGCTGAATTATTTGACATTGAATTACATGTGACCATTACGGTACATCCTGTTAAGATTTGGGTGGGAAAAAAATGATTTAGACTCAAGGCACATTGGTGCAGACCCGAAGCGAAGCGTCGCGATGCTTCTTTTCAATAATGTTCCAAAGTAAATGAACTATGCATATCTCGAATACGTGTTTAACAAAATAAAAAAAGACGCGTGAAAATGCGCGTAGCCGCGTGCATTCGCGAGGTATTTGTTCCATATAAGATATACGTTTACAATGTAGGAGTTATTGTTTAGTTTTTTTTTAATATTTTAAGAAAAGATGCATTGCTGTGCATCATCCATGTGCCTTGAGCCTTGAAATCTCTAGCTTAACAGACCGTCTAAAACAATATACATCTCATCTGTTGCTACGGCTACGTTGATGCTACGAGTATCTATGACTTTTCGTTTTGTATTTTTTCTTTCAGTTTTTTTTGCATTGAATAGGTTCCTATGCTTATGATGTATCACATATCACATCATACCTGCGTTTATTGTTCTTCTTGTGCAATTAACAGTAGGCCTGAGTACAACTGCATATTAGAATAATATTATAACTAGATATTGTGACACGCTTGACAAGAGATCACGTGAATATTATATACATACATACAACAAGTTATGAATAATAACAAACTACATAAACTAATACCCTCGTTTGTTCTCACTTCTCAGAAGCTACATGTGATTCACAGTTTAAATTAGGTACTACCAATATAAACATTAACTGAATGATGATTACTTCAGCTACAGACAAAACAGAGTAAATTATGCTACGTATTTTATGTCACTATTTTAAATTAAATAAGTATAAAAATAAAACGACATTTTATATATTACTCGAGGGAAGCTTGATTTTAGTGCCTTTAAGGTGGAGACCATGGGGCCATGATACACGTGGACACACGCTTGGGCGTTTTTTTCTCTGATATGGAATCGATCAGTTTATATATTGGATAGAGAATTTAGATTTAGATAACCTTTATTAATTTAGATTCACCTATTCTGTAATTTACTATTATTACTATTTAATTTAGATTTTTGTTTGTTGTAAGTATAAAGTTGTAGCTTATAGGTATGTATATATAATGTTAGTTTTGATTGCAAATGTTTTATTTTTTATAATATTAACATTTATTAATTATGAGCATTTATTGAAAAATAAATCAGTAAAGTGTTTGCAAATGATCATTAAAAAGGGTGATTGTGTGCAAAATACGATGAAAGCATATTAATGCATATCTAATTATTCCACCATGCAATCAATTCTTAGGTAATAAATAGGGTATTATCGTTTGAAGTAACAACTGAGATAGTTCGTTTGTTGACCTTAGATAAATAATGTACCTAGCAGATAAGTTCTAAGCAACGCATCGCGGAAATGCAAATCTGCGACACTTGAATTAGTAGAGACGACGTAGAGACTTTGATACTCCAGAATTTAGTGCTCCAAACGTTCATAGCGATCTATCAACGAGATAATAAAATTCATGTTAAGATAAGCTGACACAAAAAGCAAACAAGCAAGTGATTATAAGATGCAATTCTGCACATTTATCCAACCACCACACATAGCACTCGATCTTAATCTAAACATTATGTATACTTAGTACTTACCAATTGATCTGCGATCGGCTTGCGTCCCGTAGAACTCGTCCAGTTCCTTAGCGGAACACAGCGGTGTGTCGACCTGCGTGGTCTCGTCGAACTTAGAATAATCTACTTCGTATCCCTGACGTTCACGATTGTATGACACTAAGGGCACGAATCTGTGTCCCCACATAATTTCACTTGTCGTATAACTAGAGCGCGCCTGGGTCGTCTGACCCGTCGATTCGATCGTACCCTCCAGAATAACAACTATCTCGAATTTCTCCTGCAATACATCCGCCGCAGACACTCCATAGAACGGACTGTTGGCGTTTATTTTATGGACCATCGTTATGGGCCAGATGAAGAATAGATTACTATCACAACCGTCTGCATTCAGTTCTAATTCCGTCTGATAATGCGATAAAAGTTCTCCTTCCTTTGTTGTCCTGGAGCGAATTAATTGAGCTCTTACGCTGGCACCGATGATATGAGACTTCCTCAGGTCACCGACTCTGAACATTAGGCATAATTCACCGTCTCTCTGACAAACTACAGCGTATTTCGAGAACAAAAGTGTTTGTGTCCTGTGCTTAGGCCTCGTCATTTTAGCGAACACAATTCCCACCATGAAAGCTTGAATCATCACTCCCACTATACTCTGTAGACACATTATAAAGATAGCTTCGGGACATTCCTCCGTGGTTGTGCGGGCACCGTAACCGATGGTGTGCTGAGTTTCAATACTGAACAAGAAACATGAGGTGAAATCGAAGATATTAAAGACACAAGGTTTCCAGCCGGTGCTATCTTGCATAGGCGGTAGATGATCTATCTCTAGATCTCCGTGCGTAAATGCAATCAGCCACCATATTAGGGCGAAACCCAGCCAGGACAGTATGAAGGAGAGAGTGAACACCAGCAGGGTCCATCGCCACTGCGCATCCACGAGCGTCGTGAACATGTCCTGAAGAAACCGCAAGCGCCGCTGTGAGATCCGTGACTTGAGAATATTGCACTCGCCATTTTTAAGAACTGCCCGCCGCCTCGTTCTTCTCGAAGCGCCATGTCTGTGCGAGCGGCTCCTGTAAACAAGCATACAAAATATTGATTACATATCGTTCCGTTTCAATGGCTCGACCGGTTAAACATATGCAGATGGAGTATAAGTGTGAACGCGTAGATCACGCTCGCTACGACGACGCTACGGCCTTCGTCAATGTTAATATTCTTAATGTGTAATAATAACAAAACATATCAACGTAATTGAAATGTTTCTCTTATGACAGTTTAAATTTTTCTTATGACAGTTTAAATTTTAAAAGAACACTAAATACACCACACCACACCACACCACACAAAACGGTAAACATAGAACAATAAGCGAAACTGTACAGGGTTTTTGTGGGCGAAGACGGCACAGGTTGTCGCGGATCGAACCTCTTGCTGCCGGTGCCGGTGGGGTAGTAGACGCCAGGGGAGAGGTTGCCGTTCCCTGGCACCGCCTTGACTTTGAGCCACTCGGCGTCAGGCAGGAGCTGGGCCTCCTCGCGGCTCAGGGGCGACTCGGGGTCGGCGTGCATGGCGTCGTGCGCGCGGCTCACTCGTAGGCGATCGTCTGCGCCACCATCCCCCGGAGATCTCGTGCCTCCTGAAGCATCGCACGCGATAATGCCTCGATCACGACTGCCCGTATCGTGCTCTTGCCGACGCGTTAAACGTTTTATAATTGTATTGCGAAATTCTGTATCAAAAATTATCAGTCTCGGAAAACAAACTATCCTATAGTTAGTGCCTATTTTCACGTCGTGGTTATGACGCTTACGGGGTGTTAAATTTTTATGATTAAATGAACATACTGTAATTACGCTATTGTTTAACTGCTACGATGTAACTACGCTATTGTTTAAAAAGATATAATAAACGTAGACTACGAATATTTGTGTTAAATCTGTCGTATAAATTACCTACTCGCGTCAAAGTGTAGTAGGTAGGTAAGTACGTTAGGTAAGTATAGCAAAAATGGGTTAATTTAATGAAATTACTTAGATCATAGAAATTAAATAGCTTTACTTTGGAATTATTTACGTGTTTTAGCGGGTTGTTAGAACAAATAATTTGCTTGCGGTTTATAGGTGAAACAAAGATAGATAGAGATTTACAGTTACGTACGTGAACTTTAAAAGCTTTTCTTCCAACATTTCTCCAGGTGTGATCCTGGGCCTAGATAGTCTTAATATATGAGCCAAGCCCTTCGCAAGCTGCCATTTAATAAGTGATCGGTCAGTGTAAATTAATGTGCCAATACTCATCGCTTAAACTACTAATTTGTTATTCTCGCACTATTTACGCAGGAAGGCTATTTTTGAAAATTTTACGTCATTATATTTCCGTGGTTGTTAACTACAATTTTATATTTTACAACCGTGTAAGTACCTACATTGAATTTATTCAAAAAAAATCGTGTATCTTGTCTCAGTCCATATTTTATATGAACAGCTGACGTAGTCGAAAGTGATATTTTTCAGTGGGGGGCGACAAATTTTTCGTTACAGATTTTAAAAAACAAACTAATAATGATTCTTACAGTACCAAGTAGATACTAAGTTAGATTATTATGGTTATCCCAAAATAACCTATTAAGTATACGATCAACCGAATGTTGGTATTAGGAATTGAGGTCTGTCGATTTGAGGCCTACGCTCATGGAATGTGAGTCTGATAAGGTAGTTTTTAACCCCCGACGCAAAAACGACGGGGTGTTATAAGTTTGACGTGTCTGTGTGTGTGTGTGTGTGTGTATGTCTGTTCCCCTGTGGCGCTCAAACGGGTGGACCGATTTGAATGCGGTTTTTTTTTTGTTTGAAAGGAGAATTAGTCGAGAGTGTTGTTAGCTATGTTTGATAAAAATCGATCCAAGATGGCCGCCGCTACAAAATGGCGGATTACATATATTTTCACAACTCCCTTAATATGGGTATCAAATGAAAGGGCTTGACTAGTAGAATATCACTCTTGCAAATCCAAGATGGCCGCCACCACAAAATGGTGAATGTCCGGGGTTTTTTAAATTTTTAATTTACACTTGTAAGGAGACCGACGTTACGTTTTTCTCTTTTTTTGCCTCTGTATGTGATTAGAAATAAAGTTTGTTCTTCCGCACTAAACGACTTTACCTCATACGCGTTTAGGAGTGTTAACGTTTAGGTTAACGTATACGTAACGTATCCACTATCCGTATAGGTAGGTAGGTACCTGTCAAGTATCAAGTCAAAGCCTTGATTTGACATTTCTACACAGAGACAGAAAAAGAGTAAGACGTAACTCCGGTCTCACATTATCTAACTTAAGGATTACCCGGGTAAGTAGGTACGTAACGCCTAACGTAAGTAAGCTAAGCTCACGTTAATTTGAGAAGTTACATTAGAGCCTCAGGAGAGGCGCTATAGATCATCAAGATTCTAGAGAATATATAATAAATAACATACGTTCAGCTGCCAACGTCGGTGATTTTACTTTAGAAAGGTGATGACTGTACCATCACATCGTGACATTAAAATCAAGGGAGACTAAAGCCCAAATTAGACGGTTCATTTTTCGGGATTTTTGCTTTCATTTTCGAGGCTTCATCGATGAGTAATCGAAAATGAACCGTCTAAACACCGACCGTTCATCGTTCACAGGCACTGTGCCATAGCAAATATATATCGTGCATCGTTCATCGCAAAAATAAACGATGAACGGAGCACCGACCGTCTAATTTGGGCTTAAGTAAACGCAAACTATCATCGACGCAAAAACATTACGCATTGACGACTTATAGGTTCATCATCATCATCATCATGATCAACCCATTACCGGCTCACTACAGAGCACGGGTCTCCTCTCAGAGTGAGAAGGGTTTTGGCCATAGTCTACCACGCTGGCCAAGCGGATTGGCAGACTTCACACACCTTTGAGAACGTTATGGAGAACTCTCAGGCATGCAGGTTTCCTCACGATGTTTTCCTTCACCGTTAAAGCAAGTGATATTTAAATACTTAAAACGCACATAACTCCGAAAAGTTAGAGGTGCGTGCCCCGGGATCGAACCCACGACCTCCGATTAGAAGTCGGTCGTCCTAACCACTAGGCTATCACAGCTTCTACTTATAGGTTAAACTTGTTAAATTATTTACAAGGCGCCTTAGTCGTTTTAGGCTAATTTGATTTCCACCACGCCTCTTCATACAGGCCGATGCACGATTCGCTTATTTATTATTGGAACAGATTAGGTAAATACTGAATCGATCGTGATAACAGAATCAGCGCTCATTTGCTTGCAGTGTTTGTTTTGGACATGATCGACAAAATATTCCCAATGTGCGAGGACTCTATAGATTTCTTGTGCTGGTACTTAGTGCATCTGTGAAAATATGGTCCGTTAAGGCCGTTTTACTCCACACTAGCTGTTCCCGGCATACGTTGCAATACCGCGTAAAATAATATGGTTTAGGAACGCATAGAGGACAAACATACATTTTATATACTTAGGAGATTTTTTTTGGGCCGGGCACCTTCGCAGAACTCACCAATGTTTTGAATCATTAAGATCGGATGAAGTAAGTTTAGGAGTACATACTACATAGAGGACATACAGAAAAACATTGATTTTTATTTATAACAGTTCCAATATATTCTCGGATTGGGTTAACTATTATCCCTGCTAATATTCCTACTAGATAATATCCCTTCTAATATAAGGGAGAAACGACATCGCTTAGTGTCTATAAATAAATCAGTAACCAGAGAGCACATCCCGATCAAAGGGATATAAATCAAAGTGAATCAAGCCGCGACACCTAGCAAATTGTCTCCGTTCCCTGAAGCTGTCGCGTAATCATGGACTTGTGCATCGCGCGTGTCGACTGCAAGTAGTATCATCATCATCATTATCATGATCAACCCATTACCGGCTCACTACAGAGCACGGGTCTCCTCTCAGAGTGAGAAGGGTTTTGGCCATAGTCTACCACGCTGGCCAAGCGGATTGGCAGACTTCACACACCTTTGAGAACGTTATGGAGAACTCTCAGGCATGCAGATTTCCTCACGATGTTTTCCTTCACCGTTAAAGCAGTGATATTTAAATACTTAAAACGCACATAACTCCGAAAAATTAGAGGTGCGTGCCCCGGGATCGAACCCACGACCTCCGATTAGAAGTCGGTCGTCTTAACCACTAGGCTATCACAGCTTATTAATACAGCAAGTAGTATAGGGTAGGTATTTTCGTTCTTTGTGTATAAGCGCCATTATTAATGTTTAGTTTTATTGAAAACAATACAAAAAAGATGGTAGGTACTAATATTTTGTTCCACTTACGCCTAAATATTATTGGAAAACGTCCGTTTTTAACCCCCGACGCAAAAACGTGTGTGTGTGTGTGTGTCTGTCTGTTCCCCTGTGGCGCTCAAACGGGTGGACCGATTTGAATGCGGTATTTTTGTTTGAAAGGTGATTTAGTCGAGTGTTGCTATGTTTGATGAAAATCGATCCAAGATGGCTGGATGGTCTATTCCAAAATGAGCAATACATGTAGAGTCAGAGATGTAGAGACATAATTTTTTTATTTTATTTTTCTATTCAGATTTTTCCTTTATTTTCCGGCTTTCGTTTAAGACAAAATTACCAACTGTGATTTTAATAAGCATAAAGTTTAAGTTGTAATATTGCTGTAACTATACATATTATTTGATAAAGAAGATAAAATCTCAATTATATTAGGTATATCCTAATCTTTATTACTTACTTTTATATGATAATAATTATCCCAATAAAGTGTGATTAAGAAGACAATTGTTTGATCTTTCATCTCACGGCGCATGTATTTAATTATGCGTATAAACAAACGTTTGTTTCACTATATCTGACTTTTTTTTTATTTAAAAAATGTCTTAATTTTAAGATATTCCAGATGTTGTAAACTGACATATTATTTCCAAAATTTTAACCAGTATTTTTATTGAGTAAAAAAGGTTATTTATTTGTAAATATTAGAGTTGGTATTAATATAGGTAATTTTAATAGGTACTGTAAATATTATATACCACTAAGATATTTAGATTTAAAAAAGCTGTGATAGCCTAAAAAAGCTGTGATAGCCTAGTGGTTAGGACGACCGACTTCTAATCGGAGGTCGTGGGTTCGATCCCGGGGCACGCACCTCTAACTTTTCGGAGTTATGTGCGTTTTAAGTATTTAAATATCACTTGCTTTAACGGTGAAGGAAAACATCGTGAGGAAACCTGCATGCCTGAGAGTTCTCCATATTGTTCTCAAAGGTGTGTGAAGTCTGCCAATCCGCTTGGCCAGCGTGGTAGACTATGGCCAAAACCCTTCTCACTCTGAGAAGGAGACCCGTGCTCTGTAGTGAGCCGGTAATGGGTTGATCATGATGATGATGATGATGATGATTTAGATTTATATACATACATATATGTTTGGTACCTAGCATTAGATATTTAAACACGCTTTCTTCTGCGTGGAAAGATCATAAGGCGTGATTAATCACTATGTTATCTAGAAGTGTTTACCGATTTCGGTGGATTTGGCAGATTAAGTTTATCCCCTTGTTCGACCGTCTTTCAACCTATTTGCAGACCTTGAAAGTGACGATGTTAACGTGAAATTAACGCGAGATTAACTCTGATGGTTGGGGATTATGTGGATAGTGGTTATGCACTTTAAGGGACCGTTCAGATAGACCAGCGCGGAGAGCGTCGGAGAGCATTTTTTTTTTCACACAGACCGGCCGTTCAAATTTGATCTGCTCTCCGCGCCGGTCTGTGTGAACGGACACGCGGATGCGTTCGGAGCCGAGCGTACGCTCTTGGGCCGGATTGTACTCAGAGGTCGGCCTACGGTCGGCTGCGCGAGCATGAGAGCACGCGAACGGAGCCGGTCGGATGCTCGAGCGCGAAAGAGCACGAGCATGGAGCAGCCGACCAGCTCGACGAGCAGCCGAGCGGCTGCTCTTAATATTTCACACCGAGCGTACCGAGCGTATTGGGAGCATCCTCGAGCATCCTCTTATCATAAAAGAGATATACAATGTAAAAATAAAGCTTATTTCAATGTCTTAAGATTCTATTTTAAATGCGATTAAAATTTGCTCTGCTCTCCGCGCCGGTCTATCTGAACGGACCCTACGTGTACGTTAACATGTACCCGGGAAATTATATCACATACCTAAATAATACTATAGCGGAGGAGATAATAAATAGGATTACTTTTTTTAAGATATCAAGCTAGCGATTAAATGCGATCTCCCCTGAGGAGATTAACTGACATTATAGTCCGATACACATTCTGCGAAGTGTTAGTGCTAATTCTGTTGATCACAATCTCTATAAAGAATTGATTAAATAAGTTGTGCTCAGAATCCTTTTCACGATGTTCCTTGCAAAATAGGATAAGACCCTACATACAAACGAAGTTTGATTTTTATTTTAATATTATCAATCTTTGAAACTACTTACATAATATTAATATTATTTTTTTCCAGATTTTCGACAAACACACAACTTCGATTGGTTAATACTTAATATTCAAATAATAATCAAATATCAAATAACAATAATAATCAAAAATTTATGTGCGTGCTCACGATAGATACGTACCTACTTAATACTATGCATACCTTTGCGAGGACTGTAATCCTTCTTCAAAATCTCTCTAATGGTGTGAATATAGTCTACCTAGTAAAAGAGTGGCAATAGGCTTCGTCATCTATTGAAAAATTATCATTGTGACATAGCTCTACCTTTGATAAAATAAGCAAAAAAATTAAAAACATGTGATTAAAAATATAATATAATCAATTGATAATACTAACTTTGTTTTATTATATTACCCATCAAGATAGCACCTTGTCACTGCTAAACTATTAAACGAAAGTAGCACGCACTTGGTCAACAATGATAATGTCACGTTATCATTTAACTATTTACGTCTACGTCTCATCTTTGAACACTTCCACCTGTTTTGGAATGACATTACTAAAAAAAAATCACTTTTGTTAAACACCTGTATAACTGTATCAATACTAATTAAAATGGCAAAAGTTTTAACACATTAATAAAAATATGATTTTACGAAATAAAGCCGACACTTTTACTCATTTAATCTGCGTGTTCGACAATGTTCATTATTCAATAGGTAAGATTCGAATGTTAAATGTGCTTTTAATAATTATCATCAACGCAGATGTACCAAAAACATTAAAAAAAAACATTGAAAAACACTCGTTTTAGATATCTTTTCAGATAAAGACAATCGCGCGCACATGTATTGTCTTGAGCGTATATTTTTTTAAACTATTTCGATAAGTAAAGAATTTATCTTTGCCCCGATTAGATATTGGCCCGTCAAGGATCCTGATTCACTTTGTGCTAGGAATGTGATAAGATGCAATTATATTTACAATAAGTATATCTAGGTGGTAAATCTGTGTATCTGAAACTACTTACTTCAAGAGGCCCTAATCTATCGTTAGTTCCGAAGTTTGCCCGTCCATACTTACCTACTGTCACTATACCTACTTAGTACGAATTTGCACAACTCTACAATGTTGATAAAATATATCGAATATCCAAACACTGGATATATCGTCAAAGTAAAATGTACATTAACTGCATTGTTTGAAGGCCCAAGTTCATCTATATATCTACAGTCAGTGTTCCAAGCGGAAAATTAGAGAAATAAAAATCGGCAGTACTGAATTTAAGACTCTAAAATAAGAGGCTTTAAGTCCGCTTTAAGCTGACGTTAATAGTGTTTTGATACTCGAAGTGCAATAACGTTATCGAGATGTGCAAAGTCGTACTAAGCATTCTGATACGCCAACGCAATTCACATAAGTTTACTTGAAAAGTTACATTAGGGTTGCCGATGCCATACTTAATGAAGGAGTAAGATTCCAAGTTAATAGACGTGACACCGAGTTAGGTTAATTTGGCAAACTATACAGTCAACTATTAAATAACGACGTCAGGGTCGTTTATATAAAAGTCCTTAGCCCTTATGTGTAACTTTTCAAGTAAGCTTTAATTGTGCGCAACGTAACTTTCATTTACTTAGTATGGAAACATTATAGAAACTAACTATTGGGATACGTATCTCCACACAGGGCTGAGGACCTAAATGTCATTTGGTGCTTTATTCCCTAAAGGAGATTGCACACGGCCGTATATATCTTGGTGGAGGCGCTAGAGCGCGAAGTGAACTTTTCAGTATACTGGAAATGCTAGTGACGTCAGTGGCAATGGGCGCGCCGTAAACAAGCAAAGATCACGTCAGTTCTGTATGGTTAGTCTCACTTTGCAGAGCTCGAAAACTTTACTAAATACTCTATTGATCGAATCACAATGACTTCAGAGCAACTATATACAAAGTCGGCATAAGGCCTCTGTCCTCTGAGGAAAGCATTTCACATTACTTCGTTCAGTGCGATGCGGCAGTCTCTTGCTGCTATCATGCATTTCATCTGTTGAAAAAATATACTATGTTGACTGCGCCTCCTGCATAGCTAGTCATAATTAAGGATATCTTGGAGTAAACCTTCGATGCAAAGAATTTTATGATAATTTATTTATTGGCTTCGCAATATTATTACAGCTTCAATAAGTATAAATAAAGAACAAATAAATAATTCGCTTAAATGTTTCTTTCGCTTAAGGTGAAAGTGAAAAGTACTCTATAATTAGAGCTTAGGCTATTAGCACATCTCCGCCGGGAAACCTTAGCAGCGGAAGCGGAACATTGGACATGCGTCCACCACAACCACCATTACTACAGCCTTTTTACGTCCCACTGCTGGGCACAGGCCTCCTCTCTTGTAGGAGAGAGGGATTTAGAGCTTAGACCCGCCACGTTGCTCCAATGCGGGTTGGCGGGCTATGGCGGCCATGCGTCACTCGTTTTATTTTTCGAACCTTCCATTATCACAGTAAGTAATTGTTTTGGACATAACAACCTCAAACCTCTACATTCTGTAGGTTTGTCACTCACCTACCTGCCTGTAAAAACATATCAGCTATTTGTTTAAGGAAGATAAAAAATATCTACTAATCCTATTGTTTGTCGTTTCGAATATTAATTATGACGTCAGTTATCCGTCTTATAACCGACGCGCGCTGACTTTTTCCAAAAAGTTTACCTATCGATCCGCAACGAAGCATGCAAAAGCAACGAATGCAAAAAGAAAAGAAAAAATCAGCCAAGTGCGAGTCGGGCCTCGCTCTTTTAGGGTTCCGTACATAATTATGAACCATATAATATTTTGGGTCTAAGAAATATTTGATTTCCCAGCTAGACATCGCAACAAACCGTGAAAGAAAAACTCAAAAAATGTTCATTTGTTTTGGTCACAGCTTATAAACTATTTTATGAATCGTTGTTTTCAGTATTTGTTGTTCAAATAGAGCATATGGTACATAATATACCGAAATATCATATTCCTAACTAGTTTAGTTTTTGAGATAACCCCCGTCACAAAAATGGTCTAAAACTGACAACTTTGATGGCCCCCCATTTTAGGTTTGTAACTCATTTAATCTACGAGCTAGAGACCTGTGACCGGCGGACAGACAGACAGACAGACGGACAGACAGTCGAGTGACATTAATAGGGTTCCGTTTTTACCCTTTGGGTACGGAACCCTAAAATCTCCGCAACAACATTATGACATATTTACGACCGTTCGTCGTGAGTTTAGTAGTGCCTTTTTTCAGAGAAAAACTGCCTACGAAAAAGACTGACAGTGTTAAGGTGCGTCCAGACTTGAACATTTCACCGAACCGAACAGCGAACATTTCGGCGAACTTGTTACGCTCAATGTGGACGGCGCGCTTGGAGCGCTTGAGATGGGTTACTGCGTAACAGTTCGGCGAAAGTTTCGCCGAACTGTTACGCAGTAACCCATCTCAAGCGCTCCAAGCGCGCCGTCCACATTGAGCGTAACAAGTTCGCCGAAATGTTCGCTGTTCGGTTCGGTGAAATGTTCAAGTCTGGACGCACCTTTAGATGATAATTTGAGTGCGAAACGTAAAAAAAACTAATGATCCCAAGCAGTAAATCATTTTTTTCTGAAATCGAAATTCAAAGTTCAAACTGCTATGCTGAAAGGGTGGTTTAATGAAACTAGCAGCGGAAGCCTCCATTCAGACCTGACTAAGCCAGTTAAAAAATTAAGTAGGTATAGATACAAATTACCAAATTGATCGAGTTACATGAAAATTGTCTTTACTTAAATACACTGTTTTGGTAATTTAAACAATTTGGTAAACTGTTTAAGCCTAAATAACAATTAGGTACATGGAAAACCAAAAAAGTAGTACCTACTGAGATCACGCGATGAGTGTGACTTCCAATCTTCAATTAGGACACTATTTGATTCGATCGATCGTTTGATCGTAGGTACGATCCTTAGCCTGGACGACTGGTAAGGATTGTAATTAGGTAAGCTGTAAGTAGGTACACGATAATTTTACTGCTTTAATTAAGTTTCTCTACGCGATCAAATCAGAAATGAGGAGATCCGTAGAAGAACACCGACATAGCTCAACGGGTTGCGAAACTGAAGTGGCAATGGGCGGGGCACATAGTTCGGAGAACCGACGGACGTTGGGGTCCCAAGGTGCTGGAGTGGCGACCTCGCACCGGGAAGCGCAGTGTTGGTAGACCCCCCACTAGGTGGACCGACGACATCAAACGAGTCGCAGGGAGCCGCTGGATGCAAGCGGCACAAGACCGTGGCATGTGGAAGTCCCTTCAAGAGACCTATGTCCAGCAGTGGACGTCAATCGGTTGATTACGACGACGACAACGAATTAAGTTAATATAAAACGTACCTGCAGTCGTGCCTGTACACAGTGCTGTGGCCTATAGAGCTGCAGTACGTGGGTATCCTGTGCAGACTGGCGGACTGCTGCAGTGGCGGCCTCAGGAACCCGCTGCCCCCATACCCCACCCCCAACATCGGGGACTCCAGCACAGAGCTGTCCAGTACACTCGTCTCGTCAGTCTCCTCCTCGATAACGCCAGGTTTGTAGAATATCTTGCCGGCAGAGAGCCCGGGTTTCGTCTTTGTTTCCTTTTGTCCGTCATCTTTCCTCACTTGCATTTCATAGGAGGACGGATCTTCTGTACTCATTATTTATTTTGTCTTAATAAATTTTATGTATGGGCGCTGAATGAAGGTTGGTCAGGTGACGCGCTCGTGATTTTGTATTTGATCATAGTTGGTGATCATTTTTGTAGTTTCGATGATGATCGGTTTATTGGAAATCATTGGAGTGCACCTGGAAAAGAAAAATGGCCTCAGAAACTGTCGAATAGGTATTTTATTTTTATGAAGATTAAACGAATGTCGAATGTTGATGAGTATTGTACGGTACCACGGTACAGTGGGTACTAAGTATACTACTTAGTTACCTATCTTGATTCTCCGTAGGATATATAATTATTATAAATTATAAATGCATTTATAAATTAATGGGAATTTATTTTCATAAAATCTTCAAATTGTAAGACAACGCCATCTGTTATTGAGTAGCTTAAACTTCAGTTTAGAAACTAACCGCCATTATACTTTTTTAATAATTATTATAATATAATTATTGGTGCAGTAGTATAAAATACTTAGATATATATTTCATTAAAATTAATATATCTCACAATGATCTCACATTAGTTTTTTATTTTATTGCTATTTCATATGAAATAAATAAATCTTAATTTCATAAAAATATTAAGTACGTCAAATGTACGTAAAACTTACTTAATTCACGTCATGACGACAATAATTTGAGTTTAATACCTACCTATTTGCATGATAACAAAAAAAGACGTAGGTAATAAGCACCTCTGAAAAAACAAAATTCTTTATTTTATTAAATAATAGATAGGTACGGTCTAATTAAAAGCCCTGATGTATACCTACTTTAATCGTATGGCCCCCTAAGTTGGCAGCACTGAGTATTTGATTTATTTGATACCTTAGACAATTACAGTGTAGAGAACACAGTATGACAATGAGGTAATATTACAGAATGAGTATCATTCCTAGCGATCACTTATCGTAGGCAATTTTTCTTGAAAATTGTTATCATCCCGTTAGTTCCGGCATTTTGACACGCTACGTCCTTGCACTCATTAGGATGTGGTCGATCTCCATGACAACTACGGATGCCTTTATTTCCTCCCACTAGGATCGTTCTGTCATATTGCGGAAAACCTCGTAAAATGGTTAACTTTATTCCCTCTAATAAAGAAAGATTGCGGATTATGATCACATCTCTCAATTTTCAATTTCTTGATTCCGTAATCCGTAAACTCATGCGGTTTTAAAAAGGACGAGGTATTCAATATGGTGTGTATTTTTTTAATATTTTAGTGTAGTTAAATATACTTTGTAAAGCACTCACTTTTAATAAATATCTCCTTAAACACGTTTTCTTATTACTATGAAAACAGTTTAAAGTGATTCTGTACCTTTAAGTGACCATTTACAGAAGTACTTGAAGATTCAGTCAAGCAATCCTACTAATATTATAAATGTGAAAGTGTGGATGTTTGGATGTTTAGATGTTTGTATGTTTGTATGTTTGGATGTTTGGATGTTTGTTACTCAATCACGCCGCAACTACTGAACCGATTTGGCTGAAATTTTGAATGGAGATAGCTTATGCCCTGACTTAAAACATAGGCTACTTTTTATCCCGGAAAAGTATTCCTGTGGGACTAAAATAGATATAATCTTCCAAAAACGCCATAGAGGGCGCTGACTGTTCTTAGGTAAATCACGTTCACATAACACATTATTGCAATAGTTTGCTGTGTTGCATGCATTGGCAACACATAGGCTACTTTTTATCCTGGAAAAAATGCACAGTTCCCATGGGATTTTGAAAAACCCGAAGTCTATATCTACAACTATAGGTAGATTATTATAGCGAACTTCCTTGATAGAAAGTATAAAGGTTGGAAAAGGGATCGGGAACGGGAACCGGGAATCAACGATTCCCTCGGGATTTGTTCAAAACCGAAATTTACGCGAGCGAAGCTGCGGGCAGAAGCTATCACACATAATCACAATACCAATCCTACTAATCCTACTATCCTACTATCCTACTAATCCTCCTACTATCCTACTAATATCATAAATGTGAAAGTGTGGATGTTTGGATGTTTAGATGTTTGGATGTTTGGATGTTTGGATGTTTGTTACTCAATCACGCCGCAATTACTAAACCGATTTGGCTGAAATTTTGAAAGGAGATAGATTATACCCTGACTTAAAACATAGGCTACTTTTTATCCCGGAAAAATCTACAGTTCCCACGGGATTTTGAAAAAAACCGAAATCTCTAGCTACAACTATAGGTAGATTACTATAGCAAACTTCCTTGAAAGTAGGTGTAAAGGTTAGAAAAGGGAGCGGGAATGGGAACCGGAAATCCACGACTCCCTCGGGATTTGTGAAAAACCAAAATTCTCGCGGGCGAAGCCGCGGGTATTCTCTAGTAAAATCATAAAACTAAAAGATTTTGATGAAAAAAAACGGTGAGCCTATCATTTATGTATTCACTTTCCATCTTAGCTTGCATATTTTTTCCTTTATGTTTAAAGGTGTCATGAGTCTTCGGATTTTAATAAAATTTAATATTTATTATATTTTATTATATTATAGTTAAAGTAAACAATTTAATTTGAACTTTTATTAAAGTTCCGTCAAGTAACTTAGATGTTTGCACTGATAGCTGCGTTTCGCATCAGATTACCGAACTGCTGAATGAATGGCTGGGAATAGCTGGATTTATATCTTTATCAGTTTAATAACAAATCTACCGTCTCTATTTAGTTTAGTTTTAGGTAGGTATACCTAACATTCTTGCAGTTTTCAGATAATTTTCATTTTAATTTCAGATATGTGTCCAAATTATGTATGTTAATTTGTAAGGTATGTTCTGCAATCACATCTAGCTCTGACTTAACACATAGGCTACTATTTTATCCTGGAAAAATCCACAGTTCCCATGGGATTTTGTAAAAAACCGAAATCTATAGCTACACTATCATAGCAAACTTCCTTAAAAGTAGGAAATAAAGGTTGGGAAAGGGAGCGGGAACGGGAACCAGAAATCCACGATTCCCTCGGGATTTGTGAAAAACCGAAATTCGCGCGGGCGAAGCCTTGAGCAGAAGCTAGTTTTAAATACATCATGCCTGGTTTACTTTGTTCCTAGCTCTAGTAATGAGCTCTTGGACGTAACTGTTTTGCACTCATCTGCATATCGTGCCCTTAGTTTGTTCGTCTTTGGTAATTAGTTCAATGTAACGTGTGACTATGACGTATAATAGATCATTACGTCTGTCAAATGTATACCTGGACCGAAGGCCAGTCTCAATTGCCGTGTCTGACTTGTAATTAATTACGGCTTTAAGGCTAGCCTAAGACTACTTGGCACACTAATTTTATTCACCAAATCCAGTAATAATTCAGAGTTAGAATGAAACTAAAACATGCCAATGAGTTCATTTTTAAGGTAGGTTTAATCCGATGATGTTTTAGAAAGCCTATTGTTTATCAATAACCAAATTCGCTAACCAAACTGCCTCGTTGGTTTAGTGGTAAGCATATTTGATCGCATATCACGAGGTCCCGTGGTCGATTCCGTAAATGTCCCCCGTGCCTCGGAGAGCACGTTAAACAGTCGGTCCCGCTTATTATCACTATCTTGTGAAATAGTCGTTAAAGCCTACGAAACCGCATTGGAGCAGCTTGGCGGGTCTGAGCTCTAAATGAGAGAGGAGGCCTGTGCCCAGCAGTGGGACGTTAAAAGGTGGTGGTGGTAGTGGTGGAAATGCGCTAACGCAAATTGCGCTAGTTATAAAGGGTAAAGCTAAATAGCAATCTTTGTTTAACTTTAAATTATTAACAAATAACATTGTTAATATTTTCAGCTAATTTTATTAAGACATGTATTAAAAATGATTGCTTATGGGACCACTAACCCCAAACTAAAATATTTTAAACTGGATCGTCATAATAACGTTATTTTTAATGATGCTTACAATGATAATATGTACTTAGAACATATCCAATATCATATTTGGAACAGGTAATTATGACAAACGGAATTGTGATTTTATGAATTATAGTCATTGTTATAAATTAACACTAGCCACTTTTGTAATCATACTATAGAAATGAGAAAGCTAGTTATATACTTTACAATATGCCAACAATATAAAAAGTGGTTAAACAAAGATGTTAGATTTTACTTTTTGAAAGATTTCATTGTTGGAAAGTGAATATAATTATTAAACTCAAGTAACTAGTTATCTAATCTATTCCGTGCTATCTAATCCTCAAGTAACCGCTAAACTCTATGCTCGCTTTCGTTTAAAACAAAAATCTAATCTATCTATTCTTTTCTATATACCATTTCTACTTCCAATCAAAGCACTGTCAGTTAAAACTATGACCATCGCAGCAGGAAGTCTCTATTTTGGGGAGCAATTTATTGCGAGTAGCCGGTGCTTTGAGTTCAGACTCTGATTTAATATGATTAGCCTTAAATATCCGTTTGCATAACTCTGATCTCATAATGGTATGTGCTCATTTTGTTGTATTTCATCAATGCAACTTCGTTTTATCAATCTATCCCTATTTAATTATAAGGAATGGATTTAGACAAAAATACTCTATCTGAGAATCATTGAAATTTGATCTTGATTTTTAGTATGAAGAGACTCTTCCGGTATCTTCATTTCTATTTATATTATAGGGTAATCCGACACCATCACCACTACATCCCTTTAAGTTAAAGCAGTTAAAGTTAAGTTAAGTTACGTTAAAGCTTTAACGTCCTACTGCTGAACATACGTCTCCTCTCTTAGGGAGGGATCTAGAGCTTAGACCCGCCACGATGCTCCGATTGGCTAGGCTGACGACGAGACCGCAAATTGCGTAAACTAAGCGATCTTCGGCTAGAGCCTTACGATATCCGTAACAGATTGACTCAGGAGATTCACATCCCCATATGTATGAAAATGATCATTTGTTTAAGTACTACCTACCATGTATTACTAAAAATATAACATTTCAAACCATTAAATAGCTCAAACACTAATGAGTCACAAGAAAATGACTATACTCACACTTAATATACGTACATATCGTTGATTCAATTACGGGGTCATTTAAATTATGCCACTGTCAAAACCTATGAGATTTAAGGGAAGATGGATGCTAAAATCTAATTGAAAATGATATAATGTTAAGTATAGATGAAAATTCTTATGAATAACCAAAATGAAACAGAGAGTATAAACTTAAAGGCGTCCAAATAATGAAATCGATTATAAAATAAGATTAACTAACTTGAAGAAAAGTAAACAAACACGTAGGTAGAATGAAAAAGTAATGATTTGAAAAATAGAGTTTCCGATTACAATCTGCAATTTTGCCTAGGTACCTACATCTCGATATATGTAATTAGGTATAGTAAATACCTAGACAATATTTGCGTAGACATCGTTCATCCTGTTAAATAAAGTTCATGGTTAAACTTAATAATATTTGAGTGTTAAATCGTCGAAAATACATTGACTTGCGCATGACATTTTAATTTTGATATTTGTGGAAGTGGAACATTTGTTAATTCCAATAAACAAAGTTTAAGCCTAACTAAATAGTTACTTTTATTTTTGGTTAAAAATAAAGTGAATGTTACTTTATTCGAAATATTTGAAACAGATAATTTTACTGGAAATCCCTTAGGTATTCTACGTATAATGTATAACTACTGTACGTTATTCAAAGAAAATAGAATCCGTGAGTATCGCATAATGTTAATTTTACGGTATGAAAAGAAAATACCTATAATAAATCTGTATGTTTATGTTACGGTATTAATGGTACATTTACAATTCAAATGAATAGGCGTTAGTAGAGTTCAAACAATAAATCATACCCATCTACTTTTCATTAAATTAGTTACTTGTCATTCTTCGTAAAAGGTGATCTAATTTACACAGACAGCACTGAGTCTTTTGTACCCACGTGATCTTTTGTATACAGCTGATGTAGATAAACAACTTCGTTTTATAGCCCAAAATCATCAAAATCCGTTGCCGAATCAACCCCAAATTTTTGTACTCACCATCTCTCGTCTCCACGTTAACAATTTGGAAACTAAACATGGAACATAATCAAAACAAACAAATGTCACTTTCATTGCATAAACATGATTTGTATGATCTTTGGTCAGCAGTTCATGTCATATTGGCCGGATGGCATGATTTGAGGTTATCAATAAGATCGTATCGTAAACTTTCACATCACAGATAAAAACGTCCTTTTCGTTCCAGTTTTGGATAATCTCTTGCGTGCGAACAGCACGCCAGGATAGCTATGACTGGCAGGCGTGCAATGGTACCTAAGCCAATTGTGAACGGACTTTATTTGTTAACTAGCCACGCGCTCGGAAACAATTGACGGTGTTTCACTGTTAGCCTCTGCAGATAAGATTTAAATGTCCGTTTTAGGTACATGTTGACAATAAGAACTATAATCAAATACCAAATCTGCGTAAATATGTGGTAGGTACTATTTCTAAAAATCATCATAATTATTTCCAGCAAAGAATTTACTGGTAAGGATCATCAGGAACCTGTGTGAAACAGGGAGGAAAATTATAAGAGTTAGAAGAGAGCTACGGCATGTTAGTAATTTTAGATTAGATTTTCTTTATACATATTCCAAGGGTTCCACTAAGGTCTAAGACCTAACGCAAATGAGTGACGCCGCCGAGGCAAACCTTTGTAAGTAGGTATACGTCGACCTACGGTTGAAATTGGTAGCATAAAAATGAATCACAAACCGCGCTTCTGAGCCCAGCTTTATGTTTTGTTTTTAACATTTCAAAAAGAGATCTGAGCTTGAATTTTTATCATTAATATATATATAGCTGTTCGTTCTGATTCACTGACTCATTCATCGCCTCTCCTGAACAATTTTGTATGAAATTTTTTTTTTTCAATAATGGTGTCGTATAGAGGATAAAAATTCATTAAGAGGAAAAATATGGAGAGAGCTGATGATTGAAGATTTCAGAGACGAGGGAATGGCATGCTTAAGCTATTGAAGATAGGTGGGGGGTGCTCGACCAAATGTCACTTGAAACGTCATCCAATTGGCAATGAGTTGAAAAAAAATTCAAAATGGCGAAAAAAAGATGGCCGCTATACAAATTTCGTCGGCGTCCAACTCGGAGGGTATAAAAGATGGAAAAGTGGTTTCTTCGCAAAAGATGATCAGGATCAGAAGATCTACTCGATGCATAGAAAAAAATTCAAAATGGCGGAATTTATTTTTCCATAGAAAATGTATGGCGAATATTGAAGAGACTACAAGTTGTGAACTATCCAAGGCTTTGATGAGGTTCTTTGGAGAACTCTCAAAGAAAAATATGGGAAGACATGATGATTGAGGGTTTGGAAGATGGTTGAGGAGCCCGGGCAGGGTATTGTAGATAGGTGGGAGGTGCTCAAACAAAAATTACTCAAAACCTCATCCAGTTGGCACGGCGAAAAAAAAATACCAAAATGGCGGATTCAAGATGGTGGCTATACAAATTTCGTCGGTGTTTATCTCACCAAGTATACAAGATGGAAGAGTGGTTTCTTGGAAAAAGATGATCAATACCTAAAGATCTATTTGATGAGCAGAATGATTCGAAGAAAAAATATGGAGAGTGATAATGATCGAGGATTAGGAATTTGGGAAAGATAAGTGGAGGCTCCTCAAACCAAAATACCCGAAAGCAAAACCTCGCGGTCCGCTTGCGGGCCGCGCACCCACGCGCCCTACTAGTTAAAATATATTGCGCCTCGGCGCCACCACACTCCATTAGTGTGCCTTGCGCCTACATATCTGCATTTATATCGTATAGGTAGTAGGTAGGTAAGGTAGGCATAGGGTATTAAAAAAATTAAGTATACATTTTTCTATTTTTTAATCATCAATAATTTCCAAGTAGGTTTCTTTCTTTACTTTACCTTGAATGACGGTTGAGTGCTTTTAATAATGAAGGTGATATATGTATAACAAAAAATGATTTATCTTATTGGTTACTTACATATCAAAACGTAGATACATACTTAATTGACTATAATAAATCACTTGCAACTTAAAATTTAACTGTCCAAGTATCTAATGAGAAACCAAATACACACTTTAATAATTTAAATAATTTGAAATCTGAGTGTAATATTTCAAGGTTACTTTTCCATTCTAAGTAATTAACAGACTTACACACAATTAACGTTAACATAAAAAGTTACGCTAAGACCTCTTAAGTTTAAAATAATAGAAAAACCATTACATTGATTTACCTAAAACTGATAAAGAAATGGGCCTATCATGGAAGCTTATTTAAGTTTAGGTAGGTACCTCAGGAACATTACATGGCAACCATGATAAAGATAGCTAGGACAATATTGGACCACTTTGTTTGTTTTAATGTTTTTTTTAACAAATAAACCTACATGTAGGTATTAACTCTATCCAGTGAGCACATTGTAGATGATTTTTACCCTTTCAACAGAAAACAACTTATTTTTAAAGCTTTCCACCCTCTACAATCTCAAACAATTACTTAAACTAAAAAAAAGAAATATGAATAGAATGACGATGACATTTTAGTCCTTGTTCAAGCTGAAATTGCAATTGTGAGGAACTAAGTGGGAATTACCGAACAAACGGACGGGATGTTAGCAAACGAGGCGACACTTAGATAAACCTTTGTTTGGCTATCAACAGTCAAGAACGAGGACTATTGAGTCAAGAAGCACACGAGCGAATTTTTGCATTAAAAACGTTAGACAGGTAACAACAGAAAAGCAATTTTTTATTCAAAATACTTATTACTATGGTTATAATATGTATTTAAAGCGATGATAGCTTAGTGGTTTTTGTCCTCCCTTTCCGGGGGGACTGAGTTGGATCCCCGGTATGAACTCTGACTTTTCGGAGTTATGTGCGTTTTAAGCAATTAAATATAGGGTGAAGGAGAACATCTTGAGCAATCCTGCACGCCTGAGAGTTCTCCATAATGTTCTCAAAGGCGTGCAAATTCTACCAATGCACACTTGGACAGCGTAGTGGACTACGGGCTAAAATCTTCTTATTCTGACTTTAAATATAAGCAAAAATCATTTTGGGCAAATACGGAAAATGCAGAGACAGGCTCAAGGCGACGCCACATGACGCTTAGCTGAATTTTTGTTTGCCAATCGATGGTCATCAGCGAAAATTCTTTTTAGAGACAATACACACATCCGACTTTAAATAACGATTTTCAAAGTAGGTGGCGTTCCATAAAATCGTTAGTTAGTAGGTAGGTATTATTTGTGAAAGTTAAGACTTTAAATACTAGGCAAGATTTTATTCAATAGTGATAGAAAAAAAGGAAAAACAAAAATGGCTGAATGTCTGAATGTTAACTTTTTTGCTTGATTTTCAATTCAGTGGTAGGTATTAATCAATACACAAGCGACTTTTGGCATAAAAGATGAGATATTTTGAAACAAGGCGGACGTGTTGACGGTCAAGGTAAGTGAGCCATTGTGACCTGAGCCTACCAAGTGGTGAGATCGAAGAATGCAAAACAGACAAGATGAGGAAGGTTGTGAATGAAATGTACGCAAAGGTCGCCGTACGTACCTACTTACATATACATAATATATCTATATACCTAATCATTCGATGAACATAAAAAATGATTATTCTTAACATAGATACAGGACTTACAGGTCGAACAATTTTATAATTTAGCTACAACAAACGAACACGACACATCATTACACGCCATGGTGGCGGTCACTGTTGTGAGCATGCTAACTAGTCTCTTGTTGTTCTATATCTATATGAAATCTAAAGTAACCTTTATCGTAGGTAAATCAACTAGTCCAGTGTTTCACCTGTATATTGTGTTTACAGTAGTTGTTAGTCAACGAGAATACTTATAGTAATATACTATAAGTCTATAGTAATTACAGAAGGTTACTATATATATAGAAGTCTATAGTAAAAGAGTCTATAGAGTCCTTTCTTAAAACATGCTTTGCGCATGCTGCCGCTCGCGACGCACGTAGTTTGCTTTACGCCGCCATTCTTGCGTCTATAATAGCTCAAACTTATTGCTCAAAAGGGCTTGAAAGTAATCGAACGTATTCCGACCACAGATTCCGACGAATAGTTATACATAGTTTATTATATATCTTTTTCAAATTATATATATTTAATAATAATAATTAACAAATTAATATCACTCGCAACAGTTCAAACGCTAAATAGATGAATCAATGCACGTGGGTGTGTAGATTCCCTAACAAATCACAGAGCATCGCCACAGGCATCGCTGAGCATCAATTACGTCCTCTACGTGTCAACTGTCAACGATGGATCACCGTGGCTTGAGTGTCGACCAAGAGCAACGCGATTATCAAATTACGTTCCCCACCATTGCTCTTTCGACTGTCATGTCACGACTAGCGAGTGTCACGGCCGATGCTCTTTCCGGACGGCCTCAGGTGCATCCCGGCCGAGGGTCCATGCTGGAAATGAAAAAACTATTTGACACTCTGTTAAGTACTCGTGATTGTGGTCGTTACTCAGTCGTGATTCATATTATATTGTTTCTGCTCCACTTACACCCATGATTGTGATCGTCATTGTGATCGTCACAATGACGATCACAATCATGTTAAGTGTTAATCATGTGATGTTAAGTGTACCTATGAACTATAATTATGATGAATAAACCTGTAAATAGCCAATAAGCGATCCGAGGTGCGGTTCTTATTGACGTGATAACGTCTTATAAATCGATGAACGCCGGCTACATGCACGAAAAAGCATGACTCATTGTCACGTACCGCGGAACATAGCACGTAGCACGTAACTAAGCAGTCGGCTTGTGACGCATCTATCTCTCTTTGTTTTCTTATGACGTTATCACGTAAAATTGTCGTCCGTAAATCGGCTTTACAGATAACCAATTTGTTTTAAATCCTATTTCAAAGTAAATAAAGGTGCTTACATTGCTAACATTAAAATACTGCACCTCGGCGCCACTTTTTGTCATACATTGTGACAAGAGTCACATTTATCAGTAAATTGATAAATATAAAGGGAAGGATTACAATCATTTGTTGTATGGTACTGAATCCCATTTGTGTGAGTAGGTATTACAATCAATAGCAGTGGATGTAGACTGGCTATAATACCTATATTGCATATTTTTCCAATTTGGGATCTAAGATATCGTATAGGTACAAAAAGAATACCTAAAAATGTACCTTATAATACCTACGCAACCTTTTTCACAGGTCTTGGCTGAACGTGGCTTTACTGATTTTTTTTGGGTTTTGCATTAAAATTATTCAAAAATAATAGCTTAGTAGGTTAATCTCTACAATGTCTTAGGTTAATCCAATGATGTATTACTTAGGTTAATCTCATCTCTGTTGTACTTGTCAGAAATTAAAATATAGAACACAATTAATATGAATACCTACATAAATAATTTACACCTATTAATTAATACTAACATATTATATATTTATTTAGAGTTTATCTTTTTATGAAGGTCGCGACTATTTTTGAAGTAATAAATAAGCTACCGCCATCTAGCGTTTGATAAAATGTAAACAAGAGATAAAGTTCGTAAACTAAAACCCGCGGACTATGCTTAGGCATTTAATTGAATATTAAAAAAAATAGTGTATAGAACGCGGGGCAAGTAGCTAGTGCTGCCATCTATTATGTCTATCCGAAACTAAATAATATTTTACTTTTGCCGCTCGGACGTCGCTTCAATATTTTTTTCGTATATAAAATATAGCCTATGTCACACAGACCATAACAAAGAATTATTTGACACCTCATTCATTAAATCGGCCACAAACATACATACATACATACACACATACATGCATACATAGACTGCTAAAATCATAACCCTTCCTATTGGCTTTGCCGTAGTCGGGTAAAAATATAACCTATGTAAGTATTTAATACTTTTGTCTATCCAATACTAGATGGAGTTAGATATGTGTGTTATTTTATTTATTAGTAGATAATGCCCACGGCTTCACTCGTGTGTATTTAGGTTTTTAAAAATCCCGTGGGAACTTTTGATTTTCCAGGACAAAAAGTAGCCTATCTATATTAACGGAAAAATCCCGCGGGATCCCCACGATTTAGGAATAAGTACTATTCCTTTCAGCATCAGGGTTGAGGAGTTGGGTATTTATCCGATTTCATTGAACGACAAAGTCTATAATTGTTAGGTACCTCCAATATCAATTTAAATAACCGACAAATTCTAAATCCCATTAGTTTTGGGTTCTGATGTGACGAGCCATCGGATCATCACAGAACATTCATCTCAAGACAGTCGACAAAACATAACGTTTTTGTACCACACCGTGACCAGCCACGGCTGGTCAAATCAATCAAAAATGTAAGCACAATATTATAAATTCAATACAAGTTGTACATATAACTACTTACTTCATGTAGCTGAGTGTTTTATTGAATCTATCAATTTGCTACACACAAAAATTTTTAAAACCTGTGATTTAGTTATGGTACAGTTCAATTAACCTTAAGAGCTTAATAGAATAGAATAGAATAGAATAGAATAGAATAGAATAGAATAGAATAGAATAGAAAAGTTTTTTATTCAAATAAACTTTTACAAGTGCTTTTGAATAGTCAGATGAATCTACCACTGGTTCGGAATGCCGTTCCAACCGAGAAGAACCAGCAAGAAACTCGGCGGTTGCTCTTTTCCAAATTTACAATATCAATATAACCACGGAAGAGAGAAGGCAGGGGAAGTGAAATGCACCAAAAATACTATAGGAACCGCTGTCGCCAAACTCACACAAATATACCGTTAATCTATATTGCACTACAAAGAAACAAATCGTTTGATTTGTCGTTTTAAGTTTAGTCAAAACTAGCCTACTTCACAGAACTCACAGATTTGGAAACAAACCCTGATTTTGTAGAAATAAGATTTATTTTGCTTTAACGGAAGAATGTATTTATGAGCTATAGTCACACTAGATTCGATTGTCCAATTAATTCCGCTACTTGACCATAGATGGCGCTGTATTGCTACTCATTGAATTGTCTATCGATATCGATAGATACTCGTTATTTTGTTTATTCGCAAAAAGAAAATTAAAAAAGGTAATTATAAAATTAAATAAAAGTGCTGGTATGTATGCACTGATGAGTAAATAAAAATGTTGAGTAAAAGCCATTAAAACTTTAGTGATTGACTAAAATGTAAAGTTATCGATTCTTAATTTTTTTACTATTTGGGTTTTGACAATGACTTATATATTAAGAAAAGCGATATATTATTATTATTATGAATCAAAAATAATACGATATAAAAAATGCCTACTTATATAATACGATCAATTTAGACTTCCAAGATTACAATATTCACACCTGGCTGAAAATTGGTAGGATTGTTCAAAACACTATTATAAATGAAATGTGAAAAGTCCTCATCGATCCGACACCTGGAAAAAAATTACT
Organism: Melanargia galathea; assembly: GCA_920104075.1. Lineage (NCBI taxonomy): Eukaryota > Metazoa > Arthropoda > Insecta > Lepidoptera > Nymphalidae > Melanargia > Melanargia galathea. The sequence goes on along the minus strand of OV049856.1, from coordinate 25,389,488 downwards.
CGGTGTCAAAGTTTTCACGGGAAATTTTTCAGCAAAACGGTAAGTCTTATCATAAAATTATTTTTAACAAAATTGTAGATCAGATAATTATCTATAAAAAATGTCTGTATACTTTTTTTCCTAAGAGCCACCGTTTTTGAGATATAACGATTCAAATAAATTAATTTTCGAAATAAAAATGAGGGGCTGGATTTCTTTTTACCCAAAATTCTGTGGTGGTGGTGCAATCTTGTATTTGCATAGTGCTATTCTACTAGTCAAGCCCTTTCATTTGATACCCATATTAAGGGGGTTGTAAAAAAAAAATGTAATCCGCCATTTTGTAGCGGCGGCCATCTTGGACTGATTTTCTTCAAACATAGCTAACAACACTCTCGACTAATTCACCTTTCAAACAAAAAAAAACGCATTTAAATCGGTCCACCCGTTTGAGCTCCACAGGGGAACAGACAGACACACGCACGCACACACACACACACACACACACACACACACAGACACGTCAAACTTATAACACCCCGTCGTTTTTGCTTCGGGGGTTAATTAATAATAACTGTATCAAAAATCATCGTTTGGTCGTTAAAATATCGATAACAATGTACTTAGCTAACATCATGACATCTCTACGACCACGACCACCCGATCGGCGTCCATACCGTGAGTCTAACGTCTTAGTGAAGGAATATATTTATATAGTACACGTCCATTGCGTCCTAAGACCGACCGATTCAATGATTGATTTCTACTAAGCAAGCAATGGATTTTGTTCATAATGAGATATAGACTTCTCAATTTAGCACATTTTTAGCATAATGTAAATATACAAAATAATGTTTTCTTGTTTTTTATGGAAAATAACAACAATAGCTTGTACTTAAGTGTGAAATGAGATGCCATATTTTGTATGATTCACTTTTTTGCTTGATTTTTTGCAAACAACCACTGAACAACACGGCATTTTGTTAAAAATCGAGAGCGGTGAAGCGATCGTTGGACGACATTCGACTCAAGACAAAAACGGTTCTCAGGTGTATTTAACGCCAGAAGAGTTCTCAGGAACCACGCCCCCTTGCCATATCTCGTCTTATTCATTTTATCTATGAATATAACAATTTTATGGTAAGTACATGATTGAATTGCCGTCTCGCGCATTGCTGGAACGAGTCAAATCCACGCCTTTTTATCATTTATATAAGTAATCATAATTTTATTCAGATAAACTTTCGGAAGCGTTTACGAATCGACAAATGAATCTACCACAGGTTCGGAATGGTGCTTACAATTCTACACATGTGAAGAAGGGCAGACAAAAGTAGCCCCATTTCCGACGGTGGCACCCGTTCACGAGCATGACGCATGATCCAGCCATTGCTTCGCTCAACCATATTCGAGGGAACGTAACAACCCGCACCACACGACACCACCACAGAAATGTTTAAAGAGAGCGTGACATACTTAGGCTACCCATGATCAAAGCATCGAATTGAACACCAATAATCAAATACTCGGTTTAAGACATTGAGAAATTGCTCCATGCTTTTTTATCATTTATATAATCTTCAATTGTATAATATGCTTTTTTTATGAGCATATTTTTAATAGAGTTCTTAAACTTGTGTAAAGGCAAGTCTAAGATTGCTTGTGGAATTTTATTATAGAACATTACGCCCATTCCCACAAATGACCTTTGGACCCTTTTGAGGCGTAACTGAGGAATCACGAGCCTATTTCTATTTCTTAATTGCCTGTCGTGTAATTCGCACTTTTTAATGTAACTGTGAATGTTTTGCCTAACAAAAATTATATTGTTATAGATATATTGAGAAGCTACCGTAAGAATACCTATTTCTTTAAATTTCTCTCGAAGGGAATATGAGGTAGTTATTTCGAAATTACAGACAAACACTTCAATTTTATTTATTAACTAGATGATGCCCACGGCTTCGCCCGTGTGGATTTAGGTTTTTAAAAATCCCGTGGGAACTTTTGATTTTCCAGTACAAAAAGTAGCTTATCTGTAGAAACCCGTCCCCAAAACGGAAAAATCCCGTGGCATCCCCACGATTTCGGAATACAATTCCTTACAGCATCAGGGTTGAGGAGTTGGATATGTACTTACTCGAGTTCATTCAACGATAAAGTCTTTAATTGGTACCCCTAATATCAATTTAAATAACCGAAAGTTTCTAAAACCCATTAGTTTTGGGGATTAGGTCCCCTGCAGCATTAGGATTGAGGAGTTGGAATCCAATTTTTTTATAGAACAGGGTCGCAATGTTTCTCTATCGATTAAAAAAAAATTACGCAAATCGGTTCAGAAATCTCGGAGATATCGGTGTACATAGGTAGAAAAACACAACTCCTCCTTTTTTGAAAGTCGGTTAAAAAAGTAGCCTATGTTACTCCCTGGTTAATTCTCTACTTGTATGTGAAGGTCCCGTCAAAATCGGTTCAGCGGTTCCGAAGATTAGCCCGTTCAAACAGACAGACAGACAGACAGACAGACAGACAGACAAAAATTTTAAAAACGTGTGATTCGGTTATGGTAGCGTTCAAATAACCATATGAGCTTAATATGAGGTAGTTATTTCGATATTACAGACAGACACTTCAATTTTATTTATTAGTTTATATAATATAGATTTCGCCCAAAAAAAATGTTCACAATAATTTTTATTATTTAAAAAAAGTTCTATTATATTTCTTGGTCGTAGAGCTGATATTATTGTTTTACTCATTTTTTACGTATGTTCAACAAGTGCTGCAGTTCCGGTTCCGGTTTTGCAGGGCGATTCAGAACACGATTCGGTTACGGACCGGTTCGACTCGGTTTCGGTTTCGACAATCTACCCGGTCGATACGGTTATTCTGAATTGAACGTAGACAGAGTACCACATAGACTTAGGTACTGTGTAACCGCGACTGAGATAGAGATAACATGACGTAACGATGACGTCAATGACAAGGTTATAGATTAATGTTGCCACAATAACTGCGCTCCCCTGTTTGGGGTATTAGATGGAATAGGGAAAATTCTTTCCCGAATTTTTAAATAAAACTAAAAAGAAGTTGAATTGATTTTATTTTATTTTTTAAAATGCATACATATGAAAGGTTTACAATGAAAACAAAATTACTTTGCTATAATCCGCTAAGTGACAGTGACTTTGTAGGCACACTACCACACAAATTCACCAAAAAATAAACTCTACGATCGTTTCGCTCCGGATACCGGAGCATCTTCAGATGTCGACTTCACAACGGGCGATTGCAAAGTCTTTGCAAAATTTGTCACTATTAGCCGATTATAGCAAAGTAATTTTGTTTTCATTGTGTATCATGGAATTCCGCAAAGTAACGCCTGCTTCTATTCAACATATAAAAGGCTGTCTAGGAGAGATCTTCTAGCCGAAACCAGAAAGCAGAAATTAGCTGTGCTAAGATCCAAAACCTGGCGGGTGAAAAAAGAAGACTGCAGAGCTATCGAAAATTGTAGAGAATTTAAAGCTCATCATATGATAAACGAAGAATCCGCTGCTATGTTGTGTTCCATTAAACCAGCCAATAAGGACTTTTAAAAAAAAATTCTTAGTAAAGATACCACAGAGAAAAAATATTTTCCTCAGTTAAGAAAATTTGCCTTAATTCTGAATTTTATCAGCCCTAGAGCCTATAATTAAGAGCCGTCTTACCGTTGCCATCGAAAAATCTAAGATTTCAGGCTCCAAATTTAGCATCGTAGGAGAGACTTTCACATATTTGAATACATGTTTTAAATAAACTAATCTTTCATATTGACATTTTACAGACCATATTTACAAAAACTATTTTATTTATTTTGTAATGATCAATGAAATGAAAATCCGACGAATGGGGAACCTAGAATCATGTACTAAATGTGTGGGACTCGTTTTAGACAACATGTCTGTTAGACCCTTTATATATTTGTAACTATTTGAAAAATCAAGAAAAAATAAAAACATGCTCTTAAAGTTTACCTAAAACCTCACATTGGTTCTAAGTTTTTAGCTTTAATAGTTTCCGAGATATGTCACTTTAAACGATAGTAATAGTTGCGCTCATTTTTTATATCTGAAGGTCAAAGCGGAGTACGGCAGTGTAACTTATGTCAATAGCGTTTGTGCATCGTTCGTTAAAAAACCCCCGACATTCGCAATTTTGTGGCGGCGGCCATATTTGATTTGCACAGTGCTATTCTACTAGTCAAGCCCTTTCATTTGATACCCATATTAAGGGAGTTGTGAAAAAATATGTAATTCGCCATTTTATAGCGGCGGCCATCTTGGATTGATTTTCATCAAACATAGCTAACAACACTCTCGACTAATTCACCTTTCAAACAAAAAAAAACCGCATTCAAATCGGTTCACCCGTTTGAGCGCCACAGGGGAACAGATACACACACACACAGAGACACATGAAACTTATAACACCCCGTCGTTTTTTCGTCGGGGGTTAAAAATAAGTTTTGATATAGGTTGTCATTTGGGGGCCGATTCGCTATACTTATCCAGCTAGACCCTTTGTAGGGGTGCTAGCCAGGTAACCTCCAAGCGTGCCTGGGTGCTGCTGGTCCTCTTGGATACGTCCGAGGGGAAGAGCAGTATTCGGGCCGGTGCACCCCGGTAACATGGTTAATAATTTCGGGGATATTGTTAGCCATGGCCAATGACCTGGCGGAGGGAGGTTTCTCCGCGTGTCCCTCTGATTAGCAGAGGGCACTGCGGATGAAACTGGGGGTGAGACATCCCGGGGCGGGGGGCAGCGATGCCCATCGCGGGAGGAAGAAAACCTCGTTAAAAAATTACGGGAGGGCGCGAGCCTCTGGAGGGACAGCCCAGAGGCGAGCGGGAGCCCCAGCTGGGGCGGCTGCCGGACACCTGGGATGCATACTTTGGGTTCCCCAGGCGTCCAGCACACAGCATGAGGGTCATGCCGTGGTGGTTTTAGTGGGTACCCGGTTGGACTCCCACATAACCTTCGTTCTGCCGCATTCGGCCGCAGAACGGGGGTACCTATAAAAGGTTTCCACCACGTCAAAAAAAAAAAAAAAAAAGCTAGACCCTTTGTAAATAAAAAAATATATATATTTCTCGAAAACTATTATGAATCGCGGGAAAATATTTCGGTGTTAGTTTGATTATATTAAAACCTATCTACAAAAAAAAAATTGAACTGCCTGCTGACTGACTGCTAAACTAAAGTTGAACCCTACTTTATATCCCGGAAAAGTTATAATTATATTAAAATATCTAAATCCACGCGAACGAGTATCAATCAGCTAGTAAATAATAATTTTAGATACAGAAGCATTACAGGTTTATAAATAATTCAATATTATGTACATTTTTACTGAAAATCGGGACGTTGTATACCTAAAGTTGGCAACACACTTAGATAGTAAATTTAGGTTATGAATAATAAAAACATTACAATTTCCTTCTATTTAGCGATTTTTAATACAATAATTTGTTTCTGCGTATTAAGGTTTATGGAATTAACACTAACAGTATATTTATGAGACTAGTAGGGCGCGTGGGTGCGCGGCCCGCAAGCGGACCGCGAGGTTTCGCTTTCGGGTATTTTGGTTTGAGCAGCCTCCATATCCTTTATCTCTCCCCTATTCCTAATCCTCGATCATTATCACTCTCCATATTTTTTCTTCGAATCATTCTGCTCATCAAGTAGAACTTAAGGTCTTAATCATCTTTTGGCCAAAACTACTCTTCCATCTTTTATACTTGGTGAGATAGACACCGATGTTTGTATGGCCGCCATCTTGAATCCGCCATTTTGAACTTTTTTTCAGCTCACTGCCAATTGGATGATGTTTCGAGTAATTTTTGTTTGAGCACCTCCTACCTATCTTCAATACCCTGCCCGGGCTCCTCAACCAACTTCCAAACCCTCAATCATCATGTCTTCCGATATTTTTCTTTGAGAGTTCTCCAAAAAACCGCATTAAAGCCTTGCATAGTTCACAACTTGTAGTCTCTTCAATATTCGCCATACATTTTCTATGGAAAAATAAATTCCGCCATTTTGAATTTTTTTTCAATTCATCAAGTAGACCTTTGGATTCTCATCATCTTTTGCAAAGAAACCACTCTTCCATCTTTTATACCCTCCGAGATGGAGACCGACGAAATTTGTATGGCAGCCATCTTTTTTTCGCCATTTTGAATTTTTTTTCAGCTGACTGCCAATTGGATGACGTTTCGAGTGACATTTGCTCGAGCACCCCCCACCTATCTTCAATACCTTAAGCGTGCTCTTCACCCGTCTCCGAAATCCTCAATCATCAGCTCTCTCCATATTTTTGTTCTACTTCAATTTTTGTCCTCTATACGAAACCATTAGTGAAAAAAAAAATTTTCATACAAAATTTTACAGGAGGGGCGATGAATGAGTCAGTGAATCAGAACGAACAGCTATATATATATTATAATAATTAACTAGTATGGCGCGTGGGTGCGCGGCCCGCTAAAGCGGACCGCGAGGTTTTGCTTTCGGGTATTTTGGTTTGAGCAGCCTATCTCTGCCATATTTCTAACCCTCGATCATTATCACTCTCCATATTTTTCTCCGAATAATTTGTCAGAATGAGAGTTCTTCCATAAAAAAAATTTTTTGAAAAGCAACTGTATCAAATTTTGCATAGTTCCCAACGTGTAGTCTCTTCAATATTCGCCATATATTTTGTATGGAAAAATAAATTCCAACATCTTGTTTCTTTTCTGTTAATCAAGTAAACCACGTCTTGATCATCTTTTGCCAAAAAAACCACTTTTCCATCTTTTATACTTAGTGAGATAGACACCAACGAAATTTGTATAGCTGCCATCTTGAATCCGCCATTTTGTTTTTTTTCAGCTCAGTGCTAATTGGATAAGGTTTTGAGCAATTTTTGTTTGAGCACCTCCCAGTCCCATCTATCTACAATACCCTGCCCGGGCTCATCAACCATCTTCCAAACCCTCAATCATCATGTCTTCCCATATTTTTCTTTGAGATTTCTCCAAAAAACCGCATCCTTGCCTTGCCTAATTGAAAGCCTTGCATAATTCACAACTTCTCTCTTTCAATATTCGCCATACATTTCCTATGGAAAAATAAATGCCGCCATTTTGATTTTTTTTTCTATTTATCGAGGAGATCTTTTGATTCTGATCATCTTTTGCTAAGAAACCACTCTTCCATCTTTTATACTCTCCCAGATGGAGACCGACGAAATTTGTATGGCGGCCATCTTTTTTTCGCCATTTTGAATTTTTTTTCAGCTCACTGCCAATTGGATGACGTTTCGAGTGACATTTGCTCGAGCACCCCCCACCTATCTTTAATACCTTAAGCGTGCCCATCGCTCGTCTCTGAAATCCTCAATCATCAGCTCTCTCCATATTTTTCCTCTTAATGAATTTTTGTCCTCTATACGAAACCATCAGTGAAAAAAAAATTTTTCATACAAAATTTTACAGGAGAGGTGATCAATGAGTCAGTCAGTGAATCAGTCCCAGCAGCTATATATATATTAATTACAAATAATAAAATGGTCACTACTTACGCGTGAAAATATATTCCGGCAATTTTCTTATCACTATCACTATTGCACGAAATAATACGACAACGTACCATCGTACTTAGACAATACTTGTAATAAACGATATGCAATATGAGTATCAAAACGTTTTCTGAAAACAAGTAAGTAAATAAATAATAAAAATACAATGGCACCACGAACAAAGAGAATATAACCACTACGCTACGAACTGGCAGTTTGTTTTGCAACTAAAGTTGCAAAACCTTGAAAAAACCGGTTACACGATGAGGGACAGAAAATAAGATAGCTGCGTCTCTGTTTATCACATTAGTAACTTTATCTGTATTCTCTTTCTAGTGCGAATGAGAAAGAAATCGTCACTTAGTCTATCTGTTTCTCTGTCTACGGAATTGAAAATGTAAGTACTTACCGTACGATAACTTACCGAATCGATCGATAATTACGTTATCGAAGTGTTCTGCATCGCCCTATTAACTCTTCCCAGTTAGCCCGCTTCCATCTTAGACTGCATCATCACTTACCATCAGGTGAGATTGTAGTCTAATAGGGCTAATTTATAGTTGAATAAAAAATTAGTGTGCAACTCTATATTTTAGGTGCTACTTTCGAATATTTTGTTATACGAAAGGGAATTTATAGGTGTACGATTAAATACTATCCTTTTTTTACCAACTAGGTACCTAAGTATGTAGGTACATGCATAAAGATGATTACTTACAGGAAAAAAATTGTTAAGTATTTGTATTAGACTGTTGTTTTGTATAAGATCATAAATAAAAACTTACCACATGATTATAAGTTAAACACTGATGTAACCTATAGTAGGTACCTATAGAAGTTAGGATGTTATAGGTTTCAAATGCGGGTGTATTATTATCACTAATTTCCTCAGTTCCATGATATCCTTGTATATTATCCTCATGGCTGACATCTGTATTTCAAGGGTAGACAACTTCAGTTTTATTTCAGTTAACTCTCGATTAAACTTTTCTATATCGTCAACTAATTTCGTGAATTTTCTATTGGATTCATTATAATGCTCGCTAAGAAAATTGTGTATATTCATTGCACTTTATCTATCACTAATAGCATGTAGGTAACTACTACTACCTATTTAGGATTTTCGTTTTCATTCCACCAATTTTTGATAATGTTTTTCATGCAATTGACTGGCGATGTCTTTCCAATTTATAAGATAAGAATTGATAAAAAATGATTCATTAATTATTATTATCAGTGCTGATTAACCCTAAGCCGCTTGAGGCGCTAATCTCGGGTCTATTTCTAGTGGGAACGGCTGGCCGCCTCCAAACCATGAGAAATCCTTTAGTCGAACCAATCCCATCCCATGGCCACCCCAGTCAAAATAAGTTTTGTCATTTGTATAGTCTGCGGTGAGCGGTCAGCGCAGGCCGGAGTGTCAGTGGCGTACAGCATAGAATTAATATTGGTCTCCGTTGCGCTACGACCTAGAAGGAACCAGTACGTACCACGAAGTGCGGCTACAAAAGGTACGCCATATTGGCGTACACGAGTTAAATATATCGACGCAAGAAAACGTACCTACATATTTGCTGTAAGTAGACAAAACCCAACTTTTCAGCGGAGCTGACCTGTTGAGTTGACCTGGAGAGATCACATCAAGGCAAAAAGAGAACAGGCCAATTGTAAGTTCCGAGAACTATACTGGCTGATAGGCAGACAGTCCTCTTTCTCTCTCTCTCCCTGCATCGTCAACCTCAGTGCTGAGGGTCGCGATCCTTGTCATGGATCATCTTATCCCGCACGATGGTCTTCCACTTAGATCTGTCTTCGGCATTGTGGAGAGCAGCGTGGACACATGTACCGAGTGCGGTGCTGACCTGGTCAGACCAACGCATGGGGCTACGTCCTCTTGGTCTCTTCCCTTCAACCTTGCCCGTGACTAGGAGTTTTTCTCCAGGGCTGCGGCGGGCAATGTGTCCGAAGTAGTCCAAGGTGTGTCGCAGACATGTGGACGATAGTCTGGTTATTATACGTAGTTCCTATAGAATAGATGCGTTGGTTCTAAAAGGAGTCCATGGTATTTTCAGCATTTTCCTCCAGCACCACATCTCGAAGGCATCGATTCGTTTGCGGTCTGAGGCTCGAAGAGTCCATGTTTCAGAACCGTATAGAAATATAGAGAATACCAGAGTATTGACTAGTCTTTGCTTGGTGCGAATTGATATATTTCTGCTATTCCAGATTTTTGATAGCTGAGACATAGCGTTCTTAGCCATACCAATCCGCCTGCGCACATCTGGTTCACACGATCCATTGTTGGTGATACAGGAGCCTAGGTAATTAAAGTTGTCCACCATTTCCAATTTTAGAGCTCCAGTGAGGTTTAGTTTGCCACTTCGATCCACAATCATGATCTTAGATTTAGATGGATTGATGGAAAGACCGAGTTCCTTGCTTGCATTTTCCAGTTTGGCCAGGAGGGTAACCATTTCTGCTTCATTAGCTGCCAGAAGAGTAGTGTCGTCAGCGTACCGTAAGTTGGTAATTTTGGTACCGCCAATATTTATGCCCCCATCCCAAGATTCGCACGTGCGACGGATTATATATTCTCCATATATGTTGAAGAGTATAGGCGACAGAATGCAACCCTGACGCACTCCTTTCCGGAAATAAAATGGCTTGGACAGTGTCTTTTCTATTCTAACAAAACCTTGGCTGTTGTTATATAGGATTTGTAATAGTGCAACAAGGTGTTGAGGCACGCCCAGTTCGGATAGCACTTTCCACAAACAAGTCCAGTCCACACAGTCAAAAGCTTTGCTGTAGTCCACGAAACAGATGATGACAGGATTGTCAAATTCATAACTTTTCTCTATGATCTGTCTGATGTTGAGTATCTGTTCGCGAGTACCTCTACCTTTAATAAAGCCTGCTTGTTCTTCTGGAATTTGCCAGTCCAAGAAGTGGCGGAGACGGTTGTTAATGATGTGTAGCATGACTTTGCTTGCGTGGGAGATTAAAGCCAGTGTCCGATAATTATGACATCTCTTTGTGGAGCCTTTCTTGTGAAGTGGTAGTACAACTGAATTATTCCAGTCTTTGGGCCATTCCCCAGAATGCCAAATGTGGTTCCAGATTTTGTGTAGAATGTCAATCCCTCTGTCACCTATCAGGCTCAGCGTCTCCGCGGTAATTGCATCAGGTCCTGGAGCTTTTTTAGTCTTGAGTATCCTTAAGGCTGTTGTGATCTCCGATCGCAGGATTGGTGGTTCTAACTCAAGTTCATTCCAGGCTGTTGTTGTGCTGAGGAACATTCGGAGGAACATTTGTATAGTTGTTCACAGTATCGATGCCATCGGTCTACAATCTGGTCTATTTCAAATAATGGACTATAATTCTCGTCTTCCACAACCCAGAATTTGGCTTTGAATTTCTTAGTTAATAGTTTCACCTTTTTGAATAAGTCAGCTGTGTGCAACTTCATGGCATTGTTTTCGATATTGCGACAAATTTCCTCGATGAAAGTATTCAGATCCCTGCGGCAATTACTTTGGATTTTCCTATTAAGAGAAGAGTATTCACTCAAAGCATCCGGTTTTCTAAGTCCTTGGGTTCAGTCACTTCTTTCCTCTGTTTGATAAGAGTCCAGGTATCTTGAGTGAGCCATCTGATGCGCTTTGGTTCAGGTTTTCGATCCCCGGTTGCTTGTTCGAAAGCTTCTAGAATTTGGGTCTTTAAATGTTCCGAAAGAGAGTTAGCACTGTGCGGGTCGGGTGGGTGATTACTTATTTATGAGTTTCTACTCAATAAATTTTCTGAAAACTGAGGATTCTGCAGCATTTAGTTGCGGGGCTTAGTATCTTAGTCTCTTGTTAGGTGCTTTTAGGTGAAGTGTAAAGTCCACGACAAGTAGTGTGTGATCGGATCCACAGTCAGCTCCAGGATAAGTCTTACTATTTATTATGGAGGATCTCCAACGGGAATTTATAATGATAATATAATCGATTTGGTTTCGATATCTGTCGCCAGGGGATCTCCGGGTATAGAGTCGTCGAGGGTGATGTTGGAAACAGGTGTTCATGATTGTTAGCTGTTTTTCTAAACAGAAGCTTATAAGCATGTCCCCTAGGCCATGTTTACCGACCACATTTCGGATATACTCATCTTCAATGGTGTTACCAACTTTTGCATTCCAGTCTCCAAGGATAAGTGTGATTTCTCGGCTTGGTATGCTGCCGATGGTTATGTCAAGGGCACTGTAGAATTTACTTATATCCTCCTCTGTTGACTGCGCTGTGGGAGCGTACACTTGTATGATGTTAAGAGTACATGGTCTAGTGTTAAGTTTCATTAACAAGATGCAGCGGTCCGATATGGGGTTATATCCACGAAAGTATTTTGTCACGTGAGATGATAAGAGGATCCCTACTCCATTTCTGCTCGAGTCCTCGCTGCCAGAGAAGTATAATGTGCTTCCATCTATGGTTTCTGATATGACCTTGGCATCGCATGTGTGTTTCGCAGATGCCTAGGTAGTATTGCTAAGTTATGGGTGTTCATTTCATTTTACACTATGCTCATTTTGCCGGTTTGAAGCAGACCATTAACATTCCATATGCCAATACGAAGCTATTTCTGTATTGAGATCCTATTATTATGTATGTTGAAGTTTATGTCACTAGTAAATGTGCTTCTTTTAGTGGCCTGGTGATCTACCCCTAAAGAAGCTTCGATCGCACATTTCACACCTCCAAGCCCGGATACCTGGGGGCGCCGGTCGTTACGCGGATTGTCCGACAAACTTTCTTCTTGTTGTTGTGACTCCATGACAAAGCTTTCTTGGGAAAATACCGTGGTGGGTTCCCTAGTCCTTCCACGTCAGATATTTTAGGGGCTATTTAGGCCCCAAGGCTCACTGTAGCCTCCTTCAGCAAGTCTCCCAGCTGAGCGTGTGGTTATTCCATTCCCGCCACTGTTCGATCGCCAGGGCCTTGTCCGTTATCTAGCAAGGAGCACCACGGCAACCGATTGGTTGCCGCCGTCATGCGGCGCGTGCAGGAGAGGTTGACATTTGGATCGGTAAAGCTGTTAAATACCGTTTATCCCTTGCTCCCCTCAGTCCTCCTCAGTCCTCATTAAGCTTTGAAAATAAGCTTCTCATTTACAAATGCATCATCAAACCGGTATGGACGTACGGCATTCAGCTCTGGGGTTCAGCAAGCCACTCAAACATTGAGATACTCCAGCGCTTCCAGAACAATGTTTTGAAGGTCTAATAATACAGTGGCAACACTGGAGTTGAACACAGTGGTGAACAGCCGCGCCAAGAAATGCTTGTCGCACTATACTTAGCACTTCAACTAACGCTAGTTAATAGCCTTATTTTAAAGATAGACTCATAGTTTAAGGAAGCGACTCAGGGAATTACTTTTGTTTTCAGATCCTTTACAGAGCAATGTTTAAAATATTTCTTACACCCAAAATAATATATTGTTCATAAATAAGTACGGAACCCTAAAAGAGCGAGGCCCGACTCACACTTGGCCAGTTTTTACTATTGTTGTTTGCCATCGATGGCGACAATGGTATGGTGTCAGAGCTTCTTAATAAAAGTTTTATACATTAAAGTTTATTTTTTATCAACAATAACCAAAATTTATTTATTTGTATAAAATAAAGTCGAAATGTGGTGTAATCCAAAAATGTAAAACTATCGCTATCTCATACTGTACCTATATAAGCGGATACCTTGTCTAGATACGATATGAGGAGCGTTGTTTCAAAACGTATTTTGTCCATAGTAATCAAAATAAGAGATTTCGTTGTATATGGCCTTAAAATGCAAGAGTAACTAACTTAGCAAAAGTTAGTGCATAAAAACCGAATTTGTCAAGTAAATAATCGAATGTCAAAATGAGGCGCTGTTTCAAAATATGTTTTGTCCGTGTGAAGTGGTGTTTTAAAACATAGTCTGTCCACCTGTTAGCAAAATAACAATTTATTATGGTCTGTCTGTGGCGGCAAACTGTACGATTATTTAAATAATGGCCTGTTTCACCACCTTCTGATAAGTAAGGTAAGTATCTACAACTTTTGTCTTTGTCATTTGACATAATCCGAAAATCCGACACTTATCAGAAGGTGGTGAAACAAGCCCTTAGTAATTTAAACAAAATTGTTTTAATATTGTTGCACAAGCATATATGGAGCAAGGAGTCCTAGTAGGAAATCATTCAGTTGGCTCAAGAAAAAAAGACACAAAACACCAAAACAAAGAGGCGAGGAATATTAAAATTATCGTTTTATTGTTTCTTTGTACTATTATACGACGCTAACTGTATTTTATCGGCAGTTATAAGATTCTGGCTACAATATGAATTTATTTTGTTTCAGTTATGAAATAAAGGAACCTGAACTGAACAATTTTGTCATTCATAATTCCATGCATTCATAATAACTCAAGATTTAATATATGTTGTGCTATATATAAATTTGATTTAATACAGTGAAAACATTATTTTATGCATACTCTGTGCATAAAATATAGGCCATAAGCGTTTTTTTATTTTTTAGTAGGTATTATTGGACAAAATATGAATCATTTCTTTGTACATAATATGCTTTGAAAATAAACCAGTGTTTCAAAATGTATTGTGTCCATAAACCAGTGTTTCAAAATGTATTATGTCCATACAAATGGTTCAAAACATATTTTGTCCAATATTTATGCTTAATTAACTTAATAAAAAACTATAGAACACTATTTGTTTTTTTATTCAGACATGCTATATTATGCTTTATATTTAGCACTAGCTGACCCCCGCAACTTCGTTCGCGTAGATATAGGTTTTTATATAGGATCGGATCGGATCCCATAATTCTTTTATGTACCTAAACTAAATGTAGCCTAAGTTACTCCTTATAACATTGAAAGTTCCATTAAAATCGATCCAGCCGTTTCGGAGATTAGCTGGAACAAATAAACAGACCGACAAACATAAATTTAAACGCACACCAGTTTAAAATAAGCCGTACGTTCAAAGATCCGGGTCCCAAGTTATTTGTACCCAATAAATGTCTGTCATTTCTGAACTAAAAAACCTATGACCTTGAAATATTTACGGGACAATACCTAAAGTATTACCTTTCTAACAAAAAAAGATTGAGTTAAATCGAACTACGCGTTAATGAGTTACAGCTAAATACACGTTTTAACTTTCTTCCCCTCTCCCAAGGGAACCGTGCTGAATTTCGGGATAAAAAGTATCCTATAACCTACCTCGGAGTATAAACTCAAATCGTACCAAGTTTCATTCAAATCCATTCAGTAGTTGCGGCGTGATGCGCGGCCAAGATACAGACAGACAGACAGACAGACAGACAGACAGACAGACAGACAGACAGACAGACAGACAGACAAAAATGAAAAAAATTACAGTTTTGGCTTCAGTATCGATTATAGAATGCCCTCCAAAAGAAATTTTCAAAATATCTTCAATGTACAGAATTGGATCTGTTACAGTTTTATTATATTATAGATAGATGGTAAATTTATTTCTACATATAACTTTAAGAAAAAGGCATAAATTAAAAACGACTATTTTTGAAAAATACACATTTTTGGACAAAATGAGTTTTGAAACAACGCTCCTCATATTCTATCTACGGTAACGAACGTTTCTGCGTAGAACGGAATTGTAAATCGAATTGGAATCTTTCAAGAAGCTTATATGTATAGGTAGACCAGAATCTAATGGAAAATAGGAAAATTAAATTTTGTAGTAAGCAACACTAGGTTAACTCAGCTGCCCTAGTGATAAACAAAGTAATTACTACATTCAGAACACCTTACCTGAGTCGTTTCACGAAACGAAAAATCAAGCAACTGCATTTTAAATACAAAAACAAAGTAATCAACATCCAATTACTTTGTTTTTGTGTTGTGCTTATTGTTTACTTGGTTTTTGCATTTATATTCCGGGTTAGTGTGTGCAGTTACTATGTTTGGGCAATTCAAATTTCAGTAAACGGTTCAAGCTATTTGAAATATTAAACTGTGGTAAAAACTACTGGACATAAAACTTTTGTTAATGCAAAAAGGAAATTTCACAAAAAATTTCAGTTACTTTGTTTATCGCTAGGGCAGCCGTAATGTTGCTAACTTTGGAATTTCATTTCAGTATCTATACATATAATAAAATCGTAGAATTGCCGTATCTGTACATTGAATATTTTTGCAAAATAATAACTGGGGGATGTTAGGGATAAGTAATAGAACGTAAAAAAGCTATTTTTGAAATTTTTGTCTGTTTGTCTGTTTATCTGTTTGTCTGTTTGTCTGTATGTTTGTGCGCGCATCACGTAAAAACTACTGAATGGATTGAAATGAAACTCGGCACGATTTAAGTTCATACTATGGAGTAACATATCGCACGCTTATTAATAAACCGAAATAAGTCAAAAAACCACTTTTGTGGGAAATCGCTGTCAAAGTTTTGAGCCTCCACCTTGCTGGAAACATTTTGTCGTCTTTCACGTGTTTACGATACTATTTTTTGGTAATTGGTCTTAAATTGTAGGGTGATGTATAGCGGATTTAAATAAGTAAACATTATAATGAAATTGTTTATATTTAACGAATAAAATAAGTTTTTTTTTTCAAGTTCCGACTTCTGCCAGTTTAGTATAAAAAATTGGGACAAATTGTTTGAATCTCTTTGAAATAAAACTTAATAATTCAGTTTAGTATTAAAAATTCTATTAGATTGTTTGAACATTTGCTACTTACTACAGTTTAAAAATAAAATAAATATAAAAGTGCAAAAATATTTCATAAAAATCTTTTTATTTGATAACTAAGTATTATCAAATTTTACATTTTGCATTAAAATTTTATCAAAACTGCTTTGGTATCCATAAGGATACCAAATTTGATGGACGTTGAGATCCCAAGGTGATTGACTGGTGATTGACTGGCGACCTCGCACCAGCAAACGAAGCGTTGGAAGATCTCCCACTACATGGACGGACGAACTCAAGCGAGTCGCGGACCGCAGCTGAAAACAGGCGGCCCAAGATTGTGTTCTGTGGCGATTCTTGCAAGAGACCTATGTCCAGCAGTGGACGTCTATTGGTTGAGACGACGAAAAAATTTAGGTGCTAACTTTGGATGCTTAGTAAGTGCAGTCAAGAGCAGTTTCAGTTAAACACAAGCAATTATTGTATACAAAATACCTAGGAAATAGCTCTTCCATCTATCGCAGTATGGTACCTCAGTGTACAGCCGGACGTGTTCTTTACAAACTTATTCAAGTTCCTATTTTTGTGATTACAAGGATCGCCACAGAACACAATCTTGGGCCGCCTGTTTCCAGCTGCGGCCCGCGACTCGCTTGAGATCGTCCGTCCATGTAGTGGGAGATCTTCCAACGCTTCGTTTGCTGGTGCGAGGTCGCCAGTCAATCAACAGTCAATCACCTTGGGATCCCAACGTCCATCGATTCTTCGAGCAATGTGCTCATCTCGATGAGCTATGGCGGTAACGCTGCTTCTCCTGCGGATCTCCTCATTTATGATTTGATCCCAAAGAGATATTCCAACCATAGCTCTCTCCAGTGCCCGCTGAGTAACCCTGAGCCTTCTTATGAGGCCCATTGTTAGCGCAGATCAGATCCAGGCAATACGCACTGTTCAAAAACTGCCGTCTGTATACACTGAGGCTGTATTTCCTGAAGGCTGTCCAGCCGAGTTGGATTCGGCGGTTGATCTCTTTCTCAAAATTGTACCTACCTAGCTGGACCGTGTCCCAAGTATTATACTCGTCTACAATTTCGAGTACCAAGTTCTCAACGATTACCGGGTGGAGCTGAACATGAGCATTAGACATGATCTTCGTTTTCGTCATGTTACTCATGTTCATTTTTAGGCCCACCTGTTGAGAAACTCTGCTGAGATCATTGAACATTATATTGAGGTCTCCCAGAATCTCTGCCATTAACGACTATATCATCGGCAACTGTAGGTGAGTGATTTACTCGCCATTCATGTTGATGCCAAGTCCGTTCCAGTCCAGAAGCTTAAAGACGTACTCCACGCTGCAATTAGATTGGCCTCGTAGTCTGGTCCTGTATACGGACTGACATAGTAGCGTTTTTGTACAAACATCAGCGCTTGGATGTACCGACTACCGATAGTCGACATTTCTGCAGTTATCTCAATACAGCCCAAGTTTCTATCGAATCGAAGGCTTTCTCATAGTCGATAAATACCAAGCAAAGTGGTCGGTTATACTCTTTGGTCTTCTGTATATTCTGCCGCAGCGTATGGATGTAGTCTATGGTACTGAAGCCTTTTCGGAACCCAGCCTGTTCGGGAGGCTGGAAATCGTTGAACCTTAAGGGAGACGGTTCGTAATGACTCTCGAGAACAACTTATAGACATGACTCAGCAGCGAGATGGGTCTATAATTCTTCAGCAGGGTATTATCGCTCTTTTTGAAGAAAAGAACAAGCACGCCTCTGTGCCATGCCTCTGGCGTTAAACCCTCGTCGATTACGGAATTGAACAGTCGCTAAAAGACCTTAAGAACTGGTTTTCTAACTGCTTTCAGGAGTTCTGTTGTGATTTCGTCATCACTTGGCGCCTTGTTTCCTTAAGTTGTTTGAGAGCCATACTAGTCTTGTATATGCGTCCGGGATATCTTCGGTATAGTGTCGGGTCAATTTGGCTCTGGGATCTTTAGCCAAATCTTCAACAGGCTTCTGTGTTGACGTGTACAGCTGTCCGTAGAACTTCTCAACCTCCCTCAAACCGCTGTCGGTCTTGAGTCGCGTCAGCTGGCTCTGACCGATAGGCAGATCTCTCGCGAACACCTTTGAGCCTTTGTTCCGCTCAATGGTTTCTTTGATACGCTCGGTGTTAAATTATCGCAGATCGCGTGTCTGTGTGAACTTAAGATAGAATTAAAACTAAAACGCACTAAGACATATTTTTTTATAACTACTCACAGTAAATTTAATAAAATACTGAAATATGTCTCAATCATGCATGTTGAAATAAAACACAATTTTCAACTAACGTGAAATAAATCAAAATCGTTCTTGTTTAGAAATAAAAAAAAACGGAATAAACTTAAGTGCGCTTGCAAATAAAATGAACTATTTCGCCTTATTTCGTCGTCGTCAAAAAAAGGTAACGTTCACCTCACATCGCGGTTGACGCATCACTGAATGATTCCCTATTTCATAAAATGCTTTGTCGCGCGTTTTAATAATAAAGAGAAGGGTGATCCATTAAATCGGCCATTTTGCTCTGTTTCGCGTGGCTGTCAGATTGTACCTGTTCTTTGAGCTGAGTTAGTTCATTTTATTAGTAAAAGTAGGAATCAACAAATTTTGACTTATTTCGGTTTATTAATAAGCGTGCGATATAGGATACTTTTTATCCCGAAATTCAGCACGGTTCCCTTGGGAGAGGGGATGTAAGTCAAAATGTGTACTTAGCTGTAATTCGTTAACAGGTGGTCCGATTTCATTCATTTTTTTTTTTGTTAGAAAGGGAATACTTTGAAGATTACTGGCTTATCTCTGAAAGGCTGGACCGATTTTGATGGGACTTTTACTGGCGGATGTTTACATTTTGATCTACCTAAATATCCGCCAGTGAACTTTTAACAGTTTTTACCAAGGTATGAGCTCAAAGGAGCTTAGGAAAAACAAAATTATACTCACGGGATTTTTAAAAACCAATATCCACGTGAACGAAGTCGCGGGTGTCCGCTTGTTTTTCATAAGATTCTGGTCGACTTATACCTGTGGAGATTGAGATGAGATGAGACCCCTTGCGGCATAGATATTGTAGTGAAGACAAGGTCATTCACCTGGGCGATTTTTCTCTCTAGTTTTTCTATACCTCACACACACACTATTTAAGTAGGTGAGAACGAGACAAAGCAACTTCCAAACCTGTTTCAACGTTTTGTTTGGAGCGTGAATTCCATAGGTTATATCTTTCTAGGAATCTTTACTTTTCTGTGACAATCAGTTTATCCAACATCAAAAAAATAACAAAATTGACAAAGTTGAAAATAGGCTGTCATTTTTGTGATTTTTACGAAGAAAAATCATCTTGATTTTCTAAAACAAAAGTTTGTTTGCTGGTTTGCTGTTTATCTTATTATTAGTAAAAATGTTTCGAGCTAATAATTTTGACAAATTACTAGGCAAGTATATTTGAAGAGTACAAACTAACTGAATACAAATAGTGTTTTGCATTATCTTCTTAAAAAGTTCCTATTCAATGATTATTTTACTAATTTGCATCACTTTCTTTTTTGTTTTACTGTGATTCGAGAGCGAAATCCTCATTATTTTGCGTTACAGTATTTCTCTATGTACATAGTAAACTTTGCAATTCCATTTGTTGTTATGAAATATTTTCAATTTTTTCTAGATAAAGCGACAAGTAATCTACGCCTAGACCCCGATTGGCCCTCTATCCTACAAATTTGCGATTTAATTAGACAAAATGATTGTTCGTGAGTATTAATCCATCATTGATTTTCAATGTTTTGATTTGCTAATGTTTTGATTTTCGTATTGATAATTTAATGTCATATTAATTTTTTTAATAAGCTGTTGTGATATTTTTAGACCTAAATATGCAGTGGCAGCAATAAAAAAGAAGCTTTACTCACAGAACCCTCACCAGGCTATGTTTGCTCTCCTAGTTTTAGAGAGTATTGTAAAAAACTGTGGTATGTAATAATTGTACTACAATAGTTACAAGTTGCCTACAATCAATTAGAATACAACGAGGAAAGTGACTCACTTTTTGTGTCTCAACAAGGTTTTATTTGTGTCAAATGTTTTTACTTGACTAACTGATGCCTACAATTATGTTCAAGGAGAACTCTTTTTCTGGAATGAAAGATATCTACAAACTCTCCAGAATAAAAGCGATCTCTGTTACAAGTTTCAGTTAAATTTGATGCACAATATGCGAACACATCAAAGAATGAACAGAAAAATATTTATCACTACATAGTATAAAACAAAGTCGCTTTCTCTGTCCCTATGTCCCTATGTATGCTTAAATCTTTAAAACTACGCAACAGATTTTGATGCGGTTTTTTTAAATAGATAGAGTGATTCAAGAGGAAGGTTTATAAGTAGAAAAATTGGACCCCATAGGTGGTGCTAATAGCGGGCAGGATGACGTCTGCCAGGTCCGGTAGTTTAAAATAAATTACTTACTATTATAAAGCAAATATAAGCAAAAATATTTTTATAGTAAAAGTCTTGTCAAATTGAGGAGAACAATCTACTTGTACAGTGTGCATAGGATTGTGTTAGGTTTGGTTCCATAATTAATGAGATAGATATTAAATTAATAAAATGAAAAATGAATGACTTATGCCTTATTAAAATAGGTGTTATTTTTTTTAATAATAAGTTTTTAATTAGGATCCATTGCAATTAGGAGCAGAACTGCAGCACTAAATTTTTATACAGTGATGTAGCTGCAGTGCATCTAATTTCAATGCACTCTAAGGGTAAAGATAGACAGATTGTATTTGAACTGTTTGGATAGAGTTCTACTGCAGCATCTAACTGCATCACTTCTAATGTAATGGAATTTGCAGTCAATCAGCACTTTAGAAATGCCATTATGTCAGCACAATCATCTAAATTCTAATTTTGCTGTTAGCTTGAAGTAAGGTCCTATTAAAATTGAAGAATAGATTGAAGCTAGATTGCTAAATAAAATATATAGTCTTGAAAGATTTAAATATGTTTTAGGCTCTGGTGTTCATGATGAAGTGGCTTCGAAGGTATTCTGTGAGATGCTGCGTGATTTGGTGAAGACCACACAGCATGAAAATTTGCGCACCAAAATTCTGGATTTGATACAAGCTTGGGCATTCGCCTTTCGGAATACACCCAAATACAGAGCAGTACAGGTTGGTTATATGTTTATTTTATTAGTACCTTAGAATTAAGTTTTAACACTGGTGATTAAGGCCCGCTACATATCAGAAATCTTGCAATGACACAATACACAAGAGGCCCATGCAAAAAAATTTCACTGTTCTAAACATGCACAAGTCTACCGCATCGGACGCGCTGATGAAATTTTCATGTTTTATTGACATCATACGAATTTTTAGTAATGAAAAACACCATTTTGCAGCCTTGGCTCTTGGGTTTTGAGCTGGCCGCATATTGCAGACATTGTCATAAATCTGGCAAGGTAGACAATTTTTGATAAAATGCAGGTAGCTTTAGGGTGCTTATGTAGTTAGGTAGTTTATAGATGTCTGAGTTGCTTAGTCAACTGTGTGCTGAGCATCGTCATTGAGTAAATCAGCAGCTAGCAAGACGAGTCTGGAGCAATTTGGTGCAATTTACCTTAATAAATTAATAATAGTGGACGCTCATTCAGGCAAACAATCAGCTGCATACCAAACACCTAGTGTGACTAGTGTGTGTGTAAGTCGATATGCAGCAGTCGATTGTACGGTATTGGGAATGGTGAAGGGTTGAAGAAAATGTGTAGTCGCATAAACATGTATGTCATAATTATACTAATATGTGTTAAGGCTGTTGAGTTGAGATAGTTGTTTAAGGTATGGAGCCTTAGGGCCAGCGCATAAGACTGAGCCTTAGGGCCAGCGCATAAGACTGAGCCTTAGGGCGAGCCCATAAGACTGACGCCGAGACGCGGTCACTTTTAATGTTAACAACTATTAAACTGGTTAAATTGATGTAATGAGAGTGAATAAAAGCGTGTTCAAGTTGTCAACATGAAAGGATTGCGCTTCGGCGCCACTCCACTGCTTGGTTGGTAGGCCTTGCGCCTTACAATAAACAAAATAGCAACACGAAATTAAATCACATCATTGTATCTTCTATGACTAGAATCATACTATAAAGACCCGACGCGACGCCACATCTAGTCTCTAGTATTACATGTATTTTTCCACCTTTGACATGCAATATGTATTACATTAAAAGACTTACATTACATATCTTCTAAGTTCTATGTGAATATAATAATAATGTCATTGTAGTATTATGTGGAGTAATGTTATTGATTTCAGTCTAATCTAATTAGAAGAGCAGGTCATACCCATGTCTGTTACCTAGAGTTACTTGATTTTTATAAAGTTGAGTTCCAACAACATTGATAAAATGTTTACTATTTGCCCTTAAAGTCGTTTATTTAAACACTATGATAAATTGTGATTATAAAGTGATGTCAATGCCCTCCCGCTATGTTTATAGAATATAGATGTAAACCTATTAGTTATAAATGTAAATAGTTTTGAGAACAGATTGTGGTGTTATATTTAGTTTAAACCGAACATATGCAAGAGGTAATATTTTGTTATATGTTTTGTCATGTTATATAATATGTATATAAATACATATTATTTATAGTTACCTCCTAGCTTGCGACTAATTCTTCCACATGTACACCATAATTAGTCTGTATTAGGAACCCCTTGTTTCTTCGGAATAAAAGTATAGTTGTCTCTAGAATGCAAGCAGTTGAGTGGTTGAGCTGTGAAAAGCTAACATACATACAAACAGACAGACACTTGGTCGCGTCGTCTTGCGCGGTTTTTGTGCTAACAATAATGTGTGACGCCAAACCATACCTACCTGTATCTAAATTATCATATTGTTATCAGTCATCATAATATGAGTCATGTATGCCACACAACAAAGTGCCTATAAATCATTGTTTTTAAAATTTGAGCAGAAATGATGTGCTCTTAACATTCTTTCACAAATTCTTTATTTCTAATCACTAACAAAATATGAACAAAACATTGTTTTAAAATAGTTAATAAGTATTTAATTTTTTTTTTAATTTTTGAATGATACATTGTGATAAAATTGTTGCCAGGACACAGTCAATATTTTGAAGGCTGAAGGCCACAAATTTCCACCACTGAAGGAATCTGACGCCATGTTCTCCGCAGACACAGCCCCTGAGTGGGCTAATGGAGAAGTCTGCCACAGGTTTGTTTTGTTTCATTTATGTTTTCCTTTATTTAAAAATATACCAACTCAAAACAA